>CM042695.1:114472688-115722688 GCA_023614405.1 Avena insularis
TTTCCTTTGAAAAGTCGAAACCTTGGAAAATCTCAGCATATAAATCCATAAATGACTTGGGCCTCTCCTTGATCTTCTCATAAGATCCCCACTGAGGTACTCTAATTGATGCACAGAAATCAGCAAAAGGCAAGTCGACAGGTATATTATATATTTTATAATGAACCATGGGATTAGAAGTAGACCAAGTGAACCGGAAATCCTGCACAAAAGCCATGGTTATCTTAACATATTAGAATGGTTCACCTTCAACAAAGTGTTCCAACCCTGCATTTGTAACCATAGTTTGTAAATCTTGGAGGATCCCCGCAGCTCTCATAAATTCATGGCATGGATATATGGAAGGAAAAACTGCCTCCTCACGATGAACCTTCATTGGCTCAAGCACCATCAAGTCATATTGATTCAGTGGATAAGCACTCATCTTCCTTGCTGAAATTTTTAGACAACCATCAAACCAAGTGATTTCTAAGTTGATAAATGATGAGCAACTACTATAGGAACTTGCTAGAGGACTACACATGCATCAAAACAAAGTTTCTAAGCATATAACAAGCATGCAAGATCAAACAACTTGTCACCTATAGCATCAAAATACTCAAGATACAATCTACCAATCACAAATCTAATTGGACAAGTGGAGGAGGCACATACCAAGGATAAAACCCTCCAAAAATCAGCACTTGAGATGGGCTGAACAAGGAGATCGAAAATCACAAGCAAGAACAGCAAGAACTCGAGCTTGAGAAAGTTTTCCGGTGTTTTCGGGAGAGAGAAAGAAGATGGCTTTAAAGAGGCAGCCTAGAGGGGCCTAGGTGGGCCAGACCCCCCCTAGGCGCCACCCCCTGGTAGGTCGCAGCTACCATGGGTGTGGTGGCCTGGGGTGGCCCCCTAGGTCACTTCAGGTGTCTCTCTGCCCCTTTTTTCGAGGAAAAATTTATTTTGAATTTTTTGGGATTTTTTAGGAAACTTTATTTTTGGCCAATTTTCAGGGTATGAAAATTGATTTTCTCGCAGAAACAAGCAAAAGCAAACCAAAATCCAAACTACAGGAGCTCTAAGAAACTCAAACAAACAAACAACTAGCAAAACTAAAGCTAAAGCAAATACTAGGAAGGAGAAAAGTAAATGAAAGTAAGTATAACCATAGTGGAAACATTATTTTGTTCATTAAAATCCTTTTGTTAACAAGGTTGATCAAGTCTTCTTACCAAAACAATCTTATATGAAGCAAAACTCTGCATTCCACAAGGTTATTATGTTACCTCATACTTGATAGCAATGGTCCCAATCATAATAGTTTCAATATTTTCTCGTAGAATGGGACAATATATTTCTCCAACCTTAATGCTCTCAATATTTTCAATGGAATTCAGGCAATAGCTCTTAACAACCTTCTTGGGGAAATAGACAGTGTGCTCTTTGTCATTAATATTGAATGTTACTTTTCCTTGATTGCAATTGATGATAGCACCTCCAGTATTAAGAAAAGGTCTCCCAAGAATAATAGACATATTATCATCTTCAGGCATTTCAAGCACAACAAAATCAGTTAAAACCATGCAATTATGAGAAACTTGAACAGGAACATCCTCACATATTGCAGTGACCCAGCATACCACTGCATGACGTAGTATACTATAGTCATTGACATAACACCAATGAAACACTGTTTACTAGTATTACATCTCTCAGAGTGGTACAACAGAAACACAACGGGTCCAATACATGGATAAAGGTTACAACTCACTCTATACACAAGATCCAGAAAACACTCTAGGTTGAATAGAGAGAAAGAACTTCTTACAAAGAAGAATCAAATATAAACAACGCAAAAACTATGATACTATTAAGACTAGTATTTTAACTAAGGGGTTGGCATTGCTGTTATTGCAATACACTAAAGAAATGAGTTCTTTGGCTAGAGAGTATATTCCTATCTTATCAGTAACTTCGTCTTTACTTGTGTTGATGTATATGTTGAATTCCTTGTCTTCATTGAAGACCTTTAGCTTTGTATGATGATTCCTAGAGCATAACTTGATGTATATGTTGTCTGTACTGGCTTCAGAATCTAGCAAGGGTTAAGAAAATACGTTGAGTACGAGCGTACTCAGCAGGTCCACTAGAAAAGGAGTGTTTGATGCACTATATCTATAGCCACAGACCGTAGGTCGTAGGCAATGCAAGTTTTTGTAAACATTTCTTCAAAGGTTGCTTTTATTCTGAAAAGCTATGTCCGTCAGCCTTCACAGGTTTACCAGAACTTTCATGGAGTTCCTTTCCCGTCGCGTTCGTAGCTCCTTCCCGGAACAGGGAGTAACAAGTTACAGTTTTTACACTCTGTAGAGGTGCGTTGCTTTACCCATGAGAGATCAAATCCTTGTTGCACAACCGGGTAGCTTACCGTCCACAATTCCATGTTGTTGGGCCTAGTAAATGATCCAAGCCAATCACTGCCCTCTCCACGACCTCATATGTCTGCACGATCATTCGGGGCTGGCTCACCTCTTTAATCCCCGTTTCGGGCAGGCTAAAACCCTGATGAGTTCCCGAAGACTCTATGACCTGGTAATGTCCGGACGAGTACCATTTACATGGACTATATCCCTAAACACCATTCATAGATAATCTAGACACCAAAAGTGTGGGGCGTAAGGGTGCCCACCCATATGTTGGATCCGCACAAGGAATCACAATGTCACGTTAAGGTTGTCTTGCCTCCATACGAGAGGAAAAGGATACAGCTGACTTCTCCGTCCCATTCCAAATCTCATGGTTAACGCGTAATATACGGAACAAGAATCACTGGCGACATTGGTTGTTAAGTCCTAGGTAGTATGTTCCTTTACCATCGGAACTTTCATAGTGGGTTATTACCTCATGGTAAATAACCTATAATCATTTATTAGGAAAATAGTGTTTTCCGACCTTTTTAAATGCAGGTGATGACAACACTTGATTTGCAAAATACTTTACAGAAAATAATCAAAGGACATGAGCAAGTGTGAACTTGCCTTTTGTGATTGCAAGATTATGCACTCATGGTCTTCAAGACAATATAAGATCCAATATCTAAAATCAGCATCATTGGTCCGGTAAGGACTAATGTTTAAAGAAGCAGGATGCTCTTATGCATAAGTAATGTGATGCACTTGATAAACATGAATCCCGGGAATAATGTTGTTCTAGGGTTTGGATGCTGGAAAGGTTTCCTTGGAATTTGTTGTACTTTAAGTTAAGTTTCACACTTGTGCTTCTTGCTAAGGTCTGTGAGTGTGTGAAACAACATGTAATTATAATAACATAAAACAATGAGGTACACACCGACGTGAAATGTGACTCAAGATTGCTTACATTATAATTGTTTATCTTTAAGTTTTACTTTACAAGTAATGGCCTTGTTAAAGGATCTTAAGTGTTTATAATCCTAAGTATATAGGTAAAATTTGAAACAATGTGAGTGTGGTTAATTGTCATCTATTGATTATGATGAAATTCCTTGAATTTTAATCTGTTAAGAGTTGGAAATATTATTATAAGGTTTGTTGATTGAAGTGGCAAAATGAATAAATTTTGAAGAAAATATTCTTTTACCAAGGTCTAAACAATCTTTGTGGTTAATCAAATGTGGTCGAGGTTGTTTGTGCTTGCTTGAATATCTTAGACTTGAGATGCTTTATAGCTTAATTATAATAGACCAAAGTTAACTATAAAACATATAACAAAGTCTTTTATTGAAAGTCTTGTTGACTAAAGTTAACTTTTAAAAAAACATGGATGGTTTGGAAGTGTAATGCTTATTATATTTGTACCTTGTGTACCTTAAAGTTATTTAAGAATGACATTGCTTTACGGGAGTAGTGGTTTCTTAATTGAATAATGGAATAGAATCATTTTCCTTTTTATAGATGAGTGTTTATAGTTTGTAAACAAGGAAGTAATATTACTTAACTACTTATGGATTCAATATAGTGTTTTGGGTATGTTTATAACTTGTGGTTGAAGTAGGGAAAAAGTTTATTTAGTCACAAATTATTCTTGAAGATTTTATATTGGATAAGAATCTTTTTAAGAAATAATCTACACTTATGGTGGAATGATAATTCAATAAAATTGCATTTAAAATGTGTTGAACCATTTTTACTTCATATTATTAATATTGAAGACTAATACTATTTATTAGACTCAATTGGCTAATTTTAGGTATATTAGCAAATTTTATTTACCTTTATAGGAAAATTTTGTTCAGGAATTAGGTTTAAATTTTTATTTACCTCAGAAGTGGAATATTATATTCTTAACATGTAGTTATTATTTTTTGATCATTTTGGTATATTACATTTATTTTTTGTGATTTGTAAATAATAAGATATGATTTTTATAAGATTTATTACTTTATAAATACTTAATAAATAATAAATATTTAGTTAAGTGAAATAATAACGCATGATTATTATTTTAAATTATAGTTCTTATTTTTCTAAGATTTTTGGTATTTTTTATATATTTTTAACATTTACCATTATTAAAATATGAATTATCAAAGTTTTATTACTTATAAAATCTTTATTAAATAATAATTATTTAAATTATTAACATAAAAATGTTTGATAATAGTTTAATGTTATAGATTTTATTTTTCTAAAAAAATTCATATATTATACACATTTTTCTGAATTACAAAACAAAAGTTATGAATTAAACAAGATTTAATCTTTTATTTCATTTCTAAAATATTGATATTTGAATTTATATTGTTTTATCAATTTACTAAACAGAGAATACCCTTTTTGTACCGAGGCTAAACCTACCCAAGGTCACTGGCTGGTGGGCCAATGGCCACATGGCATACTCCATTTTAGTAAATCCATTTGTTACCGAGCCTATTTCTACTCACAGTCATTGACAGATGGGCCCTAGGCTCACTTGCCACGCGAGACAAGGACCGGGTCAAACCACGCTGTGGTGGCAGAATGACACAAGCATGATGTCATGCTGACATCAGCTCGGCCTCCACCACCAGAGAATGGTCGCCGGCGGCGAACCATTATGCTCCGGTGAACAAGGTCGATGTTGTGGGACAGAGGGAATCAAGGCGAACCCATTGGTGGTAACGCCGCTACTTAGTGGTCACCAGAAATACGCCGGCGACGAGCTTCTGCGGCAGCCAATGTGGAACTACGACGCTACGAGGATACACGGCGTGAGAACGAGATTGGAGGGCATGGGGAGATGTGTATGCTCACCCTGGTTGCAGTAGCGGTTTCGGCAAGGACAGGCGTGGTCGGAGATAATCTCTCCGACGAGGATTCCGACGAGCTTCCCAAAGAGGAACGACAAAATTCACCCTCTCCAGTGCTCCCCTTGATGCAAGACTCCACCCAGAGGATCTACGGAGTACGGGGTATCTCCATGGCTACTTGGAAGAGAGTGAGGAGGTGCAGCTCGACGGCGAAGCGAGCTAGGGTTTCGGCTCTGATGAAGAAATTGAGAGAGAGAGCTTCAGAGGGAGAGGGAGTGGATGAGGACGAGCCAGAGCGGCATCGCCGTGGCCTCCTTATCCCCTCTAGCGGTCGGCGGCACGAATCTCCATGCCGGTGAGCGGCGGCGCTGCTGCCAGCGAGCTACTTCGAGACGGGCACGAGGTAGACGATGGCGATTAGGTGGACAAAGGGGTACGCGGGCCTGGGCCGGTGTTGGGCTTCGATGAATCGAGCGGAGGAAGCTGGCTGCGACTCGCGAGCAACGAATAAGCAGAGGAAATGCTAGGCCGGCCTGCTGCTCGGGCCAGATCCTTTTTCCTTTCTATTTCCTGTTTTGATTTCAGATTTGAATTTACTTATTTGATTTGAATTTTCTTTATAGGATTGATTTGCTGAGTGGTTGCAGCAATAATAAAGTGTATTTAAGGTTCTTTTATGGGTTTGTAATATAGTGGTATTATTTCTTTATTTACTTTATATAAATTCCCTTTTAATATTTTGTAGAAGACTTTGTTCTTAATCATCTTTCTAATAATAAACCATGGTTTTATGATATTTCCTTATTTGTTTATAAAATTTAATGCTAGTTACCTAATAGTTTGGATGGAAATTTGTATATATAATGATACTATATTATTATTTAATACATAAAGTTCTAGGGAACTGATATGGTTAATATTACTCCCATGAATTTAAGAAATAGCAATATATATGTTTTATTATAATTAACCTAGGGTTAAGGTTTGAATTGTAGATACTTACCCTAGAGTTTAGGATTCTTACTATACTTATATTCTTTTGTTGATGTGAGTAAAGATTTCTGGCTAAAACACATTGTCTTTATGTTTGTGATCTTTCATGATATCACCTTTTTAAAGAGAAAGTTATTATCTGAAATGTCTTATGGAAAAGAATTGATAAAAATATCTCCTAAGCACATATGGTTAGGATAAATGGGAAATGATAGAGATGTGCTTAAGTGATTTGCTATAGGAAATATTCCTATAAAGCATTGTGGAAATAATATGATTTATCCAACAGATGAGATGGATGTTAAGCTTGATCATAGATTTAGGGTTTAGTGTTTACTAAGGATTACTATACTCCATAATTCATAATTCTGGATTTCTGATTAAGGAATTCCTTTCCTAGATATTCTACTCTTTCATATCCATCATCATGTGCTAACATGATGACCTTTTCTTCACAAGAATATTCTTATTCACCTTTTATTCTTCAAAACTCATTGATGAATCCAATGAGTTTGACACTAAAGCTTTTTAGGATTTTCACCTATCCAGACTTGGTTATATCAACTACTCTACTGCTGATAACCTCCATTCCAACAGGTAGTTACCATTGCCTCAATTTATATCCTTCCTTTAGTATCCATCACCAACAAGTAGCTACTTCTAACTCCATTCCTATTCTTCCATAATGATCCACTACTAATATTTATTTAGTAGATGTATTTATAATTAGATATACATCAAATCCAACATCACCTCAAGTGTTTACTATTTTCCAAGAGGAAAATACTAACTCTAAAATTCACTTCTGTTCTAACATCATCATAATCATACCATCTTATCTCAACTTGACTCCAATATCTTATATTAGAGTTCAATCATGTTTTAACCACCAATGTTACTTATACTGGATATAAGCATTCAATCTTGGTGACTAAAGCATGATCATTATAATCCTTTGATCCTTTATGGTTTAGGTTTCTAATTAGCTAATCAAGGCTTCATCAATGCAACACTACAATTGTATTATAATTATCTTCTTAATATCTCTAGTGGATTAGGGAATGTTATTCATGGACTATACCTACTTGGTCCAATAGGGTTACTCCTTATAAATATCTTCAATAAACATTCTTGTAATCCTTACCTCAGATACCCTTCTATGATTTCAGGAGTGAGTTAACTCCATCAATATTCACATTGATTTTTATTCACTTCCAACACTCTCATCCTGAGGATGATATTTATAACTAGCATTAGCACCTACCTCTTCCTACTTCTTTTTCTAAAGGACTTTAAATGAATGCTATGATAAGGATAAGAATTAAAAGATCAAGAATTGATAGATTAAGAATTGGTGAATCAATAGTTGATTACTCATCATTGATGAACCACAGATGATAAGATAGGATTCTATAGGGATTGATATGGAAGGAAAGATATATGGTGAATGATCTTGACCTGGTTTCTTTCCTACTCAATCTCCCTAAAGAGTTAAGGTTAGGTATTACCATGATACTCATGATATAATTGATTAAGAATAAAATAAGTCAAGGTTAGTCATTACATCTTATCACTTGGGCTACATTCTTAACTTAGTAGTCATGGGTTGTTGTAATGAATATTATGATATGATCTCTTAAGGATCAGATATTAATCATTAAGCTATGCATTATGATTTATTTTTATTATATTTGATGTACCCTTAGATCAAATCATGTTTCCCATATAAGGTTTTAGTAAAGGTCATATTGAAACTTATCAAAGTCAACTTGATGATCTAATTCAATTCCATCAAGTTGAGAGAAGCTTCAATCACTTTGACAGGTTTTGTTCAAAAGCGCGAAAATTATTTGGATTTGCTATGCATGAATGCAATGCACACATCTGAGTTCAACTCATTTCTAAGATCTAATGCTGGGATGTTATACATATACCAATAGGAATAGTAGTTGACTTATCAGCCATTTGCAAAGATATATCAGTTGGTATCAACTTTTCTAGCTGGAGTCTCTTATATAGAGAAAAAGGCTTCACACTAACTCCAGCTCCCCCAAGTCACATAAAGCAGTTCTAACGTAATTATTCTTAATAGAGCAGGGAATAGTTGGTATACCTAGATCACCAAGTTTCTTTGGAACCTTACCATTGAAGGAGTAATTAGCAAGTAGAGTAGAAATCTCCTCATTGGGAATCTTCCTTTTATTAGAGACAATATCCTTCATATACTTTGAATAAGGAGGTAATTTAATAGCATCAGTCAAAGGAATTGGCAAGAGTAAAGGTTTCATCCACTCACAAACTTGTTGTAGTGTTCTTCCTCCTTTGACTTATGTTTCTTACCTGGAAAAGGCATATGTTTATGCACCCAAGGTTCTCTCTCTTTACCATGTTTATTAGCAATAAAATCTTCCTTTGTCTACCTAGTGTTCTTAGTGTGCTTCTCAGGTTCTTCCTCACATCCTCCTTATCAGGAGACTCATTTTTATCATTACCACTCTCAGTTGCAGCATCAGAGACAGATATACTATTAGGATCTATAGCAGGTTCAAGTGGTTCCTCAACTATCTTATGTTTCTTTTTCTCCCTCTTACGAGGACTACCACTATCTTCACCTTGTTGGGAGTCCTGCTCTATTCTTTTAGGGTGTCCTTCAGGATATAAGGGATCTTGAGTAGCTATACCACTCCGAGTTCTAATTCCATAAGCATGTTTATCTCCTGAAGCATTAACAAGCATATCCTTTTATACCTTAGCAAGTTGATCAAGTTGGGTTTGAACCATTTGAAAGTGTTTACAAAGCATTTTAATATCATTATAAGTTCTTTACACAATATATTTCAACTCATTGATAGCTCTAGAGTTTTCTAATAAATGATTCTGAATTTGTTTATTAAAATACCCTTGTTTAACAATAAATGTGTCAAGTTCCTCTAAACATTGATCAGGAGGCTTACCATAAGGAATATCACCTTCATCAAAGTGTTGGAGAGAGTGTACATCAATAGTAGATGAGTGGGGAATTGGCTTACATAATTCTTCTATAGGAGGTAGATTCTTCACATCTTCAACTCTAATACCTTTCTCCTTTAGACACTTCTTAGCTTCCTTCAACACTTCATCATTTAATGCAATAACTCCGCTCTTCTTTGTTGGTGGTGCTGGAATTGGTTCAGGAACAACTGGTTCAGGAGTAATAGGCTCAGGTGTATTTAGCTCAGTTGAAGTCCAATCATCATAATTATTGCTTATTTTAGCCATTAATTCTTCAGCATTTGTAGGAGTGCTTTTCCTGAAAACACAATCAGAAAGCTATCTAGGTAGGTCCTAGAATCATCAGTTAGTCCATTATAATAAATATCAAGAAGCTCATTCTTAGGCAATGGACATCCAGGATCTGCATGAATCAAGGAACAGAACCTTGTCCATGACTCAGGCATTTTTTCTTCTTCTCCCTGTTTAAAACCAAAAAGTCTCTACAAAGCAGCATATCTAGCACTGGGAGGAAAATATTTCTGGAAGAAAGAAGCAATCAGAGCTATCAATGGAACCAGGAGGTTATCTATTAAACCAAGCTCTAGCTTCTCCTTTTAGTGAAAAAGGGAAGATCTTAGTAACAAAGTACTTGCACATCTTAAAATCATCAGAGAATAAAGCACTCATAGTAGAAATCTCATTCATATGAGCCACAACACTCTCATTTTCAGTCCCACGGAAAGGTTCTTTCTCAACAATGTCCAAATAGGACAAATCAAGGGAGAAATCATAATATTTATCTTTAATATCTATGGGAGACGTGGAAAACTTAGAATCAGAGGATAGTTTAGGCATAATGGTGCGTCTAGCAAGGAGACTCTTAATAGCACTAGTACCATGTGTGTTTCGGCACTCTTCAACAAATTCATCAGTAAACTCCATGTAACCATCATTAATATCATAACTCTCACTAGACTCAGGTGAGCTAACAGGTGTAACAGTGTCTTCACTAGGAGTTTCGGTATTTCCTAAACTAGCCATAGTAGCATCTAGAAAAGGACCTAATGAACCATTCGCATCAAGCACAGTAGAAGTAACATCATGAGTATCAAAAGCAGTTTCAGATTCAGCAGTAGTAGCAGTGTGTGTAGCATGAGCATGTGGTGGTGGTGTAACAAGCTTACTCATAACAGACGGTGAATCAAGAGCAGCAGAGGTGTTAGGACTGTACCTCTTCTTGTAGTGGATGGTAAAATAGGAAAATTTCCATTACGAGACTTCCCCATGATGAAAGGAGTAGCAGTGAACAACAATAGATCCAAGTGAACTTACAAATAAAGCTATGCTCCCCACCAACAGCACCAGAAAATAGTCTTGATGACCCACAAGTATAGGGGATCGCAACAGTCTTCGCGGGTAGTATTACCCAATTTATTGATTTGACACAAGGGGAGCCAAAGAATACTTGCAAGCCTTAACAACTGAGTTGTCAGTTCAGCTGCACCTGGAAATAGTTCTTGCTCACAGAAGTTTATCAGTAGCAACATTTTGGTAGTAGCAATAGTAAAGCAACAGCAACAGCAACAGTGAAACCGTAGCAATAGTAACAGTAACGGTAACAGCAGGATTCGAGTGCGGTAGGCATAGGGATGGATGGACGGGCGTTGCATGGACAAGGCTAAACATGTAACTTCTAGATATAGGGAATTGCAGATAAATAATAACAAGCATCCAAGTACTAAACAATCCTAGGCATGTGCTCCAAATATAGTCATACGTGCTTGCAATGAAAACTTGCACAACATCTTCTTTCCAGCCAGCCCGTGGCAGCGGGGCATCTAGGGAACTACTGGCAATTAACATAGCACCAGAGCAAAGCATTAACACTCCATGAACACATGTTATCCTCACACCACAGCCATCCCCTTCGGTTGTCCCAATTATTGTCACTTTGGGGCCTTTGGATCCGGACAATGATATGTGTACACAACTTGCAGATAAGATCACAAACAATACTATCATAATGATTCAATAATAAGTTCAGATCTGAGATCATGGCACTCGGGCCCTAGTGACAAGCATTAAGCACAACAAGTTGCAACAAAGTCAAATAGCACTAATAGAGATACTAGGCACTATGCCCTAACAGATCTTATTTGATTACATGATAGAACTCATCCAATCCCTGCCATCCCCAAGCCTACAGCGAGGGATTACTCACTCCTGGATGAGAGAAACATCGGTGGTTGACGGAGATGCGTTGGTGATGATGATGGCAATGATACTCTCCAAATTCCCCGTCTCGGCAGGGTGCCAGAACGGAGTTTCTGGATCCGAATCTTGGTTTCTGGTGGCGGCGGTGGAGCGGAACTATTTCTGAAAAACTATCGACCCCCCTCCCCCCGGTTTTTAGGTCGAAAGGAAACTTATAGGCGCAGAGGGAGGCCGAGGGGGTGCCTGGGGTGGCTGCACCCCCTCCAGGCGCGGCCACTAGTGGGCCCGCGCCTGGGGTGGGTGTGGGCCCCCAGGCCTCCTCTCCATCTCCTCTTCTGGATCTGTGGATCTTCTGGTGAAATATAATTTTTTGCATATTTTCCGGGATTTTTCCTGATAGTTGATTTTCTGTACAAAATCAAGACACCAAGGTAATTCTGCTGAAAACAGCGTTAGTCTGGGTTAGTTGTATCCAAATCACACAAGTTTAGAGAAGAAACAATAGCAAAGTGTTCTAGAAAGTAGATACGTTTTGTACGTATCAAGCACCCGGACTTCAAGGAAGAACTTGGGCGCGTCAAGCCCAAGACGCTCGACCACCTCATGGACATCGCCAACAGGTGCGCAGATGGCGAGGATTCCCTCCACCGAATGCATTCGGATGATGAGGACGAATATGGCCGCAGGCGCGAACGCTGCAGCAAGCGAAGATCGCGCGTCTACGATGACCGCGACAGAGTCGACATGGTTGCGGCTAGCTACGCCGATCGATGCAACGATGGCAACCGCAGCAGCGGAGGATACCGTGGGGGCAACTTCTGCGACGGAGGACGCCCCACACAAACATGGCAGCATCGCGGTCGTGACGATGAACCCTCGGCATACGACAAGTTGTCGGGTCCCTGCACCATCCACTTCTACATCGACAAGAAGGACGGCAAAAGAAGGCCAACCACATGCTAAAGGACTGCTGCAAGTTCCAGAAGCTCAGCACGGGTCTCACCCAAATGCAATGCCAGATCGTAAACCCTGGATTTGGGCCCGCACCCACACCAGGTGACATCGCCCACGGAGCTCCTCCACCACCACCCGTGGGACCGTCAAATCCAGCAATTGCACCTGCACCAAACAATGGTACAGGAGGATACCCACAACCAAAAGGAACCATGATGATCCAGAAGGGGCGCCCAACAAACAGGGTGCAAAAGAAGATAACCCGCCAGGTTAGCCTGGCCGTGACCGTTCCGCCTGCAATCCCTGAGTACCTTAGTGGCTCGGAGTCTGCATCACATTCGATCGTTTGGATCACCCCCGCCAGATCCCTCGCCCAGGTCATTCTCTCCTGGTGCTCGAGGCGCAGATTGGAGGATTGAAAATGAGCCACGTCTTCATGGACGGCGACATCAACCTGATGTTCACCAGCACCCTTGCAGCGATGCGGATCCCACTGTGCAGCCTGGAACAATCGGACACGACATTCCATGGCATAGTCACAGGGAAGGGCATCTATGCCCTAGGAAAGATATGGCTCGACGTCATCTTTGGCAAGCCCGAAAACTTCTGATGCGAGCGGCTGGAGTTCGAGGTGGTGGACTGGCCATCACAGTACCACGCCATCCTCGGGCGCGTGGCGTTCACAAGATTCCTGGCAATACCGCACTACGTGTACCTGCTACTCAAAATGCCAGGGCCTAGGGGCGTCATCATAGTCCAAGGAAGCTTCACCCGATCGGACCACTGCGATAGAGATTTCAACAGAATCTACAAGTCATTCGGCATGCAAGAGGAGCTCACGAGGCTCCGCGAGGTGACAGACAACGGGGGACCCCCAGTCACCAGGCAAAACACACCTGATATGTCGTTCGACTCTATCGTCAACATGAAAAAGGTGCAGGTCCACCCAACGGATGCCTCCAAGACGGCGCTGATCGCGAACGACCTCAGCCCCGCATAGGAAAGCACGCTCGTCAAATTCCTCCGTGAGCCTTGGGAAATCTTCGCCTGGTGTCTTGTGGACATGCCAGGAGTTCCCAGGGAATTCGCCGAGCACGCACTCAATGTGTTCCCCGACGCAAGTCCAGTCAAGAAGTCGATTCGACGACTGTCCGAACCACGAGACGAAGCAGTTGGAATCAAAGTCAACAGACTGATCGATGCCAACTTCATCTGAGAAATCAAGGAGAGCGAGTGGCTGGCCAATACTGTGCTGGTCCCCAAAAAGGACACGGACATCCTGCGGATGTGCGTGGACTTCATGTCACTCAACAAGCACTGCCCCAAGGACCACTTTCCTCTTCCTCGGATCGATCAGATCATCGATTCGTCTGCAGGATGCGAGAAACTCTCCTTCCTCGATGCCTACTCAGGATATAATCAGATTCGGCTAAAGGTCGAAGATCAGGAGAAAACGGCATTCATCACGCTGTTCGGAGTGTTCTGCTACAACACCATGCCTTTCGGGCTGAAGAACGTAGGTGCCACATACCAGAGGTGCACGCAGGCGTGTCTGAAAAACTAGATCGGTCGCAACATCCAAGTCTATGTCGACGACATAGTCATAAAGACCAGGGAAGCCAAGACGCTGATCGACGATCTCCGCGAGACGTTCGATAACCTTGATCACTACAAGATCAATTTGAATCCAGAAAAGTTCGCCTTCAGCATCCCATCTGGCCAACTACTCGGCTACTTCATCTCCCAACGAGGGATCGAGGCGAATCCGAAGAAAATACGGGCCATACTGACCATGGAAAATCCGAAGAACCTCAAAGGTGTCGAGCAGTTATCCGGGCGCATCGCGACGCTAAGCAGATTCATCAGCCGCATGGGTGAGAAGGCCCTACCCTTTTACCAGCTGCTGCGCAAGATGGAAAAATTCGAGTGAACACCCGAAGAAGATGACACATTCGAAGCACTCAAGCGGTTGCTTTCCACCTCGCCTGTCCTGGTCACGCCAAAGGAGCGAGAGCCTATGCTGTTGTACATCGCAGCCACGCACTAGGTGGTAAGCACCATACTCGTGGTCGAACGACCCGAAGATGGCAAGACCCATGGGGTCCAACGCCCAATCTACTACCTCACCGAGGTACTGACACCAACAAAGCAGAGGTACCCTCACTACCAAAAGCTCGCCTACGGCGTATTCATGACGGCTCGTCGGCTGAGCCTCTACTTCCAGGAGCATCAGATAATGGTCGTCAATGAGGCACCACTGTCCAACATCCTGAACAACCCCGAGGCCACGGGACACGTAGCCCTGTGTGGTATAGAGCTATCCCCTCTAGACATAGTCTATGAGCAGCGAAAGGCCATCAAATCTCAGGTCCTCCCCGACTTCCCCATCCACTTGATGGAACTCCAGCTGTCGGACACTCCGGACATGATGCAATCATGGACTATGCACTTCGACGGATCCAAACGTGAGGCCGGAGTAGGAGCTGGTGTCATACTGACATCCCCTCAGGGCGACAAGATGAAATACGTCCTTCGGATGAAATTCTGCGCCTCCAACAACGAGGTCGAATACGAGGCCCTCATCCATGGAATGCGGATGGCCAAGATCTGCGGCGCTACGCCTCTAATCATCTACGGTGGCTCGAACCTTGTTGTCCAGCAGACGATGAACGAGTGCGACGCGCACAACGCCAACATGATCGCGTACCACGCACTCTACAACTCACTCAAAGGAGACTTCAATGGCCGCAAGCTTCGGCACATTGGACGGGAAAGAAACGAGGAAGCTGATAGACTCGCAAACATCGGCTCCACCTGTGCATGGGTGCCACCAGGTGTGTTCCTCGAACAAATCTTCGTACCCTCTATCAAAAGTAAATTCCCCAAGGGATCACCCGAAGAAGCAGAGCACTCGGGGGCTACACCACTCGAAGGACATGAAGGGCCCGAAAAGCTCGACACAGAGGCTGAGCTCGTCATCCTGATGCAGGTCATGGCAATCGAGGAGACATGGACGCAGCCGTACCTTCGATACCTTCTAAACAAGGAACTGCCCGATGACCCGACAGATGCCCGGCACATATCTCGCCGGTCCAAAGAATTCACTCTCCACAATGGCGATCTATATAAGCGCAGCATTTCGGGTGTGATCCAAAGGTGCGTCACCATCGGTGATGGCAAAAGCATCCTCCAAGACATCCACGAAGGCATCTACGGTCATCACGCAGCCAGCCGCGCCCTCGTCGCCAAAGCTTTACGAGCTGGATTCTACTAGCCAACATCCATGAACAATGCTAAGGACATCGTCCGAAGGTGCAACGGCTGCCAATGGTTCGCGGACAAGCCACACGCACCAGGATCGGAGCTTAGGCCCATACCACTGGCTTGGCCCTTCGCCCAATGGGGCCTCAACATGATTGGCAAACTGCCTAAATCCTCAAAAGGAGGCCACGTCTACCTCCTAGTCGCAGTCGACAAGTTCACCAAATGGGCCGAGGCCATGCCCGTCACCAACCAAAGCGGCAAAACGACCATCAAATTCTGCGAGTCCATAGTCTACAGGTTCGGCGTGCCGCACAACATCATCACGGACAACGGCTTGAACATCATCTTGAAGGAATTCCAGGACTTTTGCGAGGGCCTTGGCATCAACATATCATACGCCTCAGTGGCGCACCCATAGACCAACGGGCAGGTCAAAAAGGCCAACGGCCTCATAGGCGGCGGCATCAAGAACGGAGTTTCTGGATCCAAATCTTGGCTTCTCGTGGCGGCAGCGGAGCGGAACTCTTTTTGGAAAACTACCGAACCCCCCTGAGTTTTTAGGTCAAAAGGCAACTTATAGGCGCGAAGGGAGTCCGAGGAGCTGCCTGGGGTGGCCAGACCTCCCCCAGGCGCGGGGTAAGTGGGCCCGCGCCTGGGGTGGGTCTGGGCCCCCCAGGCCTCCCCTCTGTCTCCCCTTCTGGCTTCGTGGATTTTCTGGTAAGAAATAGTTTTTGGCATATTTTCCGGGATTTTTCCTGATAGTTCAATTTCTGCACAAAAACAAGACACCAATATAATTCTGCTGAAAATAGCGTTAGTCCGTGTTAGTTGTATCCAAATCACACAAGTATAGAGGAAAAACAATAGCAAAGTGTTCGAGAAAATAGATACGTTTTGGACGTATCAACTCCCCCAAGCTTAGCTTATTGCTTGTCCTCAAGCAATTCAGTTGAAAACTGAGTGCGATAAAAGAACTTCCAGGAACACTTTGCTTCATATGATGTAAATATTCTCAACACAGGAGTAGATGCTTAGACAATTCATAATAAAGAGTATGCACTATGTCTACTCAATAGTCATTGCAAGCTATGAAGAGAAACCAACTCAATAATAATAAGTAGCATGAAACATAAACATAAGCAACATTGCAATGCTCATAATAAGGTATGATAGAGTGGTATCTCGCTTGTCTTTGTTTGAAGAGCACAATATAAATGCCAAGGCACCTCTGAAGTTCACATGAAGACTAGAGATAAAGATATCAGAGATACAAGCATCAAAGTCATGACATAATTAACCAAGTTTTGGGACAAACATAAGAATGACAACTATGCTCTCAAGAAGGTGCTCACAGAATAAGTGGTGACTCAACAAAGTTGTGAAAACGGTTTTGTGAAGGTTTGAAAGGCTTCCTAATGCTGAAAGGAAGGTACTCATTAGCTTTGAGCTCTCATTGCCCCTATCATAGGCATCTTGATGTGGTTAAGGTGAAAGTGAGGTCCACTCTGAATCATATGCTTGACAGACCATAGGCTGGAAATCCCAAGTCCCTTGAGTACGAGGGTCGCTCCGCATGCTACTCAACTTTGGTCACCTGAAAGTTCTTGTCATTGTAAATACATGCATATCATCGAGAACCACCAACGGGGTACCCCTTGCACATGGTACTGGAGCTTTCCCATAACCAAAATGACAAGGCAAGCAGACAATGAGCATCTCAGCAATCTTTTTATTTACCATGTGCATAGCTTTTTATTGAGGGTGCTTCATAGATGCTCATTATAGTGATGCTGCAAGTTTCCACCATGATTAAGCATGGCTTAGGCTAGCGGCCCAAGAGTTTCTCTAACACAATGTATAAACTCCATGAACTAACAACTTCCCCTTTTATTTCACATCATCGACATCCGTAAACAAAAGAGCAAAGAGTCAACTGGATAAAGGTGTTGAAAGCGTTCCCCGTGACAGCACGGTTCTGCTGACTCCCAGTATATAATAAGCAAGTATATAACTTTTATGGACTAGTCACAGTGGTTCAAGATTATTAAGCGCAAGGAATAAAGTGTGCCATCAAGTTTGTGAGAGCTTTACTAACTAACTTTCTCAAAACAGACAAAGATTTTATTTTGGAAGAAAACACGGCATATGGAATATGCACTGAAATAGCAAATGATTCTAATAGGTAGGTATGGTGGACACAGCTGGCAATATTGGTTTTGGGGAGTTGGAAGCACAGGTAGAGCACGTACTCAGTGCAAGTGAAGGCTAGCAATAGAGAGGGAGCAACAAACGAGAGAGCAATAACTGTCATAATCATGCTTGCAACAAAACAGGACTAACTATGGCATGAAAGTGATACAAGAACTCTGAGGCGAAATAAATCATCGAGGCTTACTGACTATTGATTGGTCATATGCATGCGTGAGCATGTGCCAAGTCGATTCACATGAACAGTCAGAGGAGGATACCACAATATCATACCAAAGTATGAATAAAACAATGCAATCAAACATTCATGTGACATGCTACAAACTATTAGCAAGCTGGAGCTAATCATAGACAAGCAAGAACTACTAAGCATCGATAATGACATACACTTTACACAAACAGGCTAAGCATGCTCACAGTGATGAGTATATGTACAAAAATGAAACAAATAGAATTCGTTACCAGCCTCTTACCACACCTCGAGTTTTCTTAATCTTCATTATTTACCTTCACTTGTGTGACTTGAATAATTAACATGAAAACCAAAATCCACTGAGGATGGCTGAACCCTACAAAGAACTCACAAAACCAAAGAAGAACAACAAATATTTTTGATGTTTTCGATTTTTTTAGAAACAAGCAAACAAAGAAGAACCAAACAAAAACAAAGCAAACCAAACAAAGCAAAAGAAAACCAAAAACAAAAACTAAGACGCTCCAAGAACAACACAACTGTACATGAAACAATAAAAACGAAGTGTCTAGAAAGACCTGAGATTTTTATTGATGAAGAAGGGGATGCCTTGGGCACCCCCAAGCTTTGATGCTTGTACCTCTTGAGTAATTCTTGGGGTGACACGGATTGGCTCCCCCAAGCTTGAGATTTTTTCCATTATTCATCTCATTACATCATCCTCTCTCTACACCTGAATATTTTTTTTCTTTCATACAAAACTTCACATAATCTTCATTAGCAATATTAGTTTATTCAAAAGATATTAGACCTATGGAAAAGATTTGGAACATCAAGACTTTTCATTAAAAACACAAGATACTGTATCAAATCCTTCAAAAATCTCAATTTCCCAAAAAGAACCCGAAAAGGAATTAATAAGAAGCAAATGCAAATAATGGCAGAAATCTGTCAAAACAGACCAGCAGGTAGAAACCGATTTTTCTGAAGACCTTCTGTTGCTTAAATCAAAAAGTGTTGAACTAACTAAAGTTAGTTAACATACCGGGGGATTTATTCGTAAATTTTCAGCTCAATCTGACTTACAGAGACTCCTCACGAATTTTTATGGTGGAGGATAGAAATCTGTTTCGGGACAGCAACTCCCCAAATCTTACTTCCCTCTCATTAGAGGTCATTGTTGGCACAAAAAGCAAACAAAAAGGATAAGGAGAGGTCATTACTGAAGTAATAACTTACAAGACTCAAGGAAACTCTTGGGTTATCTCCCAACAAGTACTTTTCTTTAACGCCTTTAAGTTAGGCACGGCGAAGAACAAAGATTGGAAGAAGGAGAAAAATAAAAGTGAACAAGTATAACCACTATGAAAACATTATTTTGTTCATTAAAATCCTTTTGTTAACAAGGTTGATCAGGTCTTGTTACCAAAACAATCTTACATGAATCAAAACTTTGCATTCCACAAGGTGATTATGTTACCTCATACTTGATAGCAATGGTCCCAATCATAATAGTTTCAATATTTTCTTGTGGAATGGGACAATATATTTCTCCAACCTTTATGCCTTCAATATTTTAAATAGAATTCAGGCAATAGCTTCCGACAACCTTCTTGGTGAAATAGACAGAGTGTGCTCTTTGTCATTAATATTGAATGTTACTTTTCCTTGATTATAATTGATGACAGCTCCTGCAGTATTAAGAAAAGGTCTCCCAAGAATAATAGACATATTATCATCTTCAGGCATTTCAAGCACAACAAAATCAGTTAAGACCATGCAATTATGAGCAACTTGAATAGGAACATCCTCACAAATACCAATGGGAATAGTTAACTTATCACCCATTTGCAAAGATATATCAGTTGGTATCAACTTTTCTAGCTGGAGTCACTTATAGAGATAAAAAAAGCATAACACTAACTCCAGCTCCCAAATCACATAAAATAGTTCTAACATAATTATTCTTAATGGAGCAAGGAATAGTTGGTATACATGGATCACCAAGTTTATTTGGAACCTTACCATTGAAGGAGTAATTAGCAAGTAGAGTAGAAATCTCCTCATTAGGAATCTTCCTTTTATTAGAGACAATATCCTTCATATACTTTTAATAAGGAGGCAATTTAATAGCATCAGTCAAAGGAATTTGCAGAAATAAAGGCGTCATCCACTCACAAAACTTGTTGTAGTGTTCTTCCTCCTTTGACTTGTGTTTCTTACCTAGAAAAGGCATAGGTTTCTACACCCAAGGTTCTCTCTCTTTACCATGTTTATTAGCAATAAAATCTTCCTTTGTGTACCTAGTGTTCTTAGTGTGTTTCTCAGTTTCTTCCTCAACTTCCTTCTTATCAGGAGACTCATCAATATTACCACTCTCAGTTTCAGCATCAGAGACAGATATACTATTAGGATCTACAACATGTTCAAGTGGTTCCTCAACTTTCTTATGTTTCTTTTTCTTCCTCTTACGAGGACTACCACTATCCTCACCTTGTTGGGAATCTTGTTCTATTCTTTTAGGGTGTCCTTCAGGATACAAAGGATCTTGAGTAGCTGCAGCACTCCTAGTTCTAATTCCATAATCATGTTTATTTCCTAAAGCATTAACTAGCATATCCTTTTGTACTTTAGCAAGTTGATCAAGTTGAGTTTGAACCATTTGAAAGTATTTACAAAGCATTTTAATATCATTAGAAGTTCTTTCCACAATATCTTTCAACTCATGAATAGCTCTAGAGTTTTTGCAATAAATGATTCTGAACTTGTTTATTAAAATTACCTTGTTTAACAATAAATGTGTCAAGTTCCTCTAAGCATTGATCAGGAGGCTTACCATAAGGAATATCACCTTCAATAAATTGGAGAGAGTGTACCTCAATAGTAGATGAGTGGGTAATTGGCTTACATAATTCTTCTATAGGAGGTAGATTCTTCACATCTTCAGCTCTAATACCTTTCTCCTTCAGACACTTTTTAGTTTCCTTCATCACTTCATCATTTAATGCACTAACTCCCCTATTCTTTGTTGCTGGTGTTGGAACTGGTTCAGGAACAACTGGTTCAGGAGTAATAGGCTCAGGTGTATTCAGCTCAGTTGAAGTCCAATCATCATAATTCTTGCTTATCTTGTTCATAAATTCTTCAGCATCTGTAGGAGTCCTTTTCCTGAAAACAAAATCAGCAAAGCTATCTAGGTAGGTCCTAGAATCATCAGTTAGTCCATTATAATAAATATCAAGAAGGTCATTCTGAGGTAATGGACATCCAGGATATGCATGAATCAAGGAACAAAATCTTTTCCATGACTTAGGCAATTTCTCTTCTTCTCCCTGTTGAAAATCAAAAAGTCTCTGCAAAGCAGCATGTCTAGCACTGGGAGGAAAATATTTATGGAAGAAAGAAGCAATCAAGCAATCAGGGATATCAATGGAACCAGGAGGTAATCTATTAAACCAAGCCCTAGCTTCTCCTTTTAGTGAAAAAGGGAAGATCTTAGCAACAAAGTACTTGCGCATTTTAAAATCATCAGAGAACAAAGCACTCATAGTAGAAAGCTCATTCATATGAGCCACAGCACTCTCATTTTCAGTACCACAAAAAGGTTCTTTCTCAACAATATCTAAGTAAGATAAATCAAGAGAGAAATCATAATATTTATCTTTAATATCTATGGGAGAGGTGGCAAACTTAGGATCATAGGACTTCTTAGGCATAATAGTACGTCTAGCAAGGAGACTCTTAATAGCACTAGAACCATGTGTGTTTCGGCACTCTTCAACAAATTCAACAGTGAGCTCTATGTAACCATCATTAATATCATAACTCTCACTAGACTCAGGTGAGCTAACAGGTGTAATAGTGTCTTCACTAGGAGTTTCGGTATTTCCTAGACTAGCCATAGTAGCATCTAGAAAAGGACCTAATGAACCACTTGCATCAAGCATAGTAGAAGTAACATCATGAGTATCAAAAGCAGTTTCAGATTCAGCAAAGAGGTGTGTAGCATGAGCATGTGGTGGTGGTGTAACAAGCTTACTTATAACAGACGGTGAATCAAGAGCAACAGAGGTGTTTAGGACTGTACCTCTTCTTGTAGTGGATGGTAAAATAGGGAACTTTCCAACACGAGACTTCCCCATGATGAAAGGAGTAGCAGTGAACAATAATAGATCCAAGTGAACTTACAAATAAAGCTATGCTCCCCGGCAACGGCGCCAGAAAATAGTCTTGATGCCCCACAAGTGTAGGGGATCTGCGGTGACCCAGCATACCACTGCATGATGTAGTACACTATAGTCGTTGACATAACACCAATGAAACACCGTTCACTAGTATTACATCCCTCAGAGTAGTACAACAGAAAAACAGCAGGTCCAAGACATGACTATAGGTTACAACTCAACTCTTTACACAAGATCTAGAGAACACTCTAGGTTAAAGAGAGAGAAAGAGTCTTCTTACAAAGAAGAATCAAAAATAAACAACTCAAAACCATCATACTATTAAGACTAGTATCTTAACTAATAGTCTGTCATTGATTCTATCGCAATACACTATAGAAATAGGTTCTATGGCTAGAGATTATATTCCTATCTAATCAGTAACTTCGTCTTCACTAGAGTTGATGTATATGTTGACTTTCTTGACTTCATTGAAGAGCTTTAGCTTTTGATGATGATTCCTGGAGCATAACTTGATGTAGACATCGTCTTAATGGCTTTAGAATCTAGCAAGGGTTAAGAAGATACTTTGAGTACGAGCGTACTTAGCAAGTTCACTAGAAAAGGAGTGTTTGATGCACTATATCTACAGCCACAGACCATAGGTCGTAGGCCATGCAAGTTTTCGTAAACATTTCTTCAAAGGTTGCTTTCATTCTGAAAAGCTATGTCCATCAGCCTTCACGGGTTTACCAGAACTTTCATGGAGTTCCTTTCCCGCCGCGTTCGCAGCTCCTTCCCGGAACAGGGAGTAACAAGTTACAGTTCTTACACTCTACAGAGGTGCGTCACTTTACCCATGAGAGATCTTAACTTTGTTGCACATCCGGGCCGCGAACCCGTTCACACTTCCTTGGGGAGGCCTAGACAAAGACACAGGCCAATCACTGCCTTCTCCGCGACCTCGCATGTCTCCTTGGTGTACGCCAGCCCACCTATTGAATTACGGCAATTGGCAGTACAGACCGTTCAAATGCCGGAACTATCGTGGGACGTTGAGGGCTCCCACCCATATGCTGCATATCCTCTATGAATTACCATATAATATGCATGCTACGAGTGATAACAGCCACGACCCACACATCCGGCTCCATGCGAGAGGGAAAAGATACAGCTGACTTCTTCGTCCCATTCCAAATCTCATGGTCAACGCGTAATATACGACGCAAGAATCACTGGCGACATTGGTTGTTAAGTCCTAGATAATATGTTCCTTTACCACCGGCACTCTTATAGTAGGTTATTTCCTCATGGTAAATAACCTATAATCATATTATTATGAAAATAGTGTTTTCTGTCCTTTTTCAAATGCAGGTGATGACAACACTGGATTTGTAATATACATTATAGAAAATAATCAAAGGACATGAGCAAGTGTGAACTCGCCTTTTGTGATTGCAAGATTATGCACTCACGGTCTTCGACACAATATAAGATCCAATATCTGAAATCAGCATCATTGCTCCGATAAGGACTAATGTTTAAAGAAGCAAGATGCTATTATGCATAAGTAATGTAATGCTTTTGTAAACTCGAATCCCGGGGTTAACGTTGTTCTAGGGTTTGGATACTAGAAATGGTTTCTTTAGAATGTGTTGTCCTTTTAGATAATTTTCACACTTGTGCTTCTTATTAAGACTTGTGAGTGTGTGTGAACAACACATATCTATATAACAATAAGTTACGCACATATGGAATGCTACTTAAAGACTACTTATATAATAATTGTTTATCTTCAAATTTACCTTACAAGTAGTGTCACTTATACAGAACTTTAAGTGTTATTAATCCTAAATATACAAGTAAAGCACATTGTATTGTGATTATTATTAATTGTCATTTGCTGTTTGAAGTGGCAAAAAGAATAACATTTGAAGAAAATCTTACTTAACTATGTAGAAGCTTTTAAACTTTTAAGTTAACCTTATGAGGTGTTCTTTCTAGTTATAGTCTTTAAGTAAGAAAGAATTATTCCATTTGAATAATGACATCATTAGTATTTTAGACTTATTTATTTTGATTTTTAACTTGGTTAGTTTGGTATAAAGATATTTTATAACTTAATTATAACAGACCAAAGTTAACTATAAAGTATATAATAAAGTTTTTAGCATTATACTTAAAAGTCTTGTAGACTAAAGTTAACTTTAAAACATAGATGGACTTTATAGTATATTGCTTATGTTATCTGTACCTTGTGTGCTTTATAATGTTTCCCTTAAAGTCACTTAAGAATGGTTGTACTTTTATTTGGTGTAGTGGTTTCTTGATTTTTTATAATGGAATAGAATAATTTACCTTTTTGTAAATGAATGGTTATAATTGGTAATTAGGGAAATGACATTATTTAACTACTTATGGTTCATTATAGGGTTTTGATTTGTTTATAAACTTGTGGTTAAAGTAAAGGAATAGGATTTATCTTAATACAAATTGTTATTGGTGATTTTATATTAGATAAGGATCTTTTTATAAAATAATCTACACTTATGGTTGAATGGTAATTCAATAAAATTACATTTAAAATGTGTTGCACCATTTTGACTTCATAATATTAGTATTTAAGACTAATATTATTTATTAGATTTAATTGGTTAATTAAATAATATTAACAAATTTTATTTGACATTATATGAATTATTAACTAAAGAAATAGGTTTAAATTCAAGTTATTAAAGTGTTTGAATTTTTATTTAACTTAAAATTGGAATATTATATTTTTAACATATAGGTATTATTATTGTGATCATTTTGGTATATTACATTTATTTTTTGTGATTTATAATTAATAAGATAAGATTTTTATAATACTTATTACTTTATAGATACTTAATAAATAATAAATATTTAATTGAGTGGAATAAGAATGCATGATTATAGTTTTAAATTATAATTCTTATTTTTTAAGATTTTTGATATTTTATTTATATTTTTATCAATTACCATAATTAAAATATGAATTATCAAAGTTTTATTACTTATAAAACCTTTATTTAAATAATTAACATAATAATGTTTAGTAATAGTTTTTAAGTTATAGATTTTTTTTCTACAAATTTTCATATATTATACACATTTTCTGATTTATAAAACAAAAGTTATTAATTAAACAAGTTTTACTTCCTTTATTACATTTCAGGAAATATTTATATTTTAATTAATATTGTTTTACCAATTTACTAAACAGACATAGAACTTTTTATACCTAGCCTAAACCTACCCAAGTCACTGACCAGTGGGCCACATGCCACATCACATATCCAGATTAGCAAATACAATTGTTACTCAATCCATTTCTACTCTTAGTCGATGACAGGTGGGACCAGGCCATGTCACATGCCACATGGGCAAGGACCATTCAAACATGGACTTGGTCAAGGATGACACCGGCATGACCTCATGTTGTCGTCATACGAACTGATCTTCTCAGATCAAGTTCGATTTGGGCGATTTGGTGATCGTGCGAGGCTGTGGTTGGGCTTATCGTAAAGAGGACGTGACGGCGAACCTAGCAGTGGCGGCGCTGCCATTTTTTGGTCGCCGGAGCACGGCCAGTGAGGGCGAGCGTCGACGACGACGACAGTTACACGGCACGGGCTCGGTAGAGAAAAGGAGGGAGGCAAAGGGGAGGTCCCCAAGGACCAGGAACTCACCACGAGACAGACAGAGAGTTCATTGAGGAGCGAGGTGGCCGGAATCGATGGCGAGCTCGACGACCAGAGGCGGGGAACGAGGGCCGAATTGCAGCAAAGGAAACCACGCCTGCTTGTACGCTTCGGGGCAATCGATGGAGACAAGCGAGACAGAGCTTCCTGGCATCACAGCGAGGTTTGGGACAGCCAGAGGCATCGGGGACACCGGAGCATCTGCGGCTAGGGTTCGGTGTCAAATGGAGAAACGAGGAGAGAAAGAGATAAGGCGAAGCTAGGGTTGTTGAGCGATGGCACGGCACACTTATGGGCACTAGGGGGCGGCAGCGTGCATATCCACACCGGTGAGCGTCGCGGTGCCGCCAGCGATCTGCTTCCGACGCGGCCGAAGGTGGACGACGGAGATAGATTGGACGAAAAGGTATGTTGGGCCTGGGCCTTGGTGGGCTGCAGCGAAGTGCGCGACTCACGGCTGCTGCTGCACGCGAGCGACGGTTAGTTCCGTTAGGAAGTGGGTCGTGAGCTGATATTTCTCGTTTACTCTTTTCCTTTTATCTTTTCTATTTTTAATAATTTGTTGTCAATGCAATTTTCTTCAAGGTTTTAAATACCCTAATTTTTTTATAATATTTCAAATATTCCAAAGATAACTATACTAATTGTTTACTCTATTCATGTTGATATGTTTCAATGCTCACAATTATTTATTGAATAAAATAAATAAGAATTAGGGTTTTAGGATTTTGTTTCTAAATTTGTATTTTAATATTTGATTTGAACTTTTATTTATGGAATTTATTTGCTGAATACTTGCAGCAACAATAAAGTTATTATGGATCAATTTGTGAACCTTTATTATATGAATTTAATTTATCTCATACTCATAAGCTTATTAAAGAATTCTTTACTATTAACCCATGAGAATTGTTTCTTATTATTTATAATATTAAATAAACTTTTATATAAAGTGATCCTTAATTGTTATTTGATTCATAATATCCTAAGGATTTAACATGATTAATATTACTCCCATTAATCTAGGGAATAACAAGGTATATATATTTTATAACTAACAAAAGAGTTAGAGTTTGAATTGTAAATGCTTACCCTAGGTTTTAGGGTTCTTAATATACTTATATTCTTTTGTTGATGTGAATAAAGATTAATGGCTAAACACATTGTATTTATGTTTGTGATTTTTAACGATATCACCATTTAAAGTAAAATAATGGGGTTGTTTCCTAGGCTAACTTATGAGGAAGAATTGATAAAGATAGTTCTTAAGCACCCAAGATAATGATGGTTGAGAATGACAAAGATGTGCTTAAATGATTTGATATAGGAAATTATTCCTATAAAGCTTTGTGAAAATAAAATGATTTATCCAATAGATGAGATGGATATTAAGCTTGGTTATAAATTTAGGGTTTACTGTTTACCAAAATTTCCTATCCTCCACAATTCATAACTCTTGACTTCTACTAAAAGAATTCCTTTCCTAGATATATTACTTCTCCATATCAATCATCATGTGTTATCATGATGAGATCTACTTCTTAAGAATATTCTTATCCACCTTTTATTCTTTTGAACCTATTGATAAATCCCATGAGATTGACACTACAGATTTCATGATCTTCACCTATCCAGACTGGGTTATATCTACTACTCTACTGCTGATAACCTCATATCTAACAAATGTTTACAGATACCTCCATTCATGCTCTTCCTTTATCATCCTTCACTAATATCACCTCAATAGATGTATACATCAAATCCTACTTCACTTCAAGTGCTAGTATTTCCAAAAAAGGAAAATACTACTTTTTTAATCCAATGTTGCTCTAACATCATCTTAATCATACTATCTTGTCTCTACTTAACTCCAGTATCTCATACTCCAACCTCACATTATATTAATGTGACTTGTCATGGCTAACCTAGGATAATATATCTAGACTAGGGTTTAATCATGTTCTACCCAACAATGTCACTTATATAGGATATAAGCATTCAATCTTGATGAGTAGGGCATGATCATTATAATCCTTTGTTCCTTTATGGTTTAGGTTTCCAGTTGGCTAATCAAGGTCTCATCAATACAACATTACAGTTGTATTATAATTATCTTTTGTTTAACTCTATTTGTAAGATCCCTCCTTTGTAAAGGAAAGGATCCCTGTGATTGCAATGCTAGTCCCTGGATCAATGCTAGCATCCACAGTTTAAGATGAAGTACACAGAAACAAAGGTCATTATTACAAGTCATTCCAGAGACAAACATAGTCTTTTACAACTCCATGGCCACAGGACTAATACAAGAGTTTAAATATGTAATAAGATAAATAAGTCTTCATCTTCATGTGCCATAGGCAAGCATGTTGAGTGTAGACTCATGACACCTAATCATCATCAGAATAACCTGCAACATCACAAGTTACAGCCACAGTGGGTCAATACATTGGAATAGTATTGGCAAGTGATACCTTAGTAGAATATGGGTGGACTAGATACTATATGCTTTTTGGCTAAGTATAGCTTAGGCTTGCTTTGCTCAAAATAGGTTTTGCCTATTAGTTGAAAACACTAAGTTTTTATTTGTCAAAATCTTTCCCAAGGAACCACCAATAGACATTGGGGACCTTCACCCTTGTTCAACCACAAGTTTTTACTTAGAAATTGGGATCAGGAGATTCTTGATAGCTTCCATGTCTTGATGCTCAAGTTGTCCAATACAAGGGACATGGCTAAGTACTTAGATTCTTCCATCTGCAGAGGTTGTGCACTTTCCCCACAAGACTTGATTTTCACCAAGACGGGACCTTTCAGAAGCCTTCCCTTAGACCAAATGGACGCGCTCCAACCTATCATCCCACTACCACCAACTGTCCAAATGGCTAAGTTATTGCAACCTATATGATCCAGGCAGAGCCCATATTGCCAAGTGGTTGCACTAGAAGCTTCTTCACATATGGCATCTCAAATCCCTTTGTTCATGGGTGGCTTTCCACAAGTGAGATACACAAGGTAAACCATATAAATGGGCCTTGTGTAACCACTCAACATAACCCATTCTTTCCATTCCACCCAGGTGTTTCTTTCACTTAGTTGTTTTATTAAGCAAAAACATAGTCCAAAGACTTAGAAATATTTATTCATAGCATGAATATAACCACCATTGGTTGCTACTAGCTAAGCTAAGCATGGCATTGATAAGACTTAGAAATATTTCTAGCAATTCTACAACTACTAGGATTTCCCAAGCATAGCATATAGATCAAAAATATCCATGCAAGACTAGCAAAATATTTCTAATGCATATTTGAAAACATAGGAATAATCATGAAGCACCACTTGCCTTGGTAGTTTGGAGAGTATCTACAATCCTCACAATCACAATCACTATTTGCACCAAAATCTACACATAAAATAATAGCACCAAAATCACATACAAAATAAATACAAGCAAAAATATATGGATGCATGCATAATGCCATGTGATGATTTTCTACACCAAACAAGACAAGTGCATGGTACGGAATCATAAACAAGTACAAAACAAGCTAAATAAACTTTGTTTGAAAATTAAAACATTTTCCAAATAATTATTATACACAAAATAGGCCTACACATGTTTCTGTAAAAACAACCCTTTTAACAGAGGCAAAACATTAAACACATTGCATAGATGGAAAGGATTTTCTCGCCTGATTCCATTGATATAAAATTTGTCAAGTTTGGACGTGGCATTCAAAAGTTATGAATTAAACAAATTCAAACATCTATTAGATCTAATTCAGAAATTTAAAACAAAGGACATGCCACCCGGCAGTCTCTGGTTGGCCGGTACCGCTTCGCACCGGATCGTGCTTGCGCACCGTTAGATCTAACTAAAACGCGCGGCTCAGATCATTACTTACCCCTTCGGCTATGTTCTATCGCGTCCACTAGATCTAAATCGAACGGCTCTCAGCGACTGACCAACAAGTGGCGGCGCTGGCGGTGGCGACAGGAGGCGGCGCGCTCTGTCAGTGGCAGAGCTGGCGAACTAGGTCACACAGGGAGGTGGGAGGATGCTCACCAGAATCGCCGTGACGAGGAGATGCTCAACGTGTGCTCGGTTGGCAAAGGGGCGCTCGGAGTCGTCGTGGATTGCTCGTCGGAGAAGACCCTGGCGACGGTGTTCTCTGTTGGCGACGGAGTCGATGTTCTAGGCCACGCTAAGACGAGAGAAGGGTGCTGTTAGATGCGTAGGACACTGGGGATCTCATGCGTATCAAACAGAGGAAGAGGGGAAGCTGGGACTTACGGGGAACGGTCGCCGGAGTTCGAGCAGAGGGTGGCGGAGCTCAGTCGTTGACGCTGCCGAGGCTACAGATCATGCGCGAGCAAACGGAGAGTGTCAGTAGGTGTGCACAGAGATGTAGAACAAGCCAGTATGAACCATAGGCAGAGGGGAGCGCGGTGCTCACCGGAATTCGACGACGAACTCGTCGGAGCAGAGGGCGTCCAGAGAGAAATTCGAGCAGCCTGGTGGCTCCGGTGAGGTGTGGTTTGGGGGAAAAGGAGGAGGGTGGCATGGTGCTTAACTAGGCGAGGACGGGGGCGTGAATTACTTAGGCATTGAACGGGAATTGAAGCCGCGAATTAAACACGAAACGCTGGCGTGATTTGGGGATGAACTAGTCGCTGGGGGTGGAGACGAAGACAGTCGTGTGGGCCGTGGTTGTCAGCGAGAGAAAAGAAGAGGGGGTGGGTCCAGACAGTCAGCGACTCTGTGGGTGTGGGTGCGAGGAAAGAAAAACGATTCGCGGGAGGGAGTTGCTGGGCTAGCTGGGTCGAGTTGGGCTGGGTTGGGCCAGATTGGCTGTTTGCTTATTTTTTTCCTCTTTACTCCTTTTCTTTTTCTATTTGATTTTCTAGAAATGGTTTTCAAACTCTATTTCAAATCAGTTTGATTTCAAACCTTCTCTGGATTTTTGTACGGTGAAATTTGTACTCAAATAAGTGTTAAACACTTCTGTTTACTCAAACATACTTGGGTCATTTGAAAAATAAAATAAAACCAAGCCTTTATGAGATATAATAATAGGCATAAATTTGGTTTTATTTCATACTTTGTTTTGAAACTTTGCTCAAGCTTTTGGAAGCACTTAAGTTTGAATTCAAAACATTACTGAATACAATAAGTACCTTTCTCAAAAGAAGGTAGCACTAAGGTTAGGGCATACCCACATAAAATAATGAGCAACATATGCTCCTGATTTTGAAATGGTTTTGAAAAGGAACGCTAAATGATCATGGATGCATCGATAATATGCATGAGTTTTGAAACATGATTTTAGGGATGTTACAAATCTAACCCCATTAAGGTGAATCTCGCCCTCGAGATTCGGGTTGGCTAGCAAATAGGTGAGGGTGGTCTTTCCGAAGATCATCTTCTCTTTCCCAAGTTGCTTCTTCTTCGGAATGATGGTTCCATTGAACTTTGCAGAATTTGATAGTCTTAGTCCAAGTAACTCTTTCTGCAGTCTCAAGGATCTTGATTGGTTTCTCCTCATAAGTGAGATCACTTTCCAATTGAACCTCCTCCAAAGGTATAGTATCCTTCAAAGAAGTCTCTTCCATATCTGGATGGCATTTCTTAAGCTGACTCACATGAAATACATTGTGAACAGCAGACAGTGACTCTGGCAATTCAATCTCATAAGCTACTTCTCCTTTACAACATAGAATTTTGAATGGTCCAACATATCTTGGGGCCAATTTACCTTTGACACCAAACCTCTTCACTCCACGAAGTGGTGACACTCTAAGATAAGCTCTGTCACCTACTTCATAGGTGACTTCTCTACGCTTAGGATCTGTGTAGCTCTTCTGTCGGGACTGTGCTATCTTTAATCTGTCCTTAACCAGCTTGACTTTCTCTTCAGCCTCTTTGATGAGTTCTGGTCCGAACAAACTTCTTTCTCCCACACCATTCCATAGCAATGGGGTGGTACACTTTCTCCCATAGAGAAACTCAAATGGTGTCATATCAATACTGGCTTGATAGCTGTTATTGTAAGAGAATTCTGCGTACGACAGACTTTCATCCCAACTGTCTCCATAGTCTAGAGCACATGCTCTCAACATATCTTCAAGAATCTGATTGGTCCTTTCTGTTTGTCCATCAATTTGAGGATGAAAAGCAGTGCTGAATTCCAACCTCATTCCCAATGACTCATGTAGCTTCCTCCAAAAATGAGAAGTGAATTGAGTTCCCCTATCAGACACAATACTCTTGGGTACTCCGTGTAGACATTCAATTCTACTCATATAGATCTTGGCTAACTTAGCACTTGTGTAAGTTGTCTTCACGGGTATGAAATGAGCCACTTTAGTTAGGCGATCCACTACTACCCAAATAGAATCATATCCTGACCTGGTCCTTGGCAATCCGGTGATGAAATCCATACCAATCTTGTCCCACTTCCATTCAGGAATAGGTAGTGGTTGTAACAATCCTACTGCTTCTGATGTTCCGCTTTCACTCTACTACATATATCACACAAAGCAATATGTTCGGCGATATCCTTCTTGAGGTTATTCCACCAAAATCTTTCCTTCATATCCATGTACATTTTGGTGTTACCCAGATGAATAGAATATGGTGAGTTATGTGCTTCTTGTAATATCAGTTTCCGAAGTTCCGGATCCTGTGGAACACAGATACGTTTTCCATGCCATAAAGTACCCTGTTCGTCTTCATGGAATCCTTTGGCTTTCCCTTTGCCAATCTTTTCCTTAATCTCATAAATTTCCTTGTCTATCTTCTAGGCTTCTTTGATCTTGTCCAACAAAGTGGGTTGAACATCCAAAGTCATGAGATGTCCCTCAGGCACAATCTCCAATCTGAGATCTCTAAATTGGGCACACAGATCATCTGGCAATTCTCCTTTAGTAAGGCCATTCACAAAAACTTTACGGCTTAGAGCATCCGCTACAACATTTGCTTTATCGGGGTGGTATTGCAAACTCAAGTCATAGTCCTTGATGAGTTCTAGCCATCTCCTTTGTCTCATGTTAATTTCTTTCTGGGTGAAGATATACTTCAAACTTTTGTGATCTGTGAACACTTCACATCGCTTTCCCAAAAGATAATGTCTCCATGTTTTGAGTGCATGGACAACAGAGGCTAACTCTAAATCATGAGTAGGGTATTTTACTTCATGAGTTTTGAGTTGTCTCGAGGCATAAGCCACAACTTTCCCTTCTTGCATAAGTACTGCACCTAATCCATGATGAGATGCATCACAATACACTTGGAAATCTTTCTCCAAATCTGGCAAACATAAGACTGGTGCTGTCACTAGCCTCTTCTTCAATTCTTGAAAGTTGAGTTCACAACCTTCAGACCAAGCAAATTTCTTGTCTTTCTTTAGCAATTCTGCCATGGGCTTAGCTACCTTGGAGAAATTCTGAATGAACCTTCTGTAGTAACCTGCTAAGCCAAGGAAGCTACAAACCTCTTTCACTGACTTGGGAGATTACCATTCAGTTACAGCTGAAACTTTAGCAGGATCAACTGCTACACCATCCCCTGACACAACGTGTCCAAGAAAACCAACTTCATTTAACCAAAATTCACACTTGCCGAATTTGGCATACAGCTTATGCTCTCTAAGCTTCTCAAGTATCAAACGTAAATGTCCTTCATGCTCTTATTTGCTCTTGGAGTAGATCAAAATGTCATCGATGAAAACAACAACAAACTTATCAAGAAATTCCATGAACAACTTGTTCATCATATTCATGAAGTATGCTTGTGCATTGGTCAAACCAAATGGCATCACGGTATACTCATATAATCCATACCTTGTGGTGAAAGCTATCTTAGGTATGTCTTGTTCCCTTATCTTGAGCTGGAAATAACCTGACCGGAGATCAATCTTTGAGAACACACAAGCTCCTTCTAACTGATCAAACAAGTCGTTGATTCTAGGCAAAGGGTATTTGTTCTTGATAGTCACCTCATTGAGTGAACGATAATCTATGCATAGCCTTTGACTTCTATCTTTCTTTTCCACAAACAAAACTGGTGCTCCCCAAGATGAAGAACTTGGTTGGATAAAACCTTTCTGCAACTGTTCTCCAAGCTGCTTCTTGAGTTCTTTCAACTCATCCACTGACATCTTGTACGGTCTCTTTGCTATTGGTCCAAATCCTGGTAGCAAATCAATAAGAAATTCCACATCTCTATCTGGTGGCATTCCCGGCAATTCTTCCGGAAATACATCCGGATATTCACTCATAATAGGTACACTGTCTATGCTAACCCCCTTAAGAGAATTTAGCTTACTCCCTTTTGATTCAAAGTTAGACTTGAACCTAATCCTTTTCTTTTTCGGGGTTATGAGTGCAACAGTACGATTGGCACAATATAGTACTCCTTCATACTTGGTCATCCAATCCATTCCCAAAATTACATCCAGTCCTTGGGAATCTAGGATTATCAGACTCACTGGAAACTTATGTTTTCCAAACTCTATCACTAGATCCCGGCATCCAAGACTTACTATCATATCTCCACCTGGAGAACTTACTTTTATTGGACACCCAATGTTTTCAGTTGGAAACCCATTTCTATCAACAAATGCTTTTGATATGAATGAATGTGATGCACCAGTATCAAAAAGAACAAATGCTGGAATAGAATTGAGTTTGAACTTACCAGCCACAGCATCAGATTCCTCATAGATCTCCTCCACATTAATGTGGTTCACTTGTCCCTTTTGAAAAGGGTTGGGCTTATTGGGTCCTTCAACTTTCTTTTCTGGGCATTCATTTGCATAATGCCCCATCTTCTTGCACTTGAAACATTCAACCTGACTAAGATCCTTCTTGACAGGCTGGCTTCCACTGCCACTTCCACTTCCACTGTGGTGGCTCTTATATCCACCTTTGTTATTCTTGTACTTATCGTTGTCATGACTATGGTGGTGCTTGTTGTCATGATAACGGTTGTGGTTGTGGTGCTTGTTGAACTTCCCATGCTTGTGGGATCCAGAACTTCCACTGTCATCATAATGGGAACGCTTGTGAGACGATCCCGAGCTGTGCTTGTCAGAGTGCTTTCTCTTCCTGCTTTCAACTTGTTTCATCTTGCTCTCCAAGATGGCAGCCTTGTCACAAAGAGACTGATATGTGGGGACATAGGCCACAGCTAACTGCAGGTTCAATTCATCGTTCAATCCTTCAAGGAACTTTTCCTTCCTCTTAGCATCAGTGTCAAATTCATCCGGTGCATATCATGCCAGATTATTGAACTCCTCAATATATTCAGCCACGCTGCGGTGGCGCTGCTTCAAGTTATGGAACTCTTTCTTCTTCAAACTCATCACTCCGGATGAGATGTGAGCAGTACAAAAACCATCTTCGAAGATAGCCCATGTCACATCCGCAATGGGAGTGGTAATCTGGAAGTTATCCCACCAAGTCGCTGCTGGTCCTTCCAACAAGTGAGCTACAAATCTGACTTTCTCTTCATCAGTACAGCCAACAGTTACCAAGTCCTTGTTCACAGAGCGTAGCCAATCATTGGCCACCATAGGATCAGTAGTTCCTGAGAACTTTGCTGGCCTTAGCCTTAAGAACCTGGTAAGCATGTCAAAACCCGGTGGGTTGTTCTGATTGTTGTTGTTATTATTATTGTTGTTGTTGTTGTTCTGATTCTGGATGAACATGGTCATCATTTGCATCAACTGAGTCTGAGCTGTCATCATCTACTGCATCTCAGGGGTGATGTTGTTGTTGTTGGGGTTGGGATTGGCACGTCGGGGAGGCATCTGTGGTTTTCAATAAGGATAAGAATGAGATACCCATAGATGCTAACATGCACAATACATCACATAACAATTCACAATCATGCATCATAGTAATAAAAGTTCAACAACATAGACAACAAGTTCTGAAAAGTAAACACACCAATAGCAAGCCATCCACATGTTGGATGGTCAGTGTGACTCAATAATCAAAGACATGATAAATAGAGGTAAATGAGTAGTCATCACTACTCCTCTGCATCAACCTCCTCATCAACAAATGTAAGACCTGCATTCTCCATTGCGGTCTTGTATTCCTCGACATTGGTGGTCAAGGTCTCTACTTTGGCTTTGAGAACCCTCTTTTGTGAATGAAGTCTCTCAATCATAGTCTGCTGATGCTCGAGCTCGAAGTCCTTGGCCTCTAGTTCTGCAGTCATGTCTCGAATCCTCTTGTTCCTATCTTGGACTTGCTTCTCTTGACTCTTGAAATTTATATCCTGACTCTCAAACTTAGCCTCCATCTCCTTGACTATCTCATCTTGCTCCGCGAAGAGCTTGTCCTTCTCACGAAGCTGCACCTGGAGTTCGTCATTGCTAAGCATGACGTTGGTCCTATCCGTGTCTATGTGCCTAAGAAGAACCTCTAAGTCCTGGAGGTATAGGCGAATCGGCTCTGCCGTCTCTCTCGAAGTATCCTCAAAGTCAATGGCCTCACCATCATCATCACGTCTACCAAAAGTGTGGAAGTGAGTACCTCTAACCTCTCGAGAGTGTCTCCCTAGTAAACGTCCAATCAAATCATGCATGACTACCTCTAGGCCTCTCGCCTTGTCATCATGCATGAGCTTGAAGATGATGGCCTCTGTGGCTGGCTCAGTCTGGCGTCCTGGCTGATTAACCTTGAAGCCCCAAAGGTATTTCCTCTCAAACTTGGTGAGGGGAAGCATCATGATAGTAGGAAGAGGGAGATTGAGCAGACTAGTGAGCTCAATAATACGAGTGCCAAAACGAGTTCCCTGGAACTCTTCAGCCGTGCTGATGGTAACATTAGGCATCTATTTAATAAGATAGAAAAAGTTCGAATAAACACCATTTAAGACAAATCACAACTCACAAGACAAGGCATCACATGCATAACTTTGGAAATCAAAACACATAAGTCATGGCATACATGGATTCATTACAAACAACCAAGGTTCAACTTATTTTAAACAACATTTGGGAAATAAAATGGTAGGTGTGGTGGTCCAACTAACGAAGTACGTTACAATCCCATCTCACTTGTCAAGTTGGCTAACAGGGCATCCCTAGAGGCAATCTGTTTGTCTAGATCACAAGACTCCATTGCTAAGTCTATGATGTCCTTCCTTAAGCTTTGGTTGGTAGCCTCTAACTCTTGGGTATGCTTCTTTTCTTCCCAAAGATCATTCTGGGTGTTAAGCATTCTGCACTTGATTCTATCACCAAGTTCTTTGATGGCCTTCCAAGCTGCATCCCTTGCTGAATCAAAGAATGTGGTGTGCATCACTGAGTTGGTGACCATGCAGAATCCTGAGTCCTTGTGGTTGTCTTCCTTGTTTTTATACAAGTGAAGTTGCACCCACCAGTACTCAACTCCTTCATCCATCACAGGAAAACCTTTGTACATAGTTGCACCATGTATTCCCATGGCAACCATGAGGTCCTTGAGATCATTGGGGAACTCTGTCTCACATTCCAAAGTCATAGTCATGAGTGGTTCCTTCTTCACGGCTTCGTTGATGGAGTTCATCTACAAATAGAGATGAGAAAGAAGATTAGAAAAGTTTACTAGAAGAAAAGACAAGTGTGGAAGTTGTTGAAAAAAATTTCCTTAGTGGTTTCCAATCCTAGGGTCATAATCCTACAGGCAACACAGTGCTCTGATACCATCTGTAAGATCCCTCCTTTGTAAAGGAAAGGATCCCTGTGATTGCAATGCTAGTCCCTGGATCAATGCTAGCATCCACAGTTTAAGATGAAGTACACAGAAACAAAGGTCATTATTACAAGTCATTCCAGAGACAAACATAGTCTTTTACAACTCCATGGCCACAGGCCTAATACGAGAGTTTAAATATGTAATAAGATAAATAAGTCTTCATCTTCATGTGCCACAGGCAAGCATGTTGAGTGTAGACTCATGACTCCTAATCATCATCAGAATAACCTGCAACATCACAAGTTACAGCCACAGTGGGTCAATACATTGGAATAGTATTGGCAAGTGATACCTTAGTAGAATATGGGTGGACTAGATGCTATATGCTTTTTGTCTAAGTATAGCTTAGGCTTGCTTTACTCAAAATAGGTTTTGCCTCTTAGTTGAAAACACTAAGTTTTTCTTTGTCAAAATCTTTCACAAGGAACCACCAATAGACATTGGGGACCTTCACCCTTGTTCAACCAAAAGTTTTTACTTAGAAATTGGGATGAGGAGATTCTTGATAGCTTCCATGTCTTGATGCTCAAGTTGTCCAATACCAGGGACATGGCTAAGTACTTAGATTCTTCCATCTGCAGAGGTTGTGCACTTTCCCCACAAGACTTGATTTTCACCAAGACGGACCTTTGAAGCCTTCCCTTAGACCAAATGGACGCGCTCCAACCTATCATCCCACTACCACCAACTGTCCAAATGGCTAAGTTATTGCAACCTATATGATCCAGGCAGAGCCCATATTGCCAAGTGGCTGCACTAGAAGCTTCTTAACATATGGCATCTCAAATCCCTTTGTTCATGGGTGGCTTTCCACAAGTGAGATACACAAGTTAAACCATAGAAATGGGCCTTGTGTAACCACTCAACATAACCCATTCTTTCCATTTCACCCAGGTGTTTCATTCACTTAGTTGTTTTATTAAGCAAAACAATAGTCCAAAGACTTAGAAATATTTATTCATAGCATGAATATAACCAACCTTGGTTGCTACTAGCTAAGCTAAGCATGGCATTGATAAGACTTAGAAATATTTCTAGCAATTCTACAACTACTAGGATTTCCCAAGCATAGCATATAGATCAAAAATATCCATGCAAGACTAGCAAAATATTTCTAATGCATATTTGAAAACATAGGAATAAAATCATGAAGCACCACTTGCCTTGGTAGTTTGGAGAGTAGCTACAATCCTCACAATCACAATCACTATTTGCACCAAAATCTACACATAAAATAATAGCACCAAAATCACATACAAAATAAATACAAGCAAAAATATATGGATGCATGCATAATTCCATGTGATGATTTTCTACACCAAACAAGACAATTGCATGGTACTGAATCATAAAAAAGTACAAAACAAGCTAAATAAACTTTGTTTGAAAATTAAAATATTTTCCAAATAATTATTATACACAAAATAGGCCTACACATGTTTCTGTAAAAACAACCCTTTTAACAGAGGCAAAACATTAAACACATTGCATAGATGGAAAGGATTTTCTCTCCTAATTCCATTGATATAAAATTTGTCAAATTTGGACGTGGCATTCAAAAGTTATGAATTAAACAAATTCAAACATCTAATAGATCTAATTCAGAAATTTAAAACAAAGAACATGCCACGCGGCAGTCTCTGGTTGGCTGGTACCGCTTCGCACCGGATCATGCTTGCGCACCGTTAGATCTAACTAAAACGCGCGGCTTAGATCTTTACTTACCCCTTCGGCTATGTTCTATCGCGTCCACTAGATCTAAAACGAACGGCTCTCAGCGACTGACCAACAAGTGGCGGCGTTGGCGGTGGCGACAGGCGGCGGCACGCTCTGTCAGCGGCGGAGCCGGCGAACTAGGTCGCACGGGGAGGTGGGAGGATGCTCACCAGAATCGCCGTGACGAGGAGATACTCAACGTGTGCTCGGTTGGCGAAGGGGCACTCGGAGTCGTCGCGGATTGCTCGTCGGAGAAGTCCCTGGCGACGGTGTTCTCTGTTGGCGACGGAGTCGACATTCTGGGACACGCTAAGACGAGAGAAGGGTGCCGTTAGATGCGCAGGACACTAGGGATCTCATGCGTATCAAACAGAGGAAGAGGGGAAGCTGGGACTTACGGGCAACGGTCGCCGGAGTTCGAGCAGAGGGTGGCAGAGCTCAGTCATTGACGCTGCCGAGGTTACAGATCATGCGCGAGCAAACGGAGAGTGTCAGTAGGTGCGCACGGAGATGTAGAACATGCCAGTATGAACCATAGGCAGAGGGGAGCGCGGTGCTCACCGGAATTCAACGATGAACTCGTCAGAGCAGAGGGCGTCTAGAGAGAAATTCGAGCAGCCTGGTGGCTCCGGTGAGGTGTGGTTTGGGGGAAAAGGAGGAGGGCGGCATGGTTCTTAAGTAGGCGAGAACGGGGGCGTGAATTACTCAGGCATTGAACGGGAATTGAAGTCGTGAATTAAACAGGAAACGCTCGGCGTGATTTGGGGATGAACTAGTCGCTGGGGGTGGAGACGAAGACAGTCGTGTGAGCCGTGGTTGTCAGCGAGAGAAAAGAAGAGGGGGTGGGTCCAGACAGTCAGTGACTCTGTGGGTGTGGGTGCGACTAAAGAAAAACGATTCGCGGGAGGGAGTTGCTGGGCTAGCTGGGTCGAGTTGGGCTGGGTTGGGCCAGATTGGCTGTTTGCTTATTTTTTTCCTCTTTACTCCTTTTCTTTTTCTGTTTGATTTTCTAGAAATGGTTTTCAAACTCTATTTCAAATCAGTTTGATTTCAAACCTTCTCTGGATTTTTTATAGTGAACTTTGTACTCAAATAAGTGTCAAACACTTCTGTTTACTCAAACATACTTGGGTCATTTGAAAAATAAAATAAAACCAAGCCTTTATGAGATATAATAATAGGCATAAATTTGGTTTTATTTCATACTTTGTTTTGAAACTTTGCTCAAGCTTTTGGAAGCACTTAAGTTTGAATTCAAAACATTACTGAATACAATAAGTACCTTTCTCAAAAGAAGGTAGCACTAAGGTTAGGGCATACTCACATAAAATAATGAGCAACATATGCTCCTGATTTTGAAATGGTTTTGAAAAGGAACTCTAAATGATCATGGATGCATGGATAATATGCATGAGTTTTGAAACATGATTTTAGGGATGTTACACTATTGGTCTAAGAGAGATTATTCACTGACTATACCTACTTGATCCAATAGGATTACTCCTGATAACTTCCTTCAGGATTCATCCTTGTAATATTCTTTACCACCATATAATTATAGGTTCCATATAACTCTTCTATCATTTCAGGAGTGAATTAACTCCATCTATTATCACATTGATCATATTCTTTTCCAACTCTCCCATTCTATATATGATATTTAAATCTAGCATTACTACTTACCTCTTCTTACTTCCTTTTCTAAAGGATTTAAAGTGAATGTTATGATAAGAACATGAATTGATAGATCAAGAATTGATAATAGTTGATTACTCAACATTGATGAACAATGGATCATAGAATAAGGTTTAATGGAGATAATAAAGATTCTTATGGAAAGAAAGATATGTGGTGAATGATCTTGACTTGATTTCTTTCCTACTCAAACTCCCTAAAGAGTTAAGGTTAGGTATTACCATGATACTCATGGTGTAAGTAGATGAGATTAGGATAGATCAAGATTTAGTTGATACATTCCTATTACTTAAGTTATGTGTATAGCTTGGTATTCATGAGTTGTGTAATTAATACTAGGATATAATTACTTAAAGATCCAATATAAACCATTAAGTAATGTATTAGGATTTAATTTTATTACATTTGATCTACCCTTAGATCAAATCATATTTACCCAAAATAAGGTTTTAGCAAAGTCATATTGAAACTTATCGCAGTCAACTTGATGATCTACCTCAATTCCATCAAGTTGAGAGAAGCTTCAATCACTTTGACAAATTTTGTTCAAAAGCGCGAAAATTATTCGGATTTTCTATGCATGAATGCAATGCACACATCTGGGTTCATCTTATTTCTAATCTCTAATGTTGGGATGTTACAGACTCTCCCTCTTAAAATAAACTTCGTCCTCGAAGTTCGTAAACTCTCACGTTTCGGGGTAAGAAATTGTCTTGCAATGATTATGATATGTCTCAACTCCATGGTAACCTCAATGGGAATAATTGTAATATTCCATATCCAAATCTTTTCCTTGAATTCTTATCATTCTTGGTAATCTCCAACTTGTTGTCTTTAATACTCCAAAGTTTCTCTTACTATCCTTCTTTAGGGATATGTCCTTATTATAAATTCCTTAATTAGTGGTCTTTTCTTAGTCCCTTATCCTGATTAGATATCCTAATCCAATTCCTTGTTCTTAATCATCGAACTTTCTTACTATACTATGTAAGATCTAGGAAGTCTCACTAAAATAGAGTTTTCAATTTCTATTAGACACTAGTTGTGGCCAAAAGACTATATTTGGTTTGTCATTATATGGTTCAAGTTGATAATCCTTCCACGTTTGGATTTGAATTCATTTAGTCCATACCCATTGGAATTTCTTGTTCCCTACACATGCCCAATTGGATGTGCTCTATTACCTCTTAGGTATCACTTAAGAGTTGTTTCTTCTAGAATTAGTCACTATCTATCTTATACTCTACCAAGTTAGGGTCTTATGAAAGATTGTATGGTGTATCCACATAATTGTGGATCTCCGAAGTGAATCTTTCAGCATTACTTTGTCTTACTTACTATTTGGACATTTTGCTTTGATAGGTCTGACTTCGCGAAGCGCCTCGAAAGACGACCGCTTTAATTTTATACTCATTTATGTCTTAATTAACTTAGGCCAAATTTTATGCTCTTTATGCAACCATTAAGATGATCTAGTTAATTATGTCAACCAACACTGGTTGCGGACAAGATACCAACTGTGGATCAGAATACCAACTAGAATCAAATACCAGCTGCGGATCATCCTAGGTTGTAGGTATTACCCTACTGTTCTTCGACGTACTATTGGCATTCTCTCTGAATTGTTAGAGCTTGAATACCATTTTGGTTCCAAAGCTTCTTCTTTGTACTAATTCATGAGGCTTCCATGAACTAGATACTACTACTCCATCAACTTCTTAGAAACATCACCTACTTTCGTTGAACTTTAAGTTCATCACTTCTTGTTGCTCCATGTATTTTCTACATTAATTTTTTTACTTATTACTGCTTAGTAATGATCTGAACTTGATCAATCCTTAAAACTGCGCTAATATCCCTTATATTTTGCTTCATCCATCATGTAAGTCTTCATCTTGGTCTTTGAAAATCGTCACTCCCTTACACGGATTCCCTTTTCTATCTAGGTCTATAACATCAAGTAGTAACTAGATGTTGCAACATGCATTTGCACATCAAGTAAAACTTCATGTATAGATCTAGTCAATCAAAAAGATCCAAGAAAAACCAAGAAATTCAAATGTGGTACATATAACACACAATATTCTAAGCCCGAAATATAGTAGTTGGGTATAGTATCTCTAGAATTCTGGCTTAGTTGTGTAGTATATGACACCTCCTCTTAAAGGTTTACATTGTGATACTTAGCACATAGGGTCAAACTATCTTTTGCCTTAATATTTACCCAAATTGCTCAATTGCAACAGGATAATTTTTAACAAAGTGGTCTCAATTTGGTTTTGACTAACCTTCAGTCTCACTCTTGGAATGGATAATATGACCAACCTATCCTTATTTAGTAAACTAACCTCACATGATCTCTCTAAATGACTAATAAGTTTCTATTGAACCCCTAAAATTGAAGTTTATCACTATTTTATGACACCTTTGACTTATATCACAGTTCTACCATGTTAATTTCATGCTTATACTTCAGGATAATTACTAATTACTTGTCAATTATCACACCTACATCATGGTTTCGGAGCTAATCTCACCATGATATTGTTATGGTCTACCTAATCATCATGATTTAAGAGCTAATCACATCATGATGACTTTAATTCTCACTACACTATTATTATTAAGTCTTAACATAATTTCACTTAATCACGTAAAATTCTCAAGTGAATCCCACATCATTACTACTTATTACATCAACATTTATCCTAATGATATTCATCATGTTGTCTTTGTTTATTAACTAACAATAAAATTCCACTGTGCTACTTGAATTCTAGAGTTAGGCTACACCATTAGGACTGCTTCAATTGATGTCTTAAACTTGATCCTAATATGTTGCGGCCAATTGACTTTCCTACAGTATCTGGATGGTTTATGTCTCCTTCGGAAGACACTACATAGCACTATACTGAAAAAAGATAAAATATTTACTCCAAAGAAAGATTCTTATGGCATTTGGTGACGAAGTTATCCTCAAGTAGATACTCATCACCAGTCATAAGATCATTTGGTTTAGATAAGATGGCTCCTATAGTCACTATCCAACCTACAGATCTTCCTAAAAGGGTTTCAATCCTAAGGTCAAAGCATATGCTCCGATACCAACTACGGTGACCCAGCATACCACTCCATGATGTAGTACACTATAGTCGTTGACATAACACCAATGAAACACCGTTCACTAGTATTCCATCCCTCAGAGTAGTACAACAGAAACACAGCAGGTCCAAGACATGACTATAGGTTACAACTCAACTCTTTACACAAGATCCAGAGAACAATCTAGGTTAAAGAGAGAGAAAGAGTCTTCTTACAAAGAAGAATCGGAAATAAACAACTCAAAACTATCATACTATTAAGACTAGTATCTTAATTAATGGTCTGGCATTGCTGCTATCGCAATACACTACAGAAATAGGTTCTGTGGCTAGAGATTATATTCCTATCTAATCAGTAACTTCGTCTTCACTGGAGTTGATGTATATGTTGACTTTCTTGACTTCATTGAAGATCTTTAGCTTTTGATGATGATTCCTGGAGCATAACTTGATGTAGACGTCGTCTTAATGGCTTTAGAATCTAGCAAGGGTTAAGAAGATACTTTGAGTATGAGCGTACTCAGCAAGTTCACTAGAAAAGGAGTGTTTGATGCACTATATCTAAAGCCACAGACCATAGGTCGTAGGCCATGCAAGTTTTCGTAAACATTTCTTCAAAGGTTGCTTTTATTCTGAAAAGCTATGTTCGCCAGCCTTCACGGGTTTACCAGAACTTTCATGGAGTTCCTTTCCCGTCGCGTTCACAACTCCTTCCCGGAACAGGGAGTAACAAGTTACAGTTCTTACACTCTGCAGAGGTGCGTCACTTTACCCATGAAAGATCTTAGCTTTGTTGCACATCCGGGCCGCGAACCCGTTCACACTTCCTTGGTGTGAGTCCCATACTAAGATCCAAGCCAATCATTGTCTTCTCCGCGACCCCGCATGTCTCCTTGGTGTACGCCAGCCCACCTATTGAATTATGGCAATTGGCAGTACAGAACGTTCAGATGCCGGAACTATTGTGGGACGTTGAGGGATCCACCCATATGCTGCATATCCTCTACGAATTACCATATAATATGCACGCTACGAGTGATAACAGCCACGACCCGCACATCCGGCTCCATGCGAGAGGGGAAAGATACAGCTGACTTCTTCGTCCCATTCCAAATCTCATGGTCAACGCGTAATATACGGCGCAAGAATCATTGGCGACATTGGTTGTTAAGCCCTAGATAATATGTTCCTTTACCACCGGAACTCTTATAGTAGGTTATTTCCTCATGGTAAGTAACCTATAATCATATTATTATGAAAATAGTGGTTTCTGTCCTTTTTCAAATGCAGGTGATGACAACACTGGATTTGTAAAATACTTTACAGAAAATAATCAAAGGACATGAGCAAGTGTGAACTTGCCTTTTGTGATTACAAGATTATGCACTCACGGTCTTCGAGACAATATAAGATCCAATATCTGAAATCAGCATCATTGGTCCGATAAGGACTAATTTTTAAAGAAAAAAGATGCTATTATGCATAAGTAATGTAATGCAATTTCATAAACTCGAATCCCGGGGTTAACATTGTTCTAGGGTTTGGATACTGGAAATGGTTTCTTTAGAATGTGTTGTCCTTTTAGATAATTTTCACACTTGTGCTTCTTATTAAGACTTGTCAGTGTGTGTGAACAACACATATCTATATAACAATAAGGTACACACATATGGAATGCTACTTAAAAACTACTTATATAATAATTGTTTATCTTCAAATTTATGTTACAAGTAGTGTCACTTATACAGAACTTTAAGTGTTATTAATCCTAAATATACAAGTAAAGCATAATGTATTGTGATTATTATTAATTGTCATTTGTTGTTTGAAGTGGCAAAAAGAATAACATTTGAAGAAAATCTTACTTAACTATGTAGAAGCTTTTAAACTTTTAAGTTAACCTTATGAGGTGTTCTTTCTAGTTATAGTCTTTAAGTAAGAAAGAATTATTCCATTTGAATAATGACATCATTAGTATTTGAGACTTATTTATTTTGGTTTTTAAATTGTTTAGTTTGGTATAAATATATTTTATAACTTAATTATAACATACCAAAGTTAACTATAAAGTATATAATAAAGTTTTTAGCATTATACTTAAAAGTCTTGTAGACTAAAGTTAACTTCAAAACATAGATGGAATTTATAGTATATTGCTTATGTTATATGTACCTTGTGTGCTTTATAATGTTTCCTTAGTCACTTAAGAATGGTTGTACTTTTATTTGGTGTAGTGGTTTCTTGATTTTTTATAATGGAATAGAATAATTTACCTTTTGGTAAATGAATGGTTATAATTGGTAATTAGGGAAATGACATTATTTAACTACTTATGGTTCACTATAGGGGTTTGATTTGTTTATAAACTTATGGTTAAAGTAAAGGAATAGGTTTTATCTTAATACAAATTATTATTGGTGATTTTATATTAGATAAGGATATTTTTATAAAATAATCTACACTTATGGTTGAATGGTAATTCAATAAAATTACATTTAAAATGTGTTGAACCATTTTGACTTCATAATATTAGTATTTAAGACTAATACTATTTATTAGATTTAATTGGTTAATTTAAGGAATATTAACAAATTTTATTTGACATTATATGAATTATTAACTAAAGAAATAGGTTTAAATTCAAGTTATTAAAGTGTTTGAATTTTTATTTACCTTAAAAGTGGAATATTATATTTTTAACATATACGTATTATTTTTGTGATGATTTTGGTATATTATATTTATTTTTTGTGATTTATAAATAATAAGATATGATTTTTCTAATACTTATTACTTTATAGTGACTTAATAAATAATAAATATTTAATTGAGTGGAATAATAGTGCATGATTATAGTTTTAAATTATAATTCTTATTTTTTTAAGATTTTTGATATTTTATTTATATTTTTATCAATTACCGTAATTAAAATATGAATTATCAAAGTTTTATTACTTATAGAACCTTTATTTAAATAATGTTTATTTAAATAATTAACATAATAATGTTTAAAAATAGTTTTTAAGTTATAGATTTTATTTGTATACAAATAAAATCTTCTTTGTTGCTGGTGTTGGAACTGGTTCGGGAACAACTGGTTCAGGAGTAATAGGCTCAGGTGTATTCGGCTCAGTTGAAGTCCAATCATCATAATTCTTGCTTATCTTGTTCATAAATTCTTCAGCATCTATAGGAGTCCTTTTCCTGAAAACACAATCAGCAAAGCTATCTAGGTAGGTCCTAGAATCATCTGTTAGTCCATTATAATAAATATCAAGAAGGTCATTCTGAGGTAATGGACATCCAGGATATGCATGAATCAAGGAACAAAATCTTTTCCATGACTTAGGCAATTTCTCTTCTTCTCCCTGTTGAAAATCAAAAAGTCTCTGCAAAGCAGCATGTCTAGCACTGGGAGGAAAATATTTATGGAAGAAAGAAGCAATCAAGCAATCAGGGATATCAATGGAACCAGGAGGTAATCTATTAAACCAAGCCCTAGCTTCTCCTTTTAGTGAAAAAGGGAAGATCTTAGCAACAAAGTACTTGCGCATTTTAAAATCATCAGAGAACAAAGCACTCATAGTAGAAAGCTCATTCATATGAGCCACAGCACTCTCATTTTCAGTACCACAAAAAGGTTCTTTCTCAACAATATCTAAGTAAGATAAATCAAGAGAGAAATCATAATATTTATCTTTAATATCTATGGGAGAGGTGGCAAACTTAGGATCATAGGACTTCTTAGGCATAATAGTACGTCTAGCAAGGAGACTCTTAATAGCACTAGAACCATGTGTGTTTCGGCACTCTTCAACAAATTCAAAAGTGAGCTCTATGTAACCATCATTAATATCATAACTCTCACTAGACTCAGGTGAGCTAACAGGTGTAATAGTGTCTTCACTAGGAGTTTCGGTATTTCCTAGACTAGCCATAGTAGCATCTAGAAAAGGACCTAATGAACCACTTGCATCAAGCATAGTAGAAGTAACATCATGAGTATCAAAAGCAGTTTCAGATTCAGCAGTAGTAGCAGTGTGTGTAGCATGAGCATGTGGTGGTGGTGTAACAAGCTTACTTATAACAGACGGTGAATCAAGAGCAACAGAGGTGTTTAGGACTGTACCCCTTCTTGTAGTGGATGGTAAAATAGGGAACTTTCCAACACGAGACTTCCCCATGATGAAAGGAGTAGCAGTGAACAATAATAGATCCAAGTGAACTTACAAATAAAGCTATGCTCCCCGGCAACGGCGCCCGAAAATAGTCTTGATGACCCACAAGTGTAGGGGATCTGCGGTGACCCAGCATACCACTGCATGATGTAGTACACTATAGTCGTTGACATAACACCAATGAAACACCGTTCACTAGTATTACATCCCTCAGAGTAGTACAACAGAAACACAGCAGGTCCAAGACATGACTATAGGTTACAACTCAACTCTTTACACAAGATCCAGAGAACACTCTAGGTTAAAGAGAGAGAAAGAGTCTTCTTACAAAGAAGAATCAAAAATAAACAACTCAAAACTATCATACTATTAAGACTAGTATCTTAACTAATAGTCTGTCATTGCTTCTATTGCAATACACTATAGAAATAGGTTCTATGGCTAGAGATTATATTCCTATCTAATCAGTAACTTCGTCTTCACTAGAGTTGATGTATATGTTGACTTTCTTGACTTCATTGAAGAGCTTTAGCTTTTGATGATGATTCCTGGAGCATAACTTGATGTAGACGTCGTCTTAATGGCTTTAGAATCTAGCAAGGGTTAAGAAGATACTTTGAGTACGAGCGTACTCAGCAAGTTCACTAGAAAAGGAGTGTTTGATGCACTATATCTACAGCCACAGACCATAGGTCGTAGGCCATGCAAGTTTTCGTAAACATTTCTTCAAAGGTTGCTTTCATTCTGAAAAGCTATGTCCATCAGCCTTCACGGGTTTACCAAAACTTTCATGGAGTTCCTTTCCCGCCGCGTTCACAGCTCCTTCCCGGAACAGGGAGTAACAAGTTACAGTTCTTACACTCTACAGAGGTGCGTCACTTTACCCATGAGAAATCTTAACTTTGTTGCACATCCGGGCCGCGAATCCGTTCACACTTCCTTGGGGAGGCCTAGACTAAGACCCAGGCCAATCGCTGCCTTCTCCGCGACCTCGCATGTCTCCTTGGTGTACGCCAGCCCACCTATTGAATTACGGCAATTGGCAGTACAGACCGTTCAGATGCCGGAACTATCGTGGGACGTTGAGGGCTCCCACCCATATGCTGCATATCCTCTACGAATTACCATATAATATGCATGCTACGAGTGATAACAGCCACGACCCACACATCCGGCTCCATGCGAGAGGGAAAAGATACAGCTGACTTCTTCGTCCCATTCCAAATCTCATGGTCAACGCGTAATATACGATGCAAGAATCACTGGCGACATTGGTTATTAAGTCCTAGATAATATGTTCCTTTACCACTGGCACTCTTATAGTAGGTTATTTCCTCATGGTAAATAACCTATAATCATATTATTATGAAAATAGTGTTTTCTGTCCTTTTTCAAATGCAGGTGATGACAACACTGGATTTGTAAAATACTTTATAGAAAATAATCAAAGGACATGAGCAAGTGTGAACTTGCCTTTTGTGATTGCAAGATTATGCACTCACAGTCTTCGACACAATATAAGATCCAATATCTGAAATCAGCATCATTGCTCCGATAAGGACTAATGTTTAAAGAAGCAAGATGCTATTATGCATAAGTAATGTAATGCAATTTCGTAAACTCGAATCCCGGGGTTAACGTTGTTCTAGGGTTGGGATACTGGAAATGGTTTCTTTAGAATGTGTTGTCCTTTTAGATAATTTTCACACTTGTGCTTCTTATTAATACTTGTGAGTGTGTGTGAACAACACATATCTATATAACAATAAGTTACACACATATGGAATGCTACTTAAAGACTACTTATATAATAATTGTTTATCTTCAAATTTACTTTACAAGTAGTGTCACTTACACAAAACTTTAAGTGTTATTAATCCTAAATATACAAGTAAAGCACAATGTATTGTGATTATTATTAATTGTCATTTGTTGTTTGAAGTGGCAAAAAGAATAACATTTGAAGAAAATCTTACTTAACTATGTAGAAGCTTTTAAACTTTTAAGTTAACCTTATGAGGTGTTCTTTCTAGTTATAGTCTTTAAGTAAGAAAGAATTATTCCATTTGAATAATGACATCATTAGTATTTGAGACTTATTTATTTTGGTTTTTAACTTGGTTAGTTTGGTATAAAGATATTTTATAACTTAATTATAACAGACCAAAGTTAATTATAAAGTATATAATAAAGTTTTTAGCATTATACTTAAAAGTCTTGTAGACTAAAGTTAACTTTAAAACATAGATGGACTTTATAGTATATTGCTTATGTTATCTGTACCTTGTGTGCTTTATAATGTTTCCTTAAAGTCACTTAAGAATGGTTGTACTTTTATTTGGTGTAGTGGTTTCTTGATTTTTTTATAATGGAATAGAATAATTTACCTTTTTGTAAATGAATGGTTATAATTGGTAATTAGGGAAATGACATTATTTAACTACTTATGGTTCATTATAGGGTTTTGATTTGTTTATAAACTTGTGGTTAAAGTAAAGGAATAGGATTTATCTTAATACAAATTGTTATTGGTGATTTTATATTAGATAAGGATCTTTTTATAAAATAATCTACACTTATGGTTGAATGGTAATTCAATAAAATTACATTTAAAATGTGTTGCACCATTTTGACTTCATAATATTAGTATTTAAGACTAATACTATTTATTAGATTTAATTGGTTAATTTAAGAAATATTAACAAATTTTATTTGACATTATATGAATTATTAACTATAGAAATAGGTTTAAATTCAAGTTATTAAAGTGTTTGAATTTTTATTTAACTTAAAAGTGGAATATTATATTTTTAACATATACGTATTATTTTTGTGATGATTTTGGTATATTATATTTATTTTGTGATTTATAAATAATAAGATATGATTTTTCTAATACTTATTACTTTATAGTGACTTAATAAATAATAAATATTTAATTGAGTGGAATAATAATGCATGATTACAGTTTTAAATTATAATTCTTATTTTTTTAAGATTTGTGATATTTTATTTATATTTTTATCAATTACCATAATTAAAATATGAATTATCAAAGTTTTATTACTTATAGAACCTTTATTTAAATAATGTTTATTTAAATAATTAACATAATAATGTTTAATAATAGTTTTTAAGTTATAGATTTTATTTGTATACAAATTTTCATATATTATACACATTTTTCTGATTTATAAAAAAAAGTTATTAATTAAACAAGTTTTAATTCCTTTATTACATTTCAGGAAATATTTATATTTGAATTAATATTGTTTTACCAATTTACTAAAAAGACACAGAACTTTTTATACCTAGCCTAAACCTACCCAAGTCACTGACCAGTGGGCCACATGCCACATCACATATCCAGATTAGCAAATACAATTGTTACTCAATCCATTTCTACTTTGTCGATGACAGGTGGGACCAGGCCATGTCACATGCCACATGGGCAATGACCAGTCAAACGTGGACTTGGTCAAGGATTACAACGGCGTGACCTCATGTTGTTGTCATACGAACTGATCTTCTCAGATCAAGTTCGATTTGGGCGATTTGGTGATCGTGTGAGGCTGTGGTTGGGCTTATCGTACAGAGGACGACGGCGAACCTAGCAGTGGCGGCGCCGCCATTTTTTGGTCGCCGGAGCGCGGCCGTTGACGGCGAGCAAAGGCGACAGTTACACGGCGCGGGCTCGGTAGAGAAAAAGAGGGAGGCAAAGGGGAGGTCCCCAAGGAACAGGAACTCACCACGAGGCGGACAGAGAGGTCGTTGAGGAGCGAGGTGGCCGGAATCGATGGCGAGCTCGACGGCCGGAGGCGGGGAACGAGGGTTGAATTGCAGCAGAGGATATCGCGCCTGCTTATACGCTTTGGGGCAATGGACGGAGACAAGCGAGGCAGAGCTTCCTGGCATCACGGCGAGGTTTGGGACGGCCAGAGGCGTCGGGGACACCGGAGCATCTGCAGCTAGGGTTCGGTGTCAAATGGGGAAACGAGGAGAGAAAGAGATAAGGCGAAGCTAGGGTTGTTGAGCGATGGCACGGCACACTTATGGGCACTAGGGGCAGCGGCGTGCATCTCCACGCCGGCGAGCGTCGCGGTGCCATCAGCGAGCTTCTTCCGACGCGGCCGGAGGTGGACGACGGAGATAGATTGGACGAAAAGGTATGTTGGTACTGGGCCTTGGTGGGCTGCAGCAAACTGAGTGACTCACGGCTGCTGCTGCACGCGAGCGACGGTTAGTTCCGTGAGGAAGTTAGTCGTGGCCTGATACTGCTCGTTTACTCTTTTCCTTTTATCTTTTCTATTTTTAATAATTTGTTGTCAATGCAATTTTCTTCAAGGTTTTAAATAACCTAATTTTTGTATAATATTTCAAATATTCCAAAGATAACTATACTGATTGTTTACTCTATTCATGTTGATATGTTTCAATGCTCACAATTATTTATTGAATAAAATAAATAAGAATTAGGGTTTTAGGATTTTGTTTCTAAATTTGTATTTTAATATTTGATTTGAACTTTTATTTATGGAATTTATTTGCTGAATACTTGCAGCAACAATAAAGTTATTATGGATCAATTTGTGAACCTTTATTATATGAATTTAATTTATCTCATACTCATAAGCTTATTAAAGAATTCTTTACTTTTAACCCATGAGAATTGTTTCTTATTATTTTAATATTAAAGAAACTTTTATATAAAGTGATCCTTAATTGTTATTTGATGCATAATATCCTAAGGATTTAACATGATTAATATTACTCCCATGAATCTAGGGAATAACAAGGTATATATATTTTATTATAACTAACAAAAGAGTTAGATTTTGAATTGTAAATGCTTACCCTAGGTTTTAGGGTTCTTAATATACTTATATTCTTTTGTTGATGTGAATAAAGATTAATGGCTAAACACATTGTCTTTATGTTTGTGATTTTTAACGATATCACCATTTAAAGTAAAATAATGGGGTTGTTTCCTAGGCTAACTTATGAGGAAGAATTGATAAAGATAGTTCTTAAGCACCCAAGATAATGATGGTTGAGAATGACAAAGATGTGCTTAAATGATTTGATATAGGAAATTATTCCTATAAAGCTTTTTGAAAATAAAATGATTTATCCAACAGATGAGATGGATATTAAGCTTGGTTATAAATTTAGGGTTTAGTGTTTACCAAAATTTCCTATCCTCCACAATTCATAACTCTTGACTTCTACTAAAAGAATTCCTTTCCTAGATATATTACTTCTCCATATCAATCATCATGTGTTATCATGATGAGATCTACTTCTTAAGAATATTCTTATCCACCTTTTATTCTTTTGAACCTATTGATAAATCCCATGAGATTGACACTAAAGATTTTCATGATCTTCACCTATCCAGACTGGGTTATATCTACTACTCTACTGCTGATAACCTCATATCTAACAAATGTTTACAGATACCTCCATTCATGCTCTTCCTTTATCATCCTTCACTAATATCACCTCAATAGATGTATACATCAAATCCTACTTCACTTCAAGTGCTAGTATTTCCAAAAAGGAAAATACTGCTTCTTTCATCCAATGTTGCTCTAACATCATCTTAATCATACTATCTTGTCTCTACTTAACTCCAGTATCTCATACTCCAACCTCACATTATATTAATGTGACTTGTCATGGCTAACCTAGGATAATATATCTAGACTAGGTTTTAATCATGTTCTACCCACCAATGTTACTTATATAGGATATAAGCATTCAATCTTGATGAGTAGGGCATGATCATTATAATCCTTTGTTCCTTTATGGTTTAGGTTTCCAGTTGGCTAATCAAGGTCTCATCAATACAACATTACAGTTGTATTATAATTATCTTTTGTTTAACTCTATTGGTCTAAGAGAGATTATTCATTGACTATACATACTTGATCCAATAGGATTACTCCTGATAACTTCCTTCAGGATTCATCCTTGTAATATGCTTTATCACCATATAATTATAGGTTCCATATAACTCTTCTATCATTTCAGGAGTGAATTAACTCCATCTATTATCACATTGATCCTATTCTTTTCCAACTCTCCCATTCTATAGATTATATTTAAATCTAGCATTACTACTTACCTCTTCTTACTTCCTTTTCTAAAGGATTTAAAGTGATTGTTATGATAAGAACATGAATTAATAGATCAAGAATTGATAAGTCAATAGTTGATTAGTCAACATTGATGAACAATGGATCATAGAATAAGGTTTAATGGAGATGATAAAGATTCTTATGGAAAGAAAGATATGTGGTGAATGATCTTGACTTGATTTCTTTCCTACTCAAACTCACTAAAGAGTTAAGGTTAGGTATTACCATGATACTCATGGTGTAAGTAGATGAGATTAGGATAGATCAAGATTTAGTTGATACATTCCTATTACTTTAGTTATGTTTATAGCTTGGTATTCATGAGTTGTGTAATTAATACTAGGATATAATTACTTAAGGATCCAATATAAACCATTAAGTAATGTATTAGGATTTAATTTTATTACATTTGATCTACCCTTAGATCAAATCATATTTACCCAAAATAAGGTTTTAGCAAAGGTCATATTGAAACTTATCGCAGTCAACTTGATGATCTACCTCAATTCCATCAAATTGAGAGAAGCTTCAATCACTTTGACAAATTTTGTTCAAAAGCGCGAAAATTATTCGGATTTTCTATGCATGAATGCAATGCACACATCTGGGTTCAGCTTATTTCTAAGATCAAATGTTGGGATGTTACAGGATCGCAACAGTCTTCGCAGGTAGTATTACCCAATTTATTGATTCGACACAAGGGGAGCCCAAGAATACTTGCAAGCATTAACAACTGAGTTTTGAGTTCATCTGCACCTGGAAATAGTTCTTGCTCATAGAAGTTTATCAATAGTAACAGTTTGGTAGTAGCAACCGCAACAGCAACATATAACAGTGACAGCAACAGTGAACTAGGAGCAATAGTAACAGTAACGGTAACAATAGGATTCTAGTGCGGTAGGCATAGGGATGGATGGACGGGCGTTGCATGGACGAGTCTAAACATGTAACTTCAAAGAACTAGGGAATTGCAGATAAATAATAACAAGCATCCAAGTACTAAACAATCCTAGGCATGTGCTCCAAATATAGTCATACGTGCTCGCAATGAGAACTTGCACAACATCTTTTGTCCAGCCAGCCCGTGGCAGCGGGGCCTCTAGGGAACTACTGGCAATTAATGTGCTCCTTTTAATAGATCACCGGAGCAAAGCATTAACACTCCGTGAAAACATGTGATCCTCACACTACAGCCATCCCCTCTGGTTGTCCCAATTATTGTCACTTTGGGGCCTTTGGACCCGGACAATGATATGTGTACACAACTTGCAGATAAGATCATAAACAATACTATCATAATGATTCAATAATAAGTTCAGATCTGAGATCATGGCACTCGGTCCCTATGACAAGCATTAAGCACAAAAAGTTGCAACAAAGTCAAATAGCACTAATAGAGATACTAGGCACTATGCCCCTAACATATCTTATTCGATTACATGATAGAACTCATCCAATCCCTACCATCCCCAAGCCTACAGCGGGGAATTACTCACTCATGGATGAGGGAAACATCGGTGGTTGATGGAGATGCGTTTGTGATGATGATGGCGATGATCCTCTCCAAATTCCCCGTCCCAGCAGGGTGCCAGAATGGAGTTTCTGGATCCGAATCTTGGTTTCTCGTGGCGGCAGCGGAGTGGAACTCTTTCTGAAAAACTATCGACCCCCCTCAGTTTTTAGGTCAGAAGGCAACTTATAGGCGCGGAGGGAGGCCGACGAGCTGCATGGGGTGGACAGACCCCCCCCCAGGCACGGGGTCAGTGGGCCCGCGCCTGGGGTGGGTCTGGGCCCCCTAGGCCTACCCTTTGTCTCCCCTTCTGGCTTCGTGGATCTTCTGGTGAGAAATAGTTTTGGCATATTTTCCGGGATTTTTCCTGATAGTTCAATTTCTGCACAAAAACAAGACACCAAGGTAATTCTGCTGAAAGCAGCGTTAGTCCGTGTTAGTTGTATCCAAATCACACAAGTATAGAGGAAACACAATAGCAAAGTGTTCGATAAAGTAGATACGTTTTGGACGTATCAGTAACCTTCCTGCGGTCCATCCTCATGATAGTCCTCTTCATAGTCTGGCCACGGGAATAGCCAGGGACAAAGCCATGAGTACTCTTTAAGTACTTGCAAACTAATACTTACAAGTGAAGTGGTTTTTGAGTAGGAATACTAAGCTCTAGGTTGTTTTGCAAAAAGCCAGATTTATCTCTAACTGAGTTCAGAAGCAAAGAAAGCTAGTTGAAAGTTTTATAACACCTAAGTGGGAACTTGAGTTTCGTATCACAACCATGTTGTGGTCAAGTCAAAGTCATGATTCATTTCACAAGTCATTTTGAAAACATCTGACGACGGAACAATATGGCCACTCCAACAGTCCATAACGCGGACGCGGCTATTCAAATAGTTTGACACTCTGTAGAGGTAGTACACTTTCACCACAATATTCGATACATCCATCAGGAACAATCCTGAATTCACCATACTCAGTATGCAGATAATCAATCCTAACCTTTCAATTACACGCCCTAGTATAGGCACCTCTTCTGTGAGTTTGGCCTCCCAACCATGACCATCTGTCATCTTGGGAACTGCACAGGTAGACAATATTCACAAGGTAGCCTCAGCTCAAACCTTGGCCACAAGGGAACCCATACTAAGGTATATAAACTTCCAGTCAAGCCCTACCCAAATTTCGGGTATTATGGTTGTACGGTAAAATTGGAATGGTATCGCATCCAAACAACCATCAGTTTAATAAAGGGCTAAGGCTCATGCCTCAACATTTTCATCATCAAAATCATCTGGTGTTCAAGAACACATGTCAAAACATTTCAGTAGAATGACTCATCATTCTAAGGTTTTCATAACCATTTTCACCAAGTAATCCCATCTAAAGTGATCAAGTTTTATGCTTAGCACTAGCATCTACAAGTGGGGGTAAACTAATGAGGGGTGGTAAACAAGTGTGAATGATCTAATTCCAATCTCATGCATTAGGATGACATCAAGATTTATCTAACTTAGGCCAAGTTTTATGCTCTTAATGCTACCTTTAAATCTTTCCACAATCTATAAGTCACTAAGTAAATTCAAATAGAAAGCTTTGATAAAGAAATAAAATAACTAAGCTTGCAAGTAAAACTGGGATTGGGTATAATCAAATTTATCTAACCAAGAATGTCTAATGCATTGCATAGGTTATCTAACTTTCACAGTTGCAAGTGTTATCTTGCATAGGTAACATGCAAGTGGTAGCTTGCCTTGTGCAGAGCAGTGGTTGAAGTTCTCCTTGGCTTCTTCCTTGTAGTATTCTCCTTCCTCCACGTATCCTTGGTCGGTACTAGCGTCTATAAATAAATATGAGGTACACAATCACCAAACAATTCTTAACTACTTCTATTTAGCACACAAAGGTTCACACTAGATGATCTAGCATCATCACTATTATCACAAGGATTAAGGCAATAGTTTTAATTATTTTATTTTAGAAAATTAATTTCTACTCATTGAAAAACTACTTAAGATTTAATATTCTCCAACTAAAACATGGGGTCATGTTGACACATGTCATGACCACATATTTTAGTACTTGGGAATGTGATTTAAAGTGGTGTCACAATTTAATAAGGTTTAACCTTTTATTTTAATTAAATAAAGTGACTAGTAGTGCCTATAGGGAATTCTTTTATTAATTGTCCATTATTTCTGCAAGATATGTTTCTAAGCATTGAAACACCGTTTGCAACTAGATATGTTGCCATGTTTGTTTCATATTGCCTTTAGTTTCTTCCTCCTATCAAGCTCTTTTCTGCCATGTCAACAACACGCCATCAAAGTCTTTTCTGGCACCGTTGTCTTATAATCATCATACTACTTGTATTTTACTATCTCTTTGCCGAACTAGTGCACCTATACACCTGACAAGTGTATTGGGTGTGTCTGGGACACAAGAGACTTCTTGTATCTTGATTGCAGGGTTGCTTGAGAGGGATACCTTTGACCACTTCCTCCCTGAGTTCGGTAAACCTTGGGTAATCCACTTAAGGGAAACTTGCTTCTGTTCTACAAACCTCTGCACTTGGAGGCCCAACAACTGTCTACAAGAACAGAAGTGCATAGACATCAAGCTCTTTTCTGGCGCCATTGCCGGGGAGGTAAGGTAAAAGGTACTCACATCCTCCTATGTGAGTGCTCGAAGTTATTTCCTTTAGATTCTGTAATTTTGTCTTTTTGTTTCTTGTTTTCACTAGTTAGTCTTAATGGAAAACAACAACAAAATTAGAGAGCTTTTTAGTATTTTTCCTAAGTTAGAACATGAATGGTCTGGAGAGAAAATTTAAAAACCTATGGAACTTCCTTTGCATGCTAATAGAAATGTTATTAGTATGAATTTTTTGAACACCATTGTTACTAATGCTATGGAAACATCTAAGCTTGGGGAAGCTAGTTTTTATGAAAGAGATCTTTTTAGTTCCCCAGCTTTAGGGAAGAAAAATTTCTCTTATGATACTTTATCCCCCATATGTGGTAATTCTAATGATACTTGTGATATTTTAAATCCACATACTGAAAGTGTCCATTTTAAAATACCTATTGAAATTGTTGAGCGTGTTATGAATAACTGCTATTTTGGAGATGGAACTGTTCATCCTAGTGATCATTTACTCTTTATACATGAATTATGCGAGTTGTTCAAGTGTGCAGGTATTTCAATGGACCAAGTTAAGAGGAAGCTATTCCCTTTCTCACTTAGGGACAAATCAAGGGAGTGGTATGAGCTACTAGATGATCCTCATCATTTGGAGTGGAAGGAACTTGAATCTCTCTTTTACTCTAAATTTTATCCTCCTCATGAGGGAGAAAGTATTGCCCAAGCTTGGGGGAGATTGAAGTCACTAATGCTCAAATGTCCCATTCATGAGCTCCCTAGTAATATTGTTATTAATAATTTTTATGCAAGGATTTCAGGACATTACAAGGACTATCTAGATACCTGTTTAGAGGGATCCTTCACATGTAAGGTCAAAGCTAAGTGGGATCTTCTTGAAACAATTCAAAGCAATACCAAAGATTGGGATAACGATAAAGGTAAAGAACCAGGTATAAACTATGAGTATGATTGCATTAAGTCTTTTGCTGAAACTGCTGATTTTCAAGAGCTTAGTGCTAAGTATGGTCTCGATCCTCAAATTATTGTTAAATATTATAGAGCCTTTGCTTACCATATTAATGCTCCTAAAGAAAAGTGGGACATGTATCATGAACCTTTTAAAGACACTTGCATGAAAATGAAACTGTTATTAATGATTGCAATAAACATGCTCAAACTTCTAAAAGTACTATTTCTTATAAGCATGTTAATTTTTGTGGAATGCATAGACCTTGTGAAAAGAATCAAAATGAAGAAGATTATTGTATCACCCACTGGAATGAAAAAACAAGAACATGGTATAAGGCTCTAAGTGATCTTGGTAAAAAAGTTTGTGCCCTCTATCCTTTTATTTGTGAACTCTGTTATGAAGTGGGTCATTTCAATTTTCAATGCTCAGGCCATAATAATGACCTTTCTAATCCAATGAGTATTGCAAGTTTGTATTGTGACAACACGATCACTGATAATCAACATGATGAACTTACATTATTTTTGGGGTGTGAAGACTTATCAAGGAAAACTTCTTTGCTAGACATGAGTGCTTTTGGTATGAATAGCGTCATGCATGGGTGTCATCCTTATTATGTTGATAATTGCCATGCAAATACTTACATACAAAATTTTATAAAAGATGACATTTTACTTAAATATGACAGGACTGATATGAGTTTTGTTCTTATTAATGAAAAGGAGGAATCCTCAAAAGTTTCTTCTATTGTCTCTAACAATAAACTAGGGTATGTGGAGAAGCTTCCTTTCAAGCCTCTCCCTCCTAAAGAGGATGAGGAGAAGAAGAAGAAGAAGAAGAAGAAGAAGAAGAAGAAGAGGAGGAGTAAAAGGAGAGAGGAGACGGTATCTTCCCCTAAGCATATTGCTCCTATCATAGCTTTTGCTAATGAGCCTGAACTAGATGATGTTCCTATGCCTGTTACCTATAGTTGTGATCATGATTGGGAAAAGCACACTACTTTTGATATTGAAAATCTCTTTCGTACCAATTCTGAAAATGATGATATTAATAATTGTTGTGCTATTAGTGCTATCCATGCTCCTTCCAATGATGATATGTTTACAAATGAACACACTTAGGAAGATAGGTATTATGTTGCTTATGATGATACTATACCTCCAATGTATGATGATTGCAATGATGATTATGATATTTTAGGTCCACCTACTATTGAGCAGAAAAATTATTATGATTACAATATGCCTCCTATATTTGATGATTATGATGATGAGAATAACAATTATAGCTATTTTGTTGAATTTGCTCCCACTACAATTAATAAGAATGACTATGCTTATATGGAGAGTAATAATCATTTTATGCATGTGGCTCATGATAAGAATGTTTTATGTGATAGTTATATTGTTAATTTTATTCATGTTGCTACTGAAAGTTATTATGAGAGGTGGAAACATGGTCTTATGTATCTCAACAATATTAAGTTTCCCCTCTTTATGTTGAAAATCTTGAAGTTGCACTTGTTTTGTTTTCCTATGCTTGTTGCTTTGTGCTTTCATGACTTGTTTATTTACAAGATTCCTATGCATAGGAAGTGGGTTAGACTTAAATGTGTTTTGAATTTGCTTCTTGATGCTCTCTTTTACTTCAATTCATATTTCTTATGTGAGCATCTTCTCAAACTATCAAGCCTAACTTAAAGGCGTTAAAGAAAGGTACTTCTTGGGAGATAACTGATGGGTTTCGCAGCATAGTAAATCAAAAAAAATCTACGGATGCGAACAGGAAAGCCAAGATCTAATCTAGGAGATGCAATCAACGAGAGGGATAGATGAGATCTTCATACCCTTGAAGAAATCAAGATGGAAGCGTTCAACGTGGGTGATGTAGTCGAACTAGCCTTCTCCTCCTCGCGATCCGATCCGATCCAACACTGCAAGTGGAGACGCCTCCGAGAGATGCACACGTACGTCACCACGACGTCTCCTCCTTCCTCGGTCTATCAAGTGGGGTGGAGAGATATATTGGATCTACAGCACGACGGCGTGGTGCAATGGTGGAGAGTTTTTGCGGCAGGGCTTCGCCTACACGCAGTCGGGAGAGAGAGAGAGAGGTAGGGCAGCAGCTGGCGGCTAGGGTTTGGGGTGAGGGGGGTGCGCCCCTTCCCACCTTATATAGGGTGCTAGACGGACCCCTTGCCCCCTCCTCCAACCCTAGGGCGGCGGCCCCAAGGGTGGAGTGGGGGGCAAGTCTCCCCCCCCCCTTCTACAAGGTCCCCTAGGGTTTCCCCTAGGGTTTTGGCTGGCTGGGCCTATGGGGCCTTGTGCCCCTGGACCAATGCGGCCAGGGCACTCCCTCGTAGGCCCATGCACCCCTCCGACAAGTGGGGCCACGTTGGTCCCACTCCAGAAGCTTCTAGAACCTTCTGGTACAATACCGAACATTCTGAAACAATTCCAAAATCCAAAAAACTGCTTTCCTTTATATGAATCTTATTCTCCGGACCATTCCGGAACCTTTCGTGATGTCCTGGATCTCATCCGAGACTCCGAACAAAAACTCATAAACCAATTATCCATTCTATCCTAGCGTCGAGACACGTTAAGTGTGTGACCCTACAGGTTCGAGAATATGCAGACATGATCTTCTATCAATAATCAACAGCGGGATCTAGAAACCCATATTGACTCCCACATATTCATCGATGATCATATCGGATGAACCACAATGCCAGGATTCAATTAATCCCATATATATTCCCTTCGTCACGCGATATTTTACTTGCCCAAGATTCGATCGTTGGTATCGGCATACCTAGTTCAATCTCGTTCACAGCAAGTACTTTACTCGTTTCGTAATCCTATATCACTTTGTGATTAACTCTTTAACCACGTGCTTGCAAGCGGTATTGATATCGATTACCGAGTGGGCCCGAAGTATATCTCTCCGACTCGGGAGGGACAAATCCCATCTCGATACATACAACCCAACAAGTACTTTCCGATCACCTGAGAGACACCTTTATGATCACCCTCTCATAGGATGAAGTTTGATGACCTCAAAGCTTTCTTCCGATACCAGGGAGTTGCATTATATCATGGTCTAAGGAATACAATATTTGACATAAGAAAAAGCTTCGCAAAGATGAACAAGATGAGACGATCTAATTGCTCTGCTTGATTTGGGTATGTCCATCATATCATTCTCCTAATGACATGATCTCATTATTAATTGACAACTCATGTCTATGGTTAGGAAACCTTAACCATCATTAATCAATGAGCTAGTCCATAGAGGCATACTATGGACACGGTGTTGTTCATAAACCACACAAGTATCAAAGTTTCCGCTTAATACAATTCTAGCATGGAATATAAACTTTATCATGAACAAGAATTATAATAATAACATCTTTATTATTGCCTCTAGGGCATAATTCCAACAGTCTCCCACTTGCACTACAGTCAATAATCTAGTTTACATCTGGAAACAATCTAACACCCATGGAACTAAGGTGTTGATCATGTTTTGCTCATGGAATAGGTTTAATCAACGGATCTGCAACATTCAGATCCGTTTGTACTTTGCTAATCTTTAGATCTCCATCTGTTATATAATCTCGAATTATATGAAACTTGCGGTTGATGTGCTTGGTCTTTGGATGATATCTTGGTTCCTTAGCCAGTGCTATGGCGCCAGTGTTGTCACACAATATCTCCAGTGGGTCCAAGGCACTTGGAACCACACCAAGCTCAGTGATGAAGTTCCTCACTTGACGCTTCTGCAGCAGCCATGTATTCCGCTTCTACTGTAGATCCCGTGATCACGCTTTGCTTGCAGCTTCTCCAACTCACAGCTCCTCCATTCAAAATATAAACGTATCCTGTCTGAGATTTAGAATCATCCTTGTCGGTGTCGAAACTAACATCGACGTAACCTTTTACGATGAGCTGCTCATCACCTCCATAGACCAAGAACATTTCTTTAGTCCTATTTAAATACTTTAGGATGTTCTTTATGGCTGTCGAGTGTTCCACTCCTGGATCACTTTGGTATCTGCTCGTCAAACTAAGAGCATTGGACACACCCGGTCTAGTACACAGCATGGCATACATGATAGAACCTATGGCCGAGGCATATGGCACTTTGCTCATAGTTTCTATCGCCATCAGAATGGACACTGAGCCTTACTCAATATCTTACCTGACAACATGGGCATTGAACCTTTCTTTGCCTTATCCATTCTGAACCTTTTCAGAACTTTGTCTAGGTATGTACTTTGGCTTAAAGCTATTAGGCGTCTTTGTCTATCTCTATAGATTTTGATGCCTAATATATAAGAAGCTTCTCCTTGGTCTTTCATTAAAAAACATTTGTTCAAATAACTCTTCACATCGTTAAGCATATCAAAGTCATTTCCAATAATTAATATGTCATCCACATATAGTACCAAAAATGTCACTGAGCTCCCACTCACTTTCTTGTAGATACAAGCTTCATAGCAATTTGGAACAAATCCAAAGCTCTTGATCACTTGATCAAAATGAAGGTTCCAACTCCGAGATGCTTGCTTCAGTCCATAAATGAACGCTGAAGTTTGCACACCTTATCAGCATCCTTAAGATCTACAAAACCTTCGTGTTGCATCATGTACAACTCTTCATCAATGTTGCCATTGAGGAACGCAGTCTTGACATCCATCTGCCATATTTTATAATCATAAAGTGCAGCAATTGCTAATAAAATCCGAATGGACTTGAACATATCTACGGGAGAGAAAGTCTCATCGTAGTCAACACCTTGAACGTGTCGAAAACCTTTCGCGATAAGTCGAGCTTTATAGACAGTAACATTACCATCTGCGTCCGTTTTCTTCTTGAAAATCCATTTGCACTCAACGGCCTTTCGGTCGCTAGGAGGGTCCACCAAAGTCCATACTTGGTTTTCGCTCATGGATCCCAATTCGGATTTCATGGCCTCTAGCCATTTCTCAGAGTCTGGGCTCATCATTGCTTCCTCATAGTTCGCAGGTTCACTGTTGTCTACCAACAAGACAGTTAAGACAGGGTTGCCGTACCACTCAGGAGGGGCACGTGACCTTGTCGACCTGCGACATTCAGTAGTAGCATCGTCTGAAGTTTGATGATCCTCATCATTAGCTTCCTCTCTTGTTGGTGCAGGCGGCACTAGAACAATTTCAGGTGCTGCGCTACTCTCCAACTCAAGAGAAGGTTCAATAACCTCGTCTAGCTCTACCTTCCTCCCACTCACTTTTCGAGAGAAACTCCTTCTCAAGAAAGGATCCGTTCTTTGCAACAAACACTTTGCCTTCGGATTTGTGGTAGAAGGTATACCCAATCGTTTCCTTAGGGTATCCTATGAAGACGCATTTCTCCGCTTTGGGTTCGAGCTTGTCCGGCATCAACTTCTTGACGTAAACTTCGCATCCCCAAACTTTAAGAAACGACAACTTAGGTTTAGCAGCAAACCATAGTTCATACGGTATCATCTCAACGGATTTAGATGGTGCCCTATTTAAAGTGAATGTAGTGGTTTATAATGCATAACCCCAAAATGATAACGGCAAATCTGTAAGAGACATCATTGATCGCACCATATCTAACAGAGTTTGATTCTGGCGTTCAGACACACCATTGCGCTATGGTGTTCTGGGTGGCGTGAGTTGCGAAACGATTCGCTTGCTTTAAGATGTGTGAGAAAATCATAACTCAAATATTCACCTCCACGATCGGATCGTAGAAATTTAATTTTCCTGTTACGATGGTTTTCCACTTCATTCTGAAATTGTTTGAACTTTTCAAACGTTTCAGATTTATGTTTCATTAAATACATATACCCATATCTACTTAAGTCATCAGTAAAAGTGAGAAAATAGCGATATCCACCACGCGTAGAAACACTCATTGGTCCGCATACATCGGTATGTATGATTTCCAACAAGTCCGTTGCACGCTCCATCATTCCGGAGAACGGGGTTTTGATCATCTTGCCCATGAGGCACGGCTCGCACGTGTCAAATGATTCAAAATCAAGAGACTCCAAAAGTCCATCAGAATGGAGTTTCTTCATGCGTTTTACACCAATATGACCTAGACGGCAGTGCCACAAATAAGTTGAATTATCACTATCTACTTTGAATCTCTTAGCCTCAATGTTATGGATGTGTGTTTCATTACTTTCGAGATTCATAAGAAATAAACCATTCACAGCAGGTGCATGACCATAAAAGATGTTATTCATATAAATAGAACAACCATTATTCTCCGATTTAAATGAATAACCGTCTTGCAATAAACACGATCCAGATATAATGTTCATGCTCAACGCAGGCACATAATAACATTTATTAAGGTTTAAAACTAATCCCGAAGGTAAAACTAAGGAGAGCGTGCCAACGGCCATCACATCAACTCTTGATCCGTTGCCAACGCGCATCGTCACCTCATCCCTTGCTAGCCGCCGTCTATTCCGTAGCTCCTGTTTCGAGTTACAAATATTAGCAACTGAACCAGTATCAAATACCCAGGCACTACAACGAGCTCTGGTAAGGTAAACATCAATAACATGTATATCAAATATACCTTTAATGGTGCCAGCCTTCTTGTTCGCTAAGTACTTCTGGAAATTGCTTCCAAAGGACCCTTGTCCTTGCAATAGAAGCACTCAAAGGTCCGGCTTAGGTCCAGACTTGAGCTTCTTCTCAGCAGGGGCAACGCGCTTGCCGCTGCCTTTCTTGAAGGAATTCTTTGCACCCTTACCTTTCTTAAAGCTAGGGGGCTTGTTGACCATCAACACATGATTATCTATCTTGATATCCACCTCCACAGCTTTCAGCTTAGCGAAGAGCTCGATGATCGACAAGGAACCAATCTGATTGTGAGTAACTACAAAACCTTTGTAGCTAGGAGGGAGTGATTGCAGAACTCACAATCTTGAGCTCTTCCGAATCTTGTCCAGTTGCTCAAGACGTTGAGTGTAGCCCGACATCTTAATGGCGTGCTCACTAACGGAACTCCCTTCCTACATCTTGCAGTTAAAGAATTTCTCAGAGATCTCATATCTCTCAGAACGGGCCTGAGTCTGAAACAAGGTTTTCAGTTCCTCAAGAATCTCAAAGGGCCCGGCGAACTCCTCAAAACGATTTTGAAGGTCCGATTCCATAGCAAACAACATGGTGCTCTTAATCACACCATAATCATCTTTGCGCGACTGATAAACAGCTTTTTCATCAGCCGACGCATCTATAGCAGGGGCGTTACCTAGCGCTATCTCGAGGACATAGTCCTTTTGTCCGCCAGCGAGAATGATTCTCAGATTGCGGAACCAGTTGGTGAAGTTAGACCCATTTGTAAGGTTCCCCAACCTTTAATAAGGTAGAGTCCCCTGTGTTTACAATGCTAGTCCCTGGATCAATAGCTAGCATCCACAGTTAAGATGTAATATCAAGAAACAAAGGTCATAATACCACTTTATAACCAGGAATAACATAATTTTATTACATCTTACATAGCTCATTTGGCTATTACATTACATTGCAGCAGAATATCTATAAGCATGGGGTCCTTCATCTTCAAAGTGCCACAGTGAACATATGTTGGTTGTAGTCTTTGTAATCCTAATCATCAAACTTTACTAACATCAATCAAACCTGCAACATACAAGTTACAGCCACAAGGGTCAATACATTTGAATTGTATTGGCAAGTGATACTATGGTAGTATAGTGGAGTCTATCATCTATATGCATTTGGCAAAGTGGAGTTGAGGCTTGCATTGCTCAAAATAGATTTTTCCTTATCATTTGAAATTACTAAGTTTTTGTTTTGACAAAATCTTTCCCAAGGCATCTACCAATCAAAGATTGAAGATCCTTTAACCCTTGTTCACCCACAAGATTTTAACTTAGAAATTTGGATGAGGAGATTCTTGATAGCTTCCATGTCTTGATGCTCAAATTGTCCTTTACCAGGGACATGGCTAAGTACTTAGATTTTTCACTCTGCAGAGGTGGTGCACTTTCCCCCACAAGACTTGGTTTCCCAAGACAAGATCTTTCAGAAGCCTTCCCTTAGACCAGAATGGACGCGCTCCCAACCTATCAAACCCCTACCACCAACCGTCCATTTGGCTAAGTTATTGCAACCTATATGATCCAGGCAGAGCCCATAATGCCAAGTGGCTGCACTTGAAGCTTCTCAACATTTGACATCTCAAATCTCTTTGTTCCTAGGTGGCCATCCACAAGTGAGATACACAAGGTAAACCATAAAAATGGGCCTTGTGAACCACTCAACACAAACCATTCCTTCCATTCCACCCAGGTGTTTTATTCACTTAGTTGTTTTATTAAACAAAACACAAGTCCTCAGACTTAGAAATTTTTCCATAGTTTGAATATATATTCCACCCTTGTTTTCTATTAGCTAAGCTAAGCATGATAGTAGTAGGAATTTTAACTTAGGAAATTTCTACTAAGGTTTCATCTACTAGGATTTCCCATGGCATAGTTTATACTTAGCAAAATTCCATGCAAGTCCTACTTAGAAATATCACTAATGCATAGTGAAAATAATGGGACAAAAGTATGAAGCATCACTTGCCTTTTTGGTAGAGGGTATAGGTTCACTCCTTGTCCTTGCAACAATCACACTCTTCAAGTCACTACAATTCAATCAAGCAAGGTACAACTCAATCTACCAATCAAGCAAAACAACACATAGAATGACAAAGTCAAAGTAATGCATGCAAGCATGCCAAGATTTGTTTTGTTTGAAAAAGTGGTTCCTAATGGGTCATAGACATTTGAAAACACCTAATGGTCATTTTCTAAAGTGGCAAAGTCATTTGCAAAAGGTTTCACTTCATAAACCATTTTCAAAACAAAGTATCATTTTATGTGGTGTAGAAATATTTTTACTAAGGCATTAACCTATAGGGTTAACCAAATATGTTTTCAAACTATAAAACTTGGTGTTTGTGGTCAGAGAGTTTAAAACAAAACATTTCTCAAAGGTTTTCCTTCAAAATCAATTTTAATAAATAAACCACATTTCTATTTGACTAGAAATGGTTTTAAATCAAAGATTCATACTTTTATTTCACCAAATACATTTTTTGAGTCCACAAAGTGTTTCCTAGGGTCAGTAGGTTTGGTCCAAAATATTTTCCCAAAGTTTTCTTTATAAAAGTATTTTCATAACCAAAATCTTTATTTCCATTTGGCTAGAAATGGGCTAAATCAATTAACTTATCCTAAATTTCACCAAAAGTTTCTAACTCTCAAGACTTGGTGTTTTGGGTCATTAGTTTTGAATCAAAATGTTTTCTCATAGTTTTCATTCCAAAATCAATCTCATAATAAAACCATTATTTTTACTTGGCTAGAAATGGACTAATTCATTTAATCCTTCCTAAACTTTTCCAAATTCATTTTCCAAAACATAGGTTGATTCCTAGGATCGGTAAGGTCACAACAAACCATTTTGCAAAGGTTTTAACCAAAAAATCATTTTTAAACAATTTTTATACCCTTAACAAGCTCACAAAAGAAACTGCAAAATTAAACAAGCTAACAGATACTATTTGCTAAACTAAGGGCATGGCTGGCTAGGTCTTGCTCTCCTGAATCCAACGACATAAAATTTGTAATTTTTGGACGAGTGGATCCAAAGTTATAAGGGTTTGAAATTTGCAAATAAATCTGATTCAAAACTGATTTTAGATCTAATACAGCCACGTCATTGTCTCATTGGCGGTACCGTTACATGGACCGCGCTCTGTAGAGCGTTGGATCAAATTAGATCGTATGGTTCTGGAAGCGTACCCCTTCGGCGTTAAATGATCTATCTAGTGCGTCCGATCCAGATCCAACGGTGCTGGCGAGTTTGACCTAAAGGGGGCGGCGCTGACGGTGGCTAGCGGCGGCGCACGGCCAGGAGGTGGCTCTGCGGTGGTTCTAGGAAGCGAGAGAGGTAGCGAAGATGCTCACCAGAATCGCGAGGATGTGGTGACGCTTGTCGTGTGCTTGTCGTGGCAGGGGGTGCTCTGGTACCGCTGCGATTGCTCGCCGGAGTGAAGAAAACCGTCGGGTGGCTCTGGTTGAGGTCGAGGACGATGCTGCAGATCGCCCTAAGGAAAAATGAAGGCGCGGTTAGTTGCGCAGGATCAAGACAAAGCTGTGTGCGTGAGAGAGAAGTGAAGGGGCGGTCTGGTTCACCTGGGAGACGTCGTCGGAGAAGTTGCAGACGGCGGCGCTGTCAGAGCTTGTCGAAGCCGACGCTCTAGGGCGCCCGCGTTTGAACGGCGGGTACAGGGGGATGCGTCTGGGAGTGGGGAAGCTGCTAGGGTGCTCGGGGAGGCACGGGGTGGTGTGGCTTGGCCGGAATCAGCACAGGACCTCGTCGGAGCAGAGGGTGCTCGGGGAGAATTGGGGCGGCCTGGTGGCGTGCTTGAGGGAGGAGTCAGAGGGAAATTGAAGAAGGGACGCTGGCGTTTAATAGTGCATGGTCGCAGCGAGGTAAAGGCCCGGCATTAGGGAGAATTGAAACCGCGGCTTGAATGGCAGCAACGGCAGCGAGGTTTAGGGAAGACAGGGTCGCGGGGGTGTGGACGATGAACAGGGAAAGTGGGTCCAGTCATTAGTGGGGAAAAGAAACGAGGGAGAGGTCCATCGCTCATACTCTGTTCGGGTTAGAAACGAGGTGCGAATCGTTTTCTGTTCGGGGAGAATAACTGGGCTGCTTCTGGGCCTTAGTGGGCTTGGCCAGTTGGGTCAGGTCCTGAATCTATTTTTTTTCTTCCTGTAATCCTTTTCTTTTTCTTGATCTAATTTCTGTTTTAAATTTTTAAACATACAAACAAGATTCAAATCAATTCAAACCATCATCAATCTTTGTAACTATGAACCTGGTTCTGTTTAGTAGCATAAACCAAATTTCAAAATAAAATAATATTTTTATTCATTTTTAGGATCTATTTAATAATTAAATAAAATAGCCCTTTAGTTATTTAATCAAAATAGGGTTTGATTTATTTAATAAAATTTCCATTTGAAATCCAAATATTTTCAAATTCAAATCAGTAGGTTTTATTTGGAAATAAAGAGTATTTGGAAAACTTGTTTAAAACAAAATAACATTTTTGCTATAGGGTCCATTAATAATTAAATAAAATGGAGCTTAGTTAATAAATCAAATAGGATTGGTTTTATTTAAATCTTTATTTTGAAATCTAGAATAAAACCAAAACACTTCAGTAGGTTTTATTTTGAGAATATAAAATACTTGGAAAACTTATTCGAAATAAATAAATAAGTTTTGATGTTTTGGAAATAGTAAAACCTTTATTAATAAAACTTGGATATTTAAATCCTTATTATTTTATTTAAATAAACCTTTACTCTCTTTTATCAAAACAAAATATTTTATTTGAAAAGCTTGGCCAAGATTAATTTGGCTCTATAAAATAATCTTTATTTATAAATTCTACTTTGCTTTTGAAAACCAAATCTTTTTATTTTAAAGATTCAAAATAGTAATTCCAACTATGAAAACTTTCTTTATTATTTGTTTATCTTTTTAAATCCCTTTAGGATTATTTGTTCACCAATTGGTATGGGTTTTTGGTAAGGGCTTTATTAGCTTTGGAAATTCAATTTCCTTATCTTATTATATTCATAAGATTTTATTTATGGTTCCAATTTGAGTGAAACCAACTTCTATGGTCTTTCTTGATCCTTTGTGAATACTTGTTGATCAATTTTGGTATGGATCAAATCCATGGATTTGGAGATAACTTTGGAAATGATTAAATTTCCATTAGGGTTTAGGGTTTTGGATTTATTTTCCAAATGATTAAATTTCCAGATACATTCATTGAGGAATGCATTTCCCTTGATTTGGATTTTTGTTGAATTCAAACTTTTACCAAAGTTTGTTCAAGATGGGATTTTAAGTTTCCAAAAAGTTTCTTTTCACCCTAAAATTCAACAATAATTTATTTTGTTTATTTATTTTTCACATTACAAGATTTGGAAAATCTTGGGATGTGACAGACTACCACCCTTAAAATAAATCTCGTCCCGAGATTTGGGGAGGCTAGGGATTACAAGTTGGCTCAAAGCGTCTAGGGTACTACCACCCTTAAAATTTTCCAACTAGATTACATCTTGGTTTCCTTGGGATCTTGTTGAAATCTCTCTGGGCAAACATCTGCATAGTGTCCTTTGTTTCCACACTTGAAACATGTGACAAGGCTGAGATCCTTCATAGGCTTGTTTATCTTGTGCTTCATCTTTTCTGGACAATTGCTTGCATAGTGTCCTAGTTCTTTGCAATTGAAACACATCACTTGGTTGATATCTTTCTTTTCCTTTGATATCATTGCCTCTTGTTTGTTTCCTTGGTTCTTCTTCTTTTCTGGGCATTCATTAGCATAATGTCCCATTTCTTTGCAATGATTACATTGCACATGGCTTTTGTCCTTCTTTTTCTTGGGTTTCTCCAAAGCTAGGAGTGCTTCTAGTTCATGTTCTTCATATGTTATCTCAAAGGTAGGAATGTCTACTGGTTTCTTTGACCTTCTATTGCTCCTTGAATAATTCATATGTCTCCTCTTTGGTCCTTTAAATTGGGTCACATTGCATGGAGGTACAAGTGGAGATTTTCCTTTGTCTTCATCTTTCTTGGTAGAAATTGTTCCCTTATGGAGGTTTCCAAACATTTGATGCATTACATCTTGCTTCATTTGTTGAACTATAGGATAGATGGGGCATTGAATAGGGACATGATTATTTCCTTCACATAGGAAGCAAGTAGCTTGGGATGTGGGGCATTGGTCAATTGGATGTTCCTCTTCACATTTGGTGCATTGATCTTCATGCTCTTTGGAAGTGTGATCCTTGTCTCCACAAATATTGTAAGCTTGAGTTCCTTCTAGAATATCATCTTTGTCATCCTTGTTGTCACAAACTCCTTGGGAAGAGTTGTTTACCATGTTGATCATTTGATATGTCACCTTATGCAACAATTGGGTTTGGGTTTCCAAAAACCTTTGCATGGTTGGATATACCTCACTGGTGTTGGCTATAAATTGATCTGTCACTTGGTTCAACTGGGTTTGGGTTACTATGAGTTCTCTCATGTTGTCCTCTTGGTTGTCATTGTTGTCACCATCCTTGATGTTGGAGTTTCTTGGAGTAGTCATCTGTTTGGGTTGGATTGGGATTAGAATAGGAAAAAGGTTTTCTAAGGAATCAATTCTAATCATACACATCACAATTCACACAAGCAATGTGCAAGCAATCACAAACAAACATTTCCACTCAAACAACAATTTTCAAGCATATTTTTAGGCAACCAAAAATATTTTTGTTACACCACATAAGTTGGTGTGTTTAACTTAACTATAATATGGTAGTCCATCTATAGGGTTTACTTGTGATTCTTTCCATCTTTCTTGGTTGATTCTTCTTGCATGAGATCATGTTTTCCTTGGAAAGCTCTTGGTCACAAAACTTCAAAGGTGATGATGGCTTCTCCTAAGTTGTGTTTCCTTAGTCTCCAAATCTTGAGCAAGATTTCCTTGTCTCTCTTGTAGTCCTTAGTCGTATCCAAGTTGAAAGTCCATGGGGAATATGCTGAAGATGTTGAAGTCATTAGAGTTGAAGAAGTTGGAGTCATTAGAGTTGAAGAAGTTGAAGAAGTCATTTGCACATGGTGAAGTCTTTGGCCATGGGGTTGGTTTTTCCATCAAGTTGAATATAGATGAGAGGTAGAGTTGAAACCAAAATGGTTGAGGAAAGAGTTTACAAGATTTTGTAAATAAGTTTTTGGAACAAAATACAACTCCTATTTTTCTAAGGGTTTTTGTCCAATCCTAGGTTTACAAATCCTACAGGCAACACAATGCTCTGATACCATCTGTAAGGTTCCCCAACCTTTAATAAGGTAGAGTCCCCTGTGTTTACAATGCTAGTCCCTGGATCAATAGCTAGCATCCACAGTTAAGATGTAATATCAAGAAACAAAGGTCATAATACCACTTTATAACCAGGAATAACATAATTTTATTACATCTTACATAGCTCATTTGGCTATTACATTACATTGCTGCAGAATATCTATAAGCATGGGGTCCTTCATCTTCAAAGTGCCACAGGCAGACATGTTGGTTGTAGTCTTTGTAATCCTAATCATCAAACTTTACTAACATCAATCAAACCTGCAACATACAAGTTACAGCCACAAGGGTCAATACATTTGAATTGTATTGGCAAGTGATACTATGGTAGTATAGTGGAGTCTATCATCTATATGCATTTGGCAAAGTGGAGTTGAGGCTTGCATTGCTCAAAATAGATTTTTCCTTATCATTTGAAATTACTAAGTTTTTGTTTTGACAAAATCTTTCCCAAGGCATCTACCAATCAAAGATTGAAGATCCTTTAACCCTTGTTCACCCACAAGATTTTAACTTAGAAATTTGGATGAGGAGATTCTTGATAGCTTCCATGTCTTGATGCTCAAATTGTCCTTTACCAGGGACATGGCTAAGTACTTAGATTTTTCACTCTGCAGAGGTGGTGCACTTTCCCCACAAGACTTGGTTTCCCAAGACAAGATCTTTCAAGCCTTCCTTAGACCAGAATGGACGCGCTCCCAACCTATCAAACCCCTACCACCAACCGTCCATTTGGCTAAGTTATTGCAACCTATATGATCCAGGCAGAGCCCATAATGCCAAGTGGCTGCACTTGAAGCTTCTCAACATTTGACATCTCAAATCTCTTTGTTCCTGGGTGGCCATCCACAAGTGAGATACACAAGGTAAACCATAAAAATGGGCCTTGTGAACCACTCAACACAAACCATTCCTTCCATTCCACCCAGGTGTTTTATTCACTTAGTTGTTTTATTAAACAAAACACAAGTCCTCAGACTTAGAAATTTTTCCATAGTTTGAATATATATTCCACCCTTGTTTTCTATTAGCTAAGCTAAGCATGATAGTAGTAGGAATTTTAACTTAGGAAATTTCTACTAAGGTTTCATCTACTAGGATTTCCCATGGCATAGTTTATACTTAGCAAAATTCCATGCAAGTCCTACTTAGAAATATCACTAATGCATAGTGAAAATAATGGGACAAAAGTATGAAGCATCACTTGCCTTTTTGGTAGAGGGTATAGGTTCACTCCTTGTCCTTGCAACAATCACACTCTTCAAGTCACTACAATTCAATCAAGCAAGGTACAACTCAATCTACCAATCAAGCAAAACAACACATAGAATGACAAAGTCAAAGTAATGCATGCAAGCATGCCAAGCTTTGTTTTGTTTGAAAAAGTGGTTCCTAATGGGTCATAGACATTTGAAAACACCTAATGGTCATTTTCTAAAGTGGCAAAGTCATTTGCAAAAGGTTTCACTTCATAAACCATTTTCAAAACAAAGTATCATTTTATGTGGTGTAGAAATATTTTTACTAAGGCATTAACCTATAGGGTTAACCAAATATGTTTTCAAACTATAAAACTTGGTGTTTGTGGTCAGAGAGTTTAAAACAAAACATTTCTCAAAGGTTTTCCTTCAAAATCAATTTTAATAAATAAACCACATTTCTATTTGACTAGAAATGGTTTTAAATCAAAGATTCATACTTTTATTTCACCAAATACATTTTTTGAGTCCACAAAGTGTTTCCTAGGGTCAGTAGGTTTGGTCCAAAATATTTTCCCAAAGTTTTCTTTATAAAAGTATTTTCATAACCAAAATCTTTATTTCCATTTGGCTAGAAATGGGCTAAATCAATTAACTTATCCTAAATTTCACCAAAAGTTTCTAACTCTCAAGACTTGGTGTTTTGGGTCATTAGTTTTGAATCAAAATGTTTTCTCATAGTTTTCATTCCAAAATCAATCTCATAATAAAACCATTATTTTTACTTGGCTAGAAATGGACTAATTCATTTAATCCTTCCTAAACTTTTCCAAATTCATTTTCCAAAACATGGGTTGATTCCTAGGATCAGTAAGGTCACAACAAACCATTTTGCAAAGGTTTTAACCTAAAAATCATTTTTAAACAATTTTTATACCCTTAACAAGCTCACAAAAGAAACTGCAAAATTAAACAAGCTAACAGATACTATTTGCTAAACTAAGGGCATGGCTGGCTAGGTCTTGCTCTCCTGAATCCAACGACATAAAATTTGTAATTTTTGGATGAGTGGATCCAAAGTTATAAGGGTTTGAAATTTGCAAATAAATCTGATTCAAAACTGATTTTAGATCTTATACAGGCCACGCGTCGCTGTCTCATTGGGCGGTACCGTTTCGTGCGGATCGTGCTCTGTAGAGCGTTGGATCAAATTAGATCGTATGGTTCTGGAAGCGTACCCCTTCGGTGTTAAATGATCTATCTAGTGCGTCCGATCCAGATCCAACGGTGCTGGCGAGTTTGACCTAAAGGGGGCGGCGCTGACGGTGGCTAGCGGCAGCGCACGGCCAGGCGGTGGTTCTAGGAAGCGAGAGAGGTAGCGAAGATGCTCACCAGAATCGCGAGGATGTGGTGACACTTGTCGTGTGCTTGTCGTGGCAGGGGGTGCTCTGGTACTGCTGCGATTGCTCGCCGGAGTGAAGAAAACCGTCGGGTGGCTCTGGTTGAGGTCGAGGACGATGATGCAGATCGCCCTAAGGCAAAACGAAGGCGCGGTTAGTTGCGCAGGATCAAGACAAATTTGTGTGTGTGAGCGAGAAGTGAAGGGGCGGTCTGGTTCACCTGGGAGACGTCGTCGGAGAAGTTGCAGACGGCGGCGCTGTCAGAGCTTGTCGAAGCCGATGCTCTGGGGCGCCCGCGTTTGAACGGCGGGTACAGGGGGATGCGTCTGGGAGTGGGGAAGCTGCTAGGGTGCTCGGGGAGGCACGGGGTGGTGTGGCTTGGCCGGAATCGGCACTGGACCTCGTCGGAGCAGAGGGTGCTCGGGGAGGAATTGGGGCGGCCTGGTGGCGTGCTTGAGGGAGGAGTCAGAGGGAAATTGAAGAAGGGACGCTGGCATTTAATAGTGCGTGGTTGCAGCGAGGTAAAGGCTCGGCATTATGGCGAATTGAAACCGCGGCTTGAATGGCAGCAACGGCAGCGAGGTTTGGGGAAGACAGGGTCGCGGGGGTGTGGACGATGAACAGGGAAAGAGGGTCCAGTCGTCAGTGGGGAAAAGAAACGAGGGAGAGGTCCACCGGTCATACTCTGTTCGGGTTAGAAACAAGGTGCGAATCGTTTTCTGTTCGGGGAGAATAACTGGGCTGCTTCTGGGCCTTAGTGGGCTTGGCCAGTTGGGTCAGGTCCTGAATCTATTTTTTTTCTTCCTGTAATCCTTTTCTTTTTCTGGATCTAATTTCTGTTTTAAATTTTTAAACATACAAACAAGATTCAAATCAATTCAAACCATCATCAATCTTTGTAACTATGAACCTGGTTCTGTTTAGTAGCATAAACCAAATTTCAAAATAAAATAATATTTTTATTCATTTTTAGGATCTATTTAATAATTAAATAAAATAGCCCTTTAGTTATTTAATCAAAATAGGGTTTGATTTATTTAATAAAATTTCCATTTGAAATCCAAATATTTTCAAATTAAAATCAGTAGGTTTTATTTGGAAATAAAGAGTATTTGGAAAACTTGTTTAAAATAAAATAACATTTTTGCTATAGGGTCCATTAATAATTAAATAAAATGGACCTTAGTTAATAAATCAAATAGGATTGGTTCTATTTAAATCTTTATTTTGAAATCTAGAATAAAACCAAAACACTTCATTAGGTTTTATTTTGAGAATATAAAATACTTGGAAAACTTATTTTAAATAAATAAATAAGTTTTGATGTTTTGGAAATAGTAAAACCTTTATTAATAAAACTTGGATATTTAAATCTTTATTATTTTATTTAAATAAACCTTTACTCTCTTTTATCAAAACAAAATATTTTATTTTAAAAGCTTGGCCAAGATTAATTTGGCTCTATAAAATAATCTTTATTTATAAATTCTACTTTGCTTTTGAAAACCAAATCTTTTTATTTTAAAGATTCAAAATAGTAATTCCAACTATGAAAACTTTCTTTATTATTTGTTTATCTTTTTAAATCCCTTTAGGATTATTTGTTCACCAATTGGTATGGGTTTTTGGTAAGGGCTTTATTAGCTTTGGAAATTCAATTTCCTTATCTTATTATATTCATAAGATTTTATTTATGGTTCCAATTTGAGTGAAACCAACTTCTATGGTCTTTCTTGATCCTTTGTGAATATTTGTTGATCAATTTTGGTATGGATCAAATCCATGGATTTGGAGATAACTTTGGAAATGATTAAATTTCCATTAGGGTTTAGGGTTTTGGATTTATTTTCCAAATGATTAAATTTCCAGATACATTCATTGAGGAATGCATTTCCCTTGATTTGGATTTTTGTTGAATTCAAACTTTTACCAAAGTTTGTTCAAGATGGGATTTTAAGTTTCCAAAAAGTTTCTTTTCACCCTAAAATTCAACAATAATTTATTTTGTTTATTTATTTTTCACATTACAAGATTTGGAAAATCTTGGGATGTGACACCATTGTTATTAAGCTTTTATTTCTCAGCAAAAACGTTGAAGTTGAAGTTGGACTTAGCCATTTGATCAACAAAATTTCCAAGTACAATTTAGACTATGTTCATGATAATTAGTTCAACTTAATCAAATTACTAGATGAACTCCCACTAAATTCAACATCCCTCAAGTTGTTTAGTGAACATGATCCAAATTTACCACACCTAATCCGATCTTCACGAGAAGAGATGTGGTTTCAATGGTGGTCAACAAAGTGTCGATCATATCATTCATATGACTCATGCTTAACCTTTCGGTTCATGTGTTTCGAGGCCATGTCTGTACATGCTAGGATCGTCAAGTCAAACCCAAGTATTTCCGCGTGTGCAAAACTGGCTTGCACCCGTTGTATGTGAACGTAGAGTTTATAACACCCGATCATCACGTGGTGCTTGAACACGACGAACTTTCGCAACGGTGCATACATGGGGAGAACACAATTTTATCTTGATCTTTAAGTGAGGAATCATCTTATAATGCTACCGTCGCGATCTAAGCATAATAAGATACATAAAAGGATAAACATCACATGCATATAATTTTATGTGACATGGTATAGCCAATCTCCGCGCAATGATCTCCATCTTGTGCGTGCCAGCATGATCTCCATCACTTCACCATGATTGCCTCCACCACGAATAGCAGCTACAAATATTGCTAACTACTTAGCGATAAAGTAAAGCTATTACATGGCGTATAAAAAGTTGACACACAAGTCATACACAATTATAAAGACAACCATATGGCTCCTGTCGGTTGTGTACTCATCGACATGCAAGTCGTGAAATATTACAAAACATGATCATTGCATACAACATACACATCATATCTTGGGCCATATCATATCACAGAAACACTCCCTGCAAAAACAAGTTAGACGCCTCTACTTTGTTGTTGCATGTTTTACGTGCTTATGGGAGCAACAAGCTAAGAACGATTCTTACCTACGAAAAGCCACAATGGTGATATTATGGTTGCCAACATCCGGTGTAAATCCCATGACGACTATAGTGAGAGAAACTGGCATCCACCAGCCGCATGTGTGGAACAAGCCACACGTCAAGTGCGGAGCCGGTCTCGCGAACGAGGTCACGTAAAGTTGGCCTAGACCGCTTCGATCTCACTATCCCGCGTCATAAGAAGTACACAACAAGAGTCTTGCAACAGAAAACATCAACGCCCGCAACAAGCATGTTGCGTTCTACTCGTGAAACACATCTATGCATAGATCTAGCTCTGATACCACTGATGGGTTTCGCAGCATAGTAAATCAAAAAAATTCTACGGATGCGAACGGGAAAGCCAAGATCTAATCTAGGAGATGCAATCAACGAGAGGGATAGATGAGATCTTCATACCCTTGAAGAAATCGCACAGCAGAAACGTTCAATAGAACGTGGGTGATGTAGTCGAACTAGCCTTCTCCTCCTCGCGATCCGATCCGATCCAACGCCGCAAGTGGTGACACCTCCGAGAGATGCACACGTACGGCACCGCGACGTCTCCTCCTTCCTAGGTCCAGCAAGTGGGGTGGAGAGATAGATTGGATCTACAGCACGACGACGTGGTGCAATGGTGGAGAGTTTATGCGGCAGGGCTTCGCCTACACGCAGTCGGGAGAGAGAGAGAGAGGGGGGGCAGCAGCTGGCGGCTAGGGTTTGGGGTGAGGGGAGGGTGCGCCCCCTGCCCACCTTATATAGGGGGCTGGCCGGCCCCCTTGCCCCCTCCTCCAAGCCCTAGGGCGGCGGCCCCAAGGGTGGAGTGGGGGGCAAGTTTCCCCCCCCCCCCTTCTAGAAGGTCCCCTAGGGTTTCCCCTAGGGTTTTGGCCGGCTGGGCCTATGGGGCCTTGTGCCCCTGGCCCAATGCAGCCAGGGCACTCCCTCGTAGTCCCACGCACCCCTCCGACAAGTGGGGCCACGTTGGTCCCACTTCGGAAGCTTCTAGAACCTTCCGGTACAATACCGAACATTCCGAAACAATTCTGAAATCCAAAAAACTGCTTTCCTTTATATGAATCTTATTCTTCAGACCATTCTGGAACCTCTCGTGATGTCCTGGATCTCATCCGAGACTCCGAACAAAAACTCATAAACCAATTATCCATTCTATCCTAGCGTCGAGACACGTTAAGTGTGTGACCCTACGGGTTCGAGAATATGCAGACATGATCTTCTATCAATAATCAATAGCGGGATCTGAAAACCCATATTGACTCCCACATATTCATCGATGATCATATCGGATGAACCACGATGCCAGGATTCAATTAATCCCATATATATATATTACCTTCGTCACGCGATATTTTACTTGCCCGAGATTCGATCGTTGGTATCGGCATACCTAGTTCACTCTCGTTCACAACAAGTACTTTACTCGTTCCGTAATCCGATATCACTTTGTGATTAACTCTTTAACCACGTGCTTGAAAGCGGTGTTGATATCGATTACCGAGTGGGCCCGAAGTATATCTCTCCGACTCGGGAGGGACAAATCCCATCTCGATACATACAACCCAACAAGTACTTTTCGATCACCTGAGAGACACCTTTATGATCACCCTCTCATAGGATGAAGTTTGATGACCTCAAAGCTTTCTTCCGATACCAGGGAGTTGCATTATCTCATGGTGTAAGGAATACAATATTTGACATAAGAAAAAGCTTCGCAAAGATGAACACGATGACACGATCTAATTGCTCTGCTTGATTTGGGTTTGTCCATCATATCATTCTCCTAATGACATGATCTCATTATTAATTGACAACTCATGTCTATGGTTAGAAAACCTTAACCATCATTAATCAATGAGCTATTCCATAGAGGAATACTAGGGACACGGTGTTGTTCATAAACCACACAAGTATCAAAGTTTCCGCTTAATACAATTCTAGCATGGAATATAAACTTTATCATGAACAAGAATTATAATAATAACATCTTTATTATTGCCTCTAGGGCATAATTCCAACAATAACCCAATAGTTTTATTGAGTCTTGGGAGTTATTACTTCTGTAGTAACCTTTGCTTATCCTTTTTATTTGATTTTTGTGCCAAGAATAACCTCTAATGAGAGGGAAGTAAGATTTGGGGAAGTGTTGTCCCGAAACATATTTTTGTGCTTCACGGTAAAAATTCGTGAACAATCTCTGTATGTCGGATTGAGCTGTAATTTTCTGAATAAATCCCCCAGGTTGTTAGATAACTTTCGTTAGTTCAACACTTTTTAATTTGAGCAACATAAGGTCTTCGAAAAAATCGATTTTTACCTGCTGGTCTGTTTTGACAGATTTCTGCCATTATTTGCATTTGCCTCTTTATCGGTTTCTTTTTGAGTTCTTCTTGATCACTTGAGTTTTTTAAAGGAATTGCTACAGTAGCTTGCGTTTTTAATGAAAGTTTTGCAGTTTTGAAACTAAACCCCAAGGTTTATTATCTTGAATGCACTAATGTTGCTAATGAAGATTGTGTGAAGTTTTGTATGAAGGAAAATTTCCAGGTATAAGGGAAGAATGATGTGATGAGATGAAGAATGGACAAAAGCTCAAGCTTGGGTATGCCACCCCGTTTCACACCAAGAAATATTCAAGAGGTACAAGCGTCAAAGCTTGGTGATGTCCAAGGCATCCCCTTCTTCATCAATAAAAATCTCATGTCTCTTTCTAGACACTTCATTTTTATTGTTTCATGCACTATTGTGTTGTTCTTAGAGCGTCTTTGTTTTTGTTTTTTAGTTTTATTTTGTTTGGTTTTCTGCAATAAGTTGGTTGGATTTCAGCACACTTTTTTTGGAGAGAGACACGCTCCGTTTTCATTGTTTAGAACACTCTAGTTTTCACTCTTATTGTTCTGTGAGTGTTCTCCTTTGCTAGCACTGTGTTTAGCCTTAGTTTTCTTGTGATTTCAGCTTAAAACTTTTTAGTTCTTCTTTGTGGATTTGTGAGACATGCTCACTGATCTTTATTGGTTATTATCTTTGTGAGTTGTTTCAAATAAGTCGATTGGTGTTGGAAAAGAGTAGAAAGTTTCATGCTTATAGTGGTACAAAAGGGAGCTTGTTTTGACTGTGACTTAGACTTTATCATGCCATGATAGATGTTGCTTTTACCATAGGCTTAGTAATTATTGTTGTAGCATGACTTGTTTCAAACAATTGAGATTGCTTAATGTGCCTTGAAAGAATCATGCGTTATTTTAGCATACAAAAGCATAATATTGTGGTATTCTCCTTTGATGCTTTGTTTGAGTTGACTTGGCACATGCTCACACCATGTTATGACTATGAACCAGTCACCTTAACCTCTATGATCATTTAGTTTTTGTCTTGTGGTACCACTTTATGCTTTAATTGATAATGATTTGTCGCTCTGCATGATTATGGCCATTATTGCTCTTTTAGTTGGTCGCTTCCAGTCTTTTTGCTAGCCTCCATCTGTACTGAGTATGCTCTACTCCTGCATCCAACTCCCAATAAACCAAGTTACTCCAAAGAGTCCACTATAAATTCCTATGCATGGTGTGTTACACCATTCCAAGTATATTCTTGTTTTATCTCTCTTCCAAGTAAAAAGTTATTTTGTTATGTGAAACTTAGTGATTAAAGCTCTCACAAACTTGATGGCACACTTTATTTTTCTTTCCCCTAATAAACTTGAACCATTGTGTCATCTATGTTGTATATGCTTGCACTTATACGTTGGAATTAGCAGAACCGTGATGTCACGAGGAACGCTTTCAACATTGCACTTATGCTTTGTACATAGTTGATATCATGCTCTTTTGTTTATGGATGTTGTCGATGTGAAATAAAAGGGGAGCTTGTAAGTCTATGAAGTTATGTATATGTGTTAGAGAAACGTCTGCGCCGCTAGCCTAAGCCATGTCTAATCATGGTGGAAACTTGCGGCATCACCATAGTGAGCAATCTATGAAGCATTCTTCTTATAAAAAAAGAGAGATAGAAAAAGAGATTAAGAAAAAGAAAAAAAGAGATGTGAAAAGAGGAAAGAGATAAAAAAGCACCATTTTCCCATGATAAATAAGAAGATTGCTTAGATGCTCATTGTCTGCTTGCCTTATCATTTTGATATGGGATAGCTCCTGTATCATGGGGCAAGGGGTACCCCGTTGGCGGTTCTCTATGATACACATGTACTTACTATGATAAGGACTTACCGGTGACTAAAGTTGAGTAGCATGAGGAACGGCCCTTGTACTCAAGGGACATGAGATTGCCAACTTATACTTTGTCAAGCATATACTCTATATTTTGTTCACTTTAACCTTAATCACTTCAAGATGCTTATGATAGGGGCAATGAGAGCTGAAAGCTAACAAGTACCATAATTTTTGGAAGCTCTTTATGAAACTTGAAAACCCTGCTTCCCTTTGAAGGGCCTTTCTTCCACTTTTATATTGAGTCTCCACCTTCTATCCTTAGGCACCAATTAAGAGAGCATAGTTGCCATTCTTAGTTCTATGTGCATTGTCCCTAAACTTATTGATTGATTCATATTGTTGATATTGCTTGCTCTTGAACTATTTGTATCTAGTCACCCTTATGAACTTTGAAGGTGTCATATGCATTTGTGTTTTGATACTCCATGAGGGACAAGCTGAATGCCACTATGCTATATTTTCTATATGTGAAACAAACAAACGTCTCTCAATGCATTGTTATTCATGAATCTTTGTTTGTATCATTTTATGTTGCAGCATAGTTGCTATGTCTTATTGTTAGAACTTCATCTTTCATGCTCATGTTTAGAGTACTTTGATCCCAGCTTTCAATGCTTGCAAATGGTTTGATCTTGATTGGGATGGTGCATGTCATCTCAAAAATTATTATTTTTATCACTTACCTACTCGAGGACGAGCAGGAGTTAAGCTTGGGGATGCTTGATATGTTGTAAACGTATCTATAATTTTTTATGCTCCATGCTTGTTTAGTATCAACTTTGCTATGTTTTGTCTATACTTTGAGGTATTTTTATACACTTTCTGGAACTAACCTATTGACAAGATGACACAGTGTCAGTTGCCTGTTTTCAGCTGTTTTTTGTTTCAGAAAAGCTAAAAAATGAATATTCTCGGAATTGGACGGGACAAAAGCCAAAGTCACTATTTTCCCGGAGCAATATGGAAACGCGAAGCAGAGACGGAGTAGGGCACCAGGGTGGCCACACCCTATGGTGGCGCGGGTGGTCCCTGGTGGCGCCACCAGGGGGTGTGGGCCCCCTGGCCGCCTCCTCGTCTCGCCTATTCGCCTATAAGAACCCCACGAGGAGAAAACCCTAAAAGAATTGGCATACATCCACAAAAACTTCCGCAGCGCCACCGCCACCAAGGGGGAGATTTGGGGAACATAAGTCTCTGTTCCGACACCCTGCTGGGACGGGGAAGTGCCCCCGAAGCCATCTCCATCGATCTCCACCACCATCTCCATCGCCGTTGCTGATCTCCATGATAAGGAGGGGGTAGTTCTTCCTCGAGGCTAAGGGCTCTACCGGTAGCTATGTGTTCATCTCTCTCTCTCTATTCATGATCATATTGTGATCATGAGCTTTATAATCAAGTAGATCAACTCTGCTACTCAAGTGCTTTAATAGATCTCCGGTTCTCCCCATGTGTGTGAAAGTGATAGCGTGCACACCATGTGCCACTTAGGCTAGAGATTACATAAATACTTATCGTGAGTATAATTTGAGTTGGTTGTCTCTATGAAATTGTGGTGTTTGAAGGAACCATCTAGCGCTCAAGGTGACAGTATGGGATTATCTAGATGGGGATTGTAAACTTTAAGGAATGCTTTTGTAGCCCTACCGTGGATTAGAATTATCCAACCGGATAGTAGTTAAGAGTAGTATCATAAAGAGAAGATATTTATATGAGAGTGTCCACTAGTGAAAGTATGATCCCTAGGCCTTGTTTCTAAGCATTGAAACACCGTTTACAACTAGATATGTTGCATGTTTGCTTGTTGCCATTTTTGTTTCATATTGCCTTTAGTTTCTTCCTTCTGTCAAGCTCTTTTCTGCCATGTCAACAACACGCCATCAAAGTATTTTCTGGCACCATTGTCTTATAATCATCATACTACTTGTATTTTACTATCTCTTTGCCGAACTAGTGCATCTATACACCTGACAAGTGTATTGAGTGTGTTGTGGACACAAGAGACTTCTTGTATATTGATTGCAGGGTTGCTTGAGAGGGATATCTTTGACCACTTCCTCCCCGAGTTCGATAAACCTTGGATAATCCACTTGTTGTTGTTCTAGAAACCTCTGCACTTGGAGGCCCAACAACTGTCTACAAGAATAGAAGTGTGTGGACATCAGACCGCATCAGTGAGGGGTACCTCCTGTCGACGGAGGGGCTAAAATGGCGCTTGCTCCGGCCGATGAGGTAACTCCTAACCCGAAAGCTGGGAAAAAAGTATACCTTAGGTCCTAGCTGGTTTGCGGCATTTCCCTCCCGATCTCTAACATTATCTTAGAGGTCTTAAGAGTATTTTCAAGTCCTTCCCCATAATTTGTCGCCTAATAGCATCCTAGTGCTTAGAACATTATGTAGCATTCTTTGAGGGATACCAAGGAATCAAACCTAGGTTAGACATTTTTACCTGCTTTTTCACCGTCAAGTGAGAGTCGGCAATTTTACTAACTGATTATGTTGGAATCATATATACTCCTTCCGTCCCAAAATAAGTGACTTCGGTTTCTCTAGATATGGACACGTTCTAGTATATAGATAGATTTGAATATAGTAAAAATTCAAGTCACTTATTTTGGGACGAAGGGAGTATTATTAATCTCTTGGAACTATTTCGATCTTTGTATCATTATTTAGAATTTGCCCTACCTCAATTTTTTTTCCATTCTCTTCCACTGAATACATGATCGTTTGCCGTAAGGTTGAGCACACACTTTTTTTATGCTATCCTCTTCAACTATCTGACGAGTCACTGTTCATCCTCAATTATCCATGTATCATAATATTAATATAATCTCTGTTCAGGTTTCATGGTCTCTCATCCGTCATGGCATTGGGTCAGGAGGGAACGGTTGATATCTGAGATCTTCGCAAAGTATGTTCATAAGTCTGAAAAAGACCATAATACATTGACAGCGACTTGGCATGCTCCCTGAACCGATTTAGCACACATAATCAATTGTAGTGGCTCGAGGCATCTTTGTTCATTTAGCACACATGAAATGCAGTTGCCTAAAGAGAAGCTTGAACAGTTTGATTTTGCTCACACATGTCTGAACCTCTTCCTTTTTCTTATACTATTAGTATTACATTTGACTTGGAAGCAACCATCCTGCTCCCCTTAATCACGGCACGTACTTGCTACAAGCAAAAGAAGACAAAAACACCACAATACTCCTGCAGTGACCTTACACTGCACCTGCACTTTCTATTACAATAGCACATACAAAGAGAATGCTGCTCGCAGTACTATCAGTCTCCAAAGAGAAAGAAAAACAGAGAGAAATTGAGAGAAGACTGCTTGATCTTTACTTCAAACTGGCTATGCACTGCTGGCTTTGCTGAGTTCTCCTCAAGGAATCGCGAATCGAGGGCGTCGATATATTCTCCACATGCTTTCGGTTATGACTGGGGAACGATTGTGCCAACATAGCCAATACCGACGACGAAAAATGCTATCGACTGGAAAAAAAGGTATATGAAGAAATTGTCCTTCCCACCAAACGCGAGATCATACCATCCACAGGAGAAGAGGAAGGCTGACACGCCAAGTTCCGGAACATTTAACCTGAAATTTATCTCTGAAAATTAGTTACCGAAAGCTGAGAAAAGAAAAGTGGCAAATTATGGCAGGTGTCTAATATAGTTCAGTACCTCTCCCACATCCTCATGAATGATTTCTTGGCAGATCCTTTGTTAGACGATTTCATCTTCAGAACGTTGCCAAGCTTCTCCGTGACAACCCACTCGTTCACCCTGCCTGCCTCTAACAAGCCGATCAATGTGGCCTTTGTTCTATGCAGCGACATGACATTTTCGAAGAGGATCCAGAAGAAAAGCAAGTGAAAAGACCTGCCAAATTGATAGATCTTAAACACACAGTTTCATCGTTTATTACTGACAACCAAACGAGCATTACTAGTTGTTCATATTTCTTTGATCGTTATGTTCTTTACTGGCTATATAATTACCTGGGAGTTCCAACAGAATTGAGAAGTGTGATGATTGAGGGAATGTAGATGCAACCCCATTTTGGGATATGAACCTCAGGGACAAAGATGGTTGCCGGGATGACAATGCAGTAGAAGGTGAAAGTCACGATATGCGCGACGATCTTGCGCACCAAGAAGAAGTTGTAGATGACATGGAATTTCTTCCAGATCGTCACTTTCTGCACACACACACACAACAAGATCAACATCCGAGTGAGTTAAGCTTTTGCTGCCTTAATTTTCTAGACTTGATGGACTGCACTTGGGTGCTGGGACAGACCTTATTCGTCACAATCTCCAACAGCATCTTCCTGAACAGGTTTGCCGGACCACACGACCATCTGTGCTGCTGAAACCGAAAGGCTTTGAATGTGCTGGGGAGTTCGCTCTTAACCTGAAAACGGCAAACTTCTAGGTTAACTCCAATTTTTTCACAATGAATTCCTTTTACCGTTGTCTAAAAAATCAAACAAAATAGGAACGTAGCAACATAAGAGAAAGGCCAGAGAATGTGGATTGGATAGTATCTGGAATCTGAATCTGAATCTGATGGTGTGCATGATTGATAAGTGTACCTGGACATCGCCGAGATAGACAAACTTCCACCCTTTGAGGCTGGCCCGGATAGCCAGATCCATGTCTTCGACAGTGGTCCGGTCGTTCCAGCCTCCTGCTTCGTTCACTGCAGAGATGCGCCACACGCCGGCGGTCCCTGGTCGATGAAATAACTGAACTTGTTAGATGCCATGGATAAAATGCCAATATTGGATAAAACCGATGTTGGTTGGTAGGAACTTGAAACAAAAGAAAAAAGTTTGGGAAATGGCATCGGAGACTGCAGCGAAGCTCACCGTTGAATCCGAAGAATGCGCAGACAGAGGAGCTCACTTCTTGCTCCACTTTGAAGTGGTAGTCCAGGGACATCTCCTGCATCCTTGTCATCAAGCACTCATCCGCGTTCACTGATCAAAACAAACAACGCCATACTCAGTATCATCAAGGATGAACAGTTTCCAGGAAAAAGTGTAGAAATAATCTGGCAGTCACTAAAACTGTACAATAAAGAGGCAAGTTTCTTTTTTCCATTAAATTTAGGCGTGTACTACCTGCAGGCTCCAATTCATAAAGCAAAATTCGCCACACATTCAGAGTTCTGCTCAGCTTTTTTACTGCTGCACTTGACTTTTTACACAGGTTCAACAGGTTTTGTTATGTTTTGTGTGGGGGGGGAATGACAGGTTTTGCTGTGCATCCACCGGCACTGTAGTACGGTTGGACCAAAGAGACAGTGTGGGCGCGGTCGAATAAAAAGTAAATCTTGGAGGCTATAGGTTGGACTCAGCAGGCAGACAGATCACGGGATCACGCCACAATTCAGGCTGACGCAGTCATGCATCTTGCGGGGCTAATCTGGCTTCATCCCACGGTGCCAAACTGAATCCGGGAAGACGCGATGCAGCGAGCAGATGGCATCATGCGGTGATGCAAACTCTGGGAATCTCAGATAGATACCCACTGAGATAAGGCATATTTTCCCTAGTAACAATTTCTATTGCTCTCTGCGAGGACAAAGCTTGCGCTCCAGGACACGGCACGCCCGCGTGCAACTGCAGCGGTGACAAGAGGCCATGGTCGGTGGGCCCCGCGCCCGTGCCTGTGGGTCGCCGGGGTCGGACCCACCGGCCATGTACCGGCGGGCCGCACCACGTGGACGCGAAGATCTGTCCTCTGGCCCACGCTCCCGGGGAAAAGAGCAGATAAGAAAGTAGGTTGCCTAATGAGCAGCCGCCACGTCCAGCTATCTGGATCACCGACGGTGGCCACCGACGACGCCGACGAGCGCGTGGGTAATCGCCCGCCGAAAACGTACCGACGGCGCGATCAGGAACCGGAGTAACTCCGGCCGACCGACAGCCGCCGCGCGGAAGGAGATCCGGGCCGCGCCGCATCGCAACAGTGGTACGGCCACGAGGACTTAACTCGTCATCCCAGTCCCAACCATCGCGGCCGGCGTGTCAGTGCACGGCTGTATGTACGCGTCCGTCCTGGATCCATCCATCTACCTACCTGCGTCGTCTCTTCAAAAGCGTTCATTATCACGCCGCTGCTTCTTTCCCCATGAGGCATAGCTCCAACGAAGCTCCCATCCCATATCCGCCTCAGGTGTCGACTTCGGCGGTGGCTTTGGGTGAGGCGAAGTTAGTTGGGGTTGGACGCATCCTGATAATAAGCTAAAGCTTTGCTTCCAGACAAGGGAACTGGGATCCTGATTCCTAGACTGAATTGCGGTGAAACCTTGAGATTTGCTTTCGCAACCTGCCTTTTTGTCTCTTCTCTCTCTCAGTCTCTCTTTCTTCATTTTTCAAATCTATCTATCTAAAAGATACTAAGATGGTGTGCCACACACTGGTGTAGTATGGAGGATGAAACAGAAGCAACTTACCGAACCTCCACCGCGCCTGGACGAGGGCGATGTCCGGGTTATGGTAGAGGTAGGGGATGGTGCGATGAAGGAAGTCTGGGTCGGGCTGGAAATCGGCGTCGAAGATGACCATGTACTCGCACTCCCGCACGTAGCCGTGCTTCATGCCTTGCTTGAGCGCGCCGGCCTTGTAGCCCTTGCGGTCCTCCCTGATCTGGTACGTGATGTTGATCCCCTTGTGCGCCCACCGCTCACACTCCATCCGAACCATCTCCTGCACATTATTTTGCGACACGGTAAATTGCCATGGACAAGTAACACGTGAATTCCAGTTCTCGCACAGGTAATATATTGTGTTCCAAGCATGATTGTTTTTTGTTCAAAAGAACCAAGTATTTTGGAGCTACAGAAATAAAATTGTAGATCATGTATTATTAGTACCATGTCAGATGTCATCTCGTTAAGTTGTTATTATAGCATGTTTTATACTTACACAGTACATACATTTGGTACGTTGACAGTAAACCTGCAGAACAGAGCCCACAACAAGAAAACTGAAGTAGGGATAATGCTACTAGTACCACTCCTAGTAGTAGCGTAGAGCTACTAACGTGTTTTGGAATCAACGACGTCCTTAGCCTGGGCCAAGTGCTGACTAAGGCGCCTAAACAAATGATTAGTAGTATACCGACGAATGGAAGTCCGTGTTAGCTAACAGGACTTGATTGATGCCATGCCCATGCTTAATTACCGGAGTCGTGTCCATCGATCGTCACGTACTACTATTCCATGAAGTCCTTGCGGTGGCGACTTAATTACACATTTAACGGCGTGGCTTCTCACGTGGCCCGCACGTGCCGTGCAGCGGCGGCAACGGGGAATGAACAGGGGTCGTGTTTGCTTGCTCTCCATCTACTCCACCTCGATCTTACTACTCTCACTCGCTCACCGATCGATCTGGCTCGATGGTCAAACCATTTGGAGCATTCAATGCGAACCCGATCCCTAATTAACAACTCATCATCAGCCCAGGACCGACAGCAGCTCTAGCCCCCGCCCCGCCAAAATCATTGGGCGCCGCGTTCCTTGGCGCGCAAATGAAGCCCAGATTTTTTGCACAACTCTTTTTTGGGTTACCGTGTGACAGCGCTCACATTGCTGCTGGGGATACTGCTACAAATACTCTAGAGATATACTACTAGTACTAGGGAGCAGTATAATTGGAAAACGGTTTTGATCACTGCCCCCTGATTTCCGATTACGGGGAGACAGATAGACGTGTAGTAGACGCGCACAGCGCCATCGCTTGGGCACCGACATGCGCGAGCTGTCTAAGTTGCTACAGATAGATGTCTGAATACTCCTCCGTAGTATTTTTTTTTTGTCAGACCTCCTAGTCCAAGGCCAAGCAGAAAAAGAGGTTATGGGCAGCCAAATGCCCAAATCTCGCTCGGCCCCGGCCGGGACTGACTAGTGACTACTCGGAGCTGCGTAGCTAGCCCTGTGACCGCGAGGAGGCCCGGGCCGTACCATATGATGCTAACGTGTCTAAAGGACAAGGGCGGTCGGAGGCTGGCACAGCAGGATGCCCCGGCGCCCCGGCTTTTCCCTTTGGGTAAAAGAGAAGAAGGTGTGGCGAGCGGGCGAGGGGGAGAGAATCCCGGGAGCTACGAGGTGGGTGGATGGATTGGGGAATGGATGGGGAGGGGCAGTCACCGACAGGTGAACATGAGGCTCCATAATTACTAGGCCGGTACTGCTGCTGCTGCTTCTTGTACTGTTACCCCCGAGAGGAGAGGAGAGGCGACTGGGGGAGAGATGAGATGAGATAAGATTGCTCACCTTGATGACGGGGTCCGTGGAGTCGTCCAGCACCTGCACCACCAGCCGATCCGACGGCCACGACAGCCCGCACACCGCGCCGATCGACAGGTGGTACACCTACACGTATGTATGTACAGTATGCCACAAGAAGAAGAAGAAGAAGAAGAAGAAGAAGAAGAAGAAGAAGAAGAATGGTTAATTTCCTTGGAGTATTAACCCACCCCTCTGCACCCCTCTCTGCGGCTCTGCAGGAAGAACCAGAGGGGGAGAAGAACTGGGCAAATGTGAATGAATGCGGCGAAATGTACCTCGCGCTCGTTGAACATGGGGATCTGGACGAGCACGACCGGGAAGGCGGCGCTGCCGAGCTCGGGGTCGTCGTCCTCCGAGAGCGGGTCGCACTTGTACCGCCGCTCGGGCGTGCGGCGGAGCAGCTTCACCCCGACGATGACCACACCCATGTAGAGCCGCTCCAGGAACAGCAGCACCGACATGAGCAGGCACGCCGCCACCGCCAGACGCAGAAGCGGCACGATCAGCGGCGCGCGCACCTGCGACCACGCGTCCGGCAGACCCACCGCCGCGTCCATCGAGCGCCGCCGGCTGGCAAGGCAATGCCACGCGCGAGCGAGCGAGCTGGTAGGCCAACTAGCGAGTGGCGCGCGCGGCAGTCGACCTGTAAGCTCGCTAGCTTGGCTAGAGCTAGCTAAGCTGGTGGCGGGCTGGCCAGTGCGGCGGGAGCTAGCGAGCTGGGTCGACTGGGGGAGCTTCGGGGGATGGAGGTTGGAGTGTGAGTGTGTGTGCGAGAGTGTGCGCGGGTTTTATAAAAGGGAGCGCGAGGCACGGCGGCACATGTAGGGTTTTGTGCGCTGCTAGTACGGGATTCCATTTCCACCGAGTGTAAAATGAGTAGTATTAGAACAGTGGAGCGGCGTGGTGATAAGTAAAGCGGGGAGGGGAGGGATATTAACAGTGCAAAGCGTCGCAGGCAGGAGGCCATGATTGCCGGGTGGGGGAGATGAGAGATAGGTTGGGGTCGCGGAGGAGAGTGTCGGTGGTGCGCTAGAGATTGGAACAAACCGGCTGAGGAGTGAGGTCATGTGTCACAGGGCCAGTGAAGTGGTTACTGCTTGCTTGCTTGCACACCGTACGTACCGGTGATTATTGGGCCATTGCATTGGGGGGGTCGTTTCGATTCGTGGATGGATGGAGTGCAGCTTTTTGGGGGATTGGCTTTGTAGCCAAAAGGAAACACGAAAGCAAAATTATGAGCCAAGAGGGGAAATTGAGGAACCCAGTTCCTTGTTAGGTAGGACATGGTCCGTTTCTTTTCTCCAACGAGGTTGCACATGTTTCATCAATGAACTACCGGGGGGAAATGGTCCATTTTCTATCTACACTATCTCGCCTTGGCTACCGTTTCTTCTCCAACGGTCGTACTTGGATAAAAAATATTGTTTTCAGGAACACCATAGACGTGTACACGCCATTTTTTATCTTTTAACACGCACATCAATTATAGAAGGAAACAATATATTTTCAATAAAATCCAGAAACTTTCATGCATGTATAGCATGAGGGGTGAAGCATTTACATGTCAAACTTGGATTAGTAATAAAACTAGGACTTCTTAAAATGCTCCAATTTTAATTTGACATTTTATAGTGTGGGATTAATAATATGGGAATTGGGTTCATAAAATGCTCAAAATTAGATAGTTCAGGTTAAAAACAATAGTTTAGGAGTGAAAATGTAACTTTGTGTCGGTGGTAGGAATTGCGGTTATTTGAGCAAGTCAAATCTGTTGTTTAGGACAGGGGGAGTGGACTTTTCTATTTGGGGATGTCCCTGGCCAAGAATTGTGACTAGAAAGTATGTTTTATCAAAACGATCCAAATTTGATAGTTCAGCTGAGAAACAATAGTTTAAGAGTGAGAAGCGTACTTTGTGTCTATATATGGTAGGAGTAGTGGTTATACAAGGAAGTCAAATCAGTTTTCCAAGAGGGGTAAGTGGACTTTTCCATCAAAGAGTGCACATGGCTAGGAATTGTGGCGATTTCAGAATCCTTTTGCATTGGTGAATCTTCAAAGAAAATTATCCATGGCATGTTTTCTACAATACCACCCAACTAACACAAAAAAACCCAAATTTTAAGAGGTAAATTTCTTAATTATATGAGTGGGTTGAACATCTAGAAAAGATACATCGTATTTGTGACATCTACATATGCTGTCAAGTAACTAAACCTAAATTTTCTTTTGCTTGGAGGTTTCTATCATTTGATAAAAGGGATTTCTCCCTGGTTTCCATTAAGGGAAATCAAGATACTTCTTGCTTGAGATGTAAATAAATCATTTTTATGTCTAGAAAAAATGTTATATATTATAGAGCTTATGAGCCTAAACACCACCTCTCCTTTTTTGTCTAGGTGTACAAGCGGAATTTAATGAACAGACTTTTTGATATTTTCAAATGTGTTTATATATACTTTTTTTAATAATGGATGCATCTATACTTATGAGCCTAAACACCCACCCACCCCCCCCCCTTCTCTCTTTCTTCTCCATTGAATGCTAATCTGGAATTTTGGTCACACCTCTTGGTAGCAGTTGGTGACGTGGGGTCTCTATGGCAATGCCCATGGTTGATGGACTAGGGTTTAGAGGAAGAGGGGTGCATTGGTGAGATAGTCGTCTAACAAACAAGGAGAAGGGAAGAATTTTACCTAGGTTCAGGTCCCCGAAGGGAAAACCCTACTCATGCTTGTCTATTCTTGATTGATGATGATGATTATAAGGTAGTCGTGATGGCTATGGTGTAGATCGGATCTTGCTTAGGGCAGATTACGATGAGTGCGAGAGAGAGCCTCCTTGTGGTCCCCACCCAATCTTTATATTGGAGGTTGGATCTCGGGTGCCAATATGGGTTGGTTTCAGTTGCATGGTAAACCCTAAGTTTCTAGTCTTGGGCATGTTCTTGCCTTACACATCAGGTTCCTAGGCCTCCAGCAACCTATTTATCTTTATCTTCATGGCCTTCTCACGGATCATCGTGTGGGCCTCTTGTTGAGCTAGACATGATATACAATGGGTACGCGAAGGATCATGTTCATGCCAGTAGCCTTCCGAGTGACTAGTCAAGTCGTAAACTTGAGTAGGGACTCAAGTATTTCGGTCATGCATGGTAGAATCACAGTCAACAGTTACACAAAAAGCCAACGACCTGGGAGTGCATCAGGTTAATGTCTCATGTTTTTACATGTCGTGTAGTCATGGGGATGATGGTCAAATGTGTCTGGTACTCTCAACATATCGGGACCAGTTAATTACTCTTGGGCAAAAACAATATTAGCCTACTCAAGTTCGAGTCCCTGACTCGAACCTAGTATGAGCTGGAGTAGTTTGACTCGTGTCGCAGAGGTCTTATGGAGTTGAACTCCAACTTATATGTGAGTATCCAACGCGTCCTTCAGGATTTTCATCATACCTTAGGTGCAGTAATTGTCTGGCAAAGTGCAGCGGATGCAGTTCCCGGGCTAACTGATTTGATCTGGAGGTCTTATCGTTGCGCCGTAGGCACGACATCCAGATATGTTTTCGTAGCAGATGCAATCTGAGGAGTCGATAAAACGGACGGAGTTGATGCAACATCCAAGTAACCGGGTGTGTGACCAATGCTCCCGATGGGAGTAGCACCCGAGTCCATGTTCAACTATTTTTTAGCTATATAAGGACTTATTATGTCGTAGTGTCCAATGTTATTGTCTTTTTCATTAGGTACACGACTTACACATGTTGGGTGTGCGACCAACACTCTCAATGGGAGTGTTTTTTGGGTGCACGACAAGCGCTCCCGATAGGAGTATCCTCCGAGGTTGTGATTGGCTACTTGTAGCCAAGCATAGGCTCATACAACTTAAAGTTTTTGGGTTCATCCAAGAGGGTACTCGAATTGGGTCTTGATAATTGTTGTCGACTTTGATCAGAGGAATCGATAGAGTCTTTTGGCTTTAGCTAACATCGGGGATGACATAGAAGTTACTCGAGTGCTACTATGAGAAGCTAAGGGGACACATTAGTGGTGGTCCCACGGTGAACAGTGAGAGGCTTGCACGGAGGTTGGACTAGATTTGAACGCACGACGCGTGAAAACCGGAGAACAACCGAGATTCCCTCGATTTTCATGCGGGCGGAGTAAATGGGCCATGGCGTTTCGCCTTTCTTGCGACCATGTTTCGCAGTAGATGCGATCGGACGGCTAGAAGTGGGCGTGGTAACTCTATGAGAAACAGGAAAAAGGGGCACACAACCCTCTCTCCTTCTCCATGTCGCCGCTCTTCTTCTTCCTTTCACAAATCGTCATTGTTGCTCCAGAAATAAAGTTCTTGTGCGCTTGGCGTTGCTTCCATTCCGCATCCATGAGGAAATCAAGAGGAGTCGGCTCCTTTTCGGGCACGATCATGATTAAGAAGAAAGTGGGTGGTTGTGGGAAATCCACCTTCGCTCATAAGGACCTCAACTAGCTGAGGAGCTTTGGCCTGGTACCGAGGGATGAAGCGGCAACACGGATTCCCGACAACGAGGTAATCCCGAGCCCGGCTCCTTGTTAACGTGTCGCCTTCAAGTCCTTCCTCCTTCGTGGCTTTTCTCTTCCTGCCCATGAGTTTCTCTGTGGGCTTATTTTTGTCAATGGTGTCCAACTCCACAACATGATGCCCAACGCCATCCATCACATCGCCTACTTTATAACTCTATGCGAGTGCTTCCTGGGCATCCTACCTCACTTGGGATTGTGGAGGTACCTCTACTCTGTGAAATCATAAGTGATAAAGGAGGAAACCTACTCCATTGGTGGGTTCAGAATCTCGGTTTGCATGGATGTTCGATACTATGACTTCAAGATGATGGACTTTGTACAGGGCTGGAGGAGAAGTGGTTATGCGTTCCTGACGAGACATTTCCCCCTCAACAACAAGGTCTCGTGCCATTTGATGCTAATGCCATGATGGTGAATAAGAAGTCATGGAGCCACAAGTTGTTAGCTGCCTAGGAAGGTGAGATCGCCCACCTTATGACTCGGATCTCTGACATGCATACAATAGCCTGAAAATAGTTCTTAGGGATCCATATACTCACTACCTTCCTTCGGCGTATGTGACTTGCATCTCAAATGACTCAAAGAGCTTGTTGAAGTCTCTGTCATAGTTCTCGGAGCGTGTGATGGTCCCTTTGATGGTGATGGTCCCATTGTGACTAGGCATCTTCATCATGAGGTAAGCATAGTGAGGGATTGTCATGAACCGTGCAAACATGGGTCATACTAGAATAGCATGGTACTTCGACGTCCAATAAAACACCTCAAAGTCGATCTTCTCTCGCCTGAAGTTTCCAGGATTGTTGAAGATGACGTCCAAGGCGATCTTACCCAGGGGGAGAATAGGCTTCCATAGGATGATGTTGTGGAAAGTCATGTCGGATACCTATAGGTTCATCAAAGAGCAGTTCATTGCTCGCAAGATGCTGGCAAAGATGAGGTTGATTTTGCTCCCTCCGTCCATGAAGACCTTTCTCATGTCGTATTTCCTGATCTGGGCTTCGAGCACTAGGGCAGCATGGCATGGCCACGGGACCCGCCGAGGGTGGTCCGCTCTATTGAAGTAGATACTCCTCCTGACCAGTTGAGGTACTCAGTTTGTGGCGGGAGGTGGCTTTACAGCCATGTTGACCTCTCCGGTGTACATCTTCTGCATCCTATTGGAGGGGTGTCCTCTTTGGATCATACATATGCTTTCACATGGAGGTGGGTATGCCTCGGCTGAAAGGGCATTTATGCCTTTCATATTGTTTTGATGATTGTTGACAACACTTGGATAGGTTTAATATGTTGTTGATTGCTTCAGGATATATCAGATTGATTTGTGTAAGTTATACCCAAGGGAAAAGAGTCTCGCAGGATCAAAAAGGGGCAAGATCGATATCTGGCCGGAGTATCTGGCCCAAAGCTGCCGGAGTGTCCGACCCTGACAATTCGCCCGTTTTTCCTCGCGAGGGTGGACAGTCTGTATGCGTGTTCAGACACTACCCGGACACCTACCACACACTGGCCGGAAACTTTGCGAGGCCGGAGTGTCCGGCTAACGCACACCAGAGTGTCCATCCCATACCGGCCGGACTGTCCAGGTTAAGTGGCTCCAATAGCTCTAATTTCAGGGGGCCTATAAAAGGACCCCTTCTTATACCTTGGGAGCTGCTTGACCAGGTCAAGAACATCAACACATTTTGAGCCACCAAATCCACAAGATCTCTTCACTCAACCATCCAAAGTCATTGATCTTTGGAGAATCGAAGTAGGGGGCCTTGATCTATAGCTTCACCAAGAGAGATCTTCATTTCCCCCTCATTCACTTGAGGGCCCCTTGCTCTAGTGTTTCTTTGGAAACCCTATCTTTTGATTTGGTTCTTACAAGCTTGTCTTTGATTGTTTGACAGCTTGCTTGTATTTGGGAGCCTCCAATTAAGTTGTGGATGCGTGCCCCAAACTTGTTGTAAAGGTGTCGGCTTCCACCTCGAAGGTTGCCGATATAGTGGAAGAGGTGAATCGAACCCTTTGGGGTGAGGTTCATCGGAGAACAAGGGATGTCTCTCGTGGCGTTGGTGGTTTGAAACCACCCCCTCTCCAAACTTAGATGTACTTCCCCTCAAAAGGAAGGAACTATGGGAAACAAAACCTTGTGTCTCTGTGCTCCACTTTGGTTACTTCTATCCTTTACCGCACTTTACTTTACTTGTTCTTCCTTGGTGTTTGTGCTAGTTGGTGCTAGTTTGACATATAGTTAAATTCATCTTAGTTGCATAATCTAGAGAATTTACCTTTCTTGTCAAACCCTAATTTGAAAAGGAAGAAAATTTGAAGTAGCACCTATTCACCCTCCCCCCTCTCTAGATGCCCATATGATCCTTTCAATCGGTATTAGAGCATCGGCTCTTGATTCGGGCTTTACCGTCTAAGAGTATATGGGTAGCAACTTAGGGGAAGGTGAAGGTGAGCCTACCAACACGGTGACCATGGAGGATATCAATAACTTGGAAACAAGATTGAGATCCACCTTGGGCAACGATATCAAACAATTGCACAAGTTACTTGAGAAACTTGTTAAATATAAAGGTGACTCATCATCCCCTTCTCCTCGAGAGGTAGCTCCATCATTACCAAAGGTGAATTTCCCGGCATCACCCCGTGGTTGTGGTGGTGGGGGATAATCCAAACAACACTAATTCTTCCAAAAAAAAGGGATAGTGGGAAGGGAAGCACCATGAGTCTCAAGGATGGTACTATCCCGACCCCCTAATTCCTCACCCTCATATAAACAATAGAGGTGACCCACCAAAGCTAGCTGCATCTAATTTTGCTCAATGACAATCACTAATGAAATCTCATGTGCGCAGCTCTTGTATTGAATTATGGAACATCAATGAAGAAGGACTCCATATTGGGATCCAACCAACTTGACTAGAAGAGAAGTTGTCAATAGTCAACTCAATTCCACCGCCTTGCACATGATACAACAAGGATTGGGTACAAAAGATTACCCTCACATTAAGCACCTCAACACTGCCAAGGAAGCTTGGGATGCTCTCACGGAGTTGTATGTTGGAAATGAGAGCATGAGAAGGAACCAGTATGATGCACTAAGCAATGAAGCCGAAGGCTTCTATATAAAGGATGGTGAAGATCATGAAGACATGTATCATAGGATCAAGTCCACTACTACCGCCTTTAGGAATGTGGGTGTCTCACATGTGGATGATGCTTGGATAAAAAGGAAATATGTGAGTGCACTCATGCCTTTTGAGCCTATCGACTTGAAGAGCCTACAAGGAAGACACAACTACCACCTCATGACCTCCAATGAAGTTATGCAAGAGATGGCCTCTTTCAAGGTTGCCAAAGATGCCCATGCTTGAGCCCTTGGAATGAGCAATGGTGTCAACCTTGCATTAAAGGCAAAAGTTGTGGAGCATGTGGATGAAGATGATAGTGATGAAGGCTTGTCTATGAGCCATCCCAATGATGTCAAGATTTCTCATGGTGAATATATGGCCTTCTATGCAAAGAACTTTTGGAAAGATCCCGCCAAGGCCAAAATGGAAATGCAACGAAGAAGCAACCCCAATGGATGAAGAGACAATGTCACTAAATTGAGAACTTGCTTCAATTGTGGTGACCACTATCACTTTGTGGCGGGGTGTCCCTATGAAAAGAGAGAAGATCATGGGGGTAAACTTGTGTTGAAGAAAACTTCCAAAGCTCCTTACAATAAACCCTTTATAAATAAGAATCCCATCACAAGAATTCGGGTGAAATTGTATTGATCACTCATGAAGAATTATCCTCCGACAATGATGATGATGAAGATGATGAAGAGGAAACATCAAGTGGTGTGGCTTCCCTTGACACTACTTCCACTCCCATATTCTCTATCTTCGACTCTCCAAATGAGAATATCTCCAACAAGAACGTCACTTGCCTTATGACAAGAGGAACGGAGGTATCTTCATCATCACACCCCTCCCTCTTGATTAATGATGAAATTGATGATGAGATGTCTCTCGAGGTAAAAAAGGAAACAATTGCTTTTGATGAGTTCATGAATAACTTGCAAGGGGAACACAAGAGACATTCTGTGGACCTCTTAGATTAACTTTCTCACACATAAGAGCTTCTTGATGAGATATGTAAACTAGGGAGAGAACACATGATTGAGGTAGAAGCCCTAAATAATGCTCTAGAAGAAGAACAAGAGACTAGGATGTCCCTTGAACTAAAACTTGAAGGGCTTGATGGGGCTAATGACATAATTGTTAATAGACTTGTTAAGGAACGAGACCATGCTATTTCTAAATATAAAAGGGCTAAAAAGGACAAGGTTGAGTTTGGTGTTGTTCATGAAAAACTTGCCGGGGACTTTAGGTTGCTTGACAAGGCTCATAAGGCCTTGGAAAGTGAACTATTGTCACTCACAAAGTCCCATGAAAAGCTTCAACTCAATTGACCAATATTCCTTCACCTAGTAATTTCATTCCTTCTAGTAGTACAAATATTCTTGAAGAAAATGCTAGGTTGAAGGGGGAGCTTGCCAAGGCCACCTTTAGAAAAGGAAACAAGTCCATTAATGATCTCTTGAGTAAGCAAAGGTCAAATGGTGAGAAAGGAGGCATTGTCTTTGTCTCCAAAGTCAAGAATAAGAACAACAACAACAACAAGAATAAGGCCAAGCCCGCACAAGAAAAAGACAAGGCCATTGTGGGAAGTAAGACCACAAGTGGAAAAACTATGTCTCATGATGATTTTGCAGGAAGTGCTAACCCTCACTATGTTTTAATATGTGATTATTATGGTGATGTGTATGCACAATATGTTGGCCCATTTGATGGGTATATTGCTTGGTCTATTTGGGTTCCCAAGACCCTTGTTTCTAACAAAAGAGGACCCATTGAAAAATGGGTACCTAAAAACTAGCTTGATCTTTTGTAGACCTATGCTTCCGGAGGGTCAAAGTGGGTGCTTGATAGTGGATGCACAAGTCATATGACCGGAAGCACATCTATTGTCAAGGAGTTGAGACCAAATGATGATCAAATACCTGTGACATATGCCGACAAGTCTAAGTCCAAGGTAATGGGTTTTTGGCAAGGTTGTGGTTGCCCACGACATTACACTCGTGGACGTCATGCTTGTTGAGACCCTTGGCCACAATTTACTTTCAGTCCGTGCTCTTGGAAAGATGGTCTTTGACGTCTTTATTGATAATGATATTGTGGTCCTCATGTGGAGCAAGTCTCTCAAGGTCGCTTTTGTTGGGTACGTCGAAAATGACTTGTATGTGGTGGAATTTTCGGGGCAAACCACTACAAGTGTGATGTGCTTATTCGGAAAGGCCGATGTGGGTTGGTTATGGTATTGCCTACTATCCATGTCAACATGAGAACTTTGTAAAGTCTTCATAAGGATGGCCATATTGTTGGACTAAAAGAAAATGTTTCCTTTTCCAAAGATCGTGTTTGCAGGGCTTGTGTTGAAGGAAAGATGCATGATTCTCCCCACAAGCCAAAGAACTACATCAAGTCCAAGAGGATCTTGGAGCTCCTTCATGTGGATCTCTTTGGTCCTCCATCTCATGCAATTCTTGGTGGGAATAAATATTGTTTGGTGATTTTTGATGACTATTCAAGATACACATGGGTATACTTCTTCAAGTTGAAAAGTGAAACCCAAGAAAACTTCATCGACTTCATCAACATGGTTCAACGTCAACACAATGTCCTTGTGTTGATAATAAGAAGCGACAACGGCACCAAGTTCAAGAACTAAACATTGAATGGATTTCTTAGTGATGAGGGGATAAAACACCAATATTCCTCTGCTTATACCCCTCAACAAAATGGTGTAGCCGAGTGGAAGAATCGGACTCTTATTGACATGGTAAGGACCATGTTGGCGGAGTTTAAATCTCCATATAATTTTTGGGCTGAAGCAATCTCCACCGCTTTCCATGCATCAAACCGGCTCTACCTCCGCAAAGAATTGATCAAGACTCCATATGAAATACTTACCGGCAACAAGCCCAACGTATCTTACTTCCAGGTATTTGGTTGTAAGTGTTTCTATCTCAAAAAGGGTGCTCGTTTGTCCAAATTCGATTCCAAAGCATTAGAGGGTATCTTTGTTGGCTATGGTCTCGAATCCCACACTTATAGCATCTATGATAAGCTCTCCGGAGCTGTCATAGAATCTTGTAGTATGGTGTTCAAAGAATATGATGGTCCCTAAGAGGGGCGTGTTGATGCTTGTGATGCAGATGATGAAATGCCTCGGGATTCCATATGAAGAATGGGTGTGGGATTTATCCACCCTGTTGAGGAACCCCTTATGGCGGATCGAGAAGAACTATGCTCTACTCAAGTGGGGCCCTCATCTTCACAGCAACAACAAGCTCCCTCTATCGAGGAGGACAATGACCCAAGCCAAAGACAAGTTGTGGATCCTCAACGTGTTAATCAGGGAGATATCTCTAGTGAGGAGGAGCTTGAGTCACCATTATCCAGAATGTCAAGTGCTGCTCGGTCTATTTCACAAGGAAGATCTATACAATCTGCCGTGAGAGAATCTCAACTCCAATCTAGTAATATGCCTAATCAAGACCAAGGTCAATCTTTGCCTCTTAATGAAGAGAATGTTTCCAATAATGATCAAGGTCAAGTTGATGGTCAAGACGAGGACCAAAATGATGAAGAGATCCCCCCCAAGAAACAACAAGGAGATCGAAACTTGTCGCAAAGCTAGAATGGATAAAATGTTGGAATTAAGAGACCACTCTCTAAACAATGTAGTTGGATATCTAAGGAGAGGAATGTCGACAAGAGCAAAATTGAAGAGGTTTAGTGAACACCAAGCACACATCTCCATGATTGAACCAAAGAAAGTATGGGAAGCTCTTGAAGACTCAGATTGGTTGGAAGCAATGCACAAATAGCTCAACAACTTTGAGAGAAATGAAGTATGGAAGTTATTTGAGAAGCCAAAGGATTGCCACAATGTCATAGGCACCAAGTGGATATTCAAGAACAAGCAATATGAACATGGAATTGTTGTAAGGAACAAGGCAAGTTTGGTTGCACAAGGGTTCTCTCAAATTGAAGGCATTGATTATGGAGAAACATATGCACTCGTGGCTCGCCTTGAGTCCATCTGTATCCTTCTTGCTTATGCGGCACAACATAACTTTAAATTACAACAAATGGATGTAGAAAGTGCATTTCTTAATGGTACATTGCATGAGTTGGTATATGTAAAGCAACCCCTGGGGTTTGAGGATCCCAACTTTCCAAACCATGTCTACAAACTTGATAAGACACTCTATGGGCTCAAACAAGCCCCACACACGTGGTATGAGCACCTTAGATAGTTGTTGTTTGACCGTGGGTTTGAGGTTGGGAAAATCGACCCCACTCTTTTTACTAAGAAAGTCAATGGGGAGCTTTTTGTATGCCAAATATATGTTGATGATATTACTTTGGCTCATCTAACAAAGCTTTTAATGATGAATTCTCAAAGCTTATGACTAGTAGGTTACGGATGTCTATGATGGGAGAATTAAGGGTATTTCTTGGTTTTGAGATCAAGCAAGTAAGAGGAGGAACATTCTTCAACCAAGCCAAGTATACTCAAGGTATGCTCAAAAGATTCAACATGAAAGATTTAAATGGTTCTCCTACCCCCATGGCAACAAAGACTCATCTTGAACTATATCCAAATGGTAAAGATGTGGATCAAAAGGTATATCAGTCTCTGATTGGTTCTTTGCTTTACCTTTGTGCATCTAGAAGCGATATTGTGTTGAGTGTAGGAGTGTGTGCAAGATATTAAGTGGATCCCAAGGAAAGCCATTTGATGGCGGTCAAGATAATCTTTAGATATTTGGTTTATACCCCACACTATGGTATTTGGTATCCTCATGGCTCAACATTCGCTCTTTGTGGATACACATACTCGGATTGGGCTGGTGATAAGGATGATAGAAAATAAACATCCGGGGCTTGCCAATTCCTTGGTAGGTCCTTGGTGTGTTGGTCTTCTAAGAAGCAAAATTGTATATCTCTCTCCACTGCCGAAGCTGAGTATGTGGCAGCTGCTAGTGCTTGCACTCAATTGCTATGGATGAGGCAAACTTTAAAGGAATACAGTGTCCATTGTGACAAAGTGCCTCTTCTATGTGACAATGGAAGTGCTATCAAGATTTCCTACAACCCGGTGGATCACACAAGGACCAAACATATTGGGATTCGTCATCACTTCATTAGAGATCATGTTGCTCGAGGTGATATTGAGCTATCTTATGTGTCAACCAAAGACCAACTTGTCGACATCTTCACGAAGCCACTTGATGAAGCAAGGTTTTGTTATTTGAGGAATGAACTAAATATCATAGATTTAAGGAGCTTGACTTGATCACCTTGCATACTCACCTATGTCTTGACTCTTATTTGGTTTAGGTGTAGGCATGGAGATAGGGGGAGTGCGGTCCTAATACATTGGGCTATCCCTCCCCCATAATGCCAACATTAATGAAATTCAATTATCTTAATATCATTTTGTGATATGTGAGCTTTATTGATGAGTAGTGGCTATGAACCCAAGGATAATTCTTCGCGGTGTCATGCCACCAACTCTTACATGGTGGCCTCGGCCACCGCCCTCTTCTTAGTGAAGAGTTTGTTCTTGGTTTGTTCGGTTGGAACTTCATTTTTCCATCTTTCTAGATGTTTTCAACCTATTGGTTTTTCACAATACATCCTCTGAATCCTAGGCCAACTCTCACCTGTAAACATGCTCCTCTTGCCACACATTTGTCCTACATCTGAAATCTGGGCTTGATGGTCGAAGGGGGCCGGAGTGTCCGCCCTGTAACAACCGGAGTGTCCGTCCAGACCGGACTCTCCGCTTGATACAGACCGGACCTTCCGGCAGGGCCGGACTATCCGGCGCATATCACCCAGACTGTCCGGCCCCAGCGGTTTTGTTCTGATATTAGGGGTCGGGGAGAAGTGGACAGTTCAGTCCTCCTTCTTCTCCTCGACTCTCTCTTCCTCTCATACTCCTGCCCCCGACCAAGAGATCCACCAGGAGGGCTTCTCCACCCCGGATCCTACCATTTCCGTCGTCCATTACCCTCCCTTTGCCGTTGGGATCCATTCCCCTCCGGTGAAGGTCCCCATGGATGATGGTATAGTGCCCCTCTCCTTCTCCATCTCTAGGGTTAGCCTAGATGAACTTTTTGGGGCAATGTCTTACCTAGATCCATGGATACATCACTTATGCGTGCAACCATCTCCCTTGTAGTAGTTTCAGCAATCCCGATCTGTCTCGATTGAACACACCAGTACAGGCCAAAAAATTGCCAAGGTTCCAGCCAGACTGTCCGGCGTGTACGGGGCGGACACTCCGGTCCAGCCGGAATGTCCGGCGTATACGCACCAGACTGTCCGGTCCAGGCAGAATCTTCGGGGCAGATTTTCCGGACTGTCCAGGGTGTTCAGTAAGTACAGTTACAGAATTACTTTGACTACCACTTGTTGTTTGAATATCCAGGACAAATGTGCTTACCCCATATGTTATCCCTCTATTCTAATTTCATAGGTGGTTCTCGTCCTCACCATCCTCGGGCTGCTAAGAAGACTTGTACTCGCAGGTTCTGGTATGATGAAGAGTGAGACATTCATGTTGATCTGTCTATGGTCAGACGGGCTGCTTGAGACCGTGCCGCAGTAAAGCATGAGAAGGTTAGACAGCTGAAAAGAGATGAAGCCAAACACATGAAGTTTGAATCATTGACTACTCTGGATGATTTGGGTACCGAGGAGTTCATGGAGATGAGACTTCAGCGGTTCTACTCACTGTCTCGCACCACGACTGATGAGCTCTTCTGGAGGAATGAGCAAGCCATGCTGTTTTCTAAGCTATACGGTAGCTTCAAGACTCCTATTTGTCCCATGCAGTGGTTGGACCTTGAGAAGATTCATTCTCACAGCTACTTTGAGGATGCTCTTTGGGTGACTGAGAAGATGGGGTTGCACACCATCTTTCTAGCAAAAGAAGACTACAATGTTGAGTTGGTCCAACAGTTCTATGCCACTGTGGTCTTTGGGGAGACTACTGATATTCCTCTTGAGTGGATGTCTGGTACTACTTGGTGTCATTCCAACATGGTTCAGTTTGCACACATTCTTGGATTGCCTTTCAATCCCAATGCTCCTAGTGGTGTTAGAATGCATGTGCATGGACAAGCATATGAGAAGAATAGGCTGGCCCCAATTTACTCTCAGAATGGTGCGGTTGGCCAAACCACCAATATCAAGCTCATCTACAACATTTTGCTTCGCATGTTCCGCCACACTCTCACTCCCAAGGCTGGCTTCAAGGATGAGATGAGAGGCCCTGAGATCAACCTTATGGCCCATGCTCACACCATGTACACTAATGGTCCAGCTCATCCAGGTGGTGCTATTGATGTTATGGACTTCATCTATCAGGATATGTACAAGTGCATCACTGACAAGAAGTGCCCTCTGTATGCCCCTTATGTGATGAAGCTCATTGCCGCTCACACTCCAGCCACTCCCTTGCTCTACCATGATCTTGTTCCTCACACGGCTACCAAGCTACAGAGGAAGGGTGCACCTACCACCAAGGCTCCTCATGGCTATTCTCCTCTGTAGGACATCTTTGAGGATGATGAGATATATTTTGATGCCACTGACACTGATGGTTCTGAGGAGGTGCAGGAGCCTGTGTATCATGGCCCTCGTATGAATCATGCTAGCAATGCATATCGCTTCACCACCTCTAAGGAATAAGTGCACAAGAAAGTGAAGAAGGACTCGTGGTGGAAGAAGCTTCTCTTATGCCAGAACATTGACATCCGCCAGAGACAGTATGATGCATACAAGGCCAACAGGAACGCCATGAAGGAGCTCAAGAAGATCAACCAGCCCATGGGTATTGACCCTTCTCAGCAGCAGACATCTGATGGCACCTTGTCCTATGGTCAATGGAGTCAGGGACGTGTGGATTGGTCCATGTTTGAGGATGTATCTTCTTCTTCTCGCCCTCATGGCCAGAGCTCGACTCAGGATGACTATGATGATGAGGATGGTGATGAGGATGAGGACGATGATGAGGATGAGGATGCGGACTTCAGTGGATAGAGTCTGCCTTGGGGCATTTTAGTAGTCCTCTTTTCCCTTTTTGGCATCTCGATGCCAAAGAGGGAGAAGTAGCCCCATATTAGGTTATTACCGGGGATTTGCATGGGTACACGGGCTTCACGTTATTTCGATTTGCCTCTTTGAATCTTCGTGTCTTTATCTTATTGGTTTGAGAACTATGATGTGTTGAACTTCGTTCTATGTGGTATGTGTGTTGTGACATGTGTACCCGGTTATGTTAAAGACTATGTTATGTCTAGCTTATTTATATAGTCTTTATTATATCATGTCATAGTTTGTTTTACCAATCTAGTGAGGATGTGATCCTAGGATGTGTGATCTTGTATTCAAATGCAAAGCTAAATTGGTCACACATCTAGGGGGATCCTTACTATGTTGTGTAAAATCATATATTGTGAAATTTTTATCTATCCTATATGCAAATCCTTGGGTTGTCATAAATCACCAAAAAGGAGGAGATTGAAAGGGAATTTATGCCTTTCATATTGTTTTGATGTTTGTTGACAACACTTGGATAGGTTTAATATGTTGTTGATTGTTTCAGGATATATCAGATTGATTCGTGTAAGTTATACCCAAGGGAAAAGAGTCTCGCAGGATCAAAAAGGGGTAAGTTATACCCAAGGGAAAAGAGTCTCGCTATGTGCGCCGGACTGTCCGGCCCGAAGCTTCCGGGGTGTCCGGCCATGGCAATTTGCCAATTTTTCCTCGCGAGGATGGACAATCTGTGTGCGTGTTCGGACACTACCTGGACACTGGCCGGAAACTTTGCCAAGACGGAGTGTCCAGCTGACGCACACCGGAGTGTCCGGCCCGTACCGGCCAGACTGTCCGGGTTAAGTGGCTCCAACGGCTCTAATTTCAGGGGCCCTATAAAAGGACCCCTTCTTCTACCTTGGGAGCTGCTCGACCAGGTCAAGAACAATAGCACATTTTGAGCCACCAAATCCACAAGATCTCTTCACTCAACCATCCAAAGTCATTGATCTTTGGAAAATCGAAGGAGAAGGCCTTGATCTATAGCTTCACCAAGAGAGATCTTCATTTCCCCCTCATTCACTTGAGGGCCCCTTTGCTCTAGTGTTTCTATGGAAACCCTAGCTTTTGATTTGGTTCTTACAAGCTTGTCTTTGATTGTTTGACAACTTGCTTGTATTTGGGAGCCTCCAATTAAGTTGTGGATGTGTGCCCCGAACTTGTTGTAAAGGTGCCGGCTTCCACCTCGAAGGTTGCCGATATAGTGGAAGAGGTGAATCGAACCCTTTGGGGTGAGGTTGATCGGAGAACAAGGGAGGCCTCTCGTGGTGTTGGTGGTTTGAAAACACCCCCTCTCCAAATGTAGACGTACTTCCCCTCAAAAGGAAGGAACTACGGGAAACAAACACTTGTGTCTCCGTGCTCCACTTTAGTTACTTATATCCTTTACCGCACTTTACTTTACTTGCTCTTGCTTAGTGTTTGTGCTAGTTGGTTCTAGTTTGACATATAGGTAAATTCATCTTAGTTGCATAAGATAATTTACCTTTCTTGTCAAACCCTAATTTGAAAAAGAAGAAAATTTGAAGTAGCACCTATTCACCCCCCCCCTCTAGGTGCCCATACGATCCTTTCATCAGCTCTATAGGCTGGTGTAGCTAGTGTTGCACATGCTGGAGATGGTGGATGGCTGCGGCCTAATTTGGCGGCGGCGATGGTAGATGTGGAGGTGCCCCGATTTCTAATACTCCTAGCAGTGCTTGGTTGTTGGATGTTTGCTGCATCCTAGCATAGGCTTTCTGCAGCTTCTAGAACTGGCGACAGTACTTCAAGAGATGCTTGATTTTTGCGTGCCCTCGTTGTCCATATAGAAGTGGACGTTGGGGTGACCTAAGTAGCTGGAGAGGTAATGGCGCATCATTCTGGGTGTTGCGTGGTTGCCACTCGCGAACTTTCTTGCGGATTCTTCCACCGTTGCAACAGTTACTTTTACGGTAACCACCGTCGTGGTTCTCATCGTCATGTTGGTACGCAAAATTGGTCGTGATCTTATCGATGTCGTCGGCTTCCTTGTATCCACGATCTTTGCGCTTCCTTCTACGATCACTGTTTCGATCGTGCCTTTGCCGCGAATCTTTGTAGTGTCTTGCATCCGTGTCATCGTCCTCGTACGAACGAGCGCAATTGTTGTGGAGGGAGTCTTCGCCATCCGCCCATCGATTGGTGATGTCCATATGGTGGTTGATGGTTTTAGGCTTGACGTGGTTTAGTTCCTCCTTGATCTCTCACCTACGGACGTTGGAATTGAAGGCGTTGATTGTCCTATCCTCAGAGATGTCCTCCGCGGCGTTCTTCAGAGTAGTCCACCGCTGGATGTATGAGTGTAGGGGTTCGCTCGATTTCTGTGTGCATGCCCGTAATTCTTCGACGAATACTGGTTGCTTGTATGTGGCCTAGAATTTCCGGACGAACTTGTGGACCAGGTCGTCCCAATTGCTGATCGACTCTGCGGGCAAGCTCTTCAGCAATGCACGTGCAAAGCCCTTCAACGGTAGCTACATGCATTGCATGGCGGTGGTTATTGGAACCACTTTGGCATCGTACTGTCGTTAGGTAGTTCTCCAGTCAGGTTTTTGGCTCCTGGAGTCCGATGTATTTGGGATGATCATAGGGCAACTTGAAGACTCAGCATCTTCGTCGGAGTCGATGGAGTCACGGCTGGCACGGAGGGAGCGATCGACCTTGGGTTGCGTGATGTCATTGTGGGAGTCATGGGCTTGTGATCCTCGCGCCTGCGACTCGTACCGTGGACTATTTCATCTCCATGGCGACTCGCTACCCTGTGGAGGCGAACGGTTAGACCGTTGTAGCATGGGAGCCTTTTCAGCGCCTTACGCCTCATCTGATGTGAGCGCGGCTCCAATCTACCCCAAGCCAGCAATGGTGGACTGGCGGAGTGATGCCCGGGGATCACTTGCTAGAGGTTGGTTGGCCAATAGGTACGTTGTGGCGGCGATTAAAGCTCCTCGCGCGGTTTTCAACACCACATTGCCCGCAGTGCCCACCATCATGAAGGACATGCCGAGGTTCCTCGAGAGCCCTTGCATGTCACCCTAAGGTACATGTTGCAGTCGAGAGTGTCACTTGTGCACCTCGCCAGTGGTGTTGTGCCTTGACGATGAGGAGCGAAGGGACGAGAGCTACTGTCGTCGCTCGCTTGATGCGTGGACGAGTCCCCTACGTTCCGCGAGCTCTCCCTCCACTACAACTAGGTGATTGTGCTGCTGGTGGAGGAGGTGATGGTGAGCCATCAATTGCTCTCGCGTTGCATCGGGTCCTAGGGGAGTCGCGTGTGTCAGGGCTTCATTGTCCCTGTTCCAAACGGCGGTAGGGACGTTGATAGCGGTAGTTCGGATGATGAATCAATAGTTTACGAGTGAACAGTGGACTTTGTATATTAGCTAGGACTAGAAGTTGTGGTTACATGATTGAGTCAACTCAGTTTTCCAAGAGGGGTAAATGGACTTTTCCATTAGGTGGTGCACATGGCTAGGAATTGTAGGGTTTCGGGGCTCCTTTTGCGTTGGTGAATCTTCAAATAAAATTAATCCATACAATTTTTCTATAGTACCATCCAATAAACACAAGGTTTCCCAAATTTAAAAGGATTAATGTCTTGATTTTATAAGTAGATTAATCATTATAGAACCGTGACAACTAGAATGCCATTTAGCGAGTCCTAAAAAAATTCTTCTTGCTTAGAGGTTTCCTTTGTTTAATGAAATGGATTTCTCCCCAGTTTCCGTTATGAGAAATCAAGGTACTTCTTGCTTCGACATGGAATCAGAGCTTTTTTGTGTCTAGAAATATTGGTACGAATTGTTATACAAAAAAGATCATGATTTTGGGACAAGATCCCCGGCGGTGACATACCCATTTCTGTATGAAGAATGCAAATGAAACCAGCTTGGTTTTTTTTTTGAAGGAGAACATATGGAATTGTATGCCGTCTTTAAGTACTATTCTTAAAGACATTTTCGCTTGTTTCGGATGTGGTCTAAACATGGTGTGGACACTCGTACCACCGGGTCCTCCCTATGCACATCCACGGTCCATAGCTCGTGGGGTGGACCTAGAGCAAAACTTGAGCGGGGACACATCAATTGGGTTAGCTGCACGTTAGAAATTCAGTGATCTTCACGGCATGCTTCTTTTGTGTTAAATAGAAGGGGTCAACACTTGTGAGGTCACTCTTACCGCTCGGTCCCCCCGTATTCATAATCACTCCATAGCTAGCTTCTGGTTGGAGATGCCATTTGGGCTGACAGTGGACAATTGAAGATTCAGATGTATCTTAAAATTTCAGTGAGAGCCTAGCTAGTTCCTTGCCTGTCTCTCTACTTGTGTCCACGGCCACATTACTTCCTGCTCAGCACCGTATGTTTTCCGTGAAACCCTAGTAGTAATTAAGAAGCAACACAAGCATCAAATTGGCACGATCTGGAGCAGATCGTAGATATATAATAAGTTCCCGGTCGAAAGATCCAGAAACGAAAGCCTATTTCGGGGAAAGATCCAGAAATCAAGCGCGCAAGTTGGGACAAACTAATTGAGCGGGCCGTACGGCCTGAGATTACATACTACAGGTTTAGCGAGCTTAATACGCCAAGAAATCCCCATCCGTTCGCAGGGTGAAAACGGAGACTATCTTCCGTGCCATGCCACCCTACGGCATATTCGAGTCCCGTCGTCAGCCGCGGCCGGTCGCTTTATGTCACCGTCGTCCCCGAGACAGTGCATTAAGGGCCGGAGGGGCTGTTTCCCCTCGCTCCGGCCACATGCGGCTTAATCTCGTCGTCGACACCGGCGCCACGACTTGCGCGCTGCTCCGGCTTTATCAGTCAGCTTCTAAGCATTATTCAATCACTGAAATGGCGTTAGTTGGTTAGCTTTGCCAAAAAGCGCCGTGCGATTGATCAGAGGAGATTGATTGACCGCTAACCCCACCACCACCACCACCATGGAGGGGATCCACCAGGCCGATCGGTTTGTTTATGCTCGAATTTAGTGGTCTGACCCATGGGGCATGTGCCAAGCGCCTGCGGCACAGGTAGCGGCACAGGTAGCAGCACAGCGAGGCATGTACAGGGAGGTGACAGTAAGAAAACACTAAAAAACGGAGGGAATTAAAGGAGATGTTTCACCGGAGAGTATATCCTCTCGTAGGATCGTCGGTGAGGACGTACAGAGACAGGAGCATCCGGTTCTCCTTGCTCCTGGTTAGGTGTTTTTTTTTTTGCGGGGAAGGAAAATATATTAAACAGCTATAGAGTTAGAGCATCTCCAGGGCAAACCCAGGCCGAAATCCGGACTTTTTTTGCCGGACGGAGCTTGATTTCGGTCTGGATACGCTCGCGTACCCAGGCGAGTTCCCACGTTTGGCCAAAATTTAACAAATTTTAGCAAACTTTGGGCGAACTTTGGTTGAATATAAGCGATTTTGGACGAATATGGGCGAACTTTGGGCGAATATGGGCGATATGGACGAACTATGGGCGAACTTTGGATGAATATGGACGATACCGACGAACTTTGAGCAAATATGCCCCAATTTTGGGCGAACTTTGGGCGAATCTGGTCTATATGGCGAAATTTGGGCGAATATGGTCGATACGGACCAACTTTGAGCAAATATGCCCGAATTTTGGGCGAACTTTGGGCGAATCTGGTCTATATGGACGAAATTTGGGCGAATCTGGTCGATACGGACAAACTTTGGGCGGATATGCCCGAATTTTGGGCGAATCTGGTATATATGGAGAACTTTGGGCGAAATTTGGACGAATATGGGCGATACGGACGAACTTTGGGCGAACTTTGGGCGAATATGGTCTACATGGATGAACTTTGGATGAATATGGTCTATATAGGCGAAATTTGGGCGAATATGGGCGAATATATGCTGACTAGGCGGGTCCACTCATCGTATTTGCTTCGTCCGGCGTTCCCAGGGCGTACCGAGGATCCTGGGTTCGGTCTGGGTAGGCCGGACCAAAACATGCCGAAATCCGGACGAAAACATGTCCTTGGATATGCGATTGGGCCAATTTTCGGCGTCTAGACCGAAATTCGACGTCCGGATCGGCCTCCTGGGTAGCCGAGTGGAGATGCTCTTACAATCAAGGTTTATGGCCTCAGAAATTTTCATTGGGAAGTTTCCGAGCCAAACAGCAGTGTGATTCTGGACTCTACTCAGTTGTGCAAGCTCATGGCTAACCTGGTTTGCCTCCCTATTGATCTTAACTAACCTAGTGCCTCTTTTCTTCAACAAGGCATGGATAGTGTCAATCCGAAACGCGTAGACGGAGGTGTTCGGGGTGCTCTCACTAATCGGCGCAATCGCCTCTGCGCAGTTTGTCTCGGCAGTGAAACGTAGAGTTGTCCAATGCAACGCCAGCTTTAGTCCTTCCTCGATCGCAAGGAGATCCGCTTCTGTGGCATCATGGCAGTGCGTCGGATTCCCACAGGCCACAAAAATCACCTCGCCAGATTGATCCCTTAGGGCCATGCCCGCTCCGGCCTCTCCATTTTCTGATGTATGAGCCATCAGTATTAAGCTTAGCATTGCCGGGTTGTGGTGGCGTCCATGTCTCCTTGGGCTTCTTCGTGTCCTCTCTTGCCAGGTGGCCACGCTGGAACCCCTGATCGGCGTCCACCACCATTTTCCCTTTCGCTATGTCTACACGAGGGAACTGTTTGATCAGTAACAGAGAGTTCAGGTAGCTCACCCGGAATCGCTTCGACCCCTCAATTGATGGGCAGGGTTCTCGTGTGTCATTTCATTGTGACTGTGCCATATTCTCTAGAGTAGTAGCAGTGTGCACACCCGATGGTACTCCGTTAGAGCCGATAGGAGCTGTAGGAGCCATTCGGACCCGTGTGCTTAAGTATACCATCTGAAGGTAGGGGCCATTCCTCGCGCATAGCTAACCATAGGTTCCGGGCATGGGGACGGGTTATAAGAGCGTGGAATAAGTCTTCCTCCTCAAGACCACATATAGGGCACAGACTAGACTTGGTAATACATCTCTTCTTCAGGTTTGAGCTTGTGGCGATGGCGTCTTTTCCAATCTTCCAGGCAAGCACCTTGACCTTCGGCGGCACTGGGCAGCTCGATATCAACTTCCAGCATGTTCTTTCACTGTCTGGGTTGGCACTCGAGGCTCCATGGTCCTGCTCCTGCATATGCATGTTCAGAGCCAGGCGATATGCACTTTTAACCGTGAACATACCTCTCTTATCTGGGTGCCATGCCAGGAAGTCGTCTGCGTTCCTGCTCGATGGGCAAATTTTCAGTATCTCCACCTAGTCCTCCCTGTTGAAACACTGTTGCAATCTCTGTGTGTTCCAAGTACCATCTGCATGGAGTAGGTTAGAGACCCATCTATATCGGCATCGCCCCTGATTCATGGACGGGAGGTGCCTGTAGTCAAGCGGTATCCAAGGATCTCTCCATATGCGGATGTTGGAGCCGTTCCCAACATGCCAGATTAGTCCTTTTTTAGCAGTTCCAACCCATACTCAATCGCGCGCCATGTCGACGATCCATTCTCCGAGAACACCGTATCAGTCAGAGATCCACTTGGGTAATACTTGGCCTTTAGAATCTGAGCACACAGGGTCTGGGGAAATTGGATTAAGCGCCAGGCTTGATGGGCTAGCAAGGCCTGGTTAAATAACCTCATGTCTCGGAATCCAAGACCCCCATGGATCTTCGGACGGAGAAGGATGTCCCATCCAATCCAATGCGTCTTCCTTTGGCCATTTTCTGCACCCCACCAATATCGCCTGATCATATTCATTAGTTCGTCACATAGGCCTAGTGGCAGCTTGAAGACACTCATGACGTAAACCGGTAGCAATTGTGCCACCGCCTTGATCATGACCTCCTTGGCCGCCTGCGATTTGTGGCTATCATCCCAGTCCACCAGACATTTGGCAAGTTTTGCTTGGAGGCTTTGAAATTTATCCTTAGACATGCGACCATCTGGCGTGGGTAGACCGAGATATTTGTCTCGGAGGATTCCTGCGTTACCTGTAGCGTGCTCTTGATCTCATCCTTTGTTGGCCCCGGGCAAGCATTACCGAACATAATAGAGCACTTCCCTGGGTTAATAAGTTGTCCCGTGTTTGAGGCGTAGTTGTCGAGAATTTGCCTGATTTTCCGAGCTTGGTCCACATGTGCTTGAAAGAATAACAAGATATCATCAGCAAATAGCAAGTGTGAGACACCAGGGGCGCGTCTACAAATCTTCAGAGGGGTGATGGTATTAGAGTTAACCTCTCCTTGCAGCAGTGTGGACAGACCATCCTCTACAAATAAGAACAGAAAAGGGGATAGGGGATCACCTTGTCCGATGCCCCGAGAAGGCGAAAATTATTCTAGGAGGGTTCCATTGAATTTTACCTTGTATCTCACCGAGGTGACGCATGACATTATTAAGTCAACCCACCGGCGAGAGAACCCAAACCTTTCCATCACTTTCTTTAGATAGTCCCAATCCACCCTATCATAAGCTTTTGAGAGATCCAATTTATAAGCACAAAAATTCTTCCTTAGGTTAGTGTTTTGCTCAATGAAGTGTAAACACTCGAAGGCCACAAGTGCATTATCCGTGATGAGGCAACTCGGCACGAAGGCACTCTGATTGATAGACACAATATCTCCCAGAATTGGTCTTAGTCTGTTGTCCATGCATTTAGCAATGACTTTATATATGACAGTGCATAGGCTGATGAGACGGAAATCCTTTAGGGTTTCCGGCATATCTATTTTTGGGATTAGTGCAATGGTTGTATCATTAACCCCTTTCGGCATGTGTCCAGTAATGAAGAACAGTTTAACCGCGTTGGTTACCTCATCCTTAAGATCACTCCAATTGCGTTGATAGAATCTCGCAAGGAACCCATCAGCCCTAGGGGCCTTTAGGGGTCCAATCTGGAAAAGGGCGTCACTTATCTCTTCCTCAGTAAAATCCTTACATAGCACCTCATTCATGTCCTATGTCACTCTTGCACAGGTCTGCCCTGCCAATGTTTCAGGATGGATGGACGGGTCGCGGGTAAACAGTTCCTTAAAGTAAGAAGTGTCCATTCTCTCCATGTCAGACGATACATCCTTCCAAGCGCCATTAGAGTCCTTTAGTTTCTTGATCTTATTCCGTCTAGCCCTCCATAATGCTCGTTGGTGGAAGAATATGGTATTCCTGTCTCCCTCCTTGAGCCACGAGACGTGTGATCTTTGTACCCACAACATTTCTTCCTTGTACAACAATTTCGTTCATATGATCTGTGGCACGACGGATCTCCTGCTGATCTGCGTCTGTTCTTTGTAGGTTTTCCAAAGTAGCACGGGCTTTTTTCAATTCCTTCGGTATGTTTTCAAATTTCCTTTTACTCTAGTTTTGTAGTACATCCATGCCCGAATTTACGCCCTTCATCACGTCACCTAGGTCTGCTTTGGGCCCATGCTACCGCCAAGCCGACGCTACCCTCTCAGGAAGTTTCGATTCACGCTCGCAGAAGATTTCATACTGTCTCCATGGCTTCTTGCAGATGGCCCGATCCTCCTGCTCAATACAAAGCAGCACCGGGCAATGGTCTGATACAGGAGAGGTCAGGTGCTGTACCGTGGAGTCGGCATAGAGGTCCCGCCATTCTTCATTCGCCATCGCCCGGTCTAGTCTCACTCGGACATTTGCTCTTCCTCTCCTTCTATTATCATATGTATATGGGGTACCTGAAAAGCCAAGATCAGTTAGCCCACAATCAAAAAGTACCTCACAGAATGCATCCATTTGTCTTCTAGGTCTAGGGGTGCAGGATATATGCTCCTCTTGCCATAGTGCCTCATTGAAATCCCCCATAACTAGCCAAGGCAGATTGGATCGTTGGCGAATCTCCCGGAGTTTGTCCCACATAAGATGACGGTTTTCCACCCTAGGCTCTCCATACACAAAGTTAAGTGCCATAACGGCACATTACGGGATACACGCACATACGCATCAATTACTCTTTCATTAATCTCTTGGATGTCTACAGAAACTTGCTCATGCCAAAATAAAGCTAAACCACCACTTAAACCATCACTACTAGAACCAGCAAAACCCTTAAGACCTAACCTATTGCGCATAAGATGCATCTTATTTTTATTCTGCCTAGTTTCACAAAGAAAAAACAATCTAGGACTCCATACTTGGGAAATCACAGCAAGTTCACGCACTGTCGGGGCATTCCCTGCACCCCGACAGTTGAACGATATGCAATTCATGGCCCCTGGCAAGACCTAACATGGGGTCTCGCCAGTTTACCAGACATTCTAGGTCCAGTCTTTGTTGCCACGCCATCTCCTTTCTTGTCCAGCCGGCCTTTGCTCCCACCAGCCCCTCGTGAGGTGCTGATGACACACCCTCTCTTCGGATCACCACCAGTCATAGTTCCAGTATTCAGCGACAACGCCAGGTCCACCTTAGTCCCTTGCACCTCTATTTCCTCAACTCCCCTTTTACCCAGCTTGGATTCAACGTTGGCCATCGTCACATCCGTGGCGCTCTCATTGGACAGTTCCAGGGTCGAGAGATCTCGCAAGGCAGGGATCATATCGCTTGAGGACGGTCCTGGCGGTACTTCATTACTGCCTGACCGATCCTGGTTGCGGTGCTTTGCCTTAGTCTCGAATAGTGGATTCTCCTAGGAGCAGTACTGACTTGGGCCACCACTCACGAACATGGAGTTGCTAGGCTTCTTGATGGAGAGGTCTGGGGCGCGGGGAGTAGTGTTTTGTCTCTTACGTAGTCATAGATTCCCGGCTCTATTGATCAAGTCATGTTCTGCTTCCATCGTGGTGCGCTGTTCATTCTCCTCAAAGCCGTCACGTGCATCGACAACCTCTGGTATTTTGACCGTGTAAGGTAATGGACCTTCCTCCTCACCCCGCTTGTTTCTGGCAGGCCTACCCAAGGGGGTTTGACGGCCATCTTCCTGCATCCCAAAGAATAGTCCAACTCTAACTGCTGGTTCGTAGGTTGCTGAGACAACCCTTCTTTCAAACTTATGCTTTGGGGAGCAGCGCAGTGTAGTATCATAGTTCAGAGACGGCAGCCCTTGCACCTTCTTCTTATAGATCTCCTCATCGTGTCCAATGAAGCCACAATGGAAACAGAAGTGCGGCAGACGCTCATAGCGCATGGGGTAGATCCTCTCTACCGCTTGGCCTTTAACTGTTGTTTTGAACCGTGTTTGCAGCCGCCTATTCAGCAGCAGGTCTACTTGCACCCTCAGGTAATCATCATACTCCATCCTCTGCTGCTGTCCAATATCCACTTGCAGAGTCGTGCCAATCTTCAAACCAAGCAACATACCATACTCTTTTGTTTTCTTGTTCCAGGGAACATCATAAAATTTAACCCATATCTTCAGAGTTCAGTACGGCTTCAGATGGCTGTGCGTTGTGGATGAACGGCGCAAGAAGAACCGCTGCACCTAGATGGATGCATGGCCCCGGATCAACAAACAGGAAATCTCCCTCCGACATGAAGGTTATGATAAAAAAGTTGTTCCTCGGCTCCTTGAAGTGCATGGTAGCCTGAATACCCTAGACCCGCATGAAGTGTTTATGGACCTCGGTATAATTCATGGCTTTCAGAGAGTAGTAGCGGGCCAGCATCCTCCATACCGTAGGTTTTTGTGGTTCCACGAAATCATCTGGTTCCTCCTCCATGCAGACTTCATCATCCAGATCCACTTCTCCCTCAGCATATATCTCTGGCCCGCCATGTGATCCTTCCGCCCCTCGCCGTCCCAGTTAGCATCCTCATAGTCCCCATCCTGAAGCATGGCGAGCTGGCGCTCACGCTGCTGAATCACCATGAGCTGCCTATCCCCCATGGGCTCAACTGGCTTGTTATCGGAGGGCGGCTTCGGGTGGGTAGGCTCCTTATCTGTGCCCCCGTGATCACCCCCACCGCCGGCGGACGACATCGCACTTGAGTTTCGAGAGGGACGGGGCACTCCTGGATCATAGATCGTATTCTGGAACGCCGCGATCCTGATTAGGATTTCTCCCGCGGCCTCTGTCCGTGGTTTTATATCCCGTGAATCTGAGATCCGATCTAGCTCCCAGTCATGAAGATCACGGAGACCCTGCTGATCCATCGCAGCCGTATCCAATCCAAACTCCGTAGAGACGTCAAAACCCCAAACACTTCCCTGATTGGGCACGCTCCCGTCCATGGCATGGTTGCGGCGCGAGATCGCCTCGGTGTCGCCAGTTAGCCCTAGACGTAGCGCAGACTTTGTGGCTATCTTTTGGTGCCTACCCTCCTGGTTAGGTGTTATCTTCTTGTTTTTTTCTCAAGGGAATAGTGTTATCTTTTTGTAGTTTAGACTTTGACTCGACTAACTCACGGGCCCTGCTGGGAGGATTGGGATTGATTCGTAGCAACCTGCCAGTAAAACCTCTTGCATCCAAAAACAAGTTGGGCCGTTTTTAGGTTTTAACACAAGAACACGCAACAAGGAAGCCTCTCACAAAAAAGCCCATATTGACCTCAAAGTTGACTCACCTAAGGAACTCTTTCCTTAAAAATGGATTAATGAACTATAACGGAATCCAGCCTAAAAACAACACAACATCAAACAAATCTAGAACAACAACGTCGAGGCGTGACAAAACAAGGCACACCAACACCAATTGAGCAATATAGTTGACTGGTATTGGGAAGCTTCTCCATAACAAACAATACTGCACAAAACCATCTACGTCAAGCATCATGCCACGTCAGGCAAAGCACTGATCTTCGACGGCTGCATCACCAGCAATGTAGCATCCGAGACCCGATCAATAGCATATGAGAAAAGGCTAACCAGAAACCGACCTAGCTAGGCAAGTTAAAGGCTAATCGGTCCTCCTAAAAGTGCCTCGGCCCAAGGGATTCAGCTCGAGGCAGCAAAGAAGATTGTTGTTGCCAACAAAACTTCAATCACTAGAGGACCTACGGTGTCGTTGTCCGTCCAAAGGACGACGACGCAACAACGAATCTGGAGAAGATCATATGTTGAACGACAGTGGTGAGACGGGTGGTGTTTCTAGGGTGCTAGGGGGGAGACCTAGTGTCGCCCTCGAGGGAGAGTGTCACGAGAGCAGGTTTTACTTACACATTTCAACCTACCAAGTATCGGGTAGTCATGATATTGATTGTGCCACAAAACCCTCAAAATATATCAATTGGTTGTGTGTACAAACTTAAGAACATGAAAGACCAGTGGTTTATGCTCAATCTGCCATGGAACTGAATATTCGTTGAGGCATTTACCCCTAGAGTTCACTATGTCAAAATGTGCTTATGCCTTGGTTGATGAATATTGGTGAAACACCTCGTGGTGCACAACGAGTCAACAATGCCAATGAGTGGCTCTTCCATCTTCTCAAGAAGGGGACAATTCACCCAAAGGGCTTACTACCACTCATAGTGGACTTGGTAGTATGTGTTAAATCTTCAGCTCTCTCTTAAATAAATTAAAGTATGCTTCATCCTAGACATTAATCATTTTAGGGAGATGGGTGTCGACCTTGTTTTAGCAGCTTAACCTCTTTATTTGTTTGAAATTACTTTTATATCAGCTATTAGCAGATGTAAAATAAAACCCGGGCATCGTCGAGCTAAACATGCTGATTAAATCCTGGAGCTATCCTAGCTAACTCATTTTTTTCCATACCATGTAGGAGAGCTGCATATATATAAATATAAGAGAAGAAAAGAACCGAAAAGAGCCAAAGTACAGATAACAGAGAGCGAGCGTCCTGACTAAGCCAACCAGCGACAAGCCACTAGATGGGAGGCAAGAGAATCAAGAGGGAAAAAAATAATCAACCCGACCTACTCATTAATAGCAAAAACAAACAGAACTAAAAAAACTAGAATTGTTGCTAACCAAATCCAAGAACTACTAGTCAGGCAAACTGAAACAACCCTTGCTCGCAACAGCCCACACATCTTGGCATCAGATCTATCCTAGCTAACTTATGAGCTACAACGTTAGCTTCACGACAAGTATGCTCAAACTGAATATTTGAAAATTTGATAGCTCGATGATAACAATCATAAAAAACGATCATTGCTATTCCATGTGAATTTGCCCCTCCTACATCACATTGCTCACCTCCACGTAATCAGAGGAAAGATGGTTCATTTACATCTCATAGCTTGTGCGAGAATGAGGCCTTGTTTCAGGGTATGCGCCATCTTGAAGAAATTCCAGTTTGGTGTTTTCAGATCAATGGGTGTTGACCAGCTTGCTTGTGGCGTGTAGTTGGCTAATATGTGGCCGAGTACTTCTTAATATTGTGCCGAGGGATCCCCATCTTGGTCTCATTTCTTTTATTTTTTTTCCTTTTTGATGAACATTTTGTGAAAACAATTGTGGTTATATGAGCCTTTTGGACGGCTGGTAGAAAGACAATCCACGGCCAAACCTGTCAAAGGCCAATTTCAAAATATACTTTCTTCACCAACTATCCAGAAGAGTTGTATAGCTTGTGAATGATAATAGATGCGCGAAGGAGCAGGTGCGTTTATTAGTTATGAGGAGCCGAACCAACAACCATACTCCATTTTCGCTCTTTGATTTCGTAAGATTACAAAAATGCAGAAACTAGAAAAATGCACGATTGCAATCTCCCGCACAATTGAATATTATAGGATTTTATATGCACCAGTTGAGAAAATTCTAAAAAACCATCACATTTCAATGGAAAATTCGCAAAACCACCGGTATTGTGTGAAATTGCAAAAAACCACCAGTTTTGCGTGAATTGGTTCCAATTTGCACTGATTATTCGATTTAGCCCGGTTAACACGATTTCTAACATCAGACCACACTGTCGGTGTTGACGTGGCAAGGGGAGGCTTGGGCGTATCTACTTTAGGCTATTTTGTAAACTTTCTTGTGGGACCCACTTGTTAGTAAATTTGTTTTTTCCCCTTTCCCCCAAATACTCTCCCTCCCAGGCCTCCACCGCCGGAATCCCCTGCTCCGGCCACCCCGTTGCTGACGTCCCCTGCTCCGGCCGCCAGCCTCACCTGCCCCCACTGCCGGCATGTGCCTATACTCCGGCGCCACGACCAACCATCAGATTCGGGGTCGAACCGCTCCAGCCGGAACTCCTCACATCGCCTCAAGCCACGGCTAGCTCGAACAATCCGGCCAGAACTCATTCGCGTCGGCGCCCCACAGTGCCTCGTTGTGGTGCAGCGTCGTCGGCATCGTCGTTTAGGGTGACGTCGTGAAGCACCTGGAGAGCACCGTCGCGTCGAGGGGCCATCGCCGGCGACTTCGATGAGCTCCTCACGGAGTGCGTGCTGCCAATCCGGGTGCGCGACGAGCATGAGCAGCATACACGACATGGCCAGCGGCAGCAGGGGAAGTCTGGGGAGGCCGCTGGCGGTGTGCACATCAGAGGAGGCCGGCGGCGTGCACATCAGAGGCGGCGCCACGCGCAATGTGAGGGAGAAGCGGCGGCAACGGAGTGGGGAGGGGCGGCGCACCGGCAACCGGGGTAGGGAGGGGCGGCGCAGTAAGTGAGGCCAGCGACGGCGACACGCGTAGTAGGAGTAGGGAGGGGCATCGGCGCAGCGAGAGTGGGGGCGGCAAGAGGAGTGGGAAAAGCGGCCTGGCAGTAGTATGGAGGCCGGCCGGAGTGGGGTGGGGTGGGGAGGGCAGGCGGAGTGGGAAGGATTGGGAAGGGCGGCGTGTAGGGGCGGCGCAGGTGGTGGTGGGATTTAGGGAATAAAACCAAAGAAAAAAAGAAAAAATAATTACTGACTAGTGGGTCCCACAAAAAGTTTATAAATAAATCCAAAATAGATATGTCAGAGCTCCCCTTGCCACATCAGCACTGATAGTGGGTCCCGTCGGTCAGAAGTCGTGTTAACCAGCCTCAATTTTACTATCAGCATACATTGGAACGAATATCCTCAAAATTGATGGATTTTTGCAATTTCACACAATACGTGGTTTTGAGAATTTTCATGTGGTGGTTTTTTGGAATTTGAGTGGATGCGATTTTTATAGAATGTAGTGCAGAAGATTTCTTAGGAAAAAAATCTTGTGGGATTCAATCTAACAAATCAACAATCACTATAGGAAAAAAAAATCCAAAGCATTTGGGTCCTCTAAAATCAAAGAGGCCCTGAATTGGTGCTCTTCATGCAGCGTGGTACCTGCGGCATATACAGTTGAGTGATTGCCGGGCGGGGGCTACAGGAGCGGGTGCATTTCTTTCAAGACGCTCGTTTCTTTCGCGATAGCAAAAAATTACAGGACACGTATTGATTGTACCGTCTGTTATGACGCGATTTTGATACTCGTATCATCCGTGCTGATCTAGCTGCCTGCAATCCCAAGTCAATACGGTTTTGTACTGAAGGCTACGTGAACACTTCTGAAAAATTTCAGGATTTAGCAATGGCAATGTCAGAGCTGTTTTCAATTCGAGTCATTTAATCGAGCACATGGACTGCACAAAATGTTAAACGAAAATTCCTCTGCAAAACCACGACACGTCGAAGGAGGACATCTCACGAACCACAGCCCACATCGGCACATACCACAGCTCGTCGGATTATTGTTCACTACTACTCCCTCCGTTTTAAAATATAAGATGTTTTAGCCTTGTGAAGAAAATATATCTAGACTTGTTTTAGTGTGTAGATCACACACTAAAACAAGTCTAGATATATTTTCTTCACAAACCTAAAACATCTTATATTTTGAAACGGAGGGTGTACTGGAGGAGCCATTGAAGATCAGAAGAAGCTCATGATGGGGTTCGTGTTCTTACATCATCTCGAACAGGCGCGCTATATAAGTCGCACGCTATATAAACCGCCAATTTGTAGCGCTTGGAGACGGAATCGCTCCTCCAGCAGACGCGGCAAACGGCATGACGCTATAAAAAATTTGGGGCGCGCGGTTTTTTTCACAATCCCGAGCGCCAAATGTGACGTTGTTACGGCTGCACCGCTTCAGACGCTAATACCCAACGGCTGGAAAATCCCCCTCACAGCCTCCATTTCCCACCGCCATGGCCCATGTATCCGCCGCCTCGGTCGATTCCGCCCGCCTCGTTGCTGCTGCTTGCCAAGGCCAGATCGCGCCGCCTCCTGCCATGGAAGAATGGTGGAATTTGCATGGACAACAATAGTTGCATACTTGTTGTATTTGTTGGAAAACTATGTGTTGTATTGTCTCAAAACTATGTTGTATTGTCATATGTTGGTCCGTAAACTTGTTGTATTTGGTGCGAACAATTTCATGTACTTGTTGTATTTGTTGTATTTGTATGATACATTTTATTTATGAATTTAGATGGTTGTTTGATCTTCCTTGATGCATAATTGTGTGTGTTTGTTGTTTGCGTCGCACTGCGCGCTGCATAATAGAGCGCTCGGCGGAGGAGCTTTTTTATCGCGCCAACACGCGCTGCAAAATAGAGCATCCGGCGGGGCAAATTTCAACGCAGCGCGCTATCCGTTTACAGCGCGGCAGGAGCGAGGTTTAGGCGCCGAAATATAGTGCGCGTGTTGGAGAGGTGCAGGGGCAGAGGAAGATGCCGTTAGTTAGTGTAGGGGTGTTGCAGCTGTGCCGACGAGGGATTAGAGCATCTCCACTCGCCTACCCAGGACGCCGATCCGGACGTCGAAATTCAGTCCGGTCGCCGAAAATCGGCCCAGTCGCGTACCCAGTGACCTGTTTTCGTCTGGATTTGGGCGTGTTTTGGTCCGGCCTACCAAGGCCGAACCCAGGTTCCCGGGTACGGCCTGGGGACGCCGGACGCCGCAAAAAAGGGCGTGGGCTAGCTCTGTCGGCGAGACAGTCCCATTCCCACCCACTCCACTCGCCCAGACTGCCGCGAAGAGCTCTGTCGCCATGACTTCGCCGGCGGAGCTCCCCCGCGCCGAGACATGCCCACGCCTCTAACTACGCTCGCCGTTGTTGCCGCCCAACTCCACGCCTTCTCAGTTGCCGCTTTCGCCGACCTATCCTCGCAGTAGCTGTGCTTCGGCTCCGTGCGCCCACCACCACGCCCGCCAGGTGTTCGACATTTGGCCGGATTCGGCCATGGACTCCGACGGCGACGAGGTACTGTCCACTGACTCTGACGAGGGCAAGATACTCGCCATGGATTCCGACGTCGAGGAGTTACTCGCCGTACTCCTGGAGGAGGAGAGCGCCGAGGTCGCCGAAAGTGAAGAGCACTTGCTGATCCTCACATCGCTCACCCAGCTGTACATGCAGATGGCGAAGCTGAAGCGCGGTGGTTCGGCGCCAGGTCACATGAAGTGCAAGGCGATACAGAGGATAGAGGGCCATTGCATGTTGTACGCCGACTACTTCGCCGACCAGCCACTCCATGGAGAGGACATGTTTCGCCGACCAGCCACTCCATGGAGAGGACATGTTTCGCCGCCAATTCAGGATGAGCCGGAAGCTCTTCCTCAAGATCGTGCATACCATCCGGGAGTTCGACCCATATTTCCTTTGCAAGAAGGACTGCACCGGCTTGGTTGGGTTTTCCTCGCTTCAGAAGTGCACCGTGGCGATGAGGTTGCTTGCATATGGAGGGCCGGCTGATGCTGCCGATGACTATCTCCGCATCCCCGAGTCCACCGCCCTTGATTGCTTATCTGAGTTCTGCAGGCGTTGATTGCGATGTTCGGGAAGAGTACTTGAGATCACCCACTGCTGAAGACACTGCTCGGATCCTGGCAGTCAATGAAAGTAGAGGATTTCCTGGTATGCTTGGAATCATAGATTGCATGCATTGGGAGTGGAAGAACTGTCCATTTAAATGGCAAAGAATGTACAAATGGCACAAAGGAGGATGCACTGTGATACTTGAGGCAGTTGCTACACATGATCTTTGGATCTGGCACTCATTCTTTGGCATGACAGGATCGAACAACGACATCAACGTCCTCAACTCCTCAACTGTCTTTTCCAAGCTTGTTGAGGGTCATGCTCCCCCTGTGAAATTTGAGATCTGTGGGCACCACTACAACAAGGGATACTATCTAGCAGATGACATCTATCCAAGATGGCCAATATTTGTGAAGACTATCTCAAGCCCAATGATCCCCAAGCATTCTCACTTTGCCAAGGAACAGGAAGCTTGTAGGAAGGACGTGGAGCGGACATTTGATGTGCTCCAGCAGAGGTTTGCAGTTGTCCGGTTCCCTGCTATGACCTGGTCGAAAGATCAGATATTGGAAGTGATGAACTATTGTGTGACCTTGAACAACATGATCATTGAGGATGAGAGGAAGGATCCAATAAGTTTGCTCGAGGAGGACGAGCCATACTATCTATAGGGTCCTCTTGCCGAGCCTGATCATCAGGTGCCTCCAACATGGACTGCATTCATCGCAATGCGTCAGGAGATCCGAGATCCGGCGATGCATAAACAGCTGCAGGATGATCTTGTCGAGCACCTATGGATACACAGGGGCAACATGACGTAGATGCTGAGCATGAACTGGCCGAACTTGGCCAAAATATGTTGTAATTTTATTGCAGGCCGAACTATGTTTACATTATGCTGAACTCTGTTTAAAATTTCGCCGAACTTTGGTCTTAACGTGTTCTGTATTCATCGTATGACGAACTATGCCGAAATTTGGACAAACTTGAGCTGAATTTGAGCCGAATTCTAGCGGAAACGGGCGACCCGGAAACTCAACCTGGATACGCATGTGGAAAACTGGACGTATCTGAAAACTTGCGCCGTCCGGCCAAAGTTTAGTCCGGATTTTAGCCTGGATTCGGCCAACTAGCGGAGATGCTCTTAGTTGTTACAAGACCTGTGCATCTCATATTGAAGAGAGTGTGATTCACAATTTCATCTCATCGAGCTGGTCTAGATGCCTTTAAACACAAACCGCTATGCGAATATGCGATTCTGCATGCAAGGCTTGGAAAAGATTTGAATATAGCGTCAGATTTTCAGTGGCAATGTCAAGAACGCTGACGCTTGTTTGTGAACACACTAATAGTAATTTCATCGATCACATGGACTGCACGCAAACTTTAACAAAAATTTCCTCTATACGACGGCGACGCATGGAAGAACAACTCACACGGGACACAGTTCGTCGGATTATTATTTCGCTACTAAAAACACGTAGAAGGTGCTCACTGCTCAATCAAGAACCGGAGGCGCCGCTGGTCAGAGTCAGAGCGCGTTGAGCATCTCCTGGGCGCTGCTGGTGGTGAATGCGCCGCCCTCCTCGAGGTTGAGCACCTTGACGACGCCGTCGTCGGCGAGCAGCGCGTAGCGGCGGGAGCGCACGCCGAGCCCCATGGGCTTGTCGGAGAGGTCCATCTCGACGCCGAGGGCGCGGGTGAGCTCGAGGTTGCCGTCGGAGAGCAGCAGCACGTCCTCGCCGAGGCCCAGGCTCTCCTTCCACGCCTTCATCACGAACGCGTCGTTCACCGACACGCACGCCACGGTGTCCACGCCCTTGGCTTTGAGCTCGCCCGCCTTCTCCACGAACCCAGGCAGGTGCTTCTGGGAGCACGTGGGCGTGAAGGCGCCCGGGACGGCGAAGAGCACGGCCTTCTTCCCCACCGTCAGCTCGCCCACCGTCACCGTCTTCAGCTCGCCGTCGGCCGGGTCGAAGAAGGAGAGCGTGGCGTCGGGGAGCTTGTCGCCGACCGCGATGGTGGCCACGACAGGGGAGGCCGATGCCGCGGACGCCGCGAATCTCCTCGCGCCCGGAACGGCGGAGGCGCGGAGGTGGCAGGCCGGGGTGGCGAGGCGGCGGGAGGCGAAGGAGAGGGACGGGGAGGAGAGGACGAACCGCTTGCCGGCGGCGGCGGCCGCCGAGGAGAGGGCGGAGAGGGACGCGGTGGCCATGGAGGAAGGAGGCGGGCGATGCGTTCGAGGTAATGCTATCTGTTCTGTTCGGCCTTGGGGAGAGCGTGGGGTGTGGGGTTTGGGTTTTGGATGGAACGAACGGCCCCGGTGCGGCGTGATAGGGGGAGCTGTGCGATTTTGGTTGGCTGGTGGCTCGTTACGTTCGATGCGGAGGCGGCGGAACGGGTGGATGACGTGCGGTCGCGCTGGATTAGACTGGCGGCCCATGTATTTCTTAGATACTGGACCTTCATGATCTTATTGGGTTCACACCCTGATTACCTTCTGTCAGTCCAATCTGGAAACCGCGTCTCCAGACGACCTGTATAAACAGCCCATTAGTGAAGTATAGGAGTCTTGTTGATTTTACTGGGATCACATCGTGATTACCTTCTCGTCAGCCCAATCTGGAAACACCGCCTCCTGACGTCCTGTATAAACTGCTTAGTCAGGTCCATTGTGCAGCAGATAATTCTCAGCACTCGGTTGAATTAAGAAGGCCTCTACGGCTTCGGGAATGAACCACCTCCGTCAGGCAGATGATAGCATATATTGTTTTTAAAGCAACTTCTTAGAGAGCAATAAAAGTGAAGGACGTTTCCACGAAGTATTACAATGCTTCAGAATAATGGATAAATATAAACAAGTCCTCTATTTTATTTAGTAAGGGATGCTCGGGGTGATCAAAGAGAATATCAAGAATGTGCTTGATGTCCAACGAAAAACACTCAATGTGGAGTATCTTGGTATGCCATCCGATGTTGGTAAATCCAAGAGTGGGGCTTTCAAATATCTGAAAGATAGAGCCTAAAATAAGGAGTTGTGTTTGATAGAGCAGTTGTTGTCGGTAGGAGGCAAAGAAATCTTGATAAAATCATTTGCTCGGACTATGCCAACTTTCTCAATGTCTTCTTTTAAATTACGGAGGGGCTTATGTGATCACATCAACGCCATGCTATGGAATTTCTGGTGGGAAAGCAAGGAGGGTGTCATGGTAGTGGCACGGCAGATGACATGGGTAGACTTAAGTTGGGGCCAATGTGCACTAGTGGGATCCATGGAGGGATGATGTAGTGGTTTCTACACTCGGAATACACGAACAAGATCTTTACTCAACTCAATAGTAGCTACACTTGCTCCTCGAGCTGTATAAGCGAGAGAAGAAGAAGCTCTAAGCTCTAAGTAAAAATAAATCGATCCCTCTCCCAGGAGGCCCTGACTCACCTTATAAAGGGGTGACCAGGTTACAACTAGGGCTGACATGGACTGTCATTCATGGAATATGCTTGTCCCAAAATAGTCATTCGGTGTGAGCCTTTCCGTGTCTCCCTTCTATCGAAGGCAATGACCCAGAGTCCAGACGCTCTAGAACTGTCACCTCCATGACGCTCTTCTGCCCCTCTGTCCTTCTGGCTCTTGTCTGTAGCGCTTGACACTGTACAGATTCCTGAGAAAGAGAGACAGTGTGTAGTGTTGACTTTAGGGTTCGCCCTCTTCTTCTCGAGCAAACTTTTCCATGACTCGGCCTCGCCTTGTATGACTCGGCCAAGCCTTAATCTGCAGATACATAGCATAATAGATGTATGCCGACATATCCCATATGTTGGCCGAGTCAGGCTTAGTTACCTGACTCGGGATGACCCGGGCCTTATTCGGCCTGGATTGATTTAACTCGTTCGGGTCATTCTTTGACCCGGTCAAGATCCTTGAGGGCTTCCCTCTTTTACCTTAGCTTGACCCTACCTGGGGTCATCCCCCTAACAATAGTCCCCGAAGCTGGTGCAGTCTTGGCGACTTTAGTCGGCAAGACCACAGCAGGTTCAAGATATTCGGATAGCAAGTTCCATTCTGTCGACTTATCCTTTAGTGGGCTCTCTTTTGAGCCTTACCTCGATCTATATGTTATCATCTTTCCAACTTATTCTGATATTGTTCGAGATAAGTCTCGTCTTTGCCGAGTTAATTTTGTTTATCCAAGTTACGCCTTTAGCTTCTCTTATAAGTTTCATCCTACGTATCACAATCATTGCACTTTGCCTCATTTTTTGAGCCGCTATAGTGATTGCTGACACGGGAATAGAGATCACTGCGAACAGTCAAGTCCGTAGTGCCTCTTTGATTACCGCAACGGTTATGGCAACCAAATCATCTCCTACGCCGTGTAACCCATGGTGTGGCTCCACTTGGCGGTTGACAACGCGTGATACATGCGTGTACGCGGCAACCACCGTGCACCCACGATCCCACTACCGCTAGAGGTTTGCGGTTATAAATGGGGGGACCGAGGGAAACCCTTGGTCACTTTCCCCACTCCCTGCTCCCTCGTCTTACTCCTCGCGCCGCCGCCGTAGAGCTCCTCTCCTCGTGATCGCGCTGATTTTGGTTCTCCTCCGTGCAGCCGCGCCTTCTTCGCTTCCCGGCCATTCTTCTCTCTTTGCGCCGCTCTCAGTTGCCGTGGCGGGTGTGTGGCGGTGAACCTTCCCCGCCACTAGCATTTCCTTCTATGCCGATTCTTCCATCGAGCCCATGTCGAGATCGCACAGTGGCGCCGTCGTCGGAGAAGAAGACACGATCCTGCCACCAGAGCGTGGCTCCTGGCAAGGGTTAACGGTCACTCGGCAGGAGACCGAGTGGCTTCTCAAGACACGTCGTATCCCCGACGAGGAGTTCCGAAGGTTTGATGTAAACACCATCAAAAACGGGAAGATCGTCACAGCGACAGAAGCCACATGCTCGGTCGGTATCTCCACCCTTAGGTGCTTGATAGCGCCCGAGAAGGGGTTGTACAACCGTGTCTTGTATGGATGCACCCTCTGTCCAAGCACAAGGAGGCCGCCGGTTGTGCTACCGACGTAAAAGTACCTTCTAGAGACACAGAGAAGGAGAGAGAGAAGCGGAGATTCAGTCAAGGTAAACATACAGAGATTCAATCAAGGTAAACAAGTAGATGGAGAAATAAAACTTGAAAAACATATTGTATAGGAGGTAAACGCAAAAAAGGATCGTACATATACAGATGAATATCAAGAAAGCACCTACGAATAACCCGACTAATCTTCTTCTCAAGGTGGCGGCCGGTTCTCACGTTCAGCAACGTGATGACGGCGTCGTCTACCCGATACTCCACCGTTAACTGGTGCTCTAGAACAATCCAGTTGGATGGTATAAAGCGCTCCTCCATGAAGCCACGCCAGACGCTGGAGACTGCCCAGAAGGCGGCATAGTAGTCGAAGTCGTCCGTCGATAGGAAGATTGTTGGAGATATGCCCAAGAGGCAATAATAAAGTGGTTATTATTATATCTTCACACTTATGATAAATGTTTACATACCATGCTATAATTGTATTAACCGGAAACATTAATACTTGTGTGATTTGTAAACATAAAAGAGTCCCTAGTAAAGCCTCTTGTTAAACTAGCTTGTTGGTTAATATATGATCATGGTTTCCTGATCATGAACATAGAGATGTTATTAACAACAGGGTCATATCATTAGGAGAATGATGTGATGGACATACTCCTATAGTTAAGCGTAGCATAAAGATCAAGTCATTTAATATAGTTCATTTGCTATAAGCTTTCTGATACATAGTAACCTAATTCCTTCGACCATGAGATCATGCTTATCACCATCACCGGAAGGATGCTTTGATGACATCAAACACCACCTTAATCGGGTGGTTATAAAGGTGGCATTGAGTGTTCGGAAAGTATGGGTTGAGACACATGGATCAAGAGTGGGATTTGTCCATCCATATGATGGATAGATATACTCTAGGCCCTCTCAGTGGAATGTCATCCAATTAGCTTGCAAGCATGTGACTGGTTCACAAGGGATCACATACCACGGGAACGAGAAAAGAGTACTTATCGGTAACGAGGTTGAACTAGGTATGCAGAGATACCGACGATCAAAACCTCGGATAAGTAAACTATCGTGAGACAAAGGGAAATTGGTATCGTATGTAAGTGGTTCATTCGATCGCAAAGTAATCGTAGAAATATGTGGGAGCCATATGAATTTCCATATTCCTCTGTTGGTTATTGATCGGAGAAGTGTCTCGGTCATGTCCGCATAATTCACGAACCGTAGGGAGACACACTTAAGGATTCGATGTTGTTGAGTAGTTATGGAATGATGAGTAAGAGACCGAATGTTGTTCAGAGTCTCGGATGGGATCCGGGATATCACGAGGAGATCCGGAATGGTCCGGAGAATAAGATTCATATAAGGAAAGTCCTATTTCGGAGTTCGGGAAAGTTTCCGATGATTTCATCGGAGAAGTTCTAGAAGGGTCTGGAAGGTTCACCGGTCCGAAAGGAGAATGGTCCATGAATGTGTCATGGGTAAGTGGAATGATTAGGATCGTGTCCAAGGTCACTTGGTGTTGGCATATGCAAGAGAGAAATAAAGCTCTAAATTGAAAGTCAAATGGGAAGTTTGAAAAAGTCAAACTGGAACAATGGTTTCCTAGTGGGAGAAGAAACAAGTCCTTCTCTCAATCCAACTTGGGTTTGGGTTTGGATTCAAACCCACCCCTCCCAAGGCTGCCCCTCCCTCTCATAAATAGGGGGAGGGCTGCCCCAAACAACACAAGTTCCAATCCCTCTCCACGAGCCGCCGCCGCCTTGCCGCCACTGCCACTTGCCGGTTCGTCGCCATGCTTAGCCGCCGACACCTCCTCCTCCTCCCGGATCTCTAAACCCTAGTTTTCAGGAAACCTAATCCACCATACTGCTTGGCTTAAGGAGAAGCCTGCGAGATCTCCCTCTACTTAGGTACCACGCCGTCATCTTTGCCGGAATCACGAGGAGAGTACTACAACCTCCATGCCTGCTGGAACAAGGAGAGGAAGGTCTTCATCGAAATCGAGCGATGTGACCGATTGAAGCGCTGTTGAACACCTGGCCGGAAGGATCGTCTACGCGATCTTGAGATCGGCAAGTGTACGACTACATCACCCACGAGAATCTGCTCTCATTAACCGCTTTGGAATCTTCGAGGGTGAGTTCCTCTATCGACTCGTTGCTACAATCTAGTAGATAGATCTTGGCTTGTTTGTGTGCATGCGGTAGAATTTTTTTGTTTTCCATGCTACGAACCCCTACAGTGGTATCAGAGCCGTGTCTATATGTAGATCTGTTGCACGAGTAGAACACAATGGTCATTGTGGGCGTTGATGCTTTTGTTGTCGATTGCTTCTTGTGTACTTTGCATCTTGCGGGATGGTGGGATGAAGCGGCTAACCTTACATGACATCGTTCATGAGACTTGCTCCACGCTTGACATGCAACTTGTATTGCATAAGTGGCTTTTGGTGCTGTTTCTCCCAACATAGTTAAGATTCAATTTATAATGGGTGATTGACAATACTAGTATCAATGTTGTGGTTCTTGTTCGTAAGTTAGAACGACACTTATTGAAAGCCCCAAACCACGTAAAACATGCAAAGAAATTAGAGGCATCTAAATTTGTTTTGCAGGGGTGTGCTGTGATGTGATATGGCCATGATTGTGATTATATTTGATGTATGCAATGTTCCTTATTGTAAGTTGGCAACCGGCAGGAGCCATATGATTGTCTTTAAATTCTATTAAGACCCGCGTGTCTATTCAAAGTAGTTGTAATAGTTGAAGCTGGTGGACGACAACCATGGAGCGGCGTCATTGACCTTGATGCAATGCCGGTGATGATGGAGATCATGTTCGTGCTTGAAGATGGAGATCGGAAGCACAAAGAAGAAGGGACATATCATATCACATATTATGAATTGCATGTGATGTTAATCCTTTTATGCATCTTGTATTGCTTAGTTTACGACGGTAGCATTATAAGATGATCCCTCAAGCACACAATTTCAAGTTTTAAAGTGTTCATCCTTAGTAAGCACCGTTGCTAAAGCTCGTTGTTTCGAAGCACCACGTGATGATCGGGTGTGTTAGATTCTGCGAGTGTATACAACGTGAGCAAGCCATATTTGCTCATGCGGAAGCTAAGGTTTGATCTTGACGAGCCTAGCATGTACAAACATGGTCTCGAAACACGGATCGCCGAAAGGTAAAGCATGAGTCATATAGTAGATATGATGAACATGTTGATTGTTCACCATTGAAGATACATCAACTCTCGTGATGATTGGTTTTGATGTGGTGGATTTGGTTCATGTGATCACTAAAACAATGTGAGGGATATTGTTTTGAGTGGGAGTTCAACAGCAATATGATTAAAAGTTGAACACTATTTATCATAAATTAAATCAAAGTGAATTTGCATAGTTGTTGTAGTCATTGACATCCGTTTATCACCTTGCGCTTAGTTATAATTGAGATGATAGAACTATAGAATTCTGGTGAGTTACTTTACGAACTGGTATCGTATTGTTTTGAAGTGTTAATCTAAAGTTTAAAAGTCCTATTGCAAACTTTCAGTAAGTCCCGGTTACTCCATGAAGTTTAATAATTGGTATTAAATCGAGAGTGACAATTCCAAGTGTTAGTGTATGAGTATCATGTTTGTCTCCATGATTCTTGATATTCAAAGGATTGTCTTAATATCAAGGTTATCTAGGATCTGAAAGAGTTGTTTCAGAAACCATGATGTGTGGAAGATATTGTGATATTTGAAACGAAGTTTTGGTTGCAACATGATAGAGTATAATATGGCAAAAGTCATGTTTTCATATTTGATGAAAATTTGCAAAAGGTTGGAGACACTAGTTGTCCTAATCCTCCAAAAGGTTTTGGAGAGCAACATTATACTCGCGATTCACCGTTACAAGCTAAAAGTAGCTTGATCATGGATAATCCCATGATAAGGGTGAATATTTGATGTAGGTAAAATGTTTACTACACCAAGTGATTACTAAAGAAAGGAATTTGAAAGAACACCAAACATTTGATGATGGTGATCTACTTCAAAGTGCAAGTCCAAAGACATTGGTATTTTACTATACATGCTTTGGACTGTATGTCATATATATGGCTCCACTATTGATGTTGATAGATTCTTTCAAATGAAAAGGAAATACTGAAAGAGAATCTCATAAGTATATGGCAGAAAAGAAAAGACTAGAATTGTTCAGCTTAAGTATATAGATGATATACATGTTATGGATATATTCTTTGCTTATTAAACAATGTGGTTTTTAAGTATCTGATACTGAATTTGTTGGTGTGAATCGTCATACGAAACAACACAATTCATGAACTACAATGGCCTAAGTAACTAGCAAAAGAATATGTGATGATGTTCATCGAGAACATATAAAGGGTTATTGTGCTGCTTGTTAAACATCAAAGCTTGCCTTCAAGATTTGTTTTATCAGGTATTATGAGAACAAAAGGGTTGTTCAAATGATTGCCATAATCCATAAAAGATGGATGATTCACAAATCTCGTTGGAGAAATCACATCCATAAAACTAGTGCTAAGTATGTCGAAAGACAAATTGATTGAAAGATCACTTGGGAAGTGACATCACCGTTTAAATTATATTGGAAAGAAAACATGAAGAAACTCCATGTGGATGGAATTTTGGAGTCCTTTTGATATTTGATCAAATGACGCTTGTTAAACTTTCCTAAGAGATAATTAAAACTTCGTTCATAGGCCAAAAGGGAATGAATGACTAGCTTATTGGAACTTGTACATATTGTTGTATGAAATCCATTATGTGTAGTCAAGAGCGATGGATTTCAACTTCATATGCTTTCTCCGAAAATTTGAGTGAATATATGAATATTTACTTAATAAGGATGAAGTATGAAACATTTGAAAAGTTCAAAGACTTTCAAGATGAAGTGCAAAATCATTGTAACAAGAATATAAATAGTTTATGATAAGATCATAAAAGAAGATATTTGAGTTACAAGTTTAGCATAATACCTAAGATTTAAGGAATCGTTCCGTGGATTTGCATTTCTCGAAACACCATAAGAGTATGGAGCGTTCGAGATATGTAATTAAACATTGTTTGACATGGTAAGATCAAAGGTGTAATTCATAAAACTGCCATTATATTTTAAAGATTAAAAGCTTGAGAGACTACCGTTTTTCCACTGAAAAGAGCTTCATCATAATCCGTTGAAATGACACCATATAAAGTTATGGTTTGGGATAAAACCCAAGTAGTCCTTTCTTAAACATTGGTATGCTATGCATAAGAAAGATGTTTGCAACCAAAGTCGGATGAACCTGTCTTTGTATGTTATTTCGAATAACTGTTCCTCCATAACACCGGAGACAAAAGTGTTTGTCGCTTAGAACGTCAAGTTTCTTTGAGAAGGAATTTTCCGTAAAAAGTTAAGTGGGAGGACAATAGAACTTTGATGAGGTTAAAATAACCTTAGCTATATGTGCAAGGTTGCGCAGTGCCGAAAAGTGTTCCGGAGGCACCAACAATGCTCATGGCTCACGTGCCTCAAAGGTTGTGGTCACGGAGATCTGAGTTCCTATTGAAACAAGTAGGTCGGGTAAACAATCAAATACCAAGATTTGAGAGTTAAATCATTATTTGACAATAATGATCCGACTACATGCAAAGAAGCGATGATGAGCCCTAACTCCGTCATATGGCTTGAAGCCATAAAATCCGTGATAGTTCCATATACGAGAGATCAAGCTTTGAACTTGAAAGACCCTCTGGAAAGGTACAAGACCTTACAGTCGTATTTAGATTTATAAAGAAATAGATATGGATGTTTCACATCTATGAAATAGTCGACATGTTGGGAAAAAGTTCACAACAATGTTCAAAGGTTGACTATGACAAGATCTGATCTTTCATAGCGATATTTAGTCTAGACGGATTAATGTAGCAACCACGACATATAATTTTTGTTATGTGGTAGTTGAATAAACAAAACAAGTTCTTCTAATAGAATTGTTACCTAGGACATGTGCATAACACGGTCCATAGGGTTTTGTTAATTCAAAGGATGCTAAAAGCATATGCAAACTTCAATGATTGAAGTGAGCATCGCGGAGTTGGAATCTTCACTATGATGAAACTGTTAAAAGAGTTTAATTTCATCGGAGACAATGAAGATGCTTGCATTTCCAAGAAATTAAGTGGGAGCGCTAAGACATGTTTCTAATACATTATGTGGAAGACATATTGTTGATTGGAAATAATGTATCTTTTATTAACACATGATAAGAATTTCATCTCGCTGAAGGCTTAGGCAGAACCCGAATATTTGGCATCAATGTCTATATGGATAAATTGTGACGCCAATATGGTTGTGCCGGAAGTACATAGACGAGATATTGAATGAGTTCAATATAGAAACTACAAGAAAGGTTCTTGTTGCACAGGAAGGATTGAATAAATATTTAAGTATTTTTGATACTTGAAAGATACAATCACAAAGAGTATTTTATCAATCATGCTGTGATGTGTACAAATCCAGAAATGTCCTATGCTCTAAATGTTATTAGTATATACCAGAATAATTCATAAAGATGATTATTGGACGATAGTAAAGAAATTCTTATGATCTTTTAAAAGAACTAAGAATATATTATTTTGTAGAAGTGACAAATAGATGGTTAGTTCATTGTAAAAGTATTACATTGATACTAGTTATGTAACGAAGTACAAATTAAGTTTATCTCAATCTAAACTAAGGGTGGCACAATGTGATGGAAAGTAAGTTCCATAATGGATTTGGATGAGTTCTAAAGTTAAGACATTATGACAGATACTACAACAAAAGGCTAAGTATATAACTGCTTTTATAGCAGCAAAAGAGGGCATTTGTGTCAAGAAGTTTGTTATCAAACTAGGTGTAGTTCACAGCAGGGATAATACTATGAATATATATTGTACGACAATATTATCAACATGTTTTAAACCCCAAAGAACTATATGTTATCATCTTTCCAGCTTATTCTGATATTGTCCGAGATAAGTCTCGTCTTTGCCGAGTTAATTTTGTTTATCCAAGTTACGCCTTTAGCTTCTCTTATAAGTTTCATCCTACGTATCACAATTATTGCACTTTGCCTCATTTTTTGAGCCGCTATAGTGATTGCTGACACGGGAATAGAGATCACTGCGAACAGTCAAGTCCGTAGTGCCTCTTTGATTACCGCAATGGTTATGGCGACCAAATCATCTCCTACGCTGTGTAACCCATGGTGTGGCTCCACTTGGCGGTTGACAACGCGTGATACATGCGTGTATGCGGCAACCACCGTGCACCCACGATCCCACTACCGCTAGAGGTTTGCGGTTATAAATGGGGGGACCGAGGGAAACCCTTGGTCACTTTCCCCACTCCCTGCTCCCTCGTCTTACTCCTCGCGCCGCCACCGTAGAGCTCCTCTCCTCGTGACTGCGCCGCTGATTTTTGGTTCTCCTCCGTTATGCCAAGGCTCGCTTCGCGCTTCTCGCCATTCTTCTCTGCTGCCATTGCATTTCTCCAGACGGGTCGTGGCGGTCGAGGCCTTTCCCCGCCACTAGCATTTCCTTCTATGTCGATTCTTCCATCGAGCCCATGTCGAGATCGCACAGTGGCGCCGTCGTCGGAGAAGAAGACACAGTCACAGCCCTGGAGCGTGGCTCCTGGCAAGGGTTAACGGTCACTCGGCAGGAGACCGAGTGGCTTCTCAAGACACGTTGTATCCCCGACGAGGAGTTCCGAAGGTTTCATGTAAACACCATCAACGACGGGAAGATCGTCACAGCGACAAAAGCCACATGCTCGGTCGGTATCTCCACCCTCAGGTGCTTGATAGCGCCCGAGAAGGGGTTGTACAACCGTGTCTTGTATGGATGCACCCTCTGTCCAAGCACAAGGAGGCCGCCGGTTGTGCTACCGACGTAAAAGTACCTTCTAGAGACACAGAGAAGGAGAGAGAGAGAAGCGGAGATTCAGTCAAGGTAAACATACAGAGATTCAATCAAGGTAAACAAGTAGATGGAGAAACAAAACTTGAAAAACATATTGTATAGGAGGTAAACGCAAAAAAGGATCGTACATATACAGATGAATATCAAGAAAGCACCTACGAATAACCCGACTAATCTTCTTCTCAAGGTGGCGGTCGGTTCTCACGTTCAGCAACGTGATGACGGCGTCGTCTACCCGATACTCCACCGTTAACTGGTGCTCTAGAACAATCCAGTTGGATGGTATAAAGCGCTCCTCCATGAAGCCACGCCAGGCGCTGGAGACTGCCCAGAAGGCGGCGTAGTAGTCGAAGTCGTCCTTCGATAGGAAGATTGTTGGAGATATGCCCAAGAGGCAATAATAAAGTGGTTATTATTATATCTTCACACTTATGATAAATGTTTACATACCATGCTATAATTGTATTAACCGGAAACATTAATACTTGTGTGATTTGTAAACATAAAAGAGTCCCTAGTAAAGCCTCTTGTTAAACTAGCTTGTTGGTTAATATATGATCATGGTTTCCTGATCATGAACATAGAGATGTTATTAACAACAGGGTCATATCATTAGGAGAATGATGTGATGGACATACTCCTATAGTTAAGCGTAGCATAAAGATCAAGTCATTTAATATAGTTCATTTGCTATAAGCTTTCTGATACATAGTAACCTAAATCCTTCGACCATGAGATCATGCTTATCACCATCACCGGAAGGATGCTTTGACATCAAACACCACACCGTAACTGGGTGGTTATAAAGGTGGCATTGAGTGTTCGGAAAGTATGGGTTGAGACACATGGATCAAGAGTGGGATTTGTCCATCCATATGACGGATAGATATACTCTAGGCCCTCTCAGTGGAATGTCATCCAATTAGCTTGCAAGCATGTGACTGGTTCACAAGGGATCACATACCACGGGAACGAGAAAAGAGTACTTATCGGTAACGAGGTTGAACTAGGTATGCAGAGATACCGACGATCAAAACCTCGGATAAGTCTATCGTGAGACAAAGGGAAATTGGTATCGTATGTAAGTGGTTCATTCGATCGCAAAGTAATCGTAGAAATATGTGGGAGCCATATGAATTTCCAGATTCCTCTGTTGGTTATTGATCGGAGAAGTGTCTCGGTCATGTCCGCATAATTCACGAACCGTAGGGAGACACACTTAAGGATTCGATGTTGTTGAGTAGTTATGGAATGATGAGTAAGAGACCGAATGTTGTTCAGAGTCTCGGATGGGATCCGGGATATCACGAGGAGATCCGGAATGGTCCGGAGAATAAGATTCATATAAGGAAAGTCCTATTTCGGAGTTCGGGAAAGTTTCCGATGATTTCATCGGAGAAGTTCTAGAAGGGTCTAGAAGGTTCACCGGTCCGAAAGGAGAATGGTCCATGAATGTGTCATGGGTAAGTGGAATGATTAGGATCGTGTCCAAGGTCACTTGGTGTTGGCATATGCAAGAGATAAATAAAGCTCTAAATTAAAAGTCAAATGGGAAGTTTGAAAAAGTCAAACTGGAACAATGGTTTCCTAGTGGGAGAAGAAACAAGTCCTTCTCTCAATCCAACTTGGGTTTGGGTTTGGATTCAAACCCACCCCTCCCAAGGCTGCCCCTCCCTCTCATAAATAGGGGAGGGCTGCCAAACAACACAAGTTCCAATCCTCTCCACGAGCCCGCCGCCATTGCCTGGCCACAGTTCACCGCCGCCTTAGCCGTAACACCTCCTCCTCCCGGATCTCTAAACCCTAGTTTTCCGGGAAACCCTAATCCACCATACTCGCTTCGGCTTAAGGCGAAGCCCTGCGAGATCTCCCCTCTACTTTCGGTACCACGCCGTCGTGCTGCCGGAATCGCGAGGAGAGTACTACAACCTCCACTGCCTGCTGGAACAAGGGAGGAAGGTCTTCATCAAATCGAACGATGTGACCGATCATGAAGCGCCGCTGGAACACAAATACGGAAGGATCGTCTACGCGATCTTGAGATCGGAAAGTGTACGACTACATCACCCACGAGAATCTGCTCTCGTTAACCGCTTTGGAATCTTCGAGGGTGAGTTCCTCTATCGACTCGTTGCTACAATCTAGTAGATAGATCTTGGCTTGTTTGTGTGCATGCGGTAGAAATTTTTTGTTTTCCATGCTACGAACCCCTACAAAGATGTCATCTATCTTCTGCACGACTCCCTCAGGGAGATCATCCCATGGCGAATCCTGCTGCTTGTTGTCGGCCATGGATGATGGTGTTCGTGTGGTCTCAATCCCGTCGAATGGCAGAGGAAGCGGTTCCAAAGACAGACATTTATTAAAGAAGGCCTGGGAATGCAAAGGGAAGCGTGTGAAAACGAGACGAACGCATGCACACTGCAACCGCAAGCCCAACCGCCAAAGATCCTTTCCCATCTCGCATGCAATCTCTCTCTTCGGTTCGGTTCCTGTCAAGTTAATATGGGGGGTTGCTACACGGGCAAGTTAATGCAGGGGGTTGCAATTTCAAGTTAAATATCCAAGTGCCATAATCATATAAAATGAATAGCTCATACAAACAGCTAGCAACACTGCCGATAATGTTATTGTTATGAATATGTACATATTTGAACACATCACTATAATGTGCCACCTATTGATGATTGATGACATGGATCTAGCTTCTCTTCATGTATTTGCATTCAATCGCTCATGGATTTGTTCCTATATTTTTTGGCAATGGCTGATGAACTCCACTCTCTTGGTAACATGCTTTGTCAACGAGCCCTTGTTGATGCAATGCAAAGTACAAATTATGGTCTTCATTGTTATCCCATTTAGGTTCTCTATTTTTCTTCATCATGGAGCTACTAGTTTCAAATGAAAGTCTAGTAAACAACATATCGGTACAAGTTTTCTACCATAATCATAAGAAAAAACTGGATGGAATTTCACCTTGTTGGCATTGTGCCGAACAGAGTGGATGTGGCCTTGGGTTCGGAGAGTAAGGCACCCTGGCTGGTGTGGGTGCGACCATGGCGATGGCGAGCTTGGATTTTGGAGGAGGACAATGGGACCAAAATCTCGTCCCGGTGCCGTGCCATGGGTCGAGCTCCGGTTTGGGAGGAGGAGGGCGATACCGATCAGGTTCAGCCGGGTGCCGAATATTGCCGCTGAAGGAATTCCCTCCTAGCTCCGCGCCATGGCGGTGACCACAGATCTCCCCTTTATGCCGGGTCATAAAGACCGTTTGAACATGAGGGCGCCATCGCTGCAAGTCTATATGGCAGCCAGGATGGCAGCGACTTAACAGTCAAAAGTGATAGACAGGGCCCAATTTGACGGGCGCTAGCGACTTTTCCCGTGTTCAAACGGTTTGTTGAATTCGTTCCGAAAAGACCCTCTGAGGATTTGGCACGCCAACTCTAGGTATCGCGATCCAATACCGACGATATCGGACCCCGCGTTGCCTTGGCGCTTCAACTTTCGGGCCGCAAGTTAAAGATCTCCCAGGTTGTGTGCATCTTTAGTTGGTGTAGAGGCCAGGGAAGTAAAATCCTCCCTCTATTTTTAGGGAAGTGAGCCTAGCTCAGCTGGTTGGAGAGTGGATATACAAACCCAACACCTGGGTTCAAATCCTCATGGATGCATATTTAGGTTCCTATTTATAATTAAGGACCAGTCTATCCTGGTACTCATGCAATTTATCCTGAGGACCAGACTTGGTGCTTAACCAAGTTTAAATATTCTGTTACGCATGCTTAATAGGTGTGTGCATCCCTAGTTGGTGCAAAGGCCGGGGAAGTGAAATTCTCCGTCCTTTAAGGATAGAAGACCTAACCCTCCCGTGACCCGGCGGCGGCGACGCTCGCACCGCGTCGGGATCTCCAGCCTGCCGCCCCTAGAACCTCCTCTCATCTCCCCTCCCTCTCTCTGCCACTGCCACATGCGTCATCGGGAAAAGCCCGCGCCGGCGCTGCGGCCGAAATGCAAGGATGCATTGTCGTCCTTGGTCTGCCGTCTATGATGAGGCGCGAGGGTTGTGGCCGGATTGTCTGGGAGCGCATCAGCGACAAGGCAGGTGAGCGGCGAGTCCTGTGGGGGCAATCCCGACCCTGCTCGTGGCCTGCAGCGTGGATGACGGGTGTGTGGCGAGGTAGACCCACGAGGGCCTCGATCTCCCCAACCCTGTCTACCCAAGGGGCGACGGTGGCTCTGCCCGCAACACTTAGAAGCCGGGGTAGCAGCCCCGGGCATGGCGGCAACGGCGTGGGGGCCGATAATCTGCCTAATAAAGGTGGGGGAGGTCCTAAGATCCCTCTCAAGCCATGATAATGTTATGCTTGTCGCCTGTCGTCACTGATCTGGCTGGATTGTCGAGTTCCGGAGTGCTCCACTGAAGAACTCCAAATGGACGACATGCCTGGAGTTTACCTGTTCGGATGGATTTCGGTCGCGCACATCCATGTTTTTTTGACCATTTGGTTTTAGAGGAAGCGTTGCGGCGCTCTGGAGTATGTTGCTATCGTGGGACTTATCTTCAGTCTCACAATGAAGCCATTCATGGAGAAAGGGCATGGAAGCCATAGATCTGAGGAGAAGTAAGGGTGGTTCGACTCCTGGTGATGACGAGGTTTCGGCTAGGTGATTCGTGACTTGGAGCAGCGGCAGCGGCAAGCGGGGGCGACAACACGGTAGAAATTTAGAGTCTCATCTTATAGGGTGAAAGCCCAAGGTTTGGTCTTAGTTGGTTGACCTTGTTGGATGCATTGTTTTGTGAGTTCGTATTTTCTCTTGGGTGAAAACATATGATCGATGATCAGGATGATGACGGCGCTTGTACACCGTTTTCTTCTTGAAGACGTCGTTTTTGGAGAAGTTGGATTTCTGGTGTTGTCTTGGTGGTGGTTGGTCCGCTGCAACAAATAGTAGATTACTATAGCAGTACTTTTCTTCCTTTTTTAATTCTTCTTCTTTTTTTTGGTCTATATGCATTCGTAAGACTGCTAGGATATGCGTTGTTATAGAGGCTGAGTGTAATTAGTATCTCCGTGATATTAATATATACTCTTAAAAAATGATGAGTTGTACACTTAGTCCACCGAGAGACCAAATCATATGTTAAGCATATGTATCTCCATATTGTGGGTTCATTATTTCAATGGGAGAAATCATTCTTTGTGTATGTGGTGATTTTATGGAATTTAAGGTTATGCTGATAGTGTGTGCGCATCCATTAGTGCCTGGTGCTTATTAAAAAAGCATTGTTCATTCTAATACGACGACAAGTGAATGTAAAGATACAACCATGACTAGCATTTAGGGTTTTCAGAGCTCAATCGACTCTTGAAAGTCTAACCATTTTCTTGTTTTACTTTTTACAATTTTTCTCCTACTAGTACTTTAATGTGTTTTTTTTACAATAATATATATGTTTGTTACGACTGCATATGCGTTAATTGGCTGGCTAATCATAACCAATTCAATGACAATGACTGGATTTTTTAAGGGAATGACAAGGGCTGAGTTAGCACCGTTATCCGATTGAATATTTGTAATTTTTATTACCTTTTATTCTTTGTACTGTTATTGATGATTTTTAGTAAATCGGTAAAATTTCGAAAAAAAACACAGCTGGCTAGATTTTGCTGGTCAGCTCAATTGCGTGGTCTGAAGGGGATATTGACGGCAGCGACGGGACGCTATTATGAAAAGTATGAAATAATCGGCCGAAACTTTGGTAACTTTGGTTGATACGAAAAGTTCGATCACCTTTGTTATGACTACATATGCGTTAGGCAAGTACTGCGTGGCTAATCAGAAGCAGTTCAAGTTCAGTGACACGGACTGAAGTAGCACCGGTCACCGAGTGAGGAGCCGCGCAATGGCAGCTGGCTAGATTTTGCTGTGGTTGCCCGGGTCTGAAGGGGAGACTGACGGCGGCGACGGGGCATCCCGGTCAGTTTCCGCGAAGCTGAGAGAGATGGGGACACAGCTGGCGGTCTGCTCCCACTCCCGTCGCTGGCAACCGCACACATTGCATCTGGTCGACCACGTTATTATTTCCATCCGTCCTTGTCACACTGACCCTTCTTCTCCCCGTGTTTGCTCATACGCTCTGTGCAACGTTCCTTGCACCTGGAATACCATCTCGGAAGCGAATACGGAACGCGAGCCTGCCTGAGAAATGCGTACAAGTTTTCACATTTTCAAAATCTTACCAGGAAGTTCAGACACCGTGCTCAGGGTGGCTTCCTGGAAAGGGACTAATTTCGCTAATCAGGGAACTCAAGTCTCGATGATTGACACTGATTTTTTTTCGGGTAGACGATTGACACTGATTGCCTCCGTGGTTGTTGCGTTTCTATCTTCAAGTATCAGGGCAGAGGATATTTCAAGGGTAGTTTCTTTCCGACCGTTCGAGTCGCTCCTGCTCGTCCCCGCGGGCGACACAGGGACGGACCATCCTTTCCCGTCCAGCCCCCCTCCGCACCTCCCTTCCCCTCCGCTGCTGCCGGCGAAAGCCGCCGGGCGAAGCCCGGGCGGTGCCGTCGGCGGCGGCTTCCCTCTTCCCGCGTGCGTGACGGTTTGCGCGGGGCATCTCCGTTCGGGTGGCGGTGTGCTGTGGCGAGGCAACGTGCTCGGTCCGTCTGTCTGTGGCGCAAAGCAACAATGGCGCTCCTGGCGCGGTCGCGTCGACTCTGGATTGCGGCGTGCGGAGGATGTCATGGCGGCGGGCGGTGCGGCCCAGATCCTGGCCTGGTTGGGCCCGATCTGGGCTCTCAGCCGTGGTCGTTGCCTATGGTTCAGGAGGACGCCTGGACTAGGCACCCCCGTGGTTGTCGTGGCTGGAGCACTGGAGCAGACCAGTGGGTCTTGCACCGGTGAGCTCATGGAAGATCCGTCATGGAGCTACGAGTTGGCACTATCCTTTACTCGAATGGTGGCGGCGACCGGGGCATATCAACGCGACGACGGGACTGATCTCGGCCTGATCCGGGCCTGCGGGCATGCACGGTCTGCGGGCTTATCTAGGCTAATTGGACCTGCTATCGTGTCCGGACAGTGACTGATATGTCGAAAACGTATCTATAATTTTTCATGTTTCATGCTTGTTTAGTATCTACTTTGCTTTATTTTATCCACACTTTGAGGTGTTTTATATGTTTTCTGATACTAACCTAAACAAGTTGTCACAGTGTCAGTTGCTTGTTTTCTGCTGTTTTTGTTCCAGAAAAGCTAGTAAGGAAATATTCTTGGAATTGGACGGGACAAAAGCCAAAATCAATATTTCATCAAGGAGAACACGGAGTCCAGAGGAGAGACGGAGGGGAGGCATGTGGCTGCACCCCCGTGCACGGGCCACCTAGGTCGCGCTGAGCATGTGGGCCTCCGCCGCCCTCCCGCCTCTTCGCCTATAAGAAGCCCCCGATGTCTAAACCCTAAGCACCCGAAGCACCCGATCAATATTCCACGAAACCGTCTGTAGCCGCCGTCACCATCGTCCCTAGATCGGGAGGATCTGAAGCTCTTCCCGGTACCCTGCCGGAGGGGAGATCATCCCGGAGGCCTTCTTCTTCATCATGCCAGCCTCCGGTATGAAGCGTGAATAGTTCCACCTTGGACTACGGGTCCATGTAGTAGCTAGATGGTTGTATCTCCTCCTTTGTGCTTTCATGTCTAGATCTTGTGAGCTTCGTTCATGATCAAGATCTCATCTATTTTGTAATCATGCGTGTTGTGTTTGCGGGGATCCGATGGATATTGAGATTACTATGTCAGATTGATTAATGGTTTTGTCTTATTGATTCTATCATGTCTGTGTTGTTTGTGATCTTGCATGCTCTCCGTTGTTAGTAGCTATCTTGGCCAAGTAGTTGCTAGTGACTCCAAGAGGAGGCATTTATGCTTGATAGTGGGTTCATGCCTCTATTTAATCAAGAGAAGTGACAGACATATCTAAGGTTGTAGATGTGCTATTGCCACTAGGGGAAAACAACGGTCTCTTGTTCATAGAATAAGTGGATTATTTACCTTACACACTTTGTTTAAAGCAGTTGTCTGTTGCTTGCAATTTAATATTGGAGAGGGTTCGGATAATAACCCAAAGGTGGACTTCTAGTCATAGATGCAGTTGGCTGACGGTCTACATATCCTGTTGTATTGCCCAATCGAATATCATAGGATCTTTATGTCTAGTATTGCATTGTTATGCCTTGCTCAGTCCTGTCAATTGCCTTGTTGTAATTTGTTTACCCAGCATGCCATGTTTGTTTATCTAAGGAGAACATCTCTAGTGAACTATGGACCTCGGTCCAATCTTTACCATTGATACATCTTCCAATGTTACTGTTTACTTACTGCAAACCATCATCACCTTCCACACCATACAGTTAATCCTTTGTTACAGCAACCGGTGAGATTGAGAACCTCACTGTTAGTCGGGGCAAAGTCTCGAGTTTGTGTTGTGCAGGTTTCTACGTTGCTTGCAACACCTTTGAGACGTTTCCTTCCTCCTACTGGTTCGATAACCTCGATTTCTTACTGAGTGAAGACTTGCTGCTGTGCTGCATCATACCTTGCTCTTGAGGTTTTCCGACGAAGCGCTCCACGTTGACGCAGCGCCATCAGTGACCACCTCAGGTGGATGAGGCCAATTCCCCTCACCTGGGTTGCTGCATAGCCTGATGTCTACTGGATCATGTGCCCTCCCACCTCGACCAAACCCTTGATCCTACTGTGTGCTTTTGGCCGGGGCACGGGCTCGAGGTCGTGGACGCCGAGGCGGCAGCCTTGGAAGGTAGACCACGTGGGTGTCTCTACGGCGAACAACGTGGCGGTGGTGATGGTCTTGGCCCTTGGTCACTAGGGTGGCGAGGAGCAAGCATCGGGAGACCTTGGTGGTGGCGGCGTCTCGGCTACGGCATCTCCCGGATCGTGTTCTGAAGACCAGGCTCGGTGGCAGCGGGAGTTCTGTTTGAGGGTGTGTGCGTAGGTTTTTCGGCGAAGCCCGCGTTTGATATGACGGCGGCGACGCTGCGGTGTCATAACCTCCTGGGTCGCTGTTTGGTTAGTCAGATGCGAGTGCTCCGAGTGAAAACCCTAGACCATAGGTCTCGTCGACGACGGCGTGTTGCGCCGTTACCCTCTTGGGGGCGTCGGCGTGGAGTTCCTTTCCCCTAGATCTCTTTGTTGTTCCCGGTGGCAAGTCTTGGTCTTTTTGTTCTTTATTGTTTATCTTGATCTGTTTTATAATAAGGTCTCCTCGTTACCTTGTATCACCTTGTATCGGTTATGTCGTATGAGGCATTATTTATAAAACAGGACGGAAGCCTATTTCCAGGACAGAGATGAACACCGTCGCTGAGTATAAAAAGGTGCAAATTCTACCATGGACGCTGCACAGCATAAATAAATCACGGTGAGGTCTGACTTGGTACGGAAATAAGTTAACGCAACATGTATCACCCGAAAATTCCGTAGAAAACCCTATCCGTTAGTTGTCAACTAAGAGAAATGAATTTTCAAAGAAGAATCATTCCAAAAAGAATCAAAGAAAGAAAAACAATGAAGTAGTCAACGAAGAGCGAAATGTTTGACTCACTAGCTGAGTTGACTTACCATACCATGTGGCTGCAGCTGCATCTTTCGCCCTGGAGCAGCCACCCAGGGGAAAACGGAGAAGCTGCGAACTTTGACTCCGTCCATCCACTCGCACCGCCGCGCGCCCACGAGCTCCTCACATACCCGGCCGAACACGCCAGCTAGCCAGCCACTTCCCCAGTCCCCACCCCGACCCGACCCGCCCCGGCCCCGATTCCAGCGCAACCGAAACAATGGCCGCCGCTCCGCCACGCCCGCGCGGGGTGGCCTCCGTCACGGCGGCGCTCGCGCTCCTCGCCATCCTCGCCGTCGCGCGAGGGCAGCAGGGGTACGAGGCCAACGCGCAGGACAACTGCTACGGCAGGAACGACAGCACCGTGCTCGGCTACACCTGCAACGCCACGGCCGCCGCCCCCTGCGCCTCCTACGCCGTCTTCCGCTCCTCCCCGCCCTACTACGAGACCGCAGTCTCCATCTCCTACCTCCTCAACCTCTCCCCGTCCGACGTCGCGAGCGACAACGGCGTGCCCACCGTCTCCCCCGTCGCCGCCTCCCAGCTCGTGCTCCTGCCGGTCCCCTGCCGCTGCGCGCCGCAGGGGTACTACCAGCACAACGCCTCCTACACCATCCAGTTCGACAACGAGACCTACTTCATCATCGCCAACATCACCTACCAGGGCCTCTCCACCTGCCAGGCGCTCATCGCGCAGAACCCCCGCCACGACAGCCGCGGCCTCGTCAAGGGGAACAACCTCACCGTGCCGATCCGCTGCGCCTGCCCCTCGCCGAAGCAGGCCGCCGCCGGGGTCAGGTACCTGCTCGCCTACATCGTCAACTGGGGCGACACCATCTCCGCCATCGCCGACCAGTTCCGCGTCGACGCCCAGGCCGTGCTGGACGCCAACAGCATCACCGAGACTGACATAATATTCCCCTTCACCACGCTGCTCATCCCGCTCAAGACCGCGCCCACGCTGGACATGCTCGCCTCGCCGGCGCCGCCGCCCGCTCCGGCCCCACCGCAGGCCCAGACTCCGCCTCCGTCCGGGGGGTCCAGCAGCGGGGTTGCCGTCGGGGTCGGTGTTGGTGTCGGCGTGCTTGCGTTGGCGGCCCTTCTTGGCCTGATCTTCTTCTGTGTCCGGCGGCGGCGGCGTCGTACACGGCCCGCCGTTGGGGGAAACGGCGGCCGCGCGGGGAAGGTGGCGGTTATGGACGTTCCCTCGTCCTCGGATTACGACCCGCTGGCGTCCGGGAAGCACACGACGGGCACGACCACGAGCTCCTCCTCGACGTCCTCGGCGCTGGTGTCCAGCGACGCGCGCGCGGCGGCGGAGGCGATGACGCTCTACAAGTTCTCGGATCTCGAGAAGGCGACGGCGGGGTTCTCGGAGGAGCGGCGGATCGCGGACGCGTCCGTGTACCGCGCGGTGATCAACGGCGACGCGGCGGCCGTGAAGCGCGTCGCCGGCGACGTGAGCGGCGAGGTGGGCATCCTGAAGCGCGTGAACCACTCCAGCCTCGTCCGCCTCTCGGGCCTCTGCGTGCACCACGGCAACACCTACCTGGTCTTCGAGTACGCCGAGAACGGCGCGCTCAGCGACTGGCTCCACGGCGTGGGCGGCGGCGGCGGCACGCTGGTGTGGAAGCAGCGCGTGCAGGCGGCGTTCGACGTCGCGGACGGCCTCAACTACCTCCACCACTACACGAACCCGCCATGCGTGCACAAGAACCTCAAGAGCAGCAACGTGCTCCTGGACGCCGACCTCCGCGCCAAGGTGTCGAGCTTCTCGCTGGCGCGGTCGGTCCCCGAGGGCGCCGACGGCGCGCAGCTCACGCGCCACGTCGTGGGCACGCAGGGGTACCTGGCCCCGGAGTACCTGGAGCACGGCCTCATCACGCCCAAACTCGACGTGTTCGCCTTCGGCGTCATCCTCTTGGAGCTGCTGTCAGGGAAGGAGGCGACGTTCGACGACGGCGGGGACAAGAGGGGGGAGACGCTGCTGTGGGAGTCGTCGGAGGGGCTGGTCGTGGAGGGCGAGGACGCGCGCGGCAAGGTGCGGGAGTTCATGGACCCGCGGCTGCACGGCGACTACCCGCTGGACCTGGCCGTGGCCGTGGCGTCGCTGGCGCTGCGGTGCGTGGCGAGGGAGCCCCGGGGGCGGCCGTCCATGGACGAGGTGTTCGTCACGCTGTCGGCGGTGTACAACTCCACGCTGGACTGGGATCCATCGGATTACGGCAACTCCCGATCTTCCATCGTCGGGAGATAGATTGTACTATTAGCAGTACCATTTAGTATTTCAAATGTGAGTAGCTGAATGCGTAATTCGAGCTAAATGTTCAGTAGCTTGTCACCATCTTTTTTTTTTGACAGGAAGCCATATATTAAAATAAAACGGTGGAGTTATAGATTTTTACGTTGGACCCTAAAAGAAAGAGAATTACAATCATGTCCAAACGCTTTGCACAAAGAACCTTACAGAAGATCAGGAGAAAGCAATCAGGTTTATCTTCCAGACCGCCTCTGCAACAGGAGGGCCTCGCAACAGAGGTTGAAGAGTCGCCGGTGCTCGCCGGCGAGCTTGATGGCCTCGACCTAGCCAGGATAATCGGGTGGCATAAAGTTTCCGATTTGGATCTGCAGAAGAAAAAGGGTTGGCTTCACATCTCCATGACCGATCATCGCCGTTGCACCACAGGGATCCAATGCCTCCTGATGCCACCACAACACCCAGAAGGAGAAGACCCGACATGGAGCAGCAGCGTAGAGCAGCCAGAGCTCGTCGACCCCGCGCGGTGAAACTGAGCCTCCCCCTCAGAGCTCCTGCCCGAGATGAGGAGGGAAAGTCATAGAAGAAGTGGTGTTGACGAACCCACAATGACTCCCTGGAAGAGAGCCACACGACCACCAGAGCAAGGACGGATCCAACTTCCAGCAATTCCACCCTCCCTCGCCTCCACGGCCGGTCAAGGGGGAATTAGCTTCATCAGTCAAATCATGGCGATAGAGCTCCACCTCGTCGCCACGGCCGGCCAGGAGCCAAACCACCAACTCGCGTCCACCGATCTGATGCAGAAAATAGCATTTATTTGAAAGGGGCCTCACCTTAGACTCCAACACCACCATCCACCACCTCGGTGGAAAGGTAGCAGGGGAAGAAGGCGGTCGACCGGCGCTGTGCTGAAACACCAAGCCGAAATGAGAACCCCACCCTTCCAACGAACCAGCACCGTCGCGCCTGGATCCTCTCGCCACGCCGCCACTACGGCCACCAGAGAGGATGCAGAGCCACGATCTGGACCAAGGAGGGAAGAGGGCCTTATTAGCGGAGATCTCTGCAGATCGCCACACATCACCAGCTCCACCATCGAGCAACAACAAAGGCAAAGCGATCCCAGATGCATCGAATCCGGCCAGAGAGAGTCGACGCCCTACTCCAATCTACGGGCATAAAACCACAAGACCTAAAACTAGACCTACCTACTACTCCGGCGCCTCCCCCTCGCCATCTCCGGCCAGCAGAGCTTGCGGAGATAGCTCGGGGGGAGCCCGACTGCTACTTGTCAACGCGCAGAGAGGGGAGGGGAAAAGGAGCTTCGCGGATTACTGTGCAGTATCTATCTTTATCTTGTCACCATCTAGGAGTGTATTTTTAAAGAATAAGTGGCAAGAACTGCATCAATTATTTGTAGTACAGAATATTAAACTGCTCCTTTCAATAATAGATTAGTTGCTGGATGCTCGCATAGACACGCCTGTTAGCTATAATTTTTGTCATTAGGGTGACAACAATTATCTGATCATGCATTAGAGCACCTAATTAACTTGTAACATAGGATTAGGAGATTTAGCTTAGAGGTAAATGAAGGACTCCCGTGGCTGCTTGACTCACACATGGTGTAGCCCATGACATGATCGATGGAGACAGCAGCAAGTCGACGATGTGGAGGTGCACGAAGATCGGAGACATCATCGACTTGATGGTGTTGACAGAGTGTGAGAGAATACAACACCACCATAACCTAGTGAAAAGAGAAAAAGAAAAGAGGTGATTTCTGTTCAAAGATCTAATCGGTTTGTTTTTAAGCTGGTGTTTGAAAGTTCAAAAGTGTTTGGATTAGTTCTAAACTTGGTGAGCTTGCAAAGTACTTTGATCTAATTAGCTGGTTTGAGATTTGAGTCGGTGTAGCATCAGATTTGGAAGCGGTTTAGTTAGTTCAGACGACTGTAGTTTCAGCATGGAGCAATTTTGGTAGGCGAATAGTTTGGACAGACAAACGGTGTCCGATTGAGCTAAAATTTGACATGTATATTAAGTACTCGTATGTTAGCTTGTCTGCCAAGTTTGGTGCTGATTGAATCTATAGTTTAAGAGCAGCTTGCTGATTACCGAAGAGGACAAAAACTAAGATACTCCGCTTTGCTGTAATTTTCTTTAAGTGGTTGTTGTTGTTGTTGTTGTTGCTAGTTGGCAACATACTGAGTGTGTTGTACATCTCTAGATCTTTTAGATAAGTCTCTGTATTCAGGTTGCTCATAGTGAAGCTCCCCTGGACCGGTTGATTCACACCCATGGTTTTTTTCCTCCTCACCTTGAGGAGGTTTTTTCACGCAAATCCTTGTGTCACAATGCATGTGCTCGTTGTTTTATTCCCGCAGCATATCTATTGATTGAACTTATCCTCAGAGTTCACCGCGAGCAGTGGGGGTTGTGTATCTTTCCCCAGCACCTCTTCCTCTCTGATGCTCGCACCCGCCGACCCTTTCGTGCTCAGCCTCTTACTCAAGGCCTACGCCGTGGCCTCTCATGCTGGCCTCGTCGTCGCTGCACGCCTTCGCTGTCAGGTCCTCGTCTGTCTCCTCGGTCTTTGTCGCCGTGATAAGCTCACCCTAAACTAGTAATGGAAATATGGGGAATTAATCAGAAGCGGGGGGATTTCTCACACGCCATCTTATTATGCAAGAATTGGGAAAATTGTCTAGGGCAAGATTCAAACGAAGTTACAAGGTTCCTACACCACTATCAGTGACGTTTAGGGTTTAACCCTTTACAATAAGGAATGGTTTCTGGTGACTCCGGGGAGCACTACTTAAAGGAAAACAAAGAAAAATCTAAGGCATGGTAAAGGTAGAAGAAGATAGGGTCACAACCGCAGTGCCAGCCTAAGTAATTGACTTGGTCGTTGGATCTCCCTCGTGGCGCCAAGATGCTTTGTAGTTGCACGAAGAGGTAAGTCAAAGTCGTTGTTGCTTCTATTAGGAAACCGACTAGCACACACACACAACCCTGACAATTCCCCCGTTGTGAGAACAGACCTGTCCTCAGGGCTAAAACTCTGGGAACACCTTCTGAATGAACGCAGAGTCTTCCCAAGTAGCTGCCGAAGCTGGCAGATTAGACCATTTGATCAACCATCGGACAACTAGGATACTGATGTTGTTCTGCACTCCAGGGACCAATTTGCGTTCCAATATGGCTTCAGGACTAATTAGAATTGTACCATCAAGGTTGTGAAGGGCCAGATTTGTTGATGGTACAATATTGGGTCCCAGATGCTTTTTAAGTTGACTGACATGGAATGTGGTATGAAGAAGACAACCATTAGATAATAACAACTTCTAGGATACAACTCCAACCTTCTCCAACACAAGAAAAGGGCCATAGTATTTGGAGTGGTGCTTCAGGTTATGATGTAAACTCAAAGAGGTGTGCGTGTAAGGTTGTATTTTTAAGTATACCATTGTAACGTACCAAAGATATTAAACTTGAATCATAAAACTCTAATCATCAAAATTAGAGTTAACAAAAACTTTTCCAATTAAACATATGAAAGCATTCATATGTGTGGGTATTAAAATTTGGATTCTTTTGAATTGCCATGGTTTTATGTTTCTTTGCTTGTATAATGATTCTTAGGTGAAATAAACATCATATAAACAATCCCCAAACTTTTCCCAAAGACAAACCAATCAAAACAAACAAACTAAGTGAATGGTCACTTTGGCCAAATTAACTCCCATGCCTACTTTGGCTATCTTTAACTTTCAGAACTTAACAGAAACATGTATGGATCTTTGCACCTCTTGATAGTACTCATAACAAGGTACCAAGGCCCACCTTGTGATCATCCAAAAACATTTGAATGCATAGTTTAAATGACAGTTTAAAATTGAATCTATTTCATATGGGAAGATCCCACTATTTCAAAAACCACTCAAACAAGCTCAATTTTCAAAACCCAAGCATCCACAGAATCCTCAACACATGCCTAGCACACCCACCAAAGATCTTTTCAAAATTCAAAACTCAAGTTCTTGCGGCCATTTCATCAAACACTTGGAGACAACAAATCAAACTGGCCAAACTTCACTGTTTTGAGCAGTAATTTGGCTAAGCATTGTTCACCATTGATCACAATTGTCTCCCCCAGTGCGAACGAGTGCCTTGACCACCCCTAGCCCCTACCCTTTGCACCATGCCATGCCAACCCGAAGGAACCCTTGCCAGCCGACCATGGCTAGCTAGCCAGAGCAAGCACCAAGCCTAAACACCATGTCTAGGACACAGGCCACCGTCCACTGCCACCCCCCATGCCGAACCCTGCCAGCCACTGGACCACACGCCCAAGCCATGCTAAGCTTCTCTGCGAGCATGCCGAGAGCGCGCCAGAGCGCCACCCTCGACACACGCCCACAGACCGCGCGCCTCCCTTGCCGCGTGCACGCGTGATCACCACCGCCCCAGCAACCCCGCAGACACCCCCATTCGCCGCCCCATGCCTCACAGCCACCGCTCGCCGTCGAAGACGCCGCCTCTGCCGCGCAAAGCATCGCACGTTCCCGACCATTTGCCACCGCCCCTACATGCGAATTTAAACCATAGAGCATTGCCAGGAGACCGCCCGTCGATGCCAACCTCGGCCATGCCTCTAGCCACCCGTAGCCGTGTCGCCACTGTCGCCTGCCCATCCCTCTCGGTCTCGCCGTCGAGCCTATAAAAGGAGACGACCCCCGCTCGATTTCTTAACACCATCTCACTCCCCTCACCTCACTGATCATTCCACCCCTTAGCCGGAGCAAGGCAAGCAGCGCATCGCCGGAATTTGGCCGGAGCTAGCCGCTGCAGAGGAGAAGAGGAGCCGTTGATTTCGTCCACCCCCGGAGCTGCCGCAACCACCCCTGAGTTCACCGTCGTCGACTTTGTCGTTTGCCCGCCTCGCCGTCATCACTGGAGCCCCGGTATGCCCCCTATGCACCCCCACTGAGACGCTAGGGTTCAAGCTCGCCGGTGACCTGTTCATCGTCGATGACAACCCTCAGCCGTCGATCTTCATTCTAATCCAACGCACCATATCGCCCCGTACCGCTTCACGTTTAAAGAGCCACTGACCAGTATACCCCCCTGTCAGTTGCGCCCCGCGCTACGGAGTGACACTGGGCCGGCCCAATAACCCTTCCCGCGCAGCCCACTTGTTTGAATTTAGCTTTTTCTATTTATATTCAAACTTAGTTCTGTACCTAGTTTCAAAAATCAACCCAGCTCGATTCAGTAAACCAAATTGCATGAAACCAATTTTTTTAGAAAGATATTGAAATGCTTAATCCAAGCCCGTTGGATTCAAATCATTTGGATCTATAGATCAACCTTGGTAAAAATAACAAGGCAGAAGCTTTTCTGCATTCAAACATTTTTCAAATTTAAACCATAATAGCTTTTGAGTTGTTTCCAACTCTCAAAAATCACCTTTGATCATACCTTTCAGAATATATAAAAATATATGGGTTTACTTACAGAAATAATGTTCAAGTAATAAAAGAATGCCACATAGGCATTTCTGGTCACTTTATTTATTTAAAATAAAAAGTGTAAACCTTATTAAATTGTGACACCACTTTAAATCATATTCCCATGTACTGAAATATGTGGTGATGACATGTACATGATCCCATGTTTGAGTTGGAGAATATTAAATCTTAAGTAGTTTTTCAATGAGTAGAAATTACTTTTCTAAAAATAAAATAAATAGGACAAATGCTTTAATCTTGTAATATTAGTGCTGATGCTAGATCATATATAGAATCCTTTTGTGTGATGATTGAAAGTAGTTAAGTAATTTTTGGTGATTGTGTACCTCGTATTTATTCATAGACGCTAGTACCGACCAATGATACGAGGAGGAAGGAGGATACTACGAAGAAGAAGCCAAGGAGAACTTCAACCACTGCTCTGCACAAGGCAAGCTAACACTTGCAAGATTATCGATCGATGCAAGCCTAATACTACTAGTTGATTGAGCAAGCTAACACTTGCAACTATGAAAGTTAGATAACCCATGCAATGCAATAAGCCTGCTTGGTTAGACACATTTGATGATACCCCATCCTAGTTTTACTTGCAAGCTTTCTACTTTATTTCTTTAGCAAAGCTATTACTTAGAGTTTTCTTGAGTAAATTGTAGATACTAGAAAGATAATTGAAGGTTGCATAAAGAACATTAAATTTGGCCTAAGCTAGATAATCTTGATGTCATCCTAAGGCATGAGATTGAACTTAGTTAAACCCCACTTGTTTACCACCCCTCATTAGTACTCACCCTCACTTGTAGATGCTAGTGCTAAGCATAAAACTTGATCAACTTTAGATGAGAATACTTGGTGGAAAATGGTTATGAAAACCTTAGAATGATGAGTCATTCTACTGAGATGTTTTGACATGTGTTTACGAACACCAGATGATTTTGGTGATGAAAATGTTGAGGCAGGAGCCTTAGCCCCTTTATAAAACTGATGGTTGTCTGGATGCGATACCATTCCAATTTTATCGTACAACCACAATACCCGAAAATTGGGTAGGGCTTGACTGGAAACTTGTAGACCTTAGTATGGGTTCCCTCACGGCCACGGTCTGAGCTGAGGCTACCTTGTGAAGATTGTCCACCTGTGGAGTACCCAAGATGACAGTTGGTCATGGTTGGGAGGCCAAACTCACAGGAGAGGTGCCTATACTAGGGCGTGTAATTGAAAGGTTAGGATTGATTATCCGCATACTGAGTATGGTGAATTTAGGATTTATTCCTAACGGATGTATCGAATGTTGTGGTGAAAGTGTACAATTTCTGCAGAGTATCAAACTATTCGAATAGCCGCGTCCGCAGTTATGGACAGTTAGAGTGGCCATACTGTTCCCCCGTCAGATGTTTTAATAATGACTTGTGAAATGAATTGAGGTTTTGACTTGACCACAACAAAGTTGTGATATGAAATACAAGTTCCCACTTAGGTGTTATAAAATTTTAACTAGCTTTTCTTGCTTCTGAACTTAGTTGAGGTAAATCTGGCTTTTTGCAAAACAACCATAGAGCTTAGTGTCCTATTATAAAAACCCCCTTCACTTGTTAGTATTAGTTTACGAGTACTTAAAGAGTACTCATGGCTTTGTCCCTGGCTATTCCCGTGGCCAAAATATGAAGAGGAGTACCAGGATGATGGACCCTAGGAAGGTTACGACAACTAGGATCATCTCCCATCGTCAGCATTGTCTGTGACCCCGAAGATGGAGCTTCGCCTACGCTACCGTTATTATTACGTATTTCCGCTGCCTGAGTTGTATTAAGAACTGGATCATGAGATCCTTATTTGTGTAAGACCTTATGTATGGTTTGTAATGGATGATGTACTGTGGTATCCAAATCTGTTATGTCTCACAAAAATGGTAATCCTGGGATTGCGATGTATGGCATAACAGGCATCTGGGATTAAAAATCCGGGTGTTGACAAGTTGATATCAGAGCCATCCTGACCATAGGAGACCCTAGTTAGACTGGACGTTTGAATCAAAAAATTAGTTTCAAAACCAAAGGAAGCAAATATTTACAAAAACTTATTCCCATTCTTATCACCTTGTTTCTTTCATAAAAATTCATGTTCCTAAAAAACTCTTGCAAAATACATAAAATTTGACACACTTGATCACTCTACTAACTTACTCATCCTATATTCTTATAGATGGACATGAAGTACAGCAAGTTTTATCAGTTGGGGAATGGAGGAGACCTTATCTTTGAGCGAGATTTGGACCAGCTTTCAGAACTTTTGGAGCGTCCGCAGCCTGAGTTCTTCGGAGCTCAGCTCAATGATCAAGGAGGAGAAGATCTGCAGTGGCTAATTGTTGCAAGTATCCGAGGAAAGATTGAACCTCCCACTGCCGAGGGAATTCAATTCACCTTAAGAGAGAAAAACTGGCTCGATGGACTTGCCAGGGCCATGCAGGAATCTCTTGCTCGTCTGTGTGGGCAGAGTATCAACTAGATCAAGGGTACCCGCTTTGAATTTTTTCCAAGGCGTGATGCTATGGGACAGCCACTAGAAGCCCCATACCACCACGAGCTGAAGACCCAGTTGGACCACCTTAGCTTCATGATGTACGATCGTCAGCAGGAATTGGACAATGCCCGTGACTACTCCAACCACAAGTCTGCCATCATCCAGACAAAGGATCAGACCATCGCCATGCTAGCGAAGGACCGCAAGTCTCGCCGCCGTTAGCTCGACAAGAAGGAGCGCATCATTGCTCGTCTTCGCCACCTTATCTCGGATTTGGAGGAGACCATCCACGAGAGAGACATGCAGTTGGAGGAAAGGGAGAATGCCGGAGAGGATCTTCGTGGAGACCTCTACTCCTATCTCAGCGACGATGATGATTTTCTGGAGGATCAGGCTATGGAATTCTTGACCGATGAGGATGATTTCGCCTTCATCGATGACGATGAGGATGATGAGGATGACTACTACACCGACTCCAAGGAGTAGTAGCACTTGAGCACTAGCGTAGTGAGTTGTATTTGGTCCCACTGTATCATAGTTTCCAGAATGGTTCTTAAAACCATATGTTTACCTTTGTTGTGGTGTGTGTTTGTATCGTGTGCTATGAATGAATGAAAAGCAAGTTGCTAGAAAATCTGAGTCAAAATTTAAAAACTTTTCAAAGTCCCTGAACCTTAGAAATTTCCCTCTTTCTCATGATCCATCTCAATCTTCAGATGCCACGCGGAGGAAGTGGTTCATCCTCGGACCCGATGTTGAAGATCCTGCAAATGTTGGTTTCTGACCACGAAGCCGAAAGAGCCGAACGTCAAGCCAACCTAGCCACCCTTCAGTAGATAGCTCAGCTAGCCCACAACAATCAAGGCCAAGGAAATCGGGACAACCATGGATCTAAGCTCAAGAATTTCTAGAACACCAACCCACCTATTTTCACTAAGTCAGAAGAGCCTTTAGACGCTGATGATTGGCTGCAAACCATGGAAAACAACCTAGAAGTCGCCAGAGTGGAAGCTAATGAGAAAGTTCTGTTCGCCACCCATTATCTAGCCGGATATGCAAGATCATGGTGGAACAGTGTTCATGCAATGACTGGAGGACAGATGATGACCTGGGAGGAATTCAAGGTCAAGTTCAGCAGAACCCATGTGCCGCCGGGTTTGATCAAGAGAATGAGAGATGAGTTCAGAGAACTAAATCAAGGACGGATGACCGTAGTGGAATACCGTGACAAATTCTTGTCATTATCTAGGTATGCCCCGGATGAGATCGACACTGAAGCCAAGAAGGAGAGATTCTTGAATGGTCTGCACGATGAGATGTAGACTGTGTTAGTCAATATCCCCTTTGACGATATTGAAACCCTTGTCGACTCTGCCATCCAGATGGAAGGAAAGATCAACCAAGCCAATGAGAACCGCAAGCGTCACATGATGCATCAGCCAGGAACCCATCAGACCCCAAAGTATCGCCCTAACCCATCTCCAGGATTTTCCCCAAGAACAAATAGACCCCCAATGAACCGTCCGACCTATCCCAACCGTGGAAACCCAAGGCCCAGAGGAAATCACAACAACCCCGGCAACTCTAGCAATTTCAATCGTGCCCCACCCAAGTTCAACAACAACAATGCGACCGCCAACACCAACACTGCCTCGAGGACTGGAAGCAATGCTGTGCCTATTGCAGCAAAGGACAAGTCCCAAGTGACTTGTTATGACTGTGGAAATAAGGGTCACTACTCCAATGAGTGCCCCAAGAAGAATTCCGCAGCCCCCAATGCCAATGCCCCAGATCAGCAGCAGCGTCGTGTTCAGCCAGGAAGAAGGTTTTCCCTAGGGAATTCGCTCAACCGCAACGGCCGTCTTTTTCTCATGCATGCTGAAGAAGCCCAAGAAGCGCCAGACGTCATGCTGGGTATGTTTTCTATTAATTCAGTACTTGCTCGAGTGTTGTTTGATTCTGGTGCATCGCACTCATTTGTCACCAAAGAATTTGCATGCACTAGTAAGATTCAACCGACCAAACTGAAGCATGTTATGATTGTTCAAATCCCCGGTTCAACCACCAAAGCTAGGCAAATTTGCAAAGCCATCCCTATCTGAATCCATGGCATAGATTTTTATGCTAATCTGATAGTACTCGGAACTAAAGGTTTGGAAGTAGTACTAGGAATGGATTAGAAGTCCAAACATAAAGGATTGATTGACTGTTCCAAGAAAGCCATAACCATGACCAGTACCGCTGGAATATCAGTCGAGCATATATCTGAAACCTTACCTCGCCAATTCAAGTGCAACAAGAGTATAGCCAACCTACCATTGACCAAGTCCTGATAGTCTGTGAATACCCCGATGTATTTCCAGATGTTTTGCCCGGTATGCCTCCAGATCGGGATATCGAGTTTATCATCGAACTAATCCCCGGAACAAGACCTATAGCCCAGAGACCATATAGTATGAACCCGTCTAAACTAGAAGAACTGAAGAAGCAACTGGATGCCATGCTGGAAATTGGATTGTTTCAACCAAGTGCGTCACCATGGAGATCACCTGTCTTGTTCGTAGACAAGAAGGATGGAGGTAACCGTTTGTGTATGGATTACTGGAAGTTGAATGATGTCACCATCAAGAACAAGTACCCATTGCCCAAGATAGAAGATTTGTTTGATCAGTGGACCGGTGCCAAAGTGTTTTCTAAGATTGATCTTAGAATAGGCTATCATCAACTCAAGATTCGCGCAGAGGATATTCCCAAGACTGCCTTTACCACCAGATATGGATTATACGAGTATACTGTCATGACTTTTGGATTAACCAATGCCCCCGCTTATTTCATGAATCTCATGAATAAGATTTTTATGGACTTCCTGGATAAGTTTGTCATTGTTTTCATCGATGACATTATGATTTATTCCAAATCAGAAGAAGAACATGAGCTACACCTAAGGACCATTCTTGGAACCCTTAGAGAGCATCAGTTGTATGCCAAGTTTAGCAAACGTGAATTCTGGTTACAGGAGGTAGGATTCCTCGGCCACATTGTATCAGTCGGAGGAATTGTCGTTGACCCTGCAAAAGTGAAAGATGTCGAAGATTGGCAAGCCCCAACCACTCAAACCCAAGTTCGTGCATTTCTCGGATTGGCGGGATACTACCGCAAGTTCGTAGAAGGATTCTCGAGTATCACCAGACCCATGACCCAATTGCTGAATAAGGACAAGAAGTTTGAATGGACGGACAAATGTGAAGCGAGTTTTCAAGAACTCAAGAGAAGATTGATTTCAGCCCCAATCTTAATCATGCCGGATATCACAAAGCCCTTCGACGTCTATTGTGATGCATCCAAGATCGGTCTCGGATGTGTGCTAATGCAAGAAGGAAAAGTCATATCTTATCTATCACGACAACTGAAACAACATGAGCAAAATTACCCAACCCATGACCTCGAACTCGCAGCCGTAGTTCTAGCCCTGAAGACATGGAGGCATTACCTGATGGGAAACCGTTGTGAAATCTATTCGGATCACAAGAGTCTGAAGTATATATTCACTCAGAAGGAGCTGAATATGAGACAGAGAAGATGGATTGAGTTAATCAAGGATTACGATCTGGACATTCACTATCACCCTGGTAAAGCCAATGTGGTAGCAGATGCCCTTAGCAGATTGTCGTGCTGCTTGAACTCTATGATTTTGAAGGAGCAACCAAGCTTGCACAAAGAGATGGAATATTTCCGAATGGAATTAGTGAGTGAAGGATTTTTGGCTAGCATAGAACTTCAACCCACTTTGATCAGCCAGATCAAAGAGGCGCAGAAACGAAATGCTAGTATCGATGGAATCAAGTGTCGTATCGGTACAGGCAAAGTACCCCAATTCACCGAAGACGAAGAAGGAGTTCTGTGGTACAAAGGACGCCTTTGTGTACCAGCAGATTCTGAGTTGAAAGACGTTATTCTGAAGGAAGCTGATGATACTCTTTATTCTATCCATCCCGAAGGAACAAAGATGTATCAAGACTTGAAGGAGCAATTTTGGTGGCATAAGATGAAGAGAGAAATCAGAAGCTATATCGCCAAGTGTGATATATGTCAGCGAGTCAAGGCAGGACATCAAAGACCCGCTGGATTGTTGCAACCATTGCAGATTCTGGAATGGAAATGGGATTCCGTTGGAATGGACTTTATCACCGGATTGCCTACTTCTAGTAGGGGAAATGACTCTATCTGGGTCATAGTGGACAGATTGTCCAAATTCGCCCATTTCTTACCCGTGAAGACCACATATCAGAGTTCGAAGCTAGCGGAGTTATACATCGCTAGAATCTTCAGTTTGCATGGAGTCCCCAAGAACATCGTATGGGATCGAGGAACTCAGTTTACCTCGAGATTCTGGAAGAAAGTCCAAGAAGGTTTAGGAACCTGCCTAGATTTCAGCACCGCGTATCACCCTCAGACCGATGGACAAACGGAGCGAGTAAATCAAATACTCGAAGATATGTTGAGAGCATGTGTGTTAGAATATGGATCTAAGTGGGAAGACTGTCTGCTGTTTGCAGAATTTTCATACAACAACAGTTATCAAGCTAGTTTGCAAATGGCCCCATTTGAATTCATGTATGGAAGGAAGTGTCGCACCCCTTTGAACTGGTCGAAAGTAGGAGAGAGTCAGATTTTCGGTCCTGAGATCCTACGAGAAGAAGAAGAGAAGGTTCACAAGATTCGTGAGAACCTCAAGACAGTCCAATCCAGACAGAAGAGTTACGCCGACAAGAGACGTCGAGACCTCGCCTTCAACATAGGATATTTTGTGTTTCTGAAGGTGTCGCCATTGAAAGGAATGCAACGTTTCCAACTGAAAAGAAAGTTAGCCCCTAGATATATCGAACCCTTCAAGATTCTGAACCGTCGAGGAGAAGTGTCGTATCAATTGGAACTACCCGAAGAGATGTCAGCCGTGCACAATGTGTTCCATATCTCATTACTTCGCAAGTGCCTCGAAGTTGCACAGAAGACCGAAGTGTTCAAGAATATTGATCACCAGACCATAGAGATCAACGATGACCTGACCTATCCTGAAGTACCCATCCGTATTTTGGAAGAAGCCTTCAGAACTACCAGAACCCAGAGCATCAAGTTTCTCAAGATTCAGTGGAGCAACCACACAGAAGAGGAAGCTACCTGGGAGCGCGAATCTCTTCAAACCCAGAAGATCACATCAGGACGGAGTTTCCCGATCTCTTCAAATCCAAGGTAATCTTTTTCGTCCTTTTTCAAATCTCGGGACGAGATTTTGTTTAAGGGGGGAAGGTTTGTAACATCCCAAAAATATTAAACTTGAATCATCAAACTCTAATCATCAAAATTAGGGTTAACAAAAACTTTTCCAATTAAACATATGAAAGCATTCATATCTGTGGGTATTAAAATTTGGATTCTTTTGAATTGCCATTGTTCTGTGTTTCTTTGCTTGTAAAATGATTCTTAGGTGAAATAAATATCATCTAAACAATCCCCAAACTCTTCCCAAAGACAAACCAATCAAAACAAACAAACTAAGTGAATGGTCACTTTGGCCAAATTAACTCCCATGCCTACTTTGGCTATCTTTAACTTTCAGAACTTAACAGAAACATGTATGGATCTTTGCACCCCTTGATAGTACTCATAACAAGGTACCAAGGCCCACCTTGTGATCATCCAAAAACATTTGAATGCATAGTTTAAATGACAGTTTAAAATTGAATCTATTTCATATGGGAAGATCCCACTATTTCAAAAACCACTCAAACAAGCTCAATTTTCAAAACCCAAGCATCCACAGAATCCTCAACACATGCCTAGCACACCCACCAAAGATCTTTTCAAAATTCAAAACTCAAGTTCTTGCGGCCATTTCATCAAACACTTGGAGACAACAAATCAAACTGGCCAAACTTCACTGTTTTGAGCAGTAATTTGGCTAAGCATTGTTCACCATTGATCACACTTGTCTGCCCAGTGCGAACCAGAGCCTTGACCACCCCTAGCCCCTACCCTTTGCTGTATTGTTTCGTAGCATGGAAAACAAAAATTTTCTACCGCATACAAACAAACAAGCCAAGATCTATCTTCTAGATTGTAGCAACGAGTCGATGGAATAACTCACCCTCGAAGATTCCAAAGTGTTTAACGAGAGCGGATTCTCGTGGGTGATGTAGTCGTACTCTTCCCGTGGGCGTAGACGATCCTTTCAGCGCTATGCTCCTGCAGCGCTGTAGTCGGCTCGGTCACACGCTCGTAAGACCTTCCTCTCCCTTGTTCCAGCAGGCAGCGGAGGTTGTAGCACTCTCCTCGCGATTCCGGCAGCACAATGGCGTTGTACCGGAAGTAGAGGGGAGATCTCGCAGGGCTTCGCCTTAAGCCGGAGCGAGTATGGTGGACTATGAGAGAGCTCCTCGGCGATCAAGGGTTTAGACACACCAAGGAGGAGGTTCTAGGGCCGGCGGCTAGGGATTGGGGCTTGCCCAAGTCAGCGGCTAGGGGATCCCTAGGCGGCGGCAACAGGAGGTGGCGGCGCCGGGCTAGGGTTTTGGGGTGGAGAACTTGTGTGCTGGGAGGCGCCCGCCTCCCTTTATAGGTGGAGGCGCCGGCCAAGGGGAGGGAGTCCCTCCCCAACTCGGATCCCTAGTGGGCCGGCGGTGGAGGAGGAACTCCTCCCCAACTCGGTTTCCCACTTCCCTTCCACTTCCCAAAATAGCCGTTTGACTTTTCAAATTGGCGTTTGACTTTTCAAACTAGGATTTGATTAAACCCTTTATTTTGTTCAGCGATGACACCTAGTACATGATGCAATCATTCCAACTTGGTATGACACATTCATGTACCCTTCCCCTCCGGAGTGCCGGACATTCCGGAACCTTCTAGAACATTCCCGATGAAAACACCGGAACCATTCTCCAACTCCGAAATAGGACTTTGCTTATATGAATCTTATTCTCCGGACCATTACAGATCTCCTCGTGATATCCCGGATCCCATCCGAGACAACAAACAACATTCGGTCTCTTACTCATCATTCCATAACTACTCAAACAACATCGAATCCTTAAGTGTGTCCCCCTACGGTTCGTGAATTATGCGGACATGATCGAGACACTTCTCCGAACAATAACCAATAGAGGAATCTGGAAATTCATATGGCTCGCACATATTTCTACGATTACTTTGCGATCGAATGAACCACTTACATACGATACCAATTTCCCTTTGTCTCACGATAGTTTACTTTATCCGAGGTTATGACCGTCGGTATCTCTGCATACCTAGTTCAACCTCGTTACTGATAAGTACTCTTTTCTCGTTCTCGTGATATGTGATCCCTTATGAGCCAGTCACATGCTTGCAAGCTAATTGGATGACATTTCACTGAGAGGGCCTAGAGTATATCTATCCGTCATATGGATGGACAAATCCCACTCTTGATCCATGTGTCTCAACCAATACTTTCCGAACACTCAATGCCACCTTTATAGCCACCCAGTTACGGTGTGGTGTTTGATGTCATCAAAGCATCCTTCCGGAAAGGTGATATGCATGATCTCATGGTCGAAGGAATTAGGTTACTATGTATCAGAAAGCATATAGCAATTGAACTATTAAAATGACTTGATCTTTATGCTACGCTTATCTATAGGAGTATGTCCACCATATCATTCTCCTAACGATATGATCTTGTTGTTAATAACATCTCAATGTTCATGATAGGGAAACCACAATCATTTATTAACCAACAAGCTAGTATTATATAGAGGCTTTACTAGGGACTTCAATTTAAGTTTACAAATCACACAAGTATTAATGTTTCCTTGTTAATACTATTATAGCATGAATGTAAACATTTATCATAAACATAAAGATATAATAATAACTACATTTATTATTGCCTCTAGGGCATATCTCCAACAGTCTCCCACTTGCACTAGAGTCATCTAATCTAGATTACATGGTAATATACCGAACACCCATGGCAGTTTGGTGCTGGTCATGTTTTGCCCTCGGGAGAGGTTTAGTCAACGGATCCGCCACATTCAGATCTGTGTGTACTTTGCAAATCTTCATGTCTCCATCCTGGACATGTTCTCAAATAGCGTGAAAATGTAGCTTGATGTGCTTCATGTCTACATCCTGGACATGTTCTTGCGCATTGGCTATGGCGCCCATGTTATCACAGTAGATAGACATTGGGTCCAGCGCACTAGGAACCACACCCAGCTCTGTAATGAACTCTTTCATCCATATTGCTTCTTGAGAAACCTCCGAAGCAGCCATGTATTTCGATTCAGTTGAAGATCTCGCCACAACGCTTTGCTTTGCACTCCTCCAGCTAACTGCTGCACCATTCAAAGTAAATACGTATCCAGATTGTGATTTAGAATCATCCGGATCGGTGTTCCAACTAGCATCGGTGTAACCATTAACAACAAGCTGTTCATCACCTCCATAAGAAAGAACCATATCCTTAGTTCTTCTCAAGTACTTAAGGATGTTTTTGACTTCATCCAATGATCCACTCCTGGATCACTTTGATATCTGCTAGTTAAACTAACAACATATGCAATGTCGGGTCGAGTACATAGCATGGCATACATTAGAGATCCTATGGCTGAGGCATAAGGAGTCTTACTCATCCTTTCTCTATCTTCTGCCGTTGTCGGACTTTGAGTTTTACTCAACGTCGTATTGGGCAACATGGGCAAGAACCCTTTCTTGCTATCTTCCATTCCAAACCTCTTTAGAACTTTGTCCAAATATGTACTTTGTGACAATGATATTAGGCGTCTCGATCTATCTCTATAAATCTTTATGCCTAATATGTAAGCTGCTTCGCCAAGATCCTTCATTGAAAAACTATTATTCAAATATTCCTTGACACTATTAAGAAGGTCTACATCATTCTCAATCAACAATATGTCATCTACATATAGTATTAAGAATGATACAGAGATCCCACTCACTTTCTTGTAAATACAAGCTTCTCCATAAGTTTGTATAAAACCAAAACTTTTGATCACCTTATCAAAACGTTGATTCCAACTTCGGGATGCTTACTTCAATCCATAGATGGACCGTTGAAGTTTGCATACCTTGTTAGCATCTTTAGGATCGACAAAACCTTTGGGTTGCATCATATACAACTCATCTGCCATATCTCATAATCATAATGTGCAGCGATTGCTAACATAATCCTCACAGGCTTTAGCTTTGCTACTGGTGAGAAAGTCTCATCTTAGTCAACTCCTTGAATTTGTCGAAACCCTTTTGCGACAAGTCGAGCTTTATAGACAGTAACATTACCATCAGCATCTGTTTTCTTCTTGAAAATCCATTTGTTCTCGACAGCCTTCCGACCATCCGGTAAGTCCACCAAAGTCCATACTTGGTTTTCGTACATGGATCCAATCTCGGATTTCATGGCTTCTTGCCATTTATTGGAATCTGGGCTCATCATCGCTTCCTCATATGTCACAGGGTCATCGGTGTTGTCCACCAACATGACACTCATAACGGGATCATACCAATCAGGAGTGGTATGAGTTCTTGTTGACCTATGAGGCTCTGTAGCAACTACAACCGAAGTTTCATGATCATCATCATTAGCTTCCTCTCTTATTGGTGCAGGCACCACAAGAACTTCTTCCGGTGCTGCGCTACTCGCAAGTTTAAGAGAAGGTTCGACAACCTCGTCGAGTTCTACTTTCCTTCCAGTCACTTCTTTCGAGAGAAATTCTTTCTCTAGAAAGGATCCATTCTTGGCAACAAAGATTTTGCCCTCGGATCTATGATAGAAGGTATACCCAATAGTTTCCTTTGGGTATCCTATGAAGACGCATTTTTCTGCTTTGGGTTTAAGCTTGTCCGGCTGTAACTTCTTTACATAGGCTTCGCAACCCCAAACTTTAAGGAACGACAATTTAGGTTTCTTCCCAAACCATAATTCATACGGTGTCGTTTCAACGGATTTAGATGGTGCCCTATTTAAAGTGAATGCGGCTGTTTCTAATGCATAACCCTAAAATGATAGCGGTAAATCTGTAAGTGACATCATAGAACGAACCATATCTAAGAGAGTTCGATTACGACGTTCGGACACACCATTACGCTGTGGTGTTCCCGGCGGTGTCAATTGTGAAAGTATTCCGCATTTCTTCAAATGCTCGCCAAACTTGTAACTCAAATATTCACCTCCACGATCAGAACGTAGAAATTTAATCTTCTTGTTACGTTGATTCTCTACCTCACTTTGAAATTCCTTAAACTTCTCGAAAGTTTTGGACTTATGTTTCATGAAATAGATATACCCATATCTACTCAAGTCATTGGTGAAGGTAAGAACATAACGATAACCACCGCGCGATGCTACACTCATTGGACCACACACATCGGTATGTATGATTTCCAATAAATCCGTAGCTCGCTCCATCATCCCAGAAAATGGAGTCTTAGTCATTTTACCCATTAGACATGCTTCGCATCTTTCAAGTGATTCGAAATCAAGTGATTCAAGAAGTCCATCGGAATGGAGTTTCTTCATACGCTTCACTCCAATGTGACCAAGACGACAGTGCCACATATAGGTCGAGTTATCGCTCGATTTCAAACATTTAGCCTCAATGTTATTAATATGTGTATTTCCACTATCAAGATTCAATAAGAATATACCATCTATCAAAGGTGCATGTGCATAAAACATATTACTCATATAAATCGAACAACCATTATTCTCGGACTTAAACAAGTAACCGTCTCGCAATAAACAAGATCCCGATATAATGTTCATGCTTAACGCAGGCACCAAATAACAATTATTTAAGTATAAAACTAATCCCGATGGTAGATGAAGGGGTAGTGTGCCATGATCACATCAACCTTTGATCCGCTTCCCACGCATCGTCACCTCGCTCTTCGCTAGGTTCCGCTTATTCGCGCACTTTCGAGTTACAAATATGAGCAACCGAACCAGTATAAAATACCCAGGCACTACTACGAGTACTAGTGAGATACACATCAATAACATGTATATCGGATATACCTTTCTTCTTGATGTTGCCGTTCTTCAAATCCGCCAAGTACTTTGGGCAATTTTGCTTCCAGTGACCTTCTCCCTTGTCGTAAAAGCACTCAGTATCAGGCTTAGGTCCAGCCTTGGTCTTCTTCGCCGGCACGGTAACTTTCTTACCACCCTTCTTGAAGTGTCCCTTTTGCTTAGACTTGCCTTTCTTGAATTTGGTGGTCTTATTGACCATCAACACTTGGTGCTCTTTCTTGATCTCCACTTCTGTAGATTTCAACATGGCAAAGAGTTCTGGCAACTGTTTGTTCATGTTTTGCATATTTTAGTTCATCACAAAGTTCTTATAACTTGGTGGTAGTGATTGGAGGACACGGTAAATCGCCAAAGCATTAGGAATCACTAGACCCAAGCTTTGAAGTTTGTTTGCGTGCCCAGACATCTTAAGCACATGCTCACTGACGGAGCTGCCCTCTTCCATCTTGCAGTTAAAGAACTTTTCAGAAGCCTCATAGCTCTCAATCGCCGCATGAGTCTCAAAGATCAATTTGAGATCACAGACAATATCATGTGGGTCTGAATTCTCAAACCTTTTCTGAAGCTCCGATTCTAAACTATACAAGATAGCACACTGAATTGTGGAGTACTGAGTCTTCCGAGCGAGGTAAACATTCTTTACTTAAATCGTGACATCACCGCAGCGGTCACCAATGTGCATCCAAAGACATAGGTCAAATTACCAGCTGTGAGGACAATCCTCAAATTGCGGAACCAATCCGCGAAGTTGCTTCCATTGTTTTTGTAGAGGGAGTGTCCCAACCTTTATTAACATAAGGTGGTGTCCCCTGTGTTTACAATGCTAGTCCCTGGATCAATAGCTAGCATCCACAGTTAAGATGTAATATCAAGAAACAAAGGTCATAATATAACTTTATAACCAGGAATAACATAATTTTATTACATCTTTACATAGCTCATTTGGCTATTACATTACATTGCAGCAGAATAACTATAAGCATGGGTCCTTCATCTTCAAAGTGCCACAGGCAAATGCTGGTTGTAGACTTTGTAATCCTAATCAATCAATCAATCTTCTCTAAAACAATCAAACCTGCAACATTACAAGTTATAGCCACAAGGGTCAATACATTTGAATTGTATTGGCAAGTTTCACTACTATGTTGAATATAAGTGGATCCTATCATTACATGCATATTTGGCTAAGTAGAGTTTAGGCTTATTTGCATAAAGCAATATTTTAACCTGACTTTTCAAAATGGTCTTTAAAACTTTGATCAAATCTTTGAAAATCCCTTGGCAAAGCCCAAGTGTTTAAGTTGTTAACAATCTCCTTGCACACCTTGGTAACCCCAAGTGTAACAAGTTTTTCAACAAAATCTCTTGAGCTCCTTGGTAACCCCAAGTGCATCAAGCTTTAAGCAAAATCTCTTGAGCATCTTGGTAACCCCAAGTGCATCAAGCTTTAACAAAATCTCTTTGAATTCCTTGGTACCCCCAAGTGCATCAAGTTTTTATTTTTAGAAATTGGAATGTCGAGATCTCTCATAGTTCAAACTTTAGTTGCTCAGTATTGTCCATAACCGGGGACACGGCTAAGTACTTAGATTTTATTATCTTCTGCAGAAGTTGCACACTTTACCCACATGTCACAATCCCATCCTTTTGCCACCAGTGGCCACTAGATTAGCACTCACCAAGATGGATACTGGCAGATTGAGAATGTGACGAAGTCTTTCCAAAGGGTCCTCCAATACACCATTGCTAGATTGTCTTCAGCACCCATGAAGCATTCCAGATCCCCATGTCCAGTAAACTGAAGACAATGCATGGGTCTTCCCAATGTAGTTGACTAAGCCAGAGCCATAATGGCATGTGGTTGCACACGAAAGCCACAATTGGAGAAACATGTTCAATCTCTAAGTTTCCTGGGTGGTTTCCTTTGGAGCACAACACAAAGAGATTTCCATAGACATGGTTCCTTTTGTTGCCACCTTCTCCAAAACTCAAAGTATCCTTGGCCACCCACGTGGTTCATTGAGTCCTTGTTTTATTATATAAAAAACACAAGTCCTTTTCTCAACTTCATAAAATCTCAACATGTATCTCTTTTCAAAATATAGCATGGCTAAGCATGTAACAACTACATTGTTTTCTCTAAGGAATGTATAGGGTATCCTATTAGGATTTAGCATAGCATAAGTATAAAATTATTTTCATGCATGTTTCAAAATCCACTAAGTATAATGAAAATAGTAGGACTTTTAGATGATAGTGTAACTTGCCTTTTGGTAGGGAATGTTGGTTCACTCCTTGATCTTGCTAGTCTCACACTTTCTAACTTCACTACAAGTCAATCAAGCAAACACAATATCAACAAGCATTCCAAACCAATATTCAATCAAACAATTTTTCACACACACATAAAACAATGGAATCTAAGTCATGCATGTAAGCATGCAAGGGAGGGTTCTATTTGCAAAGATGGTCTCCACTAGGCTTCTCAACTTTTTAAGGTCAAAAGTGGTCATTTACCAAAATGGCAAAGTCATTTGCAAATGGGTTTTATCCATAAACCATTTTCAAAACCTTTCATCATTTTATGTGGTGAAAAACATTTTTCTTAATGCCACAACCTTAAGTGGTTTCACCAAATAAGTTGTTGTTTCCCAAAACTTGGTGTTTATGGTCAGTAGGTTTGGTCCAAAACATTTTCTCTAAAGTTTTTACTCAAAACCATTTTCATAACAAAACCATTATTTTTAAATGGCTAGAAATGACCAAATCAAGTTTTTATTCCAAAACTTTCACAAAAACCATTTTAAAATCCATGGGTTGGTTCCTAGGGTCAGTAAGTTTACAACAACCCATTTTGCAAAGGTTTTAATCCTAAAAACATTTTTGAATCATTTTTCTACTCTAAACAAGCACACAAAAGTTTCTGCAAAAACAAACACTCTAATGGATACTATTTGCTAAACCAAAGGCATGGTTGGCTAGGGCTTGTTCCACTGATTCCAATGATATCAAATTTCCAAATTTTGGACGTGTGGATCAAAAGTTACAAAGGTTTGAAAATCACATTCTAATCTGATTTCAAAATCAGTTCTAAAAAAACGGGGACACACTTTTCTTTTCTATTCGTCGATACGGTTGGTGGATCTGCTGCAGGCCGGTTAGATCAAGTTGCATCGCACGCACTGGCTGCGCACTTTTCGAGTTTAAGTGATCTAATCTCGTCTCTCCGATCTAAATCGAACGGTTGCTACCGCCAAGAATCGGCGGCCGACGGTGGCGGCCAGCGGCGGTGTTCGCGGCGTAACGACGAGAACATGAAGCAAGAGTAGTAGGGAAGGTGCTCACCGCGTTCGCAGAGTCCTGGGGAAGTTCGTCGTGTGGTCGGCGTGGCAAGAGGCGCACGAGGGTAGGAGGAATTCCTCGCTGGAGTTCGGTCTGGCGACGGTTGGCTCTGGTCGAGGTCGAAGACGATGCTACGGGTCACGAGAAGGCAAACCAGAAGCATGGTTAGACGCAGGAGATCACGGAGATGACGCGGGCGTGAAGGAGGAAGCTTGGGGCGGCCTGGACTTACCGGAGAAGCTCGACGGAGGCGAGACAGACGGCGGCGCTCAAAGCTTTGTCGAAGACGGCTCCCTAGGGCGCCCGCGGTCGAACAGAGGGTACTGGGAGATGCGACAGGGAGTGGTGAGTGCGCTCGTGTGCTCGGGGAGGCAGGAGGTGGCGAGGCTCGGCCGGAATCGAGGGAGGACGATGGTCGGAGACAGGGGTTGTCGCAAGCAATGCGGGCAACCTGGTGGCGATGTGGAGTTGGTGTTTGCGGGGAATGACAGAGGGAGGAGAGGTGCTTTTGTACGCATGGTCAGGGGCGAGATTAACGCAGCCATTATTCGTGAATTTACACGCGGATTGAATGGCAGTGAACGACAGCGAGGTTTGGGGGAGAAATGGTCGCGCGGGTGAGGAGGATGAACAGGGAGGTGGGGTCCAGTCGTTAGTGAGGATGCGAGAAGGAAAGGAGGTCCACCGGTCAGTCTCTGCACGGGTTCGAAAATGAGTATGAAACGTTTTTCTTCGGGGAGGAAAAGCTGGGCTGGTTCTGGGCCTTGTGGGCTTGGCCGGCTGGGCTGGTCCAGACTCTATTTTTTTTCTTTCCTGAACCTTTTCCCTTTTCTATTTTCCAATTCTGTTTTGAAATTTCAAACAACCAAACAATGTTCAAATCAAATCAAATAATCACCAAACCTTGCACTATGAATTTGGTTCTGTTCAGTAACATAAACCAAATTCCAAAACAAATTAATAATTTTAAATCTTTTTAGGTTCCATTCATTAATTAAATAAAATGGACCATGGTTTATTATTCAAATAGGGTTTGATTTTATTAATAAAATCTCTATTTGAAATCTAAATATTTTTCAAAACCAAATCAGTAGGTTTTATTTGGGAATATAAAATATTTGGAAAACTTATTTCAAATAAATAAATAAGTTTTGATGTTTTGAAAATAGTAAAACCTTTATTAATAAAACTTGGATATTAAATCCTTATAAATTTATTTTTAAATAACCCTTTACTATTTTTTTCAAAACAAAGCATTTTATTTCATAAGCTTTGGCCAAGGTTTAATTTGGCTTTATAAAATAATCTTTATTTATAAAAATCACCTTTTCTTTTGTAAACCAAATCCTTTTATTTAAAGATTAAAAATAGTAATTTTAAATATTTTTATTTTCCTTTAATAAATGTTTTATCACTTTTAAATCCTTTTAAGATTTTATTTGATCCAACTTGGTTTGAAGTTCCAATTGAATTCAAAAAGTTTCTTCTGGCTCTGAAAATCAAACAAAGTTTTATTTTATTCATTTATTTTTCACATTACAAGATTTGGTAAATCTTGGGATGTGACAGGCTACCACCCTTAAAATAAATCTCGTCCCGAGATTTGGGAAGGCTAGGGTTACAAGTAGGCTCAAAACAACTAGGGTACTACCACCCTTAAAGTATTCAAACAAAAATTACATAGTGTCCTTCTTGGGATCCTGGGAAGGCTTCTCTGAGCAATTTTTGCATTGTGTCCTTTGTTTCCATACTTGACTCATGGGCCAAGGTTGAGTTTCTCCATAGGCTTGGTGATCTTGTTCTTCATCTTTTCTGGACAGTTGCTTGCATAATGTCCTGGGTTTTTGCAATTGAAATAGTGGATGTCTTGGAGTTCTTTACGTGGCTCTTGTGGACAAGTTGCTACATAGTGGCCTAATTCTTTGCAGTTGTTGCACACCACTTGGCCAATCTCTTTATTCTTCTTGTTCTCTGGGCATCCACTGGAGTAGTGTCCCATTTCCTTACATTTACGACATTGCACAAGGCTCATGTCCTGCTTTTGTTTCTTGGGTTTCTTTAGTCCTTTGAATTGGGTTGTCTTGTTTGGAGTTATAAGTGGTCCTTTTCCTTTCTTGGTAGACTTGGATCCTTCTTGTTTCCTTTGTTCCACAATAGAGTAGATGGGGCATTGGATAGGGACATGGTTGGTTCCTTCACAAATATAACAAGTAGCTTGAGAGGTGGGACATTGTCCAACAGGATGTTTCTCTTCACAGTTGGGGCATTGATCTCCATGCTCCCTGGAAGTATGATCCTTGTCTCCACAAATAATGCAAGCTGGGGCTCCATCTAGAATAACATTTCTGTCATCCTTGTTGTCAAAGACTCTTTTGGGATAGCTTTCTTCCATCTTGATCATTTGATCAGTCACCTTAAGCATCAGTTGGCCTTGAGTTTCCAAAAATCCTTGCAGGGCTGGATCTGCTCCACTAGTGTTAGCTATGAATTGAGCTGTCACTTGGTTCAACTGGTGTTGAGTTGCTATGAGCTCTTTCATGCTGTCCTCTTGGTTGGTGTTGGTGTCATCAACCTTGAGGTTGGAGTCTCTTGGAGTAGTCATCTGTTTGGGTTGAAGGAAGATTAGAATAGGCAAAAGGTTTTTCTAAGGAATCAATTCTAATCACACACATCACAATTCACACAAGCAATGTGCATGTAATCACAACCAAACATTTCATTCAAACACAAAGTTCTAGCACATACTTAGGCAACAAAATATTTTTGTTACACCACATAAGTTGGTGGGTTTGACTTTAACTAAAAATATGGTGGTCCATCTATATGGTTCACTTGTGATCTTTCCATCCTTCTTGGTTGATTCTTCTTTACATGAGGTCATGGTTTCCTTGGGAAAAACTCTTGGTTACTTTGACTTCTAATGATGTAGGCTCCTTCTAACTTTTGCATTCCCTCAGTCTCTAAATCTTGAGCAAGATTTCCTTGTTTCACTTGTAATCCTTAGTGGCATCCAAGTTGGAAGTCCTTGGCGAACATGCTGAAGTTGTTGAAGTCATTAGAGTTGAAGAAGTTGAAGTCATTAGAGTTGAAGAAGTCCTTTGCACATGGTGTAGTCTTTGGCCATGGGGTAGGTTTTTCCATCAAGTTTGAAATAGAAGAGATGTAGAATCAAAATCAAAATGGTGGAGGAAAGAGTTTACAAGTTTGTTTGTAAATAAGTTTTTGGAACCAATACAAATCCTATTTTTCTAAGGGGTTTTTTCCAATCCTAGGTTTACAAATCCTACAGGCAACACAATGCTCTGATACCATCTGTAGAGGGAGTGTCCCAACCTTTATTAACATAAGGTGGTGTCCCCTGTGTTTACAATGCTAGTCCCTGGATCAATAGCTAGCATCCACAGTTAAGATGTAATATCAAGAAACAAAGGTCATAATATAACGTTATAACCAGGAATAACATAATTTTATTACATCTTTACATAGCTCATTTGGCTATTACATTACATTGCAGCGGAATAACTATAAGCATGGGTCCTTCATCTTCAAAGTGCCACAGGCAAATGCTGGTTGTAGACTTTGTAATCCTAATCAATCAATCAATCAATCTTCTCTAAAACAATCAAACCTGCAACATTACAAGTTACAGCCACAAGGGTCAATACATTTGAATTGTATTGGCAAGTTTCACTACTATGTTGAATATAAGTGGATCCTATCATTACATGCATATTTGGCTAAGTAGAGTTTAGGCTTATTTGCATAAAGCAATATTTTAACCTGACTTTTCAAAATGGTCTTTAAAACTTTGATCAAATCTTTGAAAATCCCTTTGCAAAGCCCAAGTGTTTAAGTTGTTAACAATCTCCTTGCACACCTTGGTAACCCCAAGTGTAACAAGTTTTTCAACAAAATCTCTTGAGCTCCTTGGTAACCCCAAGTGCATCAAGCTTTAAGCAAAATCTCTTGAGCATCTTGGTAACCCCAAGTGCATCAAGCTTTAACAAAATCTCTTTGAATTCCTTGGTACCCCCAAGTGCATCAAGTTTTCATTTTTAGAAATTGGAATGTCGAGATCTCCCATAGTTCAAACTTTAGTTGCTCAGTATTGTCCATAACCGGGGACACGGCTAAGTACTTAGATTTTATTATCTTCTGCAGAAGTTGCACACTTTACCCACATGTCACAATCCCATCCTTTTGCCACCAGTGGCCACTGGATTAGCACTCACCAAGATGGAGTACTGGCAGATTGAGAATATGACGAAGTCTTTCCAAAGGGTCCTCCCATACACCATTGCTAGATTTTCTTCAGCACCCATGAAGCATTCCAGATCCCCATGTCCAGTAAACTGAAGACAATGCATGGGTCTTCCCAATGTAGTTGACTAAGCCAGAGCCATAATAGCATGTGGTTGCACACGAAAGCCACAATTGGAGAAACATGTTCAATCTCTAAGTTTCCTGGGTGGTTTCCTTTGGAGCACAACACAAAGATATTTCCATAGACATGGTTCCTTTTGTTGCCACCTTCTCCAACACTCAAAGTATCCTTGGCCACCCAGGTGGTTCATTGAGTCCTTGTTTTATTATATAAAAAACACAAGTCCTTTTCTCAACTTCATAAAATCTCAACATGTATCTCTTTTCAAAATATAGCATGGCTAAGCATGTAACAACTACATTGTTTTCTCTAAGGAATGTATAGGGTATCCTATTAGGATTTAGCATAGCATAAGTATAAAATTATTTTCATGCATGTTTCAAAATCCACTAAGTATAATGAAAATAGTAGGACTTTTAGATGATAGTGTAACTTGCCTTTTGGTAGGGAATGTTGGTTCACTCCTTGATCTTGCTAGTCTCACACTTTCTAACTTCACTACAAGTCAATCAAGCAAACACAATATCAACAAGCATTCCAAACCAATAATCAATCAAACAATTTTTCACACACACATAAAACAATGGAATCTAAGTCATGCATGTAAGCATGAAGGGAGGGTTCTATTTGCAAAGATGGTCTCCACTAGGCTTCTCAACTTTGTAAGGTCAAAAGTGGTCATTTACCAAAATGGCAAAGTCATTTGCAAATGGGTTTTATCCATAAACCATTTTCAAAACCTTTCATCATTTTATGTGGTGAAAAACATTTTTCTTAATGCCACAACCTTAAGTGGTTTCACCAAATAAGTTGTTGTTTCCCAAAACTTGGTGTTTATGGTCAGTAGGTTTGGTCCAAAACATTTTCTCCAAAGTTTTTACTCAAAACCATTTTCATAACAAAACCATTATTTTTAAATGGCTAGAAATGACCAAATCAAGTTTTTATTCCCAAACTTTCACAAAAACCATTTTAAAATCCATGGGTTGGTTCCTAGGGTCAGTAAGTTTACAACAACCCATTTTGCAAAGGTTTTAATCCTAAAAACATTTTTGAATCATTTTTCTACTCTAAACAAGCACACAAAAGTTTCTGCAAAAACAAACACTCTAATGGATACTATTTGCTAAACCAAAGGCATGGTTGGCTAGGGCTTGTTCCACTGATTCCAATGATATCAAATTTGCAAATTTTGGACATGTGGATCAAAAGTTACAAAGGTTTGAAAATCATATTCTAATCTGATTTTAAAATCAGTTCTAAACAGAACAGGGGACACACAACACTTTTCTATTCGCCGATACCGGTTCGGGTGGATCACGTGCTGCAGGCCGTTAGATCAAGTTGCATCGCACGGCACTGGCTGCGTACCCTTTCGAGTTTAAGTGATCTAATCTCGTCTCTCCGATCTAAATTGAACGGTTGCTACTGCCTGGCCAAGAACTGGCGGCGCTCGACGGTGGCGCACGACGGCGGTGATCTGGCTACGGCGTAACGACGAGAACAGGAAGCGAGAGTAGTAGGGAAGGTGCTCACCGTGTTCGCAGAGGCCTGGGGAAGTTCGTCGTGTGGTCGGCGTGGCAAGAGGCGCACGAGGGCAGGAGGAATTCCTCGCTGGAGTTCGGTCTGGCGACGGTTGGCTCTGGTCGAGGTCGAAGACGATGCTACGGGTCACGAGAAGGCAAACCAGAAGCATGGTTAGACGCAGGAGATCACGGAGATGACGCGGGCGTGAAGTAGGAAGCTTGGAGCGGCCTGGACTTACCGGAGAAGCTCGACGGAGGCGAGACAGACGGCGGCGCTCAAAGCTTTGTCGAAGACGGCTCCCTAGGGCGCTCGCGGTCGAACAGAGGGTACTGGGAGATGCGACAGGGAGTGGTGACTGTGCTCGTGTGCTCGGGGAGGCAGGAGGTGGCGAGGCTCGGCCAGAATCGAGGGAGGACGATGGTCGGAGACAGGGGGTTGTCGCAAGCAATGCGGGCAGCCTGGTGGCAATGTGGAGTTGGTGTTTGCGGGGAATGACAGAGGGAGGAGAGGTGCTTTTGTACGCATGGTCAGGGGCGAGATTAACGCAGCCATTATTCGTGAATTTACGCGCGGATTGAATGGCAGTGAACGGCAGCGAGGTTTGGGGGAGAAATGGTCGCGCGGGTGAGGAGGATGAACAGGGAGGTGGGGTCCAGTCGTCAGTGAGGATGCGAGAAGGAAAGGAGGTCCACCGGTCAGTCTCTGCACGGGTTCGAAAATGAGTATGAAACGTTTTTCTTCGGGGAGGAAAAGCTGGGCTGGTTCTGGGCCTTGTGGGCTTGGCCGGCTGGGCTGGTCCAGACTCTATTTTTTTTCTTTCCTGAACCTTTTCCCTTTTCTATTTTCCAATTCAGTTTTGAAATTTCAAACAACCAAACAATGTTCAAATCAAATCAAACAATCACCAAACCTTGCACTATGAATTTGGTTCTGTTCAGTAACATAAACCAAATTCCAAAACAAATTAATAATTTTAAATCTTTTTAGGTTCCATTCATTAATTAAATAAAACGGACCATGGTTTATTATTCAAATAGGGTTTGATTTTATTAATAAAATCTCTATTTGTAATCTAAATATTTTTCAAAACCAAATCAGTAGGTTTTATTTGGGAATATAAAATATTTGGAAAACTTATTTCAAATAAATAAATAAGTTTTGATGTTTTGAAAATAGTAAAACCTTTATTAATAAAACTTGGATATTAAATCCTTATAAATTTATTTTTAAATAACCCTTTACTATTTTTATCAAAACAAAGCATTTTATTTCATAAGCTTTGGCCAAGGTTTAATTTGGCTTTATAAAATAATCTTTATTTATAAAAATCACCTTTTCTTTTGTAAACCAAATCCTTTTATTTAAAGATTCAAAATAGTAATTTTAAATATTTTTATTTTCCTTTAATAAATGTTTTATCACTTTTAAATCCTTTTAAGATTTTATTTGATCCAACTTGGTTTGAAGTTCCAATTGAATTCAATAAGTTTCTTCTGGCTCTAAAAATCAAACAAAGTTTTATTTTATTCATTTATTTTTCACATTACAAGATTTGGAAAATCTTGGGATGTGACAGTTTTTCAACTTTTCTTTCTCTAGGAACGCATTAAAATTGATGGTAGGGGCCGCCATTGATCTACAACATATTTGCAATAGTTTAGACTAAGTTTATGACAAATTGAGTTCTAATTAATAGTTAAATTAATCTAGGTGAACTCCCACTCAAAACAATATCCCTCACATTGTTTTAGTGATCACACAAACCAAATCCACCACATCAACACCGATCATCACGAGAGTTGATATAGTTTCAATGGCGAATAATCGACATGTTCATCATATCTACTATATGATTCATGCTTTACCTTTCGGTGATCCGTGTTCCGAGACCATGTCTGTACATGCTAGGCTCGTCAAGATCAAACCTTAGCTTCCGCATGAGCAAATCTGGCTTGCTCACGTTGTATACACTTGCGGAATCTAACACACCCGATCATCACGTGGTGCTTCGAAACAACAAGCTTTAGCAACGGTGCTAACTAAGGGTGAACACTTTATGACTTGAAATTCATTTGCATGAGGGATCATCTTATAATGCTACCGTTGTTAACTAAGCAATACAAGATGCATAAAGGATTAACATCACATGCAATTCATAATATGTGATATGATATGGTCTTTCTTCTTTGTGCTTCCGATCTCCATATTCAAGCACGAACATGATCTCCATCATCACCGGCATTGCATCAAGGTCAATGACGCTTCTCCATGGTTGTCGTCCACCGACTTCAACTATTACAACTACTTTGAATAGACACGCGAGTCTTAACAAAATTAAAGACAACCATATGGCTCCTGCCGGTTGCCAACTTACAATAAGGAACATTGCATACATCAAATATAATCACAATCATGGCCATATCACATCACTGCACACCCCTGCAAAACAAAGTTAGACGCCTCTACTTTCTTTGCATGTTTTACGTGGTTTGGGGCTTTCTATAAGTGTCGTTCTAACTTATGAACAAGAACCACAACATTGATACTAGTATTGTCAATCACCCATTGTAAATTGAATCTTAACTATGCTGGGAGAAACAGGCACCCGCAAAGCCACCTATGCAATACAAGTTGCATGTCAAGCGTGGAGCAAGTCTCATGAACGATGTCATGTAAGGTTAGCCCGGGCCGCTTCATCCCAACATACCGCAAGATGCAAAGTACACAAGAAGTAATCGATAATAAAAGCATCAACGCCCACAATGACCATTGTGTTCTACTCGTGCAACAGATCTACATATAGACACGGCTTTGATACCACTGTAGGGTTTCGTAGCATGGAAAACAAAAAATTTCTACCGCATACAAACAAACAAGCCAAGATATATCTTCTAGATTGTAGCAACGAGTCGATGGAATAACTCACCCTCGAAGATTCCAAAGTGTTTAACGAGAGCGGATTCTCGTGGGTGATGTAGTCGTACTCTTCCCGATCTCAAGATCGCGTAGACGATCCTTCCGGCGCTGTGTTCCGGCAGCGCTTCCGCAGTTGGTCACACGTTCGGTACTCAATGAATACCTTCCTCTCCCTTGTTCCAGCAGGCAGCGGAGGTTGTAGCACTCTCCTCGCGATTCCGGCAGCACAACGGCGTGGTACCGGAAGTAGAGGGGAGATCTCGCAGGGCTTCGCCTTAAGCCGGAGCGAGTATGGTGGACTATGAGAGAGCTCCTCGACGATCTAGGGTTTAGACACACCAAGGAGGAGGTGCTAGGGCCGGCGGCTAGGGCTTGGGGCTTGCCCAAGTCGGCGGCAACAGGAGGTGGCGGCGCCGGGCTAGGGTTTTGGGGTGGAGAACTTGTGTGCTGGGAGGGGCAACCCCGCCCCTCCCTTTATAGGTGGGAGGCTCCGGCCAAGGGGAGGGGGTCCTCCCCAACTCGGATCCCTAGTGGGGCGGCGGTGGAGGAGGAACTCCTCCCCAACTCGGTTTCCCACTTCCCTTCCACTTCCCAAAATAGCCGTTTGACTTTTCAAATTGGCGTTTGACTTTTCAAACTAGGATTTGATTAAACCCTTTATTTTGTTCAGCGATGACACCTGTACATGATGCAATCATTCCAACTTGGTATGACACATTCATGTACCCTTCCCCTCCGGAGTGCCAGACATTCCGGAACCTTCTAGAACATTCCCGATGAAAACACTGGAACCATTCTCCAACTCCAAAACAGGACTTTCCTTATATGAATCTTATTCTCTGGACCATTCCGGATCTCCTCGTGATATCCCTGATCCCATCCGAGACTCCGAACAACATTCGGTCTCTTACTCATCATTCCATAACTACTCAAACAACGTCGAATCCTTAAGTGTGTCCCCCTACGGTTCGTGAATTATGCGGACATGATCGAGACACTTCTCCGAACAATAACCAATAGAGGAATCTGGAAATTCATATGGCTCCCACATATTTCTACGATTACTTTGCGATCGAATGAACCACTTACATACGATACCAATTTCCCTTTGTCTCACGATAGTTTACTTTATCCGAGGTTATGATCATCGGTATCTCTGCATACCTAGTTCAACCTCGTTACCGATAAGTACTCTTTTCTTGTTCCCGTGATATGTGATCCCTTATGAGCCAGTCACATGCTTGCAAGCTAATTGGATGAGATTTCACCGAGAGGGCCTAGAGTATATCTATCCGTCATATGGATGGACAAATCCCACTCTTGATCCATGTGTCTCAACCAATACTTTCCGAACACTCAATGCCACCTTTATAGCCACCCAGTTATGGTGTGGTGTTTGATGTCATCAAAGCATCCTTCCGGTAAAGGTGATATGAATGATCTCATGGTCGAAGGAATTAGGTTACTATGTATCAGAAAGCATATAGCAATTGAACTATTAAAATGACTTGATCTTTATGCTACGCTTATTTATAGGAGTATGTCCACCATATCATTCTCCTAACGATATGATCTTGTTGTTAATAACATCTCAATGTTCATGATAGGGAAACCACAATCATTTATTAACCAACAAGCTAGTATTATATAGAGGCTTTACTAGGGACTTCAATTTAAGTTTACAAATCACACAAGTATTAATGTTTCCTTGTTAATACTATTATAGCATGAATGTAAACATTTATCATAAACACAAAGATATAATAATAACTACATTTATTATTGCCTCTAGGGCATATCTCCAACATTTGCACCATGCCATGCCAACCCGAAGGAACCCTTGCCAGCCGACCATGGCTAGCTAGCCAGAGCAAGCACCAAGCCTAAACACCATGTCTAGGACACAGGCCACCGTCCATCGCCACCCCCTGTCCAGCGCTAGAACCCTGCCAGCCACTGGACCACACGCCCAAGCCATGCCAAGCTTCTCTGCGAGCATTCCGAGAGCGCGCCAGAGCGCCACCCTCGACACACGCCCACAGACCACGCGTCGCCCTTGCCGCGTGCACGCGTGATCACCACCGCCCCAGTAACCCCGCAGACACCCCCGTTCGCCGCCCCATGCCTCACATCCACCGCTCGCCGTCGAAGACGCCGCCTCTGCCACGCAGAGCACCGCACGTTCCCGACCATCGGACAACTAGGATACTGATGTTGTCCTGCACTCCAGGGACCAATTTGCGTTCCAATATGGCTTCAGGACTAATTAGAATTGTACCATCAAGGTTGTGAAGGGCCAGATTTGTTGATGGTACAATATTGGGTCCCAGATGCTTTTTAAGTTGACTGACATGGAATGTGGGATGAAGAAGACAACCATTAGATAATAGAAACTTCTAGGATACAACTCCAACCTTCTCCAACACAAGAAAAGGGCCATAGTATTTGGAGTGGTGCTTCAGGTTATGATGTAAACTCAAAGAGGTGTGCGTGTAAGGTTGTATTTTTAAGTATACCATTGTAACGTACCAAAGATATTAAACTTGAATCATAAAACTCTAATCATCAAAATTAGAGTTAACAAAAACTTTTCCAATTAAACATATGAAAGCATTCATATGTGTGGGTATTAAAATTTGGATTCTTTTGAATTGCCATGGTTTTGTGTTTCTTTGCTTGTATAATGATTCTTAGGTGAAATAAACATCATATAAACAATCCCCAAACTTTTCCCAAAGACAAACCAATCAAAACAAACAAACTAAGTGAATGGTCACTTTGGCCAAATTAACTCCCATGCCTACTTTGGCTATCTTTAACTTTCAGAACTTAACAGAAACATGTATGGATCTTTGCACCTCTTGATAGTACTCATAACAAGGTACCAAGGCCCACCTTGTGATCATCCAAAAACATTTGAATGCATAGTTTAAATGACAGTTTAAAATTGAATCTATTTCATATGGGAAGATCCCACTATTTCAAAAACCACTCAAACAAGCTCAATTTTCAAAACCCAAGCATCCACAGAATCCTCAACACATGCCTAGCACACCCACCAAAGATCTTTTCAAAATTCAAAACTCAAGTTCTTGCGGCCATTTCATCAAACACTTGGAGACAACAAATCAAACTGGCCAAACTTCACTGTTTTGAGCAGTAATTTGGCTAAGCATTGTTCACCATTGATCACAATTGTCTCCCCCAGTGCGAACGAGTGCCTTGACCACCCCTAGCCCCTACCCTTTGCACCATGCCATGCCAACCCGAAGGAACCCTTGCCAGCCGACCATGGCTAGCTAGCCAGAGCAAGCACCAAGCCTAAACACCATGTCTAGGACACAGGCCACCGTCCACTGCCACCCCCTGTCCAGCGCTTGAACCCTGCCAGCCACTGGACCACACGCCCAAGCCATGCTAAGCTTCTCTGCGAGCATGCCGAGAGCGCGCCAGAGCGCCACCCTCGACACACGCCCACATCGCCGCGGCCTTGCCGAGTGCACGCGTGATCACCACCGCCCCAGCAACCCCGCAGACACCCCCATTCGCCGCCCCATGCCTCACAGCCACCGCTCGCCGTCGAAGACGCCGCCTCTGCCGCGCAAAGCATCGCACGTTCCCGACCATTTGCCACCGCCCCTACATGCGAATTTAAACCATAGAGCATCGCCAGGAGACCGCCCGTCGATGCCAACCTCGGCCATGCCTCTAGCCACCCGTAGCCGTGTCGCCACTGTCGCCTGCCCATCCCTCTTGGTCTCGCCGTCGAGCCTATAAAAGGAGACGACCCCCGCTCGATTTCTTAACACCATCTCACTCCCCTCACCTCACTGATCATTCCACCCCTTAGCCGGAGCAAGGCAAGCAGCGCATCGCCGGAATTTGGCCGGAGCTAGCCGCTGCAGAGGAGAAGAGGAGCCGTTGATTTCGTCCACCCCCGGAGCTGCCGCAACCACCCCTGAGTTCACCGTCGTCGACTTCGTCGTTTGCCCGCCTCGCCGTCATCACTGGAGCCCCGGTATGCCCCCTATGCACCCCCACTGAGACGCTAGGGTTCAAGCTCGCCGGTGACCTGTTCATCGTCGATGACAACCCTCAGCCGTCGATCTTCATTCTAATCCAACGCACCATATCGCCCCGTACTGCTTCACGTTTAAAGAGCCACTGACCAGTATACCCCATATCGGAGTGACACCGGGCCGCCCAATAACCCTTCCCAAGTTTCACTTGTTTGAATTTAGCTTTTTCTATTTATATTCAAACTTAGTTCTGTACCTAGTTTCAAAAATCAACCCAGCTCGATTCAGTAAACCAAATTGCATGAAACCAATTTTTTTAGAAAGATATTGAAATGCTTAATCCAAGCCCGTTGGATTCAAATCATTTGGATCTGTAGATCAACCTTGGTAAAAATAACAAGGCAGAAGCTTTTCTGCATTCAAACATTTTTCAAATTTAAACCATAATAGCTTTTGAGTTGTTTCCAACTCTCAAAAATCACCTTTGATCATACCTTTCAGAATATATAAAAATATATGGGTTTACTTACAGAAATAATGTTCAAGTAATAAAAGAATGCCACATAGGCATTTCTGGTCACTTTATTTATTTAAAATAAAAAGTGTAAACCTTATTAAATTGTGACACCACTTTAAATCATATTCCCATGTACTGAAATATGTGGTGATGACATGTACATGATCCCATGTTTGAGTTGGAGAATATTAAATCTTAAGTAGTTTTTCAATGAGTAGAAATTACTTTTCTAAAAATAAAATAAATAGGACAAATGCTTTAATCTTGTAATATTAGTGCTGATGCTAGATCATATATAGAATCCTTTTGTGTGATGATTGAAAGTAGTTAAGTAATTTTTGGTGATTGTGTACCTCGTATTTATTCATAGACGCTAGTACCGACCAATGATACGAGGAGGAAGGAGGATACTACGAAGAAGAAGCCAAGGAGAACTTCAACCACTGCTCTGCACAAGGCAAGCTAACACTTGCAAGATTATACTGATACTGATGCAAGCCTAATACTACTAGTTGATTGAGCAAGCTAACACTTGCAACTATGAAAGTTAGATAACCCATGCAATGCAATAAGCCTGCTTGGTTAGACACATTTGATGATACCCCATCCTAGTTTTACTTGCAAGCTTTCTACTTTATTTCTTTAGCAAAGCTATTACTTAGAGTTTTCTTGAGTAAATTGTAGATACTAGAAAGATAATTGAAGGTTGCATAAAGAACATTAAATTTGGCCTAAGCTAGATAATATTGATGTCATCCTAAGGCATGAGATTGAACTTAGTTAAACCCCACTTGTTTACCACCCCTCATTAGTACTCACCCTCACTTGTAGATGCTAGTGCTAAGCATAAAACTTGATCAACTTTAGATGGGAATACTTGGTGGAAAATTGTTATGAAAACCTTAGAATGATGAGTCATTCTACTGAGATGTTTTGACATGTGTTTACGAACACCAGATGATTTTGGTGATGAAAATGTTGAGGCAGGAGCCTTAGCCCCTTTATAAAACTGATGGTTGTCTGGATGTGATACCATTCCAATTTTATCGTACAACCACAATACCCGAAAATTGGGTAGGGCTTGACTGGAAACTTATATACCTTAGTATGGGTTCCCTCACGGCCAAGGTCTGAGCTGAGGCTACCTTGTAAAGATTGTCGACCTGTGTAGTACCCAAGATGACAGTTGGTCATGGTTGGGAGGCCAAACTCACAGGAGTGGTGCCTATACTAGGGCGTGTAATTGAAAGGTTAGGATTGATTATCCGCATACTGAGTATGGTGAATTGAGGATTTGTTCCTGACGGATGTATCAAATGTTGTGGTAAAAGTGTACAATCTCTGCAGAGTGTCAAACTATTCGAATAGCCGCGTCCGCGGTTATGGACAGTTGAAGTGGCCATACTGTTCCCCCGTCAGATGTTTTCAAAATGACTTGTGAAATGAATTGAGGTTTTGACTTGACCACAACAAAGTTGTGATATGAAATACAAGTTCCCACTTAGGTGTTATAAAATTTTAACTATCTTTTCTTGCTTCTGAACTTAGTAGAGGTAAATCTGGCCTTTTGCAAAACAACCATAGAGCTTAGTGTCCTATTACAAAAACCCCCTTCACTTGTTAGTATTAGTTTGCGAGTACTTAAAGAGTACTCATGGCTTTGTCCCTGGCTATTCCCGTGGCCAGACTATGAAGAGGAGTACCAGGATGATGGACCCCAGGAAGGTTACGACAACTAGGATCATCTCCCATCCTCAGCATTGCCTGTGACCCCGAAGATGGAGCTTCCCCTACGCTACCGTTATTATTACGTATTTACGCTGCCTGAGTTATATTAAGAACTAGATCATGAGATCCTTATTTGTGTAAGACCTTATGTATGGTTTGTAATGGATGATGTACTGTGGTATCCAATCTGTTATGTCTCGCAAAAATGGTAATCCTGTGATTGCGATGTATGGCATAACAGGCATCTGGGATTAAAAATCCGGGTGTTGACAACCATGTACCCAATGTCCAGGTTTCTCTCCACTCTGTTCTTGTTAGCAAAATGCTTCATTCTCTCTTGTGCCTTTAACAAATTTTCTTTAATTTGTGCCGCAATCAGTTGAGTATTGGTTGATGGAAGTAGTGTCTCACTGTTGTCCTCAATTGGTAACAACAAATCAGCAATGAGAGGAGGTTTTCTGCCATAGAGAGCATAGAATGGGGTCATATTGAGTGAAGAGTGAAAACTATTGTTGTACCACCACTCTGTCATAGATAACCAGTGACTCCACTTTCTAGGTTGCTGAAATGCCATACATATGAGGTAATTCTCCAAGCATTGGTTAACCCTTTCAGTTTGTCCATCTATTTGGGGGTGGTAGGATGTACTGAAATGGAGTTTAACTCCTAGGGAAGTGAAGAGATTCTTCCACAGGTTACTTGTGAAGATCATATCCCTATCACTTACTATCATAGAAGGCAGCCCATGCAATTTGAAGATAATGTCCTTAAATGCCTTAGCCACAATTTTGACAGTAAATGGATGCTTGAGTGGAACAAAATGTGCATATTTTGTGAATCTATCAACCACCACCAAGATGACATCCTTGTTATCAGAATTTGGTAAACCTTCCACAAAATCCATGCTAACATGTGTCCACGCAAACTCAGGAATGGGCAAAGGTTGCAAACGGCCATGTGAAAGGGCAATATGCCCATATCCGTTATTTCAGTTAAATGATCACACCAATGGTAGAGTGTGGACTAATGTTTATTTCTTAGTATGTATACAGGTTTTAGTCCACAAGTGATGATAAGTCGTGGTGTGAGACCCCCCATTCGCCACTCAAGAAAGAACCGATGGTTTCATTCTATTTCTCTGTCCTTTTATTTGAGTCCTATAGAAAACACCGCACTGTTAGAGGGGCGGTCTTGATGAGCTTATTGGGGATGCTTTTATAACATATAAACATCCTATCACCATATAGTCATCACACCCACCAGAGAAAAAGCTTTGAGTCAAAGGAAAAAAATGCCTGTTTAAGGATTTTTCAAACTGACGGGAAAACCGACACCGCCGGACGTGGCGCAGGATCAAACCGGCACCGCCAGACGTGGCACCGGATCAAACCATGGGCTGCCGAAATGAACGGCCTCTATGCCGAACAGGTAGTAAGAGGACTACTTCGGTGGGGCGTGGTGGACTCGGTTTTGCAACATGCGGTCGACACCTCAAATATTCAGCTTTGGATAGCGTTTTTTGGTGCGTACGGTAGGACTTTTTGAGCGCATGGTATTTTACAGCTTCTGTTGAAGCACCTTTTTTTGACTCTCACGCGCTAAATCAACAATTTTGCCTGGGCAGGTGCGATTTAGCGTGTCTGTTGGAGTTGCTCTGACTCCTCAGTCTGAAAACTACTGGTGCTATCTTCTTGGAGTGTCGGACAAAATAATGAACCATTTACGTTAATGATCACAAGCAGATCGGCACACACTAAAAAATAGCAGGGCACTATCTAAGAAAAAATAATGAGAAATGATACACATCACCGGTCCATCCCCCGGATGCCTCGTACGCCTTCTTTTTTGAACGAGCGACGTGTTTGTTGTCGACCCCACCGATATGTTGTTATCCTCTCGTCTTCTCCACGGCAGAACTCAATCGAAAAAAGTCCTCGCTGCATTCCTCTGCTTCTCCAACGTCGCTGCCTAGCTCCGTACAGGCAGTCGTCGCCAGAGATACAGGCCACCGCCGCTCTAACTCCCTGGCCCGCCGTCATGAATCCTCGGCGCCCGCCGGAGATGTAGGCCACCGCCGTTCCATCTCGCTGCCTTCGCCGCAGATGCAGGCCACCGTCACTCTAGCTCCCCGGCGCCCCGCCGTCGCCGGAGATGCATGTCGCCACTGCTCTAGCTTTCGACGCCCCGCCGTCTCCATCTCTGGCAACGACTCCAAGCACCGGCGGCTCGTCCCGTCTCCAGCGTCATCCCTGCTACCTTGCACTTGCAGGTTAACACCAGCAGCGACCAGGGTGCTACCGTGAGGCTCGGGCTCGACTCGGCTCGAAGGTTGAACAAGCCTAAAACCTGAAACTCAGGCTCGAGGATCGACAAGCCCGCTCGATCAAGCTCGCAAGCCGGCTCGAAGGCTCGATGTAATTAAAAATTCGCTACGACCTTTGCTAAAATTGTAACAGTTCACAATCATGATCAACAATTCATCATGAATACATGCATAACATAGTATACCAAGATTTAGAAAGTACCAATGATGATAACAAGTGCATATGTCACAAGTTCACAACATAAACGTCCATTCCGGTACATAGATATTGTCATACATCATGAACACAAACATATAATGATAGTGGCATACATCACAAACACAAACACATGCACTTAGTTCGACAAGTAGAATATCTGCGCCCAAAAGAACCATCATCTCGATCATTTCATCTTCCTCCATACTTGTTGCATGTTGATTCTACAGCACACAAACAAAAGAAAATCACATTCACTCTATTTTAAGACTAATTGGCTGCTATATAAATAGTTTCAGGAGGAAACACATGAAATGAACACAAACTATTCAGTTTTTTTAGTTAACTTGATATGTACAAAAAGGTCCAGTAACTAAAGATACAAAAAATCACTATATACACATTTTTGCTTCAGTTTTAGTGCTGCCAAATAAGTTCCAGCAACTTAAAGAGACTAAAGTGGCACTAATTACTCCACTTCCATTGAACTATGCTGATGTACAAAAGAGTTCAGCAAGTAAAGACTAAAAGGCACTAAAAATTGTATGTTTTGCATCAATTTTCTTGCTGTACAAAAAATTACAGCAACTAAAAATACCAACATGTACTCTAAGTTTTGCTTATTAGTACTTACTAGTTGCTCCCCACCATGCTTTTTGGAAATGGAATGAACTCGACATCATCCGCATCATCGGGTTCCTAAAAGAGTGAAATGATAATGTTAGATATGCATAAGAAATACGATAGAGAATTAAATCATAAAAATAACACACATGCCGGTCCCAACGAAACTTTGTTGCCATTGTGGGCACCCTTAATCCAGCTAGAAGAACACACCAACGCCTCCACCATCGCTGGCTTTAGAGAACTCATGTAGTCATCTAGAACTCGACCCCCGGTGCTGAAAGTTGACTCCGAAGACATGGACATGGCTGGTATGGACAAGAAATTCTTTGCCATCTTTGCTATAACAGGGTATCTATGTGCATTCAGCCTCCACCACAATAGCACATCAAATTTTTTGTTCAGCAAGCTCTCATTCTCTTCATCAAGATACTTGAGAAGCTCATTCTTTGATGTCTCCAAAGAAGTTTCATTTAAGTACGAGGTAAACTGGCTAGCACTTGAGGGTAGAGAGGAACTTATATCCACAGTTGAAGATGATGATGCACCTGATCTATAAGAATCATCTTTCTCATGACGGTGATGCATATCATAAGTTTCATACAACTTTGTCAACTCGATGTCAATCAGATTATATTCAGCGAGGGCTTTGCATTGTTCATAGATCATTCTAAACCCCCACTTAATGTACTTCAGTTTGTACCTTGGGTCAAGAATGGTAGCAATTACCATGACATTATTGGGCTCTTCCCAATACTTGTTGAATTTGTCCATCATTGCCTCTCCCATAACTTTCAAAGTTGGATTCTTTGAGTCACATGCCTCTCTAAGTGCAATATTGACATTGACAATGTGAGGATAAAATATGTTGGAAGTAGGATATGTAGAGCCAGAAAATGCAGTAGAAACCTCAGCCAAAGAAGCAAGTATTGGTGTAACGGTATTGAATAATGCCCATTCATCATTTGAGGGCTTCCATTTATACTTTGCATCGCTGTCCGAATAAGAATCTAATGTATCTCTATAGGTAATGGTTGTTCCATTTATACTTTTTAGCTTCCTCTTGACTATACTGCCTAGAAGGTTGCAAAACAGGAATACCGGTATCATTTGCATTAGATGGCTGAAAATTGAGAAGGGTTTGAGTAGACACCTTTGCCATTGCAATCTTGTAAGCGGGACATACTTTGCTGTAGTGATGCAACAAATGTGAAGTGGCTCCTCCATTCTCCTTGCTGTAGGAGAAAAAGTTTGTGCAATACTTGCATTGTGCCATAAGAACCTCGACACATGGATCCTCTTTGGATGGCTGAGGAAACTTATCGAAGTGGTCCCATAACTTTGACTTAGACTTGCCACTTGGTTGAACAATAACCTTCAGACCAACCTTCATTCCCTTGTGTCGCTTCTTCCCTCTCTGAGAATCCCCACCATCATTATCCACAGAATTCCCATCATCGGATATGTCAATATAACCATCAACAAATACATCATCTTCAGACATGTCATCGTTCTTATCAAAAGAATTTCCCTCCTCGTCAGACTCAATTGTTTGAGGCTGCACACATGAGACATTTACTAGTATCACAAACATGAAACACCAAGAATTCAAGACACATGAAACATCAATAACTACCGGTTGTGGTGGACAAGATGTTGTTGCCGGCTGCGATGATGTCGTTGTTGTCGGTTGCGAAGATCCTGGAAATAATTACTAGATGGCACCCAAATTATTTTATTAATGAAGCATGAAAGCCAAAATAGTTGCTATCAATTATAATAAGCATGACATCCAAATTCATTTAACTACTATACTACGAAACATTGCAGTTTGCAGGAGATAATTAAACAAGCATTATTAATAGAAATTAAAACAATCCAAGCCAAGAAAGGATGAGGTTATGAGGGATTACCGATGCTTGGTGCAGCGCTGTTAGCTATAGCAGGCCATCATGCAGCAGGTAAGGTCGTCGTGCTCGTGCACAGGCACAGCAGGAGGCCAGCGGGTGGAGACAGGCGGAGGCTCGATGGGCCGGTAGGCGGAGGGCCGCTGCCTCTAAGCTCTAACCCTAGCCCTGCCTTGCCGAGCACCTCCTCCTCCATGCCAAACCAAGGGGAGGGACAGAGGGGAACAAGTTCAAGTCTTCAGGAGGGGTAGAGGCAAGGGAGGAGAGCCATGGAGGATGGGGGCGCGAGGGCTGGGGCGGTCGGCGGTGGTGGGCGACGGGCGTGGCGGCGCCTGGAGATGGGGGCAAGAACACGAGAGGCGGCTGGGGTCGGGCTCGGGGGTATCGTGAGGGCAGGACGGGGTGGAGTGGAGGTGGGGGTATCGGCTCAGTTCATTAGGGTATCGGCTCGACGAGCCGTATGAGCGAGCTTCGAGCCGCATCGAGCGAGCCGTGAGCCTTCTTTTTAGCAGATTTTCAACATCAAGCCGAGCTTGGGCTTGGCTCGAGTTTTACCGAGCCAGGTCGAGCCGAGCCACGAGCCGACTCAGCTCGGCTCGATTCCACCCCTACGTGAGGTGAAGGCGTAGTTGATTTTTTCTTTTCCAGTTTTGCTACCTACAATTGGATTGTTGGTACCTAGATCTTCCCTAATTTGTATTTGCTACATACAACATTTATGTTGCTATCACAGTTTAGAGCGCATGCTACTTTAGTTAGCTGATGTTGCTATTTTTATGTCTATCTTTTCTATGAGTAGTTTGCTACCTTAGCACATTATTTTTTCTATGTATTCATAATTTTTGCTACTTCGTATAAATTGTTTGCTACAATCAAACTTTACTTTTTTTGCTATGTGGTTTTCGGCGATGTCTTCGTCGATGTCCATTTTGCTACACTAGAAAAAATATTTTGCTACTACCACTTTGTGGTTTTGCTAATTTTTTAGCTACGAGGTCTCCGACGATGTTTTTTTAGCGAGAGTCTCCGGCGGTGTCTCTTGCAAAGTCAGTTTTGCTACATTATGACATTTTTTGTTACAAGGTCTTCGGCAAGGTCTCGTCTGTTTACTTTTTTTTGACCGAACCGTTTTCTGATACATATAGAAAAAACGGGGCTGTTTGTAGTAAAATCGGATATGTTTATAGAAAAAACAGAATTTAGAGACTTTTAAAAGACACGTGTCAGCAGGTGAAGGCAGAAGATTCGGGGAAAATATCTTCGAAGGACGCGTAGCTCTCTCAAAAACCCTAAAACCTAAACCCTAAACCCTTTGGATATAGACAGTGTAGTCTAGGGTGGATTTCTTTTTCTGTACGGAACGGGGTGTTCTGGGAACCAGCACTTTGGCCATGCCTCACCGGGTGGGCGTCATATCACACCAGTTCACGATAATGGTCCTTCTGCTGGCCATTCTGTCGGTGGTTCACCCTATCCTCACCCCGACGCTTCTCCTACTCCCTGGCCAGGTGGTTCTTCTGCTGCTTCTACTGGACGCTACCCTCGCCTGAGGTCGCCTCTTTTCACTAAGGGAGATCTCGGGTACACTCTGTCTCCTCCAGAGTTGTAGGGATGATGTCTATGGATGTGTGATGATGTTGATACATGTATGAATGATGTGATCATGTTGATACATGTATGAATAATGTGATCATGTTTGAATGATTTTAATAATTACAGCTGTGAAATATTGCTGTGAAATACATGTTTAATATTGCTGTGAAATCATATTGAATGGAATAATATTGTTGTGGAAATAAAACACTGGGTTAGTCCTATGCCGACGGCCTGGCCGTCGGCATAGAGTGGTGACTGCGACTGATACGTCGAAAACGTATCTATAGTTTTTGATGTTCCATGCTTGTTTAGTATCTACTTTGCTTTGTCTACACTTTGAGGAGTTTTTATATGTTTTCTGGTACTAACCTATTAACAAGATGTCACAGTGCAAGTTGTCTGTTTTCTTCCATCTTTTGGTTCCAGAAAGGGCAAAAAATCAATATTCTTGGAATTGGACGGGACACAAGTCAAAGTTAATATTTTACCATGGGGAACACTGAGGCAGAGTATGAGACGGAAGGGAGCCACCAGGGGGGCACACCCCCTGGTGGCGCAGTGAAGGAAATATGCCCTAGAGGCAATCATAGAGATGATTATATTTCTTATGTATTCATGAGTTATTGTAATGTTCCTTGAATATCTATATCAGGCAACTTCTATTGATTGGCAATTATGTGAATTGTTTGTGAAACTCTATACATGTATGGTTATCTTATAGTTTTCCCTAGTCGGAGTTCATGTGAGGACACACGTGAATATTAGACTAGCACATCGATTGGTTGATGACTATGTTTCACAAGTCATAGACATGGAGATGTCAAACCAATGATGTGAACACATGTTATGAATATGGGGTTGGACTGACCCAACTTGAGACTTGCAATTAGACTTGCAGGTCTCTCTACACATCGTGTATGTTTTGTCCTTAGACCTGAGATCGTCGCATGTACTTGAGATGTGGATCGAACTACTTTGGGGCTATCAGACGCTACTCCGTAACTGGGTAGTTATAAAGATAGCTTTCGGGTTTGTCCCGAAGCATTCTGCAAGGCATGGTCAATTAAGATGGGATTTTCACCTCTCTACTTGAGAGAGATATCTCTGGGCCCCTCGAGTGAACGGATCCAGAAAGACGTGGTCGTGCTACATATGGTTAAGAGTTAACCTAGTAAAGGGATTCCGAATCACAGTATCAAGAAAGGGAGGTCATCTTGGAGCTAGACCAAATACCATGAGGCAAAGCGAAACACATGTACTAAACCTTGTGATGGTTCATCCAATATGATCTTTGTATGCGTTTAGGAGTTAGCACGTCTTGCTAGAGGCCGCTACCAACTATTGACAGAATAAGTGTTCCTGTCATGTCTATACGTATATAAACCTATAGGATCACATACTTAAGGGGCTGGAAGCCTAATGAGGATTATATCTGAATTAGACCAGGCTTAGGCTACTAATGGGCTGCTAATGTAGAAGTCCACTAGGGATGCCTATATAAGAGAGGATGGGGTGAGCTGACCAGGGTTAGACCATTCCACCCAGCCGCCACTCCTCACGTCTGTGTTGCGCACGGACCTAGCAGTCCGGCGTCTGACGCTTCCATCCCGCACGTGTGGATACCTCGGAGGTGCTGCATCTGTGGCACTTGGACGAGCCGCTCAAGGTGAGATGCTCGTGGGACGAGGACAAGGAGGAGACGTAGAATGTCTACACTACCTCGACGCTCTTCATCAAGTTCCGCAATTGCGCGTCTAGTGGTAATACCGTGATCTATGACAACAGTAATCCTGGTTTACGCTGTAGAATTTTTTTGATTTGCGCTAGTGTAGTCTACCCGTATCCCTTCAATGGCATTAGAGCCGATGTTTTTCAATTATAGGTTCAGGATGCTTGCATATGGTGATATGCAGATTAATATGAATGATGTGATCGTTTGTATTGCGGTGGTTCAGGATTGATCAATGATCTTGCTTTCTGTGATCATGATTCTAAGGTTGTCAAACGACTTACCCCTACCGGTCGGTTTCCGCCATCGGGGTAGACAGTGACACATAAATCATGTTGAATCACACGAATATCAATATGATTGATCGAATCAGAACCTAGATCTAAAATCGATGTACCGTGATCAAAGGAGTTTGATCAAATTGGAACAATAGACGGTTTATGGTAAATTTGATTTGCCGATAAAAATCCTTAAAGAAAATTGTGTGGATACCGTGAGGGGCGCTGCCCCTTCGAACCCTTTAGGGGGAGACCCCCTATACCCCCCTTTATCATAGTCCCTTTTATATCTCGTTAAGGTAACTAGGTGCTGCAAGTTCACATGATCTGGTAGAATGCGATTCTATACATAACTTGTTTTTGCAGGATGTGTGTGATCAGTATGTCCCATGTATTTATGTGATGCATGTATGAAATTTTTCATGACCTGTGTGTCGTGAGTACGACAACATGGCTGGAGCCAAATGTGTTGTCAATTATTGTAATGGCTTGCGTTCCAACTTGTGATGATCCCAATACTATGTAATTTTGATTACTAACTGTTAGGAGTAAAAGCTTGTATTAGTTCTAGGAGGACTCATCACTTGGAGGATGGCTCACATGGAATATGAAGATGGAGATCATCATGGTGGACAGGTTCTATGGCGATGGAGATCACCATGGGAAAATGGGCCATACTATGTCACATATATGTGAATACTATTATTATGCGTTTTACTACTATGCATGCTTAAATGATAGAAGTAGAATGATACCTCACAAAGTTTAAGTTAAACCATTCCCTCCCAACCAAGCCTTGCACCATCCTATGCCATGTACAATCGTTGGTGGGCCTATGAAATTAGGGTGCCTCGGTGTTCCTTGGCTGGATGGGTTTGTATCGGATACCTACACGCATAAGGGTTGGTGAGCTTGACAAGGTCATCTTAACAGTTAAGGACCTTGGGGCATAAAGGTTGGGCGCCTAGTTTAGACATAGAGATGTCACCCAACAACAAGAGTCATATGTGATATGATTAGTAAGTGTTGCTTACAGATTTACCTTGTCTTCTAGCAGTGATGCTAAAGCTCACTAGTCGACTTGTTAATTGTGGATCTTGAATCACTTAGTATCAATAGAGGGATATTGATTTAAGTGGGAGTATATGCTATTAATTTTTTTAATATGTTTTACTCTTTCATGGTTACATGGCTTAGTATTTTGCATGTTTTCTATTATAGATCAATGGCACTGAACACTGCTTCACCTTTTTATTCGCGTTCGATTCTTCACAAAGATAAACTAAATGGAACAAACTATTCAGACTGGGTCTGTAACCTAAGAATTGTTCTCAGGTTTGATAAAAAGGAAACAGTTCTGGATACCCCAATCCCCGATGAACCTGCTGATAATGCATCTGCTGCCCTCAAGAATGCCTACAAGAGAGCATGTGATGATTCTCTTGATGTTAGCTGTCTTATGCTTGCATGCATGGAACCTGAACTCCAAAAGAAGTTTGAGGATCAGGAAGCGTATGATATGATCGTCGCGCTTAGGTACATGTTCCAGACTCAGACAAGGACTGAGAGGTACAATGTCGCCAAGTCCTTTGTGGAGTGCAAGCTGGCAGAGGGAGCAGGTGTAGGCCCCCATGTGTCAAAATGGTTGGTTACTGTCAGACTTTGGAAAAGCTTGGTTTTCCACTAGGCCAAGAGTTGGCTACTGATTTCATTTTGGCGTCTCTTTCATCTAGCTATGGGCAGTTCATTTCGAACTACCATATGCATGGGGTGTAGAAGGGCCTTAATGAGTTATGTGGGATGCTAAAAACAGCAGAAAGTGACATGAAGAAGTGTGTAGGGAATAGCCATGTAATGGCTGTGTAGAACAAGCCTAGCTTTAAGAAAAAGGGTACTTCTTGGTCGAAGAAGAAGGGAAAGTCTAAGTATACGATCCCTAAGCCTCCACCCAAGCAAAAGGCTAGACTTGCAAATGACACTGAGTGCTTCTTTTGTCATGAACATGGCCACTGGAAGAGAAACTACAGCAAGTACCAGGCTTCTTTGAAGAGGAGTGGAAGTAAGAGAACTTCCCACTCATGTACGCTTGTTGTAAATATTGTGGACATTCTTCTCGCTGATTCCTATGTTAACTCTTGGGTATTTGATACTGGATCGGTTGCTCATATTTGCAATTTGATGTAGGAGATAATAAGGACTAGAGAAGTGCAGAAAGGCGAGTGGATTTTCGCGTCAGAAATAAAGCAAGGGTTGCTGCATTGTTCGTCGGCGTCATGCAACTTCACCTTCCATCAGGATTTATTATGGAGTTGAATAATTGCTATTACATTCCTAGTATTGGTAAAAACATTTTATCACCTTCATGTTTGATGAGGGATGGTTATTCATTCGCGAGTGCAAACAATGGTTGTGTAATCTCTAAGAATTCTATGTTTATGGTTGATGCTCCCATTGTGAATGGGTTATTTCTTTTAAATCTTGATGATGCATCTGTTTACAATGTTAGTGCTAAAAGGCTTCGGCCTAATGATTTGAGTCCTACGTATTTATGGCATTGTCGTTTGGGGCATATAAGTGAAAAACACATGAGAAGCTCCATGGTGATGGTCTTCTAACTTCGTTTGATTTTGAATCATACGAGACATGTCAAGCTTCTTTAATTGGAAAGATGACCAAGTCGTCTTTTTCAGGTTTACCCGAGAGAGCGACAGACGTGTTGGAACTCATACATGCTGATGTATGTGGAGCAATGAGAACGACAACCAGAGGAGGATATCAATACTTCATTACTTTCACTGATGATTTCAGTAGATATGGTTATGTCTACTTAATGAAGCATAAGTCTGAAATTTTTGAAAAGTTCAAGGAGTTTCAGAGTGAGGTAGAGAATCAATGTAGCAAGAAAATAAAGGCCTTGCGATCTGATCGTGGAGGTGAATATTTGAGTCACGAATTGAGCAATCATCTTAAGGGTTGAGGAATTGTTCCACAGCTCACGCCACCCGGAACGCCTCAAAGAAACAGGGTCTCCGAACGGTGCAATCGAACTTTGTTGGACATGGTTCGATCGATGATGAGCCGGTCGGATTTACCATTATCATTTTGGGGATACGCTCTAGAAACGGCAGCTTTCACACTTAATAGGGTACCATCTAAATTTGTAGTTAAGACACCATATGAGATGTGGACTAGAAAGAATCCCAGTTTGTCCTTTCTAAAGATTTGGGGTTGTGATGCATTTGTCAAGCGACTTCAGTCGAACAAGCTAACACCCAAATCAGATAAGTGCATTTTCATGGGATATCCGAGGAAAACCTTAGGGTATTACTTCTACAACCGAGAAGAGGGCAATGTGTTTGTCACTAGTAGCGGTGTTTTCCTAGAGAAAGAATTTCTCACAAAGGGGACGAGTGGAAGGTCGGTGCGACTTGAAGAAGTTCAAGATGAGCCAGTCGGGGATGCTTCTACGAGTGATTCTATTGTAGCAGAACAAGTTGAGGAACCCGTGGCAATAGAAACACCACAACCAGGAAGGTCGGCGAGGCTCCACGAAGCGCGGGAATTATTATTGTTAGACAATGATGAGCCTGCGACCTATGCAGAAGCGATGGTGGACCCAGACTCTAAGAAATGGCTGATCGCCATGAGATCCGAGATAGAGTCCATGGGAGACAATCAAGTTTGGAACTTGGTCGACCTGCCTGATGGTTTTAAAGCCATCGAGTGCAAATGGATCTATAAGAATAAGATTGATATGGATGGAAATGTTCACATCCATAAAGCTCGACTTGTTGCAAATGGTTTTCGACAAGTTCAAGGAGTTGACTACGACGAGACTTTCTCTCCCGTAGCGATGCTTAAATCTATACGGATCATTCTAGCCATTGATGCGCATTTCGACTATGAAATATGGCAGATGGATGTCAAGACGGCTTTCTTAAATGGAATCCTTACCGAGGATGTGTATATGATGTAGCCCAAAGGTTTTGTTGATCCAAACAATGCTGGAAAGGTATGCAAACTTCTAAAGTCCATTTATGGGCTGAAGCAAGCATCTCGGAGTTGGAACATTCGATTTGATGAAGTTGTAAAGGAGTTTGGCTTCATCAAAAACGAACAAGAACCTTGTGTTTACAAGAAGGAAAGTGGGAGAGCACTGGTATTTCTAATCTTATATGTAGATGACATATTGTTGATTAGAAATGACATTCCTATGCTCGAGTCTGTTAAGACCTCATTGAAAAATAGTTTTTCGATGAAGGACTTAGGAGAAGCGGCATACATTCTGGGCATCAAGATCTATAGAGATAGATCAAGGAGGCTAATTGGATTAAGCCAGAGTACATACATTGACAAAGTGTTGAAACAGTTTAAAATGGAAGAGGCTAAGAAGGGGTTCTTGCCCATGTCTAAGAGCATTAAACTCAGCAAGACTCAGTGTCCTTCGACTACTGATGAGCGTGAGCGCATGAGCAGGGTTCCATATGCTTCGTCTATTGGATCCATCATGTATGCAATGATATGTACTCGCCCAGATGTTTCCTATGCTCTAAGTGTTACGAGCAGATACCATGCTGATCCAGGTGAAGGTCACTGGACAACGGTAAAGGACATCCTTAAGTACATGAAAAGGACTAAGGATGTGTTCCTAGTTTATGGAGGTGAGGATGAACTCAGTGTAAGGGGTTACACAGATGCGAGTTGCCTTAATGACTCAGATGACTCCAGATCGCAATCTAGTTATGTGTTTGTCATGAATGGTGGTGCTGTTAGTTGGAAAAGTTCCAATCAAGATACGGTGGCCTCCTCTTCAACAGAAGCTGAATATATTGCCGCCTTGGAGGTTGCTAAGGAAGCTGTTTGGATTAGGAATTTCCTAATCGCTCTTGGTGTGGTTCAGGGCGCGTCCAATCCCATGGACGTTTATTGTGACAACAATGGTGCTATTGCACAAGCCAAGGAGCCTAGCCAGCACCAGAAGAACAAACATATTCACATGCGTTACCATCGGATTCGAGAGTTCGTTGAGGATGGTAGTGTCATGATATGCAAAATACATACGGACTCAAATGTTGCTGATCCCTTTACAAAGCCACTCCCGCAGCCTGCGCATGAGGCGCACGCAAGAGCAATAGGTATTAGATACGATCTAGATTGACTCTAGTGCAAGTGGGAGACTGAAGGAAATATTCCCTAGAGGCAATCATAGAGATGATTATATTTCTTATGTATCCATGAGTTATTCTAATGTTCCTTGAATATCCATATCAGGCAACTTGTATTGATTGGCAATTATGTGAATTGTTTGTGAAACTCTATACTTGTATGGTTATCTTATAGTTGTCCCTAGTCGGAGTTTATGTGAGGACACACGCGAATATTAGACTAGCACATCGATTGGTTGATGACTATGTTTCACAAGTCATAGACATGGAGATGTCAAACCAATGATATGGACACATGTTATGAACATGGGGTTGGACTGACCCAACTTGAGACTTGCAATTAGACTTGTAGCTCTCTCTACACATCGTGTACATTTTGTCCTTAGACCTGAGATTGTCGCATGTAGTTGAGATGTGGATCGAACTACTTTGGGGCTATCAGACGCTACTCCGTAACTGGGTAGTTATAAAGGCAGCTTTCGGGTTTGTCCTGAAGCATGCTGCAAGGCATGGTCAATCAAGATGGGATTTGCCCCTCTCTACTTGAGAGAGATATCTCTGGGCCCCTCGAGTGATCGGATCCAGAAATGCATGGCCGTGCTACATATGGTTAAGAGTTAACCTAGTAAAGGGATTCCGAATCACAGTATCAAGAAAGGGAGGTCAGATTGGAGCTAGACCAAATATCGTGAGGCAAAGCGAAAGACATGTACTAAACCTTGTGATGGTTCGTCCGATATGATCTTTGTATGCGTTTAGGAGTTGGCACGTCTTGCTAGAGGCCGCTACTAACGATATGATCTTATTGACAGAATAAGTATATTCGTGTCATGTCTATATGTATATGAACCTATAGGGTCACACACTTAAGGGGCTGGAAGCCTAATGAGGATTAGATCTGAATTAGACCAGGCTTAGGCTACTAATGGGCTGCTAATGTAGAAGTCCACTAGGGATGCCTATATAAGAGAGGGTGGGGCGAGCTGACCAGGGTTAGACCATTCCACCCAGCCACCACTCCTCACACCTGTGTTGCTCGCGCGGACCTAGAAGTCCGGCGTGTGACGCTTCCTCCCCGCACGTGTGGATACCTCGGAGGTGCTGCATCTGTGGCACTTGGACGAGCCGCGCAAGGTGAGCTTCTCGTGGGACGAGGAGAAAGAGGATACGTAGAACGTCTACACTGCCTCGACGCGCTTCATCAAGTTCCGCAACTGCGCCTCTAGTGGTAATCCCGTGATCTATGATAACAGTAATCCTGGTTTACGCGGTATTTTTTTTATTTGCACTAGTGCAGACTACCCGTATCCCTTCACGTGGCTAGGGTTATCCCGCACCTGGGAGGGTGCAGCCGCCCTGGATGCCCCCTGCCTCGCCTCTTCGCCTATAAAGACCCCCCGATGCAGAAACACTAGGTACCCGTTCAATATTCCATGAAACCGTCTGTAGCCGCCGCCACCATCGTCCCTAGATCTGGGGGGGATCTGAAGCTCTTCCCGGCACCCTACCGGAGGGGAGATCATCCCGTAGGCCTTCTTCTTCATCATGCCAGCCTCCGGTATGAAGTGTGAGTAGTTCCACCTTGGACTACAGGTCCATGTAATAGCTAGATGGTTGTATCTCCTCCTTTGTGCTACCATGTTTAGATCTTGTGAGATCCATTCATGATCAAGATCATCTATTTGTATTCATGCATGTTGTGTTTGCGGGGATCCGATGGATATTGAGATTACTATGTCAGATTGATTAATGGTTTTGTCTTATTGATTCGATCATGTCTGTGTTGTTTGAGATCTTGCATGCTCTCTGTTTCTAGTAGCTATTGATACATCGGAAATGTATCTATAATTTTTGATGTTCCACGCTTGTTTAGTATCTACTTTGCTTTGCTTTGTCTACATTTTGAGGTATTTTTATATGTTTTCTGTTACTAACCTATTAACAAGTTGCCACAGTGCCAGTTGCTTTTTCTCGCTTTTGGTTCCGAAAGGCGTAAAATCAATATTCTCGGAAATGTACGTGACAAAAGCCAAAGTCAATATTTTGCCGTGGGGAACACGATTAGAGATTAGGAGACCGAGAGGGGGCACCGGGGCCGGGGCCGTGGGAACACGCTAGCCCTAAGCCTGGTGGTGCAACACCTGGTGGCCCCCTCCGCCTCTTCGCCTATAAAGTCCTCCCGATGCCAAAACCCTAAACACCCGATCAATATTCCATGAAACCGTTTGTAGCCGCCGCCACCATTGTCCCTAGATCGGGGGGTCTGAAGTTCTTCCCGGCACCCTTCCAGAGGGGAGATCATCCTGGAGGCCTTCTTCTTCATCATGCCAGCCTCCAGTATGAAGCATGAGTAGTTCCACCTTGGACTACGGGTCCATGTAGTAGCTAGATGGTTGTATCTCCTCCTTGTGCTTTCATGTATAGATCTTGTGAGCTCCATTGATGATCAAGATCTAATATATTTGTAATCATGCATGTTGTGTTTTCGGGGATCCGATGGATATTGAGATTACTATGTTAGATTGATTAATGGTTTTGTCTTATTGATTCGATCATGTCTGTGTTGTTTGAGATCTTGCATGCTCTTTGTTTCTAGTAGCTATTGATACATCGGAAATGTATCTATAATTTTTTATGTTCCATGATTGTTTAGTATCTACTTTGCTTTGCTTTGTCTACACTTTGAGGTATTTTTATATGTTTTCTGTTACTAACCTATTAACAAGTTGCCACAATTGCCATTGCTTTTCTTCTTACTTTTGGTTCCAGAAAGGCAGAAAATCAATATTCTCGGAATTGGACGGGACAAAAGCCAAAGTCAATATTTTGTCGTGGGGAACACGAAGCCAGAATACGAGACAGAGGAGGCTCACCAGGGGGACACACCCCCTCGCGACGCGGCCTAGCCCTAGCCGCGCCTGGGGGGTGCAGCCGCCCTGGTGCCCCCCCTGCCTCGCCTCTTCGCCTATAAAGTCCTCCCGATGCCAAAACCCTAAACACCCGATCAATATTCCATAAAACCGTTTGTAGCCGCCGCCACCATCGTCCCTAGATCGGGGGAGGGGGAGTCTGAAGTTCTTCCCGGCACCCTTCCTGAGGGGAGATCATCCCGGAGGCCTTCTTCTTCATCATGCCAGCCTCCGGTATGAAGCATGAGTAGTTCCACCTTGGACTACGGGTCCATGTAGTAGCTAGGTGGTTGTATCTCCTCCTTGTGCTTTCATGTATAGATCTTGTGAGCTCCATTGATGATCAAGATCTAATATATTTGTAATCATGCATGTTGTGTTTGCGGGGATCCGATGGATATTTAGATTACTATGTCAGATTGATTAATGGTTTTGTCTTATTGATTCTATCATGTCTGTGTTGTTTGTGATCTTGCATGCTGAAAGGATCGTCTGGGCACCTAGAGGGGGGGGGGGTGAATAGGTGCTACTTCAAATTTTCTTCTTTTTCAAATTAAGGTTTGACAATAAGGTAAATTCTCTAGATAATGCAACTAAGGTGAATTTACCTATATGACACTTATGCAAGAGCTACCACAACACAAGGTAAGAATAAGTAAGTAAAGTGCGGTAAAGGATAGAAGTAACCAAAGTGGTGGACGCGGAGACACAAGGATTTGTTTCCCGTAGTTCCTTCCTTTTGAGGGGAAGTACGTCTACGTTTGGAGAGGGGGTGGTTTCAAACCACCAACTCCACGAAAGGCCTCCCTTGTTCTCTGATGAATCTCACCCCAACGGGATCGATTCACCTTCCACTATATTGGCAACCTTCAAGGTGGAAGCCGACACCATTACAAGTTTGGGGCAAACATCCACAACTTAATCGGAGGCTCCCAAATACAAGCAAGATGTCAAAGCAATCAAATACAAGCTTGTAAGAACCAAAACAAGAACTAGGGTTTCCAAGAAAACACTAGAGCAAAGGGGCCCTCAATGAAATGAGGGGGAAATGAAGATCTCTTTTGGTGAAGTAGTAGATCGGGGTCTCCTCCTTCGATTCCCCAAAGATCAACGACTTTGGGTGGTGGAATGAGGAGATCTTGAGATTTGGTGCTCCAATGGTGGTCTTGACTTTAATGAGAATGAGCAACTTGTCCCAAGGTAGGTGAGGGGTATTTATACCCCTCCAGGGAATCTAGCCGTTGGAGCCATTAATGCACCGGTAGTACCACTGCGGCAAGCGGTACTACCGGGTCCAAAGACCGGACCAGTACCGGAGATGACTTGAATGGTCGAGCCACTAGTCTTGCCGGTATTCCCTTGGTACTACTGGCACCGCTTGGTGCAGGCAAGACAGAGGGTGGTGGTTTTCTTCAGAACGGCCTGGCTTCCCGAAGCGAACGGCGTGTCCAAGCGGTAGTACCGCTTGTCTCAAGCGGTACTACCGGTTGGACCGGTAGTGCCGCTCGGTAGTACCGGGTGGTACTGACTAAAACCCATCCTTATCACCTTGCACCTTTACCGTACCAACCGGTAGTACCGGTGCCAAGCGGTAGTACCGGACATATTTCTGGTACTACCGGTTGACACAGTGGTTTTTCGCAAAGGGAATAGATAGGCCAATATTTGTGCCATACCCTTATCAAACCTGTGATACACTTAGCACATAATTAAACTGATAAGTGTATTGTTATCAAACATCAAAATCAGAGGGATAGAAAAATGCTCTTTCAATCTCCCTCTTTTTGGTGTTTGATGACAATACACTTTTGCAAGATAATTTTAATAGGAAACATATGAGATTTGTAAAATAGAGACGGGGCTCCTCCTAGATGTGTAGAGACAAACCTCCCCCTCTATTTTACAAACCCAACATGGGTGCACGAATATTGATACTAGGATTTGAAATCATACCTTTGCATAATAACATGTGATGAGAAATATATAGACAATGGATAACGCATATCATCACAAGATGGATCCAATGAAATAAACCACTACATAACCACATAGTCTCATAAGATGGATCCAAGACATAACCACTACATAACCACATAGTCTCACACATAAATAGAGGGAAATTGAAGTTCACAAGCAATAAAAGGATCAAAATAAGAATGAGCTTGTGACTTCCCATGCAACACCCGTGCCTAAAGTGCAACTTCTCCCCCTTTGGCATCAAGACGCCAAAAAGGGACAAGTGCAAGACTACCGTCCTGACAGTCAATCATCCTCCTCCTCCTCATCCTCAAGGTCCTCCTCGTAAGAGGGTGGGGCACGGTGCGAGGAAGAGACATCATCGTCCCAACGGCTGCGCTGAGAGATCCACTGATCTTCTGGAGTGATGTTGGTCTCGGACCCCTCGGAGATGGTCAAATCCTGAGCAGCCATCATGTCCTTCTGCCGAGAACTGGCTTTCTTGGCATACACATGCGCCTCATACATGCGCTTCTGGTTGTCAACCTGGAAGCAGAAGATCCTCTTGAGCTTGGCCTCCATCCTTTTGGCCCAAAAGGGCTTAGCATTCTTGCGATGGGAGACAACAACATAGTCAGTGTCATGCCCACTGTCAGCATCCTCAGAGTCATCCTCTTCCTCCTCACCCGCCACAACGCGGGGTTTAGCATGTGTCTTGATCTTGAGTGCCTTGGGCCTGTGCACAATGAGAGAGCGAGTGGAGAGTGTCCTAGCAAATGATGGGGCACTTTGACACAATGAGGGACATAATATAAGGAGCAAATGGTGGAGCCCTCCGAGAGTGTGCAGCAGCAACCATCTCATTCCATATGAAGTCTGACACATCAAGAGGAGTGCCTGAGTCTCGGTTGAGGAAGGTATTGAACAGCAAGTCTACAGAGAACCCATGTATCTCATCCTTGTTGCCCGCACGAGGGGCAACAGTCTCATGGAAAATGCAATGGAGAATGTCATACGTGGGAAGAAGATCCTTGATCTTGCCAGCAATCCCATGGCCCTAGATATACAGAGGTGTAAGGACATCCTTCTTGGAGGGGTGATCCCGCATGTGACAGCGAAAACCACAAGGAATGTCCCGGCCGCGATCTTCATACCCCAATATTGCAGCAAACTCCGCAAGTGTAGCTTCCTTGACAGCACCTTGAGTCATCCAGGTGATCTTCCGAGTACGGCCAGTGTGGAAATGTGCAGTGGCATAAAACTGAGCAATAAGTAGTGGATCATAGTCATACTGGAACTCCATAATGGGGAACAAGCCAAGGTGAGAGCAGATTTCCTTAGCTTCAGCAAAGTAGTCAAGATTCTTGTTAATGTGCCCCATTTTAATCCACTGCTGAGGCACCACCATCTGGATATTAGTCAAAAGAACCTCATGATAAACACGCTCTTGGAAATCATCGAAGAAGAGACTGTCTTCTCTGGCCTCGCTCTGGTTGCGGGAGTATGGATTTTCAATCCGGAGAGCCCTAAACTCTGACTCAGAGATGTCTGACAGTTTCTTTGGCCCTGATGGCCCTGAGCTGAGACTTTTGGTACGCCCAGAGGAAGGGGGCGAGAGGGAGGGGCACTGCCACGCCCAGCAGAGCGCTTGGTGACCCCCTCACGACCCCCACGGCCACCTCGAGTGGCAGGAAACTTGGAACGGTGTCTTTGCTGTGGCATAACCTCTTCCTCAGACTCCGTCTCTTCCTCAACAATCTCACGGCTAGCTTTAGAACGCTTACGCGCACCCCTAGAACCACCGGCATCGGGATCCATGGCGGTGGAAAGAGGTGGGAGCCCGCCAAGAGGCCGAATCCAAGGGGGATCCGGGGAGAGGAGGGCGCGGCAGGGCTCCGGTGGCTTCAAGGTCTCCGGCGGTGACGCGGGTATGAGTGGAGGGCGTGGGGACGAATGAGGTACTGAGGGGTGCCTCCCCACGCGCGTCCAATATATACCAGGAAAACGCCGATCGGTAGTACCGTTTGCTGAAGCGGTAGTACCGCTTGGAAGCGGTAGTACCGGTTCCCCAACCGGTAGTACCGGTGACCGGTAGAACCGGACATGTGGGCGGTAGTACCGTTCCTGGAGCAGTTTCAGAAACGACTGAACTACCCAGTCCGTAATCTGCTTCGTACATCTGGTAGTACCGGTCCCATCTGATTCAAAAGCCAGGAAACAAAGGTGATTCTTGTGCGGATAGAGAGAGGGTTTTTGTGAGGGAGTAAGGAGGCTTGGGTTGATACAGGTGAGCTGGGAGGCACATGCATCCTAAAAATCGAGAAAAGGATGTTAAAAACTAAACTAGAGTGCATGAGACTAAGAACGGTGAGGACACTTCAAAAGATGACAACCATGAGTAAAAAACAAATCAAAAATGACAAACACACGTACGTACATCAACCTCTCGATTGAGAGGGGGCGGTGGCCTAGGCCACCATATTTGAGTATACTCGGCTTGGCACCACGAAGATATATCTTGGGTCCATTACCAAAACTCATCATTAAGCTCACATATCACAAAATGATATTAAGAGGAATGATTTTGTTTACTTTGCGCATAATGGGGGGAGGGATGGTCCAATCAATAAGGACCGCACTCCCCCTATGTCCATGCCTACACCTAAACCAAATATGGGTAGAGTATTAGGTGAGGGTGCAACATAATCAAGTCAAGCTCCTTAAATCTACGATATTTAGTTCATTCCTCAAGTAGCAAAACCTTGCTTCATCAAGTGGCTTGGTGAAGATATCGGCAAGTTGATCTTTAGTTGAAACATAGGATAGATCAATATCACCTCGAGCAACATGATCTCTAATGAAGTGATGACGAATCTCAATATGCTTTGTCCTTGTGTGATCCACCGGGTTGTATGCAATGTTGATGGCACTTTCATTGTCACATAGAAGAGGCACTTTGTCACAATGGACACCGTATTCCTTTAAAGTTTGCCTCATCCATAGAAATTGAGTGCAAGCACTAGCGGCAGCAACATACTCGGCTTCGGCGGTGGAGAGATATAAAATTTTGCTTCTTAGAAGACCAACATACCAAAGACCTACCAAGGAATTGGCAAGCCCCGGATGTTGATTTTCTATCATCCTTGTCCCCCGCCCAATCCGAATCCGTGTATCCACAAATAGCAAATGTTGAGCCTCGGGGATACCAAAGACCATAAAATGGGGTATGAACTAAATATCGAAAGATTCTCTTGACCGCCATTAAATGGCTTTCCTTAGGAGCCGCTTGATATCTTGCACACACACCTACACTCAACACAATATCGGGTCTACATGCACAAAGGTAAAGCAAAGAACCAATCATGGACCAGTATACCTTTTGATCCACATCTTTACCATTTGGATTTTGTTCTAGACGAGTCTTTGTAGCCATGGGAGTAGGAGCTCCATTTAAATCTTGAATTTTGAATCTCTTGAGCATATCTTGAGTATACTTGGCTTGATTGAAGAATGTCCCTCCTCTAACTTGCTTGATCTCAAAGCCAAGAAATACTCTCAACTCTCCCATCAAAGACATCCGGAACCTACTAGTCATAAGCTTTGAGAATTCATCATTAAAAGCTTTGTTAGATGAGCCAAAGATAATATCATCAAAATATATTTGGCATACAAAAAGCTCCCATTGACCCTCTTAGTAAAAAGATTGGGATCGATTTTCCCAACCTCAAAGCCACGGTCAAACAATAACTCTCTAAGGTGCTCATACCACGTGCATGGGGCTTGCTTGAGCCCATAGAGCGCCTTATCAAATTTGTAGACATGGTTTGGGAAGTTGGGGTCCTCAAATCCCGGGGGTTGCTTAACATATACCAATTCATTTAATGGACCATAAAGAAATGCACTTTCTACATCCATTTGTTGCAACTTAAAGTTATGATGTGCCGCATAAGCAAGAAGGATACGGATGGACTCAAGGCGAGCCACGGGCGCATAAGTCTCTCCATAATCAATGCCTTAAATTTTAGAATACCCTTGTGCAACCAATCTAGCCTTGTTCCTTACTATAATTCCATGCTCATCTTGCTTGTTCTTGAATATCCACTTTGTTCCAATAACATTGCGGCAATCCTTTGGCTTCTGAACTAACTTCCATACTTTGTTTCTCTCAAAGTTGTTGAGCTCTTTGTGCATAGCTTCTAACCAATCCAAATCTTCAAGAGCTTCCCACACTTTCTTTGGTTCAATCATGGAGATGTGAGCTTGGTGTTCACTGTACCTCTTCAATTGTGCTCTTGTGGAAATACCTTTCCTTAGATCACCAACTACATTTTGTAGAGTGTGATCTATTATTTCCAAAATTCTTTCCTTTCTAGCTTCACGACGAGCGTGGATCTCCGTGTTGTTTCTTGGAGGACCCTCTTCATCATTTTGATCCTCGTCTTGACCATCATCTTGACCTTGATCATCATTGGAGTTATCCTCTACATTGGGAGGCAAAGATTGACCTTGGTCTTGATCAAGTGCTCTTCTAGCGTCAATTTTAGCTTGTCTCAAAGCAGCTTGTACGGATCTTCCTTGACAATTCCGTCGAATGGACCAAGATCCCCTTGACTAGAGTTGACACTTTGAGCACCATGTTGAGGGTCCACATCTTGTCTTTGGCTTGAGTCAATGTCCTCTTCGGTGGATGGAGCATGTTGAGGTTTTGAAGATGAGGGCTCCACTTGAGTGGAGCATAGTTCTTCTCGATCCGCCATAAGGGGTTCCTCAACGGGGCGGATATATCCCACACCCATTCTTCCTATGGCATCCTGAGGCATTTCATCATCTGCATCACAAGCGTCAACACGCCCCCCTTGGGGACCATCATATTCTTCGAAGGTCACACTACAAGATTCTATGATGGCTCCGGAGAGCTTATCATAGATTCTATAAGTGTGAGATTCAAGACCATAGCCAACAAAAATACCCTCTAATGCTTTAGACTCGAATTTAGACAGACGAACACCTTTTATGAGATAGAAACACTTACAACCGAACACCCGAAAGTAAGATATGTTGGGCTTGTTACCGGTAAGAATTTCATATGGAGTCTTGTTGATTTCTTTGCAGAGGTAGAGCCGGTTTGAAGCATGGCAAGCAGTGGAAATGGCTTTGGCCCAAAAGTTGTATGGAGATTTAAACTCCGCCAACATGGTCCTAGCCATCTCAATGAGAGTCCGGTTCTTCCTTTCGGCCACGCCATTTTGTTGAGGGGTGTATGCAACGGAATATTGATGTTTAATCCCCTCATCACTAAGGAAATCATTCAAGGTGTAGTTCTTGAACTCGGTGCCGTTGTCACTTCTAATGATCAACACAAGAACATTGTATTGGCTTTGGACCAAATTGATGAAGTCGATGAAGGTCTTTTGAGTTTCACTCTTCAATTTGAAGAAATAAACCAAGAGTATCTTGAAAAGTCATCAACAATCACCAAGAAATATTTCTTCCCACCAAGACTTGCATGAGATGGAGGACCAAAGAGGTCCACGTGAAGGAGCTCCAAGATCTTGGTGGACTTGATGCGGTTCTTAGGCTTATGAGGAGCATCATGCATCTTCCCTAGAACACATGCCCTGTAAACACGATCTTTGGCAAAGGAAACATTTTCTTTTAGTCCAACAATATGGCCCTCCTTGTGGAGACTTTGCAAAGTTCTCATATTGACATGGGCCAGTCGGCGATGCCATAACCAACCCACATCGGCCTTTCCGAATAAGCACATCCCACCTGTAGTGGCTTGCCCCGAAAATTCCACCACATACAAGTCATGTTCGACATACCCAACGAAAGCGACCTTGAGAGACTTGCTCCACATGAGGACCACAAGATCATTATTTATAAAGACGGAAAAACCCATCTTTCCAAGAGCACAGACTGAAAGTAAATTGTACCCAAGGGTCTCAACAAGCATGACGTTCACGAGTGTAATGTCGTGAGAAACCACAACTTTGCCAAAACCCAATACCTTAGATTTTGACTTGTCGGCATATGTCACGGTGATTTGATCATCATTTGGCTTTAACTCCTTGACAATAGACGAGCTTCCGGTCATATGACTTGTGCAACCACTATCAAGCACCCACTTTGACCCTCCGGAAGCATAAGTCTACAAAAGATCAAGCTAATTTTTAGGTACCCATTTTTCAATGGGTCCTCTTCTGTTAGCAACAAGGGTCTTGGGAACCCAAATAGACCAAGCAATATAACCATCATATGGGACAACATATTGTGCATACACATCACCATAATAATCACGCATTAGAACATAGTGAGGGTTAGCACTACCCGCAAAGTCATCATGAGACATAATTTTACCACTTGTGGTCTTACCACCCACAATGGCCTTGTTAGTTTCTTGTGTGGGCTTGGCCTTCTTCTTCTTGTTGTTGTTCTTATTCTTAGAATTGGAGACAAATCCAATGCCCCCTTTATCACCACTAGGCCTTTACTTACTCAAAAGATCATCAATAGACTTGTTGCCTTGTGGAAATGTGGCCTTAGTAAGCTCCCCCTTCAACCTAGAATTCTCTTCAAGAATAGTTGTACTACTAGATGGAATGAAGTTACTAGGTGAAGGAATATTGGCCAGTTGAGTTTGAAGTGTTTCATGGGACTTTGTGAGTGACAAGTGTTCACTCTCCAAAGCCTTGTGGGCCTTGTTAAGCAACCTAAAGTCCTCGGCAAGTTTTTCATGAACCACACCAAACTCAATCTTGTCCTTTTTAGCACTTTTGTATTTAGAAATATCATGATCACGCTCTTTGATGAGTTTGTTCACAATAATGTCATTGGCCTCATCAAGCCCTTCAAGTTTTAATTCAAGTGACAACCTAGTTTCTTGTTCTTCTTCTAGAGCATTGTTTAAAGCCTCTAGCTCACTCATGTGTTCATGTCCAAGTTTACATCTTACATCTAGAAGCTCTTGAGTATGTGAAAGTTGATCTAGAATGTTTCCAAAATGTAACTTAGCATCTCCTTCTAGGTTAGTCATAAACTCATCAAAGGCAATTAATTCCTTTTTAACATAAAGAGACATCTCATCATCAATTTCATCATTATCTAAGGGAGTGGAGCGGGATGATGAGGATACCTCTGTTCCTCTTGCCATAAGGCAAGTGACGTTCTTGGTGGGAGAGTTCTCATTTGGAGAATCGAAGAGTGAGAATGTTGGAGTAGAGATGGTGTCTAGATAAGCCACACCATGAGAAGTTTCCTTTTCCTCATCTTCATCATCTTCATTGTCGGAGGAGTATTCTTCATGAGTGACCAAGACAATTTCTCCCGACTTCTTGTTGATGGGATTCTTCTTGATGAAAGGTTTCTTGTAAGGTGCCTTGAGAGTCTTCTTCAACACAAGCTTACCACCATGATCTTCTCTCTTCTCATAGGGACAACTCGCTACAAAGTGATAGCGGTCACCACAATTGAAGCAAGTTCTCAATCTCGTTGTATTTTCTCTTTTCCCATTTGGGTTGCTTTTTCTTTGCATTTCCATCTTGGCCTTGGCGGGGTTCTTCCAAAAGTTCTTAGCATAGAAGGCCATATATTGACTATGAGCAATATTGACTTCATCGGGGGTGGTCCATGGAGAGCCCTTCATCACTATCATCTTCATCCCCATGATCCACAACTTTGGCCTTCAAAGCAACATTGACAACATTGCTCATACCAAGGGCACGAGCACGGGCATCTTTGGCATTCTTGGCGGCAACCTTGAAAGCGGCCATCTCTTGCATAACTTCATTTGAGGTCATGAGATGGTATTTGTGTCTTCCTTGTAGGCTCTTCAAGTCGGTGGGCTGAAAAGGCATGAGTGCACTCACATATTTCCTTTTTATCCATGCATCATCCACATGTGAGGCACCCACATTTCTAAAAGCGGTGGCGGTGGTCTTGAGCCTTCGGTACATGTCTTCGTGAACTTCACCTTCTTTCATGTAGAAGCCTTCGGCTTCATTGCTTAGAGCATCATATCGGTTCCTCCTCATACTCTCATTTCCAGCAAACAATACAGTGAGAGAATCCCAAGATTCCTTGGCAATGCTAAAGTGCTCAATGTGTGGATAATCCTTTGTCCCCAATCCTTGTTGAATCATGTGCAAAGCAGTGGCATTGAGTTGACTATTGACAATCTCTCTTCTTGTCAAGTTGTTTGGATCCCCAATAAAGAGTCCATGCTCTATGATGTTCCATAGTTCAATGCAAGAGCTGCGCACATGAGTTCTCATTAGTGATTGCCATTGAGCAAAAGTAGCAGACTCTTCAAGCTTAGGTGGGTCACCCTATTGTACACATGAGGGTGAGGGATGGGAGGATCGGGAGAGTACCAAGATTCACGGTGCTCACCCTTCCCCCATCAAGTTGTGTGGAGGAATTAGCATTGTCTAGTTTACCCCCCACCACCATACCCTCGGGGGATACCGAAGTATTCCCTTTAGGTACAACGGATGGTAGATCCTCTTGAGGAGATGGGGGTGATGAGCCATCTTTGTCTTTAAGAAGTTGCTCAAGCATCTTCTTGACTTCGTTGACCAAGGAAGAGCTCAATCTTGTTTCCAAGTTTCTGAGATCTTCCATGGTCACCGGGGTCGGCTCACTACCACCATCCCCTTCTTGGCTACCCATATTCTCTTAGGCGGTAAAGCCCAAATAAAGAGCCGAGGCTCTGATACCAATTGAAAGGATCGTATGGGCACCTAGAGGGGGGTGAATAGGTGCTACTTCAAATTTTCTTCTTTTTCAAATTAAGGTTTGACAATAAGGTAAATTCTCTAGATAATGCAACTAAGGTTAATTTACCTATATGACACTTATGCAAGAGCTACCACAACACAAGGTAAGAATAAGTAAGTAAAGTGCGGTAAAGGATAGAAGTAACCAAAGTGGTGGACGTGGAGACACAAGGATTTGTTTCCCGTAGTTCCTTCCTTTTGAGGGGAAGTACATCTACGTTTGGAGAGGGGGTGGTTTCAAACCACCAACGCCACGAAAGGCCTCCCTTGTTCTCCGATGAATCTCACCCCAACGGGATCGATTCACCTTCCACTATATCGGCAACCTTCAAGGTGGCAGCCGGCATTGTTACAAGTTTGGGGCACACATCCACAACTTAATCGGAGGCTCCCAAATACAAGCAAGCTGTCAAAGCAATCAAAGACAAGCTTGTAAGAACCAAAACAAGAACTAGGGTTTCCAAGAAAACACTAGAGCAAAGGGGCCCTCAATGAAATGAGGGGGAAATGAAGATCTCTTTTGGTGAAGTAGTAGATCGGGGCCTCCTCCTTCGATTCCCCAAAGATCAACGACTTTTGGTGGAATGAGGAGATCTTGAGATTTGTTGGCTCCAATGGTGGTCTTGACTTTAATGAGAATGAGCAAATTGTCCCAAGGTAGGTGGAGGGGTATTTATACCCCTCTAGGGAATCTGGCCGTTGGAGCCATTAATGCACCGGTAGTACCGGTACTCAAGCGGTAGTACCGCTGGCAAGCGGTACTACCGGTCCAGTACCGGACCAGGTACCGGAGATGACTTGAATGGTCGAGCCAGCACCAGTCTTGCCCGGTATTCCCTTGCGGTACTACCCCCAAGCGGTAGTACCGGTCGTATGACGCGGTACTACCGGTCTGGGCGGTAGTACCGGTCCCAAGTACCGCTTGGTGCAGGGCAAGACCGAGAGGGGTGGTTTTTCTTCAGAACGGCCCGATATTGCCGAGCGGTACGACCGTGTCCAAGCGGTAGTACCTCTTGTCTCAAGCGGTACTACCGGTTGGACCGGTAGTGCCGCTCGGTAGTACCGGGTGGTACTGACTAAAACCCATCCTTATCACCCTTGCACTACACCAACCGGTACTAGAACCGGTAGTACCGATGCCAAGCGGTAGTACCGGACGTATTTCCGGTACTACCGGTTGACACAGTGGTTTGTCGCAAAGGGAATATTCTAACACCCTCCGAATCGACCCTATGCAAGTTTCAGCGCTTTCCGCCAAACCCGCATAGAAATGATTCAAAGGTGCCCACCAGGCACTTGCGTGCGGGTGGAAAATGAAGTAATATCATTACACAATAGTCCTCGATGGAACCCACAAAACATATATACAACAGCGACTCAATGATTCAAGAATACAGATATACAGTACAAGATTCAAATCACCTTGAAAACGATACAGCATCCGAGTACGGACAAGATGCAAATTGAGCTCAGAGCCCTGAAGAATAACCAATGGCGTCCATAACCCTGCCCAGGCCAAGCCGGAAGGGTAACCCTGCTAACGACGTCGATCTCAAAACCTGCTAAAACAAAAGGGGTGCCGACAAAGGGCAAAGGAAAAATAAAGCGGTCAGTACTGAGGCCAGTACACGGCGAGACTAGAATTCGGCGGTCCTCGCCTACATAGGTATGGTGGACCGAGCGGCAGTGCAGCATGCACTAAACAACCTATAGAGACTCAATATAACTGTCGGCTATCAGAGAGGGATAAGAAAGACCTATTCAGAACCAACCTGATACTACCACCAATCATACCCATCCTGATATTTCCTGCTCGAGACCAAACGAGGAAGTCAAGCCGAGGAAACTCACACGGTTGGAAATTTTATTCATTCTTTCCATGGTGGTTATCCAACTTACTAGTCATATCAGATAAAAGTCAAATTATAATAGTAAACTTTAGTTATAGTTGTCTATGATTGAGAACTGTGCTCCAAGTCGTCCATAACCGCAGACACGGCTTCTCGAAAAGATTTAACCCTGCAGGGGTGCACCAAAGTTTCCACACGCACCTACACCCTTGTTGTCAGATCAGGTAGGTACAAGATCACAAAACATACACCCAACGGTATGTCGGGGTTTCGTAGAACGACGTTTCCGGACCAAAGCAAGCACATGGGGGCCACCCCACTAAGCTACCCGTAAGGAAGTCGGCCGGTCTCCGAGACGGACCCAGAGGTTTGTGACGACGGCTGTAAACGACTGGGAACCCGAAAGTGTGACTGGGCTTGTCGATACCATGAAAACGTGGCACGTGGTTCCAAAACAGTACATGCGCTCCACGCGCAATAGTAAATAAAGAAGTAAAGAATGGCATAATCATGGCATAAGTACAGGATAGTAATAAAGCCCCAAACTACTTTGTGGCCCCCGGTACAGTACTTTGAAATCAGGTACTAATCGATGGGGGTGCCCACACACCCCACCTGTGGTTAGCGCGCTCGATCTCGAAATAGGTGTCACATCCCAAGATTTTCTAAATCTTGTAATGTGAAAAACAAATGAATAAAATAAAACTTTGTTGATTTTCAGGGTGAGAAGAAACTTTTGAATCCAATTGGAAACTTTCAAAACCTATTTGGATCAAATAAAGTCCTAAAGGGATAAATAAACAATAAACTTCAAAATATTTAAAAATACTATTTTGGATCTTTCAATAAAAAGATTTGGTTTTCAAATGAAAAGGTAGATTTATAAATAAGGATTATTTTATAAAGCCAAATTAAACCTTGACCAAGATTTTAAAACAAAAGGTTTTGCTTTGATTAAAAGAGTAAAGGTTTATTTAAACAAAATAATGAGGATTTATTAATATCTAGTTTTATTAAAAATAAAGGTTTTTCCCATTTTAAATAAACACTAAAACTTATTTATTTATTTTAAATAAGTTTTCCAAGTATTTTATATTCTCAATTAAAACCTACTGAAGTGTTTTGGCTTTATTTTAGATTTCAAAATAAAGTTTTAAATAAAACAAATCCTATATGGATTATTAACTAAGGTCCATCTTATTTAATTATTAATGGACCCTAAAACAAAAATGTTATTTTATTTTAAACAAGTTTTCCAAGTATCTAGTATTTTCCAATAAAACCTACTGTTTTGGTTTTGATAAAATTTAGTTTTCAAATGGAGATTTTATTAAATGAATCAAAACCTATTTGAATTATTAATTAAGGTCTATTTTTAATTATTAAATCAGATCCTAAAAAGATTAAAAATATTATTTTATTTTGGAACTTTGGTTTTTGTTGATAAATAGAACCAGATTCAATTACAAGTGTGGTGAATGTTTGAATTGTTTGATTGTTTGTTTTGTTGTTTGAATTGTTGTTTGAAATTCAAAACAGAAATTGATTTGGAAAAAGAAAAAGATTCAGAACTGGAAAAAAAATATGAATCTGATAGCCCAACTCAACACTACCCGGTGAAATGTTTTCTACACACAGACTACCTACACCAGACTACTTTCCCACAGAGTGACGGTGGACCTTCCCTCACTCCCTTTCTCGTGACAAGATCGCCCACACGCCAAGATCGTCTTCACCATGACGACCACGCCGTTTACCCCTAACGCCGCGCTTGAATTCGCTTCAATGCCGTGCCTTAACCTCGCTGTGACCACGCCTCCTTAAACGCGTCCCTCTTCTCTCCATTTCCCCTCTGTCTCCTTCCCCAAGTGCGCCCCCAGGCTGTCGAATTTCGCTCAAACACCGCCACTGTCGGACAACGCTCCGGCGAGGATTCCGGCATCCCCACGCCACCATTTGCCTCCTCAAGCACACAGACACCCTCCCCACCTCCAGGCGAACCTCCCCATAGCGCTAGCTTGCCCGCACATGCCTTGCAGCCTCGACTCTGACCATGTCTGAGCTCCACCGACGATAAGCCCAACTCCGGTGAGCCATAGCCGACGACCTCGTGCGCCCCTTGCTCACTGGTGAGTGTTTCCGTGAACCTTGAACTCGTGTGCATCTTCCTGATACATTGTTACTCTCGCTTGCGCCCCAGACGCCCACCTCCGACAACATCTGCTCGCGCCCGAGGTGAAGCACAGCTCCGGCGAGCGATTCAGGACTACCCAGAGCGCCCCTCGACAAACAGACCACACGTTGAGAATCAGCACTACGCCACGAACACTGTGAGTATCTCCCCAGCCATTCTAGCTTCCTGTAGCGCCGGCGCCACCACCGTCTGGCCGCTCCGCCGCCAGTAGCCACCGCAGCGCCGCCCATCTATGGCTGGCACGCTGTACACCGTTAGATGATGATCCAAGCGCCACGATAGATCCACTGATCGAAAGGGTACGAGTAGCTCTGCACCGCACGATCTGTTTAATATCCAACGCACCAGAGTGCTCGATCCAACCAAAACGGTATGGACGAATCAGAATAGGACGCGTGTCACTGGTATGAGTTAAAACAGAATTTGAAATCAGATTTAGATGCAATTTTGAAAACCTTGTAACTTTTGATCCACACGTCCAAAATTTGCAAACTTTATATCAATGGAATCAGTGGAACAAGACCTAGCCAACCATGCAATTTGTTTAGTAAAAAGCCTCTGGTAAAATGTTTGTTTTTGCAGAAACATATGTATGCTTGTTTAGATTAGAAAAATTATTCCAAAATGTTTTCAAGGATAAAATCTTTGCAAATTGGTTTGGGGTGAACTTACTGACCCTAGGAACCAACCCATGGTTTTGAAAATGGATTTGGTGAAGTTTAGGATGGATTATTTGATTTAGCCCTTTTCTAGCCAATTAAAAATAATGGTTTTGTTATGAAAATGTTTTTGGAGTAAAAACTTTGGGAAAATGATTTGAATCAAACCTACTGACCCTAAACACCAAGTTTTGAGAATTAGCAACTTATTTGGTGAAAGACATAAAGTTTTGATTTGATAAAAACATTTTCCGCCACATAAAATGATGAATGGATTTAAAAATGGTTTATGAATAAAGCTCTTTTGCAAATGACTTTGCCACTTTATAAAATGACCATTAGGTGTTTTCAAATGTTTATGACCCATTAGGAACCACTTTTTCAAATAAAACAATCCTTGGCATGCTTGCATGCATTATCTTGTTTATATGATTTTATGTGATGTTTTGTTTGATTGGTAGATTGAGATTGTGCCTTGCTTGATTGATTTGTAGTGACTTGAAGAGTGTGATTGTTGCAAGGACAAGGAGTGAACCTATACTCTACCAAAAAGGCAAGTGATGCTTCATACTTTTTGTCCCATTACTTTCACTATGCATTAGTGATTTTTCTAAGTAAAACTTGCATGGAATTTTTCTAAGTATAAACCTTGCTATAGGAAAACCTAGTAGATGAAACCTTAGTAGAAATTTTCCTAAGTTAAGATTCCTACTACTATCAAGCTTAGCCTAGCTAATAGAAAACAAGGGTGGAATATATATCCATACTATGAAAAATTTCTAAGTCTGAGGACTTGTGTTTTTGTTTAATAAAACAACTAAGTTAATGAATCACCTAGGTGGAATGGTAATTGCTTGGTGGTTTTTGGTTGAGTGGTTCACATGGCCCATGTCTATGGTTGACCTTGTGTATCTCACTTGTGGATGGCCACCCAGGAACAAAGAGATTTGAGATGTCAAATGTTGAGAAGCTTCAAGTGCAACCACTTGGCATTATGGGCTCTGCCTGGATCATATAGGTTGCAAGAACTTAGCCATATGGACAGTTGGTGGTAGAGTTTGATAGGTTGGAACGCGTCCATTTTGGTCTAAGGGAAGGCTTCTAAAAGATCTTGTCTTCGTGAAACCAAGTCTTGTGGGGAAAGTGCACCACCTCTGCAGAGTGTAAAATCTAAGTACTTAGCCATGTCCCTGGTAAAGGACAATTTGAGCATCAAGACATGGAAGCAATCAAGAATCTCATAATTCAAATTTCAAAGTTAAAAACTTGTGATTGAACAAGGGTTAAAGGATCTTCAATCTTTGATTGGGAGAAATGATTTTGTCAAGCAAAAACTTAGTGTTTTCAAATGTTAAGGAAAAATCTATTTTGAGCAATGCAAGCCCCAACTCCACTTAGCCAAATGCATATAGATGATAGACTCCACTATACTACCATAGTATCACTTGCCAATACAATTCAAATGTATTGACCCTTGTGGCTGTAACTTGTTATGTTGCAGGTTTGATTGATATAGTGAAGTTGATTGATTAGGATTACAAAGTCTACAACCAATATGCACTTGTGGCACTTTGAAGATGAAGGACCCCATGCTTATAGATATTCTGCTGCAATGTAATGTAATAGCCAAATGAGCTATGTAAGATGTAATAAATTATTTTATACCTGGTTATAAAGTTGTATTATGACCTTTGTTTCTTGATATTACATCTTAACTGTGGATGCTAGCTATTGATCTATGGACTAGCATTGTAAACACAGGGGACTCTACCTTATTAAAGGTTGGGACCCTTACAACAGGTGTCAAGAACTCGGGGTCCTACGGGACACCAGTGAGCGGTTAAAAACCAAATATTGTCTATTACCCACGAGTGCCTCTGCATTTACCTACTTTCAATTTTAGTTGTTAAACAGTAATTAAATCCATGATCATCTCCAACATAAAGCATATGGCAGCCTTCCAACAACTGTGGTACTGGACGACACACAACAACACTTAAGCAAGCGACTACGACGCGCAATTCCAACTATCTACCAAACAACAGGTAATAGGATGTGTCCAAGGCAATATAAGGCTGCAATGGATATCATGGGTACGAAAACTAGAGCATCGCAACATAGATAGCAATAGATCAACAGGAGGGAATAAATACTATAAAAGTAAGATAGGTAGAAAGGGGAAGATTGCTCGCCTGATAACATTGTTGGAGGTTCATCCGAAGATCGGGTCAATACTCGCATCAACTCATCGGCCTAATTCGTGAAGAAGCAAAGCACTAGAAGGAACATCGGATGCACTATTTAATACTACAGCGAAAGATCGGGCATGATGCATGTATGATGTATGACATGGCAAAGATGCGATGCAATTAGGCCATATTAAGCGGAACCGGGGTTCTGACAATTAATTATTAAGTTCATGTTGTTTAGATACCCCACAATTTAAATGTTGTCTTAACAGGGCAAATCATGGCACTAGTTTGCTACACAAATTTAAATGGAGCCATTATTAGACTAGATTTGTCCGCATATGGCCTCCATATTTAATTATAAGGTGAATCGACATAAGGCCCCCTAACCACACAATATGTATGCGAGTATGAATGATTATATGCAACAAGATATATCCTTTATAAAAATAGGGCTTGAAGAAAAAGGGTCACACATTGATCCGGAGATCTTGGAGGCTCGGAGGGGGTTCGAGGGTTTGGTCTTTGGACTCCAGGAGCGAGGTCTTGATGGTCCGTGTCAAAGATCTTGTCGATCCGACATCATCGCCCCTGGTTTCCATGATAGAGCACTTGGGTTCCCACTTCGATCATCGGTGTCAGTCTCGGGTTGCTTCTCAAACATGAGGCCTTGTCGCATCAAACTTGCATCAATTATCTTCGGAAGGTCATGGTGTTCCACGATACAATGCTCGCCTTGGTATCTGATAGCAACATCTCCTCGGATTGGGGCCAGGACACCACTGCTAATTCTCATCCTAAAGCGGCAGGGCGCGCGTGCGCTTGCAGGCAGAGGGTTCAGGGCGGGGGAGCCACGCGGCTCCGGCTCGAGGATGGAGAGGGGCGACACCCCGGCGAATGGAAGAGGAGGCACACAGCGAGGCCGAGCCGAAGGACATTTGCGAGTGGCGCCGGTAGCGCCCGCTCGGACGAGCTGCTGCCTACCGGAGGAGGAGGCCGACGAGGTCGATGACGTTGGGGACGGGAGGCTTGCCGCAGGCGATGCAGAGGAGACCAGCGATGGCGACGTGGCTCAGCGGCTCGGGAGGACGGTCGGGCGACGAGGAGCGGTGGCGGCAGCGCGAGATTGCGTGACCCTATGCAGCACGCGGAGGAGAGGGCACACGGTGATGAGCGGAGCTCAGAGAGGCGGGGGTCCGTGGGGAGAGGCAGAGCGGTGGCTCTGGCGGCTGGGGGAAGCGAGGCGAGCGGAGGCGTGCGGGAAGGAGTCGAGCAGAGGGAGCGATGCGGGGTGGAGGCGAGGGGAACGCGGGGTGGGACACGGCCTGGGGGTAGGTGGGGCCCAATCGGGGGTGGGTCTCCGTGTCAGAGTGCATTCGTGTGGAGTTTGGGTGGTGTTAGGTTTGAAACGGGGTGGCGGCTGGCTGGGAGTTTGGGTGTGGGTGGATTAGGTGGGATGCTAGGGTTAGGGTTTTCTGGTTGATGTGGGGCTAGCATTAGCTAGGGTTTGGGGTAGGTTTTGGGGTTGTAGGTGGTCTGGCTAGCCGGGCCTTTGGGCCTGGCGGGCTGGACTGCCTCCCCCAACAAAATATATTTATTATTTATTATTTTTATTTATTTTAAAACAAAACATTTGTAAAAGGTTTTTGGACAAATAAAATATCCGGACAGATCTGGGGTTTGGATTTGAAATGAGAGTAGAACATCCAGAAAACAAAATAGGCTTTTTAGAAAATAGTTTTAGGCAAACAGATGCATGCTGATATCATGATGATGCACATAATAAAAACAACAACGATTTTCTAGTAGCGGTTTTATCCGGGGCGCTACAATAGTTAGGCCAATATTTGTGCCATACCCTTATCAAACCTGTGATACACTTAACACACAATTAAACTGATAAGTGTATTGTTATCAAACATCAAAATCATAGGGATAGAAAAATGCTCTTTCACATGCTCTCCGTTGTTAGTGGCTATCTTGGCCAAGTAGTTGCTAGTCACTCCGAGAGGGGGTATTTATGCTCGATAGTGGGTTCATGCCTCTACTTATCAAGGGAAGTGACAAAAATCTCTACGGTAGTATATGTGCTGTTGCCACTGGGGAGAAAACAACGATCTCTTGTTCATGGAACAAGTGGATTGTTTACCTTACACACTTTGCTTAAAGCAGTTGTCTGTTGCTTGCAACTTAATACTAGAGGGGGTTCGGATGATAACCTGAAGGTGGACTTCTAGTCATAGATGCAGTTGGATGGCGGTCTATGTATATTGTTATATTGCCCAATCGAATCTCATAGGATCTTTATGTTTAGTATTGCATTGTTATGCCTTTCTTAGTCTTGTCAATTGCCCTATTGTAATTTGTTTACCATGCATGCCATGTTTGTTTATCTAAGGAGAGCACCTCTAGTGAACTATGGACCCCGGTCCAATCTTTACCATTGATACATCTTCCACTGTTACTGTTTACTTGCTACAAACCACTTTCACCTTCCAGACCATACAGTCAATCCTTTGTTACAGCAACCGGTGAGATTGACAACTTCACTGTTTGTTGGGGCAAAGACTTGAGTTTGTGTTGTGCAGGTTTCCACGTTGCTTGCAACACCTTTGGAACGTTTCCTTCCTCCTACTGGTTAGATAACCTCGGTTTATTACTGAGGGAAACTTGCCTGTTGTACTGCATCATACCTTCCGCTTGGGGTCTCCCAATGAAGTGTTGCTGCACTCATCAACGCTTTTTGTGGCGCCGTTGCCGGGGAGGCTAAGGACGTCTTCACAAGGGGAGTCCTCCTCAACTTTTCTCTTTACTTTGTTTTTAGTTTGCTTAGTTTCTTTTGCTTGGTTTTTTTACCTCTTTCTATCAAAAACTCCAAAAAAATTAGTTTAGTTTGGTTTGCTTTCTCTTATCAAAAACACAAAAAAAATTAGTTCCTGCTCTAGCTGCTTCTGCTGTTTTTGGCTTGCTCCACCTTTGCCAAAATGAACTCTGTTGAGAACACCAAGTTGTGTGACTTCACTAGCACAAACAACAATGATTTCCTAAGCACTCCTATTGCTCCACCTGCTCCTGATGCTACCTTTTCTGAAATTAAGCCTGCCTTGTTGAATCTTGTGATGAGAGAGCAATTTTCTGGTGCTAGTTCTGATGATCCTGCTGCCCATCTCAATAGCTTTGTTGAACTTTGTGAGATGCAAAAGTATAAGGATGTAGATGGAGATATTATTAAGCTCAAGTTGTTTCCTTTCTCCTTAAGAGGAAAAGCTAAAGAATGGTTGCTATCCTTACCTAGAAATAGTATTGATTCTTGGATTAAGTGCAAAGATGCTTTTATTGGAAAGTACTATCCTCCTGCTAAGATTATATCTATGAGAAGTGATATTATGAAATTTAAACAACTTGATAATGAACATGTTGCTCAAGCTTGGGAAAGAATGAAATCTTTGGTTAAGAATTGTCCCACTCATGGACTCACTGCTTGGATGATTATCCAGACTTTTTATGCAGGTTTGAACTTCTCTTCAAGAAACTTGTTGGATTCAGCTGCTGGAGGTACCTTTATGGGCATCACTTTGGGTGCTGCAACAAAACTCCTTTATAATATGATGGTTAATTACTCTGAATGGCACACCGAAAGAGCTCCACATGGTAAGAAGGTAAATTCTATTGAAGAAACCTCCTCTTTGAGTGATGATGACCCACAAGTATAGGGGGTGTATCGCAGTACTTTCGATAAATAGGAGTGTCGATCCCAACGAGGAGCAGAAGGTGTTGACTAGTGGTGTGGAGCAGGAACTCTCTGCAAATACTTAGCAAACAGATTTTTAGGGGTTTTCTGATAAAGCAACAAAACAGAGTGCAAGTAATAAAGAACAAACGTAGCAAGTGGCCCAATCCTTTCTTAGCAAAGGACAAGCCGGTGAAAATACTTATAAGGACCAAACGTTCTCGAGGACACCTGGGAATTCTGTCAAGTGCTTTCGCTTAAAATAGCTGAGTACTCTTCTTTGGTGTTGTAAGTGTTGTGTGGGTGAACCTGTGCTAATGTAACGACCTTACTTGGACTAATACATACTTGTGATTAAACCCCCTGCAAACATCCGTAACTACAGGAAAGTAATTAAGATATAAATCTAACCACAACCTTAAACTCTGAGATCCTACACTCCCTTGTGCAAAGGTGTCCTAACCGGGGTTCAGGTTTCTGTCACTATGGCAACCCCACGATTAGTAGCCAAATATACAATGCATTCCCCTAGGCCCATAAATGGTGAAGTATCATGTAGTCGACGTTCACATGACACCACTAGAAGAATAGCACCACAACTTAAATACTAAACCATTGAATAATAACTCATCACAGATCCACTAATAACAACATGACTTCTCCCATGTCCTCAAGAACTAGACAAACTACTCACAAGACATCATATGGATCAAGATCAAAGATGATATGATAATGGATAACAATCTGAACATAAACAATAATCCAATGGTTCCACTCACAAGCATCAACTACAATAGTAATTAACACCAGGAAAGTTTCCCCTAAGAACTAAAGCAATATCCAACACAATTGTTACAGCAGGACGGAGTGGTGATGATGGTGCTAGTGGAGATGATGGTGTGGATGATGATGATCCCGATGAAGCCTAGCTTGATGATGGTGTTGATGGCGATGATCTCCCCTCTCCGGGAAGGAATTCCCTCGGCAGAAATTTGTCTGCCGGAGAGATATTTCTCTCTCGGTGTTTTCTGCCCTGTAGATGCGGTGGAAATCTATCTGTGGTTGCCCCTAGCCTTACGGTTTCGTAGGGAAGATATAGGCGAAGGGGCGGAGTCGGGAGCCGGGCAGGTGGGCCACACATGCCCTAGGCGCGACCTAGGGTGTGCCCGCGCCTAGGAGGGTGTGGGCTCCCTGCGACCCTTCTTCGTCCCTCCTTCTGGCTTCCTCTGTCTTCTGAAAAAATATAGTTTTCCCATATTTTTCTAGTATTTTTCTGATCTTCGCGAAATTGCATCAAAATGCCTTCTTTTCCATCAGAATCCAGACTCCGGCAGTCCATCCTCCAAGAATCATCCAACATGCATAAACAGATGAAAAGCCATAAGTAATACCTCATAATAAGACAAATATCAATGAATAGAGGTAGATTATGATATATAATGGTGATGCAAATTGGGCGTATCAAGTGATAAGATTGATGTTATTATGGCTATGCTTGTTAATTGGAAAGATCCTTTAGATCATAATAGTGTTCCCTTAGCATCTTTGGTTGCTCAAGAAGAGCAAGTTGATGTGAACTTCATTAGAAACAACAATTTTGGCAACAATACTTAATAATGACAATACCTATGGAAACTCCTACAACAATGCTAGAAGTTCCCCCTCTGAACTTGAAGTCATACTCAAAGACTTTATTAGTAAACAAACCACTTTCAATAAGACTACAGAGGAAAAGCTTTTAAATGTTGAGAAAAATATTTCCTCTTTGTCTGAAGCACAGTCCTCCTTGATTAATAGAATGGCTGCTAAACCTGAAACCATGGAAAGTACCATTGCTGCTACTCATGCCATACAAGTTCTATTGATGAAAATTTTAGACTGTTAGCCCAACTTCATGCTAAGTGGGAAAGGGAAGCTGAAATTGATAGAAACAATAGTGTGTTCACCATCACTAAAATGGATACCACTAAATCACAAGAAGTCCCTATTCCTCCTCCTACAATGCCTAAGTCTAATGAGTCTACTACTAGTGATGCTAAGTTTGATTTTGATCTTGATGGTTGCAATATTTCTGAAGTAATTATGTTCCTGCAAAAGCTTGCTAGAAGTCCTGATGCTAGTGATATGCATGTTGCTTTCACCAAGCACATTGCAGATGCTCTAGTTAAGATTAAGAAAGATAAGTTAAAACACAAAGATTCTATTCCTAGGAAAATAGAAGATAGTTGGGAACCCATTATTAATATGCAAGTGAATGACTTTGATCTCAAAGTTTCATGTGATCTTGGTTCTAGTGTCTCTATTATGCCTAGAAAGATTTATGAAATACTTGATTTGCCACCTTTGGAAGATTGTTATTTGGATGTCCCACTTAATGATAATGCTAAGAATAAACTCATGGGGAGTGTTAATTATGTTCTCATTATGGTTAAAAATGCTTATGTCCTTGTTGATTTCTATGTTTTGGATGTTGAATACAATGCTTCTTGTCCTATTACTTTGGGAAGACCTTTTCTTAGAACTGCTGGGGCTATCATTGATATGAAAGAAGGCACCATTGAATATCAATTTACATTCAAGAAAGGTATTGAACACTTCCCTATGAGGAGAGAGAAGTTGCTTACTGCTTCTCCTTTGAAAGCAAGGTTTGATGTTAATGCTTCCTCATTTGAAAATACTTGATTTCTTGCTTCTTGTGCCTAACTTAAAGGCGTTAAAGAAAAGTACTTGTTGGGAGATAACCCAAGAGTTTCCTTGAGTCTTGGAAGTTATTACTTCAGTAATGACCTCTTCTTATCCTTTTTATTTGATTTTTGTGCAAATAATTACCTCTAATGAGAGGGAAGTAAGATTTGGGGAGTTGTTGTCCCGAAATAGAATTCTTTCCTCCACCATAAAAATTAGTTAGAAGTCTCTGTAAGTCGGATTGAGCTGAACATTTACAAATAAATCCCCCAGTATGTTATCTAACTTTAGTTAGTTCAACACTTTTTGATTTGAGCAACATAAGGTCTTCGAAAATATCGGTTTCTACCTGCTGGTCTGTTTTGACAGATTTCTGCTATTATTTGCATTTGCTTCTTATTGATTCCTTTTTGGGTTCTTTTTGGGAAATTGAGCCTTTTGAAGAAGTTGCTAGAGTAACTTGTGTTTTTAGTGAAAAGGTTTTCTGTTCCAAAGCTAAGCCTAAAGGTCTATTATCTTTTGAATACACTAATGTTGCTAATGAAGATTGTGTGAAGTTTTGTATGAAGGAAAAAAATTCAGGTGTAGAGAGAGAATGATGCAATAAGATGAAGAATGGAAAAAAACTCAATGTTGGGGATGTCACCCCGGTGTCACCCCAAGAATTATCCAAGAGGTACAAGCGTCAAAGCTTTGGGATGCCCAAGGCATCTCCTTCTTCATCAATAAAAATCCCAGGTCTTTCTAGACACTTTGTTTTTATTGTTTCATGCACTGTTGTGTTGTTCTTGGAACGTCTTAGTTTTCGTTTGCTTTGCTTATTTTGCTTAGTTTTCTTCAATAAAGTAGTTTGGACCCCCGTTCTCTCTGTGTTGTTTCAAATAAGTTGATTGGTGTTGGAAAGGAGTAGAAAGTTCTTGCTTGTAAGTGCAAGAGGAGCTTGTATTAACTGTGACTTAGACTTTAGCATGTCATGCTAGGTGTTGTTTTGACCTTATGCTTAGTGATTATTGTCGTAGCATGTCTTATTCCAAAAAATTGGGATTGCTTAGTGTGCCTTTAAATAATTATGCGTTGTTTTAGCATGCAAAAGCATAGTATAGTGGTATTGTCCTTTGATGTTTTGTTTGGGTTGACTTGGCACATGCTCACACCATGTTATGACTATGAACAAGTCATCATATCCTCTATGATCATTTAGTCCTTGACTTGTAGTACCACTCTATGCTTTGATTAGTAATGTTTTGTCGCTCTGCATGATTATGGCCATTATTGCTCTCTTAGTTGGTTGCTCCCAGTATTTTGCTAGCCTCCACTTGTATGAGTAATCTCTACTCATGCTTCCAACTCCCAAGAAACCAAGTTATTCCAAAGTGTCAACTATAAATTCCTATGCATGGTGTGTTACACCATTCCAAGTATATTCTTGTTTTTAGCTATCTTCCAATTAAAAAGTATTTTGTTATGTGAAAACTTAGTGATTAAAGCCTTCACGAACTTGATGGCACACTTTATAGTCCTTGCACCTAATAAACTTGAACCATTGTGTCATCTATGTTTTATATGCTTGCACTTATACATTGGAATTAGCAGAATCATGTTGTCATGGGGAACGTTTTCAATATTGCACTTGTCCTTTGTACACAGTTGATGGATGTCGCTGGTGTGAAATAAAGAGGGAGCTTGTAAGTCTATGGAGTTATGTATTTTGTGTTAGAGAAACGCCTGGGCCGCTAGCCTAAGCCATGCCTAATCATGGTGGAAACTTGCAGCATCATCATAATGAGTAATCTGTGAAGCATCCTCCATAAAAAATCTATGAAAATAGTAAATAAAAAGATCGCTGAGATGCTTATTGTCTTCTTGCCTTGTCATTTTGGTTATGGGATAGCTCCTGTACCATGTGCAAGGGGTACCCCGTTGGCGGTTCTCTATGATACACATGTACTTACTATGACAAGAACTTACAGGTGACTGAAGTTGAGTAGCATGAGGTGTGGCCCTCGTATTCAAGGGACATGAGATTTCCAACTTATACTTTGTCAAGCATATACTCCATAGTTTGCTCACTTTAACCTTAATCACTTCAAGATGCTTATGATAGGGGCAATGAGAGCTAAAATCTAACAAGTACCATAATTTTTGGAAGCTCTTTTTGAAACTTGAAATCCCTGCTTCCCTTTGTGAAGGGCCTTTCTTCCACTATTATATTGAGTCTCCACCTTCTACCTTTAGACACCATTAAGAGAGCATATTTGCCATTCTTAGTTCTATGTGCAGTGTCCCAAAGCTTATTGATTGATGCATATTATTGTTATTACTTGTCCTTGTGCTATTTGTATCTAGTCACTCTTATGAACTTTGAAGGTGTCCTATGCATATATTTTCTACTCTATGAGGGACAAGCTGGATGCCACTATGCCATGTTTTCTGTATGTGAAACAAACAAACGTTTTTCAATGCATGTTACTCATGATCTTTGTTTGTAGCCTTTCATGTTGCATGCATAGTTACTTTGTCTTACTGTTAGAACTCCATCTTCCATGCACTTGTCTAGAGTTCTTTGATCCCAGCTTTCAATGCTTGCAAATGGTTTGATCTTGGTTTTGATGGTGCATGTCACCTCAAAAATTATTCTTTTATCACTTACCTACTCGAGGACGAGCAGGAGTTAAGATTGGGGATGCTTGATACATCAGAAACGTATCTATAATTTTTGATGCTCCATGCTTGTTTAGTATCTACTTTGCTTTGTCTGCACTTTGAGGTGTTTTTATATGTTTTCTGGTACTAACCTATTAACAAGTTGCCACAGTGCCAGTTGCCTTTTTTTTCTGTTTTTGGTTCCAAAAAGGCAGAAAATCAATATCCTCGGAATTGGACGGGACAAAAGCCAAAGTCAATATTTTGCCATGGGGAACACGAAGCCAGAATACGAGACGGAGTAGGCTCACCAGGGGGCCACACCCCCTGGCGGCGCGGCCTAGCCCTAGCCACGCCTGGGGGTGTAGCCGCCCTGGTGCCCACCTGCCTCACCTCTTCGCCTTTAAAGTCCTCCCAATGCCAAAACCCTAAACACCCAATCAAAATTCCACAAAACCGTCTATAGCCACCACCACCATCGTCCCTAGATCGGGGGGGGGGGGGGGAGGGTCTGGAGTTCTTCCTGGCACCCTGCCGGAGGGGAGATCATCCCGGAGGCCTTCTTCTTCATCATGCCAGCATCCGGTATGAAGCGTGAGTAGTTCCACCTTGGACTACAAGTCCATGTAGTAGCTAGATGGTTGTATCTCCTCCTTGTGCTTTCATGTATAGATCTTGTGAGCTCCGTTCATGATCAAGATCTGATCTATTTGTAATCATGCATGTTGTGTTTGCGGGGATCTGATGGATATTGAGATTACTATGTTAGATTGATTAATGGTTTTGTATTATTGATTCTATCATGTCTGTGTTGTTTGTGATCTTGCATGCTCTCCGTTGTTAGTAGCTACCTTGGCCAAGTAGTTGCTAGTGACTCCAAGAGGGGGTATTTATGCTCGATAGTGGGTTCATGCCTCTACTTATCAAGGGAAGTGACAGAAATCTCTACGGTAGTAGATGTGCTGTTGCCACTAGGGAGAAAACAACGGTCTCTTGTTCATGGAACAAGTGGATTGTTTACCTTACACGGTTTGCTTAAAACAGTTGTCTGTTGCTTGCAACTTAATACTGGAGGGGGTTCGGATGATATCCTGAAGGTGGACTTCTAGTCATAGATGCAGTTGGATGGCAGTCTATGTATATTGTTGTATTGCCCAATCGAATATCATAAGAACTTTATGTCTAGTATTGCATTGTTATGCCTTGCTCAGTCCTGTCAATTGCCCTACTGTTATTTGTTTACCCTTCATGCCATGTTTGTTTATCTAAGAAGAGCACCTCTAGTGAACTATGGACCCCGGTCCAATCTTTACCATTGATACATCTTCCACTGTTACTGTTTACTTGCTACAAACCACTTTCACCTTCCACACCATACAGTTAATCCTTTGTTACAACAACCAGTGAGATTGACAACCTCACTGTTAGTTGGGGCAAAGTCTTGAGTTTGTGTTGTGTAGGTTTCCACGTTGCTTGCAACACCTTTGGGACACTTCCTTCCTCCTACTGGTTCGATAAACTCGGTTTCTTACTGAGGGAAACTTGCCCGCTGTACTGCATCATACCTTCCGCTTGGGGTCTCCCAATGAAGTGTTGCTGCACTCATCAGCTATCTTGGCCGAGTAGATGCTAGTGACTCCAAGAGGGGGTACTTATGCTCAATAGTGGGTTCATGCCTCTATTTAATCTAAGGGAAGTGACAAAAATCTCTAAGGTTGTAGATATGCTGTTGCCACTAGGGAGAAAACAACGGTCTCTTGTTCATGGAACAAGTGGATTGTTTACCTTACACACTTTGCTTAAAACAGTTATCCATTGCTTGCAACATAATACTGGAGGGAATTCGGATGATAACCTGAAGGTGGATTACTAGTCATAGATGTAGTTGGATGGCGGTCTATGTATCTTGTTGTATTGCCCAATCGAATCTCATAGGATCGTGAATGTCTAGTATTGCATTGTTATGCCTTGCTCAGTCCTGTCAATTGCCCTGCTATAATTTGTTTACCCAGTATACCATGCTTGTTTATCTTAAGGAGAACACCTCTAGTGAAATATGGACCCCGGTCCAATCTTTACCATTGATACATCTTCCACTTTTACTGTTTACTTTCTGCAAACCACTGTTACCTTCCACACTATACAGTTAATCCTTTGTTTTCAGTAAACCAGTGAGATTGACATTCTCACTGTTCGTTGGGGCAATGTCTTGAGTTTGTGTTGTGCAGGTTTCCAAGTTGCTAGCAACACCTTTGAGTCGTTTCCTTCCTCCTACTGGTTCGATAACCTTGATTTCTTACTGAGGAAAAACTTGCTGCTGTGCTCATCATACCTTCCTCTTGGGTTCTCCCAACGAAGCTTCTAAGCACCATCAGCGACCAAATGGTCGCCTATACACCGAGGGCCTTGCCGTCGGCATAGGGCTAGGCCCGGTCGCTTCCGCTGGCTCCACATGGCGAGTAGACATCGAGGGCCTTGCCGTCGATGTAGGGGGACTGATACGTTGAGGTCCGTAGTCGTCATCCCAGCTCCACGCACGGGATGGCTAGAGCCCGCCACGTGGCTTGGCTACGCCGAGGGTTAGGCCGTTGACGTACCAACTGCGTCGTTAGCCGGGCGTGTAATGGCCGCGTCATCTTTCGCCGACGGTTCCTAGCGATTTTTTTAAAATAATACACTTTTTTTAATTTATTCCAGATCTATTATACATTTTTTGAAATTTATAGATCTAGCACTTTGTCGTCCTGGGGGAAGCCGAATGGGCCGGCCGTGGCCCCCGACAAAGTCCCACCTGCAATGGGCCTGCTCCAGATGAGAGGTAATCGGCGAGCCAGCCGATTAGCCTAATCGCCGCATCTCGATTGCATAATCGTCATGCCTATAACCAAATCCTACATGATCAATGCAGCCTTCGCAATCAGCTCAAAGTGTCGAACCCTAGCTGATTGGTGTTTAAATTACCCATGACTCGAAATCCTGACATCTCACACGTCCAGGTATTGACCACAAATTCTTTCAGGTAGTAGGGAGACACGAACAATATGACGTCCAACCCTAGCAACCCACAAGCAGCAAGCACATGCGAGCAAGGCAGGTGAAGCAACTTTGGTTTGTTGCATGTGCACTCATAGGTTGGCCATTGCTCATTTTCAATCTTCACCTCGTGTATCCTTAGTTCATTACCACACCCAAACTTATCAGTGGCTAGCCGCACCTCAAATCTTCTTTCCTCATTACCTATACACACAAGAGTGTGTGACGTAGCCTTCGCCATCTTCTTATCCATGTACCTCATAATCTTTTCAAAGAAGCGTGTGTTTGGATTGTTAATGATATGCATCTGAGCACACTATCGTCTGTCTCTAAAATATGAAATCGTGCCATACATAATACCCTCGACTATGGCTGTAAGTGGAAGTGCCCTGTTACCTCTGAGGACAAAGTTATATGACTCATCTAGGTTTGTAGTCATGACACCGTACCTAGCTCCATGTGTGTCGTGTAGCAAAGACCACCTCTCCAAAGGCTCGTGCTATATCCACTGTTGGAAGTTCTTGATCGATCTGCCGAGCCTTCTCCTCGTACCAGGTGGATCCAATCCAGGCAAGTCACAAAGCCCTACAAGATCTTCCTCCACAAGCGTAGCTCCAGTAGCTACCTGTGCAGCTACTGCTACTTGATGTGCAGCTACGGCTGCGTTTTGCGCAGCTTTCCTTGCCCTTACATGTTTCTAAGTGAATTCATCGAGCTTTGCGCGTATGAAATCGTACTTCCATTCTTGGTTCTGCTTGCATAGTTTTTTGAATAGATTCATGCGGTTCTTATTTCTGAACTATGAGAAGAAATTAGCTCCCAAATGGCGCATGCACCAACGGCTCTGCATGTCAAGCCAAGATGTTTGCTCTTTTAGCCCTGGCTGTGTCAGCCATTTACGACATTGAGTATACATGCATGCCTATCGTGAATGATGCACACATTGGGCTTGTCTTTCACAACCGCTATTTTGAGCTGCCTAAAGAACCATCTCCAACTTTCAGTGTTTTCGCTCTTCACGAAAGCAAATGCGAGTGGGACAATCTGATTGTTGCCGTCTTGACCAATGGAGGTAAGGATCTGACCCTTGTACTTGCCAGTGAGAAAAGTACCATCTACATATATCACTGGACGATAATAAGTGAAAGCTTGGATGCATACAACAAAAGAGAAGAACACTCGATGAAGCACCTTCACGGATGGATCCTCTGGTATCACATAGTATTGGATGTCAACATAGGTGCCTGGGTTTCTATCCTGCAGTGTCCGAAGTTGTCGGCAATTTTGTTGCTGTGATATTCCCACGCAGAATCATGACCATCGTTAACGGTCATTCCGGATGACATGTGTTGATTCCATGAAGCAGGAATCGGCACGTCTTCTCCATTGCCTTCTCAATCAGAATCCTCCGAGTCATCAGAATCACCACTCTCGCCATCCATGTAATCTTCCTCTTTCATCATGTCCTGCATGCCTCCACCTTCATCGTCCGCATCTGTCTCTTCACCATAGTCTTCTCCACCTTTGGCCTGACTGCTCTGCCCCGGTTCGTAACCACCACCTCCTCCTCCTATCTGACTGCTCTGCCCTGATTCATAACCACCGCCTCCAGCACTGGACATTGAGTATATCCCGTAACTGGAATCAGCACTATGGCCATAAACATGTCCACCATCGCCTCCAGACGGATCGATCTCCTTCAAGACAGGAAGCACTAATGTGACAGGGTTTACATGCCTATCCTTACAGCCTTTTAACCACTTAAACTAGTCTTTGTTAGTATCTACATGCCTTAAAGTCCAGAAAATATTTTTTCTTGACTTTTCACAATGCTTGCACGCTGACGGTGTACGTCTCGATGTTATAGCCTAAACATCCTGTCAACCATTCCTTCAACTGACTAACACTTCAGGTTTAAGGGGTAGTCAAATCTAACTAAGTACACATGAACTCTCCTAGATCTGCTCCAAAGTCATTTGTTTGGATATTACCAAGACCATAATAAAACACGAACTTCACTAAATTGGTCATCTCTGCTGACATAAAATAAACAGCCTAATCAATTAATTATCGACAATACATATAACTTCGGACAATGCTTGCAAACATTCAAAAAAATGTGATAATAGCCTACCAAATATCGCCAAAAATTTGGGCCTAATCCACAGGTCTAATATTGCTACTAATTCACGAGCCAAATATTCTAATAGACTAACCTGCGTACGTAACCATATACAATAACTGTGATTATCGAAGGATTATAGTTTATCCTTAAAGCGAGAGAAGCCAATCGGTCCAGTAGGCTGAGTTCACCGGACAAGCAACACATCACCCTTCAGACAACCTCAGCTCCACCACAGCTCCACCACCATTGCCATTGCTCTACCACAGCTCAACCACCATTCCTCCAACAAACCAACACCAAATCGAGCCATGAGCTAACCCATCAGTAGATCGGGCTTCCACTACCTCTCTAGTGGTTTTAGAATGAAAATTTTATGGCCAAATCGAGCTAAATCGGACAAAAATGGTGTAGGTAAATGAAGAACAGGAGAGAGAGAGGGCAGCTCGCGATGCGGGGAAGAAGAAACGACCGCCTGGCCGCGCGGCGCACCCTTATCTGCCTCCACTCGGCGTGGGCCTTGCCGAGTGGGCAGTCGGCCTAGGGCTGGCCGATTGAACTTGTCGGCCTGGGCGGGCCCAACGGCCCACTGGCCGACCTCCTGTCGGCTACTTCTTGGACGAGTGGGATGCTGTCGGCCTGGCTCTGGCCAATTGGCCCAGTCGGCTTCCTCCAGGCCGACAAAGTGCTATATCTGTAAATACCTAAAAACGTATAATAGATCTGGAATAAATTAAATAAAGTGTATTATTTTAAAAAAATCGCAGGTTCCTACGCCGACGGGCGTGACTTGGCCGTCGGCATAAATGTACGCCGACGGCTTTGGTATACGCCGATGACCGCGGCTGCTCCGCCGAGGACGATACGCCCAGGACAGCCGTAACCGTATATACTAGTCTTTTTTGTGGGAGTTCAAAGTTCTCTGCATTCTGAAAGATCAGCAGAGTAGAATGCATTTGTAATAAGACATACTTCATCTTTCCCGAATTATATGTCACAGATTTGTCTAGATTTATATGTATCTCTATAATAAAACTTGTCTAAACATGCGTATGTAGACAAATTTATGCAAGCGATTCGGTAACAGAGGAAGTACAATTTTATACAAAGCCGCTGCTCTATATCTCTATTCCTTTCCAGTAACGTCTAACACCGTGACAGGCCAAGGCGGGCGATCTATTCAGTTTTAGAATGGCGACCTGGGGGCGTAGTTACCTGCCTATCATCGATGACTGGCAGAGCTGCGACTCGCTCATTCAGTCATTCTTGACAGATCCACAGCTTCCTCTCTGCTTCTCAGTGTTGACGTCTCCGCTCAGTCGTTCAATTCGTTGCCTTACATCCAGGGTATTTGACGAGTCAAGTGTTCATAACACGCGACTGACTGCGAGCCGTGGAACTTTGCGATAATTGAACGGTTTGGTTTGGTTGACTGGGCAAGCTAGGCACAGATAGTGATGGCTGTCACTTTTCAGGATCGTTTTGCAGCTAAGCATGTTTGAGCTAAGTTTTCAAGCTTCTGCTTGCTAGTGTACTATATACTACGTATGACATCCACGATTCATTTCATCGCTGATAGTAATTCCATGCAGTACTTTTATTTACGATACTAACCGTCTGGTCAATACAAGGAGGTGGGAAACTGGGAATGCGATTGTGAGGTTAGATAACATTACCAATCGTTATAACGAAAGCACTGATCCTGCTAATAAAGCACATTGATATATGAATTCACATCGTTATCATGCATAACTGTAAATTCTAAATTTAGTAGTAGTAGTACACATTTTTGGTAACTTGTAGTATGTGTTACACTAAATTTTGCTACTCCTAAGTTATCTGAGTTTTTCTTATGTCTAAACGATTTCTAGTAAGTGCAATGTGATGTGTACACACTAGCACCGTAGCAAACAATTTCCAGAGAGACAGGATAATGTCCACACCAGATTATGACACCTCAAGAAACAATTGTTTGCATTCCTGTAGTTTTGCACCTACTAAATCATACATACTGGGAGGTATTTACAAACTCTTTCATAGAACTCATGTTTTTCTCTCTCCTGAACCTACTAAAATTCTAAAATCAATTCAATAGCTAGGCTTAAGCCTAAATGAACAAAAAAAAAATGAACAGGAACGCTTCACTCAGCCATCTCCTGAATGATGCTCAGAGCCCGCTTCAGGTTATTTAGCCGCGATCGCGCGACGACGAGCTTCTCGTGTTTCTTCACCGGAGTCATCGCCACAGCGAAATCTCCGAGCGTCCGCTCGTTAAGCTTCTCGTTGAACAAGACGTCGTCGCAGTCTTCCGGCACACCGTGCACCGGCATGATGCGCACCTTCTTATTCTTGCCGCCACGCCGCTTATTTGTCCTCCCGGCGACAAGCGCCGTGCTGGCGCGCACGGCGAGCGAGGCCATGTCGGCGCTCGACAGCGGCCGCCCGAGCACCGCCGCCGGAAGCACGAAGTATATCTGCCCCGGCTGGAGCAGTTCACCGGTGGCCAGCGCCGGTGGGGGCTCGTTGAAGTAGAGAGCGTCGGAGTTGCACACGAAGAAGAAGGCAGCTTCAGCGCCCAGAAAGTCAGAGACGGCGACACAGGGGCTGGATGGGAGCTCCTTCAGCGAGCCGTCGGCGGCGATGACCCTGACCGGCGCCGGCTGGTGCTCCCGCTGCGAGAAGCTGGCTCCGTCGTTGAAACAGCTGGAAAGCTTCGCTCCCATGGAATGTTTGCGTTCGTGCAGTGCGCGTGTGGAAGTTTCGAGATTCTTCTCTGCGTTCGTTGGAACTTGGATGTGGAGGTTCAGAGGATAATTTGCCCATATATATAGAGGTAGGTAGCGAGGATCAGAAAAAGCTACAGTACCGTATTGCCGCATTGTGTCATTGCGTGGAGTGGCACCATATGGGAACCGAACAGCGACGACTATTCCTCCACATGTACGCTTCTAGTAGTCGCCAGTGACCAGTGAAAGTGACTCGTGAGTTAAGATTCTAGAGATTCCCCGTGGGGCCAACAGGTCAGCCAGACGCCAGGCCACGGCGTGTCCCCATCATCGTCGCGTGCTCGCATCATCGCGCACGTCAATGGCCGCTGCGGCCCTGGGCAGGCCTTCGCCCCAAAACAATCGCCAGTGGACTTTTCTGCTTTACAAATTACAACCGCAGTTTCGCCGTTGCTTCGATCGGCAGCCGCGACAAGAGAATGTTTCAGTCGTGAAAGCGGCAGAGGAAACAGAGAATATACAGGGACATATTTATTTTAAACGAGGTAAAAGAGTTGCCTTTTCATTGATATAATAAAAAAAAATGGCTCGTTTATTAGGAAAACAGGCCGAAAACTGTTACAACACAAGACGCAACACGCATGTCCTCATCCAGCGCACCACACGGGTCGACGAACAAAATGACCAAGCGAAGAATCTCGACACCCAAAACACAAACACCTCAACACAACAAAGCGAAGACGAAAGACTGAAGCCACCGCTCCAACTCCAAGTGGCCCCAGGGCCATGACCTGCCAAGACGAAGACGATACTCGCCACCGCCAACCACCGACGACTTTAAGAAGGACGTGGCACCCAAGGGCGTCACCGTCATCGGTACTGTTGATAGTATTTTGCCTGAACCTTATATTGAAAAAATACCTTTCCCTGCTAAAGTGAAGAAACATTCTATGATAACTAGTGTGGTTAACAAAAGTACAAAGTGTTGGTGCTAGCTTAGCTAGCTCTCTCACTCGCACAAACGAAGGTGGAAGACAAAGAAAAATTTTCCAGGCCGGCGCATAAACGCAGTCACGGGTGCACCAACACACAAATATTTTTTTTTCTCTTTTGGCCAAAACCAGTACCAACACAACAGATTACATGAAAGTCTTATAGCCAGGCCATCGAACGGCTGAACAACCAACTCCAGCTACTTACGCTCACGTACGCGTGAACTCAACGCACGTCTCGAGAAGCCACTCGTTCCTCCATAAGACCCGGCCAAGTCTTCATGCAGCTAGCCTGCACGAACAAGTCCATGAACACACACGACAAGATCAGAATTATTTTAACAAACTACCCCTAATTCTGAACCTTCTCCTTCTAAGCCACGACCTTAGCGCCCATCCTGACATACAGGACACCGGCCTCTCGTCGACTGCTGCGGGGAATGCTCCTTCTTCGTCTCCGGTGACGGACGCCGTCTTTATTGACACACGCGGAGCATCTCCTCCTGCGACGAACGCCATCTTCATGATCGTCCCACGCACGTACGCCGGCGATCCAGTCTTCTCGTACGTGAGCCGCCTGCTCATCCGCGAGACTTGGACGTCGCCTTGGTACGACGTCACCACGCGCATCCACGCACGACCGCATCTCCATGGTCGCTGCTCCTTGGCCCTTGCGCTGCCCCGCTGTGGCCTCAGCCGTAGCACAACACCTCCATGCCGCCATGTGCACGCTGCACCACGTCGCTCGTGGTCCGCCCGCCCAGGCCACGCGCATGGCGCGCTCATACGCACACGACGTGACCGGCGTCCAATGGCCACCACCACGCTTGACGCAGCCTCCATCTTCTTCCTCAGCGACACACGTCGAGCTCCTTCCGGCGCCCAAACGCCTCGGCGCACATACGCCGCTGATGCCGTCGTGCTCAAACACGACCTCTGCGCCACCACGCAGCACCTTGGCAGCCTCCGCGCTCGCCGCACGCACAGCGCATAGCGCGTCGCCTCCGCATCCGCCGCGGACTCACCGCTCGCCATGACCACGAACCATGAGGCTCTGATACCAATTGTTGGTGCTAGCCTAGATAGCTCTCTCACTCGCACAAACGAAGGTGGAAAACAAAGGAAATTTTTTCAGGCCGGCGCACAAACGCCGCCACGGGCGCACCAACGCCCAAATATTTTTTCTCTTTTGGCCGGCTCAAAACCAGTACCAACACAACAGATTATATGGCAGTCTTATAGCCAGGCCACTGAACGGCTGAGGAACCAACTCCAGCTACTTACGCGCACGTACGCGTGAACGTATGGGGAGCCACTCGCTCCTCCACAAGACCCGGCCAAGTCTTCGTGCAGCTAGCCTGCACGAATAGGTCCATGAACACACACACTCATCTAGAACGTAACAACATCAGAATTATTCTAACACAAAGAAAGTTGTAGAACCTGAGAAACAAATAAAGGTTAAACCCGCGGTAGCAATTGTAAAAGACCTTGCACTAAAAATATAAAAGATGGGCACATTATCTTTTGTGAGGATGCTTCCAATATTGTTTCACATCCTAGTAGAACTAGGAAAGCTAGTGTCCTTGTGCTCTGTGGTGATTACTGCTATTGTGGTTTATGTGATATTGATGCAAGCTCAAGCACTATTCCTTATGAGCTTTAAAAAGAAATTATAGATGAAATTGGTCCTTGTGAACTTGAAGGAATTGATGTGGTTATTCATCTTGCTAATAGAGAGACCATCCCTTCAATTGGTATTGTAAGAGATGTGAAAGTTCTTTGTGGTAAGCTAAATATCCTGCTGATTTCCTAGTCTTGGTTTAGCTGCTAGTAAAACTTCTTCTATCATTTTTGATAGACCTTTATTGAATACGTGTGGAGCTATTATAGATTGTAAGAAGGAAAAAATTTGAACTAAATTTGATGGAGAATCTTATGAGTTTAATTTTTCCAAATTTGCTAAAGCTCCTTATGAAAATGAATTGCCTAATGAGGATTTTAGAGTTGAACAACTCGTTTCTATTTCTCTTACTCCTAACAATGCTTTGCAGCTATATATGGAAGACCATGAAAGTGAGATCTTCATGGAAGAAAGAAATGAGATTGACGAGATTCTTCTTTGTCAACCCAAGATGCTTAAGCATAATTTATCTGTGAAAGATTTGGTTACCACATTACCACCTAAACAGGATCTGGTTTTCGATCTAAAACATTTGCCTGATGATCTTAAATATGCTTACATGGATAATAAGAAAATATATCCTATTATTATTAGTTCTAAACTTTCAGGGAAGGACGAAGAAAGATTATTGGGAGTATTGAAGAAATATTGAGGAGCTATGGGTTATACCCTTGATGATTTAAAAGGGATTTTTCCTACTATATGTCAGCATGCTATTAATATAGAACCTGATGCAAAACTAGTTGTTGAACATTAATGCCGTTTAAATCCTAAGATGAAGGAAGTGGTAAGAAATGAGGTATTAAAACTTTTTGATGCTGGTATTATTTTTCCTATTGCTGATAGTCAATGGGTTAGTTCTGTTCATTCTGTCCTAAGAAAGGGGGAATTACTGTTGTGCCTAATGAAAATAATGAGCTTATTCCTCAAAGAGTAGTAGTTGGTTATAGGATGTGCATTGACTTTAGTAAGGTTAACAAAGTTACTAAGAAAGATCATTATCCTTTACCTTTTATTTATCAAATGTTAGAAATGTTGTCTAAGAAGACTCATTTTTGTTTTCTTCATGGTTATTCTAGGTTCTCTCAGATTGTTCTTAGAAAGAAGATCAAGAGAAAACCACTTTTACGTGTCCTTATGGAACTTATGCCTATAGGCGTATTCCTTTTGGTTTGTGTAATGCTCCTGCCACTTTTCAAAGATGTATGTCTTCTATATTTCATGGTTTTTGTGAAGAAATTATGGAAGTGTTCATGGACAATTTCTCAGTCTATGGAACCTATTTTGATAATTGTTTGCACAACCTTGATAAAATTTTGTAGAGATGTGAGGAAACTAATCTTGTTCTTAATTGGGAGAAATGTAACTTTATGGTTAATGAAGGAATTTTCCTTAGACATAAAATTTCTGAAAGAGGTATTGAAGTGGACAGAGCCAAAGTTGAAGCAATTGAGAAAATGCCTTGTCCAAGGGATGTTAAATGTATGCGTAGTATCCTTGGTCATATCGGTTTCTATAGAAGGTTTATTAAAGATTTCTCCAAGATATCAAAGCCTCTTACTAATCTTCTCCAAAAAGAGGTACCTTTTGTTTTTGATGATGATTATAAGGAAGCTTTTGAAACTCTAAAGAAAGCTTTAACTACCGCTCCTATTTTCCAACCACCTGATTGGAATTTACCCTTTTAAATTATGTGTGATGCTAGTGATTTTGATGAAGGTGCTATTCTTGGACAACGAATAGATAAGAAGCTGAATGTTATTCATTATGCTAGTAAGACTCTTGATGATGCTCAAAGAAATTATGCTACTACTGAAAAAGAGTTCTCAGTTGTAGTCTTTGCTTGAGATAAGTTTAGACCTTACATTGTTGATTCAAAAGTTACAATTCATACTGATCATGCTGCTATTAAATATCTTATGACAAATAAATATGCTAAGCCTAGCCTTATTAGATGGGTGTTGCTTTTACAAGAGTTCGATTTACATGTTATAGATAGGAAAGGTGCTGAAAATCCTGTTGCCAATAATTTGTCTCGATTGGAAAACATTTCTTTGGATCCTATGCCTGTTAATGATAGTTTTCCAAATGAACAGTTGGCTGCAATAAAGATGACTTCGCGAGAGTGTCCTTGGTATGCTGATTATGCTAACTTTATTGTTTCCAAGTATTTGCCTCCGACCTTTACAACTCAGCAAAGGAGGAAGTTCCTTTATGATTTGAGCCATTATTTTTGGGATGACCCACACTTATACAAAGAAGGAGTAGATGACATTATGCGAATATGTATTCCAGAATATGAACAACAAGAGATATTGAGAAAATGCCATGGTAGTGCTTATGGAGGACATCATGCTGGAGCTAGAACCGCACAAAAGGTTCTACAATCAGGTTTTTATTGGCCTACTCTTTATAAAGATGCAAGAAAGTTTATTTTATCATGTGATGAATATCAAAGAGTTGGTAATATTTCTAGATGTAATGAAATGCCTATGAATTATTCTCCTGTTATTGAGACATTTGACTGTTGGGGATTTGACTTTATGGGTCCTTTTCCTCCTTCAAAAGGGTATACTCATATTCTTGTTGCTGTTTATTATGTTACTAAGTGGGTAGAAGCCATACCTAAAAAAAGTGTTGATGGTGAGACCTCTTTAAAAATGTTTAAGGATGTTATTTTTCCTAGGTTTGGAGTGCCTAGATATCTTATGACTGATGGAGGTTCTCATTTTATTCATGGTGATTTTAGGAAGACCCTTGCTAAATATGATGTTAATCATAGAATTTCTTCATCTTATCACCCCCAAACCAGTGGGCAACTTGAACTATCAAATAGAGAAATTAAATCTACCTTGCAAAATATTGTTAATAGATCTAGAAAAAATTGGGCTAAAAAGTTGAATGATGCTTTATGGGATTATAAAACTGCTTATAAAAATCCTATGGGAATGTCTCCTTACAAAATGGTTTGTGGAAAAGCTTGTCACTTGCCTTTATAATTAGAACACAAAGCTTATTAGGCAGTGAAAGAACTTAATAGAGATTTTAAACTTGCTGGTAAGAAAAGATTGCTTGACTTGAGTTCTTTAGATGAGTGGAGAAGTGAGGCTTATGAAAATTCTAGACTCTTTAAAGAAAAAGTTAAAAGATGGCATTATAGGAGAATTCTTAAGAGAGAGTTTCATGTTGGTGAGAAGGTTCTATTGTATAGGTCTCGTCTCAGATTTTTTGCAGGAAAACTACTCTTAAAATGGGAAGGACCCTTTGTTATTAAGGAGGTGTATCCTTTGGGTGCAATAAACATTTCTTCATTAAGAGACAACACTACACAAGTGGTGAATTGTCAAAGGCTCAAACATAATATTTCTGGAGATTCTTATAACAAAGATATTGATGTTATTCAAATGGTGACCTCGGAAGAATTTATTAAAGACCAAATTCAGGAATCTATGGAGTTCATTTTCGAATAGGTAACAATTTTGGTAAGGAAAAGTTCACGAAAAACTTTCCAACCTTTATTTTTGGAGTTTTTATTTACTAAGGAAGATAATGAGTCAAAAGAGGGACGGAAACGGAGTCCAGGGGGATCACACCGACCTTGGGCGCGAGCCAGCCTGGCCACGCCACCAGGTGGTGTGGTCACCCCGGAGCTCGTCTCTGACCCGTTTTCTCCCAATACCTTCCTTTTGTCGTGAAACTTTGTGATATATAATCCCCCGGATCCCCAGAGGTATGTATATCGTTTTCTCTTCGTGTTTTCGTTTCGATCTGTTTCTGACACGCAAGGTTCTCAGTTTTGGAGCTACCATGTCTTCCTCTGGATCACCCAGGGAAAATTCCTCTGTGGACGTCCTTAACCCGTATATGAATGAGCTGAAGATCCATCCTAAGGAGTTGCTGCTCAAGGATGGGAAGGTATAGATAAAAGAGGTCCGGGGTCCCAAAGGAGAAGGCAGTCTGGAAAACAAGATGAAAGTGCTAGAGCAAGAATCTTTAGGTACAAGATGATGGTAGAACGCGAAGTGGACATCGTCCATAAGATAAGTTCAGAACTCAGCTCCGAGCACAAGAAGGAGAGTACCAAGCTTTGGGATGATATTCTCTCACTCCATTAGACCACCAACCAATTACAAGCACAACTCTACTATAAAACCCCACCTTTTAAAGGTAAAGGCCCCTGTGATTGCAATGCTAATCCCTGGATCAAATGCTAGCATCCACAGTTTAAGATGAAGTACACATATACAAAGGCCTTTATTACATCGTCATTCCAGAGATAAACATAGTCTATTACAACTCATTAGCACATGGCTAATACATAGAGTTCAACAAAAGTAAATAAAGTAAAGTCTTCATCTTCATGTGCCACAGGCAAGCATGTTGAGTGTAGACTCATAACCCTAATCTCCATCAGAGTAACCTGCAACATCATAAGTTATAGCCACAGTGGGTGAATACATTTGGAATTGTATTGGCAAGTGATACCATAGTAGAATAGTAGTGTCTAACATCTATATAAATTTGGCTCAGTGTAGCTTAGGCTTGCTTGATTTGCTCAAAATAGGTTTTTCTTATCAGTTGAAAAACACTAAGTTTTTGTTTGTCAAAAACACCCAAGGAACCACCAATAGACATTGGTGAAACTTTACCCTTGTTCAACCACAAGTTCTTAACTTAGAAATTGGGATGCGGAGATCCTTGATAGATTCAATGTCTTTGATGCTCAAATTGTTCGTTGCCGGGGACATGACTAAGTACTTAGGTTTTACCCTCTCGAGAGGTGGTGCACTTTCCCCACAAGACTCAACATGCATCGAGACGAGACTTTTCAGAAGCATTCCATTAGACCACCATGGACGCGTTCCATCCTATCACCCTACCACCAAATGTCCATCTGGCTAAGTTCTTGCAACCTATTTGGTCAAGGCAGAGCCCATATTCCATGTGATTGCACTAGAAGCTTCTCACCACTAAACATCTCAAATCTCTTTGTTCTTGGGTGGCTTTCCACAAGTGTGATACACAAGGTAAACCATAGACATGGGCCTTGTGTAACCACTCAACAATAACCAACATACCATTCCACCCAGGTGATTCATTCACATAGTTGTTTTATTAATCAAAAACACAAGTCATAGACTTAGCAAAATTCCATAGCATGAATATTCTACCCATGTTTTCTACTAGCTAGGCTAAGCATGATAATATAACAATTTTCTTAACTTAGAGAAATTTCTACTAAGACTACAACTACTAGGATTTCCCGAGGCATAGCATATATATACTTAGAGAAAAATTCCATGCAAGTCCTATTCAAAATAACACTAATGCATAGTCAAACTAATAGGACAAAATATATGAAGCACCACTTGCGTTGGTAGTTGGGGGAGTAGCAACAATCCTCACAATCACAATCACCACTCGCACCAAAATCTACACATAAAATCATAGCACCCAAATTCACATTCAAATAATCAAACAAAAATATACATGAATGCATGTAAATGCAATGAAATGACTTTTCTTTACTAAACAAGTCAAATCTAATAGTACTAAACACAAAGTAGTACATCTAAAGTCTAAACAAACTCAAATTTGCCTCAAAACAATTTTATAAACATTTTATATAGTCAAAATAAGCATATAATGTGTTCTGCAAATAATCCTTTTTTTCCAGAAGAAAAATACAAATTCAAGCCCACGGTAATGTAGGGTTTATTTTATGAATCCAATGGTATATTATTTACAATTTTTGGATAAGCAGATCAAAAGATATGAATTTTACAAGTTTAAACATTCAAAAACCTTTTCTGGATTTTATTTAAACAGAACACAGACACGTGGCCGTGTCTGATTGGCCAGTACCGCTTTGCGCGGATCGATCAACACGAGCCGTAGGATTTAAGTTAGATCGTAGGGGCCAGATCCACTAATACCCCTTCGATTAGTGATCTAATATATGCCTTAGGATCTAGATCTAACGGTGCCCGATCAAGCGACCAAAAAGGGGCGGCGCAAATGGCTACTGGCGGCGGCGCTACTGGCGGTGATGGTCCTGCGATTCTAGAGGGGGCTAGGGGTGGTGGTGATGCTTACCAGCATCACACGGTTGCAAGGATGCTCAAGGTGGCCTTGGTTTGGTCGGGGGCGAGCTGCAGCGGCCGTGAAAGCTCGTCGGAATCCTCACTGGCGTCGGGCACGGGTTGGCGGAGACGATGGCGATTTTCTAGGCCGCCACAGGACAAACAAACGGCATCAAAACATGCACAGGTACAAGGCGCACAACATGGTTTGAACTAGGAGGCAAGGGGCGCTTGATTTATACTAGGATTGCTCGCCGAAGTTGGTGGTTGCCTCGAGTGCTCGCAGTGCTTGATGGAGTCGACGACCTAGGGCAGTACAGGGCGAACCAGTGGTGTCAGAAGGTGCGCAAGGAGCAGGGGAACAACATCGTATGAATGAGGGATAGGGGGCACTCGAGGCTCACCGGAATAGCTCGCCGAAGTGCATCAGGCAGTGGCAGTGCGAGTTCAATTGCGAGCAGCCTGGCAGCGATTAGGGGATGGAGAGTGAGGGTAAATGGCCATGGTGAGGTGGTGCTTAAGTAACCAGAGCGAGGGCAGAAATTGCGCGGCGAATCAATGGGATTTAAGCAGCTTCAATTGCGGCAGTGATGGGAGGAAATGGGCAACAACGACGGGGTCTAGGGTACGGGGTTTGGGGACGATTACGACGTGGCGTTTGGGGCCACTAGTCAGCGAGGGGGGAGGGGGGGGGGTACGCGCGCGCGGGTGAGAGAAGGGGAGAGGGAAAATGGCCCTGGTGGGATTATTGGGTTGGTTCTAGCGCTGGGCCGAATAGGTAGTGCAATGTTTTTTTTCTCCTTTTCTTTTTCTGTTTTGAATTTCAGGAATGGTTTTCAAACCCTTTTTCAAGTCTGTTTGAATTCAAAACACCTCCAAATTTTTGTAATGTGATCCAAGCATCCTAAAGTGTGACAAACACATCTGTTCATTCAAACACACCTTGGTATTTAAAAAATAAAAATAAAACCATGCCTCATATGTATATAAATAAAAGGGCATAATAATGGTTTTATTTTGGGTTTTGGTTTGAAATTTTTTGTGCAAGACAAATATGCTATGATTATATGAATGCAATGCATGATTTTACAAATCATGAAATTTGGGATGTTACAAATCTAACCCCCTTAAGATGAATCTCGCCCTCGAGATTCGGATTGGCTAGCAAATAGGTGAGGGTGGTCTTTCTGAATATCATCTTCTCTTTTCCAAGTTGCTTCTTCTTCGGTATGATGGTTCCACTGGACTTTGCAGAATTTAATAGTCTTGGTGGGAGTAACTCTTTCTGCAGTCTCAAGAATCTTGATAGGTTTCTCCTCATAAGTAAGGTCACTTTCCAACTGAACCTCTTCCAAAGGTATTGTGTCCTTCAATGAAGTTTCTTCCATCTCCGGATGACACTTCTTTAACCGACTTACATGAAACACATTGTGAACTGCTAACAGTGATTCAGGTAATTCAATCTCATAAGACACTTCTCCTTTATGGCTCAAAATCCTGAATGGTCCAACATATCTTGGTGCCAATTTTCCTTTGACTCCAAATCTCTTCACACCACGAAGTGGTGAGACTCTAAGATAAGATCTATCACCTACCTCATAGGTGACCTCTCTACGCTTTGGATCTGCGTATCTCTTCTGTCTGGACTAGGCTATCTTCAATCTTTCCTTTACCAATTTAACTTTCTCTTCAGCTTCCTTGATCAGTTCTGGTCCGGACAGATTTCTTTCTCCTACACCACTCCATAGCAATGGCGTAGTACACTTCCTTCCATAAAGAAATTCAAACGGTGCCATCTCAATGCTGGCTTGATAGCTGTTATTGTAAGAGAATTCTGTGTAAGGCAAACTTTTATCCCAACTAGCACCATAGTCTAGGGCACATGCCCTCAGCATATCCTCCAAAATCTGATTGGTCCTTTCTGTCTGTCCATCAGTCTGGGGGTGAAAAGTTGTACTGAACTCCAACCTTGTTCCCAATGACTCATGCAGTTGTCGCGAAAAATGCAAAGTGAATTGAGTTCCTCTATTAGACATAATACTCTTAGGTACTCCATGTAGACATACAATCCTGTTCATATAGATCTAGGCTAACTTAGAACTTGTATAGGTAGTCTTCACGGGTATGAAATGAGCCACTTTAGTTAGGCGATCTACAACAACCCAAATAGAATCATATCCGGATCTAGTCCTTGGCAGTCCGGTGATAAAATCCATACCAATCTTATCCCACTTCCAATCAGGAATGGGTAGTGGTTTTAGTAACCCTGCCGGTTTCTGATGTTCCGCTTTCACTCGACTACACACATCACACAAGGCAATATGTTCCGCAATATCTTTCTTGAGGTTGTTCCACCAAAATATTTCTTCACATCCATGTACATTTTGGTGTTACCTGGATGAATAGAATATGGTGAGTTGTGTGCTTCTTGCAGAATTAGTTTCCGAAGATCCGGATCTTGCAGAATGCAGATACGTTTTCCGTACCATAAAGTACCTTGTTCATCTTCATGAAATCCTTTAGCCTTCCATTTACTAATTTTGCCTTTAATCTCTTCAATTTCCTTGTCCAACTTTTGGGCTTCTTTGATCTTGTCCAACAATGTTGGTTGAACATCCAATGACATGAGATATCCTTCGGGCACTATCTCCAATCTGAGATCTTTGGATTTTGAACACAGATCATCCGGCAATTCTCCCTTAGTAAGGCCATTCACATAAACCTTACGACTTAAAGCATCTTCTACAACATTTGCTTTACCGGGATGGTATTACAAACTCAAGTCATAATCCTTGATGAGCTCTAGCCACCTTCTTTGTCTCATATTGAGTTCCTTGTGAGTGAAGATATATTTCAAACTCTTGTGATCCGTGAACACTTCACAACGCTTTCCCAAAAGATAGTGTCTCCATGTTTTGATTGTATGGACAACAGAGGCTAACTCCAAATCATGAGTAGGGTAATTCACTTCATGAGTTTTGAGTTGTCTCGAGGCATAAGCCACAACTTTCCCTTCTTGCATCAAAACTCCACCTAATCCTTAGTGAGATGCATCACAATAGACTTGGAAATCCTTCTCTAAATCTGGCAGACATAAGACTGGTGCTGATACAAGTCTCTTCTTCAATTCTTGGAAACTAACTTCACAACCTTCAGTCTAGTTAAACTTCTTTTCTTTCTTAAGTAACTCCGTCATTGGCTTAGCTACCTTTGAGAAATTCTCAATGAATCTTCTATAGTATCCGGCCAAGCCTAGGAAACTATGAACTTCTTTAACTGACTTGGGAGATTCCCACTCAGTTACAGCTGACACCTTTGCGGGATCGACAACTATACCATCTCCCGACACAATATGTCCGAGAAATCCGACTTCATTTAACCAAAATTCACACTTACTAAACTTGGCATACAACTTGTGCTCCCGGAGCTTCTCAAGTATCAAACGCAAATGTTCTTCATGCTCTTCTTTGCTATTGGAATAGATCAGAATGTCGTCGATGAATACGACAAAAAACTTGTCAAGAAACTCCATGAACACCTTGTTCATCATGTTCATGAAATAGGCTGGTGCATTTGTCAATCCAAATGGCATCACGGTATACTCATATAACCCATACCTAGTGGTAAAAGCAGTCTTAGGTATGTCTTGCTCTCTAATCTTTAGCTCAAAGTAACCTGATCAGAGATCAATCTTTGAGAACACACGGGCTCCTTCTAGCTAATCAAATAAATCATTGATTCTAGGCAAAGGGTACTTGTTCTTTATAGTCACCTCATTGAGTGAACGATAATCTATGCATAACCTTTGACTTTTATCCTTCTTCTAGCTAATCAAATAAATCATTGGTTCTAGGCAAAGGGTACTTGTTATTGTTGTTGTTGTTGTTGTTGTTGTTGTTGTTGTTGTTGTTGTTGTTGTTGTTGTTGTTGTTGTTGTTGTTGTTGTTGTCGTTGTCGTTGTCGTTGTCGTTGTTGTTATTGTTGTTGTTGTTGTTGTTCTGATTCTGATTTTGATTTGCCATGAACTGGGTCATCAACTGCATCAGTTGAGTTTGAGATGTCATCAACTACTGCATCTCGGGGTTGACGTCATTGTTTTTCTTGTTGTTGTTGTTTTGATTGGGATTGGCACGACGGGGTTTCAATAAGGATAAGTAATGAGATATATCCCGTAGATGTTAACATGCACAATACATCACATAGAAACATTCAAAAAATAAATAAGCACAAGATAAATTTAGAGTTTGAATAACGTAAACAAGTTTGGAAAAGTAAACACACTAGCAAGCCATCCACATGTTGGATGATCATTGCGACTCGATAAATCAAAGGATGATAGATAAATAGATAGCCGAGTAATCAACTCTACTCCTCCATGTCGACCTCCATGTCCACAAGAGTAAGTCCGACTGTCTCCATGGCTGTCTTGTACTCCTCCATGCTGGTGGTCAAAGCCTCGACCTTCGCACGAAGGGGTCTCTTCTGCGAGCGCAGCCTCTCTATCACTCCCTGCTGGGTCTCTAGCTCAAAGTCCTTGGCCTCTATCTCGGCTCTCATGTCCTTGATCTTCTTGTTTCTGTCCTGAACTCTCTTCTCCCGATTCTTGAACTTCTTGTCCTGGCTCTCGAATCTGGCCTCCATCTCCTTGACGATCTCGTCCTGCTCCGCGAAGAGCTTGTCCTTCTCCCTCAACTGAACTTGAAGCTCATCATTTCTAAGCATGACGTTGGTCCTATCTGTGTCGAGGTTTCTAACGAGGCTCTCTAGGTCTTGGAGGTACAGACGTACATGCTCAATCGTCTCTCTAGTAGTGTCATCATACACTACAACCTCGCCCTGCTCGTCACGTCTCCCGAACGGGTGGAAGTAGAGGCCCCTGAGCTCAGTGCAGTGTCGTCCAACAAGGTGTCCAAGTATCTCCTGCATAACTACATCTAGTCCCTTCTCCTTGTCATCATGCATCAGCTTGAAGGTAATCTCCTTCGTGAGTGGCTCCGTCTAGCGTCCCGGCTGTGAGACTCTAAAGCCCCAAAGATCCTTCCTCTCAAACTTGGTGAGCTGATGTGCCTTAATACTAGGAAGTGGGAGGTTGATCACACTACTGATCTCCACAAGACGAGAAGCGAAACGAGTTCCCTTGAACTCCTCGGTAGTGTTGATAACAATTCTAGGCATCTATTGCATAAGATAGAGAAAAATTAGAAACAATACAAGTAGAGATAAACACAAGATAGTGAAACAAAATTAAAGCATACATTCAACAATAAAACTTACAAGTCATGGAATACAAAAATCCACCACAAACACTAAGGTTCTAACATAACTTAGACAAATTTTTGCGAGAAACGACAAGTGTGGTGGTCCAACTATTGGAACACGACCCAATTCTCACTCATATGATAAGTCTATGATATCTTCCCTTAAACGTTTTATGGCGGTCTCTAAGTCTTGGGTATACTTCTTCTCCTCACTAAGGTCATTTTGAGTGTTGAGCATTCTACACTTGAGTCTTTCACCAAGATCCTTGATAGCATTCCAAGCTGCATTTCTTGCAGAGTCAAAGAATGTCGTATACAGATGTGAGTTGGTGACCATGCAGAATCCCAACTCTTTGTGGTTGTCCCCCGTGTTTTTGTACAAGTGGAGTTGCACCCACCAATATTCTTCTCCTTCATCCATCACTAGAAAAACCTTGTACACGGCTTCACCATGTATTCCCAAGCTAACCATGAGGTTTTTGAGTGCCTTGGGAAACTCCGTCTCATATTGTAAGGTCATGGTCATGAGTGGTCCCTTCTTTACGGTTTCGTTGATGGTTTCCATCTACAAATAGAGATGAGAAAGAAGATTAGAAGAGGTTTACGAGAAGAAAAATAAAAGTGTGGAATTTTGCAAAGAGTTGCATTTTTCATCCTAGTGGTTTCCTTAGTCTAATCCAACTTAGTGTCATAATACTACAGACAACATAGTGCTCTGATACCATCTGTAAGAACCCACCTTTTAAAGGTAAGGGCCCCTGTGATTGCAATGCTAGTCCCTGGATCAAATGCTAGCATCCACAGTTTAAGATGAAGTACATAGATACAAAGGTCTTTATTACATTGTCATTCCAGAGATAAACATAGTCTTTTACAACTCATTAGCACATGGCTAATACATAGAGTTCAACATAAGTAAATAAATTAAAGTCTTCATCTTCATGTCCCACAGGCAAGCATGTTGAGTGTAGACTCATAACCCTAATCTCCATCAGAGTAACCTGCAACATCATAAGTAACAGCCTCAGTGGGTCAATACATTTGGAATTGTATTGGAAAGTGATACGATAGTAGAATCGTAGTGTATAACATCTATATGAATTTGGCTCAGTGTAGCTTAGGCTTGCTTGATTTGCTCAAAATAGGTTTTTCTTATCAGTTGAAAAACACTAAGTTTTTGTTTGTCAAAAACACCCAAGGAACCTCCAATAGACATTGGTGAACCTTTACCCTTGTTCAACCACAAGTTTTTAACTTAGAAAATGGGATGATGAGATCCTTGATAGCTTCGATGTCTTTAATGCTCAAATTGTCCGTTGCTGGGGACACAGCTAAGTACTTAGGTTTTACCCTCTCGAGAGGTGGTGCACTTTCCCCACAAGACTCGACATGCATCGAGACGAGACTTTTTCAGAAGCATTCCCTTAGACGACCATGGACGTGTTCCATCCTATCACCCTACCACCAACTGTCCATCTGGCTAAGTTCTTATGCCATGTGCTTACACTAGAAGCTTCTCAACACTAAACATCTCAAATCTCTTTGTTCCTGGGTGGCTTTCCACAAGTGTGATACACAAGGTAAACCATAGACATGGGCCTTGTGTAACCACTCAACATAAACAAACATACCATTCCACCTAGGTGATTCATTCAAATAGTTGTTTTATTAATAAAAAATATAAGTCATAGACTTAGCAAAATCCCATAGTATGAATATTCCACCCTTATTTGCTACTAGCTAGGCTAAGCATGATAATATAACAAGTTTCTTAACTTAGAGAAATTTCTACTAAGACTACAACTACTAGGATTTCCCAAGGCATAGCATATATATACTTAGAGAAAAATTCCATGCAAGTCCTATTCAAAATAACACTAATGCATAGTCAAAATAATAGGACAAAATATATGAAGCACCACTTGCCTTGATAGTTGGGGGAGTAGCAAAAATCCTCACAATCACAATCACCACTAGCACCAAAATCTACACATAAAATCATAGCACCCAAATTCACATTCAAATAATCAAAAAAATATACATGAATGCATGTAAATGCAATGAAATGAATTTTCTGTACTAAACAAGTCAAATCAAACAGTACTGAACTCAAAGTAGTCCATCTAAAGTCTAAACAAACTCAAATTTGCCTCAAAACAATTTTATAAACATTTTATATAGTCAAAATAAGGATATAATGTGTTCTGCAAATAATCCTATTTTTATAGAAGCAAAATACAAATTCAAGCCCACAGTAATGTAGGGTTTATTTTTCTAAATCCAATATTATATTATTTGTAATTTTTTGACAAACAGATCAAAAGATATGAATTTTACAAGTTTAAACATTCAAAAACCTTTTCTGGATTTTATTTAAACAGAACACAGACACGTGGCCGTGTCTGATTGTCCAGTACCACTTCACGCGGATCGATCAATGCGAGCCGTAGGATTTAAGTTAGATCGTAGGGGCCAGATCCACTGATATCCCTTCGATTAGTGATCTAATTTATGCCTTAGGATCTAGATCTAACGGTGCCCGATCAAGTGACCAAAGAGGGGCGGCGTAAATGGCTATTGGAGGAGGCGGTTCTACTGGCGGTGATGCTCATGAGATTTCAGAGGGGGCTAGGGGTGGTGGCGATGCTACCAGCGTAGAACGGTTGCGAGGATGCTCAAGGTGGCCTTGGTTTGGTCGGGGGCGAGCTGCAGCGGCTGTGAAAGCTCGTCGGAATCCTCACTGGCGTCAGGAACGGGTTGGCGGAGATGATGGCGACATTCTAGGCCACCACAGGACAAACAAACAGCATCAGAACATGCACAGGGACAAGGAACACAACATGGTTTGAACTAGGAGGCAAGGGGCACTCGATTTATACCAGGATTGCTCGCAAGAGTTGGTGGTTGCCTCGGGTGCTCTTAGTGCTTGACGGAGCCGACGACCTGGGGCAGTACAGGGTGAACCAGTGGTGTCATAAGGTGCGCAAGGAGAAGGCGAACAACATCGTATGAATGAGGGATAGGGGCGCTCGAGGCTCACCGAAATAGCTCGCCGAAATGCGTCGGGCAGCGGCGGTGCAAGTTCAATTGCGAGCAGCCTGGCGGCGATTAGGGGATGGAGAGTGAGGGGAAATGTCCATGGTGAGGTGGTTCTTAAGTAGCCAGAGTGGGGGCGGCAATCACGCGAAGAATTAATGGGGTTTAAGCAGCTTCAATCTCGGCAGTGATGGAAGGAAACAACCGGTGACGACGGGGTCTGGGGTGTGGGGTTTGGGGACGATGACGACGTGGCGTTTGGGGCCACTGGTCAGTAAGGGGGAGGGGGTACGCGCATGCGGGTGAGAGAAGGGTAGAGGGAAAATGTCCCGGGTGGGCTTATTGGGCTGGTTCTGGCGCTGGGCCGAATAGGTAGCGTGGTGTTTTTTTTCTCCTTTTCTTTTTCTGTTTTGAATTTCAGGAATGGTTTTCAAATCCTTTTTCAACTCTGTTTGAAATCAAAACACCTCCAAATTTTTGTAATGTGATCCAAGCATCCTAAAGTGTGACAAACACAACTATTCACTCAAACACACCTTGGTATTTAAAAAAAACCATGCCTCATATGTATATAAATAAAAGGGCATAATAATCGTTTTATTTGGGGTTTTGGTTTGAAAATTTTTGTGCAAGACAAATATGCTATGATTATATGAATGCAATGTATGCTTTTACAAATCATGAAATTTGGGATGTTACATCTACGACATGCAAAAGCAAAATTGTGAGTACGAGGCTAGGTTTAAACGCATAAGTTCTACTGTTAGTTTTAGGATATTGGAAACCAAGTCGTCCTTTGTTGATTAGGAGCCTTTACCTTGGATGTCTGATGATGATAAGGATTCACCACCATCGAAGGAGTAATTTTTCATCGGTTTTGGCATCCCCTTGGTTTGTTCCAAGCTTGGGGGAGTGTCGCGGTATCACACCATTATATTTTATCTTTTTACCTTTTTAGTAGAGTCATATCTTGAATTGAGAATTTATCATATAGGATGGTTTGCATTGTGAAAGTATGTCTCCTTTAGTTGGTTATCTATGTATCCCTTGGTGTGAGTTGCCATTATGGATTAATAATGAGAAGTTTTATCATTTACTTTTTGCACATCTTATTTTAGTTTGCAATTTCTGTTATATGATTGATCTTGTTGTTAGTATTGGTATCACTTTGGGAGTATCAAGTAAATTTAGTTGGTTTTGGGAAACTTTGCTTTGGTCAGTAGCAGTAATGTTTTGAGGTTTGAGAAGAAAAGAGGAAAAGTACTTATAGATATATTTCATTATCTTTCTTTCTTGATTGGCTCATAAACTTAGTATTCTCAATTTAAGATTGTTTGTGTTTCCAAGGAAGATTGCATGATTGTTTCTATCATATGTATGTTTGCTTGTTTCACTCAACTCTTATGCTTGCCACCTAGCCTTGCTAGCCAAAAACCTGTATTGAGAGGAAATGCTTCTCATGCATCCAAACCTTGAACCAAAACCTATGCCATTTGTGTCCACCATATTCACCTATTAGCATCATTGCTATTACAAATAAATTCTCAAGTTTTATCTATCTTCCAAATTAAATTTTTGTTATGTGAAAGTTAGTGGTTAAAGCTCTCAAGAACTTGATGGCACACTTTATTTCTTGCACTTAATAAACTTGAACCATTGTGCCCATCTATGTTGCTTATATGCTTGCAAGTTATAAGTTGTGAATTAGCAGAACCATGCTGTCATGGGGAACACTTTCGGCATTGCACTTCTATTTAGTTGATATCATGTTATTTTGTTTATGGATCCCAGCGGTGTGAAATAAGATGATATCTTGTAAGTCCATGGATTTTTTATATGTGTTAGATAAACGCTTGGGCGGCTATCCTAAGCCATGCCTAATCATGGTGGAAACTTGCAGCATAACCATAATGAGCATTCTGTGAAGCATCATCAATAAAAACCTATGCAAATAGCAAATAAAAAGATCGCTGAGATGCTCATTGTCTGTTGCCTTGTCATTTTGATATCAGACAGCTCCTGTGTCATGGGGCAAGGGGTACCTCGTTGGCGGTTCTCTATGATACACATATACTTACAATGACAAGAACTTATTTGTGACCAAAGTTGAGTAGCATGAGGTTCGGTACTCGTATGCAAGGGGCATGATATTTTCAACTTATGATTTGTCAAGCATATACTCATATTTGTGTCACTTTAACCTTAATCACCTCAAGATGCTTATGATAGGGGCAATGAGAGCTCAAAGCTAGTAAGTACCATAATTTTTGGAAGCTCTTTATGAAAATTTTTAAACCCTGCTTCCCTCTGCGAAGGGCCTACCTTTTACTTTTATGTTGAGTCAGTAAAACTATTCTCCTCTCTATCTCAAGAAAGCATTTGAGTTGTTGTTATTCAATCACACATATGTTAATTTATTCAATCTTGTTTCTTATGTTCCTTGTTTTGGACAATGCTCTTATCTAAATGAATATAACTTTGAAAGGTATCATTGTTGGTGAAAGTATGATTCGTTACATTGTTGTCTAACCAAGAACAAAGTTTGCCATCACCAATTATGATTTTCTTTGTGCATCTTTATTATGACTCCCTTACTCCTTGAAAGTTAAGTTATATAAGAGTGAGTTGCTTTCTCTTATGATTTGTGTATTGATAAATGTGATGCTTCTTGTCCGTATTCTCTTTATCGACACTTCACTCCATAAACCTGTGGTCATGTTTACTGAGTTCAGTTTTCGCTTGGGGACAAGCAAGGTCTAAGATTGGGGGGAGTTGATACGTCCATTTTGCATCACTATTTTATATTATAATTTACTGTTATTCATTGATATATTTCATATTTAGATATGATACTTATGTTATTTCATCTATTTTGCATGTTTGATGATTCTTGGGGAATTAACTACCGGGGCCAGGATTCTGATGGAAAAAGCGCTGTCCAGATACAATATTTCCGAAGATCAGAGAAGCCCAGAAAATATATGGAAACTCCTAATTTTCTAGAAGATGAAGGAAGCCATAAGATGTTGGGGAGATGGGCCATAGGGGCCCCACACCACCCCTAGGTGCGGCCCCCCCTGGGTCGCGCCACCAGGTGGTGTGGCTGCCCTGGTCCACCTCTAGCGTCGCCCTTTCGCGTATATCTACCCCCCGAAAACATAAGACTCGGGGAACGATCATCGAAATTGTAGGGTTCGTAGCATACAAAACAAAAATGTTCATACGATGGGAATAACTATGTACCAAGTTATATCTACTAGATACAAGCAACGGGTGGATATACATCCATAGAGAACATACCCTTGAAGACCGATAAAGTTTAACGAAGTTGTACTCGTGGATGATGTAGACTAACGCTTGCCGATCTCAAGATCGAGAAGAAGTCCAGCGCCGCAAATCAGCAGTGCATCCATACTCGCACACACATCCAAAGCCACCGAGCAACCTACACCTCCTCGCTCCAGCGATGTAGCGGAAGCAACAACTCTTTCTTGCCGAAAATCCACAGGGAACATGTATCTCGCTAGTCTGAGACCATGGGGGATAAAAACTAGACGGGGAGAGAGATCCTTCATAGGAGGTGTGAGTGTGAGAGAGGGAGAGGGGGGATTTATATAGGAGGAGGGGGAACCCCAAGGGGGTGTCCGACGCATGGGGATGCCCCTTGTACTCCCTCCATTCATGTGAGTGGAGCATCCACTCACATTTAGCCCCTTAATTTCTCCACTCAAAATTCCCATTAAATTTCCACCAAATTTAATGCAATCTCTCTTTAAATAAAACTCCTTTTATTTATTTATTCAGAATTTTGTCAATTACTTTAATGGACAAACATTCACATAAAACCCCTTGCTAGTATTTTATTTCACATGCAGAAACACTTTCATCAATATCACCTGAAACAATTCTGGTGTCTAGTGAAATAAATTCCTGCGCTTTGTAAATCTTTTCGACGTGAAACTATTTTTTCCAAATGGTATCGGTGTCTCTTAAGTGTGTCACCCTATGGTTTGTGAATAATGCGGACATGATCAAGAACCCTCTCGGATCAATAATTAGAAGCGGGACCTGGAGATCCATACTGACTCCCACACATTCAACGATGAATTTATTGTGATCGTGAGAACCTTTTAAACTAGAATCTTAATCCATTTGTCTCGCGAAATATTACATGTCCGTGATTCGATCATCGGTATCTTCATACCTAGTTTGATCTAGTTACCGACATGTACTCTTTTCTCGTCCCCGTGATATAACATTCTAGTGATCAAATCACTTGCTTGCAAGCTAATCAATGTGATATCACCGAGAGGGCCCAGAGTATATCTATCCGTCATCAGGATGAACAAATTCCACTCTTGATCCATGGGCCTCAAGATAACACCTTAGTAGCACTAAACCCATCTTTATAATCACCCTGTTACGGTGTGACGTTTGATGTTATAAAGATACTCTTCTAGTGTTAGTTCTTGACATGATCTCATGGTCTAAGGATCAGGATTACTTCGTATGATGTTATAGCAATATAAACTCAATGACTTTGATCGTAATGCTATACTTCGGATGAATGTTCATCACCGCATTCCAATAATGTTGTGACCTTGTTATTAACAACATCCAATGTCCATGATCAGGAAACCTTGATCATCTTGTTAATCAACGAGCTAGTTTATAAGAGAGGCATAACTAGGAACTTTCTGTTTGTTTATTAAACACACATGTATTAATGTTTCCATATTAATACAATTATATGCAAAATAAACATCTATCATATACTTGGAATATACATTATAACAACTTTATTATTGCCTCTCAAGGCATATTCCCTTCAGTCTCCCACTTGCACTAGAGACAATAATCTAGTTACATAGTGATAAATCTAACACCCATGGAGTTCTGGTGTTGATCATTGAGATCCGTGTGTACTTTACAAATATTTATATCTCCATCCTTGACATGCTCACAGATGGAGTGAAACCGGCGCTTAATATGCTTGGAATTCTGGTGAGACCTTGGTTCTTTGGCATTGGCTATGGCTCCATTGTTGTCACAATAGATCACCATTGGGTCCAACGCGCTAGCAACCACACCTAGTTAGGTTATGAGTTCCTTCATCCAAACTGCTTCCTGATCCGCTTCCGAATCAGCAACATATTCGGCCTCTATTGTTGATCCCGCCACCACAGGTTGTTTGGAACTCCTCCAACTAACCGCTCCACCATTCATGAGAAATACGTATCCGGATTGAGATTTAGAGTCATCCGGATTGGTGTCGAAGCTAGCATCGACATAACACTTAGCGACGAGCTCTTCTTCACCTCTGTACACGAGAAATATATCCTTAGTTCTTCTTAAGTACTTAAGGATATTCTTGACCGCTATCCAGAGTTCCGATCTTGATCAGATTGGTATCTACTAGTCAAACTAATAGCATGTGCCACATCCAGTCTTGTATAGAGCATGGCGTACATTATAGAGCATGTGGCTGAAGTATAGGGTACTTTGTCCATTATCTCTCTTTCTTCCACCGTAGCCAGACTTTGAGTCTTACTCAATGCCTTGCCTTGCAACATAGGTAAGAACCCTTTCTTACTTTCGTCCATTTTAAACTTCTTGAAAATCTTATCAAGTTATGTACTTTGTGATAGCCCTATTAGGCGCCTAGATCTATCCCTATAGATCTTTATGCCTAATATGTATGAAGCATCACCTAGGTCCTTCATTGAAAATTTGCTATTTAGATAACTTTTAACACTGTTTAAAAGATCTATATCATTTCCGATCAGTAATATGTCATCCACATATAATATCAGAAATGCCACATCGCTCCCACTCACTTTCTTGTAAATACAAGCCTCTCCATAAGTTTGGATAAATCCAAACTCTTTGATGACCTCATCAAAGCGGAGATTCCAACTCTAGGATGCTTGGTTCAGTCCATAGATGGATCGCTGAAGCTTGCATACCTTGTCAGCATCCTTAGGATCTACAAAACCCTTTGGTTGTACATGTACAACTCTTCTTCAATGTTTTCATTGAGGAACGCAGTTTCAACATCCATCTGCCATATCTCATAGTCGAAATATATAGCAGTTGTTAACATAATCCTAACTGACTTTAGCATCGCTATGGGAGAGAATGTCTCATCGTAGTCAACTCCTTGAATGTTTCGAAACCATTTTGCGACAAGTCGAGCTTTATAGACAGTTACATTACCATCAGCATCAGTTTTTCTTTTGAAAATCCATTTATTCTCCATGGCCTTTCGGTCGTGAGGTAAGTCCACCAAGGTCCAAACCTGGTTTTCATACATGGATTCCATCTCGGATTTCATTGCTTCTAGACATTTGTTGGAATCCAGGCTCATCATCGCTTCTTCATACATCGCAGGGTCATCAATTTCATCGACCATGAAATTCATAACAGGATTTCCGTATAGTTCTGGAGCTGCACGCGTCCTGCTAGACCTGCAAGGTTCGATAGTATTCTCTTTCAGAACTTCATGATCATTATCAGTAGTTCCCTCTTCATTTGGTGAAGTCAACTCCGGAACAGCTTCTGGTGTTTCACTACTCTCCATATTATGAAGAGAAGGTTCAACAACCTCTTCGAGTTTTACCTTCCGACTAAACACACCTTTCGCGAGAAACTCTTTCTCTAGAAAGGATCCATTCTTGGCAACGAAAACCTTGCCCTCGGATCTGTGATAGAAGGAATACCCAATAGTTTGCTTAGGGTATCCTATGAAGACGCATTTTTCTGCTTTGGGTTCGAGTTTATTTGGCTGAAGTTTCTTCACATAAACATCACATCCCCAAACTTTAATAAATGACAACTTAGGTTTGTTTCCAAACCACAATTCATACAATGTATTTTCAATGGATTTAGATGGTTCCCGATTTAAAGTGAATACAGCAGTTTCTAGTGCATAACCCCAAAATGACAGTGGCAAGTCCGTCAGAGACATCATGGATCGAACCATATCTAGTAAAGTACGATTACAATGTTCCGACACACCATTTCGCTGTGGTGTTCCAACATGTGTGAGTTGTGAAGCTATTCCACACTCTTTCATATGTGTGCTAAACTCATAACTAAGATACTCACCCCCACGGTCAGACCATAGAAATTTGATCTTTGTATTATGATGATTTTCCACTTCATTCTGAAATTCCTTGAACTTTTCAAAGGTTTCAGACTTGTGTTTGATCAAGTAGATATAACCGTATATACTCAAATCATCCATGAAAGTAACAAAATAACGATATCCACCTCGCGCCAACACACTCATTGGTCCACACACATCAGAGTGTATGATTTCCAATAAATCTGTCGCCCGTTCCATTGAACCGAAAAAAGGCGTTCTATTCATCTTGCCCATAAGGCATGGCTCACATGTATCAAATGATTCGAAATCAAGTGATTCCAAAAGTCCATCCAAATGGAGCTTCTTCATGCGTTTAATGCCAATATGACCTAGACGGCAGTGCCACATATATGCGGATATATCATCATTAAGTTTAATCCTTTTAGCATCAACATTATGAATATGTGTAACACTATTATCGAGATCCAATAGAAATAAACCATTCATCACAGGTGCATGACCATAAAAGATATCATTCATATAAATCAAACAACCATTGTTTTCGGATTTAAATGAATAACCACTGCGCATCAAAGATGATCCGAATACAATGTTCATGCTTAGTACAGGCACCAAATAAAAATTATTAAGTTTTATAACTAATCCCGATGGTAAGTGGAGAGGTAGCGTTCCGACGGCGATCACATCAATGCTTGATCCGTTGCTGACATGCATCTTGACCTCACCCCTTGCTAGTGGTCGCTTGTTCTGCAGCCCTTGGTTCGAGTTACAAATATTAGCAACCGATCCGGTATCAAATACCCAGGTGATACTGCGAGTATTAGTCAAGTACACATCAATAACATGTATATCAAATATACATTTATTTTCCTTGTTGGCCTTCTTGTCTGCCAAATACTTGGGACAGTTGCGTTTCCAGTGGCTAGTCCCCTTGCAATAGTAGCACTCGGTATCAGACTTAGGGCCAACTCGAGATTTCTTTTCAGGTAAGGCAACTGATTTTCCGCCCTTCTTTCCCTTCTGTTTAACCTTCCTGTCTTTCTTGAAACCGGTGGTCTTATTGATCATCAACACTTGATGTTCCTTCTTGATCTCCACCTCTGCAGTCTTAAGCATTGACAGAAGCTCGGGGAGAGACTTCTTCATGCCCTGCATGTTATAGTTCATCATGAAGCTCTTGTAGCTAGGTGGCAGAGATTGGAGAACAAGATGTATGCCTAAGTCAATGGGAATCGATATTCCCAAGGACACAAGCTTATCGGCGTACCTCGACATTTCGAGTACGTGCTCACTAACATAGTTGTTCTCTTCCATCATGCAGCTAAAGAACTTTCCTGAAGCATTATAACTCTCTACAGCAACATGGGTGTCGAAAATCATTTTCAACTCACCCATTGTATCAAAGGCATTGCCGTTTTCAAAATGCTTTCGAAGTTCTGGCTCTAGCCCATACAAAATGCCGCAATGAACTAAGTTGTGGTCCTCCTGCCGGGTCAAATAGATGTTATTTTCCTCGTCAGGGGCATCATCAAGTGGTGGGGGGGGCCTAGCGGCGCTTCTAGAACATATTGCTTTTATGCAGCAGAGAGGAGAATCCTCAAATTCATAGCCCAGTTGGTAAAGTTGCAACCATTCATAGCAAGTTTCTCTTTCTCCATGAATACATTGAAATTAAAAGCAGGTGGTGCCATCTACAACACAATTTGTAAAGTTTAGACTAAGTTTATGATAGATCGAGTTCAACTAATCCAAATTAAGAATGAACATCCACTCAAAAACGACATCCCTCGTGCCTTTTTGGTGATTACATGGACCAAATCCACTACACCAAGTCCGATCATCAGGTGAGTCGGTGTAGCTTCAAAGGCGAGCATCTATATGGGCATCATATCTACGTATTACTCATGCTTAACCTCTTGGTCCGTGTTCCGAGGCCATGTCTATACATGCTAGGCTCACCAAGTAAGAACCTTAGTATTCGCGTGTGTAAAACTGTCTTACACCCGAAATATGATCGTGGATCCAAGAACACCCGATCATCACGTGATGTCTTGGAGCGTCGAAACATAATCGGTGCATACTTAAGGGAGAACAAATTTTTATCTTGATATCTAAATGAGGGATCATCTTATTATGCTAATAAAATGCCAAACAGGCAATATAAGATACAACAAACATCATATGTCAAAACTGAAATGATATGGTTCTTGCACTTGATCATCATCATGTGCATCGTGGTATGATCTTTATCATTCCTTTGTGTGTAAGGCCAAGGTCTATGGAACTTACACGTTATGTGTGTTGTAAGAGTATCGACTTATACTTTTACTTACAACATCACCATATCATGATACTAGCCTAGCAACAATCTAAACTAGACGCTTCTAATTTATCTAGTGCAAGTTTTAAGTGGCTTAGGGCTTTCGAAGATAGAACCGTTCTTACCTACGAACATGGAACCACAACGAGGATAACGAAATTATTAAAAACTCGTTGTAAATTAGATATTAACTATAGTAGGAGAGACAGACACCCGCTAGCCACTTATGCAAAATTAGTTGCATGTCAAGCGTGGAATAGGTCTCATGTGCGAGGACATGTAAAGTTTGTTCGGGCCGCTTCATACCACTATGCCACCAATATCCAAAGTACACCAAAGAAGCAATAACATGATAATCATCGCCCACATACTCATATGTGTACTACCCGTGCAAAGAATCTATGCATAGATCCGGCTCTGATACCACTATAGGGTTCGCAGCATAGAAAACAAAAAATTGCCTACGATGGGAACAACTATGTACTAGATACAAGCAACGGGTGGATATACATCCATAGAGAACATACCCTTGAAGACCGATAAAGTTTAACGAGGTTGTACTCGTGGATGATGTAGACGAACGCTTGCCGATCTCAAGATCGAGAAGAAGTCCAGTGCCGCAAATAAGCAGCGCATCCATGCTCGCACACACGTCAAAAGCCACCGAGCAACCTCCGCCACCTCACTCTAGCGATGCAGCGCATCCGTGCTCGCACACACGTCAAAAGCCACCGAGCAACCTCGTCCACCTCACTCTAGCAATGCAGCAGAAGCAACAACTCTTTCTTGCAAAAAATCCACCAGTAACATGTATCTCGCTAGTCCGAGACCATGAGGATAGAACCTAGAGGGGGAGAGAGATCCTTCACGAGGAGGTGTGAGTGTGAGAGAGGAAGAGGGGGGCTTTATATAGGAGGAGGGGGGAACCCCAAGGGGGTGGCCGGCGCATGGGGCTTCCCCTTGTCCTCTCTCCATTCATGTGGGTGGAGAATCCACTCACTTTTAGCCCCTTAATTTCTCCACTCAAATTCCCATTAAATTCCCACCAAATTTAATGCAATCTCTCTTTAAATAAAACTCCTTTTATTTATTTATTCAGAATTTTGTCAATTACTTTAATGGACAAACATTCACATAAAACCCCTTGCTAGTATTTTATTTCACATGCAGAAACACTTTCAGCAATTTCACCCGAAACAATTCTAGTGTCTAGTGAAATAAATTCCTGCGCTTTGTAAATCTTTTCGACATGAAACTATTTGTTCCAAATGGTGTCGGTGTCTCTTAAGTGTGTCACCCTACGGTTCGCGAATAATGCGGATATGATCGAGAACCCTCTCAGATCAATAATCAGAAGCGAGACCTGGACATCCATACTGACTCCCACACATTCAATGATGACTTTATTGTGATCGTGAGAACCTTTTATGCTAGAATCTTAATCCCTTTGTCTCGCGATATATTACACGTTTGAGATTCGATCATCGATATCTTCATACCTAGTTTGATCTAGTTACCGACATGTACTCTTTTCTCGTTCCCGTGATATAACATTCTAGTGATCAAATCACTTGCTTGCAAGCTAATCATTGTGATATCACCGAGAGGGCTCAGAGTATATCTATCCGTCATCGGGATGAACAAATTCCACTCTTGATCCATGGGTCTCACATAACACCTTATTAGCACTGAACCCATCTTTATAATCACCCTGTTAAAGTGTGATGTTTGATGTTATCAAGATACTCTTCTAGTGTTAGTGATTGACATGATCTCATGGTCTAAGGACTAGGATTATTTCGTATGATGTTATATCAATGTAAACTCAATGACTTTGATCTAATGCTATACTTCGGATGAATGTTCATCACACCATTCCAATAATGTTGTGACCTCGTTATTAACAACATCCAATGTCCATGATCAGGAAACCTTGATCATCTTGTTAATCAACAAGCTAGTTTATAAGAGAGGCATAAATAGGAACTTTTTGTTTGTTTATTAAACACACATGTATTAAGGTTTCCGTATTAATACAATTATAGCATGCAAAATAAAAATCTATCATATACTTGGAATATACATAATAACAACTTTATTATTGCCTCTCTGTTCATATTCCCTTCAGAAACATTTTGCCGCCTCTGTGGGTGAAAACTATAGAGAGAGAAAAAGCTCCCCGGCAGGCAGAAATCTATCGGGGAAATTCCTTCCCAGAGAGGGGAGATCATCGCCGTCGACACCGTCATCAAGATAGGCTTCATCAAGATCATCATCATCTCCACTAGCACCATCACCACCACGCTGTACCACTGTAACAATTGGGTTGAATCTTGCAAAGTTCATAGGGGAAACTTTCCCGGATTTGATTACTTGTTGTAGTTGATTCTATTGAGTGGAACCATTGGATTATTGTTCATGTTTAGATTGTTACTTTTCATTATTTCATCTCTGATCTTTATCCATATTATGTCTCGTGAGTAGTTCATTTAGTTCTTGAGGACATGGGAGAAGTCACGTTGGTAGTAATGGAATTATGTTGAGTAATATTTAATGGTTTGATATTTAAGTTGTGGTGCTATTCTTCTAGTGGTGTCATGTGAACTTCGACTACATGATACTTCACCTTTACGGGCCTAGGGGAATTCAGTGTGTATTTGGGTACTAATTGTGGGGTTGCCGGAGTGACAGAAACCTAAACCCCCGTTAGGAATCCATTACATAAGGGAGTGTAGGATCTCAGAGTTTAAGGTCGTGGTTAGGTTTTTATCTTAATTACTTTCTTGTAGTTGCGGATGCTTGCAAGGGGTATAATCACAAGTATGGATTAGTCCAAGTTAGGGTAGTACATTAGCATAGGTTCACCCACTCAACACTTATCCAACCAAAGAAGATTAATCAACTATATGAAGCGAAAGCACTTGACAATATTCCCATGTGTCCTCGAGAACGTTTAGTCATCATAAGTAATACAACCGGCTTGTCCTTTACTGAAGAAATGATTGGGCCACTTGCTGCAATTATTATTATTGTCTTTTATTTACTCGCACTTTATTTATCTACATTATCAAAAATCCCTAAAAACCCGTTTGCTAGTATTTACAGTGAATCCTTGATCCAAACCGCTCGTCAACACCTTCTGATCCTCGTTGGGTTCGACACTCTTATTTATCGAAAGTACTACGATATACCCCCTATACTTGTGGGTCATCAATGAAGCTCTAGTATTAATGGAGGAGAGAGAAATTGAAGAGTTAAGATGTGAGGAGGAAGAAGGGTGCCTTAAATAGGCCCCCTTCAAAAGGGACTGTTTGGCTGTCCGCAACACCACCGGAAATTCCGGTGGGGTGCTAGAATTTCTGTTCAGCCATCCCACCCAAAGGCTCGAAATCTGAAAAGCGACACTCCAATGTACGACCGGAAGTTTCGTTCAACCCGAGAGGAACTTACGGTGGTACTTCCGGAGCAAATTCTGGTACAGGTTTCGCTAAGTACATTGTATCAACACAGAAACATCCAGTATGTGAGCTGAACATGAAGCGGAACAAGGAGCAAAAATAACGGGTCACGAACCACCTGGCTAGAACTTCCGGTGGCAGGGGGAAGTTCTGCTCAAGCTTCTAGTGGAAGCAGTTGGGTAGTGTCGGTCACTGCTTCCGGTCATGAAATATGGACCAGAACTACCGACGCAGCTTTCGGTGCGAGTTCAGATAAATTAGAACACTTCTATACAGAAGGATTCTAACGATTACTGGAACCACTGCTGGAAGTAGAGCCGGAAAAACCCACGTTGCTAGGGCCTGAGCGGAAATTCTGCCGGGTGGCCGGAACTTCCGGCCAGGCTAGAAACAACCCAATCAGCTCCACAGATCACTCTCTCGCTGGACAATTGTAACATCCCAAAAATACTAAGCTTGGATCATCAAATTCTAATCATCAAAATTAGGGTTAACAAAAAACTTTTCTAAATAAAATCATGAATGCATGCATATGTGTATGCATGGATTTTGAATTCCTTTAAAACCACTTTGTTTGTTTGTTTCATTGCTTGTAAAATGTTTCTTAGGTGAAATAAACATCATCTAAAAAATTTCCCACACTTTTCCTAAAGACAAGTAAATCAAAACACATATATGAAATGAATGGTCATTTTGGCCAATTTAACTCCCATGCCTACTTTGGCTGTCTCAAACTTTCAGAACCTAACAGAAACTTTTCTGGATCTTTGCACCCCTTGAATGTACTCATGACAAGGTATCAAGGCCCACTTTGTGATCATCCAGAAACTTTCAAATGCATAGTTTAAATGATAATTCAAAATTGAATCTTTACGTATGGGAAGATCCCACTTTTTCAAAAACCACTCAAACCAGCTCACCTTTCAAAACCCAAGCATCTGCAGACTCACCAGCACCAATCTAGCAAACCCACCAAAAATCTTTTCAAAATTCAAAACTTGAGTTCATGCGGCCATTTCAACAAACAGGTTGCAGACACAAATCAAACAAACATCAAACACTATAGTGTGCAGTAAAATTGGCCTAACTTGTTCCCTAGTTAGCTCACACACAGCTCAGTAGATCATCTAGAAAGTTTAACTAAGGACTAGCACCCTTGTGAGCTTGCCATTGCCATCAATGGTGAACAGCCGAGCACCCCCTTGTCACTTACTTGTGGACAGGGCTAGAGGAAGAACTAGCTGCCAACCTTGTCTGGAGGCAGCCCACCATCCACCGCCACTCCCTCCCAGCCAAGCGTTGCCAAGCCACTGGACCACGCGCACAAGCCGTGCCTGCATGCCGTCGCCGAGCGCCACCCTCGACCAGCACCCACAGGCATCGCGCCCTCACCGCGTGCACACGATCGTCATCAACCCAGAGACCACCAGACATCCCGTTTGCTGCCCGTGCGCATGACCACCGCCGCACGTCGAAGACGCCCGCCTACGACTTCAGAGCACCGCCCGTTCAGACCAAACCACACCGCCCCATGCCTCAAGACCATGTCGTTGAGCATCGCAGACACCGCACGTCCCCTACCCTTCCCCATGCCAAGCCTTTGTAACCTCGCCCGACGAGCTCACGTCGCCCGACGGTCCCCTCGCTCGACTATAAATAGAGGCCGCCCCCGCACGGTTTCTTCACACCATCTCACTCCCCTCTCCTCACTGATCGTGCCACACCATTCTCAGAGCAAGGCGAGCAGCGCATCGCCGGAATTTCACCGGAGCCCGCCGCCTCTGGAGAAGAAGGGAGCCAGCAATTGGAGCCACCCCAGGAGAAGCCACCGGTACCAGGAGATTCTCTGTTGTCGACTTCGCCTCGCCGCCGACCCTTGCAGACCCGGTGAGCCCCCAGCAACCCTCACTGGCCGCGCTAGGTTTCGTTCTCGCCGGAGTTGTCTCGCGTCGACGATGACTTCCATCCGTTAGATTAGAACTAGATCGAATGATCCACGTCGCCCCATACCGCTTTGCCCAGCCCCATGTCACTGGCGAGTGGGGACACCCACTTAAGCAGCCCGCGGGAGCACTGCGCTTAGCAGGCCGGCCCAGTAACTTTTCCCGCGCAGCCCAGTTATTCAAATTAAACCTTTTTCTATTTCAATTCAAACACACTTCTGTACCCAACTTTAAAAATCAACCCAGATCGATTCACTGCACCAAATCGAATGAAACCAATTTTGTTGGAAAGGTCTGTGAATGCTGAATCCAAGCCTGTTAGATTCAAGCCATTTGGATCTATAGATCACCCATGGTAAAAATAACAAGGCAGAAGCTTTTCTGCATTCAAACATTTTTCAAATTTAAACCATAATAGCTTTTGAGTTGATTCCAACTCTCAAAAATCACATTTAACCATACCTTTCAGAATATATAAAAATATATAGGTATACTTGCAGAAATAATGTTCAAGTAATAAAAGAATGCTACATAAGCATTTCTAGCCACTTTAATTAATTAAAATAAAAGGGTAAAACCTTATTAAATTGTGACACCACTTTAAATCACATTCCCATGGACTACAATATATGGTGATGACATGTGTCAACATGATCCCATATTTGGTTTGGAGAATATTAAATCTTAAGTAGTTTTTCAATGAGTAGAAATTACTTTTCTAAAAAAAGGAATTAAATCAAGCCTTAACCTTGTAATGTTAGGGATGATGCTAGATCATCTATAGGACCCTTGTGTGTGATGATTGCAAGTAGTTAAGTATTGTTTGGTGATTGTGTACCTCGTATTTATTCATAGACGCTAGTACCGACCAAGGATACGAGGAGGAAGGAGGATACTACGAAGAAGAAGCCGAGGAGAACTTCAACCACTGCTCTGCACAAGGCAAGCTAACACTTGCAATTTAGCAAGCTTATACTGATATTGATGCATGCTGATACCATACCTGTGCAAGCCTTACTAATCAAGTTGACCTATGCAAGATAACCCTTGCAAGATACCCTACTGATGCAACAAATCCATACTTGTGCTATGACTACTATATGCCTTAAGCATATGTGATCATACCCACTTGATAAACCAATCCTAGTTTTATGTGCAAGCTTCTTACTTTATTTCTTTATCAAAGCTTACTTAGAGTTTACTTAAGTGACTGGTAGATTTTGGAAAGATGCTGAAGGTTGCATAAAGAGCATAAAATTTGGCCTAAGTTAGAAACCTTGATATCAGCCTAAGACATAAGGTTGTACTTAGTTGAAACTCCACTAGTTACCACCCCTCATTAGTACTACCCCCACCTGTAGATGCTAGTGCTAAGCATAAAACTTGATCAACTTTTAGATGGGATTACTTGGTGGAAAAATGGTTATGAAAACCTTGGAATGATGGATCATTCTATTGAAATGTTTTGGACATGTGTTTCCAAACACTTGAGGATTTTGGTGATACAAATGTTGAGGCATGAGCCTTAGCCCTTTTTAAAACTGATGGTTGTCTGGATGCGATACCATTCCAATTTTATCGTACAACCACAATACCCGAATATTGGGTAGGGCTTGACTAGAAACCTATATTCCTTAGTATTAAATCCCTCACGGCCAAGGTCTGAGCTGAGGCTACCTTGTGAAGATTGTCCACCTGTGCAGTACCCAAGATGACAGTTGGTCATGGTTGGGAGGCCAAACTCACAGGAGAGGTGCTTATACTAGGGCGTGTAACTGAAAGATTAGGATTGATTATCCGCATACTGAGTATGGTGAATTCAGGATTTGTTTCTGACGGATGTATCGAATGTTGTGGTGAAAGTGTACAATCTCTGCAGAGTGTCAAACTATTCGAATAGCCGCGTCCGCGGTTATGGACAGTTGGAGTGGCCATACTGTTCCCCCGTCAGACTTTTCAAAATGACCTGGGAAATGAATTAAGACTTTGACTTGACCACAACAGAGTTGTGATATGAAATACAAGTTCCCACTTAGGAATTATAAAATCGTGACTAGCTTTGGAACCTAGTAGAGATAAATCTGGCTTTTGCAAAACAACCCTAGAGCCTAGTGTCCTATTATCCAAAAACTCCTTTACCTGTTAGTATTAGTTTGCGAGTACTTAAAGAGTACTCATGGCTTTGTCCCTGGCTATTCCCATGGCCAGACTATGAAGAGGAGTACCTGGAAGATGGACCCCAGGAAGGTTATGACAACTAGGATCATCTCCCATCGTCGACATTGCTGTGACCCAAGATGGAGCTGCCACGCTACCGTTATTATTACGTATTCATTGCTTGAAATTGTATTAAGAACTGGATCATGAGATCCCTATTTGTGTAAGAACTTCTGTATCGTTTGTAATGGATGATGTACTATGGTATCCAATTCTGTTATGTCTCGCAAAAATGGTAATCCTGGGATTGCGATGTATGGCATAACAGGCATCTAGGATTGAAAAAGCCGGGTGTTGACAAGTTGGTATCAGAGCCATCCAGACCATAGGAGACCCTAGTTAGACTGGACGTTTGAACCAAAAACTTAGTTTCAAAACCAAAGAAAACAAATATTTACAAAAACTTATTCTCACTCTTATCTCTTTGATTCTTTCATAAAAATTCATGTTCCTAAAATACTCTTGCAAAATACATAAAATTTTGACACACTTGATCACTCTGCTAATCTACTCATCCTCTATTTTTATAGATGGACGTGAAGTACAACAAGTTTTACCAACTTGGGAATGGAGGGGACCTTATCTTTGAGAGGGATCTGGATCAGCTTTCGGAACTTCTGGAGCATCCGCACCCCGAGTTCTTCGGAGCTCAGCTCAATGATCAAGGAGGAGAAGATCTGCAGTGGCTAATTGTTGCAAGTCTCCAAGGAAAGATTGAACCTCCCACTGCGGAGGGAATTCAGTTTACCTTGAGGGAAAACAACTGGCTCGATGGACTTGCCAGAGCAATGCAGGAAGCTCTTTCCCGTCTATGTGGGCAGAGCATCAATCAAATCAAGGGTACTCGCTTTGAGTTTTGCCCAAGGCGTGATGCAAATGGACAACCACTGGAAGCCCCATACCACCCCGAGCTGAAGACTCAATTGGACCACCTTAGCTTCATGATGTATGATCGTCAGCAGGAGTTGGACAACTGCCGTGACTATTGCAACCACAAGTCTGCCATCATCAAGACGAAGGATCAGACCATAGCCATGCTAGCAAAGGATCGCAAGTCTCGCCGCCGTCAGCTCGACAAGAAGGAGCGCATTATTTCCGTCTTATCGCATCATCTCATCTGGAGGAGACCATCCACGAGAGGGACATGCAGTTGGATGAAAGGGAGAATGCCGGAGAGGATCTTTGTGGAGACCCTTACTCCTATCTCAGCGATGACGATGATTTTCTGGAGGATCGGGCCATGGACTTCTTCACCGATGAGGATGATTTCGCCTTCATCGATGATGATGAAGCCACAGACTCTGAGGAGTAGTAGCACTGAGCAATAGCATAGTGAGTAGTAGTCGGTCCCACTATATCGTAGATTCTAGAATGGTTCTTAAAACCATCTGTTTTTCCTTGCTGTGGTGTGCATTGTATCGAGTGAATGAATGAATGAAAAAGCAAGTTGCTAGAAAAATCTAAGTCAAACATTTAAAACTTTTCAAAGACCCAAAACCTTAGAAACTTCCCTCTTTTCTCATGATCTATATCAATCTTCAGATGCCACGTGGAGGAAGTGGTTCAGCCCCGGACCCGATGTTGCAGATTCTGCAAATGTTGACTTCTGACCACGAAGCTGAAAGAGCGGAACGTCAAGCCAACCTAGCCACTCTGCAACAAAGGAAATGGTCTGCATGACAAGATGCAGACGGTGTTAGTCAATATCCCCTTTGCTGATATTGAAGCCCTTGTCGACTCCGCTATCCAGATGGAAGGAAAGATCAACCAAGCCAATGAGAACCGCAAGCGTCGCATGATGCATCAACTAGGAACCCATCAGACCCCAAAGTATCGCCCCAACCCATCTCCAGGATTTGCCCCAAGAACCAACAGACCCCCTATGACCCGTCCGTCCTACCCCAACCGTGGAAACCCTAGACCCGGAGGAAATCACAACAACCCAGGTAACTCTAGCAATTTCACCCGTGCCCCACCCAAGTTCAACACCAACAATGCTACCGCCAACACCAACACTGCCCCGAGGACTGGAAGCAATGCTGTGCCTGTCGTAGCCAAGGACAAGTCGCAAGTGACTTGTTATGACTGTGGAAATAAAGGCCACTATTCCAACGAGTGCCCCAACAAGAAGAATGCCGCAGCACCCAATGCCAATGTCCCAGCTCAGCAGCAGCGTCGTGTCCAGCCAGGGAGAAGATTTGCCCCAGGGAATTCACTCAACCGCAATGGCCGTCTTTTTCTCATGCATGATGAAGAAGCTCAGGAAGCGCCAGACGTCGTGCCGGGTATGTTTTCTATTAATTCAGTACTTGCAAGAGTCTTGTTTGACTCTGGTGCCTCGCATTCATTTGTCACCGAAGAATTTGCCTGCACTAGTAAAATTCAACCAACCAAACTGAAGCATGTTATGATTGTGCAAATGCCCGGATCAACCACCAAGGCTAGGCAAATTTGCAAAGCCGTCCCTATCCGAATCCATGGCATAGATTTTTATGGACTTCCTGGATAAGTTTGTTGTTGTTTTCATCGATGACATTCTGATTTATTCCAAATCAGAAGAAGAACATGAGATACACCTAAGGACCATTCTTGGAACCCTTAGAGAGCATCAGCTGTATGCAAAGTTTAGCAAATGTGAATTCTGGTTACAGGAGGTAGGATTCCTCGGTCACATTTTATCAGCCGGAGGAATTGCCGTTGACCCTGCCAAAGTAAAAGATGTAGAAGATTTGGCAAGCCCCAACCACTCAAACCAAGTTCGTGCATTTCTCGGATTGGCGGGATATTACCGCAAATTCTTAGAAGGATTCTCGAGTATCGCCAGACCCATGACCCAATTGCCGAAGAAGGACAAGAAGTTTGAATGGACCGACAAATGTGAAGCGAGTTTTCAAGAACTCAAGAGGAGATTTATTTCAGCCCCAATCTTGATCATGCCGGATATCACGAAGCCCTTCGATGTGTATTGTGACGCATCCAAGATTGGTCTCGGATGTGTGCTAATGCAAGAAGGCAAAGTTATATCTTATCTATCTCGACAATTTAAGCAACATGAGCAAAACTACCCAACCCATGACCTCGAACTCCCAGCAGTAGTTCTAGCCCTGAAGACATGGAGACATTACCTAATGGGAAACCATTGTGAGATTTATTCAGATCACAAGAGCCTAAAGTATATATTCAATCAGAAGGAGTTGAATATGAGGCAGAGAAGATGGATTGAGCTAATCAAGGATTATGATCTGGACATTCACTATCACCCTGGTAAAGCCAACGTGGTAGCCGATGCCCTTAGCAGATTGCCGTGCCGCTTGAACTCCATGATTTTGAAGGAGCAACCAAGTTTGCACAAGGAGATGGAAGATTTTCGAATGGAATCAGTAAGTGAAGGATTTTTGGCTAGCATAGAACTTCAGCCCAATTTGATCAGTCAGATTAAAGAAGCGCAGAAGGGAAATGCTAGTATCGACGGAATCAAGCGTCGTATCGGTACAGGCAAGGTACCCGGATTTACCGAGGACGAAGAAGGAGTTCTGTGGTACAAAGGACGCCTTTGTGTACCAGCAGATTCGGAGTAAAAAGAAGTTATCTTGAAGGAGGCTCATGATACTCTTTATTCTATCCATCCCAGAGGAACTAAGATGTATCAAGATTTGAAAGAGCAATTTTGGTGGCATAAGATGAAGAGAGAAATCGGAAGCTATATCGCCAAGTGTGATATATGTCAGCGAGTCAAGGCAGGACATCAAAGACCCGCTGGATTGTTTGTAACACCCTCAGAATCGGCCCTATGCAAGTCTTAGCGATTCTCGCCAAACCCGCATAGAAACGAGTCAAAGGTGCCCACCAGGCACTTTCGTGCGGGTGGAAAACGAAGTAATAACATTACACAACAGTCCTCGATGGAACCCACAGAACAGATATATATACAACACGACTCCATGAGTCAAGAATACAGATATACAATACAAAGATCCAAATCACCTTGAAATAATAGAGCGTCCGAGTACGGACAAGATGCAAATTGAGCTAAGAGCCCTGAAGAATAGCCAATGGCGTCCATAACCCTGCCCAGGCCAAGCCGGAAGGGTAACCCTGCTAACGACGTCGATCTCAAAGCCTGCTTAAACAAAAGGGGTGCCGACAAAGGGCAAAGGAAAAAGAGAGAGCGGTCGATCTTGAGGCCAGACAGCGAGGCTAGAATTCGCGGTCCTCGCCTACATAGGTATGGTGGATCAAGTGGCAGTGAGATGCACTAAACAACCTATAGAGACTCGACATAACTGTCGGCTATCAGAGAGGGATAAGAAAGACCTATCCGGAACCAACCTGATACTACCACCAAACATACCCATCCTGGTGTTTCCCCCTCGAGACCAAACGAGGAAGTCAACCGAGGAACTCACACCGTTGGCAGTTTTATTCATTCCGTTATAGTTGCGGCAATTACTAGTCAAATATAGATAGCCATCCTGATATAATAAGCAGTGGGCAGTTTTATTTAACCATTCCGTTGTAGCTACGACACTTACTAGTCAAATACAATTAGCATGAGATATCCCAAAACCCAGCAGTTGTTGGTACTTTTATTTAGCCATTCCGTTGTAGTTGAGCTGATTACTAGTCACATCAGATACAAGTCAAATTATAACAGTAAACTTTAGTTATAGTTGTCTATGATCGAGAACTGTGCTCCAAGTCATCCATAACCGCAGACATGGCTTTTCGAAAAGATTTAACCCTGCAGGGGTGCACCAAAGTATCCACACGCACTTCGACCCTTTTTGCCAGATCAATTAACATACACCCATCGGTATGTCGGGGCCTAAGTCATGACGTTTCCTGACCAAAGCAAGTACATGGGGCCACCCACTAAGTCTACCAACAACAAAGTCGGCCGGTCTCGAGACGGACTCGGGTTTGGGTGGGCCACGGTCAGAACGATCAGGAACACTGAAAAGATGATTGGGCTTGTCGATACTGAAAACGTGTCCCGATCCTAAACAGTGCAGACGCAAGACATCGCACAATTTAAATAAAGCAGTAAAGCATGGCATAAGTACAGAATAGTAAATAAAACCTCAAACTAGTTGTGGCCCCCAGTACAATACTTTGAAATCAGGTACTAATCGATGGGGTGCCCACACATCCCACATGTGGTTAGTGCGCTCGATCTCGGAACAGGTGTCAAGAACTCGGGGTCCTACGGGACACCAGTGAGCGGTCGGAAACCAAATATTGTGTATCACCCACCGGTGCCTCTGCATTACCTACTTCAATTTTAGTTATTATACAACAATTAAAGCCATGATCATCTCCAACATTAAACATGCGGCAATACTCCAACAACTGTGGTACTTGACGACACGCAACAGCACTTGAGCAAGCGACTACGGCGCGCAAGTCCAACTATCTACCAATCAACAGGTAATAGGATGTGTCCAAGGCAATATAAGGCTGCAAGGGATATCACGGGTACGAAAACTAGAGCATCGCAACACAGATAGCAATAGATCAACAGGAGGGAATAAATACTATAAAAGTAAGATAGGTAGAAAGGGGGAGGTGCTCGCCTGAAAACATTGCCGAAGGCTTATCCGAAGATCGGATCGACACTCGCATCAACTCATCGGCCTAGTCCGTGAAGAAGCAAAACACTAGCACAAACACCGGATGCACTATTTAATACTATGACAGAAGATCGGGCATGATGCATGTATGATGTATGACATGGCAAGATGCGATGCATTTAGGTCATATTAAGCGGAACCGAGGCCCCGGCAATTAATTAATAGGTTCATGTTGTTTAGAATCCCCACAATTTAAATGTTGTATTAACATGGCAAAAGGATAGCACCGGTTCGCTACACAATTTTAAATGGGACCAATATAAGACTAGATTTGTCCACATATTGCCTCCATATTTAATTATAAGGTGAATCGGCATAAGGCCCCCAAACCACACCAATATGCATGCGAGAACAATTTAATATGCATCAGTTGATAATGCCATACTATAAAAATAATGGGGTCTCGGATAGGGAATCACATTAGGGTTCGGCGAACTTGGGCTCCGAGGGGTTCGGGGTCGGTCTCAGGGTTCGACGGGAGAACGGCTCGACGAGATCGGTCTCGGACAACGGAAAGTCGATCTTGTCGCATCCGAGAATAAGAACTTGGTTGGCGTCGGGGGCACATCGGATCTGCCCTGGTCGGTGCCGCTCTTGTCGTCACGAAGATCTTGTCGGTCCTCGTATCGGGTTGGTCTTGGCGTTCAGGAAGAAGAACTTGGCGTGCGACGTCGTCGGCATCGGTGCGGGTTGGAGGTCTTGTCGTTCCGTGACGGTGACCTTGGCATCCGGGTTCTCGGCGAACTTGGCGTCCGGAAAGGAGTACTTGTCGCACCGGGGTGAAGTACTTGGCATGCTGCGTCGGCAACCTTGGCGTCTTCGGGTTCGGGTCTTCGGGGTTCATGAGGAGAACTTGGCGTTTCTGACCAGTCTTTGGGGCCGCGTAGTATACCTTGTGGTTCCACATCGAAGGCCTTGGGGGTTCCACGACGAAGGTCTTGGTGGTTCTAACTTCACTTGTCGGTGCCGGACTCGGTTGCGGTAGATCTTGGCCATGCCGAAGATCTTGCCGGAGGTTCATCGAGTGTCACCGGTTCGGTACGGTCTTCGTGTGGTAGATCTTGGCGTGTTTGCGTCACCGGTTCCATGTCGGCTTTTCGGGTCTTGGCGTCCTCGGGGCAACGGCCTTCGAATCGGGGGAGGCGATCTTGGGGTACCGCGTCTTCGGTGGTCGGTGACGATCTCGAATCGACGCAAGGCAATGTTTGCCGAGGAGGATCTTGGGATACAAGGTATTATTATCGGTAGATGGCAACATTAGAGCCTTCTTAGACCAGGTGTCCTTGCAAACAAACGAAGCATCCAGATAGCAGCCGATCGGGGCTCGGGGGCGGTATGCACGCGCTTCAGGCAGGGCGACGCTTACGGGCCAGCTCGTCTGTGGCATAAGCGAAAGCGTAGGGCGACGAGGAGAGGCGTCGACGCGGCCGCCATTGCTTTCAGGTAGTCAATAGCGTTCTTCGGACAACAACGGAGGCGGGAGGCTGGGCGGTGGGGGAGAGGCAGGCCGGTGGGCAGCGGCACGGGCGAGGCCGAGCTTGTTGGCGAGGCAACGGGAGAGGCGGCGAGGCGTGAGGTAGCCGAGCGGCGGTGGCATAGCACGGTCGAGGCGGCCGAGAGGGACCTGGCGTCGATGCCGAGCTTAGTGGCGACGCCGTGGATCAGCGACGGAGACGGGCTTGTTGCCGAGGCGGCGCGGAGGCCGGGAGGAAGCGAGGAGGCAGAGCACGGAGCTGGGGGCCTGCCGAGGAGGAGGGCGGCAGGAGGCCGGGACCAGCGAACTCGGGAGGCTGGCGAGAGGAGGCGAGCGAGGTGAATGGCGGCCAGGCGTGAGGCGGCAGCCACGAGGCTCCTGAAGGCTCGGGGAGGCCACGCCGCCGAGGAGGGGAGGAGAGGCGGGAGGCCGAGCTCGAGGAGGGCGAGGCTGGACGCATGCGAGGCCGAGCGGAGAATGCGAGGCGACGAGGAGAGGAGGTGGGCGTGGGAGGGGAGAGGGTAGGGCCGGAAAAGCGGTCGGGGCAGGTGTTTGGGGCCCGCTGGGGGCTGGGGTCGGGTGGTGGAAGGCGTGGCGTCTTGTGTGTGTGTGGGCGGTGTGGAGAGGGAGGGAGGTGGCAGGTGGGGCTAGCCAGCAGGTGGCGGATAGAGGTTGGTGGATGTAGGGAGAAAGCTGAGGTGGCGGCCGATTGGACGGGTGAGGTGGAGGGGGCTGGGTAGAATAGGACTAGGTAGGAAAAAGGTTTAGATAGCTAGGTTTTTGTATCGGGGGTGACTGGCCTGGATCGGCCCTTGGCTGCCCCTAAAAAATAATATAAAATTTTATGTATTGTTTAAAAGACTTGTGCAATTTATTTTTAGACAAACAAAATATCCGGAAGGGTCCGGGGATTATTTTGAAATAGAGAGGGATCTTTGTAGAAAGCAAAAGTAGGTTTGAACAAAATAGTTTTAGTCAATGAGATGCATGATGATGTCATGATGATGCAATGCACAAAAACAACGCGATTTTCTAGTAGTGGTTTTGCGGGATGCCACAATTCGACACCACTAACAATGGATCTCGCCGAGATCCGCCTCATGGTACCGGAAAGAAGGTCGGCGATCTGAATCTTCTCGCATCGTAGATCCTCGTGACACCACTAACAAGAGGTCGTCATTGATGATCGAGACAACACTCCGGGAACAAAAGGTCGAAGGTAGAGGTATCAACCAATAAAGCCACCTCTAGCTTCCGTGGACGGAGTAAAATTGCTGGATCCACTGATTCGATGTACAAGAGCGAATGATAAGAGTAGTCGGATGGTGATCACCCATCGCGCACCCAAACCATTACTACGCACGAATAGGCGAATTGTGCAACCAACTCTCGAATTAGATCAAGATCCCGACAAACGAGGGTCGGAGCAAAGGAGTGATGCATGCACCGGATCTGGTGTAGGTGATGTCGTCGCCGAAAACACCGGAAGGCACGAGAAGGAACAAAGAGAAGTCCACCAATGAAGGATTCCTCGGATAGCATGAAGACCAGATGTAGCAACACCGCTACCAAAGGAGGAAGCGAAACCACGAAGGTACGATGGAATCCAACCACGAGAAATCTGGACTCAAGAGAGAGAAGAGAGCGATTCAAACGCGTAGAGGTAAGAGGAGAATAGCAGAGGGTAAGGAGTAAGCAGACCTATTCAGATCTATCCAACCGATTTTGCAAAAAAATAGTTTTGACACTCTACTTGCGTTAGCTAGGTTATCCTACAGGCTGGACTTGTGGGGTATCGCAACTGCTGAGCTCTGATACCACTATGTAACACCCTCAGAATCGGCCCTATGCAAGTCTTAGCGATTCTCGCCAAACCCGCATAGAAACGATTAAAAGGTGCCCACCAGGCACTTTCGTGCCGGTGGAAAACGAAGTAATAACATTACACAATGTCCTCGATGGAACCCACGTAAGCAGATATATATACAACACGACTCCATGAGTCAAGAATACGATATACAAGACAAAGATCCAAATCACCTTGAAATAATAGAGTCCGAAAGTACGGACAAGATGCAAATTGAGCTAAGAGCCTCGAAGAATAGCCAATGGCGTCCATAACCCTGCCAGCCAAGCCGGAAGGGTAACCGCTAACGACGTCGATCTCAAAGCCTGCTTAAACAAAAGGTGCCGACAAAGGGCAAAGGAAAAAGAGAGAGCGGTCGATCGAGGCCAAGACACGGCGAGGCTAGAATTGGCGGTCCTCGCCTACATAGGTATGGTGGATCAAGCGGCAGCGCAGATGCACTAAACAACCTATAGAGACTCGACATAACTGCTGCCATCGAGAGGGATAAGAAAGACCTATCCGAACCAACCCGATACTACCACCAAACATACCCATCCTGGTGTTTCTCGAGACCAAACGAGGAAGTCAACCGAGGAACTCACACCTGGCGCTTTTATTCATTCCGTTATAGTTATGCAATTACTAGTCAAATATAGATAGCCATCCCGATATAATAAGCAAGGCGCTTTATTTAACCATTCCGTTGTAGCTACACTTACTAGTCAAATACAATTAGCATGAGATATCCCAAAACCCAAAGCTTGTTGGTACTTTTATTTAGCCATTCCGTTGTAGTTGAGCTGATTACTAGTCACATCGATACAAGTCAAATTATAAGAAACTTTAGTTATAGTTGTTTATGATCGAGAACGTGCTCAAGTCGTCCATAACCGCGACACGGCTTTTGAAAAGATTTAACCTCGCAGGTGCACCAAAGTATCCACACGCACTTCGACCCTTTTGCGGATCAATTAACATACACCCATCGGTATGTCGGCGGGCCTAAGTCATGACGCTTTCCCAGACCCAAAGCAAGTACATGGGGCCACCCCACTAAGTCTACTCAACAAAGTCGGCCGGTCTCGAGACGGACTCGGTTTGGGTGGACGGTCAGAACGACTAGGAACCCGAAAAGATGATCGGGCTTGTCGATACAAAAACGTGTCCCGATCCTAACAAGACAGTGCGACATCGCACAATTTAAATAAAGCGATAAAGCATGGCATAAGTACAGAATAGTAAATAAAACCTCAAACTAGTTGTGGCCCCAAGACAATACTTTGAAATCAGGTACTAATCGATGGGTGCCCACACATCCCACATGTGGTTAGCGCCGATCTCTAACAGTGTCAAGAACTCGGGGTCCCACGGACACCAAAGAGCTGATCGGAAACCAAATATTGTGTATCACCCACCGTGCCTCTGCATTACCTACTTCAATTTTAGTTATTATACAACAATTAAAGCCATGATCATCTCCAACATTAAACATGCGGCAATACTCCAACAATCGTGGTACTTGACGACACGCAAAGACACTGAGCAAGCGACTACGGCGCAAGTCCAACTATCTACCAATCAATGTAATAGGATGTGTCCAAGGCAATATAAGGTCGCAAGGGATATCACGGCACGAAAACTAGAGCATCGCAACACGTATAGCAATAGATCAACAGAGGGAATAAATACTATAAAAGTAAGATAGGTAGAAAGGGAGGTGCTGCTGAAAACATTGTCAAGGCTTATCCAAGATCGGATCGACACTGCATCAACTCATCGGCCTAGTCCGTGAAGAAGCAAAACACTAGCACAAACACCGGATGCACTATTTAATACTATGACAGAAGATCGGGCATGATGCATGTATGATGTATGACATGGCAAGATGCGATGCATTTAGGTCATATTAAGCGGAACCGAGGCCCCGGCAATTAATTAATAGGTTCATGTTGTTTAGAATCCCCACAATTTAAATGTTGTATTAACATGGCAAAAGGATAGCACCGGTTCGCTACACAATTTTAAATGGGACCAATATAAGACTAGATTTGTCCACATATTGCCTCCATATTTAATTATAAGGTGAATCGGCATAAGGCCCCCAAACCACACCAATATGCATGCGAGAACAATTTAATATGCATCAGTTGATAATGCCATACTATAAAAATAATGGGGTCTCGGATAGGGAATCACATTAGGGTTCGGCGAACTTGGGCTCCGAGGGGTTCGGGGTCGGTCTCAGGGTTCGACGGGAGAACGGCTCGACGAGATCAGTCTCGGACAACGGAAAGTCGATCTTGTCGCATCCGAGAATAAGAACTTGGTCAAGGGGCACATCGGATCCGCCTCGGTGCCGCTCTTGTCGTCACGAAGATCTTGTCGGTCCTCGTATCGGGTTGGTCTTGGCGTTCAGGAAGAAGAACTTGGCGTGCGATGTCGTCGGCATCGGTGCGGGTTGGAGGTCTTGTCGTTCCGTGATGGTGACCTTGGCATCCGGGTTCTCGGCGAACTTGGCGTCCGGAAAGGAGTACTTGTCGCACCGGGGTGAAGTACTTGGCATGCTGCGTCGGCAACCTTGGCGTCTTCGGGTTCGGGTCTTCGGGGTTCATGAGGAGAACTTGGCGTTCGACCACCTTCGGGGTCACGAGTATACCTTGTGGTTCCACATCGAAGGCCTTGGGGGTTCCGCGACGAAGGTCTTGGTGGTTCTGACTTCACTTGTCGGTGCCGGACTCGGTTGCGGTAGATCTTGGCCATGCCGAAGATCTTGCCGGAGGTTCATCGAGTGTCACCGGTTCGGTACGGTCTTCGTGTGGTAGATCTTGGCGTGTTTGCGTCACCGGTTCCATGTCGGCGCACTCGGGTCTTGGCGTCCTCGGGGCAACGGCCTTCGAATCGGGGGAGGCGATCTTGGGGTACCGCGTCTTCGGTGGTCGGTGACGATCTCGAATCGACGCAAGGCAATGTTTGCCGATGAGGATCTTGGGATACAAGGTATTATTATCGGTAGATGGCAACATCAGAGCCTTCTCAGACCAGGTGTCCTTGCAAACAAACGAAGCATCCAGATAGCAGCCTCTGATCGGGGTCGGGCTCCCGTGGGCGGGCACGCGCTTCAGGGCAAGGGCCAACACGGCTCGGTGGACGGGCTCGTGCAGCGGCATAGGCGAAGGCGTAGGGGCGACGAGGAGAGGACGTCGACCTGACGCGGCCGCGCAGTGCTCGAACAGCGAGGTCGCGACGTTGCTACGGACAACGGAGGCGGGGAGGCTGGCGGCTGGACGGGGGGGAGAGGCAGGGCCGGGGAGCTCGGCTGGCACGGCGGCGGAGCTTGCTGGGCGTAGGACGGCAACGGGGAGAGGGCGAGGCGGCTGCGAGGTAGCCGAGCGGCCGGTGGCACAGCAGGGCACGGTCAGGAGGCGGCCGGAGAGGGACCCGCGGGCGTCGATGCCGAGCTTGGTGGGCGACGCCGGAGGACGGGCGACGGGGAGACGGGCTTGCTGCCGGAGCGGCCGGCGCGGGAGGCCGGGGGAGGAAGCGAGGGAGGCGGCGGAGCACGGAGCCGCGGGGGGGCCTGCTCGAGGAGGAGGGCGGCAGGGAGGCGCGGCCGGACCAGCGAACTCGGGGAGGCCTGGCGAGGGGAGGAGGCGACGGCGAGGTGAACAGCGACGCGGGCGGCGGCGGAGGCGGCAGCCACGAGGCTCACAGAAGGCTCGGGGAGGCGCGCGCCCGCGACGCTCGAGGAGGGGGAGAGGCCAGGCGGCGGGGAGGCCGGAGCTCGAGGCGGAGGGCGGCGGAACGCGGTCGCGGCCGAGGGCCGGAGCGGAGAACGCGAGGCGGACGAGGAGGGAGAGGAGGTGGGGCGCGTCAGTGGGGGAGGGGGAGACGGGGTGGGGCCGGGGGAAAAGCGGGTCGGGGCAGGTGGCGTTTGGGGGCCCCGCCCAGGTGGGGCTGGGGTCGGGTGGCTGCGCGTGGAAGGCGTGGCGTGCTGTGTGTGTGTGGGCCGGTGTGGAGAGGGAGGGAGGTGGCAGGTGGGGCTAGCCAGGGGGCGAGGTGGCGGATAGAGGTTGGTGGATGTAGGGAGAAAAGCTGAGGTGGCGAGCGCCGATTGGACGGGGTGAGGTGGAGGGAGGCTGGGTAGAATAGGACTAGGTAGGAAAAAGGTTTAGATAGCTAGGTTTTTGTACTGGGGGTGGCCGACTGGGTCGGATCGGCCCGGTTCAGCTGCCCCCTAAAAAATAATATAAAATTTTATGTATTGTTTAAAAGACTTGTGCAATTTATTTTTAGACAAACAAAATATCCGGAAGGGTCCGGCGATTATTTTGAAATAGAGAGGGATCTTTGTAGAAAGCAAAAGTAGGTTTGAACAAAATAGTTTTAGTCAATGAGATGCATGATGATGCAATGCACAAAAACAACGCGATTTTCTAGTAGTGGTTTTGCGGGATGCCACATTGTTGCAACCTTTGCAAATTCCGGAATGGAAATGGGATTCTGTAGGAATGGACTTTATCACTGGACTACCTACTTCTAGTAGGGGAAATGACTCTATCTGGGTCATAGTGGACAGGTTGTCCAAAGTCGCCCATTTCTTGCCCGTCAAAACCACATATCAGAGTTCGAAGCTAGCGGAGTTGTACATCGCTAGAATCGCCAGTTTGCAAATTGCCCCATTTGAATTCATGTACGGAAGAAAGTGTCGCACCCCTTTGAACTGGTCGGAAGTAGGAGAGAGTCAGATTTTTGGACCCGCCATCCTCCAAGAAGTAGAAGAGAAGGTTCACAAGATTCGTGAGCACCTCAAGACCGCCCAATCCCGACAGAAGAGTTATGCCGACAAGAGACGTAGAGACCTCGCCTTCAATATAGGAGATTTTGTTTATCTGAAAGTGTCGCCATTGAAGGGAATGCAGTGTTTCCAACTCAAAGGAAAGTTAGCCCCCAGATATATCGGACCTTTCAAAATTCTGAACCGTCGAGGAGAAGTATCATATCAATTGGAACTACCTGAAGAGATGTCAGCTGTGCACAATGTGTTCCATAACTCGTTACTTCGCAAGTGTCTCGAAGTCCCCGAGAAGACCGAAGTGTTCAAGAATATCGATCATCGGACCATAGAGATAAACGATGACCTGATCTATCCCGAAGTACCCATCCGCATTTTGGAAGAAGCTTTTCGAACTACCCGAACCCAAAGCATCAAGTTTCTCAAGGTTCAGTGGAGCAACCACACAGAAGAGGAAGCTACCAGGGAGCGCAAAGATCACATCAGGACGGAGTTTCCTGATCTCTTCAAATCCTAGGTAATCTTTTCGTCCCTTTTCAAATCTCTGGACGAGATTTTGTTTAAGGGGGGAAGGTTTGTAACATCCCAAAAATACTAAGATTGGATCATAAAATTCTAATCATCAAAATTAGGGTTAACAAAAAACTTTTCTAAATAAAATCATGAACGCATGCATATGTGTATGCATGGATTTTGAATTCCTTTAAAACCACTTTGTTTGTTTGTTTCATTGGTTGTAAAATGTTTCTTAGGTGAAATAAACATCATCTAAAACATTTTCCACACTTTTCCTAAAGACAAGTAAATCAAAACACATATATGAAATGAATGGTCATTTTGGCCAATTTAACTCCCATGCCTACTTTGGCCGTCTCAAACTTTTAGAACCTAACAGAAACTTTTCTGGATCTTTGCACCCCTTGAATGTACTCATGACAATGTATCAAGGCCCACTTTGTGATCATCTAGAAACTTTCAAATGCATAGCTTAAATGACAATTCAAAATTGAATCTTTATCATATGGGAAGATCCCAATTTTTCAAAAACCACTCAAACCAGCTCAACTTTCAAAACCCAAGCATCTGCAGACTCACCAGCACCAATCTAGCAAACCCACCAAAAATCTTTTCAAAATTTAAAACTTGAGTTCATGCGGCCATTTCAACAAACAGGTTGTAGACACAAATCAAACAAACATCAAACACTATAGTGTGCAGTAAAATTGGCCTAACTTGTTCCCTAGTTAGCTCACACACAGCTCAGTAGATCATCTAGAAAGTTTAACTAAGGACTAGCACCCCTGTGAGCTTGCCATTGCCATCAATGGTGAACAGCCGAGCACCCCTGATGCAGCCCGTCCTACGACCGCTACTACATCTACTCCCACGAGCTCCCCAAGTGGACCCATGACTCGCGCCCGAGCCAAACTCCTTCAAGCTAAGGTGAACTCGCTCCTCTCCTTGTGTGACTTCGACAAACCCTTGGATGGCTTGCTACTTCATACGCATACACTGTGCATCATCAGGTACGAAGAGAAGTACCCAAGGAGCGGTGGGAAAGAAGCGGTCATTGCCAGACGTTAGCGGTACTAGTTGAGCCGACCGCACTACCGCCTCCAAGCGGTACTACCGCCCCAGCCACCGGACGCCCAGAAGCACAAATCCACGCCCAGACGCATAGCCGGTACTACCCGGCATGCAGATACTACCGCCTCTCCTATCGCCACAGCGCCCGACGTGAGCTCCAGCTCAAGCGGTACTACTGCTCCCGAGCGGTACTACGGTCACCACCGTACTACTGGTTTGCTTGACAGTACCACAGATCGTCTCGATCCTGAATGCCTAAGTTCGCCTGCCTTGTAACCCTACCTATAATTTACCCTTTCATTCAAACTACCGTTTTGTGGCTGGACTATATATAGCCCCCACCCTCCATTGTAAACCCTAGACTTGGATAATAATAGATATTAAGGAAACCCTTTGAGGAACTTATATCTATTGGTCTCATGCTCCTACCAAGGAGCACCGGATTATCCACCCCCCTCTTGGATCTTGCCTAGTGCGTTCAAGTTGTACAAGGCCTTGGGTTCTCGGTTTCTCGCCCCCAAGTCGTCAAGATCTCACCAAGCACCTCATCCCCCGTTGTTGGCGTGGAGAGCGAGCTTTGCCCAACACCGATCCTAGGGATTATGTTGGACCGGTTGCCACCGGCGTGAGGAGTAGGCGTGTATCGTGTTTTGGTGTGTGTGTGTTCATGGTTTTCATCGTCTTCCTCGATTGCATCCTCCGACCACCGCTTTCCCCCTCGTTCCTCGTGAAATTCATGAAAGATCGGGCCATCCCCAGGGTAACCCCATAACATATTGGTATCAAGAGCACGGTTGATCACGAATTTCCCCCAATTTTTCTTTTATCCACCTTAAAATCAAAAATCCCACCAAAAAGAGCCCCAATTTGCCTTCGGATCGATCTCTGGATTTGGTGAGTTTTTCGTGGTTTTGGTCCATAGATCTGTTGCTTTGGGAGTCGATCTATAGCCCCTGTTGTTCCTAACCTAGCTTTTCGGTCAGATTTCCCACGAATTTGAGGTTCTTGGCAAGTTCTTCTCGTTCCGCTCAGCTGCAAGCGGTAATACTGCCGAAAGTAACCGGTACTACTGCATTAGTACAAGCGGTACTACCGCTCACCGGTACTACCGGTCATTTCAAGCGGTACTACCGCTTGACTCTGACCGTGACTCTTTGCCCTTTATCGCCTCAGTTTCGTTTGCTGACCTTTCCACCTCGCTTGTTCGTGCTTCGCGTGTTTGTCGCCATTTTCACAACAGCTTCCACATTAAAGTCATTCTGCGCTCAACGACACCGCGACACTCGAACATCTTCCCCCACAAACGGTTGCAAGTCGTCAACAATACCAAAGGTATAACTTGCACCACCTTGATAGCCCCATATCTTCCTTTGTGTGTATCTATCCTTTGAGAGCAACTCATTTTGTGTTTGTCTAAGCATTGTGCACTTGCCTTCGGAATGTGAGAGTGTGAGGCCAAATACAAAAGCTAACATAGTAGTATAGAGAGGGATAAAAAGAATAAAAAAAAATAGAAAAGGAAAAGAAAAAGATAGAATAGAAAGATACATAGTCTCCCAATACAAAGAGAATACCAAGCTTGTAAGCCAACAAGAGAGAAGAAAAGAGCGCACCGAGGCAAGTGCACAAATCTATTGCTTATCCTCTTTTGGCAAACGAGTTGTGGTCTCTCCTTGTGTTGGCATGACAATCGAGCGTAGTCTTCGTTAGGACCTTTTGTGCTCATTTTCATAGTCGTGCTAACCCCGTTTTTCTCCACGTGTGTGTTTTCCGTGTTTTTGGTAGATCGTATCCTTTTGCTTTTGATCTTTGGTTCTTTACCACGTAGGACAATAACCTTTTGCTTGGATCGTTTCGTTTGGTTTTCCACAATCCTAACCTTCCACCAAAAGCTTTTGAGAGTTCTAGCATAGTTGTGTGTGAGTTTCTTGCCCATTTCACTTTGCACGCTTTTCGCTCACTTGTGTGGCAATTGGTTTGATATAATCTCCCAGGTCAGGTAAAAGGCTAACTCTCCGAACCATTTCTCTCCATATACAACCCTTGTTGGCTTTGCATCATGGACAGGCATGGAGAGCCATCCCAACCACCACCACCTCCGGAGGATGACACACAATTCATGACAAGATGGGACCATTGAAAGGTTCGAGGTGAATTCAACTACCGTTGTGAAGCTCTCGAGCGGCGCCAAGATGAACAATTTAGCGAGGCCCGTGTGGAATTCCAGAACATCGACAACCGCTTCGAAGAAGTCCGTGGCCAAATGCATGCAATGCAACACAACCTCGGGCATCAAAGTGAAGCTCTTGGTCGTGCACTCGCCTCAACGGATGAGAAGCTTCAACGCATCATCGATGGACTCGCAAGGGCACGATCGTGCGAATCAAGCTCATCTCGGCACTCCTCAAGTGAATCAAGTGCACCTCGCCGTCACGCTTCAAGGCACCGGGAGGGACCCGTTCTTCAATCCATGAGCTCTTCGCAAGCGGTACCATCTCCGTGTCACGCCGCAACGTCAAGCTATGATGGTGACCTCTCCGCAAGACCTCCAAGACGCCTTAACCGCCACAACCAAGGGCACTTGTGATTCAACAAGAGCAACCTCGCATGGACCACCAAGGCCATCAACGTCGACATGCCCCTTCAACAACAAGTGAAGCTTCCAAAGAGGACGAACAAGATCACCGTCGATGGGAAGCACTCGAAGATCCTCCAAGGCGTCATCATCGACATGATCGTCGACGTCGGCAATATGATGGTCATGACGACCCTCCCCTACACCGACAAGAACAAGAGAAAGCTCCCCAAGCTCATCGTGAGGACCATCAACCTCCTCCTCGTCCTCAACCGCGTCAACAAAACGAGCAAGCTCCCCAAGCTCGTCGTCAACAACAAGTTCCACCACCAAACGCGGCACCTCAACAACCGCAAGAGCAACGCAACAATCACCAAGCAAGACATGAGAGCTCGGATGATGATCATGACCGCCAAAATCATGGCAACCGCCGCAACCGGAACCGCAATGGAGAAGAAACCTTCGGCAAGCTCAAGTTCACCATGCCAAAGTTCACCGGTTCCAATGAGCCCGAGGAATATCTCTCTTGGGAACTCAAGGTCGACAAGATCTTCCGCATGCACAACTATAGCAATGAGAAGATGATGGCCATGGAATCCCTCGAGTTTGATGAGTATGCCAACCTTTGGTGGGAACAAGTCCAACTCGTCATGAAGCAAAAAGAAGAGCCTCCAATCGCAACTTGGCAAGATATGAAGGCTCATATGAGATCCCGCTTTGTTCCTTCACACTACACGCGTGACCTCTTCAACAAGCTTCAAACGCTTAGTCAAGGAATAAAGACTGTGGAAGAGTACTTCAAGCAAATGGAGCTCAACATGATCCGTGCCAACATTGAAGAGCGAGATGAACAAACAATGGCACGCTTCCTCAATGGCTTGAACCATCCAATCAAGCGCATCACCGAGTTCCAAAAGTACAACAACATGGTTGAGCTTGTGCACATCGCTTCAAAGGCCGAAAGGCCAAGTGCAAGAGGACATCAAGTACAACAAGCCAAAGACGTACTTCACCTACAAGCAAGCGCCAACCACTACTCCAACAACACCAAGTGGAAGCTCCTCAAGTACCACCAAGCTTCCCTTCAAGCCAACTCTCTCTCAAGGAAAACAACCCCCAAGTGGCAAACACACAAGGGATGATCAACCATTCAATGGTGAATGCTACAAGTGTGGAGGCAAAGGGAACAAGTCGAATGCATGTGGAAACAAGAAAGTTTTGTTCATCCATGACAACGACGATGAAGAATACTTGAGTGAAGAAGAGTTTGATGAAAGGGTCAAGGAAGCCTTGGCAAGGCAACATTTGGAAGAGGACCAAGAACTTCTTGTGTGTGAGCATGACGCAAGTCCATCGCTTGTGGTCACAAGGGTCTTGACTACCCAAGTCAATGAAAGTGAAGACCAACGCTCAAACATCTTCCAAACTCGTCAAGATCAATGGGAAGTCCATCAAAGTTGTCATCGATGGAGGAAGCTGCCACAACCTTGCGAGCACGGAATTGTGTGAGAAACTCAACCTCACCCTTCACCCGCATAAACACCCCTACCATATCCAATGGCTAAGTGACCAAGGATCCGTCAAGATCAAGCACACCGTCTCGGTGACATTCTCTATTGGGCACTACAAGGACACCGTGGAATGTGACGTGGTCCCAATGACGGTTTGTCACATGTTGCTCGGAAGACCGTGGAAATATGACAAACGTGCTTTGCATAATGGTCACTCAAACACTTACACCTTCAAATGGCTTGATAAAACTTGTGTTGCAACCAATGACTCTAGCCAAATAATTGCGGACAATGCAAAGGCTTTAGCGAGGCGCAATACACAAAACAACTTGTGAGAAGAGTGGTGAGCGAGAGAACCACACCATAGTGAGTGAGAGCTACAAGCCAAACTCGAGTGGAAAAACTAAGAGTGTTCTTCTTGCCACCAAAAGTGAGATGAGAGAAGTGCGGAACAACCCATCCATCTTGCACTATGTCCTTGTATGCAAGGGACTAGCGCAAGGAACTAACGACTTGACAAATGTTCCTCCTTCTTTGATGGCTATTTTGCAGGAATTCCAAGACGTATTTCCCGAAGAGCTTCCTCATGGCCTTCCTCCTCTTCGTGGAATAGAGCACCGCATCGACCTCATACCCGGCGCATCACTCCCAAACCGCGCCGCGTATCGCACAAACCCGGAAGAGACGAAGGAGATCGAACATCAAATCAACCAACTCGTCTCCAAAGGTTTGATCCAAGTAAGCACTAGCCCAAGCGCGGTCCCCGTGATTCTAGTCCCAAAAACGGATGATACGTTGCGGTTATGCATGGACTGCCGTCCAATCAATGCTATCACCATGTGTTATCGACATCCTATACCGCGTCTTGATGACATGCTTGATGAATTATGTGGAGCCACTATATTTTCAAATATTGATCTTCGTAGTGGTTACCATCAAATTCGCATGGCTGAAGGTGATGAGTGGAAAACCGCCTTCAAGACCAAGCTTGGTCTCTATGAATGGTTGGTTATGCCTTTTGGCTTATCTAATGCCCCATCTACCTTCATGCATCTCATGAACCATATTTTGAGATCTCTCATTGGGAAGAGTGTAGTTGTTTACTTTGATGACATTCTTGTCTATAGCAAGTCACTAGAGGAGCATGTTACTCATGTTAAGGAGGTACTTCAAATCCTTCGTCATGAAAAGCTTTATGCTAATCTCCCAAAGTGCACTTTTGCAAAAGACAAGCTGATTTTCCTTGGTTTTGTCGTGTCTTCTAATGGCATTGAAGTTGATGACTCAAAAGTCAAGGACATCGGATTGGCCCATCCCTACAAATGTTAGTGAACTTCGTAGTTTTCATGGGTTGGCTGGCTTTTACCGTAGTTTTGTCAAAGACTTTTCTACAATTGCTTGCCCCCTCAATGAATTGACCAAGAAAAATGTCACGTTCGTTTGGGGAAAAGCACAACAAAAGGCTTTTGATGAGCTCAAAAAGAGGCTCACCGAAGCACCACTTCTTGCATTGCCGGATTTCACAAAAACCTTTGAGATTGAGTGTGACGCTAGCGGTATTGGCATTGGTGGCGTCCTTATGCAAAATGGGCGTCCTATTTCTTACCATAGTGAGAAACTTGATGGCGCACGCCTCAATTATCCCATTTATGACAAAGAACTTTTTGCCTTGGTTCGAGTTCTTCAAGTTTGGCAACACTATCTTTGGCCCAAAGAATTTATCATCCATTCTGACCATGAGTCGTTGAAGTATCTTAAGGGCCAAGCCAACTTGAGTAAAAGGCACGCAAAATGGGTTGAGTTCATGGAGTCTTTTCCTTACATTGTCAAATACAAGAAGGGCAAAGAAAATGTGGTAGCGGACGCCTTGTCTCGCAAAAACACAAGCCTTCTTACACGACTCGAAGTCAATGTCTTGGGTCTTGATGACATCAAATCTTTGTACACGTCCGACTCTTTCTTTGGACCAATATTTGCACAATGTTCAATAGAGAAAGGGATTGATGATTTCTATTTGCATAAGGGTTTTTTTTCAAACAAAACAAGCTTTGCATTCCGAAATCGTCTCTCCAACTTTTGCTTCTTCAAGAGTCCCATGGTGGAGGCCTTATGGGTCACTTTGGCCGTGACAAGACATATGACATGCTCTCCACTCACTACTTTTGGCCAAAGATGAAGCGCGACGTGGAGCGCCACGTCCAACAATGCACTACATGTATCCAAGCTAAGTCTAAGTCCAACCCCTTTGGTCTTTATATGACATTGCCTATTCCTCATACACCTTGGTCGGACATTAGCATGGACTTTGTGTTAGGCTTGCCTAGATCTAAACATGGTCATGATTCCATATTTGTAGTCGTGGATCGCTTTTCTAAAATGGCACATTTCATTCCGTGCCATAAGACCGATGATGCTTCACATGTAGCCAATTTGTTTTTCAGGGAAATAATTCGGCTACACGGTGTGCCTAGAACAATCGTCTTCGACCGCGACGTGAAATTCATGAGCTACTTCTGGAAGACTCTCATGGCCAAGCTCGGCATCAAGCTCCTCTTCTCGTCCGCCTCGCATCCTCAAACCGATGGACAAACCGAGGTCGTCAATCAAAGTCTTGGCACACTCCTCCGGGTGTTGATAAGGAAGAACCTTAAAGACTGGGAGGAATGTATTCCACACGCCGAGTTCGCCTACAACCGCGCCAAGCACTCCACCACCATGAGAAGCCCGTTCATGATCGTCTATGGCTTCGAGCCTCTCACCGCGCTCGATATCCTTACACTTCCACTTCATGAACGTGCCAATATGGACGTTGTCAAGCGTGCCCAAACAATGAAGAAACTCCATGAAGACACACGAGCTACTATCGAGCAACAAGTCCTTCTCCAAGCATCACGGCTAAACAAGACCAAGAAAGAGATGATCTTTGATGAGGGCGACCTTGTGTGGATACACTTGAGTAAAGACCGCTTCCCCAAGGAACGCGACTCCAAGCTAAAGCCAAGAGGCGATGGACCATTCAAGGTGCTAAAGCGGATCAACAACAACGCCTACGTCATCGATATACCAACATCGAAGTATCTTGTGAGCTCAACATTCAATGTCAAGGACCTCTCACCCTACCATGGCGAAGAGAAAGTTGTGACGGTTGAAGAGTCGAGGATGACTCTTTCCCAAGGGGGGGGGAGCTGATGCAGCCCGTCCTACGACCGCTACTACATCTACTCCCACGAGCTCCCCAAGTGGACCCATGACTCGCGCCCGAGCCAAAATCCTTCAAGCTAAGGTGAACTCGCTCCTCTCCTTGTGTGACTTCGACACACCCTTGGATGGCTTGCTACTTCATACGCATACACTGTGCATCATCAGGTACAAAGAGAAGGACCCAAGGAGCAGAGGGAAAGAAGCCAATCGCTGCCAGACGCAAGCGGTACTACCGGTTGAGCCGACCGGTACTACCGCTCCAAGCGGTACTACCGGCCCCAGCTACCGGACGCTCCAGGAAGCACCAATCCACACTCCAAACGCAAGCGGTACTACCGGCCCCGCAACCGGTACTACCGGACAGCGGTACTACCGCCCCTCCTACCGCTCGCCACAGGTGCCTCCGACGGAAGCTCCAGGCCCTCAAGCGGTACTACCGCTCTCGAGCAGATTACGGTCACCACCGGTACTACTGGTTGCGGACCGTACTACTGCATGTCGATCCTGAATGCCTAAGTTCGGCCCTGTGCCTTGTAACCCTACCTATAATTTACCCTTTCGTTCTGAAACTACCCCTGTTTTGTGGCTGGACTATATATAGCCCCCACCCTCCATTGTAAACCCTAGACTTGGATAATAATAGATATTAAGGAAACCCTTTGAGGAACTTATATCTATTGGTCTCATGCTCCTACCAAGGAGCACCGGATTATCCACCCCCCTCTTGGATCTTGCCTAGTGCGTTCAAGTTGTACAAGGCCTTGGGTTCTCGGTTTCTCGCCCCCAAGTCGTCAAGATCTCACCAAGCACCTCATCCCCCGTTGTTGGCGTGGAGAGCGAGCTTCGCCCAACACCGATCCTAGGGATTATGTTGGACCGGTTGCCACCGGCGTGAGGAGTAGGCGTGTATCGTGTTTTGGTGTGTGTGTGTGTTCGTGGTTTTCATCGTCTTCCTCGATTGCATCCTCCGACCACCACTTTCCCCCTCGTTCCTCGTGAAATTCGTGAAAGATCGGGCCATCCCTAGGGTAACCCCATAACAACCCCCTTGTCACCCCACTGTGGACAACAGGCTAGAGGAAGAACTAGCCGTGCCAACCTTGTCTGGGAGGCAGCCCACCGTCCATCGCCACTCCCTGTCCCAGCCGCAAGCGTTGCCAAGCCCTGGACCACGTGCACAAGCCACGCCCAGACCATGCCGAGCGTGCGCCAGAGCGACACCCTCGACCAGCACCCACAGACTGCGCGCCGCCCTCACCGCATGCACACACAATCGCCATCAACCCAGGAGACCACCAGACATCCCCGTTTGCCGTCCCATGCCGCACAGCCACCGCCCGCCGTCGAAGACGCCGCCTCTGTCGCGTAGAGCACCGCCCGTTCCACACCAAACCACACCGCCCCATGCCTCGAGACCATGTCGTTGAGCATCGCCAGGAGACACCGCACCGTCCCCTACCCTTGCCCATGCCAGTAGCCGCCTGTAACCTCGCCCCCGACGAGCTCACCGTGCGCTTCGACGGTCCCCTCGCTCGACTATAAATAGAGGCCGCCCCCGCATGATTTCTTCACACCATCTCACTCCCCTCTCTTCACTGATCGTGCCACACCGTTCTCAGAGCAAGGCGAGCAGCGCATCACCGGAATTTTACCGGAGCCAGTCACCTCTGGAGAAGAAGGGAGCCAGCGATTGGAGCCACCCCAGGAGAAGCCACCGGTACCAGGAGATTCGCCGTTGTCGACTTCGTTGTTCGCCCTCCTCGCCGACCCTCGCCAGTACCCCGGTGAGCCCCCAACAACCCTCACTGGCCGCGCTAGGTTTCGTTCTCGCCGGAGTTGTCTCGCATCGACGATGACTCCCAGCCGTTAGATTAGAACTAGATCGAACGATCCACGTCGCCCCATACCGCCGCCCGTGTCACCGACGAGTGGGGACACCCACTTAAGCAGCATGGAGCATCAAGGCTTAGCAGTGCCGCCCAAGAACTTTTCCAAGCAGCCCAGTTATTCAAATTAAACCTTTTTCTATTTCAATTCAAACACACTTCTGTACCCAACTTCAAAAATCAACCCAGATCGATTCAGTGCACCAAATTGAATGAAACCAATTTTGTTGGAAAGGTCTGTGAATGCTGAATCCAAGACCGTTAGATTCAAGCCATTTGGATCTATAGATCACCCATGTGTCAACATGATCCCATATTTGGTTTGGAGAATATTAAATCTTAAGTAGTTTTTCAATGAGTAGAAATTACTTTTCTAAAAAAAAGGAATTAAATCAAGCCGTAACCTTGTAATGTTAGGGATGATGCTAGATCATCTATAGGACCCTTGTGTGTGATGATTGCAAGTAGTTAAGTATTGTTTGGTGATTGTGTACCTCGTATTTATTCATAGACGCTAGTACCGACCAAGGATACGAGGAGGAAGGAGGATACTACGAAGAAGAAGCCGAGGAGAACTTCAACCACTGCTCTGCACAAGGCAATCTAACACTTGCAATTTAGCAAGATTATACTGATATTGATGCAAGCTGATACCATACCTGTGCAAGCCTTACTAATCAAGTTGACCTATGCAAGCTAACCCTTGCAAGATACCCTACTGATGCAACAAACCCATACTTGTGCTATGACTACTATATGCCTTAAGCATATGTGATCATACCCACTTGATAAACCAATCCTAGTTTTATGTGCAAGCTTCTTACTTTATTTCTTTATCAAAGCTTACTTAGAGTTTACTTAAGTGACTGGTAGATTTTGGAAAGATGTTGAAGGTTGCATAAAGAGCATAAAATTTGGCCTAAGTTAGAAACCTTGATATCAGCCTGAGACATAAGGTTGTACTTAGTTGAAACTCCACTAGTTACCACCCCTCATTAGTACTACCCCCACCTGTAGATGCTAGTGCTAAGCATAAAACTTGATCAACTTTTAGATGGGATTACTTGGTGGAAAAATGGTTATGAAAACCTTGGAATGATGGATCATTCTATTGAAATATTTTGGACATGTGTTTCCAAACACTTGAGGATTTTGGTGATACAAATGTTGAGGTATGAGCCTTAGCCCTTTTTAAAACTGATGGTTGTCTGGATGCGATACCATTCCAATTTTATCGTACAACCATAATACCCGAATATTGGGTAGGGCTTGACTGGAAACTTATATTCCTTAGTATTAGTTCCCTCACGGCCAAGGTCTGAGCTGAGGCTACCTTGTGAAGATTGTCCACTGCACAAGTACTCCAAGATGACAGTTGGTCATGGTTGGGAGGCCAAACTCAGTGAGAGGTGCTTATACTAGGCGTGTAATCGAAAGGTTAGGATTGATTATCCATATTGAGTATGGTGAATTCAGGATTTGTTTCGACGGATGTATCGAATGTTGTGGTGAAAGTGTACAATCTGCAGAGTGTCAAACTATTCGAATAGCGCGTCCATGATTTTGGACAGTTGAGTGGCCATCTGTTCTCCCAGACTTTTCAAAAATGACTTGTGAAATGAATTGAGACTTTGACTTGACCACAACAGAGTTGTGATATGAGTTACAAGATCCCACCTAGGAGTTATAAAATTGTGACTAGCTTTGGAACTTAGTAGAGATAAATCTGGCTTTTGCAAAACAACCCTAGAGCCTAGTGTCCTATTATCCAAAAACCCCCTTTACCTGTTAGTATTAGTTTGCGAGTACTTAAAGAGTACTCATGGCTTTGTCCCTGGCTATTCCCATGGCCACACTATGAAGAGGAGTACCTGGAAGATGGACCCCAGGAAGGTTACGACAACTAGGATCATCTCCCATCGCCAAGATTGACATTCGTGACCCAAGATGGAGCTGCGCCTACGCTACCGTTATTATTACGTATTCCGCTGCTTGATGTTGTATTAAGAACTGGATCATGAGATCCCTATTTGTGTAAGAACTTCTGTATAGTTTGTAATGGATGATGTACTATGGTATCCAATTCTATTATGTCTCGCAAAAATGGTAATCCTGGGATTGCGATGTATGGCATAACAGGCATCTAGGATTGAAAAATCCGGGTGTTGACAACAATAGGAGGGTTTTGGCGGTGCATGTATGCTATGTGCATGCAAAAGTGATTCCCCACAACCTTCCAAGGTGGACCCCCTCTTCATAGTATGGCGACCTAAAGCAGCAAAAATAGAGAAAAGAAAAAAGAAAAGGTCGCTGGCTTCACAAGACTTCAAGAGAGATGTCCTCATACTGCATATAAATCGAATACGACTGAAACTCGGGCACATAGTTAAAAAACAAGTGGGATTGTCATCAACACCAAAATACTTAGGGAAAATTCCTTTGAATCTCCCCCTTTTCAGTGCTTGATGAAAACCCCATAAGATTTGCATATCAGATCATAAGAACAAACTTTTGTAATGCAAGGGAGGCCCCCCTAGATGTGTGCAAGAGTAGATAATATGCTTATGGAATGCAACAAGCACACACATGAGGAGACTCCCCCTTGCCGTTACATACATTGCACAAGATCAAGGATACATGAACGAGATAGATTCATACCTTAGGACCAACAAACATATGGTGAAAGACAAAAGAAGGAATAAGGACAAAGATAGTACACCACCATATACAACCAATCACTAGAATACCACATAGGACAATTGAACCACAAGCATAACATAACACATAGTCTCATACACAAAGTAGCACAAATAAGCTAGGTCCATAAACACACATAAATAGAGGAGATGTTCACAAGCATTAAAAGATCAAAGAGAGAACGAGCTCGTGACAAGGACCATGCAAATCTCGTAGCAACCTAATAGACATCTTTCTCCCCTTTGGCACCAAGACTCCAAAAAGGGAAGAAGGACCAAAATACGCGCCCCAACCACTGAATAGATGAGGAGGAGGCTCGGGGACCCAGGTGGCGTCGGTCCAAGCAGGCGGAGGGGGACCGGTGACTTTATCATTAGAATCTGACCACCTGCAGTTGTCATTGACCCACTAATCCTTGGGCGTGGTGAAAGAGCTAGTCTCGGGAGAACATGGAATATTCAGATTCGTCATGATTGCCTTCTGCCTCTGAACACCGTGCCTCCGATTAACATAGGCTTGATACTCATGGTCTTGCATGAAGCAAAGTGTATTCTTGACCTTCTTCACCCAAAATGGCTACCTCTTGAGCCTAGGGGAGGGGCGCTCTAAGTATGACCACCCGCACTAGATCATGTATGCCCTGAAGCACCAGCCCTAGCAGTTCTAGCCTTCCAAATGGAAGCTTCTTTTCATCTCGAGACCAGGGCTGCTCAAGTTTCATCACTCGAAACTTATTCTTCTCATGGACAGTGATGTTGTCTTATGGAAATTGAGACCCAGTGGCTTCCCTCCACTTGGCATTGATAAGAGTCTGGATGTAGGGAGTATAGGGGCAGGAACGCTTCTCAATCATAGCAAGCCAAATCTCATGGAAGAGGTAGTCATCACATCAAGCTTCTTATCTGAATCTCGGTGGCGATAAGTCTGGTACAAGAGGTCAACCTGAAATGCATGAATCTGATCAAAGTTGCCAGCCTTGGGAGCAATAGTGTTTTTGTTGGGTTCATAGCATAGAAAACAAAAAATTTCCTATAATGTGAATAACTAAGCACCAAGATCTATTTATCTAGATACAAGCAATGTGTGGATATACATCCATAGAGAACTTACGCTCGAAGAATGACAAAGCGTTACGAGATTGATTCTCGTGGATGATGTATTCATTCACTTGCTGATCTCAAGATCGTGATGAAGTCCAGCAGGTCCAGCACCAGCAAGTCCAGCACCGCAAAGAAGCAGTGCATCCATGAGTGCACACACATCTGGTACCCCGACAACCTCCGAGTCATCGCTCAAGTCAAGCAACGGAAGCAGCAAATCCTTGCTCCAGAAAAATCCATCGGGAACATGTATCTTGCTAAGCCAAGACAATGGAGAATATTCTAGAGCGGGAGAGAGATCCTTCGCGGGGAGGTGTGAAATGAGAGGAGGAGGGGGGCCTTTCATAGGGAGAGGGGAGGCAGCCAAGGGCCATGACATGGTGGCCATGGTGGTTGCCCCCACCTCTTCCTCATTCATGTGGATGGATCTCCCACTCATATAAATAGACTCCACTCACATAAGCATGCCTCCACTCAAAATTCCACTCACCTCCATTCAATTTACACAAAATTTAATGCAATCTCTCATTTAATAAATATCTTTTATTTATTTTATTCCGAATTTTTTAATTACATTAATTAACAAACATTCACATAAAACCCCTTGAACATTTCAATATCACAAGCAGAACCAATTTCAGCAATTTCACCCAAAACAATTGTGGTGTCGATTGAAATAATTCTAGTGCTTTGATATTATTTCTCTAACATTTCATTTGCTCTAAATGGTGTCGGTATCCCTTAAGTTTGTCACTATACGGTTCGCAAATAATGCGTACATGATAGAGACCCCTCTCCAATAAACAATCAATAGAAGGACCTGGAGATCCATACTAACTCCCACACATTCAACAATGACATCTTGTGATCGTGTGAACCTTTAACATTGTAACTAAATCCCTTTGTCTCGTGATATTTTACATGTCCGTGATTCAATCATTGGTATCTCCATACCTAGTTTGATCTCGTTATCGACATGTACTCTTTTCTTGTTCCCGTGATATAACATTCTAGTGATCCCCATCACTTGCTTGCAAGCTATATCAATGTGATAGCACCGAGAGGGCCCAGAGTATATCTCTCTGTCATTTGGATGGACAAATCACACTCTTGATTGATGAGCCTATACATAACACTATCGGAGTATCTGAACCCACCTTTATAGTCACCCTGTTATGGTGTGACGTTTGATGTTATCAAGCTACTCTTCCTATATTAGTGATTGACATGATATCATGGTCTAAGGAATGATGTTACTTTGTAATGATGTGATAGTAATTTAAACAAAATGACTTTGATTGTGTTACTATACTTCGGATGAATGTTCATCACATCATTCCACCAATGTTGTGACCTCGTTGTTAACAACATCCAATGTCCATGATCAGGAAATCTTCATCATCTTGTTAATCAACGAGCTAGTTTATATGAGAGGCATAACTAGGAACTATTGTTTTATATTAAACACACATGTATTAATGTTTCCAATTAATACAATTATAGCATGCAAAATAAACATTTATCATAAACAAGGAATAAGATAAGAACCACTTTATTATTGCCTCTCGGGCATATTCCCTTCAGTCTCACACTTGCACTAGATTCAATAATATAGTTTGAAAAACATGCGCATTGAAGACCTATGGCTTTTTGGTGTTGTATATACGCATTTGCTAGTGATAAACATAATCTTTGGATCGAACACTTTCAGGTTCGTGTGTATTTGCATGTCTTTACGTCTCTACGCATCACTTGTTCTCCAATGAGATGGCATTGTATAAATTTGGTCCTTTGGTGAGGCCTTTAGTTCCTTGAGGTTAAATCATGTTGATACTATTATCGTACAATATATCTTCATAGTGTTTAGCCTGTTATGAACCACACCTAGTTTGATAACAAACTACTTGACACAAATGTCCCTCTTTTGCTGCTACAATACCAGTCATATACTTAGCCTTTTATTGTAGTATCCATCACAATGTCTTAACTTTGGAACTCATCTAAATCCTTCATGGAATCTCCTTTCCATTGCATTGTTCGACCCATATTTTAAATTAAGATAAACTTAATTTGTATCTTGTAGCAAAACTAGTATCAATGTAACACTTTATAATGACCTATTTGTGACTGTTTGCTACCTCTACATAAATATATTCTTAGTTCTTGCAAAGATTATAAGAATATCCTTAATATCGTCCAATGATCATCTTATGAGTCATTCTGGTATATGCTTATAACATTTAGAGCATAGGACATATCTGAATGTGTACATATCACTATATGATTGATCAAAATATTCTTCTGATTTCACTCACCAAGTGTCAAAACACTTGAATCTTGTTTCACTTACCAAGTGTAGAGGTCCCAACCTGATAAGGTAGAGATCGCTGTGTTTACAATGCTAGTCCCTGGATCAATAGCTAGCATCCATAGTTTAAGATGTAATATCAAGAAACAAAGGTCATAATACAACTTTATAACCAGGAATAAAATAATTCATTACATCTTACAGAGATCATTTGGCTATATCATTACAATGCAGCATAAATAACTATATAGCATGGAGTCCTTCATCTTCAAAGTGCCACAGGCAATCATGTTGGTTGTAGACTTGTAATCCTATTCAACACACTTCACTAACATCAAACAAACCTGCAACATAATAAGTTACAGCCACAAGGGTCAATACATTTGAATTGTATTGGCATGTGATACTATGGTAGAGTAGTGGTATCTATCATCTATATGCATTTGGCTAAGTGGATCTTAGGCCCCCTTATTTTCAGCTTCTTGGCCACCTTATCCCAGAAGCTACCCTCGACCAGCTTCTCCTAGAATCTCATTTGCCAAAAACGTTTATACTTTTAAATTGACATTGAAACTACTAGTTAAGAAGTTTGAACAAATTTTGAAGATGAGATTCTGGAAGAATCTGGCCAAGAAGCTGAAAAGAAGGAGGCCTTAGGCTTGCTTTGCTCAAAATAGATAAGTTGAAAACACTAAGTTTTGTTTGTCAAAATCACCCAAGGCATCTACCAATCAAAGATTGAATATCCTTTAACCTTTGTTCAACCACAAGCTTTTAACTTAGAAATTGGGATGAGGAGATCCTTGATAGCTTCCATGTCTTGATGCTCAAATTGTCCATTGCCGGGGACACGGCTAAGTACTTAGATTTTACTCTCTCGAGAGGTGGTGCACTTTCCCCACAAGACTCGACATGCATCGATACAAGATCTTTCAGAAGCCTTCCCTTAGACCAAAATGGACGCGTTCCAAAACCTATCACCCCCTACACCAACTGTCCATCTTGCTAAGTTATTGCAACCTATATGATCCAGGCAGAGCCATAATGCCATGTGGCTACACTTGAAGCTTCTCAACACTTGACATCTCAAATCTCTTTGTTCCTGGGTGGCATTCCACAAGTGAGATACACTAGGGTAGGCCATAAATATGGGGCCCTGTGTAACCACTCAACATAACCCATTCACACCATTCCACCCAGGTGATTCATTCACTTAGTAGTTTTATTAAACCAAAACATAAGTCAAAAGACTTAGCAAAATTTCCATAGCATGAATATAATCCACCTTGTTTTCTACTAGCTAGGCTAAGCATGATAGTAGTAGGAATCTTAACTTAGGGAAAATTCTACTAAGGCATCATCTACTAGGATTTCCCATGGCATAGTTAACACATAGAAAATTTCATGCAAGTCCTACTCAAAATACCACTAATGCATAGTGAAAAAAATGGGACAAAAGTATGAATCACCACTTGCCTTTTTGGTAGAGAATATAGATTCACTCCTTGATCTTGAAATAGTCACACTCTTCAAATTTCACTACAATTCAATCAAGGCACAAATTCAATCTAGCATTCAAACAATTCACCACACAGAATAAAGAAAACAAAACAATGCATGCAAGCATGCAAAAGATTGTTTTATTTGGAAAGGTGGTTTCTAATAGGTTATAAATATTTTAAAACACTTATTTGTCTTTTATAAAAGTGGCAAAACTATTTAAAATCAAGTTAATGAAAATGGGCCATTTAAATCATTTTTGTTTTGCTAGAAATGATTTAAATCAAAGTAATAATTTCTAGTGTTTGCCAAATATATTTTTAATCATAAATGTTAGTGTTTATGGTCAAAGTGTTTAAAACAAATCCATTTCCAAAAGGGTTTCACTCAAAAATCATTTTTAAATCAAGCACCATTTTTATTTTACTAAAAATGCCTTTAATCAAAGTAATAATTTTTTAGGGTTAAAAAAATATATTTTTTAAATCCAAAACTTAGTGTTTAGGGTCAGAGAGTTTAAATCAAATCATTTCCAAAGGTTATACTCAAAAAGCATTTTTAAACCATAATCAACATTTTTATTTAACTAGAAATGATTTTATTCAAAGATGTATTCATTAGTATCACAAAATATACATTTAAATCTACAAGTTGGTTTTTATGGTCAGCAGGTTCAAAAAAACCCATTTACAAAAGATTTTACCCTAAAAAAATTTTAGAATAACTTTTATAATCAAAATAGGCCTAATAATGTTTCTGCAAAAACATCTACTTTTACAGAAGCAAAATACTAAAGTAAGGGCATGGTTGCAAAGCTTTCATTTTTCTGAATCCAGTGATATAAAATTTGTAAATTTTGGACATGTAGATTAAAAGTTATAAATTTTTCAAATCTAAACATCTAATAGATAAGTTTATGTTTTTAAAAACAATAGAGGGCCACGTGGCTGATTCTAACTGGACGATACCATTTCGCGTGGATCGATCGATACTGGCCGTTAGATATAAGTTGCATCGCATGGCACAGGACGCACGATACCGCTTCGCTACTCGTTCTATCCTATCCGCCAGATCTACATCAAACAATCCAGAGTAGCTGACCAAGGATGGGTGGCGCTAGCGACGGTGAGCGGTGGCGGCGCGTTTAGGCGGTGATGTTACGACGACTCTAGGAAGCGAGATGAGGAGTGGGAGGTCTCACCGGGTTCGCAGGGTCACGGTGATGCTAGAGGTGGCCGCATGAGGGACAGGGGCGCACGGAGCTGATGGCGATTCCTTGCCGAAGCTAGCGTCGGCGTCGGGCACGTACTATCATTGTCGGGGGTGAGCTCCTGGGGCGTAAGAAGGCAAGGCAATGTAACACCCTCGTCTGATAAGGCTGAGTTCATGTGTATAGTGCCAATCCCTGGATCGGTTCACTGGTGTAATATCCCAAAAATACTAAGATTGGATCATCAAATTCTAATCATCAAAATTAGGGTTAACAAAAACTTTTCTAAACAAAATCATGAATGCATGCATATGTGTATGCATGGATTTTGAATTCCTTTAAAACCACTTTGTTTGTTTGTTTCATTGCTTGTAAAATGTTTCTTAGGTGAAATAAACATCATCTAAAACATTTCCCACACTTTTCCTAAAGACAAGTAAATCAAAACACATATATGAAATGAATGGTCATTTTGGCCAATTTAACTCCCATGCCTACTTTGGCTATCCCAAACTTTCAGAACCTAACAGAAACTTTTCTGGATCTTTGCACCCCTTGAATATACTCATGACAAGGTATCAAGGCCCACTTTGTGATCATCCAGAAACTTTCAAATGCATAGTTTAAATGAAAATTCAAAATTGAATCTTTATCATATGGGAAGATCCCACTTTTTCAAAAACCACTCAAACCAGCTCAACTTTCAAAACCCAAGCATCTGCAGACTCACCAGCACCAATCTAGCAAACCCACCAAAAATATTTTCAAAATTCAAAACTTGAGTTCATGCGGCCATTTCAACAAACAGGTTGCAGACACAAATCAAACAAACATCAAAAACTATAGTGTTCAGTAAAATTGGCCTAACTTGTTCCCTAGTTAGCTCACACACAGCTCAGTAGATCATCTAGAAAGTTTAACTAAGGACTAGCACCCCTGTGAGCTTGCCATTGCCGTCAATGGTGAACAACCGAGCACCCCCTTGTCACCCCACTGTGGACAGCAGGCTAGAGGAAGAACTAGCCGTGCCAACCTTGTCTGGGAGGCAGCCCACCGTCCACCGCCCCCACCATAGCGTTGCCAAGCTGGACCACGCGCACAAGCCGCGCCCAGACCATGCTGAGTGTGCGCCAGAGCGCGTGCACACACGATCGCTATCAACCCAGGAGACCACCAGACATCCCCGTTTGCCGCCCCGTGCCGCACAGCCACCGCCCGCCGTCGAAGACGCCGCCTCTGTCGTGCAGAGCATCACCCGTTCCAGACCAAACCACACCGCCCCATGCCTCGAGACCATGTCGTTCAGCATCGCCAGGAGACACCGCACCGTCCCCTACCCTTGCCCATGCCAGTAGCCGCCTATAACCTTGCCCCTGACGAACTCACCGTGCGCCCTGACGGTCCCCTCGCTCGACTATAAATAGAGGCCGCCCCCGCATGATTTCTTCACACCATCTCACTCCCCTCTCCTCACTGATCGTGCCACACCGTTCTCAGAGCAAGGCGAGCAGCGCATCACCGAAATTTCATCGGAGCCCGCCGCCTCTGGAGAAGAAGGGAGCCAACGATTGGAGCCACCCCAGGAGAAGCCACCAGTACCAGGAGATTCGCCGTCGTCGACTTCGTCGTTCGCCCGCCTCGCCGACCCTCGCCAGTACCCCGGTGAGCCCCCAGCAACCCTCACTGGCCGCGCTAGGTTTTGTTCTCGTCGGAGTTGTCTCGCGTCGATGATGACTCCCGGCCGTTAGATTAGAACTAGATCGAACGATCCACGTCGCCCCATACCGCTTCGCCCAGCCCCGTGTCACTGACGAGTGGGGACACCCACTTAAGCAGCCCGCGGGAGCACTACGCTTAGCAGGCCGGCCCAGTAACTTTTCCCGCGCAGCCCAGTTATTCAAATTAAACCTTTTTCTATTTCAATTCAAACACACTTCTGTACCCAACTTCAAAAATCAACCCAGATCGATTCAGTGCACCAAACTGAATGAAACCAATTTTGTTGGAAAGGTCTGTGAATGATGAATCCAAGACCGTTAGATTCAAGCCATTTGGATCTATAGATCACCCATGGTAAAAATAACAAGGCAGAAGCTTTTCTGCATTCAAACATTTTTCAAATTTAAACCATAATAGCTTTTGAGTTGATTCCAACTCTCAAAAATCATATTTAACCATACCTTTCAGAATATATAAAATTATATAGGTTTACTTTCAGAAATAATGTTCAAGTAATAAAAGAATGCTACATAAGCATTTCTAGCCACTTTAATTAATTAAAATAAAAGGGTAAAACCTTATTAAATTGTGACACCACTTTAAATCACATTCCCTTGGACTACAATATGTGGTGATGACATGTGTCAACATGATCCCATATTTGGTTTGGAGAATATTAAATCTTAAGTAGTTTTTCAATGAGTAGAAATTACTTTTCTAAAAATAAAAGGAATTAAATCAAGCCTTAACCTTGTAATGTTAGGGATGATGCTAGATCATCTATAGGACCCTTGTGTGTGATGATTGCAAGTAGTTAAGTATTGTTTGGTGATTGTGTACCTCGTATTTATTCATAGACGCTAGTACCTACCAAGGATACGAGGAGGAAGGAGGATACTACGAGAAGAAGCCGAGGAGAACTTCAACCACTGCTCTGCACAAGGCAAGCTAGCACTTGCAATTTAGCAAGTGCTTACTGATATTGACGCAAGATGATACCATACCTGTGCAAGCCTTACTAATCAAGTTGACCTATGCAAGCTAATCCTTGCAAGATACCCTACTGATGCAACAAACCCATACTTGTGCTATGACTACTATATGCCTTAAGCATATGTGATCATACCCACTTGATAAACCAATCCTAGTTTTATGTGCAAGCTTCTTACTTTATTTCTTTATCAAAGCTTACTTAGAGTTTACTTAAGTGACTGGTAGATTTTGGAAAGATGCTGAAGGTTGCATAAAGAGCATAAAATTTGTCCTAAGTTAGAAACCTTGATATCAGCCTGAGACATAAGGTTGTACTTAGTTGAACTCCACTAGTTACCATCCCTCATTAGTACTACCCCCACCTGTAGATGCTAGTGCTAAGCATAAAACTTGATCAACTTTTAGATGGGATTACTTGGTGGAAAAATGGTTATGAAAACCTTGGAATGATGGATCATTCTATTGAAATGTTTTGGACATGTGTTTCCAAACACTTGAGGATTTTGGTGATACAAATGTTGAGGCATGAGCCTTAGCCCTTTTTAAAACTGATGGTTGTCTGGATGCGATACCATTCCAATTTTATCGTACAACCACAATACCCGAATATTGGGTAGGGCTTGACTGGAAACTTATATTCCTTAGTATTAGTTACCTCACGGCCAAGGTCTGAGCTGAGGCTACCTTGTGAAGATTGTCCACCTGTGCAGTACCCAAGATGACAGTTGGTCATGGTTGGGAGGCCAAACTCACAGGAGAGGTGCTTATACTAGGGCGTGTAACTGAAAGGTTAGGATTGATTATCCGCATACTGACTATGGTGAATTCAGGATTTGTTCCTAACGGATGTATCGAATGTTGTGGTGAAAGTGTACAATCTCTACAGAGTGTCAAACTATTCGAATAGCCGCGTCATGATTATGGACTTGGAGTGGCCATCTTCTCCCCGTCAGACTTTTCAAAATGACCTGGGAAATGAATTAAGACTTTGACTTGACCACAACAGAGTTGTGATATGAAATACAAGTTCCCACTTTGGAATTATAAAATCGTGACTAGCTTTGGAACCTAGTAGAGATAAATCTGGCGTTTGCAAAACAACCCTAGAGCCTAGTGTCCTATTATCCAAAAACCCCTTTACCTGTTAGTATTAGTTTGCGAGTACTTAAAGAGTACTCATGGCTTTATCCCTGGCTATTCCCATGGCCAGACTATGAAGAGGAGTACCTGGAAGATGGACCCCAGGAAGGTTACGACAACTAGGATCATCTCCCATCGTTAGCAATGCCTGTGACCCCGAAGATCAATGGTACTCGCTTTGAGTTTTTCCCAAGGCATGATGCAAATGGACAACCACTGGAAGCCCCATACCACCGCGAGCTGAAGACTCAATTGGACCACCTTAGCTTCATGATGTATGATCGTCAGCAGGAGTTGGACAACTGCCGTGACTATTGCAACCACAAGTCTGCCATCAAGACGAAGGATCGCACCATAGCCATGCTAGCAAAGGATCGCAAGTCTCGGCCGCATTTCGACAAGAAGGAGCGCATTATTGCCCGTCTTCGCCACCGCATCTCATCTCTGGAGGAGACCATCCACGAGAGAGACATGCAGTTGGAGGAAAGGGAGAATGCCGGAGAGGATCTTCGTGGAGACCCTTACTCCTATCTCAGCGATGACGATGATTTTCTGGAGGATCAGGCCATGGACTTCTTCACCGATGAGGATGATTTTGCCTTCATCGATGATGATGAAGATGATGAAGCCACAGACTCCAAGGAGTAGTAGCACTGAGCACTAGCATAGTGAGTAGTAGTCGGTCCCACTATATCGTAGATTCCAGAATGGTTCTTAAAACCATCTGTTTTTCCTTGCTGTGGTGTGCGTTGTACTGAGTGAATGAATGAATGAAAAAGCAAATTGCTAGAAAAATCTGAGTCAAACATTTAAAACTTTTCAAAGTCCCAAAACCTTAGAAACTTCCCTCTTTTCTCATGATCTATATCAATCTTCAGATGCCACGTGGAGGAAGTGGTTCAGCCCCGGACCCGATGTTGCAGATTCTGCAAATGTTGACTTCTGACCGCGAATCTGAAAGAGCGGAACGTCAACCAACCTAGCCACTCTACAACAGATAGCCCAGCTTGCCCACAACAACCAAGGCCACGGAAATCAGGACAACCATGGATCTAAGCTCAAGAATTTCCAGAATACCAACCCACCCATTTTTGCCAAGTCAGAAGAACCCCTAGATGCCGATGATTGGCTGCAAACCATGGAAAACAACCTAGAAGTTGCTGGAGTGGAAGCCAACGAGAAAGTCATGTTTGCCACCCATTATCTAGCCGGAGATGCCAGGGCATGGTGGAACAGTGTTCGTGCAATGACCGGAGGCCAGATGATGACCTGGGAGGAATTCAAGGTCAAGTTTAGCAGAACCCATGTGCCACCAGGTTTGATCAAGAGAATGAGAGACGAGTTCAGAGAGCTGAAGCAAGGAATGATGACTGTAGTGGAATACCGTGACAAATTTTTGTCATTAGCAAGGTATGCCCCGGACGAGATAGACACCGAAGCCAAGAAGAAAGAAAGATTCCTGAATGGTCTGCATGACAAGATGCAGACGGTGTTAGTCAATATCCCCTTTGCTGATATTGAAGCCCTTGTCGACTCCGCTATCCAGATGGAAGGAAAGATCAACCAAGCCAATGAGAACCGCAAGCGTCGCATGATGCATCAACCAGGAACCCATCAGACCCCAAAGTATCGCCCCAACCCATCTCCAGGATTTGCCCCAAGAACCAATAGACCCCCTATGACCCGTCCTACCTACCCCAACCGTGGAAACCCTAGACCCGGAGGAAATCACAACAACCCAGGTAACTCTAGCAATTTCACCCGTGCCCCACCCAAGTTCAACACCAACAATGCTACCGCCAACACCAACATTGCCCCGAGGACTGGAAGCAATGTACTGTCATGCCCAAGGACAAGTCGCAAGTGACTTGTTATGACTGTGGAAATAAAGGCCACTATTCCAACGAGTGCCCCAACAAGAAGAATGCCGCATCACCCAATGCCAATGTCCCGGCTCAGCAGCAGCGTCGTGTCTAGCCAGGGAGAAGATTTGCCCCAGGGAATTCACTCAACCGCAATGGCCGTCTTTTTCTCATGCATGCTGAAGAAGCTCAGGAAGCGCCAGACATCGTGCTGGGTATGTTTTCTGTTAATGCAGTACTTGCAAGAGTCTTGTTTGACTCTAGTGCCTCGCATTCATTTGTCACCGAAGAATTTGCCTGCACTAGTAAAATTCAACCAACCAAACTGAAGCATGTTATGATTCTGCAAATTCCCGGATCAACCACCAAGTCTAGGCAAATTTGCAAAGCCGTCCCTATCCGAATCCATGGCATAGATTTTTATGCTAATCTAATAGTACTCGGAACTAAAGGTTTGGAAGTAGTACTAGGAATGGATTGGATGTCCAAACATAAGGGATTGATTGACTATGCTAAGAAAGCCATCACCATGACCAGTACCGCCGGAATATCAGTTGAGCATATATCAGAAACCTTACCTCGCCAATTCAAGTGTAACAAGAGTCTAGCCCAACCTACCATTGACCAAGTCCGGATAGTCTGTGAATACCCCGATTATTTCCAGATATTTTGCCCGGTATGCCCCCAGATCGGGATATCGAGTTTATCATTGAACTAATCACCGGAGCCGTACCCATAGCCTAGAGACCCTATAGTATGAACCCGTTAGAACTATAAGTACTGAAGAAGAAACTGGATTCCATGCTAGAAATTGGATTGATTCAACCAAGTGCATCCCCATGGAGATCACATGTCTTATTTGTGGACAAGAAAGATGGAGGTAACCGTTTGTGTACGGATTATCGGAAGTTAAATGATGTCACCATAAAGAACAAGTACCCCTTGCCCAAGATAGAGGATTTGTTTGATCAGTTGACCGGTGCCCAGGTGTTTTCTAAGATTGATCTTAGAACTGGCTGTCATCAACTCAAAATTCGGGCAGAGGATATTCCAAAGACTGCCTTTACCACCAGATATGGATTGTATGAGTATACGGTCATGTCTTTTTGAAGGGAATATGCCCTGAGAGGCAATAATAAAATGTTTATTATGTGTATTCCAAGTATATGATAGATGTTTATTTTGCATGCTATAATTGTATTAATACGGAAACGTTAATACATGTGTGTTTAATAAACAAACAGAAAGTTCCTAGTTATGCCTCTCTCATAAACTAGTTCGTTGATTAACAAGATGATCACGGTTTCCTGATCATAGACATTGGATGTTGTTAATAACGAGATCACAACATTAGTGTAATGGTGTGATGAACATTCATCCGAAGTATAGCATTACGATCAAAGTCATTGAGTTTATATTGCTATAAACAAACTACGAAGTAATCCTAATCCTTAGACCGTGAGATCATGCCAATCACTAACACCGGAATAGTTTCTTGTTGACATCAAACGTCACTCCGTAACTGGGTGATTATAAAGATGGCTTCAAAGCTTCTAAAGTGTTATGTTGAGAAACATGGATCAAGAGTGGAATTTGTTCATACCGATGACGGATAGATATGCTCTGGGCCCTCTCGGTGATATCACATTGGTTAGCTTGCAAGCAAGTGATTTGATCACTAGAATGTTATATCACGGGAACGAGAAAAGAGTGCATGTCAGTAACGATATCAAACTAGGTATGGAGATACTGATGATCGAATCTCGGACATGTAATATATCGTGAAACAAAGGGATTAAGATTCAAGCGTAAAAGGTTCCGACGATCACAGGAGAAGTCATCGTTGAATGTGTGGGAGTCAGTATGGATCTCCAGGTCCCGCTACTGATTATTGATCGGAGAAGGGTCTCGATCATGTCCGCATTATTTGTGAACCGTAGGGTGACACACTTAAGGGACACTGGCATCCAGTTGGAGCAAATGTTTCATGCCGAAAGAATAAACAAGCGCAGGAATTTATTTCACTAGATACCGAAACAGGTTTTCGGGTGAAATTGCATAAAGTGGTTATGCATGTGAAATGGAATTCTAGCAAGGGGTTATTTGTGAATGTTTTCATTAAAGTAATTGACAAAATTCTGAATAAAATAAAAGAGTTTTATTTAATGAGAGTTTGCATTAACTTTGGTGGAAATTTAATGGGAATTTGAGTGGACTTTTGAGTGGAGAAAATTGAAGGGCCATTTTGTGAGTGGAGTGTCCACCCACATGAATGAAGGAGGGGAGGGGGCAGCCCCCATGGCCGGAGGCCACCCACTTGGGTGCCCCCCTCCTCCTATAAAAGGAGCCCCCCTCCTCACTTGTCTCTCACACCTCCTCGTGAAGGATCTCTCTCCCCCTCTAGAATTTATTTCCCATGGTCTCGGACTAGCGAGATACATGTTCCCGCTGGCGATTCGACAAGAAAGGGGTGTGCTTCCGCTGCATCGCTGGAGCGAGGAGGTGGAGGTTTCCCGGTGTCTTGTACGTGTGTGCGAGCACGGATGCGCTGCTGCTTTGCGGCGCTAGGACTTCCTCTCGATCTTGAGATCGGCAAGAGATCGTCTACATCAACCACGAGTTAAACTCGTTAAGCTTTGTCGGTCTTCAAGGGTATGTTCTCTACGGATATACATCCGCCCGTTGTTTGTATCTAGTAGATAGATCTTGGTACATAGTTCCCATCGTAGGAAAATTTTTGTTTTCTATGATGAACCCTCTGATGGTATCAGAGCCGGATCTATGCGTAGATACTTTACACGGGTAGTACACATATGAGTATGTGGGCGATGATGATCATGTTGTTGCTCCTTTGTTGTAATTTTGGATATTGGTGGCATAGTGGGATGAAGCGGCCCTGACAAACTTTACATGTCCTCGCACATGAGACCTGTTCCACGCTTGACATGCAACTAGTTTGCATAAGTGGCTAGCGGGTGTCTGTCTTTCCTACTATAGTCAATATCTATTTTGCAAGCGAGTTGTCAACAATTTGGTTATCCTCGTTGTGGTTCATGTTCATAGGTAAGAACGGTTCTATCTCGAAAGCCCTAAGCCACGTAAAACTTGCAATGGATAAATTAGAGGCGTCTAGTTTAGATTGTTGCTAGGCTAGTGTTATGATATGGTGATGTTGTAAGTAGAAGTATGAGATGATACTCTTACAACATACATAACGTGTAATATCCATAGACCTTGGACTTACACGTATAGGTATGATAGTGATCATACCATGGTGCACATGATAGAGATCATATGCGGGAACCATATTATTTCACTAATAAACATATGATGTTTGATTGCATCTTATATTGCTTGTTTAGCGCTTTGTTAGCATAATAAGATGATCCCTCTTTTAAATATCAAGATAAGAATGTGTTCTTCCTTTAGTATGCACCGATTATGTTTTCGTCGCTCCAAGACATCACGTGATGATCGGGTGTTCTTGGATCCACGACCATATTTCGGGTGTGTAAAACAGTTACACACGCGAATACTAAGGTTCTAACTTGGCGATCCTAGCATGTACAGACATGGCCTCGGAACACGGACCGAAAGGTTAAGCATGAGTCATATAGTTGATATGATGCCCATTTGATGCTCGCCTTTGAAGCTATACCGACTCACGTGATGATCGGACTTGGTGTAGTGGATTTGGTTCATGTAATCACCAAAAAGGCACGAGGGATGTCGTTTTTGAGTGGGAGTTCATTCGTAATATGGATTAGTTGAACTCAATATATCATACACTTAGTCTAAACTTTACAAATTCTGTTGTAGATGGCACCACCTGCTTTTAATTTCAATGTGTTCATGGAGAAAGAGAAACTAGCAACGAACGGTAGCAACTTTACCGAATGGGCCATGAATTTGAGGATTCTCCTCTCTGTACAAAAGCAATATGTGCTAGAAGCGCCGTTAGGCCCCCACCTTTGATGATGCCCGACGAGGAGAAGAATGTCTATCGACTCGTCAGAGGACCACAACTTAGTTCATTGCGGCATATTGTATGGGCTAGAGCCAGAACTTCGAAAACGTTTCGAAAATGACAATGCATTTGATACAATGGGTGAGTTGAAAATGATTTTAAACACACATGTTGTTGTAGAGAGCTACAAAGCTTCAGAAAAGTTCTTTAGCTGCATGATGGAAGAGCACATTCCGTTAGTGAGCATGTACTCAAGATGTCGGATTACGCCGATAAGCTTGTGTCCTTGGGAATATCGATTCCCATTGACTTAGGCATCCATCGTGTTCTACGCCACCTAGCTATAAGAGCTTCGTGATGAACTATAATATGCAAGGCATGAAGAAGTCTCCCCGAGCTTCACAATGCTTAAAACTGCGTAAGTGGAGATCAAAAGGAACGTCAAGTGTTGATGATCAATAGGAACACTGGTTTCAAGAAAGACAAGCAGGGAAAACGGAAGGGAAGTAAGGGCGGCAAGCACATTGTTGCCTGAAAAGAAACCCCGAGTTGGACCTAAGTCTGATCGAAAAGTCTACTATTGTAAGGGATCGCCATCGAAGCGCAATCGCCCAAGTATCTGGCGGACAAGAAAGCGGCAAGGCAAACAAAGGTATATATGATATACATGTTATTGATGTGTACTTGACTAGTGCTCGCAGAGCACCGGGTATTTGATACGGTTCAGTTGCTAATATTTGTAACTCAAATCAGGGCTGCGGAACAAGCGACCGCTAGCAAGGTGAGGTCAAGATGCGTCGGCAATGGATCAAGCGTTGATGTGATCGCCGTCAACGCTGCCTCTCCACTTGCCGTCGGGTTTAGTAATAAACTTGAATAATTGTTATCCGGTGCCCGACCGAGCATGAACATTGTATCTGGATCGTGTTTGATGCGGTGGTTATTCATTTAAATCCGAGAACAATGGTTGTTCCATTTATATGAATGAAATCTTTTATGGTCATGCACCGATGATGAATGGTTTATTTCTTTAGATCTCGATAATAATGTTACACATATTCATAATGTTGATGCTAAAAGGATTAAACTAAATGATGATATATCCGCATATATGTGGTACCGCCGTCTAGGTCATATTGGCGTTAAACGCATGAAGAAGCTCCATTCGATGGACTTTTGGAATCACTTGATTATGAATCATTTGATACATGTGAGCCATGCCTTATGGGCAAGATGACTAGAACGCCGTTTTCGGTTCAATGGAACAGGCGACGATTTATTGGAAATCATACATTCTGATGTATGTGGTCCAATTAGTGTGTCGGCGCGAGGTGGATATCGTTATTTTGTTACTTTCACGGATGATTTGAGTAGATATGGTTATATCTACTTGATGAAACACAAGTCTGAAACCTTTGAAAAGTTCAAGGAATTTCAGAATGAAGTGGAAAATCATCGTAATAGAAAGATCAAATTTCTACGGTCCGACCGTGGAGGTGAGTATCTAAGTTACGAGTTTAGCACTCACATGAAAGAGTGTGGAATTGTTTCACAACTCACACCTGCCGGAACACCACAGCGAAATGGTGTGTCGGAACATCGTAATCATACTTTATTAGATATGGTTCGATCTATGATGTCTCTGACGGACTTGCCGTTGTCATTTTGGGGCTATGCACTAGAAACTGCTGCATTCACTTTAAATCGGGCACCATCTAAATCCGTTGAAAAGACACCGTATGAATTGTGGTTTGGAAACAAACCTAAGCTATCATTTCTTAAAGTTTGGGGATGCGATGTTTATGTGAAGAAACTTCAACCGGATAAACTCGAACCCAAAGCGGAAAAATGCGTCTTCATAGGATACCCTAAGGAAACTATTGGGTATCCCTTCTATCACAGATCCGAGGGCAAGGTTTTTGTTGCCAAGAATGGATCCTTTCTAGAGAAAGAGTTTCTCGCGAAAGGTGTGAGTAGTCTGAAGGTAGAACTCGAAGAGGTTATTGAACCTTCTCTTCAAAGTATGGCGAGTAGCGCAGCGCCGGAAGTTGTTCCGGAGTTGGCTCCACCAATTTAAGAGGGAACTAATGATAATGATCATGAAACTCCGAAAGTGAGTACTACCGAACCTCGCAGGTCTAGCAGGACGCGTGCAGCTCCCGAGCTGTACGGAAATCCTGTCATGAATTTCATGGTTGATGAAAATGATGACCCTGCGACATATGAAGAAGCGATGATGAGCCCGGATTCCAACAAATGGTTATAATCCATGAAATCCGAGATGGAATCCATGTATGAAAATCAAGTTTGGAACTTGGTGGACTTACCTCACGACCGAAAGGCCGTGGAGAACAAATGGATTTTCAAAAGGAAAACTGATGCTGATGGTAATGTGACCGTCTATAAAGCTCGACTTGTCGCAAAGGGGTTTCAACAAATTCAAGGAGTTGACTACGATGAGACATTCTCTCCCGTAGCGATGCTAAAGTCAGTTAGGATTATGTTAGCAATTGCTGCATATTTTGATTATGAGATATGGCAGATGGATGTAAAAACCGCGTTTCTCAATAGTAATATTGAGGAAGAGTTGTATATGATACAACCAAAGGGTTTTGTCGATCCTAAGGATGCTAACAAGGTGTGCAAGCTTCAGCGATCCATCTATGGATTGAAGCAAGCATCACAAAGTTGGAATCTCCGCTTTGATGAGGTGATCAAAGAGTTTGGATTTGTCCAAACTTATGGAGAAGCTTGTATTTACAAGAAAGTGAGTGAGCAATGTGTCATTTCTGATATTATATGTGGATGACATATTATTGATCGGAAATGATATAGATCTTTTAAACAGTGTTAAAAGTTATCTAAACAGCAAATTTTCAATGAAGGACCTAGGTGAAGCGTCAAACATATTAGGCATAAAGATCTATAGAGATAGATCTAGGCGCCTAATAGGGCTATCGCAAAGTACATACCTTGATAAGATTTTAAAGAAGTTTAAAATGGAAAATAGTAAGAAGGGGTTCTTACCTATGACACAAGGCACGACATTGAGTAAGACTCAAAGTTCGGCTTCGGCGGAAGAAAGAGAGATAATGGACAAGGTCCCCTATGCTTCAGCCATATGCTCTATAATGTACGCCATGCTATGTACAAGACCGGATGTGGCACATGCTATTAGTTTGACTAGTAGGTACCAATCGGATCCAGGTTGAACATCGAAAGCGGTCAAGAATATCCTTAAGTACTTGCGAAGAACTAAGGATATGTTTCTTATATACGAGGTGAAGAAGAGCTCGTCGCTAAGTGTTATGTCGACGCTTAGTTTTGATACCGATCCGGATGACTCTAAGTCTCAATCCGGATAATTATTTCTCATGAATGGCGGAGCGGTTAGTTGGAGGAGCTCCAAACAACCCGTGGTGGCGGATCAACAACGGAGGCCGAATATGTTGTCGCTTGCGGCTCGAAAGCGCTTGGATGAAGGAGTTCATATCCGAACTAGGTGTGGTTGCAAACGCGTTGGACCCAATGGTGATCTATTGTGACAACAATGGTGCCATTGCCAATGCCAAAGAGCCAAGGTCTCACAAGCATTCCAAGCATATTAAGCGCGGTTTCACTCCATCCATGAAAGCATGTCAAGGATGGAGATATAAAGATTTGTAAAGTACATACGGATCTCAATGTAGCAGATCCGTTGACTAAAACTCTCCTAGAGAAAAACATGATCTACACTAGAACTCCATGGGTGTTAGATACATCACAATGTAACTAGATTATTGTCTCTAGTGCAAGTGGGAGATGAAGGATATGCCCGAGAGGCAATAATAAAATGTTTATTATGTGTATTCCAAGTATATGATAGATGTTTATTTTGCATGCTATAATTGTATTAATACGGAAACGTTAATACATGTGTGTTTAATAAACAAACAGAAAGTTCCTAGTTATGCCTCTCTCATAAACTAGTTCGTTGATTAACAAGATGATCACGGTTTCCTGATCATAGACATTGGATGTTGTTAATAACGAGATCACAACATTAGTGTAATGGTGTGATGAACATTCATCCGAAGTATAGCATTACGATCAAAGTCATTGAGTTTATATTGCTATAAACAAACTACGAAGTAATCCTAATCCTTAGACCATGAGATCATGCCAATCACTAACACCTAAGAGTTTCTTGTTGACATCAAACGTCACTCGAATCGGGTGATTATAAAGATGGCTTCAAAGCTTCTAAAGTGCTATGTTGAGAATCATGGATCAAGAGTGGAATTTGTTCATCCCGATGACGGATAGATATGCTCTGGGCCCTCTCGGTGATATCACATTGGTTAGCTTGCAAGCAAGTGATTTGATCACTAGAATGTTATATCACGGGAACGAGAAAAGAGTGCATGTCAGTAACAAGATCAAACTAGGTATGGAGATACCGATGATCAAATCTCGGACATGTAATATATCGTGAAACAAAGGGATTAAGATTCAAGCGTAAAAGGTTCCGACGATCACAGGAAAAGTCATCGTTGAATGTGTGGGAGTCATTATGGATCTCTGTGTCCCTCATCGATTATTGATCGGAGAAGGGTCTCGATCATGTCCGCATTATTTGTGAACCGTAGGGTGACACACTTAAGGGACACTGGCATCCAGTTGGAGCAAATGTTTCATGCCGAAAGAATAAACAAGCGCAGGAATTTATTTCACTAGATACCGAAACAGGTTTTGGGGTGAAATTGCATAAAGTGGTTATGCATGTGAAATGGAATTCTAGCAAGGGGTTATTTGTGAATGTTTTCATTAAAGTAATTGACAAAATTCTGAATAAAATAAAAGAGTTTTATTTAATGAGAGTTTGCATTAAATTTGGTGGAAATTTAATGGGAATTTGAGTGGACTTTTGAGTGGAGAAAATTGAAGGGCCATTTTGTGAGTGGAGTGTCCACCCACATGAATGAAGGAGGGGAGGGGGCATCCCCCATGGCCGGCGGCCACCCCCTTGGGTGCCCCCCTCCTCCTATAAAAGGAGCCCCCCTCCTCACTTGTCTCTCACACCTCCTCGTGAAGGATATATCTCCCCCTCTAGAATTTATTCCCCATGGTCTCGGACTAGCTAGATACATGTTCCCGGTGGCGATTCAGCAAGAAAGGGTTGTGCTTCCGCTGCATCGCTGGAGCGAGGAGGCGGAGGTTGCCCGGTGTCTTGTACGTGTGTGCGAGCACGAATGCGCTGCTGCTTTGCGGCGCTAGGACTTCCTCTCGATCTTGAGATCGGCAAGAGATCGTCTACATAAACCACGAGTTAAACTCGTTATGCTTTGTCGGTCTTCAAGGGTATGTTCTCTACGGATATACATCCGCCCGTTGTTTGTATCTAGTAGATAGATCTTGGTACATAATTCCCATCGTAGGAATTTTTTTGTTTTCTATGCTACGAACCCTACACTTTTGGATTAACCAATGCCCCCGCTTATTTCATGAACCTCATGAATAAGATTTTTATGGACTTCCTGGATAAGTTTGTCGTTGTTTTCATCGATGACAATCTGATTTATTCCAAATTAGAAGAAGAACATGAGCTACACCTAAGGACCATTCTTGGAACCCTTAGAGAGCATCAGCTGTATGCAAAGTTTAGCAAATGTGAATTCTGGTTACAGGAGGTAGGATTCCTCGGTCACATTGTATCAGCCGGAGGAATTGCCGTTGACCCTGCCAAAGTAAAAGATGTAGAAGATTGGCAAGCCCCAACCACTCAAACCCAAGTTCGTGCATTTCTCGGATTGGTGGGATATTACCGCAAATTCGTAGAAAGATTCTCGAGTATCACCAGACCCATGACCCAATTGCTGAAGAAGGACAAGAAGTTTGAATGGACCGACAAATGTGAAGCGAGTTTTGAAGAACTCAAGAGGAGATTGATTTCAGCCCCAATCTTGATCATGCCGGATATCACGAAGCCCTTCGATGTGTATTGTGACGCATCCAATATTGGTCTCGGATGTGTGCTAATGCAAGAAGGCAAAGTTATATATTATCTATCTCGACAATTGAAGCAACATGAGCAAAACTACCCAACCCATGACCTCGAACTTGCAGCAGTAGTTCTAGCCCTGAAGACATGGAGACATTACCTAATGGGAAACCGTTGTGAGATTTATTCGGATCACAAGAGCCTAAAGTATATATTCACTCAGAAGGAGTTGAATATGACGCAGAGAACATGGATTGAGCTAATCAAGGATTACGATCTGGACATTCACTATCACCCTGGTAAAGCCAACGTGGTAGCCGATGCCCTTAGCAGATTGCCGTGCCGCTTGAACTCCATGATTTTGAAGGAGCAACCAAGTTTGCACAAGGAGATGGAAGATTTTCGAATGGAATTAGTAAGTGAAGGATTTTTGGCTAGCATAGAACTTCGGCCCACTTTGATCAGTCAGATTAAAGAAGCGCAGAAGGGAAATGCTAGTATCGACGGAATCAAGCGTCGTATCAAGTGCAAATTCGGATTTACCAAGGACGAAGAAGGAGTTCTGTGGTACAAAGGACGCCTTTGTGTACCAGCAGATTCGGAGTTAAAAGAAGTTATCTTGAAGGAGGCTCATGATACTCTTTATTCTATCCATCCCGGAGGAACTAAGATGTATCAAGATTTGAAAGAGCAATTTTGGTTGCATAAGATGGAGAGAGAAATCGGAAGATATATCGCCAAGTGTGATATATGTCAGCGAGTCAAGGCAAGACATCAAAGACCAGCTGGATTGTTGCAACCTTTGCAAATTCCGGAATGGAAATGGGATTCTGTAGGAATGGACTTTATCACTGGACTACCTACTTCTAGTAGGGAAATGACTCTATCTGGGTCATAGTGGACAGGTTGTCCAAAGTCGCCCATTTCTTGCCCGTCAAAACCACATATCAGAGTTCGAAGCTAGCGGAGTTGTACATCGCTAGAATCGCTGGGCCAGTTGAGTCCCCAAGAACATAGTATCGGATCAAGGAACTCGGTTTACCTCGAGATTCGAAGAAAGTCCAAGAAGGTTTAGGAACCCGCTTAGATTTCAGATGCCAGATCACCCTCGTAATCGATGGACAAACGGAGAGAGTAAATCAAATACTCGAAGATATGCTTAGAGCATGTGTGCTAGAATATGGATCCAAGTGGGAAGACTGTCTGCCGTTTGTAGAATTTTCATACAACAATAGTTACCAAGCCAGTTTGCAAATGGCCCCATTTGAATTCATGTACGGAAGAAAGTGTCGCACCCCTTTGAACTGGTCGGAAGTAGGAGAGAGTCAGATTTTCGGACCCAACATCCTCCGAGAAGCAGAAGAGAAGGTTCACAAGATTTGTGAGCACCTCAAGACCGCCCAATCCCGACAGAAGAGTTATGCCGACAAGAGACATAGAGACCTCGCCTTCAATATAGGAGATTTTGTTTATCTGAAAGTGTCGCCATTGAAGGGAATGCAGCGTTTCTAACTCAAAGGAAAGTTAGCCCCCAGATATATCGGACCTTTCAAAATTCTGAACCGTCGAGGAGAAGTATCGTATCAATTGGAACTACCTGAAGAGATGTCAGCTGTGCATAATGTGTTCCATATCTCTTTACTTCGCAAGTGTCTCGAAGTCCCCGAGAAGACCAAAGTGTTCAAGAATATCGATCACCGGACCATAGAGATAAATGATGACCTGACCTATCCTGAAGTACCCATCCGCATTTTGGAAGAAGCTTTTCGAACTACCCGAACCCGAAGCATCAAGTTTCTCAAGGTTCAGTGGAGCAACCACACAGAAGAGGAAGCTACCTGGGAGCGCGAAGATCACATCAGGACGGAGTTTCCCGATCTCTTCAAATCCTAGGTAATCTTTTCGTCCTTTTTCAAATCTCGGGACGAGATTTTGTTTAAGGGGGGAAGGTTTGTAACATCCCATAAATACTAAGCTTGGATCATCAATTTCTAATCATCAAAATTAGGGTTAACAAAAACTTTTCTAAATAAAAACATAAATGCATGCATATGTGTATGCATGGATTTTGAATTCCTTTAAAACCACTTTGTTTGTTTGTTTGTTTGTTTGTTTCATTGCTTGTAAAATGTTTCTTAGGTGAAATAAACATCATCTAAAACATTTCCCACACTTTTCCTAAAGATAAGTAAATCAAAACACATATATGAAATGAATGGTCATTTTGGCCAATTTAACTCCCATGCCTACTTTGGCTGTCTCAAACTTTCAGAACCTAACAGAAACTTTTCTGGATCTTTGCACCCCTTGAATATACTCATGACAAGGTATCAAGGCCCACTTTGTGATCATCCAGAAACTTTCAATTGCATAGTTTAAATGACAATTCAAAATTGAATCTTTATCATATGGGAAGATCCCACTTTTTCAAAAACCACTCAAACCAGCTCAACTTTCAAAAACCAAGCATCTGCAGACTCACCAGCACCAATCTAGAAAACCCACCAAAAATCTTTTCAAAATTCAAAACTTGAGTTCATGCGGCCATTTCAACAAACAGGTTGCAGACACAAATCAAACAAACATCAAACACTGTAGTGTGCAGTAAAATTGGCCTAACTTGTTCCCTAGTTAGCTCACACACAGCTCAGTAGATCATCTAGAAAGTTTAACTAAGGACTAGCACCCATGTGAGCTTGCCATTGCCATCAATGGTAAACAGCCGAGCACCCCCTTGTCACCCCACTGTGGACAGCAGGCTAGAGGAAGAACTAGCCGTGCTAACCTTGTCTGGGAGGCAGCCCACCGTCCATCGCCACTCCCTGTCCCAGCCGCAAGCGTTGCCAAGCCCTGGACCACGCGCACAAGCTGCTCCTAGACCATGCCGAGCGTGCGCCAGAGCGCCACCCTCGACCAGCACCCACAGACGCGCGCCGCCCTCACCGCGTGCACACACGATCACCATCAACCCAGGAGACCACCAGACATCCCCGTTTGCCGCCCTGTGCCGCACAGCCACCGCCCGCCGTTGAAGACGACGCCTCTGCCGCGCAGAGCACCGCCCGTTCTAGATCAAACCACACCGCCCCATGCCTCGAGACCATGTCGTTGAGCATCGCCAGGAGACACCGCCTATAACCTCGCCCCCGACGAGCTCACCGTGCGCCCCGACGGTCCCCTCGCTCGACTATAAATAGAGGCCACCCCCGCATGATTTCTTCACACCATCTCACTCCCCTCTCCTCACTGATCGTGCCACACCGTTCTCAGAGCAAGGCGAGTAGCGCATCGCCGAAATTTCACTGGAGCTCGCCGCCTCTGGAGAAGAAGGGAGCCAGCGATTGGAGCCACCCCAGGAGAAGCCACCGGTACCAGGAGATTCGCCGTCGTCGACTTCGTCGTTCACCCGCCTCGCCGACCCTTGCTAGTACCCCGGTGAGCCCCCAGCAACCCTCACTGGCCAAGCTAGATTTCGTTCTCGCCGGAGTTGTCTCGCATCGATGATGACTCCCAGCCGTTAGATTAGAACTAGATCGAATGATCCACGTCGCCCCATACCGCTTCGCCCAGCCCCGTGTCACTGACGAGTGGGGACACCCACTTAAGCAGCCCGCGGGAGCACTGCGCTTAGCAGGCCGGCCCAGTAACTTTTCCCGCGCAGCCGAGTTATTCAAATTAAACCTTTTTCTATTTCAATTCAAACACACTTCTGTACCCAACTTCAAAAATCAACCCAGATCGATTCAGTGCATTAAATTGAATGAAACCAATTTTGTTGGAAAGGTCTGTGAATGCTGAATCCAAGCCCGTTGGATTCAAGCCATTTGCATATATAAATCACCCATGGTAAAAATAACAAGGCAGAAGCTTTTCTGCATTCAAACATTTTTCAAATTTAAAACATAATAGCTTTTGAGTTGATTCCAACTCTCAAAAATCACATTTAACCATACCTTTCAGAATATATAAAAATATATATGTTTACTTGCCGAAATAATGTTTAAGTAATAAAAGAATGCTACATAAGCATTTCTAGCCACTTTAATTAATTAAAATAAAAGGGTAAAACCTTATTAAATTGTGACAGCACTTTAAATCACATTCCCATGGACTACAATATGTGGTGATGACATGTGTCAACATGATCCCATATTTGGTTTGGAGAATGTTAAATCTTAAGTAGTTTTTCAATGAGTAGAAATTACTTTTCTAAAAAAAGGAATTAAATCAAGCCTTAACCTTGTAATGTTAGGGATGATGCTAGATCATCTATAGGACCCTTGTGTGTGATGATTGCAAGTAGTTAAGTATTGTTTGGTGATTGTGTACCTCGTATTTATTCATAGACGCTAGTACCGACCAAGGATACGAGGAGGAAGGAGGATACTACGAAGAAGAAGCCGAGGAGAACTTCAACCACTGCTCTGCACAAGGCAAGCTAACACTTGCAATTTAGCAAGCTTATACTGATATTGATGCAAGATGATACCATACCTGTGCAAGCCTTACTAATCAAGTTGACCTATGCAAGCTAACCCTTGCAAGATAGCCTACTGATGCAACAAACCCATACTTGTGCTATGACTACTATATGCCTTAAGCATATGTGATCATACCCACTTGATAAACCAATCCTAGTTTTATGTGCAAGCTTCTTACTTTATTTCTTTATCAAAGCTTACTTAGAGTTTACTTAAGTGACTAGTAGATTTTGGAAAGATGCTGAAGGTTGCATAAAGAGCATAAAATTTGGCCTAAGTTAGAAACCTTGATATCAGCCTGAGACATAAGGTTGTACTTAGTTGAAACTCCACTAGTTACCACCCCTCATTAGTACTACCCCCACCTGTAGATGCTAGTGCTAAGCATAAAACTTGATCAACTTTTAGATGGGAATACTTGGTGGAAAAATGGTTATGAAAACCTTGGAATGATGGATCATTCTATTGAAATGTTTTGGACATGTGTTTCCAAACACTTGAGGATTTTGGTGATACAAATGTTGAGGCATGAGCCTTAGTCCTTTTTAAAACTGATGGTTGTCTGGATGCGATACCATTCCAATTTTATCGTACAACCACAATACCCGAATATTGGGTAGGGCTTGACTGGAAACTTATATTCCTTAGTATTAGTTCCCTCACGGCCAAGGTCTAAGCTGAGGCTACCTTGTGAAGATTGTCCACCTGCAGCACTCCAAGATGACAGTTGGTCATGGTTGGGAGGCCAAACTCACAGGAGAGGTGCTTATACTAGGCGTAATCGAAAGGTTAGGATTGATTATCCGCATCTTGAGTATGGTGAATTCAGGATTTGTTCTGACGGATGTATCGAATGTTGTGGTGAAAGTGTATAATCTCGCAGAGTGTCAAACTATTCGAATAAGCGTCATGCTGTTATGGACAGTTGGAGTGGCCATACTGTTCCCCCGTCAGACTTTTCAAAATGACCTGGGAAATGAATTAAGACTTTTACTTGACCACAAGAGAGTTGTGATATGAAATACAAGTTCCCACTTAGGAATTATAAAATCGTGACTAGCTTTGGAACCTAGTAGAGATAAATCTGGATTTTGCAAAACAACCCTAGAGCCTAGTGTCCTATTATCCAAGAACCCCTTTACCTGTTAGTATTAGTTTGCGAGTACTTAAAGAGTACTCATGGCTTTGTCCCTAGCTATTCCCATGGCCACACTATGAAGAGGAGTACCTGGAAGATGGACCCCAGGAAGGTTACGACAACTGGGATCATCTCCCATCGTCAGCATTGCCTGTGACCTCGAAGATGGAGCTGCGCCTACGCTACCGTTATTATTATGTATTCCGCTGCTTGATGTTGTATTAAGAACTGGATCATGAGATCCCTATTTGTGTAAGAACTTCTGTGTCGTTTGTAATGGATGATGTACTAGGGTATCCAATTCTGTTATGTCTCGCAAAAATGGTAATCCTGGGATTGCGATGTATGGCATAACAAGCATCTAGGATTGAAAAATCCGGGTGTTGACAACTGGCACACACAGTACAAAATGATACCAAATATAACTGTGCATCATAAATACAACGAATATGATCCAGAATTTACATTATTTATTCAAGTACACAGCGGAAAACGAATACAAGGTAGATCTCCATCCTCCAAATGTGCCACAGGCGAACAATTGTTGAGTGGAGTCTCGCGACCTATGAACGATCACTCAGATACGATATAACCTGCAACATGAAACGTTGCAGCCACGAATGGTCAATACATTGAATGTATGGCAAGTAGGCTAAAGTGGTTAACAACAGATCTATCAACTACATGCTTATTTGGCCAAGTGGAGTTTAGGCTCATTTGCATAAAGCAACAGTTTTATCCTAACATTTGTAACAAAGTAGTTTTCCAATACGATAAATAGGACACTCTGGTTCACTCCCAGGTGCTCCTACCCAATTATGTTCATCCTACATGTTTTAAGTAATTAAGAAATAAGGATGATTTAGAAATATCATAGCATCAGTATCAGGTCGCTCAAATTGTCCATAACCGGGGACACGGCTAAGCACTTAGTTTATACACCCTGCAGGGGTTAGTACACTTTACCCATGTGACTTGGCCAGCCCAGCTCATACCACCACTCTCATATTGGGTGATGATAGGGAGAAGTCCAAGAAGGAACCGTTCGGGAAGTAGCTCCCCAAACCCGACATGCACCGGTCCAACCTACACTATCTACATCTATGGATACGTGGGTTCGAGTTACCACAACCTACTGAGTCCAACCAACCGCCCATTTCATTATTGGCACATGGTTGCACACGAAAGCTACCAAACAAAGAAACCAATCCTTTCTCAGTGTCCTGGGTGCCTTTCCGCAATGATACCACAAAAAATTATCAATCCCTTCACACCCAGGAGATTCATTGATTAAGTTGTTTTAGTTTTTGCAAATCAACACATTTAGAAACAACTTCAGTGATTTAACCCAGCCCTCGTTCATCATAGCATGGCTAAGCACATCTACCAACGGTGGCTCATAAACAAGGAATGCTAGGGAATAATATGGGACATAGCATAGCATGTACACATCAATTCCTACATATGCAATTCTACAAAAACATCTACAATGCATAGGAAAACAGTAGGACATTTATGACCAAGATAGCACCACTTGCCTTTGTTGTAGATGTAGTCGATTAGATAATCCTCACAATTATAATGGCCTCTTTCGCAATAACCACAATACTTGCAACATAGTAGTTGCAATCACAGTAGTTGCACTCCTCGCAATCTAACGTTTGAAGCAAACACAACAAACACACCATTCAAAACATTGCAAACATGCAACAGTGCAACATTACAAGAAAAAAACGATGAACAGATGCATGCATGACGATTTAATGAGTCACAATGGTTGCATTTAGTGTTCTGAACATAATTAGATTGCATGATGCATGTGGAAAGTCATTTAATGCACTAAAGCTTTTATTACTAAAGTTGTATCGATTTAATATGGTGTATACCACTTTAATCGAACTAAAGATGTTTATGTCGTATTAAATTGTGAACTAGATGCTACTGGATAGGTAATGCAATTTAGAGACAGTAGCAATTTGATTCACCTAAAAAGGAGTTATAGATATTTTCTTATGATTAAAACACTATTTCAATGGGTTTAAATATTTCTGTATGAATTTCTATTTTAACAGTACCAAATAATTTGGCATGCAATTTCTCTGTATAGATATTGTCAATACAAAACCTTAGCATTTGGATTCACCCTAATCGGAGTTATAGATCTTTTTGTATGATTTAAATAGTGTTTAATGGGTTTTAGATGATTCATATAGTTTCTGTTGCCTAAAAATCAAACTAAAATTATATCTGTAATCTCCAGGGAATTGTGATTCCAGGGACATATTATTTGTAATTTTCTGAGCATTATTTATTTTCTTATGAATTTATTACTCTAAATAAGCCAATAAACCATTTAAATCTTCACGGCAAAACCTTACAGTATTTAACTGAACCATTTGTATATTGGTGATTTACATGGAACCAGCTTTCTATCGGTATATCATTTATATTTTTGTGACAAGCAACTAATTTACTATGAATTTAATGATTTATAAAGACATTAAAACTAATTAAATTGCTACGGGGTAAATAATCTGCAAAGGCTAGATCTAACCAGATATTATTAATCTACATTAAAGTAGCTTCAATTTGATATATTGTTCATATTTTTCAGAGTTACAGATAATTTCCTATGAATTTATTAACCTAAAAGACCATTAAAACTAATTAAATTACTGCAGTAACCACGTACAGTAAAAGTTAGATCTATTCTGATAAGATGATTCTACGTAAAATTATCTTCGATTTTATATATTATACGCAATTTTTGGACATGGTATGAATTTCTAATGAATTTTACAAGTTAGATCTATAATATGCAATTTTAAATTCGAACGTTATATTCCAGAGAATATTCCGCTGACTGGACAGATTGACTTTGCATGCTGACTGGGACTAGATGCTGACCTGAAGATGACGTGGCGTTGATGAGGAAGCTGACCGGAATAACGACATGGCACGCACCGGTTTGATTGGATCTCGACCGTCTGGATAGGATCCAGTGGCTAGAAGAAGAGATTGACCCAATTTTGGCTCAGAATAGACAAGAAACAGATCTGTGTTAGAGAGACAAATCCGTAGGTTAAATTGAAAAAATTAGAACATGAAAGTTATGGGGAATCATTATTTCTACCTTCTCACAAAAGGAATTTGGATTTGAAGTAACGAGCGCGAGTACATCTTGGATTTACACCGTCAGATCTGAAATGCTCTGATGCGAAATTCTCCGGCTGTGGTGGATGAAAAGAGGTGAGTTTTGTCAGGATTGAAAGATTTCGACGAGTCCTACAACTTTTGTTTTTTGGCCGAAGGCAAACAACGAAGTCTAGATGGGTTAAAAAGTGAAATAAGATTCGGGCATGTGTAGATTCGGGATTTCGAGAAGAGAAACTCGTACAGCTTTGGCTCCACGAGTTTATATGAAGATTTAGGATGGTGTAGGGATAGGCCTTGGAGTAGGGAACAAGTAGAAACAAACGGAAGTCGATTCGGAGTTGTAGATAAAAAGTTATGAGAGTTTGAATAGAGATAGGTTTGAGAAAACTGATTCGCACGGTTTTTAAAGCGATCCCATGATCGATCCTTCTCCTGTACGTGTACCTGGCTGGCTCGGTCCCTTGCTGGGCTGGCCCGCTTAGGGTTTTTTTTTCTTTTTTTCTTTTTCTATTTACTTGTTTTCCTTTTATCTTTTGCATACGAACTCCAAATGACACGATTCTTGTTTCTAAAATTTTCTAAAATCAAATAGATCATTGTAGGATCATATTTGTAATCTTTTTACTAGTTTGAAAGTAGTGGGTTTATAAATCCTTGTATATTCCATTTTATTTATATCTTTATTTGTTTGTAGTTATTCCATAACTTTTTCATAATAGCTTCCAATGAGCTCAATTTTGTTTCTAAAATTTTGTAATATTAATTGGATCTCAATAATTTATGCCTTAACAACAGTGGGTTTTATCAAGTCAATTTAATTACCCTTAGAAACATTTGGGTGAATCAACTACAGGATTTAGATACCGGGATTTGGATTCAGTTTGTGAGAACTTTGCATGGATGTAATGAAATGCTTATGAATGCTTCATGATTTTCATTTTGAAATATTGCACACCAATTCTACAATCCATAATCAATCCATGCCCTTTTGCCTATATGGCTACTTAGGTCATAACAAAAGAATATAAGATTTTGAATTCAAGGTTGAGAGGATTTTCTATTCAAAAAGTTTCTTCTCTTTGAGAATTGTCAACATAGTCAAACAATCAATCAAACTTATTTATTTATTTCACATTCCAAAATTAGGAGAATTTTGGGATGTGACAGACTACCACCCTTAAAAGAAATCTTGTCCCGAGATTTGGGAAGGCTAGAAAGAAAGAAAGGTTCGGGATCCATTAGGGCGCTACCACCCTTAAAATAAATCTGACTAGGTCACTTCTTGAGGGTTCACTTGGATCAGATTGGTTCTCCTTTAGACTTTTATTGGCACAATGTCTCTAGCACATTCTAAACATCATGATTGATAGTTTCCTAGAAAGCACTTCTTAAACTAGCAAAACTCTCATGGGGGCAAATAGGGAACGTTTACTTCACGGTGCCCATAATTCATGGTTGGGATTCATCCTTACCGTACATTCCTATGCTTAGCAATGGATGCTTTTAGAAGGGTGTAACAATATACCATTCTAGGGTTTAGGCTCAACATCGACTCTCTACTAAGGTTGAAAAGGGCACTCAAGATTCGCAAAGCCAACAGTACAAGAGCGAATAATAAGAGTAGTAGGAATGGTGATCAATCCATCCTGCACCCAAATCATTACCCTCTATGAGGATAGGTGAATCACGTTTTTCTATCACTCAGGCATTCTCACTTGCCTTGAAGAATGTTTCCATGGGCACGAGCTAATGCTCTATGTATACTCCCATGTATCCAATCAACAAGCTACTACTAAAACTAAGCTATCGATACTTAAACTTTCAGGTTGGGTAATCTACTACATAACATCATGTGCAACACTTCATACTTCCACATCCTTTTTCCATTAGGTGAATAATTCTCTTTCCTAAATGTATTGTGTTGTCAAACCTTCCGCTTAACACATCATTATATCTCCCAGGGTTCAAGATAGGGATGAATAGATTCTATAGGAAAGAAACGACTAAGAAAAATAATCCTACCCATAACTATATGAAGCAATCAATGTCACAAACAAGGAAAAAATCATAAGAAATCAACACACAAGCAAACACTTGTATAATAACATTACAGGGGTCTAAATATAGCAGTATATAACCACAAAATAGTTTGAAAGCATTGGGAACAATACTAGAGTAAAATAGAGCAACATATAAGCAATAAACAAAATCTGTCAAAACGGTACAACAGACTTCACGAATTTTTCTAACAGACTTAAACGCATCAGGAATTTTAGCCAATTTTTGTGCATATACTACAGGTAATTACGCTCCAGAACATATTTTTTCAGATGTTTCTGAGTTACCAATAAGATATGAAAAATCGCGCGGTACAACAGGTCAGGCAGAAAACTACAGCAGTAATCCCACGCATTTCAATCAATTCACACCATTAAAATAATTTTAAAACCACACGAAAACTCCAGCAACTTTAGAGTTTCAAAACAATAGATCCTAAACAAGGCATCACATGATATGGTTCAGTACAAATAAGCAAGCAACCTATATTGTTATACCACATAAGTTGGTAAGAACAATATGCTAACACGATAGCGATGATCTCCTAAAGAGATAAAATATGGTGGTCCAGAAATAACTAAACTTGGTGAGATGTTTATTTATGTCATGTTATCTATTCTTTACTTGTAGGCCAACTCTCATATAGTGATTTGCTTTATAGAAAACTACTAATAATATTTTCCAATTCTTGTAGTTTTTATGGTAGATCACTTCTTCTACTAATCAAATGAATGGACATCTACAAGTTTGAACAAGGAGAGGTGTTGGAAAATGATAGACAAGGAATATAAGAACTCTAATAAGTATAAAATATGATAGTTCTCCTAATAGAGGTCTTCTATTTCGAATCCATTTCTAAGGTCATGATCCTACAGTCAACACACAGCTCTGATACCATCTTGTAACACCCTCGCCTGATAAGACTGAGTTCATGTGTATAGTGCCAATCCCTGGATAGGTTCACTGGCACACACAGTACAAAATGATACCAAATATAACTGTGCATCATAAATACAAGAAATATGATCCAGAATTTACATTATTTATTCAAGTACACAGCGGAAAACGAATACAAGGTAGATCTCCATCCTCCAAATGTGCCACAGGCGAACAATTGTTGAGTGGAGTCTCGCGACCTATGAACAATCACTCAGATACGATATAACCTGCAACATGAAACGTTGCAGCCACGAATGGTCAATACATTGAATGTATGGCAAGTAGGCTAAAGTGGTTAACAACAGATCTATCAACTACATGCTTATTTGGCCAAGTGGAGTTTAGGCTCATTTGCATAAAGCAACAGTTTTATCCTAACATTTGTAACAAAGTAGTTTTCCAATACGACAAATAGGACACTCTGGTTCACTCCCAGGTGCTCCTACCCAATTATGTTCATCCTACATGTTTTAAGTAATTAAGAAATAAGGATGAGTGAGAAATATCATAGCATCAGTATCAGGTCGCTCAAATTGTCCATAACCGGGGACACGACTAAGCACTTAGTTTATACACCCTGCAGGGGTTAGTACACTTTACCCATGTGACTTGGCCAGCCCAGCTCGTACCACCACTCTCATATTGGATGATGATAGGGAGAAGTACAAGAAGGAATCGTTCAGGAAGTAGCTCCCCAAACCCGACACGCATTGGTCCAACCTACACTATCTACATCTCTGGATAAGTGGGTTCGAGTTACCACAACCTACTGAGTCCAACCAACCGCCCATTTCATTATTGGCACATGGTTGCACACGAAAGCTACCAAACAAAGAAACCAATCCTTTCTCAGTGTCCTGGGTGCCTTTCCGCAATGATACCACCAAAAATTATCAATCCCATCACACCCAAGAGATTCATTGATTAAGTTGTTTTAGTTTTCGCAAATCAACACATTTAGAAACAACTTCAGTGATGTAACCCAGCCCTCGTTCATCATAGCATGGCTAAGCACATCTACCAACGGTGGCTCATAAACAAGGAATGCTAGGGAATAATATGGGACATAGCATAGCATGTACACATCAATTCCAACATATGCAATTCTACAAAAACATCTACAATGCATAGGAAAACAGTAGGACATTTATGACCAAGATAGCACCACTTGCCTTTGTTGTAGATGTAGTCGATTAGATAATCCTCACAATTATAATGGCCTCTTTTGCAATAACCACAATACTTGCAATCATGATAGTTGCAATCACAGTAGTTGCACTCCTCGCAATCTAACGTTTGAAGCAAACACAAGAAACACACCATTCAAAACATTGCAAACATGCAACAGTGTAACATTACAAGAAAACAATAATGAATAGATGCATGCAGGATGATTTAATGAGTCACAATGGTTGCATTTAGTATTCTGAACATAATTAGATTGCAGGATGCATGTGGAAAGTCATTTAATGCACTAAAGCTTTTATTGCTAAAGTTGTATCGATTTAATATGGTGTATACCACTTTAATCGAACTAAAGATGTTTATGTCATATTAAATTGTGAACTAGATGCTACTGGATAGGTAATGCAATTTAGAGACAGTAGCAATTTGATTCACCTAAAAAGGAGTTATAGATATTTTCTTATGATTAAAACACTATTTCAATGGGTTTAAATATTTCTGTATGAATTTCTATTTTAACAGTACCAAATAATTTTGCATGCAATTTCTCTGTATATATATTGTCAATACAAAACCTTAGCATTTGGATTCACCCTAATCGGAGTTATAGATCTTTTTGTATGATTTAAATAGTGTTTAATGGGTTTTAAATGATTCATATAGTTTCTGTTGCCTAAAAATCAAACTAAAATTATATCTGTAATCTCCACGGAATTGTGATTCCAGGGACATATTATCTGTAATTTTCTGAGCATTATTTATTTTCTTATGAATTTATTACTCTAAATAAGCCAATAAACCATTTAAATCTTCACGACAAAACCTTACAGTATTTAACTAAACCATTTGTATATTGATGATTTACATGGAACCAGCTTTCCATCGGTATATCATTTATATTTTTGTGACAAGCAATTAATTTACTATGAATTTAATGATTTATAAAGCCATTAAAACTAATTAAATTGCTGCGGGGTAAATAATATGCAAAGGCTAGATCTAACAAGATATTATTAGTCTACATTACAGTAGCTTCAATTTGATATATTGTTCATATTTTTCGGAGTTACAGATAATTTCCTATGAATTTATTAACCTAAAAGACCATTAAAACTAATTAAATTACTGCAGTAACCACGTATAGTAAAAGTTAGATCTATTCTGATAAGATGATTCTACGTAAAATTATCTTCGATTTTATATATTATACGCAATTTTTGGTCGTGGTATGAATTTCTAATGAATTTTACAAGTTAGATCTATAATATGCAATTTTAAATTCGAACGGAATATTCCAGAGAATATTCCGCTGACTAGACAGATTGACTTTGCATGCTGACTGGGACTAGATGCTGACCTGAAGATGACGTGATGTTGATGAGGAAGCTGACCGGAATAACGACATGGCACGCACCAGTTTGATTGGATCTCGACCGTCTGGATAGGATCCGGTGGCTAGAAAAAGAGATTGACCCAATTTTGGCTCAGAATAGACAAAAAACAGATCTGTGTTAGAGAGACAAATCCGTAGGTCAAATTAAAAAACTTAGAACATGAAAGTTGTGGGGAATCATTATTCCTACCTTCTCACCAAAGGAATTTGGATTTGAAGAAACGAGCGCGAGTACATCTTGGATTTACACCGTCAGATCTGAAATGCTGCAATGCGAAATTCTCCGGCTGTCGTGGATGAAAAGAGGTGAGGTTTGTCAGGATTGAAAGATTTCGACGAGTTCTATAACTTTCGTTTTTTGGCCGAAGGCAAACAACGAAGTCTAGATGGGTTAAAAAGCGAAATAAGATTCGGGCATGTGTAGATTCAGGATTTCGAGAAGAGAAACTCATACAGCTGTGTCTCCATGAGTTTATATGAAGATTTAAGATGGTGTAGAGATAGGCCTTGGAGTAGGGAACAAGCAGAAACAAACGGAAGTCGATTCGGAGTTGTAGATAAAAAGTTACGAGAGTTTGAATAGAGATAGGTTTGAGAAAACTGATTCGCACGGTTTTTAAAGCGATCCCATGATCGATCCTTCTCCTGTACGTGTACCTGGCTGGCTCGGTCCCTTGCTGGGCCGGCCCGCTTAGGGTTTTTTTTTCTTTTTTTCTTTTTCTATTTACTTGTTTTCCTTATATCTTTTGCATACGAACTCCAAATGACGCGATTCTTGTTTCTGAACTTTTCTAAAATTGAATAGATCATTATAGGATCATATTTGTAATCTTTTTACTAGTGTGCAAGTAGTGGGTTTATAAACCCTTGTATATTCCATTTTATTTATATCTTTATTTGTTTGTAGTTATTCCATAACTTTTTATAATAGCTCTGAATGAGCTCAATTTTGTTTCTAAATTTTTTTAATATTAATTGGATCTCTTTAGGCTATAATTATCAATAATTTATGCCTTAACAATAGTGGGTTTTATAAAGTCAATTTAATTACCCTTAAAAACATTTGGGCGAATCAACTACAGGATTTAGATACCGGGATTTGGATTCAGTTTGTGAGAACTTTGCATGGATGTAATGAAATGCTTATGAATGCTTCATGATTTTCATTTTGAAATCTTGCACACCAATTATACAATCCATAATCAATCCATGCCCTTTTGCCTATATGGCTACTTAGGTCATAACAAAAGAATATAAGATTTTGAATTCAAGGTTGAGAGGATTTTTTATTCAAAAAGTTTCTTCTCTTTGAGAATTGTCAACATAGTCAAACAATCAATCAAACTTATTTATTTATTTCACATTCCAAAATTAGGAGAATTTTGGGATGTGACAGGCAACAAGTCAGGGAGATGCGCACGGTTGCAGAGGTTGCGAGGGGACCTACCAGAGGGCAATGGGCGCGATGAATCATCGGCAACCTCTCGCCGGAGTTGAAGCAGTCGACGGTGGCGAGAAGGCGTCGTTGTTGTCAAGCCTCTGGGGCGCGCGCGGGCAAGGTAAAGGTGCTAGTAGATGCGCATGGAGTTGGCGAACAAGTCTACGTGATCTAGGGACACGGGCGCGGTCTGGGCTCACCAGAATTCGTCGGTGAGCTCGTCGGAGGCAGCGACGGTGCGGGCAAGAATTCTCGCAGCCTAGGGGTGCTCGGGGGTGGGAGGTTGAGGGGAAATGGAGAGGAGAGGGTTGCGGTTAACATAGCACGGTTGTGGGGAGGAATTACTGGCGGCATCAACGTCGATTAACACGAAAAGAATCAGTGCAGAAACGGCAGAGAGAGAGAGGGCGTGGTCAGCGGGGTTGAAGACGATGATGACGTGTTCGGTGGGGTTGCGTTGTCAGCGAGTGAGAGGGGTTATGGCAGGGTCCAAGCGTCAGCGATGTGAGGGGTAGAAACACGAGTAAGAAAACGATTCGGGGGGGGGGGGGGACGAAGAGGTGGGTCTTTGTGTTACCAGGGCTAGTCAATGGGTTAGATTAGTTAATGCTTTTTTCTATTTTTTTCTCTGAATCCTTTTCTCTTTCTATTTCTATTTTTCTGTTTTGAATTCAAACTCTCGTTTGAAATCAGATTTATTCCTCAAAACTTTTCAGTAGGTTTTAAACTGTTTATAAATGTGTTTTAAAGTCCATTTTAGAATAATTTCTTTTATTCCTTTATGGTTTATTATTTATTTAAATAGACACTTGTCTTTATTTAAATGAATTTAAATATGGTTCCAAACCATATAATTTTATTTAATTATTCTTTTATTCTTTTTAAGTTAATTAGATAATTTTTAGTCCATTTGGCAATTTCAAATATTTTCCCATGATTTAATTAATCCTTTATATTAGGGATTTTGTCTTTATTCAAATAGAATTGAATTTGGTTAATGCCATATAATTTTATTTTGAATAATATTTATCCCTTTATTTTATTTGGATTATATTTATCTCATTTGCTTATGGATTTATTTCAAGGTTTAAATTGTCTTCTAAATAATTTTCTTGGAATTCATTATTTAGTTCAGGCAATTTGTCTTTATTTAAATAAAATTGGATATTGTTCAATCCTTATGATTTTATTTAAATATTATTTTACCCTTATTTATTATTCAATAACTTTTATTTGTTTATGGATTTGGCCAATATTTAATTTTTGCTTTTAAATATTCCTTATTTATTTAATTCTTTCCTTGCCCTATAAAATCCATATCTTTTTATTTATAGATCCAAATTTGGTGATTCCAATTTGTATAATTTTATTTAATATTTGTTTATCTTTTTAAATCTCTTTAGGATTATTTTTCTCACAATTTGGTATGGATTTTAGATAGGAGCTTTATTAGCTTTTGGAAATTATTTCCTTTTATCTTATTATATTCATAAGTTTTTATCCATGGTTACAAATTGAGTGAAACCAATTTCTATGGTTTTATAATATTTTTGTTTATCATTTTTGATCATTTTAAAATGATTGTTGCTGAATTTCTATAGGGATCAAATCCATGGTCTTTAGAGAGATTTGGAAATTATTTTCTTCCATTAGGGTTTTAGGGTTTTGGTTTAACTTTTCCAAGTGTTTAAATTTCAAGATACATTCATTGATGAATGCATTTCACTTGATTAAAATCTTGTTTTATTCCCTTTTCATTCAAAGTTTGTTCAAGATGGGTTTTGATGTTTCCATTTGCAATCAAAAAGTTTCTTTTCACCCTAAATTTCAACATTTATTTATTTTGTTTATTTATTTATTTTCCACCTTTCAAAATTCAGAAAATTTTGGGATGTGACAGGCTACCACCCATGAAAGAAATCTCGTCCCGGGATTTGGGAAGGCTAGAGGTTACAAGTTGGCTTCAAGGCTACTAGGGTACTACCACCCTTAAAAAGGTTTTCAACTAGATTACATCTTGGCTTACTTGGGATCTTGATGTAACTTCTCTGGACAATTTTTTGCATAATGGCCTTGTTCTTTGCATTTGAAACACATAAATTGGCTAATATCCTTCTTCTTCTTTGGTATCATTGCCTCTTGTTTATTTCCTTGGTTCTTCTTCTTTTCTGGATATTCACTAGCATAGTGTCCCATCTCTTTGCAATTGTAACATTGCACTTTGCTTTTGTCCTTCTTCTTCGTTTTGGGTCTCTCCAAAGCTAGGAGTTCTTCTAGTTCATGTTCTTCATATTTCACCACAAATGTGGGAAATCTTTCTCTCTTCTTGGGGTAGTCACTAGAGATGTGGTCACTTTGGATGTGGCCTTATGAGGCATGGTTCTGACTTTGCCTTCATCCTTCTTGGTATAAGTTGTTCTCTTATGGAGTTTTCCAAACATTTTATGCATTCCATCTTGTTTCATTTGTTGAACTATAGGATAGATGGGGCATTGAATAGGGACATGATCATTTCCTTCACATAGGAAACAAGTAACTTGAGATGTAGGCATTGTTTAGTTGGATGTTTCTCTTCACAATTAGGGCATTGGTCCACATGCTCTTTGTATGTGTGTTCTATGTCTCCACAAATATTGCAAGCTTGAGTTCCTTCTATAATATCATCCTTGATATCCTTGTTGTCACAATCTCCTTGGGAAAGGTTGTCTCTCATGTTGATCATTTGATTGGTCATCCTTTGCAACAATTGGGATTGGATTTCCAAAAACTTTTGCATGGTTGGGTCTAACTCTTTGTTGTTGGCTAAAAATTGAGTTGTCACTTGATTCAACTGGGCTTGGGTTGCTAGAAGTTGTTCTCTCATGTGCATATCTTGGTTGTTGTTGTCACCATTCTTGATGTTGGAGTTTCTTGGAGAAGTCATATGTTTGGGTTGGATTGGGATTAGTTTAGGCAAAAGATTTCTAGAGGAATAATTCTACTCACACACAACAATTTACACAAGAAATGTGCAAGCAATCACAAACAAACATTCCACTCAAACGACAAGGTTCAAGCACATTTTTAGGCAACAAAATATTTTTCCTACACCACATAAGTTGGGGTGATTGATCTAAACTAGACACTAGTATGGTGGTCCAACTATATGGTTCACATGGGATCATTCAATTCTTCTTAGTTGTTTCTTCATGAATAAGATCATTGTATCTTTGGAAAAATTCTTCCATCTTGGTGACTAAGCTTCAAAGGTGATGATGGTTTCTTCTAAGTTGTGCTTCCTTAGTCTTCAATTCTTGAGTATTCTTCTTGTCTCACTTGTCATCCTTAGTGATGTCCAAGTTGAAGTCCTTGATGAAACTAAAGTTGAAGTCTTTGATGATGTTGAAGTCTTTGCTCATGGTGGAGTCTTTGTCCATCAATTTTGAAAAGGAAGAGATGTAGAATCAAAACCAAAAAGGTTGAGGAAAGAGTTTACGAGATTGTTTGTAAATAATTTCGAACAAATACACTCCTATTTTTCTAAGGGTTTTTGTCCAATCCTAGGGTTACAATCCTATAGGCAACACTGTGCTCTGATACCATCTGTAGAGGTCTAAACCTGATAAGGTAGAGATCCCTGTGTTTACAATGCTAGTCCCTGGATCAATAGCTAGCATCCACAGTTTAAGATGTAATATCAAGAAACAAAGGTCATAATACAACTTTATAACAAGGAATAAAATAATTCATTACATCTTACATAGCTCATTTGGCTATCTCATTACAATGCAACAGAAATAACTATATAGCATGGAGTCCTTCATCTTCAAAGTGCCACATGCAATCATGTTGGTTGTATACTTGTAATCCTATTCAACACACTTCACTAACATCAAACAAACCTGCAACATAATAAGTTATAGCCACAAGGGTCAATACATTTGAATTGTATTGGCATGTGATACTATGGTATAGTAGTGGTATCTATCATCTATATGCATTTGGCTAAGTGGAGCTTAGGCTTGCTTTTCTCAAAATAGATTTTCCTTATAAGTTGAAAACACTAAGTTTTTGTTTATCAAAATCACCCAAGGCATCTACCAATCAAAGATTGAAGATCCTTTAACCCTTGTTCAACCTCAACCTTTTAACTTATAAATTGGGATGAGGAGATCCTTGATAGCTTCCATGTCTTGATGCTCAAATTGTCCATTGCCGGGGACACGGCTAAGTACTTAGATTTTACTCTCTCGAGAGGTGGTGCACTTTCCCCACAAGACTCGACATGCATCGAGACAAGATCTTTCAGAAGCCTTCCCTTAGACCAAAATGGACGCGTTCCCAAACCTATCACCCCCTACCACTAACTGTCCATCTGGCTAAGTTATTGCAACCTATATGATCCAGGCAGAGCCCATAATGCCATGTGGCTGCACTTGAAGCTTCTCAACACTTGACATCTCAAATCTCTTTGTTCCTAGGTAGAATTAGACAAGTGAGATACACTAGGGTAGGCCATAAATATGGGGCCCTGTGTAACCACTCAACATAACCCATTCACACCATTCCACCCAGGTGATTCATTCACTTAGTAGTTTTATTAAACCAAAACATAAGTCAAAAGACTTAGCAAAAATTCCATAGCATGAATATAGTCCACCCTTGTTTTCTACTAGCTAGGCTAAGCATGATAGTAGTAGGAATCTTAACTTAGGGAAAATTCTACTAAGGCATCATCTACTAGGATTTCCCATGGCATAGTTAACACATAGAAAATTTCATGCAAGTCCTACACAAAATACCACTAATGCATAGTGAAAATAATGGGACAAAAGTATAAAGCACCACTTGCCTTTTTGGTAGAGAATATAGATTCACTCCTTGATATTGAAATAGTCACACTCTTCAAATTTCACTACAATTAAATAAAGGCACAAATTCAATCTAGCATTCAAACAATTCACCACATAGAATAAAGAAAACAAAACAATGCATGCAAGCATGCAAAAGATTGTTTTATTTGTAAAGGTGGTTTCTTATAGGTTATAAACATTTTAAAACACTTATTTGTCTTTTATAAAAGTGGCAAAACTATTTAAAATCAAGTTAATGAAAATGGGCCATATAAATCATTTTTGTTTTTCTAGAAATGATTTAAATCAAAGTAATAATTTCTCGTGTTTGCCAAATATATTTTTAAACACAAATGTTAGTGTTTATGGTCAAATTGTTTAAAACAAATCCATTTCCAATAGGTTTTCACTCAAAAATCATTTTTAAATCAAGCACCATTTTTATTTTACTAAAAATGCCTTTAATCAAAGTAATAATTTTATAGGGTTAATAAAATACATTTTTAAATCCAAAACTTAGTGTGTAGGGTCAGAGAGTTTAAATCAAATCATTTTCCAAAGGTTTTACTCAAAAAGCATTTTTAAACGATAATCAACATTTTTATTTAACTAGAAATGCTTTTTTTAAGATTTATTCCTTAGTATCACAAAATATACCTTTAAATCTACAACTTGGTTTTTGTGGTCAATAGGTTCAAAACAATCCATTTACAAAATATTTTACCCTAAAAATATTTTTAGAATAACTTTTATAATCATAATAGGCCTAATAATATTTTTGCAAAAACATCTACTTTTACCGAAGCAAAATACTAAAGCAAGGGCATGGTTGCAAATTTTTCATTTTTCTGAATCCATTGATATAAAATTTGTAAATTTTGGACGTGTAGATTAAAAGTTATGAATTTTTCAAATCTAAACATCTAATAGATAAGTTTCTGTTTTTTAAAAAATAGACAGGGCCACGTGGCTGATTCTAACTGGACGATACCGTTTCGCGTGGATTGATTGATACTGGCCGTTATATCTAAGTTGCATCGCATGGCACAGGACGCACGATACCGCTTCGCTACTCGTTCTATCCTATCCGCCAGATCTACATCCAACGATCCAGATTAGCTGACCAAGGATGGGTGGCGCTAGCGACGGTGAGCGGTGGCGGCGCGTTCGGGCAGTGATGTTATGGCAACTCTAGGAAGCAAGAGGAGGAGTGGGAGGTATCACCGGGTTCGCAGGGTCACGGTGATGCTCGAGGTGGCCGCGGGAGGGATAGGGGCACACGAAGCTAATGGCGATTCCTTGCCGGAGCTAGTGTCGGCATCGGGCACGTATTGTCATTGTCGGGGGTGAGCCTTGGGGCGTAAGAAGGCAAGGCAACAATTCAGGGAGATGCGCATGGTTTTAGAGGTTGCGAGGGGACCTACCAGAGGGCAAGGGGCGCGATGAATCGTCGGCAACCTCTCGCCGGAGTTGAAGCAGTCGACGGTGGCGAGAAGGCGTCGTTGTTGTCAAGCCTCTGGGGTGCACGCGGGCAAGGGAAAGGTGCTGGCAGATGCGCACAAGGTTGGCGAACAAGTCTGCATGATTTAGGGCAAGGGTGTAGCATCCCAATTGTCTAACAATTGCAATGCTACTAGCCTAGTCTATATATATGCTACTTCAAATATATAATTGTTGCATCATCATTATATCATGCTCATGTCATCATGCCTCCTTGCATTTGAGCATCATATAAAACCCTTTTCCATTTGGTTTTTATCTCACCTGCATTATTAATTGTATTTGCCTCTTGATATTGTATTTGGGTCTTGATATATTGTTTAATGCCCAAGTTGAGTTGGGGGCATATCTTTTGTTAACTCCACCACCTTTTCTTTCACCATCTTATAATTCCACCATCCAACTAAATATGAGCTTGGCACTTAGTGGTTTCACCTCTAGCTCATGTGGGTTGGGATGGATCCAATTCTTTTTCCACATGCTCTCATCTTAGCATCATGTTGTTTTCACATCATTGATATATGAGAGCCACATGGCCATCTTTGCATGCCTTGTGAATGGAACCTTTTGCTAGCTTCCATATGGATTGTTTTGGGGTTGTTATCATGTTGGAATATTGTTGGGCTTACTAAATGCCTAGTGGCACATACACACTAGCAAGTCCCAAGCTTACTCAAACATGATCATCTCCATCTATTTTTCACTTGGAACTTTCCTTGTAATTCTTTTTGCTTGGCCTTTATTCCAATTTTGGGAATGCAACATAATAATGCCATGTAATAATATTGTTTTCACAAGAATCAACATGGCAATAAATATTTTGCATGGGCCATGCAAGTGCCACCTTTTCTAGTATTTGGTTTTTATTTGATTTTTGAGTGGATCATCTCACTCTCTCTATCCTTTCTTTTGGTTTGATCTATGTTGATCTTGCTTAAAACCCCATCACCATATCCATCTATGCCATCATCCCCTTCTCTTCTTCTCTCTCTTTTGGCTATCTTGTTTGAGCTTGTTTGATCATGATTGAGCTTGCCAAGGGATTGCCACCCTACCTCATCACATCTCTCTCTCTCTTTACCACATCTTCATCTCCTTTTCACCTACACCCATGTATGGTCATGTGGATCATATCTAGCCTAAACCCTACCACCCTAAACACCATACCCCCTCCCTCTAAACCCTAAGTACCTCCCCCATCTCTCCTCTCTCTAACCCAAGACCACCCCATGATCTACCCCTCGAGCTAACCCGAGTCTCTCCTAACCCTAGCTCTACCCTAACCCGAGCTACCCCTCCCCTCCCCCTCTCTGCTCCCCTCTCTTCCCTACAGGCCCCACCACCACGCCACCTCCTTGGTCCCTCCCCAGCCCTCTCTACTACAAGACGAAAGAGAGGGAAAGAGAAGACCTAGCCCGAGCTACCCTCCTCACCTTTTGCAAAAGCAACCAAGCCCCATGTGCTCCTCCCTTCCCTCTCTACCTCACCCAGCTACCCCAGTACTCCAGATCCCATCTGGGAGTGCCCAGCCACCATCTTCTTCCTCCCCACGCCAAAACCACCACCGCTTTTTGCCCACGCCAACATCACCCAGCACCTCGCTGCCCGGGAGAAAACACACCGCCCTGGAGCTCGCCGTTGCGCCAGAAGAACTGCTTGGACCACCGTCGACGTCTCGTACAGGGGCGAGGAGAAGGCCTGAGCGACGCCTCGCCTCGTTCTGCATCGCACCATCGCGCCCTCGCCATGGTCACCACGACGCCAGATACTTCTTCTCCCAGGCTACAACCGCATCTCGAGCCCTCTTGGTGAGCCCTCCACCTGCCCATCATCCCTCCCTTGATCGTGTCGGAACCTCGCTGCGTCCGTCTGCATTCGCCGCTGCCTGTGAGCGGCATTGCCGTCATCTGTCACCTCGCGCGCTTCTCTGTTTCCCTAATTGTGCCAAACGCTACAGACCTCCGTTGCCGAATCTTCGAACACCAAAGTTGTAGACCTTGTTTTCCTCTCCAAGTTTCGTTTTTTCGACACCTTAAAATTCCCTACCGTTTACTCGCCAACCTCAACCAAAGATCGCTCGATTTCATAGTACGCCATCGTCTGTCTGTGCTGTCGTTTGTCATCAGTCTCAGCAACCGAGCTCCTCCCAGACCCTCTGTTCCTTTAAGTTTTCCGGCGACTGCAGGCCTCCTTTGACGAAACTCCGAACTTCAAACTTGTAGACTTGAGTCCCCTCTACAATATTTCTTTTTGAGGAATCGCGAGATTCCTAGCGGATCTCTCGCCATCATCTTCCAAAAACCAAGATAAGCTAGCTGTTTTCGCTGATACAATCTTCAGTTCGACAGCATCCTCCAGAAGGTTTTGTAAATAAGCCCCTCCCCTTTTGAGAACATCAGCCCGCCGTCCTCCCCTTCGCCACTTGTCACCCCCACGTTGACCGCGCGACCAGTGACCCTCCCAGCTCACGGGCCCACTGTCTGTCTCTCCGGGTAGGAATTGCCCAGGTGAGAAAAGTATTTTCTGTTATCTGTTTTAATTCAAATCTTTTCAAATTTAATTTAAATTCAAATTCAGTCTGTTCTAAAATAACTTTTAATTCTCAAATCCAAATAATACAAATAATATATGTTTTCAAATCAGGAAAATGTGAGGATTTCAAATATGCAATCCAAAATATATTTTGAACATTTAAAATTCCAAGTTTATTTAAATTACAATAAATTGCCCTTCCACTTTATTTAATTAATAACTTTTGTTTTACAACTCCAAATTTAACAAATAATATGTCTAAAATGATTAGCTCGACGAGACCTTTCTGTTTATGCATTCCATGGTTTGTTTTGAAGCATGCATCATATAAATATAATGTGAACAGCAACTGTTATGAGAATAAAATGGGGCCAAAGCTCAATAAAAATGCTTTATTATTGTTTCCACACCTCACCCATGCCATGCTACTTTATTGCCATGAAAATTGTGCATCATTCATCATGGCATGATTGTTTGCTTGTCGCATTTATTCATATGCTTGTGCACCTTATTTATGTTGGCCTTGTTTGTTTGGTTCTTCTTCGAATAGACGCTGAGCAGGGGATATATCAAGAGAACCAGGAGCACTACCCAGATCCATCCCTTGCTTCAACTGAGCTGCCAGGCAAGCACTACCACATGCTTGCATACATATAGTACCTATTGCCTCTATCTTATTCTTGCATCATTGAGTCGCGATTGCATTAATCTGAATCCCAAGTATTGCATAGCCTTTATTTTTAAACCCCACCGAAGCTTGTTCCTCCATCCCATGAGCCATTACTACAGGAGTTGTTTGAGCCATGCAGTCGTGAGAACATGTGTAGGGTTTGTGAGTGTCTGATGGATAATGAGGTACCTAAACAACTTAACGTGAGTAGTAATGGGATAACTAATGAAAGTGGCATCGGTGAGCCATATTCGCTATTTGGTTTTTCAGGCTCACTTGTGTCCCGTAGGACCCCGAGTACTTGATTCCTGTTCCTTGAATATTCGCGCTATCCACCTCCGGGAGGCTTATGAACCCCCCTGAGCCAGAGCTTGATTCATTCTTATTTCTTGAGGGCCAGAAACTAGTTTGAGGTTTTATTTACTATCATGTACTTATGCCATGCTTTACTGCTTTATTTAAGATTGTGCGAGGCACACCTGCATCATTTAGGAAAGCGGAGTGTTTTCGGGTGTTGACAAGCCCAGTCACATTTTCGGGTTCCGTCGTTCACAGCCATTGACGCAAACCTTGAGGCCGTCTCGAGTCATAACTTCGCTATGGTAGCTCAATGGGTGGCCCCTCTGAAATATTTCTGAATCTCGTGATCGCTTTGTCGTGATCGCCTCGTTGGGTTTTGATTTGGTTTTTCCGAGGCATATCGAGTGTGTTGCTATTTGTGCACCTCAGGTAAAACTTTCTAAAGCCGTGTCCGGTTATGGACGACTTGGAGCACAGTTTCTCGATCATAGACAAGAATAACTAAAGTACCGCTTTTAATTTGACTAGACTAGGTACCTGACTAGTAAATAGTACAACACTCATGGAATGTTTAATAAAACTGCCAACGGATGGGGGGTTGTTCGTCCGCTTCCTCGTCGGTAAGCGAGGAGGAGGATGGATCTGTGGATATTACCGTTATAACTGTTATAACTGTTGTTCTTAATTCACGGACATCCGTCTATCTCTTGTTAGGCGGATGGTTAGCGAGTATCTATAGAATTGCTAGGGTCTATCTTTTGCTGCAATTGCGTCACCCCAGGTTGTGTCCCCTTTAGAGGCATAAAGACTTGCTGAGTACCCCTAGGGTCTCACACGATAAATTATTGGTTCAGATGAACAGGTACCCTCGCAAGATGGATACTGGGTGGAAGAGACGGACGATGGTGGCAACGATCATTCGGTGTAGATATTCCGGGAACAGGGATCCGTGAGATCTGTGGGCGGGATGTGCTTATTTATGGGGCATCTTATGCCGATTTGCTTCTTATTCGTACTCGGATTTTGTCTTCCGCTTCCGCCTGATACTCTGATGTTTGATGTATGAGGAGATATCCTAAACTATTATATCTATCTAGGATATTTGGATCTTGCCGTATGGCGTTATATATTCCTTTCTTTTAGATGGAATGGCTCACGATGTTGTATGGTGGCTTGCATACATACTCATTTGTGTATGTAGTTGATCCTTCAGCCGACACGCCACTGTTCTTGTCCCGATGTGTGGAAATGGTTGGGACGGCCGAAAGGTTCACCGTGAGTGGCATTTGGGCCCCACCGCATTATTTCAACCATTTCTACTCATCCAGGCTTGTAACTAGGAGCGTAATTCACCGAGGTAGTTACAATTGGTATCGAGCCATCCCGCCTTCGTCTCGTCTCAAATGGTCGTTGTCTGTCTAGCAAATATTTTGGTAGTTATGTATACTAGGGAAAAACAAAACGAGAGTAGGACTGCTTCACTTTTCTTCTTACCCACCCACCCACCCTTTTCTGGTAAGGAAGTGTAACGTTTTCAATCCTCTTCTTAAAATTCAAACTAGGATTCACGTGTTCTGGGTTTCCGTAGTACCATAGAAAGTGTGTGTGTGTGTAAATCCTTGTCTATCTGTTGCATCCAGTTTGTTGTCTTTATCTGCCTTTGGTTATCAACTGTTGGTACATTCCATACTGACAGGCTTTTGAAAACCGGCGCGATATATCTGACTCCTTGTTAACCGGTGCCATCTTCTTAAGGGTGTTCTTCCTTCTAGCAACTCCTCTTCTCGTAACCATCTGCTAATCTCTATCTCGATAAGTGATTTTAAGCATCTATTGGTATTTTAATGCCGAAAAATGCGGAAAATTTTCTTTGATACATCTGTTTCCACACTCCTTTTCACCGTGTGAAACATTATCTACCTCCCTTTTATCAGCATGTCCTTGATAACTCATTCTTTTGTCACCGGCGCTTAATCCTGGAGTTCTTTTCATCTTCAATTCTCTTGGGCTAATTACATAACATGTGTCGATCCGATGCCGGTGATTGTAATTGGGCTCTCGGCATAGCTATATTCCACTCATGATAAGTGTCGATTGGAATATGGAAAAATGCTATCAACCGTCACCATCTGGAGGATAAGGTTATCTCCTGTGATTTTGAGTACACCGCGATCATATCTATGCATATTCAAGTATCTTTGGCAATCCGGAGTTTCCAAGGCACTACGGTGGTCTATCATCTGTTTATCATGTTTCACATCTTTTGGAACTCCATATCTGCAAATTCTCCTTGAGATGAGGGAATTGCATCTTTTCGCTTCTGATAGCTTTGCTTAAGGTATGATCTATCATCTTGTCTTTATCCAGGATCTCTTTATCTTTGTAACCGGTGATCCGATCGACAATGTGAACCAGGTGACATCTCTTTTTCTTTCAAAGGACCAGATAATCTATTCTTCCAGTGCATCTTCTTCAACACGAACCCGTGCTCTTAATATTGATCTTTCTAAGAGCGTTGAGCTCAGAAAGTGTTTCGAGCATTTGTTCGTTTCTTCCGCCTCTTGAACTTGATATTCTGGGAATATCCTGTTAATCCATGGGGGTATATGTTGATAATATGCTTGCCTATTCGATATCAATGGAAGGACATGGAACATCATCTGTGTCTCTTTCTCTCAAGCTTCGTGAGGATTGCCTGTGTGCAAAGTCTCAAAGTGAGAATTCTGACTTTTTGGAGGTCACCTATCTCGGCCACGTCCTTCTGCTAAATAGATCGCTTCAATTCTGGAATCAGCAAGTCCATTGTTAATTCCATCTTCCATCATCAATCAATCCGGAGTTTTCCTTGTGGGCAAGTTATCATCGTCGTTACGCCGAAGATTTCCTCAAGACTGCTATATCTCTCTCAATCATTTCAAGAAGGACATGGAGTTCTTTCACCTCAGCCTCGTCAAGTAATCTTTTGAAACCCTCTCGTTCTATCATCTATGCTCAATCCACCGGAGGCCATGAAGATTTTCCAGATCTTTTGTAACCCTTATGTTCTAGTGGTGCTATCTTTTTCTTTATCTGTGGGATCTTGCAGTTGTCTCTGTGATCTTCCTTCATATCTTTCCGGTGGCTGGTTACTTATGATATGACGACAACATCATCACCCTTATCTATCTTGAATCCGGCCTATCGTTTGCATCTATACTTTTTTTCTTACGGAGTTCCGTAAGCTCTTCTTATCAATACCTTCAGTCTGTTTCGGTGGTTGGGTTGCATGGTTTTCTTATTCATGTGCGGAGTAATGCTTTGAGTGCGGGATGGAGTAGCTACCATACCACTACTCTTATCATTCGCTCTTGTACATTGAATTGGTAAATTAATGTGATTTCACTCATCCCACGGAAGTTAGAAGTGGCCTTTATCCCTTAATACTTTTACTTCCACCCTTGTTTTTCCGGAGTGCTCTCTCGAAGAAAGTAATCAATAATCTCTTGTTGGTGGTCTGTCTATTCTAGATGGACCAAAATCTTCAGTTATCTCGTGGAAACAAATGCAAAATCTTTTCTATCCTCGTCTTTCTACCGGTGCTCGACATCCCCAAACAAGATGAAGGAAAACTATCTCTCTTTGTTTCATCAATTCTTTTCCTGTGGTAAAGCCAATTATGGTTGATGCCATCAGTCGCGAATCTATTGCGTTAGCCTCAAGGCTAAAGAAAGCAATAAGTATATCTACAATAAACTCCAGATCCTCCATGTTCTTTGCTTCTCGGGATTCCACCATGATCTGGCTTCACATCCGTCTCTAGAAGTTATATCCGCGCACCTCAATTGCGTGATCCTTTGGTTCTTACCGGCGCAAGAAGAATCTAATCCGACGATGTCTAGCTAAATCTTCCTGTTGATATCAAGGGACTCTATTGTTTGAAGGCAATATTGTTTCCGTGCTTCATTTCTCCAATCCGAGAGAAGATACGATGCTATTGTCATAGTGGTTCAAAACTTCTCCAATCTAGCTCTTTTCTTCCGGCGAGACAAAGGTTCATCCTCTCTAGTATCAGTAAATCGTTAATCTTAATGGTGTGTCTTTCTTTATCCATGATACATCATCTTGACCTTTCTTTCACAGGTGGTTCTTTTTCTCTTATCATGTTTCTTGAGAAAACCGGAGCTATGTCCATCCTATCCTCTTGTCTCACGACAATCCGTCAACTCTTCTGACCATTGTTTCTCAAGCAAAACGCAAGACTCACAACAAGTCTAGCAAGTTTTGCAAGGTGTAGTGGACGCACCATTCCGTTGTTCATCAACTTGGGAACGTGAGGGTCACCTTCGTTCGAACACCCGCCTCTCCTTGTGTGGTTTTCTTTTTCCTAGGAATCTCGGGGCGAGATTCTTGTTTAGTGGGGGAGAGATGTAGCATCCCAATTGTCTAACAATTGCAATGCTACTAGCCTAGTCTATATATATGCTACTTCAAATATATAATTGTTGCATCATCATTATATCATGCTCATGTCATCATGCCTCCTTGCATTTGAGCATCATATAAAACCCTTTTCCATTTGGTTTTTATCTCACCTGCATTATTAATTGTATTTGCCTCTTGATATTGTATTTGGGTCTTGATATATTGTTTAATGCCCAAGTTGAGTTGGGGGCATATCTTTTGTTAACTCCACCACCTTTTCTTTCACCACCTTATAATTCCACCATCCAACTAAATATGAGCTTGGCACTTAGTGGTTTCACCTCTAGCTCATGTGGGTTGGGATGGATCCAATTCTTTTTCCACATGCTCTCATCTTAGCATCATGTTGTTTTCACATCATTGATATATGAGAGCCACATGGCCATCTTTGCATGCCTTGTGAATGGAACCTTTTGCTAGCTTCCATATGGATTGTTTTGGGGTTGTTATCATGTTGGAATATTGTTGGGCTTACTAAATGCCTAGTGGCACATACATACTAGCAAGTCCCAAGCTTACTCAAACATGATCATCTCCATCTATTTTTCACTTGGAACTTTCCTTGTAATTCTTTTTGCTTGGCCTTTATTCCAATTTTGGGAATGCAACATAATAATGCCATGTAATAATATTGTTTTCACAAGAATCAACATGGCAATAAATATTTTGCATGGGCCATGCAAGTGCCACCTTTTCTAGTATTTGGTTTTTATTTGATTTTTGAGTGGATCATCTCACTCTCTCTATCCTTTCTTTTGGTTTGATCTATGTTGATCTTGCTTAAAACCCCATCACCATATCCATCTATGCCATCATCCCCTTCTCTTCTTCTCTCTCTTTTGGCTATCTTGTTTGAGCTTGTTTGATCATGATTGAGCTTGCCAAGGGATTGCACCCTACCTCATCACATCTCTCTCTCTCTCTTTACCACATCTTCATCTCCTTTTCACCTACACCCATGTATGGTCATGTGGATCATATCTAGCCTAAACCCTACCACCCTAAACACCATACCCCCTCCCTCTAAACCCTAAGTACCTCCCCCATCTCTCCTCTCTCTAACCCAAGACCACCCCATGATCTACCCCTCGAGCTAACCCGAGTCTCTCCTAACCCTAGCTCTACCCTAACCCGAGCTACCCCTCCCCTCCCCCTCTCTCTCGGCTCCCCCTCTCTTCCTACCAGGCAGGCCCACCACGCCACCTCCCTTGGTCCCTCCCCAGCCCTCTCTCGGCTACAAGACAGAAAAGAGAGGGAAAGAGAAGACCTAGCCCGAGCTACCCTCCTCACCTTTTGCAAAAGCAACCAAGCCCCATGTGCTCCTCCCTTCCCTCTCTACCTCACCCAGCTACCCCAGTACTCCAGATCCCATCTGGGAGTGCCCAGCCACCATCTTCTTCCTCCCCACGCCAAAACCACCACCGCTTTTTGCCCACGCCAACATCACCAGACACCTGCCCGGGAGAAACACACGCCTGGAGCTCGCCAGAAGAACTGCTTGGACCACCGTCGACGTCTCGTACAGGGAGCGAGGAGGAGAAGGCCTGAGCACGACGCTGGCTGCTCGTTCCTGCAGCGCACCATCGCCGCGCACGCCCTCGCCATGGTCACCACGACGCCTCGCCGTATACTTCTTCTCCCAGGCTACAACCGCATCTCGAGCCCTCTTGGTGAGCCCTCCACCTTCCCATCATCCCCTCCCTTGATCTGTGTCCGGAACCTCGTCGTCGTCCCGTCGAACGCCGCCCTGCGCGCGAGAGCCGGCCGTCGTCATCTGTCACCTCGCGCGCTTCTCTGTTTCCCTAATTGTGCCAAACGCTACAGACCTCCGTTGCCGAATCTTCGAACACCAAAGTTGTAGACCTTGTTTTCCTCTCCAAGTTTCGTTTTTTCGACACCTTAAAATTCCCTACCGTTTACTCGCCAACCTCAACCAAAGATCGCTCGATTTCATAGTACGCCATCGTCTGTCTGTGCTGTCGTTTGTCATCAGTCTCAGCAACCGAGCTCCTCCCAGACCCTCTGTTCCTTTAAGTTTTCCGGCGACTGCAGGCCTCCTTTGACGAAACTCCGAACTTCAAACTTGTAGACTTGAGTCCCCTCTACAATATTTCTTTTTGAGGAATCGCGAGATTCCTAGCGGATCTCTCGCCATCATCTTCCAAAAACCAAGATAAGCTAGCTGTTTTCGCTGATACAATCTTCAGTTCGACAGCATCCTCCAGAAGGTTTTGTAAATAAGCCCCTCCCCTTTTGAGAACATCACCGTAGTCCTCCCTTCGCCACTTGTCACCCCCCACGTTGACCATGTGACCGGTGACCCTCCCAGCTCACGGGCCCTGCATCTCTCCGGGTAGGAATTGCCCAGGTGAGAAAAGTATTTTCTGTTATCTGTTTTAATTCAAATCTTTTCAAATTTAATTTAAATTCAAATTCAATCTGTTCTAAAATAACTTTTAATTCTCAAATCCAAATAATACAAATAATATATGTTTTCAAATCAGGAAAATGTGAGGATTTCAAATATGCAATCCAAAATATATTTTGAACATTTAAAATTCCAAGTTTATTTAAATTACAATAAATTGCCCTTCCACTTTATTTAATTAATAACTTTTGTTTTACAACTCCAAATTTAACAAATAATATGTCTAAAATGATTAGCTCGACGAGACCTTTCTGTTTATGCATTCCATGGTTTGTTTTGAAGCATGCATCATATAAATATAATGTGAACAGCAACTGTTATGAGAATAAAATGGGGCCAAAGCTCAATAAAAATGCTTTATTATTGTTTCCACACCTCACCCATGCCATGCTACTTTATTGCCATGAAAATTGTGCATCATTCATCATGGCATGATTGTTTGCTTGTCGCATTTATTCATATGCTTGTGCACCTTATTTATGTTGGCCTTGTTTGTTTGGTTCTTCTTCTAATGAGGTGGGATATATCAAGAGAACCAGGAGCACTACCAGATCCATCCCTTGCTTCAACTGATGCCAGTGCAAGCACTACCACATGCTTGCATACATATAGTACCTATTGCCTCTATCTTATTCTTGCATCATTGAGTCGCATTGCATTAATCAATCCCAAGTATTGCATAGCCTTTATTTTTAAACCCCACGAGCTTGTTCCTCCATCCCATGAGCCATTACTACAGGAGTTGTTTGAGCCATGCAGTCGAGAACACATGTGTAGGGTTTGTGAGTGTCCGATGGATAATGAGGTACCTAAACAACTTAACGTGAGTAGTAATGGGATAACTAATGAAAGTGGCATCGGTGAGCCATATTCGCTATTTGGTTTTTCAGCTCACTTGTGTCCGAGGACCCCGAGTACTTGATTCCTGTTCCTTGAATATTCGCGCTATCCACCTCCGGGAGGCTTATGAACCCCCCTGAGCCAGAGCTTGATTCATTCTTATTTCTTGAGGGCCAGAAACTAGTTTGAGGTTTTATTTACTATCATGTACTTATGCCATGCTTTACTGCTTTATTTAAGATTGTGCGAGGAGCACACTGTATTTAGGAAGCGGAGTGTTTCGCGGTGTTGACAAGCCCAACACATTTTCGGGTTCCCAATCGTTCACAGCCATTGACGCAAACCTTGAGGCCGTCTCGAGTCACTAACTTCGCTATGGTAGCTCAATGGGGTGGCCCCCTGAAATATTTCTGAATCCTGTGATCGCTTTGTCGTGACTGCCTCGTTGGGTTTTGATTTGGTTTTTCCGAGGCATATCGAGTGTGTGTTGCTATTTGTGCACCCCTGCAGGGTAAAACTTTCTGAAAGCCGTGTCCGTGGTTATGGACGACTTGGAGCACAGTTTCTCGATCATAGACAAGAATAACTAAAGTACCGCTTTTAATTTGACTAGACTAGGTACCTGACTAGTAAATAGTACAACACTCATGGAATGTTTAATAAACCGCCAACGGATGGGGGTTGTTCGTCCGCTTCCTCGTCGATGGCGAGGAGGAGGATGGATCTGTGGATATTACCGTTATAACTGTTATAACTGTTGTTCTTAATTCACGGACATCCGTCTATCTCTTGTTAGGCGGATGGTTAGCGAGTATCTATAGAATTGCTAGGGTCTATCTTTTGCTGCAATTGCGTCACCCCAGGTTGTGTCCCCTTTAGAGGCATAAAGACTTGCTGAGTACCCCTAGGGTCTCACACGATAAATTATTGGTTCAGATGAACAGGTACCCTCGCAAGATGGATACTGGGTGGAAGAGACGGACGATGGTGGCAATGATCATTCGGTGTAGAGATTCCGGGAACAGGGATCCGTGAGATCTGTATGGATGCTTATTTATGGGGCATCTTATGCCGATTTGCTTCTTATCCGTACTCGGATTTTGTCTTCCGCTTCCGCCTGATACTCTGATGTTTGATGTATGAGGAGATATCCTAAACTATTATATCTATCTAGGATATTTGGATCTTGCCCTATGGCGTTGCTATATTTCCTTTCTTTTTAGATGGAATGGCTCTGATGTACTGTTGTATGGTGGCTTGCATACATACTCATTTGTGTATGTAGTTGATCCCTTCGCCGATTCACGCCTGCTCTTGTCCCGATGTGTGGAAATGGTTGGGACGGCCGAAAGGTCTACCTGTGAGTGGCATTTGGGCCCCACCGTACTATTTCAACCATTTCTACTCATCCAGGCTTGTAACTAGGAGCGTAATTCACCGAGGTAGTTACAAAGGGGCGCGGTCTGGGCTCGCCGGAATTCGTCCGAGGCAGCGACTGTGCAGGCAAGAATTCTCGCAGCCTAGGGGCGCTCGGGGGTGGGAGGTTGAGGGGAAATGGAGAGGAGAGGGTTGCGGTTAAGATAGCACGGTCGTGGGGAGGAATTACTGGCGGCATCAACGCCAATTAACACGAAATGAATCAGTGCAGAAACAGCAGAGAGAGAGGGCGTGGTGAGCGGGGTTGAAGACGATGATGACGTGTTCGGCGGGGTTGCGCTGTCAGCGAGTGAGAGGGGTTATGGTGGGGTCCAAGCGTCAGCGAGGTGAGGCGTAGACACGCTGGTAAGAAAATGATTTAGGGGGGAGAAGAGGTGGGCTGCTCTCTTGGGCTAGCTGGGCTGGGTTAGATTAGTTGGGTTGTTTCTTTCTTATTTTTTCTTCTCTGAATCTTTTTCTTTTTCTATTTCTATTTTTCTGTTTTGAATTCAAACTCTCATTTGAAATCAGATTTATTCCTCAAATCTATTCAAAACTTTTCAGTAGGTTTTATACTGTTTATAAATGTGTTTTAAAGTCCATTTTAGAATAATTTCTTTTATTCCTTTATGGTTTGTTATTTATTTAAATAGACACTTGTTTTTATTTAAATGAATTTAAATATGGTTCCAAACCATATAATTTTATTTAATTATTAGTTTATTATTTTTAAGTTAATTAGATAATTTTTAGTCCATTTGGCAATTTCAAATATTTTCCCATGATTTAATTAATCCTTTATATTAGGGATTTTGTCTTTATTCAAATAGAATTGAATTTGGTTAATGCCATATAATTTTATTTTGAATAATCTTTATCCCTTTATTTTATTTGGATTATCTTTATCTCATTTGCTTATGGATTTAATTCAAGGTTTAAATTGTCTTCTAAATAATTTTCTTGGAATTCATTATTTAGTTTAGGCAATTTGTCTTTATTTAAATAAAATTGGATATTCTTCAATCCTTATGATTTTATTTTAATATTATTTTACCCTTATTTATTATTCAATAACTTTTATTTGTTTATGGATTTGGCCAATATTTAATTTTGGCTTTTAAATATTCCTTATTTATTTAATTCTTTCCTTGCCTTATAAAATCCATATCTTTTTATTTATAGATCCAAATTTGGTGATTCCAATTTGTATAATTTTATTTAGTATTTGTTTATCTTTTTAAATCTCTTTAGGATTATTTTGCTCACAATTTGATATGGATTTTACATAGGAGCTTTATTAGCTTTGGAAATTATTTCCTTTTATCTTATTATATTCATAAGTTTTTATCCATGGTTCCAAATTGAGTGAAACGAATTTCTATGGTTTTATAATATTTTTGTTTATCATTTTAAAATGATTGTTGCTGAAATTTTTATAGGGATCAAATCCATGGTCTTTATAGAGATTTGGAAATTATTTTCTTCCATTAGGGTTTTAGCGTTTTGGTTTAACTTTTCTAAGTGTTTAAATTTCAAGATACATTCATTGATGAATGCATTTCACTTCATTGAAATCTTGTTTTATTCCCTTTTCATTCAAAGTTTGTTCAAGATGGGTTTTGATGTTTCCATTTGCAATCAAAAAGTTTCTTTTCACCCTAAATTTCAACAATTATTTATTTTGTTTATTTATTTTTCACATTTAAAAATTTAGAAAATTTTGGGATGTGACACCAAGTGTCAAAACACTTTAATCTTGATTCAATATTTTCCATGTGGCAAGAACCTTTCTTGGTGTTTCCATATTGAACTCATTCAATATCTTATGTATGTACGTCTAGCACAACCATATTAGCACCTCAATATATCCATATAGACATTGATGCCTAATATTTGGGTTTTGCCTAAGTCTTTCATCAAAATCAAAGTTTAATGAAATTATTAACCCGTGTTAATAAAAGATACATCATTTCCAATCAACAATATGTACTCCTAATAATGTATTAGAAATATGTCTCAGCGCTCCCACTTAGTTTCTTGCAAATTCAAGCATCTTCATTGTCTCTGATGAAATTAAACTCTTTTAATAGTTTCATCATGGTGAAGATTCCAACTCCGCTATGCTTACTTGAACCATTGAAGTTTGCATACCCTTTTTAGCATCCTTTGAATTAACAAAACCGTTTGGATTGTGTCATGTACACGTTCTTGGTAACCATTAGAAGAACTTTTTTTATTTGTTTAACTACTATATACCAGTGTAGTGGTTGCTACAATAATCCGTCTAGATTAAATATCGCTATGAAAGATCAAATCTTGTCATAGTCAACTCCTTGAACATTGTCGTAAACTCTTTTCTGACATGTCGAGTATTTCATAGATGTGAAACATCAATGTCTATTTCTTTATAGATCCAAATATGACCAATAAGCTTTACACCTTTCTAGAGGGTCTTCCAAGTTCAAAAACTTGATTTCTCATGTATGGAAACTATCACGGATTCTTTATGACTTCTAGTCATTTGGTGGAGTCATGGCCCATCATCACTTCTTTGCATGTAGTCGGTTCATCATTGTCAAAACAATAATGACTTGTTCTTCAAATCTTACCCGACCTACAAGGTTCAATAGAAACTCAAATCTCCGAGATCACAACCTTTGTAACCACGAGAACCATGAGCGTTGTGGCTGCCTCCGGGACACTTTCCGATGTTGTGCTACTTAGCAGATGTTGCTTAGGTTCATCAACCTAATCAAAGTTCTATTTTCCTCCCACCTAACTTTTGTGAAAAATTCCTTCTTAAGACACTTGACGTTCCAAGCAACAAACTCTTTTATCCTCGGTGTTATGGAGGAATACCCAACAAATACTTTGGGGTAACCTACAAAGACGTTCTTATACGACTTTGGTTGTAAACATTTTATTTATTCCTAGCATACCAAAATTTAAGAAAAGACAACTTGGGTTTTATCCCAAACCATAACTCATATGGTGTCATTTCAACGGATCACGATGGTGCTATTTTCAGTGTAAAAGTGGTAGTCTCTAAAGCTTTAATCTTTAAAATACAATGGAAGTTTTAAAAATGACACCTTCGATCTTACCATGTCAAACAAGGTTTTATTACATATCTCGAACACTGCATACTCCTATGGTGTTTCAGGAAATGCAAATCCATTGAACGATTCCTCAAATATTAGGTGTTTTGCTAAACTTGTAACTCAAATATATTCCTTAATGATCAAATCATAAATTCTTTATTTTCTTGTTACAATGATTTTCTACTTCATCTTGAAAGTCTTTGAAAATTTTCAAATATTCCACACATTTTCCTTATTAAGTTATTATACACATATATTCGCTCAAATTTCTAGATAAAGAATATGAAGCTGATAGATCCATCACACATGGATACACATAATGGACTATATACATCAATATGCATAATTTCCAGTAAGTTAGTCATCCGTTCCTCTTTGGCCTATGAACGGAGTTTCACTAGGAAAATCTCACAAGCGTCAATTGATCAAAATAAAAGATTCCAAAATTTCATCGACATGGAGTTTCTTCATGTTTTCTTTCCAATATAATTTAAGCGGTGATATCACTTGGTAAATCATTTGTCTTGTGACATTTTTAGCATTAGTTTTTATGGACGTGATTTATCCAACTAGACTTGTAAATCATCCATATTCTATGGAATACGGTAATTATTTGAACAACCTTTGTTCTCATAATACCTAATCAAAATAACAATTATTAAAACAAATTTTGAAGGAAATCTTTGATGTCAATGAGAAACACAACAACACTTTATTTGTTTTCTATGAACATCATCACCTATTCTCTTACTAGTTACTTAGGCCATTGCAGTTCATGAATTATGTTGTTCTGTATGACACTTCATACAAACAAATTCGGTATCCAATACCCAAGAACCACATTGTTTAACAATAAAAAATACAACCATAACATGTATATCATATATATATACCTAAGTTGGACATTCCCAACCTTTTATTTTCTGCCAAATATTTCTCTTTTAGCACTTCCTTTTCCTTTTAAAAGAATGTTTCAACATCAATAGTGGCGCCATACACATGACATATAGTCCAAAGCATGTTTAGTAAAATACTAATACCTTTGGACTTGAACTTTGAAGTAGATCACCATCATCAAATGTTTGGCGTTCTTTCAAAATCCATTCTTTAGTAATCCTTATCATGGCAACTTTCATGATCAAGCTACTATAGATTATAAAGGTGAATCACGAGTATAACGTTAGTTCCCAAAACCTTTTTGGAGGATTAGGATGCCTAGCGTCTCCAACCTTCGCAAATTATCATACAATATGGGAACATGTATTTTGCTAAATTACACTCTATCATATTGCAACAAAAAATATTGTTTTAGATATCACAATATATTCCACACAAAATGGTTTATGAAACAATCCTTTCAGCTCCTAGATAACATTGATACTAAATCAACTTTATAATATCAAGTATCATGGAGGCAAACATGATATTTAGATACTAACACTGGAATTATTACTCTTCATTTAATACTATTTTTAAATTTCATGGAGTAAATGGAGTTTGATGAAAGTTTACAACATGACTTTAAACTTTAGATTGACATTCAAAAAAATACGATACCAGTTTGTAAGTAAATATCTAGAATTCTATAGTTCTATTATCTCAATTATAACTAAGCATAAGGTAGTGAACGGATGCCAATGACTGCAAAAAAAATATGCAAATTCACTTTGATTTAATTTATGAAAAATTGAGTTCAACTTTAATCATATTACTACTTGAACTCCCACTCAAAACCAACATCACTCGAGTTCTTTTGGTGATTACATGAACCAGATCCACTACACCAAGACCGATCATCACGTGAATTGGTGCAGCTTCAAAGGCGAGCATTAATATGGGAATCACATCAACTATATGACTCATGTTTTACTGTTCAGTTTGTGTGCTAAGGCCATTATGTACATGCTAGGCTCGACAAGTAAGAACCTTAGTACCCGCGAGTGTAAAACTGTCTTACACCCGTTGTATGCGAACGTACAGTCTATCACACCCGATCATCATGTGATGTCTCGAAACGACGAACTTTATTAACGGTGCATACTAAAGGAATAACACATTTTTTTATTGATATTTCAATGAGGGATTATCTTATAATGCTACTAAAGCGCCATAAAAGCAAAATAAGATGCAAAAAAACATCATATGCAAAAAGTGATATGTTATGGTTCTTGCACTTGATCACTATCTTGTGCATCGTGGAATGATCTTTATCATTCCTATGTGTGTAAAGCCAAGGTCTATGGAACTTATACTTTGGCATATTATAATTTCCAATAGTATCAATCCATACTATAAATTATAATACTACCATATCATAGTACTTGCCTGGCAAAACAAAAAAAACTAGACACCTCTAATTTATCTTCTGCATATTTTTACGTGGCTGAGAGATTTCGGAGATAGAACCGTTCATGCCTACGAACATGGAACCACAATGATGATAATCAAATTATTGGCAACTCGTTGTAAATCAGATATTGAATATAGTAGGAGATACAACCACAAGCCACTTATGCAAAACTAGTTGCATGTCAAGCGTGGAACAAGTATCATGTGCGAGGACATGTAAAGTTTGTCCGGGCTGCTTCATCCCACTATGTCACCAATATCCAAAATACACATAAGAAGCAATAATGTGACCATCAGCTCCCACATAACCATATGTGTACTACCTTTCCAAAGCATCTACGCATAGATCCGGCTCTGATACCACTATTGGGTTTGCAGCATAGAAAATAGAAATTTCCCTATGATGTGAACAACTAAGCACCAAGATCTATCTATATAGATACAAGCAACGGGTGGATATACATCCATAGAGAACTTACCCTCGAAGACCGACAAAGCATTATGAGATTGGTTCTCGTGGATGATGTAGTAGTTCACTTGCCGATCTCAAGATTATGATGAAGTCAAGCAGGCCCAGCACCGCAAAGCAGCAGCGCATCCATGATATCACACACGTCCAGTTCCCCGACAACCTCCGAGTCATCACTCCAGCGAAGCAGCAGGAGCAGCAAATCCTTTCTGCATAAAAAGCCATCGGGAACATGTATCTCACTAAGCCGAGACCATGGGGAATATTCTAGAGGGGGAGAGAGATCCTTCGTGACGAGGTGTGAGATGAGAGGAGGAGAGGGGGGCCTTTTATAGGGAGAGGGGAGGAAGCCAAGGGCCATGGCATGGTGGCCATGGTGTCTGCCCCCACCTCTTCCTCATTCTTGTGGGTGGAGCTCCCACTCATATAAAAAGCCTCCACTCACATAAACATGCCTCCACTCAAAATTCCACTCACCTCCATTCAATTTCCACAAAATTTAATGCAATTTATCATTTAATAAAACTCTTTTGTTTATTATATTCAGATTTTTGTTAATTAAATTAATTAACAAACATTCACATAAAACCCCTTGCAACATTTCAATATCACAAGCAGAACCAATTTCAGCAATTTCACCTGAAATAATTCTGGTGTCCATTGAAATAATTGCAGCGCTTTGATATTCTTTCTCAAGCATTTCATTTTCTCCAAATGGTGTCAGTATCCCTTAAGTGTGTCACCCTACGGTTCGCGAATAATGCAGACATGATCGAGACCCCTCTCCAATCAATAATCAGTAGCGGGACCTGGAGATCCGTACTGACTCCCACACATTCAACGATGACTTCTTGTGATCGTGTGCTTTAACATTGTAACTAAATCCCTTTGTCTCGCTATATTTTACATGTACGAGATTTGATCATCAGTATCCCAGACCTAGTTTGATATCGTTACTGACATGTACTCTTTTCTTGTTCCCGTGATATAACATTCTAGTGATCCCCATCACTTGCTTGCAACCTATATCAATGTGATATCACCGAGAGGGCCCAGAGTATATCTCTCTGTCATTTGGATGGACAAATCCCACTATTTATCCATGAGCCTCTACATAACACTATCGGAGTACCTGAACCCACCTTTATAGTCACCCTGTTACGGTGTGACGTTTGATGTTACCAAGCTACTCTTCCTATGTTAGTGATTGACATGATATCATGGTCTAAGGACTGAAGTTACTTTGTAATGATGTTATAGTAATTTAAACATAATGACTTTGATCGTATTACTATACTTTGGATGAATGTTCATCACATCATTCCACCAATGTTGTGACCTCATTATTAACAACATCCAATGTCCATGATCAGGAAACCTTGATCATCTTATTAATCAACAAGCTAGTTTATATGAGAGGCATAACTAGGAACTCTTTATTTTTTATCAAACGCACATGTATTAATGTTTCCGATTAATACAATTATAGCATGCAAAATAAACATTTCTCATAAAACAAGGAATAAGATAATAACCACTTTATTATTGCCTCCCAGGCATATTCCCTTCAGTTTTGTGTACCTTGCGCATGATATCATAGACCGGCTGGAGATGATTGGTTTGAACACACACACCCCATCCCTCAATGTAAATAGGCTCCAAAACATTAGGATCAGAAGCCTTGTCAAAGTGACAATGCCAACCATTATCCCTCTTGCCTGGTAAGATGGGATAGCCAAGAAGCGCAGCAAATTCTGACCACTTGGCAGTAAGCAACCGGGTCTGAGACATCGAATTCATTGCGACATCCACGGGTTGACTACCCATTTGAAGTATAGAGAAAATTGAGCAACGACCCTCTCATTATAGTTATGACGGTGCTCCATGATCTTGATCAGCCCAAACTTCCTGCACCACTCAAGAGCCTCCCCAAAGTACTCGGGCTTGCTCTCCATATGAGACACATTGATATACTTCTGAGGGGCAACCACAAACTTCTGCTTGGTAGCATAGATCTTAGTAAAGATATCCTATTGTCAATGAGTATAGAAAAAGGCATCTGCAACAAGAGGATCACGAGGAGCACTATAAGGATCTAACCTACGAAACTCATCATAGGCTTTCTGTGGCTACTTGGATATCTTATTCTTACTGGCATCAGGCCTAGACACAATATTCTTCTTCTAAGAGGCCAAAACAATCCTCTTCCCTTTAGTCTCGGTAGCACGACACGCAACAGCAGATTTCTAACAACTAGTCTGAGTGGAGGGGTGAACAACTTCTAGATCTTCTACATCAATCTCCGGAGGAGGACCAGAGGGAATACGGGAACACTTGCCACCACGGGAACCACCGAGCCCTGAGAGGAAAGCAAAAGTTAGGGAGGGAAGGGGTAAGTGCACAAGTTCGAAGGAAGAAACAGAGAGAGATTGAAAAGATATAGAAAACGAGTCATGTGTTGTGCGCCGGAAGTTCCGATGAACTGCTGGAAATTCCGGTGATGAGGACCTAACCAGAAATTCCGCTCGAGACTCACCGGAAGTTCTGGTGAGCCCATGAACTGGGAAGTTCATCAGATCTAGAACGCAAAAATGCTGATTCATAGTAATGTATCGATTAAATCTACTCTAGCAGGGTGACCTAGGCCTACCAAGATCTCCTTAAGAAATTCTAGCCAAAGAACATGCCTAGACATGGTGAGCCCTAACTCAAACAAGGGAATGAGCAAGATCTCCATCAATGGGGGGAGTTGAGGGCAAATATCGGAGTCCATGGTGGGATATCGAGGTAGGAAAGGCTCCCACGGAGAAGATCTGGAGAGGGTGGCCGAAAACAGAGGGGTCGGCGGCACCTCCGCGGGAAGAGCTCTGTCCATGTCTACTCCCTATAAGACACGGGTTTGGGGAACAAGAAGGGAGTGTTCTCGTTTTCTTCCCCGGGACGCACTTTATAGGTCGACGAGTAACAGCGAAAGTTCTGGTCAAGGATCGGAACTTCCAGTGACACCGGGTTTCCAGGCACAAGCGGTAGTAACCGTTCCGGGGAGAAGTTCCGGTGAGCTTCTACCAGGACCAGTACTACCGGTGGCTAGCCGGAAATTCCGGTGACGCCAATTTTTTTTCCAGGTTTGAAATGTGGCAAGGAGGAACTTGTGTAGGGAATATAGATGGCTAGAGCAACGGAAAAATGGCCTAAGATAGAAAGAACAAGCTGGTAGAAACCAAAGGACGAACACAAACGAGGTAGCAACACCAAAACTAAAGCAACAACCAAAACAAAAACGAGGGAAAACATAAGATGCAGAAAGAGTTGGTGGCTGAAGCCACCTTATATATGAGTAAATTTGGCTTGACACCGCTAAGATATGTCTTGGGTTCATTACCAAAAATCATCATTGAAGCTCATTTGGTCTCCTTGAGAGACTATAGAGGATGAATATATTAATGTGCGCATAATAGGGAGGGTGTTGACTCATAAGAGGAACTACACTCCCCCTAAGTCCATGCCTACATCCAAACAAATATATTCATCGAGACACGGGTATGTGTGCAAGTCATTCAAGCCACATTGCGCAAATATATGATATTTAGCTCATTCCTTAACTCCCAAAACCTTGCTTCATTAAGGGGATTTATGAAAAGATCCACGAGATTAGCCTTGGTGGGAACATACTCCAATGAAATGTCTCTTCTTGCAACATGATCCCGAATGAAATGATGACGAATCTCAATATGCTTGGTATGGTTGTGTTGCACTGGGTTGTGAGCCATGGCAATGGCACTCTCATTACCACAAAGGAGAGGCACCTTGTCAAAATATAGTCTAAGATCCTTCAAAGTTTTCTTCATCCATAGCAATTGTGCACAACAACTTGCAGCGGATGTGTAGTCAGCTTTAGAGGTGGACATAAACATGCAGTTTTGCTTCTTGGAGGACCAACACACCAAGGATCTCCCAAGAAATTGACAAGCTCCGGAGTTTTACTTCCTTTCCACCTAGTCTCCCGCCCAATACGAGTCCGTGTAACCAATGAGATCAAATCTAGCTCCCTTGGGGTATCGTAACCCGAAGTTTGGGGTATAAACCAAATATCAAAAGATTCTCTTGACTGCCACCATGTGACTTTCTTTTGGTGTGGCTTGGAATCTTTCACACACACCCACACTCAACATAATATCTGGTCAGGATGCAGAAAGATAGAGAAAATAACCAATCATAGAGCGATAAAGCTTTTGATAAAAAACCTTACCCTGGGATCAAGATCAAGATTAACCTTTGTGGGCATGGGAGTCTTGGCACCTTTGACTTGATCAAGTTTGAACTTCTTGACCATGTCTTGAATGTATTTGGCTTGATTGATGAAGGTTCCCTTTCTCAATTGCTTGAATTCAAATCCAAGGAATAATTCCATCTCTCCCATCATAGACATCTTGAAGCGGTCGATCATGATCTTGGAAAAATCCTCATTAAAAGCGTTGTTAATGGACCCAAAGATAATGTCATCAACATAGATTTTGCAAATGAAAAAGTGGCCTCCAACTCTCTTAGTAAATAGGGTGGGATAAATGAGGCCCACTTCGAACCATAATCTAGCAAGAGCTTGTCACATCCCAAAATTTTCCAAATTTTGAAATGTGAAAAATAAATAAACAAAATAAATAATTGTTGAAATTTAGGGTGAAAAGAAACTTTTTGTTTTAAAATGGAAACATCAAAACCCATCTTGAACAAACTTTGAAAAAAATTTGAATCCAACTAAATTCAAATCAAGTGAAATGCATTCTTCATAAATGCATCTTGAAATTTAAACACTTGGAAAAGCTAAACCAAAACCCTAAAATCCTAATGGAATAAATCATTTCCAAAATATCTATAAGACTACGGATTTGATCCATATAAAATTTATCAACAAACATTTATAGTTGATCAAGAATGATAAATAAAAATATTATAAAACCATAGAAATTGATTCTATTCAATTTGGAGCCATAGATAAAATCTTATGAATTTAATAAGATAAAGGAATAATTTCCAAAGCTAATAAAGCTCCTATCTAAAATCCATACCAAACTATGAACAAGTAATGCTAAAAGGATTTAAAAGGATAAACAAATATCAAATGAAATTATACAAATTAGAATCACCAAATTTGGATCTATAAATAAAAAGATATGGATTTTATAATATAAAGAAATAAATAAATAAGGAGTATTTAAAAGCCAAATTAAATCTTGGACAAACAAATGAAATGAAAGTTTATTGAATGATAGAAAGGAATAAAAGATTATTTAAATAAAATCATAAGGATTGAACAATATCCAATTTTATTTAAATAAAGACTATTTACCTAAATAACAAATCCTAAATAAATTATTTAGAAGACAATTCAAATCTTGAATTAAATCCATAAGCAAATGGAACAAAGATATTCCAAATTAAAATAAAGGGATAAAGAATATACAAATAAAATAAAATGGCCTTAACCGAATTCCATTCTATTAAATAAAGACAAAATCCATAATAGAAATGATTAATTAAATCATGGGAAAATAATAATTGGAATTTCCCCAAGTGGAATAAAAGTTATTTAATTAACTTAAATGGAATCAAAGAATTATTTGAAATAAAATTTATATGGGATTAAAACCATATTTGTTTTTGTTTCAATAAAGACAAATACCCAATTTAAATGATTAATAAATCATATTAAAAATATTCCAAATAATTCAAAGTGAATTATTTGACACCCTAATAAATAAATAGAACCTACTGGAAAAGGCTTGATGAAAATTTGAATTCAAATAAGAGTTGAAACTATATTTAAAATCTTATTTGAATAAAGACAAGTGCCCATTTTAAATAAAATATAAACCATAAAAGAATAAAAGAATTATTCCTAAAATGGTATTTAAAATACATGTTTAAACAGTATAGAAACTACTGAAATTTTTTGAAAAGATTTGATAAATAAATCTGATTCAAATAAGAGTTTGAATTTGAAAACAGAAGATCAAAATGGAAAAAGAAAAAGGAAACATAAGAGGGAAAAAAATAAAAGAAACCAGCCCAGCTAAGCCCAGCAGGCCAGGCAAACCAGCCCACTCCTTCCTCTCCACGCGAAATGTTTTTCTACTCGCACCCTCACAGTCGCTAACGCCCAGACCCCACCATTGCCACCTCATCGTCGTCCCCGCGGAGACCATGCCCTGATTTCTCCTCTGGCCGTTTCTCTGCCGATGAAAGCCGACGATTAATTCGCATCAATGTCGTGCTAAAACCTCGCCGCGACCACGCAAGTTAAAGTGCCCAGGTCTCCTCCCCATTTCCCCTCACTCACCCCTCTCTCTCGGCCATAGGGCTGGCTCGATTTCGCGCATGAACATCCTCTACTCCGACGAGCTGCAGCACAAATTCCGCGAGCCTACCATTCCGCCCCTATCCGCATTAGCTTGCGCTTTAGCTGCGCACTGCCAAAGATCACCAGTTTGCTCACAGACCCTAGAACGCCGGCGTCGTCTTTGTCCGAGCGCCACCACGAACTACTCTGACTCTGGTGACCTCTCCCTGTAATTTTTGACCGCACCTCTCCCCCTCGTTGACACTCGTGGAATCAGCGTTCACCTGCGTGTCTAACAAACCCTTCACTTTGCCTTTTCGAGCCTTGTAGCCTCGTCTCTGTCGACGACAGAGCGGGTCCAAGGAGAAGCGCAACTCCGGCGAGCGATTCAGGACGAACCCGTGTGCCCCTGTCTCCCCACGAGCACGTTGAGCATCAGCAATCTTCAGCGATTCTGGTGAGCTTCTCCCCTCCTCCTCTCGCCTCCTGCATCACCGGCAACCTCACCACCAGAGCCGCGCCGCCGCTAGCGCCGCCCAGCTTTGGTCAGGCTTCTATACGCTGTTCGATCTGGATCGTAGAGCTACGATAGAATCACTTATCGAAGGGGTACGTAGTACTCTGTGCCGCACGATCCACTTTAAATCCAACACTCCACGTTGATCGATCCTGACGAACCGGTATCAGAAAATTAGAACAAGACACGTGGCCTGTAGTTTGATTTAAAAGACAGAAACATTTCTATTAGTGGTTTGAATTTGTAAATTGCATAACTTTCGATCCACACGTCCAAATTTTGCAAACTTTATATCAGTGGAATCAGAAAAAAGAATTCTATCCAACCATGTACTTTGTTTAGTAATTTGCTTATGTAAACTTAGTTGTTTTTGCAGAAACATGTGTAGGCATATTTTGAATATAAAATTCATTCTAAAATTATTTTTGTTATAAAATCTTTTGTAAATCGATTATTTTGAACCTACTGACCATAGAAACCAACTTGTAGATTTAAAAGTATATTTTGAGAAGCTAAAGAATAAATATTTGAATAAAAGCATTTCTAGTTAAATAAAAATATTGTTTATGTTTTAAAAATGCTTTTTGAGTAAAACCTTTTGAAAATGGTTTGAATTAAAACTCTCTAACACTAAACACCAAGTTTTAGGATTTAAAAATATATTTGGTGAACCCTATAAAATTATTACCATGTTTAAAGACATTTCCAATAAAATAAAATATGGCTTTGATTTAAAAATGGTTTATAAGTAAAACCTTTTGCAAATGGTTTTAATATTAAACACTTGACCTTAAAGCACTAACATTTGTGTTTAAAAATATATTTGTCAAACACTAGAAAATAATACTTCGACTTAAATCATTTCTAGCAAAACAAATATGATTTAAAGTGGCCATTTTCACTAACTTAGTATCAAATGAGTTTGCCACCTTTATAAATGACCAATAGGTGTTTTATAATGTTTATAACCTATTAGAAACCACTTTTCAAAATAGAGCAATCTTTGGTATGCTTGCATGCATTTCTTTGTTTTTATTAATCTATGTGTTGAATTGCTTGAATGGTAGATTGAATTTGTGCCTTGGTTGAATTGTAGTGAAATTTGAAGAGTGTGAATATTGCAAGATCAAGGAGTGAACTTATATTCTCTACCAAAAAAGCAAGTGGTGCTTCATACTTTTGTCCCATTATTTTCACTATGCATTAGTGATATTTCTAAGTAGGACGTGCATGGAATTTTCTAAGTATAAACTATGCTATGGGAAATCCTAGTAGATGAAACCTTAGTAGAATTTTTCCTAAGTTAAGATTCCTACTACTATCATGCTTAGCCTAGCTAGTAGAAAAAAAGGTGGATTATATTCATGCTATGAAATATTTCTAAGTCAAGGACTTGTGTTTTTTTAATAAAATAACTATGTGAATGAATCACCTGGTGGAAAGGGACTTGCATGGATGGATTTTTGTTGAGTGGTTACCATGACCCATTTTTCAATGGCTTACCCTGTGTATCTCACTTGTGGAATGCCACCCAGGAACAAAGAGATTTGAGATGTCAAATGTTGATAAGCTTCAAGTGCAGCCACTTGGCATTATGGGCTCTGCTTGGATCATATAGGTTGCAATAACTTAGACAAATGGACAGTTGGTGGTAGGGGATGATACGTTTGGAGCGCGTCCATTCTGGTCTAAGGGAAGGCTTCTGAAAGATCTTGTCTCGATGCATGTAGAGTCTTGTGGGGAAATTGCACCACTTTTGCAGAATGGAAAAATCTAAGTACTTAGCCGTGTCCCCGACAATGGACAATTTGAGCATCAAGACATGGAAGCTATCAAGAATCTCCTCATCCCAATTTCTTAGTTAAAAACTTGTGGTTGAACAAGGGTTAAAGGATCTTCAAACTTTGATTGGTAGATGCCTTGGGTGATTTTGACAAACAAAAACTTAGTGTTTTCAAATGATAAGGAAAATCTATTTTGAGCAAAGCAAGCCTAAGCTCCACTTAGCCAAATGCATATAGATGATAGTTACCACTATACTACCATAGTATCACTTGCCAATACAATTCAAATGTATTGACCCTTGTGGCTATAACTTATTATGTTGCAGGTTTGTTTGATGTTAGTGAAGTGTGTTGATTAGGATTACAAGTCTACAACCAACATGATTGCCTGTGGCACTTTGAAGATGAAGGACTCCATGCTATATAGTTATTTCTGCTGCATTGTAATGAGATAGCCAAATGAGCTATGTAAGATGTAATGATTATTTTATTCCTAGTTATAAAGTTGTATTATGACCTTTGTTTCTTGATATTACATCTTAACTATGGATGCTAGCTATTGATCCAGGGACTAGCATTGTAAACACAGGGATCTCTACCTTATTAAAGGTTGGGACCTCGACAGATGGTATCAGAGCACTGTGTTGCCTGTAGGATTGTAACCCTAGGATTGGACAAAACCCTTAGAAAGATAGGAGTTGTATTTTTTCCAAAACTTATTCACAAACAATCTTGTAAACTCTTTCCTCAACCATTTTGGTTTTGATTCTACATTTCTTCTATTTCAACTTGATGGACAAAAACACCACCATGAGAAAAGGACTTCACCAACTCAAATGATTTCAACTTCAACTTCAACATCACCAATGACCTCAAACTTTAGATTCATCAAGGACTTCAACTTGGACATCACTAAGGACTACAAGTGAGACAAGAAATGTTACTCAAGACTTGAAGAATAAAAAAACACAACCTAGAAGGAACCATCATCACTTTTGAAGCTTTGTGACCAAGATACAAGAATTTTTCCAAGGAAGCCATGATCTCAAGAATCAACTAAGAAGGATGGAATGATCTCAAGTGAACCATATAGTTGGACCACCATGTTTAGTTTATATCAAACCACCAACTTATGTGGTGTAGCAAAAATATTTTGTTGCCTAAAAATATGCTTAAAACTTGTTGTTTGAGTGGAATGTTTGTTTGTGATTGCTTGCACATTTCTTGCCTGAAATTGTTGTGTGTGATTAGACTTCTTCCTTAGAAATCTTTTGCCTATTATAATCCCAATCCAACCCAAACATATGACTTCGCCAAGAGGCTCCAACATCAAGAATGGTGACAACAACAACCAAGAGATACTTTTAGCAACCCAAGCCCAGTTGAATCAAGTGAAAACTCAGTTTTTAGCCAAAAACAATGAGTTAGATCCAACCTTGCAAAAGTTTTTGGAAACCCAATAAAAATTATTGCAAAGGATGACCAATCAAATGATCAACATGAAAGACAACCTTTCCCAAGGAGTTTGTGACAACAATGATGTCAAGGATAATATTATAGAAGGAACTCAAGCTTGCAATATGTGTGGAGACATGGATCACACTTCCAAAGAGCATGAAGATCAATGCCCTAATTGTGAAGAGAAACATCCAACTAAACAATGCCCCACATCTCAAGTGACTTGTTTCCTATGTGAAGGCAATGATCATGTCCCTATCCAATGCCCCATCTATCCTATACTTCAACAAATGAAGCAAGATGGAATGCATCAAATGTTTGGAAACCTCCATAAGGGAACAACTTCTACCAAGATGGATGAAGGAAAAGTCAGAACCATGCCTCATAAGGCCAAATCCAAAGAGACCACAAAGTGTTGCTACTCTCGTGAAGAAGAAGGTCATATCTCTAGTAACTGCCCCAAGAAGAGAGAAAGATTTCCCACCTTTGAGGTGAGATATGAAGAGCATGAACTAGAAGAACTCCTAGCTTTGGAGAGGCCCAAAAATAAGAAGAAGGACATAAGCCAGTTGCAATGTTATAATTGCAAAGAGATGGGACACTATGCCAGTGATTACCTAGAAAAGAAGAAGAACCAAGGAAATAAACAAGAGGAAATGATACCAAAGAAGAAGAAGGATAATAGCCAAGTGATGTGTTTCAAATGCAAAGAGCTAGGCCATTATGCAAACAAGTGTCCAGATAAGAATCATCAAGATCCAAAGTAAGCCCAAAATGTAATCTAGTTGGAAACCTTTTTAAGGGTGGTAGTAACCTAGATGTTTTGAAGCCAACTTGTAACCTCTAGCCTTCCCAAATCTCAGGACAAGATTTCTTTTAAGGGTGGTAGCCTTTCACATCCCAAAATTTTCCAAATTTTGAAATGTGAAAAATAAATAAACAAAATAAATAATTGTTGAAATTTAGGGTGAAAAGAAACTTTTTGTTTTAAAATGGAAACATCAAAACCCATCTTGAACAAACTTCGAATAAAATTTGAATCCAACTAAATTCCAATCAAGTGAAATACATTCTTCATAAATGCATCTTGAAATTTAAACACTTGGAAAAGCTAAACCAAAACCCTAAAACCCTAATGGAATAAATCATTTCCAAGCTCTCTATAAGACTAAGGATTTGATCCATATAAAATTTATCAGCAAACATTTATAGTTGATCAAGAATGATAAATAAAAATATTATAAAACCATAGAAATTGATTCTATTCAAGTTGGAGCCATAGATAAAATCTTATGAATTTAATAAGATAAAGGAATAATTTCCAAAGCTAATAAAGCTCCTATCTAAAATCCATACCAAACTATGAACAAGTAATCCTAAAAGGATTTAAAAGGATAAACAAATATCAAATTAAATTATACAAATTAGAATCACCAAATTTGGATCTATAAATAAAAATATATGGATTTTATAAGATAAATAAATAAATAAGGAATATTTAAAAGCCAAATTAAATCTTGGCCAAACAAATTAAATGAAAGTTTATTGAATGATAGAAATGAATAAAAGATTATTTAAATAAAATCATAAGGATTGAACAATATCCAATTTTATTTAAACAAAGACTATTTACCTAAATAACAAATCCTAAATAAATTATTTAGAAGACAATTCAAATCTTGAATTAAATCCATAAGCAAATGGAACAAAGATATTCCAAATTAAAATAAAGGGATAAAGAATATACAAATAAAATAAAATGGCCTTAACCGAATTCCATTCTATTAAATAAAGACAAAATCCCTAATAGAAATGATTAATTAAATCATGGGAAAATAATAATTGGAATTTCCCCAAGTGGAATAAAAGTTATTTAATTAACTTAAATGGAATCAAAGAATTATTTGAAATAAAATTTATATGGGATTAAAACCATATTTGTTTTTGTTTCAATAAAGACAAATACCCAATTTAAATGATGAATAAATCATATGAATTGTTTGACACCCTAATAAATAAATAGAACCTACTGGAAAAGGCTTGATGAAAATTTGAATTCAAATAAGAGTTGAAACTATATTTAAAATCTTATTTCAATAAAGGCAAGTGCCCATTTTAAATAAAATATAAACCATAAAAGAATAATGAATTATTCCTAAAATGGTATTTAAAATACATGTTTAAACAGTATAGAAACTACGGAAAAGTTTTGAAAAGATTTGATAAATAAATCTGATTCAAATAAGAGTTTGAATTTGAAAACAGAAAATCAAAATGGAAAAAGAAAAAGGAAAGAGAAGAGGAAAAAAATAAAAGAAACCAGCCCAGCCCAGCTAAGCCCAGCAGGCCCAGCAACCAGCCCACTCCCTCCTCTCCACACGAAACATTTTCCTACTCACACTCGCACCCTCACAGTCGCTAACGCCCAGACCCCACCATCGCCACCTCATCGTCGTCCCCGCGGAGACCACGCCCTGATTTCTCCTCTGGCCGTTTCTCTGCTGATGAATGCCAACGATTAATTCGCATCAATGCCGTGATAAAACCTCGCCGCGACCACGCAAGTTAAAGCACCCAGGTCTCCTCCCCATTTCCCCTCGCTCACCCCTCTCTCTCGGCCACAGGGCTGCCTCGATTTCGCGCATGAACATCCTCTGCTCCGACGAGCTGCAGCACAAATTCTGGCGAGCCCAGTCATTCCCCGGCCCCCTAGCCCGCACTAGCTTGCTCGCCTTAGCCGTGCGCACCTGCCAACATCACTAGTTTGCTCGCGCGCACCCCAGAATGCTGACGCCGCCTTTCTCCGAGCGCCACCACGAACTACTCTCACTCCGGCGACCTCTCCCTATAAGTTCTGACCGCACCTCCCCCCTTGTTGACACTCGTGTAATTAGCGTTCACCTGCGCGTCTAACAAACCCTTCGCCGTGCCTTTCCGAGCCTTGTAGCCTCGTCTCCGTCAACGACAGAGCGTGTCCGAGGATAAGCGCAACTCCGGCGAGCGATTCAGGACGAACTCGTGCGCCCCCTGTCTCCCCACGAGCACGTTGAGCATCAGCAATCTTTAGCGATTCTGGTGAGCTTCTCCCCTCCTCCTCTCGCCTCCTGCATCACTGGCAACCTCACCGCCAGAGCCGCGCCGCCGCACAGCCGCCGCTAGCGCCGCCCAGCTTTGGTCAGGCTTCTGTACGCCGTTCGATCTGGATCGTAGAGCTACGATAGAATCACTTATCGAAGGGGTACGTAGTAATTTGTGCCGCACGATCCACTTTAAATCCAACGCTCCACGTTTATTGATCCTGACGAACCGGTATCAGCAAATCAGAACAAGACACGTGGCCTGTACTTTGATTTAAAAGACAGAAACATTTCTATTAGTGGTTTGAATTTGAAAATTGCATAACTTTTGATCCACATGTCCAAATTTTGCAAACTTTAAATCAATGGAATCAGCAAAAAGAATTCTATCCAAACATGTCCTTTGTTAGTAATTTGCTTCTGTAAACTTAGTTGTTTATGCAGAAACATGTGTAGGCATATTTTGAATATAAAATTCATTCTAAAATTATTTTTGTGATAAAATCTTTTGTAAATGGATTATTTTGAACCTACTGACCATACAAACCATCTTGTAGATTTCAAAGTATATTTTGAGAAGCTAAAGAATAAATCTTTGAATAAAAGCATTTCTAGTTAAATAAAAATATTGTTTATGTTTTAAAAATGCTTTTTGCGTAAAACCTTTTGAAAATGGTTTGAATTAAAACTCTCTGACCCTAAACACCAAGTTTTAGGATTAAAAAATATATTTGGTGAACCCTATAAAATTATTACCATGTTTAAAGACATTTCCAACAAAATAAAATATGGCTTTGATTTAAAAATCGTTTATAAGTAAAACCTTTTGAAAATGGTTTTAATATTAAACACTTGACCTTAAAACACTAACATTTATGTTTAAAAATATATTTGTCAAACACTAAAAAATAATACTTTGATTTAAATCAATTCTAGCAAAAAATGATTTAAAGTGGCCATTTTCACTAACTTAATATCAAATGAGTTTTCCACCTTTATAAATGACCAATAGGTGTTTCATAATGTTTATAACCTATTAGAAACCACTTTTCCAAATAAAACAATCTTTGGCATCCTTGCATGCATTTCTTTGTTTTTATTAATCTATGTGTTGAATTGTTTGAATGGTAGATTGAATTTGTGCCTTGGTTGAATTGTAGTGAAATTTGAAGAGTGTGACTATTGCAAGATCAAGGAGTGAACTTATATTCTCTACCAAAAAGGCAAGTGGTGCTTCATACTTTTGTCCCATTATTTTCACTATGCATTAGTGATATTTCTATGTAGGACGTGCATGGAATTTTCTAAGTATAAACTATGTCATGGGAAATCCTAGTAGATGACACCTTAGTAGAATTTTTCGTAAGTTAAGATTCCTACTACTATCATGCTTAGCCTAGCTAGTAGAAAAAAAGGGTGGATTATATTCATGCTATGAAATATTTCTAAGTCAAGGACTTGTGTTTTGTTTAATAAAACAACTATGTGAATGAATCACCTGGGTGGAAAGGGGCTTGCATGGATGGATTTTTGTTGAGTGGTTACCAGGGCCCATTTTCCAATGGCTTACCCTGTGAATCTCACTTGTGGAATGCCACACAGGAACAAAGAGATTTAAGATGTCAAATGTTGAGATGCTTCAAGTGCAGCCACTTGGCATTATGGGCTTTGCTTGGATCATATAGGTTGCAATTACTTAGACAAATGGACAGTTGGTGGTAGGGGATGATAGGTTTGGAGCACGTCCATTCTGGTCTAAGGGAAGGCTTCTGAAAGATCTTGTCTCGATGCATGTCGAGTCTTGTGGGGAAATTGCACCACTTCTGCAGAAGGAAATATCTAAGTACTTAGCCGTGTCCCCGGCAATGGACAATTTGAGCATCAAGACATGGAAGCTATCAAGAATCTCCGCATCCCAATTTCTAAGTTAAAAACTTGTGGTTGAACAAGGGTTAAAGGATCTTCAATCTTTGATTGGTAGATGCCTTGGGTGATTTTGACAAACAAAAACTTAGTGTTTTCAAATGATAAGGAAAATCTATTTTGAGCAAAGCAAGCCTAATCTCCACTTAGCCAAATGCATATAGATGATAGTTACCACTATACTACCATAGTATCACTTGCCAATACAATTCAAATGTATTGACCCTTGTGGTTGTAACTTATTATGTTGCAGGTTTGTTTGATGTTAGTGAAGTGTGTTGATTAGGATTACAAGTTTACAACCAACATGATTGCCTGTGGCACTTTGAAGATGAAGGACAACATGCTATATAGTTATTTCTGCTGCATTGTAATGAGATAGCCAAATGAGATATGTAAGATGTAATGAATTATTTTATTCCTGGTTATAAAGTTGTATTATGACCTTTGTTTCTTGATATTACATCTTAACTATGGATGCTAGCTATTGATCCAGGGACTAGCATTGTAAACACAGGGATCTCTACCTTATTAAAGGTTGGGACCTCTACAGAGCTCTCGAAGTTAATCATACCACGCACATGGAGATTGTTTAAGGCCATAGAGTGCCTTGTCGACCTTGTAGACATGGTTCAGGAAGAGAGGATCCTCAAAGCCTGGAGTTTGCTTAACGTAAACCAAATCTTTCAAAGGACCATTAAAGAAAGCACTTTTAACATCCATTTGTTACAATTTGAATTTATAATGAGTGGCATAAGCAAGAAGCATACAAATGGACTCAAGACGAGCAAAGGGGGCATAATTCTCACCTTAATCGATGCCCTCAACTTGTTAGTATCCTTGGGAAACTAACCTTGCCTTGTTGCGAACGACTATCCCATTGACATCGTTGTTGTTCTTGAATATCCACTTGGTCCCAATGACATTTTCATAATCTTTAGGCCTCTCCACCAAGGTCCATACTTTGTTTCGCTTGAAGTTATGAATTTCTTCATTCATTGTGTCAAGCCAATCATAATCTTTAAGGGCCTCGAATACTTTCTATGGTTCAACATGATATATAAAAGCATGGTGAGAGATAAAGGAGTCTAATTGCCTCCTAGTAGTAGAACCCCTATTGAAATCTCCATAAACATTATGAAGGATATGGCCATCTTTAATGAGCTTGGCGTGGCGATATGCTTGACGACAGTCTTGGGTCTCAATACGAGATTCTTGAGCAACCACTTGGTCATTACCACCATTTGGTTCCCCGCCTTGACTATAAGCATGAACTAGAGGATCATCTTCATTAATATCAACCAATTGAGAGTCTTCATCATCATTTGGAGAGGAAGTATATGGGCCTTTATCAATAATAGCTTGGCCTTGTTCTTGAAAAGCTTGACCTTGGGAGTTAGCTTGAGTTGGAGCCCCATCTTGGGAAGGTAGATGTTGAGGAGGATCTTGGAGATCGGGAGTCATGGGTGCGAGGAGCTTCAGAAGAGCTTGAAGGGTCTTGAGCCAAAAAGATTGGTCCTTGAGGGGAAACATGATCTTGTGAGAGTGAGGGCTCCACTTGAGTAGAGCTTGGTCCTTCTCCTTCGGCCACAAGGGGTTCCTCAACAGGGCAGAAGAATCCCACACCCATTCTTCTTATGGCTTGGGGAGGAATTTCATCACTTGGATCACGAACACCAACTTGCCTTACAAGAGACTCATGATCTTCATCAAACTTCACATTGCTCGCTTCTTCAACTCTTCCATTGGCTTTGTTGTAGACTCTATAAGCATAAGAGAGACTTGAGTACCCAACAAAAATCCCTTCTTGAGCCTTTGATTCAAACTTGGACAAAAGAACTCCTTTCTTGAGAATGTAGAATTTGCAACCAACCACTCGAAAGTAGCTAACATTGGGCTTTACCCCGGTGAGCAGCTCATACGGCGTGTTGTTCTTTTTCTTGCAAAGGTAGAGCTAGTTGGTGGCATATCAAGCGGTGGATATGGCCTCGGCCCAAAAGTTGTATGGAGACTTGAATTCTACCAACATGGTTTGAGCAGCATCCATCAAAGTATGATTCTTTATTTTGGCCACACCATTTTGTTGGGGGTATATGGAGTGGAATGTTGATGCTTGATCCCTTCATCACTAAGAAACTCATCCAAAGTGTAGTTTTTGAACTCGGTGCCACTGTCACTTCGTATGGAGAGAGTGGGTGCATTGTTTTGACGTTGAACATCATTAGCAAAGTCGATGACAGTTTGTTGATTTTCACTCTTGAACTTGAAGTACACCCAAGTGTATATTGAGAAATCATCCACAATAACCAAGCAATACTTGTTTACTCCAAGACTATCATGTGACGGAGGCCCAAAAAGATCCACGTGGATAAGTTCCAAGCATCTTTCCGTAGTGATTTGATTAAGAAACTTGTGAGGTGTCTCATGCATCTTCCCTTCAATACAAGCCCAACACACACGATCTTTGGCAAAAGAAACATCGTTAAGACCAAGGATGTGGCCCTCGGAGTAAAGTCTTTGCAAAGTCCTCATCTTAATATGGGCTAGGTGGCGATGCCACAACCAACCCTTTTCTGCTTTAGCATAGAGACATAGAGAATGGGGAGTGGTGGTCCCCAAAAATTCCACCACATACAAGTCATGCTCGACATACCGTACGAAAGCCACCATGAGGGACTTGCTCCACATGAGGACCATAGAGTGCTCATTAAAGAAAGAAGATAGACCCATATCGGCAAGATCATGAACTGAAAGGAGATTGTAACCGAGGGTTATGACAATCATGACATCAACCAAGGATACATCCGGGTCACCACAACGTTTCCAAAACCCTATACCTAAGAACTTGTTTTATGACCATAGGAGACCATAATGTTTGCATGATTTGGCCTTATCTCTGACATCATGGACTTTCTCCCGGTCGTATGACTTGTGGCTCTAATACGTCCAATTTGCATCACCATTCTAAATCATAATTTGCCTCTATTCATTGATATATTTCGTATTAAGAGGTGTTACTTATGTATTTTGTTCTGTTTATGCATGTTGGATGATTCTTGGAGGATGAACTGTCAGAGTCAGGATTCTGATGGAAAAAGTGGTGTTCTGATGCAATTTCGCGAAGATCATAAAAATACCAGAAAAACTACGGAAAATTCTATTTTCCCAAAAGACGAAGGATGCCAGAAGGTGAGGCGGAGTTGGGCCACAAGGGGCCCACACCCCCTAGGCGCGGTCCACCCTAGGCCGCGCCTACAGGGGGTGTGGCCACCTTGGCCCACCTCTGGCTCTGCCCTCTCTCCTATATGTTCTCCTAGAAACCCTAATACAAGGGGAGCAACCACAGAAAGATTCCACCGCATCTGCGGGGCGGAAAACACCAAGAGAGAAAGAGCTCTCCAGCAGACAGATTTCTGTCGGGAAATTCCTTCCTGGAGAGGGCAGATCATCGCCATCAACACCGTCATCAAGCTAGACTTCATTGGGATCATAATTATCATCCACACAATCATATCCACCAGTACCATCATCACCACTCCATCCCGCTGTAACAATTGTGTTGAATCTTGCATAGTTCTTAGGGGAAACTTTCCCGGTGTTGATTACTTTTGTAGTTGATGCTTATGAGTGGAACCATTGAATTATTGTTTATGTTCAGATTGTTCTCCATCATTATATCATCTCTGATCTTGATCCATATGATGTCTCGTGAGTAGTTTGTTTAGTTCTCGAGGACATGGGAGAAGTCATGTTGTTAGTAGTGGATTTGTGTTGAGGTATTATTCAATGGTTTAATATTTAAGTTGTGGTGCTATTCTTCTAGTGATGTCATGTGAACATCGACTACATGATACTTCACCATTTATGGGCCTAGGGGAATGCATTATGTATTTGGCTACTAATTGTGGGGTTGTCGGAGTGACAGAAATCCGAACCCCCGTTAGGAAACCATTGCACAAGGGAGTGTAGGATCTGAAAGTTTAAGGCTGTGGTTAGGTATATATCTTAATTGCTTTCTTGTAGTTACGGATGCTTGCAAGGGGTTTAATCACAATTATGTATTATTCAAAGTAAGGTCAGTACATTAGCATAGGTTCACCCACACAACACTTATAAAACCAAAAAAGATTAATCAGCTATATGAAACGAAAGCACTTGACAGTACTCCCATGTGTCCTCGAGAACGTTTGGTCCTCATTAGTATTTCCACCAGCTTGTCCTTCGCTAAGAAAGGATTGGTCCACTGCTGCAATTATTTGCTGTTTTTATTTACTTGCACTTTATTTCCTTTCTTTATCATAAAACCCCTAAAAATCTGTTTGCTAAGTATTACAGAGATTTCCTGCTCCATACCACTAGTCAACACCTTCTGCTCCTCGTTGGGATCGACACTCCTATTTATCGAAAGTACTACAATACACCCCCTATACTTGTGGGTCATCAAGACTATTTTTTGGCACCGTTGCTAGGGAGTGAAGCGCTATTGAAGAGTGGAACTGGTAAAGGAAACTTCTACTATGAGTATTGATTTTATTTCTGTTTGTTACTTTGTTTCCAATATGAATAACCCACTTGGTTTTCTGTTTGGTAAAACTACTACCACTATTATGGTAGTAGATGAATCACCACCTGTTGAGATAGATCCTTTTAAGATACCTACAAGTATTGTTGATTGTGTTATGGATAATTATTATTTAGGGGATGGAACTGTCCATCCTGGTGATCACTTGCTTTTTATCCATGAATTATGCGGGTTGTTTAAGTGTGCAGGTATCACAACTGAACAGGTGAAGAAGAAGTTACTCTCTATATCATTGAAAGGAAGAGCTGAAGAATGGTATAAGATGCTGAAGAATGGACAATCCATGGAATGGGAGGAAATAGTACCTTGCTTTTACTCTGAATACTATCCTCCCAGTGAGATTCATAAGGATAGGAATATAATATATAACTTTTGGCCTCGTGATGGAGATAGTACAGCTCAAGCTTGGGGGAGATTGAATTTATTAATGCTTAAATGTCCTATTCATGAACTCCCAAACAATATTATTATCAATAACTATTATGCAAGGCTTTCTCTTCATGATGAAGGTTTATTATATGCTTCTTGTGCTGGATCATTCACACATATGAAGGAAGAAGCTAAATGGGATCTTCTAGACCATATTCAAGAGAAAACTGAAGCATGGGAGAATGACAAAGGAAGAAAGTCAGGAGATGGAAAGAAGGAATCTGCGGAGTCTGTCTTTGAATAGGTAAAAGTGCTGCAAACTAAAGGTTCATGAAAACCTTATCTTTTTATATTTTTGATGTTTTTATTACATACGGAAGGTTACGAGACAAAACAGAGGAGGAAACGAAGGCCAGGTGAGCCACACCCACCCTAGGTGCGGGCCCCAGCTGGCCGCGTCTACAGGGGGTGTGAGCCCCCTGGAGTCCGTCTCCGCCTCGTTTTCGCACATTACTTTCCTTATGCATTGAAACTTCGTAATATATAACCCCCCGATCCCCCGATGTTCGTATATCGTGTTCTCATCGTGTTTTTGTTTTGATCTGTTTCTATCAGGAAATATTCTCAAGTTTAGAGCACCATGGTCTCCGCCAACGACAAAGGCAAGAAGCTCGTTGAAGAGGATCCCCAAAACCCCAATGAGGAGGAGATCTTGGTTGGGGATGATGAAGAAATGAAGGACGACGAGCATCTGGACACCTGCGCTACCGTTGCAAGCATTGGAGTGGTGGAAAACCCTACCAAGCTTAAGAGGACAACACAGATGTCTACAGGAGGGAAAACTCTGTGTCATATCCTCTCTCCATGGTTACTTCCTTCACGCATCAAGAACCCCTTCCATGATCTCATACATGAACAACAATATCAAAAGATGCCCCAAGGGAGGTTGCCCTCTGTTTGGGATCTGCCTTGTTCTAACCATGCAGGGAAGGAACACACTAAGAAGGAAGAGTGGGGAAAGAATAACAAGGACTGGGATTCTTGGTCTAACATGATGATGAACTGCATTAAGCATAATTTGGAGTGAATTCGTACTCTAACCTTTGAGATTGAGGATTTGAGGTACCGGATTGAAGAGCGTATCATGAGAACACCACTACCACCGAAGGAGTAATTCTTCATCAGGTTTGGCATCCCCTTGGCCTGTTCCAAGCTTGGGGGGGTGCCGCGGTATCACATCATTATCTTTTACATTTTTACCCTTTTTAGTAGAGTTATATCTTGGATAGAAAATTTATCTTATAGGTTGGTTTGCATTATGGAAGTAGCGCTCCTTTAGTTGGTTATCTATGTATCCCTTGGTGTGAGTGCCTTTATGGAATATTAATGAGAAGTCTCATATTTTACTTTTTGCACTTCTTATTCTAGTTTGCAATCTCAATTATATGATTGATCTTGTTGATCAGTATTGGTATCTGATACGTTGGAAACATACCTATAATTTTTGATTCTCCATGCTTGTTTATTATCTACTTTGCTTTACTTGTCCACACTTTGAGGTGTTTTTTACATGTTTTCTGGTACTAACCTATTAACAAGTTGCAACAGTGCCAGATGCCTGTTTTCTGCTGTTTTTGGTTTCAGAAAAGTTAGTAAAGAAATATTCTCGGAATTGGACGGGACAAAGGAAAAAGTCAATTACTTTCCGTGGGGAACAAGAAGTCCAGAGGAGAGCGCGGGAGGCCGTCCAGAGGGGCCAGACCCACCCCAAGCGCGGGTGGACCCCACCCCGCGCCTGGCTAGGGTTTGGTCGCCCTGGCGGCCGACTCGGTCTCCCTCTTCGCCTATAAGAAGCCCCCATGCAGAAAACCTGAGTACCCGATCAGAAATCGTCCCTAGATCGGGGAGGATCTGAAGTTCTTCCCGGCACCCTGCCGGAGAAGAGATCATCCCGGAGGCCTTCTCTCCGGTATGATGCGTGAGTAGTTCCACCTTGGACTATGGGTCCATGTAGTAGCTAGATGGTTGTATCTCCTCCTTTGTGCTTTCATGTATAGATCTTGTGAGCTCCGTTCATGATCAAGATCTAATCTATTTGTAATCATGCATGTTGTGTTTATGGGATCCGATGGATATTGAGATTATTATGTTGGTTTGATTAATGGTTTTGTCTTTATGATTCTATCATGTCTGTGTTGTTTCTGATCTTGCATGCTCTCCGTTGTTAGTAGCTATCTTGGCCAAGTAGTTGCTAGTGACTCCAAGAGGGGGTATTTATGCTCGATAGTGGGTTCATGCCTCTAGTTTCCAAGGGAAATGACAATAATCTCTTTGGTTGTAGATGTGTTGTTGCTACTAGGGAGAAAACAACGGTCTCTTGTTCATGGAACATGTGGACTGTTTACCTTACACACTTTGCTTAAAGCAATTGTCTATTGCTTGCAACTTAATACTGGAAGGGGTTCGGATGATAACCTGAAGGTGGACTTCTAGTCATAGATGCAGTTGGATGGCGGTCTATGTATCTTGTTGTATTGCCCAATCAACCTCATAGGATCTTTCTAACTAGTAATTTCATTGTTATGCCTTGCTCAGTTCCTGTCAATTGCCCTGCTGTAATTTGTTTACCCTTGATGCCATGATGTTTATCTAAGGAGAGCACCTCTAGTGAACTATGGACCCCGATCCAATCTTTACCATTGATACATCTTCCACTGTTACTTGTTTACTTGCTGCAAAGCATTACCTTCCACACCATACATTCAATCCTTTGTTACAGCAAACCGGTGAGCTTGACAACCTCACTGTTTGTTGGGGCAAAGTCTTGAGTTTGTGTTGTGAAGGTCTCCATGTTGCTTGCAACACCTGTGTGATGTTTCCTTCCTCCTTTTGGTTCGATAACCTTGTTCTCAACTGAGGGAAAACTTGCGGCTTGCTCTTCACACCCTGCGCTTGGGGTTACCAACGAAGTGCCACGTCGAGCACCATCAAGTCTTTCTGGCGCTGTTGCCGGTGAGGCTGAGGACGTCTTCACTAGGGGAGTCCTTCACTTCCTTTCTCTTTACTTTGTTTTTAGTTTGATTTGTTTCTTTTGCTTGGTTTTGTTTGCCTCTTTTCAAAAAACCCAAAAAAAATTAGCCCCTGCTCTAGTTGCTGGTATGTTATTGCCCTGCTTGGTCATGCTTTCTATGAATGGATGGTTTCTTTGAAACTAGTTCTTATTGACAAGGTGGGTTCACGGAAGAAGAAAATTATTATTATAAGGAACATCGTTTGTCACAAAAAGGGAGACCCTTATGGGAACAAATTGATAAATTGAATACTATTGCTAGAGAGGTGTGCTCTATTTATAATGTTACTTATTGATTTGATAAAGCTTGCTTTTGTAGGAGGTATAAACACCTTCCTTTTCAGTGTGAGTATAATGATAATGTTACCATATCTTCTTATGTGAGGGGAAATTATGACTTTTATGATGTGCAACAAATTGAAGAGTTTATTGCCTTCAAGGGTGCATTTGAACTTGCCAGCTTGCTTGAAAATAATGATGATGCACCTTATGAATATGAGGTTTATGAGATACTTAAATTTTTCTTTGATAATTACAAGGAAGAAAATGGCTATATTCTTGAATATTTTAATAGGCGTTTTCCACAAATGGAAGAGACTAATCCTTTGCAAGAGCCTATGGAAGAAGAAATTGTTGAAACTGGAAGCTCATTAGATGAAAAAGAGGAGGAGAGTGATGACCAAAAGGAGGAAGAATGGATCTACCCATGCCTACCTTCTAATGAAAGTAACTCTTTACCTCTTATATTATTTAATTGTCCCCCATGCTTACCAATGGAGGATGAATGTTATGTTCATGTGGATCCTTTTGAAATATCTACTTTGGGTAAAACCTGTGAAGGTTTTAATCCCACTATTTTTGAGCTTGATAGAAATTATGTGTTTGTAGATCATGAAAAGCATGCTTTATGTGATAGCTATATTGTTGAGTTTATTCATGATACTACTAAAATTTATTATGAGAGAGGAAAATTTGGTTGTAGAAGTTTTCATGGTACTGAAACACCTCTCTATGTGCTGAAAGTTTTGAAGTTACTCTTGTTTCATCTTCCTATGCGTGTCACTTTGTTCTTTGTGAATTTATTTGCATACAAGATTCCTATGCATAGGAAGTGGGTTATACTTAAATGTGTTTTGAATTTTCTTCTTGATTCTCTCTTTGACTTCAATTCATAATTCTTATGTGAGCATCTTCTCAAGCTATCATGCCTAACTTAAAGGCGTTAAAGAAAAGTACTTGTTGGGAGATAACCCAAGAGTTTCCTTGAGTCTTGAAAGTTACTACTTCAGTAGTGACCTCTTCTTATCCTTTTCGTTTGCTTTTTGTGCAAAGAATGACCTCTAATAAGAGGGAAGTAAGATTTGGGGAGTTGCTGTCCTGAAACAGATTTCTGTCCTCCACCAAAAAAATTCGTGAGGAGGCTCTGTAACTCGGATTGAGCTAAACAATTACGAGTAAATCCCCCAGTATGTTAGATAACTTTAGTTAGTTCAACACTTTTTGATTTGAGTAACAAAATATGTTCTAAAAAAATCGGTTTCTACCTGCTAGTCTGTTTTGACAGATTTCTGCCATTATTTGCATTTGCTTCTTATTGATTACTTTTTGAGTTCTCTTCAGGTAAATTGAGATTTTTGAAGGAGTTACTACAGTATCTTGTGTTTTTAGTGAAAAGCCTTGCTGGTTCAAAGCTTTGCCAGTGGTCTAATATCTTTTGAATACACTAATGTTGCTAATGAAGATTGTGTGAAGTTTTATATGAAGGAAAAATTTCAGGTGTAGAGAGAGAATGATGCAACGAGAAGAAAGGACAAAAGCTCAAGCTTGGGGATGACACCATGGTGTCACCCCAAGAAATATCCAAGAGGTACAAGCGTCAAAGCTTGGGGATGCCCAAGGCATCCCCTTCTTCATCAATAAAAAGCTCAGGTCTATCTAGACACTTCATTTTTATTGTTTCATGCATAGTTGTGTTGTTCTTGGAGTGTCTTAGTTTTCGCTTGCTTTGCTTAGTTTGTTTAGTTTGCTTGAATAAAGTAGTTTGGACCCCCATTCTCGCTGTGTTTTTTTGCAAGTAAGTTTGCTTGGTGTTGGAAAGGAGTAGTAAGTTCTTGCTTGAAGTGCAAGAGGAGCTTGCATTGACTGTGACTTAGACTTTAGCATGACATGCTAGGTGTTGTTTTAGCATTATGATTAGTGATTATTGCTGTATCTTGTCTTGTTCCAAACAATTGGGATTGCTTAGTGTGCCTTGAAGAAATTATGCATTGTTTTAGCATGCAAAAGCATAGTATTGTGGTATTCTCCTTTGATGTTTTTCTTGGTGTAGAGGTCCCAACCTTTAATAAGGTAGAGATCCATGTGTTTGCAATGCTAGTCCCTGGATCAATAGCTAGCATCCACAGTTTAAGATGTAATATCAAGAAAACAAAGGTCATAATACAACTTTATAACCAAGAATAAAATAATTCATTACATCTTACATAGCTCGTTTGGCTATCTCATTACAATGAAGCAGAAATAACTATGTAGCATGGAGTCCTTCATCTTCAAAGTGCCACAGGAAATCATGTTGGTTGTAGACTTGTAATCCTAATCAACACACTTCACTAACATCAAACAAACATGCAACATAATAAGTTACAGCCACAAGGGTCAATACATTTGAATTGTATTGGCAAGTGATACTATGGTAGAATAGTGGTATCTATCATCTATATGCATTTGGCTAAGTGGAGCTTAGGCTTGCTTTACTCAGAATAGATTTTCCTTATCATTTGAAAACACTAAGTTTTTGTTTGTCAAAATCACCCAAGGCATCTACCAATAGAAATTGGTGATCCTTTAACGCTTGTTCAACCACAAGTTTTAACTTTGAAATTGGGATGAGGAGATCCTTGATAGCTTCCATGTCTTGATGCTCAAATTGTCCATTGCCGGGGACACGTCTAAGTACTTAGATTTTACTCTCTCGAGAGGTGGTGCACTTTCCCCACAAGACTCGACATGCATCAAGACAATATCTTTCAGAAGCCTTACCTTAGACCAAAATGGACGCGTTCCCAAACCTATCACCCCCTACCACCAACTGTCCATCTGGCTAAGTTATTGCAACCTATATGATCCAGGAAGAGCCCATAATGCCATGTGGCTGCACTTGAAGCTTCTCAAAATTTGATATCTCAAATCTCTTTGTTCCTGGGTGGCATTCCACAAGTGAGATACACTAGGGTAGGCCAGAAATATGGGGCCCTATGTAACCACTCAACATAACCCATTCACAACCATTCCACCCAGGTGATTCATTCACATTGTTGTTTTATTGAACCAAACACAAGTCAATGACTTAGAAATATTTCATATCATGAATATAATCCACCCTTGTTTTCTACTAGCTAAGCTAAGCATGATAGTAGTAGGGATCTTAACTTAAGGAAAATTCTACTGAGGCTTCATCTACTAGGATTTCCCATGGCATAGTTAACACGTAGAAAATTCCATGCAAGTCCTACTTAGAAATATCACTAATGCATAGTGAAAATAATGGGACAAAAGTATGAAGCACCACTTGCCTTTTTGGTAGAGAATATAAGTTCACTCCTTGATCTTGCAATAGTCACACTCTTCAAATTTCACTATAATTCAATCAAGGCACAAATTCAAACTAGGATTCAAACAATTCATCACATAAAATGAATAAAAAAGGCAATGCATGCAAGCATGCAAAAGATTTTTTTATTTGTAAAGGTGGTTTCTAATTGGCCATAAACATTTTAAAAAACCTTTTGGTCATTTGTAAAAGTGGCAACGTCATTTGAAAATAAGTTAGTGAAAATGGCCATTTAAATCATTTTTGTTTTGCTAGAAATGATTTAAATCAAAGTAATAATTTTTAGTGTTTGCCAAATATATTCTTAAACACAAATGTTAGTGTTCATGGTCAAAGTGTTTAAAAACAAAATCATTTACAAAAGGTTTCACTCAAAAAATATTTTTAAATCAAGAAACATTTTATTTTATTAGAAATGACTTTAAAACAAGTAATAATTTTACTAGGGTTAATAAAATACATTTTCAAATACAAAACATGGTGTTTAGGGTCAGAGAGTTTAATTCAACCCATTTGCAAAAGGTTTTACTCAAAAACTATTTTCAAAACATAATCAATAATTTTATTCTACTACTAAATGCTTTTATTCAAGGAATAATTCCATAGTCACAAAATATACTTTTCAAACCATAAGTTGGTTTTTATGGTCAGTACGTTCAAAACAAACCATTTACAAAATATTTTACCCTAAAAACATTTTTAGAATAATTTTTATACTCAAATTAGGCCTACACATGTTTCTGCAAAAACAACCAATTTTACAGAAGCAATTCACTAAACAAAGGGCATGGTTGCATAGTATTCTTTTTCATGATTCCAATTATATAAAGTTTGCAAATTTTGGACACGTGGATCAAAAGTTATGAATTTTTCAAATCCAAACATCTAATAGAAATGTTTCTGTCTATTTAAAACAAAATTATGCCACGCGTCACGTTTCTACTTGCTAATACCGTTTCGTCTGGATCGGCTAACACAGCGCGTTGGATCTAAAGTGCATCGTGCGGCTCTGATCTAATCATACCGATTTGCTTAAGTGATTCTATCTACGTCCCAGGATCAAGATCTAACGGCTCCTAACCACACGACCATATCCTGGCGGTGTTGGCGCAACGGCGAGCGGCGGAGCGCTCTGTCCGCGGTGGTTCCGACGCAACAGGAAGCAAGGGAGAAGGGGTAGACGCTCACCAGATTCTCCGTGGAGCACTGATACTCAATGTGCTCATGGGGAGGCAGGGGCGCTCGGATGTGTCGTCGATTGCTCGCCGTAGTTCCTTCTAGCGACGGGCGCTCACTGTTGATGACGGAGATGACGCTACGGTGCGAGCTAGGACACGAAAACATCAGCGTTAGATGCGGACAGGGTCGAGGATCATACACGTATCAACGAGAGGGAGAGGGGAAGTCATACAGTACCAGGGGGCGTCGTCGAAGCGGATGCAGACAACGGCGGCGCTCAGATGGTGTGCTTGCCAACATTTCAGAACACGCGCGAGTGAGCTGGTGCTACGGGAAGGAGCGAAGGGAGATGGGGATGATGCTCCTGGAGGTTAGAGGCAGAGGGGAGGTGAGGCTTGGCCGGAATTGTGGCCGGAGTGTCGTCGGACAGAGGGAGTTTGAGGTCGCAATTCGGGCAGCCTAGGGGCTCCGGTGGCGTGATGACTGGGAGGGAAAGGAGAGGGGAGGGAGGCGATTAAATGGGCGAGGTTACTGAGATGAATCAACGTAGCATTTAGGCGAATTTAAGTTGGCATTGATCGGCAGAAACGGGCGAAGTTTGGGGGAGAATCAGCCGCGGGTGGAGACGATGAACTGGCAAGTGGGGTCGGTTGGTCAGCGAAATAGAGAGGGGTACAGTGGGGTCCGATGGTCAGCGTCTGCACGGGTCGTTTCACGAGTAGAAGAAAACGGTTCAGGCGGGAGAGGGAGTGGGCTGCGAGTTGGGCCGGATTGGGTTAGCTGGGCTAGGCTGCTTCTTTTTATTTTTTTCTTCTTCTGTTTTCTTTTTCTATTTTCATTTTCTGTTTTGAATTTATTCAATTGATCAAATACTTGTTTGAATTCAAACTTTTCTCAAAACTTTCAGTAAGTTTTAATGTTGTTTATTAATGCATTTTAAAGTCCATTTTAGAATAATTCATTTATTCTTTTATGGTTTATTATTTATTTAAAATAGGCACTTGTCTTTTATTCAAATAAGATTTTATTTATATTTTCAAACTATTATTTGAATCTTAATTTTTACCAAACCTTTTTCGGTAGGTTTAATTTATTCAAAAAGTGTGTTATATAATTCATTTTGAATTATTTAAAATATTTTAATATGATTTATTAATCATTTAAATTGGGCAATTGTATTTATTCAAATAAAGTCAAATATGGTTTTAATTCCATATAAATTTTATTCAAATAGTTCTTTTAAGTTAATTAGATAACTTTTTAATCCACTTTGGTAATTTCCCATTTATTATTTTCTCATGATTTAATTAATCATTTATCTAAGGGATTTTGTCTTTATTAAATATAATTTGAATATGGTTTTATCCATATAATTTTATTGGAATAATCTTTATCCCTTTATTTTATTTGGATTATCTTTATTTCATTTGCTTATGGATTTAACTCAAGATTTAGATTATCTTCCAAATAAGTTTCTTGGGGTTTATTATTTAGGCAAATTGTCTTTATTTAAATAAAATTGGATATTGTTAAATCTTTATGATTTTATTTAAATAACCTTTTACTCCAATAAACTTTCATTTGTTTATGGATTTGGCCGAGATTTAATTTGGTTTTTAAATACTCCTGATTTATTTATTTCTTCTTTATCTTATAAAATCCATATCTTTTTATTTAAAGATCCAACATTGGTGATTCCAATTTGTATACTTTTATTTAATATATTTTTATCCTTTTAAATATCTTTAGGATTATTTTGCTCACAATTTGGTATGGATTTTAGATAGGAGCTTTATTAGCTTTGAAATTTCTTTATCTTATTAAATTCATAAGATTTTATCCATGACTCTAAGTTAAATGAAACCAATTTCTATGGTTTTATAATATTTTTATTTGTCATTTTGATCACTTATAAATGTTTGTTGACAAATTTTTATATGGAACAAATCCATAGTCTTAGAGTGATCTTGGAAATGATTTTCTTACATTAGGGTTTTAGAGTTTTGGTTTAACTTTTCCAAGTGTTTAAATTTCAAGATACATTTATTTGATGAATGCACTTCACTTGATTGAAATTTGTTGGATTCCCTTTTATTCAAAGTTTGTTCAAGAGGGGTTTTGATTTTTCCATTTGGAATCAAAAAGTTTCTTTTCACCCTAAATTTCAATAATTATTTATTTTATTCATTTATTTTTCACATTTCAAAATTTGGAAAATTTTGGGATGTGACAAGCTACCACCCTTAAAAGAAATCTCGTCCCGAGATTTGGGGAGGCTAGAGGTTACAATTGGCTTCAAGGCAACTAGGGTACTACCACCCTTAAAAAGGTTTTCAACTAAATTACATCTTGGCTTACCTAGGATCTTGATGTATCTTCTCTGGGCACTTGTTGGCTGTAACATCCCAAAAATCATGATTTATAAAGTTTGCATATCATTAATGCATTCATAAGCATTTGGATCATTTTTCAAATAAGATTTCAAAACAGAAGTAAATTGTTGCCTAATATTTTATGTAGGAAAGGCAATGGATTTATTTCTACTCTCCAAAATGTGAATACTTTGTTTCAACCAGAAAAGGTTTGATTATAGTTTTGAATGTTGATTCCAAAGCTTGTTCAAAATTTCAAAACAAAAATCTAAATTCAAAACCATTCATATGCCTATTTATAAATAAATAATTAAGGCATGGATTTATTTTAATTTCAAAGGGCCAATATATTTTTGAGAGAACAACAATGTTTTATACTCAAATATGTGCATGGTTCACTTTACAAAAATCCAGAAAAGTTTGTATTCAAACTCATTTGAAAAAAGCATTTGAAATTGATTTCAGAAAATCAAAATAGAAATAGAAAAGGAATAAAGAAAAAGAAAAAGGCTGGCGCCACCCATTCGGCCTAGTAGCAGAATCATCCCAGCAAGACCACCCGGGCCTTTCCTCTCTCTCTCTCTCTCTCTCACGCAACGGGAACCTACCCCGCGCACACTAACTGGTGGCCCCAATTGCCACACAATCATCGTCCCCAAACCTGCACCCCTCCCCGACCCCGTCGTCGACGCCGTTACCACCATCACTGCCGCGATTGAAGTGGGCTTAATTGCCGATCAATGTCGGGTAATCCCCTCGCCCCTTGCCGACTATTTAACCCCCTCCCCTCACCGCTCCTTTCCCCTCACTCAGCGCCCCTTCTCCGCCACCAGGCTGCCCGTAATTTCATTTGCACCGCCGCAGTACCGAGCGCCTCCGGCGACGTATTCCGGTGAGTACAGTGTCCCCCTTCACCTCAGGATCATGTGAGTTTGTTCGTCTGGTTTATGTGCATCATCTCATGCCATTTGTTTGCTCTGCCTTGCACTAGGATGTCTTCTCCGTCCATCTCTGCAAACAACAGAACCGCCGCCCAACTCCGTCGAGAAATCCGGGTAACCTCCGAGCGCCCGTTGTCTTCTCCTTGACACTTTCGTGTTCGTCGTGACCTTGCGCACCTCCTAACACATCTGGTTTGTGCTAGGGCGATCCAGAGCGTCGGCAACAACTTCGCCTGCAAGGACCCGACGCCGCCTGTAACTCCGACGAGCTCTAGCCCCTGCAATAGCACGCCCCCGCCCCAACCACGACCATGTTGAGCTTCCTCGCAGCCGTGCGACATTGGTAAGGCCAACCACTGCCCCTAGACCCCTCGGGAATCAACAGAACACCATCGCTAGTAGCACCGCCGCCGTGCCGCCGTCGCTAGCGCTGCCCATCCATGGTCGTGTGCTCAGCAGCGTTGGATCTAGATCTAACGCGTAGGATTAGATCACTTAACGAAGGGGTACGAGTGGATCTGATCCATGCGATTTCATTTAGATCGTGTGGCTCACATTGATCGATCTGTGCGAATCGGTATCAGCCAATAGAATTATTCCACGTGGCCTAGCCTATCTGTTTAAAATTCTAGAAATAATTTTTGAATGTTTAAACTTGTAAATTCAATAACTTTTGTTCTGTTTATCCAAAAAATGCAAATAAGATATCAATGGAATCACAAAACTAAATCCTAAACATCTGTAGGCTTAGTTTTGTATTTTGCCTCTGTTAAAATAGAATTTTATGTAGAGACATTTGTAGACCTATTTTGTGTATTAAAATTATTTGGAAAATGTTTTAAAGATCTAATTAAGTCTATTTGGTGTATAAATGTTTAGTTTATTGTTCAGTATTGTTTTACTTTTCTTGGTTGGTTTATAAAAATCATCGCATGACATTTTCATGCATTCATATATTTTTGTTTGATTAATTGAAATGTGAATTTGGTGCTATCATTTTATGTGTAGATTTTGGTGCTAGTGGTGATTGTGACTGTGAGGATTGTTGTTACTCTCCCAAATACCAATGCAAGTGGTGCTTCATATTTTTATCCCAATATTTTGACTATGCATTAGTGATATTTTGTATAGGGCTTGCATGTTAATTTTTGCTAAGTATCTATATGCTATGCTTGGGAAATCCTAGTAGTTGTGGAATTGTTAGAATTTTATCCAAGTTAAGATACTTGCTATTGCCAAGATTAGCCTAGCAAGTAGAAACCAAGGGTGGTTTATATACACATGCTATGGAAAATATTGCTAAGACTTTGACTTGTGTTTTTGCTTAATTTAACAACTAAGTGAATGAAACACCTGGGTGGAATGGTAATTGCATGGATGGATTTTGGTTGAGTGGTTACCAGGGCCCATTGTTCAATGGTCTACCCTGTGTATCTCACTTGTGGAATTCCACCCAGGAACAAAGGGATTTGAGATGCCATATGTTAAGAAGCTTCTAGTGCAGCCACATGGCATTATGGGCTCTGCCTGGATCATATAGGTTGCAATAAATTAGCCAAATGGACAGTTGGTGGTATAGGGTGATAGGTTTGGAGCGCGTCCATTCTGGTCTAAGGGAAGGCTTCCGAAAGATCCCATCTTGATGAAAATCAAGTCTTGTGGGGAAAGTGCACCACCTCTGCAGAAGGAAGAATCTAAGTACTTAGTCGTGTCCCCGGAAATGGACAATTTGAACATCAAGACATGGAAGCTATCAAGAATATCCTCATCCCAATTTCTAAGTTAAAAACTGGTGGTGTAATAAAAGGGTAAAGGTTCACCTATGTCTATTGGTGATTCCTTGGGAGTTTTTGCCAAACAAAAACTTAGTGTTTTAAACTGATAGGTAAAACCTATTTTGAGCAAAGCAAGCCTAAGCTACACTTAGCCAAATTCATGTAGAAGCTAGATACTATTATTCTACTAAGGTATCACTTGCCAATACTATTCCAATGTATTGACCCACTGTGGCTGTAACTTGTGATGTTGCAAGTTACTCTAATGAGGATTAGGGTTATGAGTCTACACTCAACATGCTTGCCTATGGCACATGAAGATGAAGACTTTTATTTATATTGTTAAGTTAAAGTCTTGTACTAGCCTATGACTATGGAGTTGTAAAAGACTATGTTATCTCTGGAATGACGATGTAATAATGACCTTTGTTTCTGTGTACTTCATCTTAAACTGTGGATGCTAGCAATTGATCCAGGGACTAGCATTGCAATCACAGGGACCTTTACCTTTATAAAGGTGGGGTCTCACATATGGTATCAGAGCACTGTGTTGCCTGTAGGATTATGACCGTAGGATTCGATTAGACTAATAAACCACTAAGGAAAAAAATTCAACACTTTGAAAAATTTCCACACTTGTCTTTTTCTTCTCGTAAACTTTTCTAATCTTCTTTCTCATCTCTATTTGTAGATGAACTCCATCAACAAAGCCGTGAAGACGGGACCACTCATGACCATGACCTTAGAGTGTGAGACTGAATTTCCCAAGGTACTCAAGAACCTTATGGTTACCATGGGGATACATGGTGCAGCTGTGTACAAAGGATTCCCTGTGATGGATGAAAGAGAAGAGTATTGGTGGGTGCAACTTCACTTGTACAAAAACATGGAAGACAACCACAAGGAGTCAGGATTCTGCATGGTCACCAACTCTAAAATGCACACAACATTCTTTGACTCTGCAAAGAAATGCAGCTTGGAATGCTATCAAGGAGCTTGGTGATATACTCAAGTGCAGAATGCTCAAAACCCAAAATGACCTTAGAGAAGAAAATAAGCATACCCAAGAATTAAAGACTACCAACAACAACTAAGGGGAGACATCATAGACTTAATATGGGAGTCTTGTGAACAAGATAGACAGATGGCTACTAAGGATGCCCTGATAGCTATTTTGTCTAGTGAGTGAGAGTTGTAACGTACTTCGTTAGTTGGACCACCACACTTATCATTTTACTTCCAAAAATTTGTTTAAGTTATGTTGAACCTTTGATGTTGTAATGGAATTGTGTATGCCATGACTTGTGTGTTTGTTACAAAAGATGTGCTTGTGATATTTTGTCTTATGAATTTTCTCTACTTGTGTTGGATCTAACTTTTATCTATCTTATAAAAATAGATGCCTAACATTGTTATCAGCACGGCCGAGGAGTTCAAGGGAACTCGTTTTGGTACTTGTCTCATTGATCTCACTAGTGTGCTCAACCTTCCACTTCCTAGCATCTTTCCGCTCCAGCTCACCAAGTTTGAGAGGAAGGACCTATGGGGCTTCAGAGTCACACAGTCGGGATGCCAGACAGAGCCATCCATGGAGGCCATCACTTTCAAGCTGATGCATGACGACAAGGAGAAAGGCTTAGATGTAGTCATGCAGGAGTTACTTGGGCACCTGGTAGGGAGGCACTCCACCGAGCTTAGAGGTCTTTACTTTCACCCCTTCGGGAGACACAACGGGGAGGGTGAGGCTATAGAGTACGAGGATGCTGCTAGAGAGACGATGGAGCTGATTCGTCTATACCTTCAGGACCTAGAGGGTCTTATTAGACACCTCGATACTGATAGGACCAACGTCATGCTTAGAAATGGCGAGCTCCAGGTTCAGCTTCGAGAGAAGGACAAGCTCTTCACGGAGCAAGACGAGATTATCAAGGAAATGGAGGCCAAGTTTGAAAGCCAGGACAAGAAGTTCAAAAGCCAGGAGAAAAGAGTCCAAGACAGGAACAAGAAGATTCAGGAGATGAAGGAAGAGTTAGAGGCTAAGGACTTCGAGCTTGAGCATCAGCATGGAGTGATCGAGAGGCTTCGCTCACAGAAGAGGGCTCTTAGGGCCAAGATTGAGGCCTTGACTGCTAGTGTTGATGAGTACAAGACCGCCATGGAGAATGCATGTCTTACCCTCGTTGATGCGGAGATTGATGTGGAGGAGTAGTGTAGACTACTCGATTATCTTTCATCTACCGTACTTTTGATTAATGAGTCGCAATGACCATCCAACATATGGGTGGCTTGCTATGGTGTGTTTACTTTTTCCAAAAACTTGTTGTTTATGTCGTTCAAACTCTATGTTGTTTTGATGCTTGGTTATTGTGTTTGTTCTATGTGATGTATTGTGCATGTTAAGCATCTATCGGTATCTCATTCTTATCCTTATTAAAACCACAGATGCCTCCTCGACATGCCAACCCCAACCAAAACAACAACAATAATGTCACTCCCGAGATGCAGCAGTTGATGACATCACAAGCTGAACTGATGCAGATGATGACAACATTCATGCAGAACCAGAACCAGAATAACAACAACAACAACAACAACAATAACAACAACAACCAGAATAATCCGCCAGGATTTGACATGCTCACCAGATTTCTAAGACTGAGGCCTGCAAAGTTCTCGGGAACCACTGATCCAATGGTGGCCAATGATTGGCTACGTTCAGTGAACAAATACTTGGTGACTATAGGCTGCACCAACGAGGAGAAGGTCAGGTTTGCAGCACATCTGCTAGAAGGGCCAGCAGCAACTTGGTGGGACAACTTTCAAATCACCACTCCCATTGAGGATGTGACTTGGGCTATCTTTGAGTATGGTTTCCGTATAGCTCACATCTCATCCGGAGTGATGAATTTGAAGAAGAAGGAGTTCCACAACCTGAAGCAGCGTCACCTCGGCGTGGCTGAGTACATTGAGGAGTTCAACAACCTGGCACGTTATGCACCGGATGAAGTTGATACAGATGCCAATAGGAAGGAGAAATTCCTCGAAGGACTAAATGATGAATTGAATCTGCAGTTATCTGTTGCCTATGTCCCAACCTACCAATCACTTTGTGACAAGGCTACCATCTTGGAGAACAAGATGAAACAGGTTGAGAGCAGGAAAAGGAAGCACAGCTTTGATAAGCACAGCTCGGGATCGTCTCACAAGCGTTCCCATCATGATGATAGTGGGAGTTCTGGATCCCACAAACATGGAAAGTACAACAACCACCACGGCCACAACCGCCATCACGACAACAATCATCACCGCAGTCATGATAATGACAAGTATAAGAACCACAAGGGTGGACACAAGAGCCACCACAGTGGAGGTGGAAGTGGCAGTGGAAGTCATCCTGCAAAGAGAGATATCAGTCAGGTTGAGTGTTTCAAGTGTAAGAAGATGGGACACTATGCAAATGAGTGCCCAAAGAAGAAGGTTGAAGGAACCACCAAGCCCAACCCTTTCTAGAAGGGACAAGTCAACCACATCAATGTGGAAGAAATATATGAGGAATCTAATGCTGTGGCTGGTAAGTTCAAACTCAATTCTGTTCCAGCACTTGTTCTTTTTGATACTGGTGCATCACATTCATTCATATCAAGAGAATTTGTTGATAGAAATGGATTTCCAACTGAAAAAAATTGGGTGTCCTATAAAAGTAAGTTCTCCTGGTGGAGATATGGTAGTAAGTCTTGGATGTCGTGATCTAGTAATAGAATTTAGAAAGCATAAGTTTCCAGTTAGTTTGATAATCCTAGATTTCCAAGGATTGGATGCTATTTTGGGAATGGATTGGATGACCAAGTATGAAGGAGTACTAGATTGTGCCAACCATACTGTCGCACTCACAACCCCGGGTAAGAAACGGATTAGATTCAAGTCTAACTTTGAATCAAAAGGGAGTAAGCTAAATTCTCTTAAGGGGGTTAGCATAGACAGTGTGCTAATTGTGTGTGAATATCCGGAGGAATTGCCGGGAATGCCACCAGATAGAGATGTTGAGTTTCTGATTGACTTGCTGCCAGGATCAGGACCAATAGCAAAGAGATCTTACAAGATGTCAGTTGATGAGTTGAAGGAACTCAAGAAACAACTTGGAGAACAGTTGCAGAAAGGATTTATTCAACCAAGTTCTTCATCTTGGGGAGCACCAGTTTTGTTTGTTGAAAAGAAAAATAGAAGTCAAAGGTTATGCATAGATTATAGTTCACTCAATGAGGTGACTATCAAGAACAAGTATCCTTTGCCCAGAATCAATGACTTGTTTGATCAGTTAGAAGGAGCCCGTGTTTTCTCAGAGATTGATCTTCGGTCAGGCTATTTTCAGCTAAAGATAAGGGAACAAGACATACCTAAGACTGCTTTCACCACTAGGTATGGATTATATGAATACACTATGATGCCATTTGGTTTGACAAATGCACCAGCCTACTTCATGAATATGATGAACAAGGTGTTCATGGAATTTCTTGACAAATTCGTTGTCGTTTTCATCAATGACATTTTGATCTATTCCAAGAGCAATGAAGAGCATGAAGGACATTTGCGATTGATACTTGAGAAGCTTAGAGAGCATAAACTGTATGCCAAATTCAGTAAGTGTGAATTCTGGCTGAATGAGGTTGGATTTCTAGGACACATTGTGTCAGGAGATGGTGTAGCAGTTGATCCCGCAAAAGTGTCAGCTGTAACAGAATGGGAATCTCTAAGTCAGTGAAAGAAGTTCGTAGTTTCCTTGGCTTGGCCGGATACTATAGAAAGTTCATTGAGAATTTCTCAAAAGTAGCTAAGCCAATGATGAAGTTACTTAAGTAAGACAAGAAATTTGATTGGACTGAAGGATCTGAACTCAGTTTCCAAGAGTTGAAGAAGAGACTAGTGACATCACCAGTCTTATGTCTTCCAGACTTGGAGAAGGATTTTCAAGTGTATTTTGATGCATCTCACCAAGGATTAGGTGCAGTTCTGATGCAAGAAGGGAAAGTTGTGGCGTATGCCTTGAGACAACTCAAAACTCATGAAGTGAATTGTCCTACTCATGATTTGGAGTTAGCCTTTGTTGTCCATGCACTCAAAACATGGAGACATTATCTTTTGGGAAAGCGTTGTGAAGTGTTCATAGATCACAAAAGTTTGAAGTATATCTTCACCCAAAAAGAAATCAACATGAGACAAAGAAGATGGCTAGAACTCATCAAGGACTATGACTTGAGTTTGCAATACCACCCCGGTAAAGCAAATGTTGTAGCGGATGCATTAAGCCATAAGGTTTATGTGAATGGCCTTACTAAAGGAGAGTTGCCAGATGATCTGTGTGTCCAATTCAAAGATCTCAGACTGGAGATAGTGTCAACACCCGGATTTTTCAATCCTAGATGCCTGCTATGCCATACATCGCAATCCCAGGATTACCATTTTTGCGAGACATAACAGAATTGGATACCATAGTACATCATCCATTACAAACGATACATAAGTTCTTACACAAATAAGGATCTCATGATCCAGTTCTTAATACAACATCAAGCAGCGGAATACGTAATAATAACGGTAGCATAGGCGAAGCTCCATCTTTGGGGTCATAGGCAATGCTGATGATGGGAGATGATCCTAGTTGTCGTAACCTTCCTAGGGTCCATCTTCCAGGTACTCCTCTTCATATTCTGGCCATGGGAATAGCCAGGGACAAAGCCATGAGTACTCTTTAAGTACTCACAAACTAATACTAATAGGTAAAGGGGGTTTTTGGATAATAGGACACTAGGCTCTAGGGTTGTTTTGCAAAAGCCAGATTTATCTCTACTAAGTTCTAAAGCTAGTCACAATTTTATAACTCCTAACTGGGAACTTGTATTTCATATCACAACTCTGTTGTGGTCAAGTCAAAGTCTTAGTTCATTTCACAGGTCATTTTGAAAAGTATGACGAGGGAGATGGCTACTAATCCAGGTCCATAATCATGACGCGGCTATTCGAATAGTTTGACACTCTGCAGAGATTGTACACTTTCACCACAACATTCGATACATCCGTCAGGAACAAATCCTGAATTCACCATACTCAGTATGCGGATAATCAATCCTAACCTTTCGATTACACGCCCTAGTATAAGCACCTCTCCTGTGAGTTTGGCCTCCCAACCATGACCAACTGTCATCTTGGGTACTGCACAGGTGGACAATCTTCATAAGGTAGCCTCAGCTCAGACCTTGGCCGTGAGGGAACTAATACTAAGGAATATAAGTTTCCAGTCAAGCCCTACCCAATATTCGGGTATTGTGGTTGTACGATAAAATTGGAATGGTATCGCATCCAGACAACCATCAGTTTTATAAAGGGCTAAGGCTCATGCCTCAATATTTTTATCACCAAAATTCTCAAGTGTTTGGAAACACCGGTCCAAAACTTTTCAATAGAATGATCCATCATTCCAAGGTTTTCATAACCATTTTCCACCAAGTATTCCCACCTAAAAGTTGATCAAGTTTTATGCTTAGCACTAGATCTACAGGTGGGGGTAGTACTAATGAGGGGTGGTAACTAGTGGAGTTTCAACTAAGTACAACCTCATGTCTCAGGCTGATGTCAAGGTTTCTAACTTAGGCCAAATTTTATGCTCTTTATGCAACCTTCAGCATCTTTCCAATATCTACCAGTCACTTAAGTAAACTCTAAGTAAGCTTTGATAAAGAAACAAAGTAAGAAGCTTGCAAGTAAAAACTAGGATTGGTTGGTCAAGTGGGTTGGATCATATATGCTTAAGGCATATAGTAGGCATAGTAACAAGTATTGGCTTGCATAGGTAAGGTATCTTGCAAGTGTTAGCTTGCATCAATATCAGTATAAGCTTGCAAGTATTGGCTTGCATAGGTATAGTCTCAGCTTGCTAAAGTAGAGTATCTTGCAAGTTTTAGCTTGCCTTGTGCAGAGCAGTGGTTGAAGTTCTCCTCGGCTTCTTCTTCGTAGTATCCTCCTTCCTCCTCGTATCCTTGGTAGGTACTAGCGTCTATGAGTAAATACGAGGTACATAATCACCAAACAATACTTAACTACTTGCAATCATCACACACAAGGGTCCTATGGATGATCTAGCATCATCCCTAACATTACAAGGTTAGGGCTTGATTTAAATCATTTTATTTTTAGAAAAGTAATTTCTACTCATTGAAAAACTACTTAAGATTTTATATTCTCTAAACCCAACATGGGATCATGTTGACACATGTCATCACCACATATTGTAGTCCATGGGAATGTGATTTAAAGTGGTGTCACAATTTAATAAGGTTTTACCCTTTTATTTTAATTAATTAAAGTAGCTAGAAATGCTTATGTAGCATTCTTTTATTACTTGAACATTATTTCTGCAAGTAAACCAATATATTTTTATATATTCTGAATGGTTAAATGTGATTTTTGAGAGTTGGAATCAACTCAAAAGCTGTTATGGTTTAAATTTGAAAAAATTTTGAATGCAGAAAAGCTTCTGCCTTGTTATTTTTACCAAGGGTGATCTATAGATCCAAATGACTTGAATCCAACGGGCTTGGATTCAGCATTCACAGACCTTTCCAACAAAATTGGTTTCATTCAAATTGGTGCACTGAATCGATCTGGGTTGATTTTTGAAGTTGGGTACAGAAGTGTGTTTGAAAAGAAATAGAAAAAGGTTTAATTTGAATAACTGGGCTGCGCGGGAAAATCTAACGGCCTGCTAGCCTGCTGGCTCCAGCTTAAGTGGGTGTCCCCACTCGTCAGTGACACGGGGCTGGGCGAAGCGGTATGGGGCAACGTGGATCGTTCGATCTAGTTCTAATCTAATGGCTGGGAGTCATCGTCGACGCGAGACAACTCCGGCAAGAACGAAACACGAAAGAGGTGGTGAGGAAGGGCGGCGGGGATCGAGGAAGGGGATGGAGGCCGGGTGGTTGGAGATGCTCTCCATCGGGCCAGAGGAAGAGGGCAACAGGGATTACGGGGCAAGGAGGTGGGGATCAACACGAAACAGACAAGGTGGGCCTGGTGAGGAGTTCCTGTGCGGGGGTGAGCGAACGTGGGATCTGGGATGGGAACGGGGTGTGTGTGTTGCGTGCATGTGCCTGGGAGTGGCGACGGCTGGGTGGAGGGGTGGGGTTAGGGTTAGGGATATGTAGGGATTAGGGTTCCACCGACTGGGCCTTTTGGGCCTAGCCAGTTAGGTCTAGGTTTTATTTTTATTTATATTTAAAATATTTTATGTTTCTTTTCTTTTGTATATTAAACATTTTGTAAATAACTTTACACGTTTTAAAATAGAAAAAATATAGTTTGAATAAAGAATGAGATGTAATGTAGAAAACAATATAGGTTTATAGAAAATAGTTTTGAGGCAAAGTATGCAACAATGATGTCATGATGATGCACAAATTCGAAACAACATGCAATTTCTAGTAGTGGTTTTACCCGGGGTGCTACAGAAACCCTAGCTCCACAGCAGTCCTACCATCGATATGAACCTAGCAGTTCGCCGCTGGTGCTCCTCCTTGTACGTGTGGATACCAGCAGAGGTGTTGTGCGATCAGCACCAGGACGATCGGATCGTGAGGACTGCACTGCATCAACTGACGCGCTTCATTAGTAATCCGCAACTGCGCGTCTAGTGGTAAACCTCGTGGCCTTCTACCTCAGCTAGATCTTGGGATCACCACGTTAGAGGAAAAAGTTTTGTTTTATCTCTGCGTGGCCCAACAGATCTAATCCGTGCGATTTCATTTAGATCATGCAGCTCACATTGATTGATCCGTGCAAATCGGTATCAGCCAATAGAATTATTCCACGTGGCCTAGCATGTCTGTTTAAAATTCCAGAAATGATTTTTGAATGTTTAAACTTGTAAATTCAATAACTTTTGTTCTGTTTATCCAAAAATGCAAATAAGATATCAATGGAATCAGAAAAATAAATCCTACACATATGTAGGCTTAGTTTTGTATTTTGCCTCTATTAAAATAGAATTTTATGCAGAGACATTTGTATACCTATTTTGTGTATTAAAATTATTTGGAAAATGTTTTAAAGATCTAATTAAGTTTATTTGGTGTATAAATGTTTAGTTTATTGATCAGTACTGTTTTAGTTGTCTTGGTTGGTTTAGAAAAATCATCAAATGACATTTGCATGCATTCTTATATTTTTGTTTGATTATTTAAAATGTGAATTTGGTGCTATCATTTTATGTGTAGATTTTGGTGCTAGTGGTGATTGTGACTGTGAGGATTGTTATTACTCTCCCAACTACCAAGGCAAGTGTTGCTTCATATTTTTATCCCAATATTTTTACTATGCATTACTAATATTTTGTATAGGGCTTGCATGTTAATTTTTGCTAAGTATCTATATGCTATGCTTGGGAAATCCTAGTAGTTGTAGAATTGTTAGGATTTTCTCTAAGTTAAGATACTTGCAATTGCCATGCTTAGCCTAGCTAGTAGCAACCAAGGGTGGTTTATATACACATGCTATGGAAAATATTGCTAAGTCTTTGACTTGTTTTGCTTAATAAAACAACTAAGTGAATGAAACACCTGGGTGGAATGGTAATTGCATGGATGGATTTTGGTTGTGTGGTTACCCGGGCCCATTGTTCAATGGTCTACCCTGTGTATCTCACTTGTGGAATGCCACCCAGGAACAAAGGGATTTGAGATGCCATATGTTAAGAAGCTTCTAGTGCAGCCACATGGCATTATGGGCTCTGCCTGGATCATATAGGTTGCAATAACTTAGCCAAATGGGCAGTTGGTGGTAGAGGGTGATATCTTTTGAGCGCGTCCATTCTGTTCTAAGGGAAGGCTTCTAAAAGATCCCATCTTGATGAAAAGCAAGTCTTGTGGGGAAAGTGCACCACCTCTACAGAAGGAAGAATCTAAGTTCTTAGCCGTGTCCCCGGAAATGGAAAATTTGAGCATCAAGACATGGAAGCTATCAAGAATCTCCTCATCCCAATTTCTAAGTTAAAAACTGGTGGTTGAACAAAAGGGTAAAGGTTCAACAATGTCTATTGGTGGTTCCTTGGGAGTTTTTGCCAAACAAAAACTTAGTGTTTTCAACTGATAGGTAAAACCTATTTTGAGCAAAGCAAACCTAAACTACACTTAGCCAAATTCATGTAGAAGCTAGATACTATTATTCTGCTAAGGTATCACTTGCCAATACTATTCCAATGTATTGACCCACTGTGGCTATAACTTGTGATGTTGCAGGTTACTCTGATGAGGATTAGGGTTATGAGTCTACACTCAACATGCTTGCCTGTGGCACATGAAGATGAAGACTTTTATTTATATTGTTAAGTTAAACTCTTGTACTAGCCTATGGCTATGGAGTTGTAAAAGACTATGTTATCTCTGGAATGACGATGTAATAATGACCTTTGTTTCTGTGTACTTCATCTTAAAATGTGGATGCTAGCAATTGATCCAGGGACTAGCATTGCAATCACAGGGACATTTACCTCTATAAAGGTGGGGTCTTACATTGGCATAGTGTCCTTTGTTTCCACACTTGAAACATGTGACAAGGTTGATGTCTTGAGGTATCTTCTTCTTTTTTTTTGGACATTCATTGGCATAGTGTCCCATCTCTTTGCAATTGTAACATTGCTCTTGGCTTTTGTCCTTCTTCTTATTTTTGGGTCTCTCCAAAGCTAGGAGTTCTTCTAGTTCATGCTCTTCATATCTCACCTCAAAGGTGGGAAATCTTTCTCTCTTCTTGGGGAGTTATTAGAGATATGACCTTCTTCTCCACAAGAGTAGCAACACTTTGTGGTCACTTTGGGTATGGTTCTATGAGGCATGGTTCTGACTTTGCCTTCATCCTTCTTGATAGAAGTTGTTCCTTTATGGAGGTTTCCAAACATTTGATGCATTCCATCTTGTTTAATTTGTTGAACTATAGGATAGATGTGGCATTGGATAGGGACATGATCATTTCCTTCACATGGGAAACAAGTCACTTGAGATGTGGGGCATTAATTAGTTGGATGTTTCTCTTCACAATTAGGGCATTGATCCTCATGCTCTTTGGAAGTGTGTTTCATGTCTCCACAAATATTGCAATCTTGGGTTCCTTCTATAATATCATCCTTGATTTCATTGTTGTCACAATCTCCTTGGGAAGTATTGAAGGGAATATGCCCGAGAGGCAAAAATAAAGTGGTTATTATCGTATTCCTTATTTATGATAAATGTTTATTTTACATGCTATAATTGTATTAATACGGAAACGTTAATACATGTGTGTTTAATAAACAAAAAAAGGAAGTTCCTAGTTATGCCTCTCTTATAAACTAGCTCGTTGATTAACATGATGATCAAAGTTTCCTGATCATGGACATTGGATGTTGTTAATAACGAGGTCACAACATTAGTGTAATGATGTGATGAACATTCATCCGAAGTATAGCATTACGATCAAAGTCATTGAGTTTATATTGCTATAACAACTTACGAAGTGATCCTAATCCTTAGACCATGAGATCATGTCAATCACTAACACCGGAAGAGTTTCTTGTTGACATCAAACGTCACACCGTAACTGGGTGATTATAAAGATGGCTTCAGAACTACAAAAGTGTTATGTTGAGGTCCATGGATCGAGAGTGGAATTTGTTCACCCGATGACGGATAGATATGCTCTGGGCCCTCTCGGTGATATCACATTGATTAGCTTGCAAGCAAGTGATTTGATCACTAGAATGTTATATCACAGGAACGAGAAAAGAGTGCATGTCGGTAACGAGATCAAACTAGGTATGGATATACCGATGATCAAATCTCGGACATGTAATATATCGTGAAACAAAGGGATTAAGATACTAGCGTAAAAGGTTCACACGATCACAGAAGTCATCGTTGAATGTGTGGGAGTCAGTATGGATCTCTAGGTCCCGCTACTGATTATTGATCGGAGAAGGGTCTCGATCATGTCCGCATTATTTGCGAACCGTAGGGTGACACACTTAAGGGATGCCGACACCATTCGGAGCAAATGATATGCCAGAAAAAGAAAAAGGAAAGCGCAGGAATTTATTTCACTAGACACCGGAACTGTTTCGGTTGAAATTGCTGAAACTGGTTCTGCATGTGAAATTGAAATGTTGTAAGGGGTTTTATGTGAATGTTTGTTAATTAAAGTAATTAAAAAAATTCTGAATAAATAAATAAAAGAGTTTTATTTAAATGAGAGCTTGCATTAAATTTGGTGGAAATTTAATGCATGTGAGTGGATTTTTGAGTGGAGGCTTTTTAATGGGAGTGGAGGCTTTTCATTTTGAGTGGGAGCTCCACCCACATGAATGTGGAAGAGGTGGGGGCAGCCCCATGGCTGGGCACCATGCCCCTTGGGTGCCCCCTCTCTCCTATAAAATGCCCCCCTCTCCTCCTCTCAAAGCACACCTCCTCGTGAAGGATCTCTCTCCCCCTCTAGTATTTATCCCCCATGGTCTCGGACTAGCGAGATACATGTTCCCGGTGGCTATTCGGCAAGAAAGAGTTGTGCTTCCGCTGCATCGCTGGAGCGAGGAGGCGGAGGTTGCTCGGTGCCTCGAACGTGTGTGCGAGCACGGATGCGCTGCTGTTTTGCGGCGCTAGGACTTCCTCTCGATCTTGAGATCGGCAAGAGATCGTCTACATCAACCACGAGTTTGGAATCGTTAAGATTTGTCGGTCTTCAAGGGTATGTTCTCTACGGATATACATCCGCCCGTTGTTTGTATCTAGTAGATAGATCTTGGTACATAGTTGTTCCCATCGTAGGAAATTTTTTGTTTTCTATGCTGCGAACCCTACAGTGGTATCAGAGCCGGATCTATGCGTAGATACTTTGCACGGGTAGTACACATATGAGTATGTGGGCGATGATGATTATTTTATTGCTTCTTAGTTGTACTTTGGATATTGGTGGCATAGTGGGATGAAGCGGCCCGGACAAACTTTACATGTCCTCGCACATGAGACCTGTTCCACGCTTGACATGCAACTAGTTTTGCATAAGTGGCTAGCTGGTGTCTGTCTCTCCCACTATAGTCAATATATAATTTGCAACGAGTTGTCAACAATTTGGTTATCCTCGTTGTGGTTCATTTTCGTAGGTAAGAATGGTTCTATCTTCGAAAGCCCTAAGCCACGTAAAACTTGCAATGGATAAATTAGAGGCGTCTAGTTTAGATTGTTGCTGGGCTAGTGTTATGATATGGTAATGTTGTAAGTAGAAGTATGAGATGATACTCTTACAACACACATAGCGTGTAAGTTCCATATACCTTGGCCTTACACATAAAGGTATGATAGAGATCATACCACGGTGCACATGATGGAGATCATATGCGGGAACCATATCATTTCACTTATTAACATGAGATGTTTGATAGCATCTTATATTGCTTGTTTGGCGTTTTATTAGCATAATAAGATGATCCCTCGTTTAGATATCAAGATAAAAATGTGTTCTTCCTTAAGTATGCACCGACAATGTTTCGTCGCTTCAAGACATCACGTGATGATCGGGTGTACTTGAATCCACGAGCATATCTCGGGTGTAAGACAGTTACACACGTGAATACTAAGGTTCTTACTTGGCGAGCCTTGCATGTACAGACATGTCCTCGGAACACGGATCGAAAGGTTAAGCATGAGTCATATAGTAGATATGATGCCCATTTGATGCTCGCCTTTGAAGCTACACCGACTCACGTGATGATCGGACTTGGTGTAGTGGATTTGGTTCATGTAATCACCAAAAAGGCACGAGGGATGTCGTTTTTGAGTGGGAGTTCATTTCTAATTTGGATTAGTAGAACTCAATTTATCATAAATTAAATCAAAGTGAATTTGCATAATTTGTTGTAGTCATTGGCATTCGTTCACCACCTTATGCTTAGTTATAATTGAGATAATAGAACTATAGAATTCTGGATATATACTTTAAGAACTGGTATCGTATTGTGTTGAGTGTCAATCTAAAGTTTAAAGTCCTATTGCAAACTTTCAGCAAACTCTGTTTACTCCATGAAATTTAATCATTGGTATTAAATCAAGAGTAACAATTCCAGTGTTAGTATCTTAAGTATCATGTTTGCCTCCATGATTCTTGATTGTTTTAATATCAAGTTTATCTAGGAGCTGAAAGAATTGTTTCAGAAACCATCATGTGTGGAAGATATAATGATCTGAAACAATGTTTTGGTTGCAATATGATAGAGTATAATATATGTTCTCATATTGGATGAGAATTTACGAAGGTTGGAGATGCTAAACATCCTAATCATCCAAAAGGGTTTTGGAAAGTAATGTTATACTCACGATTCGCCTTTATAAGCTACAGTAGCTTGATCATGAAAGTCGTCATGATAAGGATGAATAGAAGATGTATGTAAAGTGTTTACTACACTAAAAGATTACTAAAGAATGGATTTTGAAAGAATACCGATCATTTTGATGATGGTGATCTACTTCAAAGTGCAAGTCCAAAGGTATTATTATTTGAATATACACGCTTTGGACTATGTGTCATGTATATGACGCCACTTTTGATGTTGATAGATTCTTTTAAAAAGGAAAAGGAAATGCTGGAAGAGAATCTATAAAATATATTTGGCAGAAAAGAAAAGACTGGAAATATCCAGTTTAGATATATAGATGATATACATGTTATGGTTGTATTATTTGCTTGTTAAACAATGTGGTTCTTGGGTATTGGATACCGAATTGGTTGGTATGAAATTTCATACGAAACGACGCAATTCATGAACCACAATGGCCTAAGTAACTAGCAAGAGAATATGTGATGATGTTCATCGAAAACAAACAAACCGTTGTTTGTATTTCTCATTGACATCAAAGCTTGACTTCAAGATTTGTTTTAATAATTGTTATTTAAATCAGGTATTATGAGAACAAAGGTTGTTCAAATAATTACCGTATTCCATATAAGATGGATGATTTAAAAATCTAGTTGGAGAAATCACATCCATAAAACCTAATGCTAAAATGTCGCAAGACAAATGATTGAAAGATCACTTACGAAGTGACATCGCTGTTTAAATTATATTGGAAAGAAAACATGAAGAATCTCCATATTCATGGATTTTTGGAGTCTTTGATTTGATCAAGTGACGCTTGTGAGACTTTCCTCGGGATAATTAAAAACTTCGTTCAAAGGCCAAAGAAGAACGAACGACTAAAATCTTGGAATTTATACATATCGATGTGTGTAGTCCATTATTTATAGTCGTAAGCGATGGGTTTCAACTTCATATACTTTCTCCGGAAATTTGAGTGAATGGCACTTAATGAGAATGAAGTATGAAATATTTGAAAATGTTTCAAATAATTTCAAGATGAAGTGAAAATCATTGTGACAAGAAAAAAATGAATTATGATTTAATCATAAAGGGATTTATTTGAGTTACAAGTTTAGCAAAACACCTAGATTTACATCTCCCGAAACACCATAGGAATATGGAGTGTTTGAGATTTGTAATGAAACCTTGTTTGACATGGTTGGATCAAAGGTGTTATTTATAAAACTGCCATTATGTTTTAAAAGATTAAAGCTTTAGAGACTTCCGCTTTTACACTGAAAAGAGCTCCATCTTGATCCGTTGAAATGACACCATATGAGTTATGGTTTGGGGTAAAACCCAAGTTGTCATTTCTTAAATTTTGGTATGCTAAACATAAGTAAGATGTTTACAACCGAAGTCGGATGAGCATGTCTTTGTAGGTTATTTCGAATAACAATTGGTTATTCCTCCATAACACCAAGGACAAAAGGGTTTGTCGCTTGAAACGTGAAGTTTCTTGAAGAAGGAATTTTTCATAAATGTTAAGTGGGAGGACAATAGAACATTGATAAGGTTAACGAACCTTAGCTATATGTGCTGAGTTGTGCAGCGCCGGAAAATGTTCCGGAGGCAGCCAGAATGCTCATGGATTACGTGCCTCAAAGGTTGCGGTCACGGAGGCCTAAAGTTCCTATTGAACAAAGAAGGTCAGATAAACAATCAAATGATTAAGATTTGAGAGTAAATCATTATTGTTTGACAATGATGAACCAGCTATATGCAAAGAAGCGATGATGGGCCCTGACTCCGTCAAATGGCTTGAAGCCATAAAATCCGTGATAGTTCCATACACGAGAAATCAAGTTTTGAACTTGAAAGACCCTCCGGAAAGGTGTAAAAACCTATCGGTCGTATTTGGATCTATAAAGAAACAAACATGGATGTTTCACATCTACGAAATAGTCGACATGTCGTAAAGTATTTTACGACAATGTTCAAGGAGTTGACTATGACAAGATTTGATCTTTCATAGCGATATTTAGTCTGGACGGATTAAAGTAGCAACCACTACATATAATTTGGTATATGGTAGATGAATAAACAAAACAAAGTTATTTTAATAGAATGGTTACCTAGGACGTGTACATGACACGATCCAAAGGGTTTTATTAATTCAAAGGATGCTAAAAGGGGCATGCAAACTTCAATGGTTGAAGTAAGCATCGCGGAGTTAGAATCTTCACCATGATGAAAAAGGAGTTTTTCATTAGGAGACGATGAAGATGCTTGCATTTGCAAGAAATTAAGTGGGAGTGCTGAGACACATTTCTAATACATTATGTGGATGACATCTTGTTGATTAGAAATGATGTATCTTTTATTGACAAAGGTTAAGAATTTCATTTCGATGAAATACTTAGGCAAAACCCGAATATTTAGCATGAATGTCTATAGTGGATAGACTGTGACGCTAATATGGTTGTGCCGAACGTACATATATAAGATATTGAAGGAGTTCAATATAGAAACAACAAGAAATGGTTCTTGTCGCATGGAAAAGGAATTGAATCAGGACTCAAGTGTATCGACACTTGATAAGTGAAACAAGATTCAAGTGCTTTGACACTTGATGAGTGAAATCACGAGAATGTTTTGATTAATCATACCATGATATGTACACATCCAGATATGTCCTATGCTCTAAGTGTTATGAGCATATACCAGAATGAATCATAAAATGATCATTGGACGATAGTGAGGATATTCTTATGATCTTTTGGAAGAACTAAGAATATATTTGTGTAGAGGTGACAAACAATTACAAATAGTTCATTGTAAAGCGTAACATTGATACTAGTTTTGTCACAAGATATAAATTAAGTTTATCTCAATTTAAACTATGAGTGGCTCAATGAAATGGAAAGGAGTTTTCATGATGGATTTGGATGTATTCCAAAGTTAAGACATTGTAACGAATACTACAACAAAAGGCTAAGTATATGACTGCTATAGTAGTAGCAAAGGAGGGAATTTGTGTCAAGTAGTTTGTTATCAAACTAAGGTGTTGTTCGTAATGGGCTAACACTAAAGATATATAGTGTGACAATAGTATCGACATGTTTTAACCCCAAGGAACTAAAGGTCTCACCAAAAGACCAAATTTATACAATGCCATCTCATTGGAGAATGAGTGATGCGTGGAGACGCAAAGACATGCAAATACACGGACAAAGCATCGATCCGTAGATTATGTTAACCACTTGCGATATGCATATGGAACACCAGAAAGCCATAGGTGTTCAATACACAAAGTTTTCAAACTAGATTATTGTCTCTAGTGCAAGTGGGAGACTGAAGGGAATATGCCCGAGAGGCAATAATAAAGTGGTTATTATCGTATTCCTTATTTATGATAAATGTTTATTTTACATGCTATAATTGTATTAATACGGAAATGTTAATACATGTGTGTTTAATAAACAAAAAAAGGAAGTTCCTAGTTATGCCTCTCTTATAAACTAGCTCGTTGATTAACATGATGATCAAAGTTTCCTGATCATGGACATTGGATGTTGTTAATAACGAGGTCACAAAATTAGTGTAATGATGTGATGAACATTCATCCGAAGTATAGCATTACGATCAAAGTCATTGAGTTTATATTGCTATAACAACTTACGAAGTGATCCTAATCCTTAGACCATGAGATCATGTCAATCACTAACACCGGAAGAGTTTCTTGTTGACATCAAACGTCACACCGTAACTGGGTGATTATAAAGATGGCTTCAGAAGTACAAAAGTGTTATGTTGAGGTCCATGGATCGAGAGTGGAATTTGTTCATCCCGATGACGGGATAGATATGCTCTGGGCCCTCTCGGTGATATCACATTGATTAGCTTGCAAGCAAGTGATTTGATCACTAGAATGTTATATCACAGGAACAAGAAAAGAGTGCATGTCGGTAACGAGATCAAACTAGGTATGGAGATACCGATGATCGAATCTCGGACATGTAATATATCGTGAAACAAAGGGATTAAGATACTAGCGTAAAAGGTTCACACGATCACAGAAGTCATCGTTGAATGTGTGGGAGTCAGTATGGATCTCCAGGTCCCTCTACTGATTATTGATCGGAGAAGGGTCTCGATCATGTCCGCATTATTCGCGAACCGTAGGGTGACACACTTAAGGGATGCCGACACCATTCGGAGCAAATGATATGCCAGAAAAAGAAAAAGGAAAGCGCAGGAATTTATTTCACTAGACACCGGAACTGTTTCGGTTGAAATTGCTGAAACTGGTTCTGCATGTGAAATTGAAATGTTGTAAGGGGTTTTATGTGAATGTTTTTAATTAAAGTAATTAACAAAATTCTGAATAAATAAATAAAAGAGTTTTATTTAAATGAGAGCTTGCATTAAATTTGGTGGAAATTTAATGCATGTGAGTGGATTTTTTAGTGGAGGCTTTTTAATGGGAGTGGAGGCTTTTCATTTTGAGTGGGAGCTCCACCCACATGAATGTGGAAGAGGTGGGGGCATCCCCATGGCTGGGCGCCATGCCCCTTGGGTGCCCCCTCTCTCTTATAAAAGGCCCCCCTCTCCTCCTCTCAAAGCACACCTCCTCGTGAAGGATCTCTCTCCCCCTCTAGTATTTATCCCCCATGGTCTCGGACTAGCGAGATACAAGTTCCCGGTGGCTATTCGGCAAGAAAGAGTTGTGCTTCTGCTGCATCGCTGGAGCGAGGAGGCGGAGGTTGCTCGGTGCCTCGAACATGTGTGCGAGCATGGATGCGCTGCTGTTTTGCGGCACTAGGACTTCCTCTCGATCTTGAGATCGGCAAGAGATCGTCTACATCAACCACGAGTTTGGACTCGTTAAGCTTTGTCGGTCTTCAAGGGTATGTTCTCTACGGATATACATCCGCCCGTTGTTTGTATCTAGTAGATAGATCTTGGTACATAGTTGTTCCCATCGTAGGAAATTTTTTGTTTTCTATGCTGCGAACCCTACAAGAGTTGCTTATCATGTTGATCATTTGATTGGTCATCCTTTGCAACAATTGGGATTGGATTTCCAAAAACTTTTGCATGGTTGGGTCTAACTCTTTGTTGTTGGCTAAAAACTGAGTTGTCACTTGATTCAACTGGGCTTGAGTTGCTATTAGTTGTTCTCTCATGTGCATCTCTTGGTTGTTGTTGTGACCATCCTTGATGTTGGAGTTTCTTAGAGAAGTCATCTGTTTGGGTTGGATTGGGATTAGATTAGGCAAAATATTTCTAAGGAAGAAGTCTATCACACACAACAATTCACACAAGGCAATGTGCAAGCAATCACAAACAAACATTTCACTCAAACAACAAGGTTCAAGCACATTTTTAGGCAACAAAATATTTTTGCAACACCACATAAGTTGGTGGGTTTAAACTAATCACTAGTATGGTGGTCCAACTATATGGTTTTCTTGAGATCATTCCATTCTTCTTTGTTGTTTCTTCTTGAACAAGATCATAGTTTCCTTGGAAAAATTATTGCACCTTGGTCACAAAACTTCAAAGGTGATGATGGTTCCTTCTAAGTTGTGTTTCTTTAGTCTCCAAGTCTTTAGTATTCTTCTTATCTCACTTGTAGTCCTTAGTGATATCCAGGTTGAAGTCCTTGGTGAAACTAAAGTTGAAGTCATTTGAGTTGGTGAAGTCCTTTGCTCAACTTGAAGTCTTTGCTCATGTTAAAGTCTTTGCTCATGTTGAGGTTTTTTCCATCAAGTTGAAAAGGAAGAGATGTAGAATCAAAACCAAAAAGGTTGAGGAAAGAATTTACAAGACTATTTGTAAATAATTTTTGAACAAATACAACTCCTATTTTTGTAAGGGGTTTTGTCCAATCCTAGGGTTACAATCCTACAGGCAACACAGTGCTCTGATACCATCTGTAGAGGTCCCAACCTTTAATAAGGTAGAGATCCCTATGTTTACAATGCTAGTCCCTAGATCAATAGCTATCATCCACAGTTTAAGATGTAATATCAAGAAACAAAGGTCATAATACAACTTTATAACCAGGAATAAAATAATTCATTACATCTTACATAGCTCATTTGGCTATCTCATTACAATGCAGCAGAAACAACTATGTAGCATGGAGTCATTCATCTTCAAAGTGCCACATGCAATCATGTTGGTTGTAGACTTGTAATCCTAATCAACACACTTCACTAACATCAAACAAACCTGCAACATAATAAATTATAGCCACAAGGGTCAATACATTTGAATTGTATTGTCAAGTGATACTATTGTAGAATAGTGGTATCTATCATCTATATGCATTTGGCTAAGTGGAGCTTAGGCTTGCTTTGCTCAAAATAGATTTTCCTTATCATTTGGAAACACTAAGTTTCTGTTTGTGAAAATCACCCAAGGCATTTACCAATAGAAATTGGTGATCCTTTAACCCTTGTTCAACCACAAGTTTTAACTTAGAAATTGGGATGAGGAGATCCTTGATAGCTTCCATGTCTTGATGCTCAAATTGTCCATTGCCGGGGACACGGCTAAGTACTTAGATTTTACTCTCTCGAGAGGTGGTGCACTTTCCCCACAAGACTCGACATGCATCGAGACAAGATCTTTCAGAAGCCTTCCCTTAGACCAAAATGGACGCGTTCCCAAACCTATCACCCCCTACCACCAACTGTCCATCTGTCCAAGTTATTGCAACCTATATGATCCAGGCAGAGCCCATAATGCCATGTGGCTGCACTTGAAGCTTCTCAACATTTGACATCTCAAATCTCTTTGTTCCTCGGTGGCATTCCACAAGTTAGATACACTAGGGTAGGCCATAAATATGAGTCCCTGTGTACCACTCAACATAACCCATTCACAACCATTCCACCCAGGTGATTCATTCACATAGTTGTTTTATTAAACAAAACACAAGTCAATGACTTAGAAATATTTCATATCATGAATATAATCCACCCTTGTTTTATACTGGCTAAGCTAATCATGATAGTAGTAGGTATCTTAACTTAGGTAAAATTCTTCTAAGGCTTCATCTACTAGGATTTCCCATGGCATAGTTAACACATAGAAAATTCCATGCAAGTCCTACTTAGAAATATCACTAATGCATAGTGAAAATAATGGTACAAAAGTATGAAGCACCACTTGCGTTTTTGGTGGAGAATATAAGTTCACTCCTTGATCTTGCAATAGTCACACTCTTCAAATTTCACTACAATTCAATCAAGGCACAAATTCAAACTAGCATTCAAAAAATTCATCACATGAAATGAATAAACAAGGCAATGCATGTAAGCATGCAAAAGATTGTTTTATTTGGAAAGGTGGTTTCTAATTGGCTATAAACATTTTAAAACACCTTTTGGTCATTTGTAAAAGTGGCAAGGTCATTTGAAAATAAGTTAGTGAAAATGGCCATTTAAATCATTTTTGTTTTGCTAGAAATGATTTAAATCAAAGTAATATTTTTTAGTGGTTGCCAAATATATTCTTAAACACAAATTTTAGTGTTTATGGTCAAACTATTTAAAAACAAAATCATTTACAAAAGGTTTCACTCAAAAACTATTTTTAAATCAAGCAACATTTTATTTTATTCAAAATGCCTTTAAAACAAGTAATAATTTTACTAGGGTTAATCAAATACATTTTTAAATCCAAAACAAGGTTTTAGGGTAAGAGAGTTTAATTCAACCCATTTGCAAAAGGTTATACTCAAAAACTATTTTCAAAACATAATCAATAATTTTATTCTACTACTACATGCTTTTATTCAAGGAATAATTCCTTAGTGTCACAAAATATACTTTTAAAACCATAAGTTGGTTTTTATGGTCAGTAGGTTCAAAACAAACCATTTACAAAATATTTTACCCTAAAAACATTTTTAGAATAATTTTTATACTCAAATTAGGCCTACACATATTTCTGCAAAAACAACCAATTTTCCAAAAGCAATTCACTAAACAAAGGGCATGGTTGGATAGTATTATTTTTCTTGATTCCAATGATATAAAGTTTGCAAATTTTGGACGTGTGGATCAAAAGTTATGAATTTTTCAAATCCAAATATCTAATAGAAATGTTTCTGTCTATTTAAAACAAAAATGTGCCACGCGTCACGTTTCTACTGGCTGATACCGTTTCGTCTGTATCGTCTAACACGGCACGTTGGATCTAAAGTGTATCGTGCGGCTCTGATCTAATCATACCGGTTCGCTTAAGTGATTCTATCTACGTCATAGGATCAAGATCTAACGGTCCTAACCACACGACCATATCCTGGCGGTGTGGCGCAACGGCGAGCGGCGGAGCACTCTGTCCGCGGTGGTTCCGACGCAAAAGGAAGCAAGGGAGAAGGGGAAGACGCTCACCAGATTCGTCGTGGAGCGCTAATACTCAACGTGCTCGTGGGGAGGTAGGGGCGCTCGGATGTGTCGTCGATTGCTCGCCGTAGTTCCTTCTGGCGATGGGCGCTCACTGATGATGACGGAGGCGACGCTACGGTGCGAGCTAGGACACAAAAACGGCGACGTTAAATGCAGGCGGGGTCGGGGATCATACACATATCAACGAGAGGGAGAGGGGAAGTCATACAGTACCAGGGCGTCGCCGGAGTGGATGCAGACGACGGCAACGCTCAGATGGTTTGCTTGCCGACGTTTCGGAATGCGCGTGAGTGAGCTGGTGCTACGGGAAGTGTGTGTCAACACCCGGATTTTTAATCCCAGATGCCTGTTATGCCATACATCGCAATCCCAGGATTACCATTTTTGCGAGACATAACAGAATTGGATACCATAGTACATCATCCATTACAAACGATTCATAAGTTCTTACACGAATAGGGATCTCATGATCCAGTACTTAATACAACATCAAGCAGCGGAATACGTAATAATAACGGTAGCGTAGGCGAAGCTCCATCTTCGGGGTCACAGGCAATGCTGACGATGGGAGATGATCCTAGTTGTCGTAACCTTCCTGGGGTCCATTCTCCAGGTACTCCTCTTCATAGTCTGGCCATGGGAATAGCCAGGGACAAAGCCATGAGTACTCTTTAAGTACTCGCAAACTAATACTAACAGGTAAAGGGGTTTTTGGATAATAGGACACTAGGCTCTAGGGTTGTTTTGCAAAAGCCAGATTTATCTCTACTAAGTTCCAAAGCTAGTCACAATTTTATAACTCCTAGGTGGGATCTTGTAACTCATATCACAACTCTGTTGTGGTCAAGTCAAAGTCTCAATTCATTTCACAAGTCATTTTTGAAAAGTCTGCCGGGGGAACAGTATGGCCACTCCAACTGTCAAAATCATGACGCTTATTCGAATAGTTTGACACTCTGCAGAGATTGTACACTTTCACCACAACATTTGATACATCAGTCAGGAACAAATCCTGAATTCACCATACTCAGTATGCGGATAATCAATCCTAACCTTTCAGTTACACTCCCTAGTATAAGCACCTCTCCTGTGAGTTTGGCCTTCCAACCATGACCAACTGTCATCTTGGGTACTGCACAGGTGGACAATCTTCACAAGGTAGCCTCAGCTCAGACCTTGGTCGTGAGGGAACTAATACTAAGGTATATAAGTTTCCATTCAAGCCCTACCCAATCTTCGGGTATTGTGGTTGTACGATAAAATTGGAATGGTATCGCATCCAGACAACCATCAGTTTTATAAAGGGCTAAGGCTCATGCCTCAACATTTTCATCACCAAAATCATCAAGTGTTCGGAAAAACATGTCCAAAACATTTCAATAGAATGATCCATCATTCCAAGGTTTTCATAACCATTTTTCCACCAAGTATTCCCATCTAAAGTTGATCAAGTTTTATGCTTAGCACTATTATCTACAGGTGGGGGTAAGCAATAATGAGGGGTGGTAAATTAGTGGAGTTCTAACTAAGTTCAATCTCATGCCTTAAGATGACATCAAGATTATCTAGCTTAGGCCAAATTTTATGCTCTTTATGCAACCTTCAGATAACTTTCTAGTATCTACCAATCTCTTAAGTAAACTCTAAGCAAGCTTTGATAAAGAAATCAAGTAAGAGGCTTGAAAGTAAAGATAGGATTGGTTTATCAAGTGGGTATGATCACATATGCTTAAGGCATATAGTAGGCATAGTAACAAGTATTGGCTTGCATAGGTAAAGTATCTTGCAAGTGTTAGCTTGCATCAATATCGGTATAAGCTTGCAAGTATTGGCTTGCATAGGTATACTCTCAGCTTGCCTTGTGCAGAGCAGTGGTTGAAGTTCTCCTTGGCTTCTTCTTCGTAGTATCCTCCTTCCTCCTCGTATCCTTGGTCGGTACTAGCGTCTATGAATAAATACGAGGTACACAATCACCAAACAATACTTAACTACTTGCAATCATCACACACAAGGGTCCTATAGATGATCTAGCATCATCTCTAACATTACAAGGTTAAGGCTTGGTTTAATTCCTTTTATTTTTAGAAAAGTAATTTCTACTCATTGAAAAACTACTTAAGATTTAATATTCTCCAAACCAAACATGGGATCATGTTGACACATGTCATCACCACATATTGTAGTCCAGGGGAATGTGATTTAAAGTGGTGTCACAATTTAATAAGGTTTTACCCTTTTATTCTAATTAATTAAAGTGGCTAGAAATGCCTATGTAGCATTCTTTTATTACTTGAACATTATTTCTGCAAGTAAACCTATATATTTTTATATATTCTGAAAGGTATGGTTAAATGTGATTTTTGAGAGTTGGAATCAACTCAAAAGCTATTATGGTTTAAATTTGAAAAATGTTTGAATGCAGAAAAGCTTCTGCCTTGTTATTTTTACCATGGGTGATCGATAGATCCAAATGACTTGAATCCAACGGGCTTGGATTCAGCATTCCCAGAACTTTCTAACAAAATTAGTTTCATTCAATTTGGTGCACTGAATCGATCTGGATTGATTTTTGAAGTTGGGTACAGAAGTGTGTTTGGAATAAAAAGAAAAAGGTTTAATTCAAATAACTGGGCTGCGCGGGAAACGATACTGGGTCGGCCTGCTAAGCGCAGTGCTCCCGCGGGCTGCTTAAGTGGGTGTCCCCACTTGCCAGTGAGACAGGGAGGGGCGAAGCGGTACGGGGCAACGTGGGTCGTTCGATCTGATTCTAATCCAATGGCTGGGAGTCATCATCGACGCGAGACAACGCCGGCGAAAAAGAAACCTAGCGCAGCCAGTGAGGGGTGCTGGGGGCTCACCGGGGTGCTAGCGAGGGTCGACTAGGCGGGTGAACGACAAAGTCAACGACGGCGAACTCAAGGGTGGTCGCGGCAGCTCCTGGGGTGGACGAAATTGATGGCGCCCTTCTTCTCCAGAGGCGGCGGGCTCCGGTGAAATTCCGGCGGGGTGGTGCTCGCCTTGCTCCGGGAACGGTGTGGCATGATCAGTGAGGAGAGGAGAGTGAGATGGTGTGAAGAAATCGAGCGGGGGTGGCCTATATTTATAGTCGAGCGAAGGGACCGACGGGGCGCATGGTGAGCTCGTCGGGGGCGGTGTTACAGGCGGCTATTGGCATGGGCGATGGTAGGGGACGGTGCGGTGTCTCCTGGCGATGCTCAACGACATGGTTTAGAGGCGTGGGGTGGTGCGGCTTGGTCTGGAACGGGCGATGCTCTGCACAGAAGAGGTGGCGTCTTCGACGGCGAGCGGTGGCTGTGCGTAACGGGGCGGTGAACGAGGATGTCTGGTGGTCTCCTGGGTCGGTGGGGAGCATGTATGCACGCGGTGAGGGTGGGGCGCGGTCTGTGGGATTCAGTCGAGGGTGGCGCTCTGGCGCACTCTCGGCATGGTCGCTGGCGGTCTGGGTGTGGTCTGTGCGTGTGGTCCAGGGCTTGGCAACGCTCGCGGCTGGGATAGTGAGTGGTGGTGGACGGTGGGCTGCCTCCCAGACATGCTGGCTAGGCTTGTGTCTCCTCCTAGCTTGCTGTCGACATGGGGGTGACATGGGTGTGCTCGGCTGTTCACCATTGATGGCAATGGCAAGCTCACAGTGGTGCTAGTGCTTGGTTAATCTTGCTAGAGGATCTACTGAGCTGGTTGTGAGCTAGATAAGGAACCAGTTAGGCAAGAATCACTGCTCACAATAGTGTTTAGGATTTGGATGATTTGTGTCTGCAACCTGTTTGATGAAATGGCCGCATGAAATCAAGTTTTGAATTTTGAAATGATTTTTGGTGGGTTTGCTAGATTGGTGCTGGTGAGTCTGCAGATGCTTGGGTTTTGAAAGTTGAGCTTGTTTGAGTGGTTTTTGAAAAAGTGGGATCTTCCCATATGATAAAGATTCAATTTTGAATTGCCATTTAAACTATGCATTTGAAAGTTTCTAGATAATCACAAGGTGGGCCTTGATACTTTGTTATGAGTAAATTCAAGGGGTGCAAAGATCCAGAAAAGTTTCTGTTAGATTTTGAAAGTTTGAGACAGCCAAAGTAGGCATGGGAGTTAAATTGGTCAAAATGACCATTCCCTTAATATATTTGTTTTGATTTACTTATCTTTATGAAAAGTGTGGGAAATGTTTTAGATGATGTTTATTTCACCTAAGAAACATTTTACAAGCAATGAAACAATCAAACAAGGTGGTTCCAAAGAAGTTCAAAATCCATGCATACACATATGCATGCATTCATAATTTTATTTAGAAAAGTTTTTGTTAACCCTAATTTTGATGATTAGAGTTTGATGATCCAAGCTTAGTATTTTTGGGATGTTACAGTGCGCGGGGAGATGGGGATCATGCTCGTGGAGGTTATAGGCAGAGGGGAGGTGAGGCTTGGCCAGAATTATGGTCGGAGTGTCGTCGGACAGAGGGAGTCTGAGGTCGCAATTCGGGCAGCCTAGGGGCTCCGGTGGCGTGATGACTGGGGGAAAGGAGAGGGGAGGGAGGCGATTAAATGGGCGAGGTTACTGAGCTGAGTCAACGCGGCATTTAGGCGAATTTAAGCTGGCATTGATTGGCAAAAACAGGCGAAGTTTGGGGGAGAATCAGTCGCGAGTGGAGACGATGAACTGGCAAGTGGGGTCAGTTGGTCAGCGAAATAGAGAGGGGTATAGTGGGGTCCGATGGTCAGCGTCTGCGCGGGTTGTTTCACGAGTAGAAGAAAACGGTTCGGGGGGACAGGGAGTAGGCTGCGAGTTGGGCCAGATTGGGTTAACTGGGCTGCTTCTTTTTATTTTTTTCTTCTTCTGTTTTATTTTTCTTTTTCTGTTTTCATTTTCTATTTTGAATTTATTCAATTGATTCAAATACTTGTTTGAATTCAAACTTTTCTCAAAACTTTCAGTAAGTTTTAATATTGTTTATCAATGCATTTTAAAGTCCATTTTAGAATAATTCTTTTATTCTTTTATGGTTTATTATTTATTTAAAATAGGCACTTGTCTTTTATTCAAATAAGATTTTATATATATTTTCAAACTCTTATTTGAATCTAAATTTTTACCAAACCTTTTTTAGTAGGTTTTATTTATTCAAAAAGTGTGTTACATAATTCATTTTGAATTATTTAAAATATTTTAATATGATTTATTAATCATTTAAATTGGGCAATTTGCTTTATTAAAATATGGTTTTAATTCCATATAAATTTTATTCAAATAGTTCTTTTAAGTTAATTAGATAACTTTTTAATCCACTTTGGTAATTTCCCATTTATTATTTTCTCATGACTTAATTAATCATTTATCTAAGGGATTTTGTCTTTATTAAATATAATTTGAATATGGTTTTATCCATATAATTTTATTGGAATAATATTTATCCCTTTATTTTATTTGGATTATCTTTATTTCATTTGCTTATGGATTTAACTCAAGATTTAGATTATCTTCCAAATAATTTTCTTGGGGTTTATTATTTAGGCAAATTGTCTTTATTTAAATAAAATTGGATATTGTTAAATCTTTATGATTTTATTTAAATAACCTTTTACTCTAATAAACTTTCATTTGTTTATGGATTTGGCCAAGATTTAATTTGTCTTCTAAATACTCCTTATTTATTTATTTCTTATTTATCTTATAAAATCCATATCTTTTTATTTAAAGATCCAAAATTGGTGATTCCAATTTGTATACTTTTATTTAATATTTGTTTATCCTTTTAAATATCTTTAGGATTATTTTTCTCACAATTTGGTATGGATTTTAGATAGGAGCTTTATTAGCTTTGAAATTCAATTTCTTTATCTTATTAAATTCATAAGATTTTATCCATGACTCTAAATTAAATGAAACCAATTTTTATGGTTTTATAATATTTTTATTTGTCATTTTGATCACTTATAAATGTTTGTTGACAAATTTTTATATGGAACAAATCCATAGTCTTAGAGTGATCTTGGAAATGATTTTCTTACATTAGGGTTTTAGGGTTTTGGTTTAACTTTTCCAAGTGTTTAAATTTCAAGATACATTTATTTGATGAATGCACTTATCTTGATTGAAATTTGTTGGATTCCCATTTATTCAAAGTTTGTTCAAGATGGGTTTTGATGTTTCCATTTGGAATCAAAAAGTTTCTTTTCACCCTAAATTTCAATAATTATTTATTTTGTTTATTTATTTTTCACATTTCAAAATTTGGAAATTTTTGGGATGTGACACTTGGGTTGACTTGACACATGCTCACACCATGTTATGACTCTCACAAGTCACCATTAGCATCTATGATCATTTAGTCCTTGACTTGTAGTACCACTCTTTGCTTTGATTAGTATGCTTTGTTGCACTGCATGATTATGGACATTATTGCTCTCTTAGTTGGTTCCTCCCAGTCTTTTGCTAGCCTCCACTTGTATGAGTAAGTTCTACTCATGCCTCCAAATCCCAAGAAACCAAGTTATTCCAAGGTGTCCACTATAAATTCCTATGCATGGTGTGTTACACCATTCCAAGTATATTCTTGTTTTCATCTATCTTCCAATTATAAACTATTTTGTTATGTGAAAACTTAGTGGTTAAAGCCCTCACGAACTTGATGGAACACTTTATTCGTTGCCCCTAATAAACTTGAACCATTGTGACAACTTTGTTGTATATGCTTGCACTTATAAGTTGGAATTAGCAGAACCGTGTTGTCATGGGGAACGTTTTAAACATTGCACTTGTACCTTGTTGTACTCAGTTGATATCATGTTCTTTTGTCTATGAATGTCACCGGTGTGAAATAAAGAGGAAATTTGTAAGTCCATGGAGTTTGTATCCTGTGTTAGAAGAAACGCCTGGGCCACTAGCCTAAGCCATGCCTAATCATGGTGGAAACTGGCAGCATGACCATAATGAGCTATCTATGAAGCATACTCAATAAAAAGCTATGCATATGGTAAATAAAAATATTGCTGAGATGCTCATTGTCTGCTTGCCTTGTCATTTTGGTTATGGTAAAGCTCTTGTACCATGTGCAAGGGGTACCCCGTTGGCGGTTCTCAATGATATGCAAATACTTACAGTGACAAGAACTTACCTGGACCCAAAGTTGAGTATGCATGAGTTGTCGCCCTCGTATTCAAGGGGCATGAGATTGCCAACTTATACTTTGTTAAGCATATACTCCAGCTTTGCCACTTTAACCTTAACCACTTCAAGATGCTTATGATAGGGGCAATGAGGGTTGAAAGCTAACAATTACCATAATTTTTGGAAGATCTTTTTGAAACTTGTAATCCCTGCTTCCTTTACAAAAAGGCCTTTCTTCCACCACTATTGAGTCTCCACCTTCTACCTTTAGGCACCATTAAGAGAGCATAGTTGTGATTTTGTGTGCAGTGTTCCAAAGATTATTAATTGATGCATATTGTGTTATTACTTGCTCTTGTGCTACTTGTTTCTAGTCACCCTTGTGAACTTTGCAGGTGTCCTATCCATTTTATTGCTACTCTATGAGGGACAAGCTGATTGCTACTATGCTATGTTTTCTGCATGTGAAACAAACAAACGTTTTTAATGCATGTTATTCATGATCTTTGTTTGTAGCTTGTCATGTTGCATGCATAGTTACTATTGAAAAGGATACAAATGCCGCCTAGAGGGGGGTGAATAGGCGGTTTAAAACTTTGACGAGATGGGCTTAACAAAGGCGGAATAAAACTAGCGTTTACTTTGTCAAGCACAAAACCTATATAAACTACGGTTCACCTATGTGCACCAACAACTTATGCTAAACAAAACAAGCAACTATGTGATAGCTAGATATAATAATTCAAGCACGAAGGCTATCACAAAGTAAAGTGCATAAGTAAATAGCTCGGGTATAGAGATAACCGAAGCATGCGGAGATGATGATTTATTACCGAGTTCCTCCCATAAAGAGAGTACGTCTCGTTGGAGAGGGGGTGGTATCAAACCACCTACGCCACAAAAGGCCTCCCTTATTATCCGGTGAATCTCACCCCAATGGGATCGATCCACACTTACACTATCGGTGCACTTGTCGGTGGCAACCAGAACCTCTCACAAGGTTGGGGCACTTCTCCACAACTTAATCGGAGGCTCCCAACAAATGCCACCAAGGCCACAACCTGCAACACCAACAAACCGTCTAGGGTTCCAAGAACCCAAGAGTAAAAAGCTTCTCAACTTTCACTCACCAAATCCTTCGAGGAGAACTCAAATCGATGCACCAAATGCAATGGCAAGAACACGGGAAGTGCTCAAGTCCTTCTCTCCCAAAGTCCACAAAAGCTACAAAAGCTAGTGGGAGAATAAGAGAGGAAGAACACACGAGGAAATCCACAAAAGAAACACCAAGATCTAGATCCCAATATGTTCCCCTCACATATAGGAGAGATGGATTGGTGGAGTTGTAGATCTAGATCTCCCCTTTCAAATCCGCCAAAAATATTCAAGAAATATGGGAGGGATTGAGAGTATTTGCAAGCTCTTGAAGGTCAAAACAATGGAGGAGAGAGAGAATTCAAGCAACGGGCCTAAGGAGTAAGAAGGGGTCTATTTATACCCCTCCCCAACGAAATATGACCGTTTGGGACCTTCCAGGCCGGATAATCCGCCCCTCCCCGGATATTCCGGGTTCCTCGGGCCAAAAAAATGGCTAAGGACTTCGCGGCGCGACTCTCAGTATAGGGGCAGATATTTGGGGCGGATAATCCGCCCCCGAAGGACCAGAAAATCCGCCCCCATTACTGGGAGCCACGCCTCAAAGTCCTTAGCCGTTTTCCAAAAATTGGGCCGAGCCCCCATGGCCGGATAATCCGCCCCCCTGAAAACTGGCAGGAACATCAAAACTGAAATCATCATAACTTTTTCATCCGGACTCTGATTTTGATGATCTTGGGCTCGTTTCGAAGATAGTAACGATCTCTACAAGATAATGCAGGGAACCATAATATTCCAGCAATGTAGGATAGAACCAAATGATGAAAGGTTTAAACTATCTATAAAAGACAAACCGGTAAAACCTCTAATATCGAAAACACAATAGAGAATGCATATGAAATCCGTTTTCGATGAACTTAAGCTTGTCATAGAGGTTGACACAATATCTAAATCCTCTCATGGATAAGAGCCAAGAAATATGATGCCAAGTATGCAAAGGTTTGAGCTCTCACCGAGGGATATGATCAAGTTACTCACTTGAGAGCCCCTCTTGATAGTACGGTTATCTATCCTATAAACCGGTCTCTCCAACTAACACCACGAGACCAGTTAGAAAGAAACCCTATCAATATCAAACCTTTGCCTTGTATATTCCACACCTCAGGATGGATCACCTTTCTTGATTGCACTAGCTTGGTGAAGATGCTCCCCCATACTCCACTATGGAAGAGTTTCTCTTTTAGGCATATCTTCACATATCCGTGATCACCATAAGGATGGCATGATACACTTGAGATCATCTTATGAAACCTTGATCAACACTTGATCTTCTTCACTTTATTCTTATTCCAACCTTGAAGACACCATATGGTTCAAGCATTGTCTATGGACAAATCCTACAAGTAAAACTCAATGCAAACATAAGTCCATAAAACATTGTCATCAATTACCAAAACCACACATGGGGGCACACATTTTCTTTCAATCTCCCCCATTTTGGTAATTGATGACAATCCTTTGAGAGGGTTTATATAATCAACTTAATGAATAAAAAATCCTTGCGCCAACATCAAATACTACACAAGTATGTGATGTTGGTACGCCCATAATATATAGAGCAAGCTCCCCCACAATAAAAAAATGGTTGCGCCAACATCAAATACTACACAAGTATGTGATGTTGGTACGCCCATAATATATAGAGCAAGCTCCCCCACAATATATGTGTGTGTGATGAACCATTACCGTTGGTGGAGTTTCCTCTATATATTCAACATGCAAAGCAACAACAAAGATGCAAGAGCATGAGAGGAAAATGCTTAAGAACAAACTTCCCTTAAACCCTCCAAAACATCTCCCCCATTGGCATCGATTGCCAAAATGGGTGAATAGTTCTAGACGACCAATATAGTAATAATTGCTCCAAAGGTGATCCGAAGATTGCCAAAGGAATAAAATAAAAGACGCAAGCAATCACAAGATCCGACAAACTATTTGAAAACAACAAATGAGTCCAAATGGAAACTACAAGATATTATGATATGAGCAAAAAAGTGTTTTAAATAACAAATAGAGAAGCTCTCCAATATTAGTGCACAATTTTAAAATAAATGAATTGGAATACATAATGCACAAATATGGAATCCTTGTTCCCCCATAAGAATTTAAAACCCAACACATGAAAGATCAAATAAATGCTTAAATAAAATTGAGAAGCTCCCCAAGATTTGTGCATACTTTGAAATCAGTGTATTTCAATACAAAAATGCACAAATATGGAATCCTCACTCCCCCATAAACATTTAAGGAATAATAAATGAGACAGAAGATAAATGAGCATTATTAAATGAATTAAATGCGCTCCCCAAAGATAATGCACCGATTATGATAATTGCATTTGGGAACAAGGTGCATAATCATGGAATCCTCACTCATCCAAGTTCATTGAACAATACAAGGCATGAGAGAACAAATATGAGTGCCCAAATATGCAAACAATAGGAACAAGCACCCATAGGCAATTAAATTTGGAAGCCACCAAAGAATCAAAAGGAATAGAAAGGTGGTCTCCAAGGATTAAAAATCAACTAAAATTATCTTCACATATGTGTGTATGTTTCTAAATGGATAACATCACAAAGACATATGCCCATAATGAAACAAGCACACACAAGGAAGATATACAATAAATCACATAAATGGACAAAACCAACTCCCAAAAAGAGTAAGGTTCCAACAAGTAAACCAAACTCTCCAAACTTTTCATGATGGAACAAAATACCAAAACGAATAGATCAAACTTCCAAGCACATAAAACCCAATATGGATCAAACAAGGAAGCATAAAAAGATTGTTCTAGATAATATAGGAGAGCTCACCCATAAGTAGTACATTATATAGAATTTTCTTTTGAATGCAAAATGCACACAAATGGGATCATCACTACTACCTATAATAAGTAAAACACAAGAGGACATCAATAAAATAAGAAGATCCAAAAGAAGCAAGGAAGGCTTGGGAGACAACACAAAACATTTTCTTGGCCAAAGATTAGGATAAAATTAAACAAAGGCCAAAGTGAATATGATCAATAAATTCTACCATAAATTGAGTACTCATTGTCCAAGGACAAGAAATATTGGGAATAATTTTCCCAAGGTAGCTTGCATGGATATCCAAGATCATAGTCACAACAAGAAGCATATAACAAAATATAAGAATTAAGCATGATACTTCGAACAAGATTCTTGGTAGCTTCCAATAGTCACACAATCACTAGTGATTAGATTAACTTGAAGAAAATGCTTTCCATGATGATATAGAGATCTAAATATGAGGAAACACATACAAAGAAACACTCTCATATACAACATCCAAAATATGATCAATAAATGCATTCAAGCAAATTGGAACTTGTAAGAGCAAATGTGTCACATAGGCGCTAGATAATTATCCATATCAATTCTAAGTGACACAACCTCGAATATTCACATTTTTTAGGATTGTAATATGCACTAAGCATATGACTCCCCCATAATGTGATACTACCATAAAACCAACACGAGGCAACAAATCCAAATAGATATAATTAATGGACATTATAGAACTTAAATTTCTCATGTACACACATTTTTAGGATTGTGGAATGCCCGAGCATAACACTCCCCCAAAATGGGATAGTCCATTAATCTCTCACAAGAGCCAAATAAGATACCAAATATAACCAAGAAAGGCTCAATCATAAGAAACACACATACATGGTGTGCCACCTAATCATACACAAAAATATGCTTGATTCCTCAAGATAATTAAGTGGAAATCACAACATGTATAAGAGCATGGAAGATACAAAACCAACACATGCACAAGGGGGCGAGTAACTTTTAATGTAATGAGTTAAGCATATGTTACCGCAAGGAGGAACATTGGATATATAGTAGAGGCAATATAATCCACATGACTTGACTTGACAATTACACTAGATGAAGATCCCTCAATTCTTCATAATGTAACCAAGTCTCCAATGCCCTCCAACCAACACCTATTGATCAAGTTTTAGCTAGATGGTCCCCAACCGAGTTGGGTCCTAAGAAGTTAGTAACAATAGGCTTGGCCACCCAAATGGTTCTTTTCTTGACACCACATTGGTCACCAACAAATTTAGCAAACACATTGCCAACCTCATCCTTACAAAGATAATAAGCATCATCAATAATGATAGGATTGTATGAGGAGATACCAATAGTGCATGAGGAAGAAATGTGCCCCTTCTCACGGCATATCTAGCAAGTTCTTATCTTGCCATCTTTCTTCTTAGGTGAAGCCACAACTCGAGGAAGAGCTCGAGTAGTCCTCTTAGGAAGAGGCCCGTCAATGACTTGAGGTGGGGTTTGAGGCCGCTTCCCTTGTTGCTTCACACTAAGAGGCTTTTTCTTCAATGGGAAAGATCTAACATGGTGCCCTTCTTCCTTGCACTTGAAGCAAACAATGTTGGCCGGATTCTTGACTTGAACTTGGCCATTTTTCTTGTTTCCCTTATGCTTCAACTTGATAGTGGACTTGTTCTTGACATTGGAGTTGAATCCAAGCCCACTCTTGTCATTGGGGGATTTTTGCACACTCAAGATTTTGTCGAGTACGGCCTTCCCTTGATGACCCTTTTTCAAGTCATTCTTCAAAGAAGTGACTTGATCCATGAGCTCTTTGATTTCCTCTACATGGTTAGTTTCAACAAAAGTACTAGAGGAAGTAGATGCTACATTGTTAGAGCAACAAGGCACGGAATGTAATTCATCACGAGATATAGCATGGTTGTGAGAGGATGAATTACAAGGACTAGCACATGGCAATATAACATTTGGAGTAGATATAGTGCTAGTGTCCACATGAGGTCCACTAGATGTTACCTTTGACACGATGGCCTCATAATCTAACTTTAGCCTACCATGGGAGACTAGAAGATCCTCATGCGAGCTCAAGAGCTTAACATGACTTTCTTCTAATTTCCCATAGTTGCTAGTTAGCAACACAAGTTGATACTTTAGCTCAACATTCTCCTTAAAAATAGATGCTTCACAAGAAATAGAGTTAGTAGCACAAGAATCATCACTATTAGCAAGAGGTGAGGGCAACTTGGCAAGCTCTTTTGAGTATGAAGCTTTAAGTTGCTCATGCGACTCGGTGAGTTTGATGATCTCCCTCTTAATGACCCGAGAGCCATTTTCGAGGTGCTTGAAATCCTCAACAAGTTTAGCATAAGCAACGTCAAGTTCATCATTTTTAATCTTGAAGGAGTTTGCCACCGCAAGTTCTCTATCATGGTATTCCTTTACTCTAGATAATTCTAGAGTAAAAGTCTCCTCAAGAGATTCTTTGGTGGTTTGTTCTTCTTCAAGGGAGTCCTTTAGTTGAGCAATTTCATTAGCATACTCACGCTCAAGCGCAAACTTTTCATCAATTATGTTTTCTTGCTCCTCAATTTGTGCTTCTAACTTATCAATATGTTCTTTGCTCTTAATAGCAAAGTCCAAGATTTCAACAAAGTTAGGGCAAGCAATATTATTCTTAACAAGGGCACGATAAACAATCTCACCCTTTTCATATAAATCATCAATATCAAGCTCTTCTTCCACATTATCCACATCCTCCTCATCACAAGAGGTAATGGGTTCCAAAGTAGGAGTTATCTTTGAATCCCTAGCCATAAGGCATAGGTGGGTACCGGAAGAAGGTGAAGATGAGATTGCATTTGTGGCTTCATTCAAAACCTTGTCTTGGCCCATAGAATCTTCGGTTTCCTCTACATGGTTAGCAACGCAAGCACTAGAGGAAATAGAAGCATTTTTATCATGGCAACAAGAAAACACAAGCATATCATCATGAGATTTATTCAAGTCATTTCTACATGATATGCAAGGACTATTAACACAAGCATGTAAGAAGTTTGTAGTGCTAGAAGTGTTAAAGTCCAAATATAGATCATTGCAACTAGATAGAGATGATGGATTATAAAAGTAAGCACACTATCCAAATTGTAATTTCTATCACCACTCACCATATCATTACCTTGTGAAAATTCACATGTTGGTGAAGTGGTAGAAGATGAGAACTCATCTTGACCGGAAGTGGAAGCAACACAATCATCCTCAACAATATTGGACACAACATATTTATCTCGAAGTTTTGTCCATAACTCATGAGCGCTCCAAAAAGGAATGATTGAAGAGGTAACTACATTGCTCAGAGCATTAACAAGCACATTAGAAGCTTGAGCATCGAGATATAAGTTTTTCTCATCCTCACAAGATAGATTTTTGAAATCCATAGGAGGAGAAAAACCTATATCTACAATACGCTCCAAATTTGGGTCCATGTCCTGAAAATTAATAAGCATACGAGTTTTCCATATATCATAATTTGTGCCATCAAATAAGAACATGTCATTGTGCACTAATACCCTAGCCGACATCTTTACTCTCAAGGCGGTGAAGCCTAAAATGAGAGACCGGGCTCTGATACCAATTGAAAAGGATACAGATGCCGCCTAGAGGGGGGTGAATAGGCGGTTTAAAACTTTTACGAGATGGGCTTAACAAAGGCGGAATAAAACTAGCGTTTACTTTGTCAAGCACAAAACCTATATAAACTACGGTTCACCTATGTGCACCAACAACTTATGCTAAACAAAACAAGCAACTATGTGATAGCTAGATATAATAATTCAAGCACGAAGGCTATCACAAAGTAAAGTGCATAAGTAAATAGCTCGGGTATAGAGATAACCGAGGCATGCGGAGACGATGATTTATTACCGAGTTCCTCCCATAAAGAGAGTACGTCTTGTTGGAGAGGGGGTGGTATCAAACCACCTATGCCACAAAAGGCCTCCCTTATTCTCCGGTGAATCTCACCCCAATGGGATCGATCCACACTTCCACTATCGGTGCACTTGTCGGTGGCAACCAGAACCTCTCACAAGGTTGGGGCACTTCTCCACAACTTAATCGGAGGCTCCCAACAAATGCCACCAAGGCCACAACCTGCAACACCGACAAACCGTCTAGGGTTCCAAGAACCCAAGAGTAAAAAGCTTCTCAACTTTCACTCACCAAATCCTTCGAGGAGAACTCAAACCGATGCACCAAATGCAATGGCAAGAACACGGGAAGTGCTCAAGTCCTTCTCTCCCAAAGTCCACAAAAGCTACAAAAGCTAGTGGGGGAATAAGAGAGGAAGAACACACGAGGAAATCCACAAAAGAAACCCCAAGATCTAGATCCCAATATGTTCCCCTCACATAGAGGAGAGATGGATTGGTGGAGTTGTATATCTAGATCTCCCCTTTCAAATCCCCCAAAAATATTCAAGAAATATGGGAGGAATTGAGAGTATTTGCAAGCTCTTGAAGGTCAAAACAATGGAGGAGAGAGAGAATTCAAGCAACAGGCCTAAGGAGGAAGAAGGGGTCTATTTATACCCCTCCCCAACGAAATATGACCGTTTGGGACCTTCCAGGCCGGATAATCCGCCCCTCCCCCGGATATTCCGGGTTCCCCGGGCCAAAAAAATGGCTAAGGACTTCGCGGCGCGACTCTCAGTATAGGGGCGGATATTTGGGGCGGATAATCCGCCCCCGAAGGACCAGAAAATCCGCCCCAATTACTGGGAGCCACGCCTCAAAGTCCTTAGCCATTTTCCAAAAATTGGGCCGGATAATCCGCCCCCATGGCCGGATAATCCGCCCCCGTGAAAACTGGCAGGAACATCAAAACTGAAATCATCATAACTTTTTCATCCGGACTCCGATTTTGATGATCTTGGGCTCGTTTCGAAGATAGTAACGATCTCTACAAGATAATGCAGGCAACCATAATAGTCCAGCAATGTAGGATAGAACCAAATGATGAAAGGTTGAACCTATCTATAAAAGACAAACCGGTAAAACCTCCAATATCGAAAACACAATAGAGAATGCATATGAAATCCGTTTTCGATGAACTTAAGCTTGTCATAGAGGTTGACACAATATCTAAATCCTCTCATGGATAAGAACCAAGAAATATTATGCCAAGTATGCAAAGGTTTGAGCTCTCACCAAGGGATATGATCAAGTTACTCACTTGAGAGCCCCTCTTGATAGTACGGTTATCTATCCTATAAACCGGTCTCTCCAACTAACACCACGAGACCAGTTAGAAAGAAACCCTATCAATATCAAACCTTTGCCTTGTATATTCCACACCTCAGGATGGATCACCTTTCTTGATTGCACTAGCTTGGTGAAGATGCTCCCCCATACTCCACTATGGAAGAGTTTCTCTTTTAGGCATATCTTCACATATCCGTGATCACCATAAGGATGGCATGATACACTTGAGATCATCTTATGAAACCTTGATCAACACTTGATCTTCTTCACTTTATTCTTATTCCAACCTTGAAGACACCATATGGTTCAAGCATTGTCTATGGACAAATCCTACAAGTAAAACTCAATGCAAACATAAGTCCATAAAACATTGTCATCAATTACCAAAACCACACATGGGGGCACACATTTTCTTTCAACTATGTCCTATTTTTAGAACTCCATCTTTTATGCACATGTTTAGAGTTCTTTGATCCCAGCTTTCAATGCTTGCAAATGGTTGGATCTTTATTGTGAGAGTACATGTCACCTCGAAAATTATTATTTTTATCACTTACCTACTCGAGGACGGGCAGGATTTAAGCTTGGGGATGTTGATACGTTGGAAACGTATCTACAATTTTTGATGCTCCATGCTTGTTTAGTATCTACTTTTCTTTACTTGGCCATACTTTGAGGTGCTTTTTACATGTTTTCTAGTACTAACCTATTAACAGGTTGCAACAGTGCCAGATTCCTGTTTTCCGTTGTTTTTGGTTTCAGAAAAGTTAGTAAAGAAATATTCTCGGAATTGGACGGGACAAAGTACAAAGTCAATTACTTTCTATGGGGAACAAGAAGTCCAGAGGAGAGCCCGGGAGGCCGGCCAGAGGGGCCAGACCCACCCCAGGCATGGGTGGGCCCCACCCCACGCCTAGCTAGGGTTTGGTCACCCTGGCGGCCGCCTCGGTCTCCCCCTTCGCCTATAAGAAGCCCCCGATGTAAAAACCCTGAGTACCCGATCATAAATCCACGAAACCGTCTGTAGCCGCCACCATCATCGTCCCTAGATCGGGGGGATCTGAAGTTCTTCCCGGCACCCTGCTTGAGGGGAGATCATCCCAGAGGCCTTCTATCCGGTATGATGCGTGAGAAGTTCCACCTTGGACTATGGGTCCATGTAGTAGCTAGATGGTTGTATCTCCTCCTTTGTGCTTTCATGTATAGATCTTGTGAGCTCCGTTCATGATCAAGATCTAATCTATTTGTAATCATGCATGTTGTGTTTGCGGGGATCCGATGGATATTGAGATTATTATGTTGGTTTGATTAATGGTTTTGTCTTTATGATTCTATCATGTCCGTGTTGTTTGTGATCTTGCATGCTCTCCGTTGTTAGTAGCTATCTTGGCCAAGTAGTTGCTAGTGACTCCAAGAGGGGGTATTTATGCTCGATAGTGGGTTCATGCCTCTAGTTTCCAAGGGAAGTGACAATAATCTCTTTGGTTGTAGATGTGCTGTTGCTACTAGGGAGAAAACAACGGTCTCTTGTTCATGGAACATGTGGACTATTTACCTTACACACTTTGCTTAAATCAGTTGTCTGTTGCTTGCAACTTAATACTGGAGGGGGTTCGGATGATAACCTGAAGGTGGACTTCTAATCATAGATGCAGTTGGATGGCGGTCTATGTATCTTGTTGTATTGCCCAATCAACCTCATAGGATCTTTCTGACTAGTATTTGCATTGTTATGCCTTGCTCAGTTCCTGGCAATTGCCCTGCTGTAATTTGTTTACCCTTCATGCCATGTTGTTTATCTAAGGAGAGCACCTCTAGTGAACTATGGACCCCGGTCAAATCTTTACCATTGATACATCTTCCGTTGTTACTGGTTTACTTACTACAAACCATTACCTTCCACACCATACATTTAATCCTTTGTTACAGCAAACCGCTAAGCTTGACAACCTCACTGTTCATTGGGGAAAAGTCTTGAGTTTGTGTTGTGCAGGTCTCCATGTTGCTTGCAACACCTGTGTGACATTTCCTTCCTCCTTCTGGTTCGATAACCTCGGTCTCAACTGAAGGAAAACTTGTTGCTTGCTCTTCACACCCTGCGCTTGGGTTACCAATGAAGTGCCACGTCGAGCACCATCAGTATCACTTTGGGAGCATCAAGTAGATCTAAATTGGTTTTGGCAAACCGAGCTCTGGTCAGTAGCAACATTTTTTGAGGTTTGAAAGAAAAAGAGAAAAGCACTTACGGGTATTTTGTATCATCTATTTTATTTCTTGTTTGGCTCATAAGCTTAGTATTCTTTATTTAAGATCTTTTGTGTCTTCAAATAAGATTGCATGTTTGGCTTTATCACTTGTAAGTTTGCTTGTTTCCTTCAACTCTTTTGCTTGCTACCCAGCCTTGCTAGCCAAAAACCTGTTTTGAGAGGGTATACTTATCATGCATCCAACCCCTTTAAACCAAAACATGTGTCATTTGTGTCCACCATATCTACCTATTAGCATTATTGCTATTCCAAGTAAATTCTCAAGCTTCATCTATCTTTCAAATTAAAAATTATTTTGTTATGTGAAAACTAGTAAGTAAAGCTCTCACGAACTTGATGGCACACCTTATTTTCTTGGCCCTAATAAACTTGAACCATTGTGTCATCGAAGTTGTATATGCTTACACCTATACGTTGGAATTAGCAGAACCGTGATGTCATGGGGAATGCTTTCAACATTGCACCTGTGCATTGTACATAGTTGATATCATGCTCTTTTGTTTGCGGATGTCGTCGGTGTGAAATAAGATGGGAGCTTGTAAGTCCATGGAGTTATGTATGTGTGTTAGAGAAACTCCTAGGCTGCTAGCCTAAGACATGCCTAATCATGCTGGAAACTTGCAGCATAACCATAGTGAGCAATCTGTGATGCATCCTCAATAAAAACCTATGCAAATAGAAAATAAAAAGATCGCTGAGATGCTCACTGTCTGCTTGACTTTTAATTTTGATTATGGGATAGCTCCTGTATCATGTGCAAGGGGTACCCATTGGAGGTTCTTTATGATACACATGTACTTACAATGACAAGAACTTACCGGTAACTAAAGTTGAGTAGCATGAGGAGCGGCCCTCGTAATCAAGGGACATGAGATTGCCGACTTATATTTCGTAAAGCATATACTCCTTCCTTGTTCACTTTAAGCTTAATCACCTCAAGATGCTTATGATAGGGCAATGAGGGCTCAAAGCTAGTAAGTACCATAATCTTTTGAAAGCTCTTTATGAACTTGAAATCTCTACTTCCCTCTATGAAGGGACCTTTCTTGTACTTATAAGTTGAGTCAGTAAACCTATTCCTCTCTATCTCCAGCAAGCATTTGAGTTGTTGTGTTTCAAGCATTCATATGATGATTTATTCAATCATGTTCTCCATCCTCCTTGTTTGCACAAGACTCTTATCAAAATGAGTATTAATCTGAAAGATAGAATTGTGAAAAACCTTTTATGTTTGAGCAAAGAGTACTCTTGTTGTAAACTTCTACAAAAGCTTTATTTGAAAACTGTTTGCCAACTGTTCTCTGACCAAGAACAAAGTTTGTCAATCCCAATTATGATTTATCTTTCTGCATATTTATTGTGACTCCCATACTTGTTGCAAGCTAAGTTATATAATGGTGAGTTTCTTTCTTCTATGAGTTGTGCATTGGTAAGTGTGATGTGTATTGTATATATTCTTTTTATCGACACTTCACTCCATAAACCTGTGGACATGTTTACTGAGCTCAGTTTTTGCTTGGGGACAAGCGAGGTCTAAGCTTGGGGGAGTTGATACGTCCAATTTGCATCACCATTCTATATCATAATTTTCCTCTATTCATTGATATATTTCGTATTAAGAGGTGTTACTTATGTCTTTTCTTCTGTTTATGCATGTTGGATGATTCTTGGAGGATGAACTATCGGAGTCAGGATTCTGATGGAAAAAGCGGTGTTTTGATGCAATTTCATGAAGATCAGAAAAATACTAGAAAAACTACGGAAAATCCTATTTTCCCAGAAGACGAAGGATGCCAGAAGGGGAGGCGGAGTTGGGCCACAGGGGGCCCACACCCCCCAGGCGCGGGCCACCCTAGGTCGCGCCTAAATGGGGTGTGGCCACCCTGTCCCACCTCTGGCTCTGCCCTCTCGCCTATATCTTCTCCTCGAAACCCTAATACACGGGGAGAGACCACAGAAATATTCCGCCGCCTCTGCGGGCGGAAAACAATGAGAGAGAAAGAGCTCTCTGACAGATAGATTTCTGCCAGGGAAATTCCTTCCCGGAAAGGGGAGATCATCGCCATCAACACCGTCATCAAGATAGACTTCATTGGGATCATCATCATCCACACAATCATCTCCACCAGCACCATCATCACCACTCCATCCCCTATAACAATTATGTTGAATCTTGCATAGTTCTTAGGGAAACTTTCTCGGTGTTGATTACTTTTGTAGTTGATGCTTGTGAGTGGAACCATTGAATTATTGTTTATGTTCAGATTGTTATCCATCATTATATCATCTCTGATCTTGATCCATATGATGTCTCGTGAGTAGTTCGTTTAGTTCTTGAGGACATGGGAGGAGTCATGTTGTTAGTAGTGGATTTGTCTTGAGGTATTATTCAATGGTTTAATATTTAAGTTGTGGTTCTATTCTTCTAGTGGTGTCATGTGAACGTCGACTACATGATACTTCACCATTTATGGGCCTAGGGTAATGCATTGTGTATTTGGCTACTAATTGTGGGGTTGCCGGAGTGACAGAAACCTGAAGCCCCGTTAGGAAAACATTGCACAAGGGAGTGTAGGATCTCAGAGTTTAAGGCTGTGGTTAGATTTATATCTTAATTGCTTTCTTGTAGTTGCGGATGCTTGCAAGGGGTTTAATCACAAGTATGTATTAGTCCAAGTAAGGTCGGTACATTAGCATAGGTTCACCCACACAACACTTATAAAACCAAAGAAGATTAATCAGTTATATGAAACGAAAGCACTTGACAGTATTCCCATGTGTCCTCGAGAACGTTTGGTCCTCATTAGTATTTCCACCGGCTTGTCCTTCGCTAAGAAAGGATTGGGCCACTACTGCAATTATTTGCTGTCTTTATTTACTTGCACTTTATTTCCTTGCTTTATCATAAAACCCCTAAAATTCCATTTGCTAAGTATTTACATAGATTTCCTGCTCCATACCACTAGCCAACACTTTCTGCTCCTCGTTGGGATCGACACTCTTATTTATCGAAAGTACTACGATACACCCCGTATACTTGTGGGTCATCAGGCTCCACTATCGAGCACCCATTTAGCTCCACCGGAATTAAGCTTTGGTTTTAGGTACCCATTTTGCAATGGGTCCCTTTTTGTTAGTGACAAGGGTCTTTGGCACCCAAATGGTCCAATGATGCGTGTAATAAATTCTAACATATTTTGCATAAACATGACCATCATAATATTAGAAAACAATGTAATATGGGTTGTTCTTCCTGGCAAAGTTGTCACTTTGTAGGAGAGTAGGACCATGATAGGGCCCTTGAGCATTGCCCTTGTTTTTTCTCCTCTTCTTGTTCTTCTTCTTCTTAGGCTTGGGAGCACTCTCAACAACTTGCTTGTTGACCTGCACTTTGGAAAGTTGATCTTTCAACACCTTATTCTCCTCAATGAGATTCACATGCTTGCAACAAGGGTTAGAGGAACTAGACAATTCTATAATTTGCATAGCGGAAGACTTAGCAAGTTCACAAGTTAGTTGAGTTTGAAGTTTCTCATGGTCTTCAAAAAGACTTGAGAATTTTCTCTCCAAGGCTTTGAGTTTCTCAAGATCCTCTCGATTCCTATCACGAACATCACCAAACTCAACTTTCTCACTTTATGCACTTTAACCAAAGCTACAGAACGATCACGTTCTTTAGTGAGAGAGTACATGGATATGTTAAGGTAATCTACTAGCTTAGAGACATTTTCCTCAAGATTGATTCTCATATTTTGTTCATCCTCAAGGCTTTGTGTGAGTGAAGCAGTTTCATCAGCGGCATCTCTTTCATTTTTACTTAGCAAGTCAAGAAGTTCTTCCTTTTTATCTAAATCATCCCTAGAATGATCAAGTTGACTAAGCAAAGCATCAAAGTAAGTTTTAGTCTCTTCATCCAAGGTAGCAATGAACTCACACATGTCTACCATCTCTATCTTTATCTCTAGGCCTTCAAGATTAAGAGAGGAAGGTTCACTAGAGATGGGTTTAGGAGTGGGCTTGGGTGTTACCTCGGTGGCCTTGGCCATGAGACACTTTTGGTTGGAGGAGATGACGTTCTCGCTAGGGAGTCAAAGAGGGACAATCGTGGAGTAGAAGTAGTGGAAATAGCAGCGACTCCCACAATCTCACCACCTTGGACTTCATCATCATCATCCATGCCCGAGAGGTACTCTTCATGAACCACCATATCCCATTCCTTGTTGGCAACATTCTTGACAGCGAAGTTCTTGTTCAAAGGATGAGGAGGTCTTGACTTGATCTTGCGAATGAGGCATCCACCATTGTCTTCTCGGTTCTCAAAGGGACAATTTGCCACAAAGTGACTCTTGTCATTGCAGTTGTAGCATGATCTCACTTTGGGGGCCTTGTTTGTTGAGTTGAATCTTGAGTTGTCCCTTGACCTTGGCTTCATACCCGGCTTGTTCCAAAAGGCTCTTGTGGCAAGGGCAAGATGTTCGTTGAAAGCATACTTGAGGTCCTCTTGACACCACTCACTAGCGTCATCTTCATCATCAACCTCCACCACCTTGGCCTTCAAGGCAAGATTCACCTTTTGTGGCCAAAAAGTACATGCACGAGCGGATTCCGCATTCTTCTTGGCAATGGTCATGGCAATCACTTCACTCAAGACTTCTTAGGATGTCATGATGTGAAAGTTACTTCTTCCCTTGATGGAGTTAAGCTTTTGTTCTTCAAATGGAAGGAGGGATTTAACAAACTTCCTCTTCATGAACTTGTCGTCCACATAGGTAGCTCCAAGGTCTCTCATGGTGCAACAAAGGACCTTGAGCCGCCTATGCATATCTTTGGGTGTCTCATCATCTTGCATTGCGAAACCATCGCACTCATTGTTGATCTCGTCAAACTTGGAGCTTTGGATGCTAGCATTTCCCACAAATAGCTCGATGAGATGATCCCAAGCTTCCTTGGTAAACATGGAAGTCTCCAATTTCTTGAGGTCTTCCATAGAGGTCAAGTTCTTGGAGTTATCACCACCACCACACTCATTGTCGGCCATCGTCTCTTAGGCGGTAAAGCTCGAAGTAAGAGCCTTGGCTCTGATACCAATTGAAAGGTCCAACTTTGGTCGACTAGAGGGGGTGAATAGGAGACTGCCAATTTTTATCTTTTTAATCAAGTTTAGGCTTTGCAAGAAGTAAGTTTCTCTAGATATGCAACTAGATGAGCAATCCTATATGCTAGAGAACAAACAACAAGTGATAGAATGGTAAAGGACAAGAAGTAAAGGTGCGGAGCGACTAAACCGGATAGGAGACGCGGAGATGTAATTCTCGTAGTTCACTTCCAAGGAAGCTACGTCTATGTTGGAGAGGTGTAGGAGGCACACAAGGTCACACGAGTGCCACAAAGGCCTCACCTTCTTCTCCGGTGAGCACCACCACAAAGGCGGCCTCACAATCCATTAACCAGTGACCTTGAAGGCGTCAACCAAAACCTTTACAACAAGTTAGAGGGGGAAGCTCCACAACTCAATTGGAGGACCTCAACGACACCACTAGGGATGTAAATGGTACGGATAACTTACGCTCAGAATTCGCATCCGCGACCGTTTTTGAGGATATGGTATGCATTTTTAGATATCCGGCGGATATGGATGCAGATATGTATCGAGCGGATATCCGACGAATATGGTAGCGGATATGGTATTGATGATATTCGACGGATAAGGATAATCCGACATTTTATGCGGATTATTCGAGGTACTCAAATAGGATAATCCGATAAATTTAGCACAACCCCAATATCTAGACAATGTAGTAAGTGTATCGGCTAGCTATACATGCTACACATGCATGTTATACTATGCTATTATCAATATTGCACTTCGATACTACTTCTATCTAGTGTTGCACGTTTTCTTACTATTTATTTTGCATTAACTAAATAGATTTTTATTTTTCTATGTGTATTTGTTCAATTATCCTCTTCCAATCCGAGTCTGCTCTGAATCCGCTCCATATCCGCAATCCGATATAATCCGCATTCGAATCCGCATACGGCTATTATCCGCTTCGATCCGAATCCGCTAAAAAATATGGTAAAGGATATGGTAATAGCAATATCTGATCCGATCCGTTTACATCCCTAGACACCACAGAGCTTCACAATGCATGCTCTTAGCTTTAAGGATGCCCTACACCATCTAGGGTTCCAAGAACCCAAGAGTAACAAGATCCACAAAGGATGGGTGGGGGGAATCAAAATTCCTTTGGTGAAAGTATAGATCTAGGTCACCTCTCCCACTTCTCAAATGATCAAGAGGTTTGAGTGGGCAGGGAGAGAGATCTAAGAAGATGAATCTCTAGTATTAATGGAGGAGAGAGAAATTGAAGAGTTAAGATGGGAGGAGGAAGAAGGGTGCCTTAAATAGGCCCCCTTCAAAAGGGACCATTTGGCTGTCCGCGACACCACCGGAAATTCCGGTGGGGAGCCGTAATTTCCGCTTAGCCATCCGCCCAACGGCTCGAACGCTAAAAGGGAACGCTTCAAAGTATGACCGGAAGTTCCGGTCAACCTGAGCGGAACTTCCGGTGGTACTTACAGAGCAAGTTCCGGTATAGGTTCCGCTAAATATGTTGTTTCAACACATAAGCATCTAGTACGTGAGCGGAACATGAAGCGGAGCGGAAATAACGGGTCGCGAACCACCTGGCCGGAACTTCCGGTGGTAGGAAGAAGTTCCTCTCAAGCTTCCAGCGGAAGCAGCTAGGTAGTGCTGGTCACTGATTCTGGTCAGGAAACGTGGACCGGAACTACCGATGCAGCTTCCGGCGCAAGTTCCAATAAATTTGAACACTTCTATATAGAAGGATTCTAACGCTGACCGTAACCACTGCCGGAACTAGAGGCGGAACAACCCACGCTTCCAGGGCCTCAGCGGAAATTCCTCTAGGTGGCCGGAACTTCCGGCCAGGCTAGAAACAGCCGAAACAGCTTCACAGATCACTCTCACTGGACAATAAGAGGGCTATGGCAGTGTAGGTATGGTTTGTGCATGAAAAAGTGATTCCCCACAACCGTACGAGGTGGACCCCCTCTTGATAGTACGGCGACCTAAAGCAGCAAAATAGAGAAAAGCAAAAAACAAAAGGCCGCCATCTTCACGAGACTTCGAGAGATGTCCTCATACTCCATATAAATCGAATACACTTGAAACTCAGGCACATAGTTAAACCACGAGTGAGATTGTCATCAACACCAAAATACTTAGGGAAAACAATGTCCTTTCACACGTGGTGGCTCCCGTCCTCCCTGTTAGTGGAGGACCCAGCGAAGCGGCAGAGGCGGGTGCCATCGCAGAAACACTCAATGGAGATTTGGATGGACAGAGAAATTGGAGCCTGCCTCGACCTCCACCTGCCGGTAAGTCTGCCTCGTGCCGCCGCCGCCCATCCGCACTGACCTCAACACAGGCTGAGGTGTCGCCGGATGGGGCGGCGACCTGCTGGCCCGGGGCATCCACGAGAGAGGTGCCGGAAAAATTTACATGGCCGACCCGGATGCGCTGATGAGAAAGGTGACAGAGATCGTGCTGCGTTCAAGATGAGCATGGCGGAGTCCCGGTACACGTTCCACGAGAGGCATCGGTGTTGGGCAAGGTGGTGGAGGGTATGGCTGTGACAAAGGTGGAGGCGGCGAGTCGATGCGGCCGTTGACACAGGAGGAGCAGCGCAGGGTGGTGGCGGGGACAACGAATGCCGTGAGTTCTCGGAAGAGGAGGCGCTGCCCAGTGTTGAAGCTAGGGATGGTGTGCATGTCCTGCCGGCTGTCCATGGCAGAGGTGCTCCTCATCCTGACCAGTGAAGGTTGAGATAGGAGAGATATTAGTCTACATGATTAAGGAATTTGGCTACGGTGCTCCGGAGAAGTTCGAAGAAGTGGCCTTGCATCAAGAGAGAGAAGCCGCGTTCGTATTTTGGTAACTTTTCTTCTCTCCGGAGCATGCACGCGGAGGCCCGCTCGATTTGAGCGTTTACAGCCTATTTTTGCCTGCTTTAGAAGTCATGCATTTTCATGTAGATACAAGATTTTTTTCCTCTATAGACAAGCAAACGCTCTTTTTTTTTTTCCGCTATACTACAGCCAAACCTAGCTAGTGGAGATGCGCCAGGATTTCTCTTCGGAGAGAATGTCGCATAATCTCTTTGTTGCCTTCTGGATCGGTCGGTGGAATCAAATTACCTGTCAGGCACGGTAGCTCGCTTTGACCGGGTCAAAAATTGAGAGGGATATTTTATTTTTGACCTCCTACATTTGGCGTAGAATTTTTATTGTTCTTGAATAAATGAAACGTAAAGGTGAAAATAGGCTGAAGAAGATTAATCATGTAATTAAGTATAAAAATTGTTTGAGGAGAGTAACTTGGAGCACAACGTTTGATTTAAAGTTATGGCACTCGAATAATCATTTGGATAACTCAAAATTCAAAATGTGGATTTTACATTTAATTTTTGTTGTTCTAAGTTGACTAAGGTTGTATTGTTCAAAAGTGGATTTATAAGTAGGTAAGTGCAACTCCAACAGCCATGCACCCCCATACCACCCCAAACGAATTGGGGCCATCCAATTTTATCATATCGGATAGGGGCAAGGTCCAACAGTGTATGCAAATTGACCATGTCCCTCGGACCAGTCCCCTTTCCTCGTATTCCGAACCCAATTTAGGTTAGCTTTGCAGTCCAGAGGATAGGCCACGCATTCGGGACACACATCTATTTGTTCGGCTTAGGCCCTCCAGCTAGGTACACGTCAGCCACATCAGTCTCCATTCGCGTCTTGCACGGCCCCTTCATTCTCACCCAGCTCCCACCCCATTGCCGCAAAACCCTAGATCCTTGGACGTAGGCCACGATTGTGAGAACGGTCCCTCCCAGAGGACACAGAATGGCGGTTCATCAACTTGGCAGCATCGAGGACCAACCTCCAAGACCACCGGTCCCCCTTCGTGTAGTGATTCCATTCCGCTACCTTGGCATCTGAGGGCCTGCGCTCCGGCGACGATGAATAGCGCTGCTATCTAGGGTTGTAGAACTGGTGGACCAAGATATACTAGTTTGGTTTGCGTGTTTTACTAGAATTTAACGTCATAGTGCAAGATCTACCTTGTAATGTTACCATTTTAGTTAAATAAGAACTATGTTTATTATGAAAAAGTGCCCAACCGCAGACAAATTGGGGGCGACGTTGGATGGAGTGGCATGTCCTAGGCAGACATGGGGCTCTGACCTTTACGCGTGCCACCACAAACGGATCAGATCGGACACTTTGGGTGTCCAAAATGGAGGGTGCCATTAGAGTTTTCCTAATTGTTGGGTTCCCAATTCCTTAAGCCGGTCTGTTCTTTTACGGATGCAAAAATGTTATATTCTGGTCAAACGATAGCGCCTCCCGAGCTGCCCCATGCGACAATCGTGTCGCCGCTGAATCAACCTCTCCATTCACATCGTCCCCTCATCATCGTCAGTCCCGGTTCATGGTTGGCCGGCTGTGGCGGTGGGCCTTCTTAGCGAAGCTCCTTTCTCTACCTTTCTGCTCTATTGTAGTCCCTCCTGGCTTCCCTCGCCTCTATGACAACCAACATCCTCGGGATGATGGTGCCCTGCCTCCCGTTGGGTGCTTGCCCCTAGATCCTTGCCACGTCGATGGTGTGGTGCCACACTCGTCTCAGAGATTTTCTCCATGAAGATCCAAGCATGGAGGTGATCTTTGTTGACGTCATGTACAAAATCAAGAAGGGGTCGCGTGCTTTATCGCCGCATCATGTGGCTTTACTGCAAACCCACCAATGGGCGGCTCGGCAGAGGCTGCGCCATCTTCCCGTCATCCCTTCCTTTTTCCCTAATGAAAGCAAGGTGAATAGTCACCATGTGGGATCCATGCCGCCACTCTCTAACGCCTCGCCCCTCTCCCTAGTTGTGACCATCTAGCTAATTGTGAGGATCCCTACAAAGGACAAGTTGAAACTTTGACAACAGTTCTTCTTTTGGAGAAGTAGGGAAGCCCGAGGACTCTACATCAATCATGCACACAACCATATATGATTACCGATTTTGTAACAATTGCTACCACAAAGCCCGATTTGATGGACTTAATGCAGAAGAGTGATATTGCTTTGGAGTGAAGCCCGTCCTTTTTGATTGTAGAGGTGCATTGTTCTTCCTCCTATGAGGCTTCTCCCCCTCTCCCCCCCCCCCCCCACCCCACCACCAACGCACCACACACACACATACACACAGAAAGGTCAAGCAGAGGGCATCGAACAAGAGTGGCAACCATAAAGCCAAATTCACCTGGTTTGATGAAGACTAACGATGTTGAATCCCTATTGTTCAACATCAAACTCAACAACAATTAAGGCATCTTGGTGGTGGTGGTGCATTTCAATCTTCCAGCAACATGCTTATTTGGGAGTAAATTTATGCTCCACCGTTATTTCTCTTTATTTGCATTTTTTTCTAGTGTGTTTGATTGTTTTTGATAGCTCCCTAGGTTGAGTTGTTCGTTTGGTTCTGCACTAAATGTCAGGGGTTCTACTACCCCTTCGGCCTTGGGTACGGACGGCCACCCGGGTTTGGCAGCGATGGCGACTTTTCACAGTGATTAAAACATGGTACTTGTGGTTTGCTTTTTTCAACATATACTGCATCAGACAACCCAGGAGAGGTATTTACATCGTCCTTCCCAGAATTTATGTTCTTTTCTCTTCTAATAAATCTAGTAAAACTAATTCAATTTAGTGGCCGCTAAACCAATTAAAAAAATGGTTCCAAAAAGAATCTCAAATATATATGTTATCTTTTCTCTCCTAAATCTACTAAAACCGATTCATTATCTAGGCTTAAACCTCACAAAAAAAATGTTTCCAAAAAGAAACAAATATACCAACGATCGACACTATCTATCTCTTGCGCCGATGCTTCACTCAGCCATCTCCTGAATGATGCTCAGAGCCCGTTTCAACCTCGACCGCGCGCTGAGTTTCTCGTGGCCCTTCTTCGCCGGACTCATTGCCAGAGTGAACTCCCCAAGCGTACGCTCGTTCAGCTTCTCGTTGAACAAGGCGTCCTCGCCGTCTTCCTGCTGCTCGTGCACCGGCACGACGCGCACCTTCTTGTTCTTGCCGCCACGCCGGTGTGGTCGCTTGGCCGCGAGCGCCGAGCTCGCGCGCACGGCTAGCGTCGCCATGTCGGCGCTCGACAGCGTCCGCGCGAGCATCGCCGCCGGGAGCATGAAGTATATCTGTCCCGGATGTAGCAGCTCGCCGGCGGCCAGCGCTGGTGGGGGTTCGTTGAAGTAGAGAGCGTCGGAGTTGCACAAGAAGGAGAGAGCTTCGGCGCCGAGAACGTCAGATACGGCGACGCGGGGGCTGGCCGGGAGCTCCTTCAGCGAGCCGTCGGCGGCGATTAACCTGACCGGCGCCGGCTGGTGCTCCTGCGGCGAAAGGCTGGCTCCGTTGTTGAAACAGCTGGAAAGCTTCGCTCCCATGGAATGTTTGCGTTCGTGCAGTGTGCGTGTGGAAGTTTTGAGATTCTTCTTTGCGTTCGTTGGAACTTGGATTGGATGTGGAGGTTAAGAGGATAGTTGGCGCATATATATAGAGGAAAGTGATGATCAGAAAAAGTGCCAAGGAGGGGAAAGCTTACATTGCGTGAGCGCTGACGCACGCCCGTGTTGCCACATTGCGTGGACTGGCACCGGATATCCACTCCACCATGTGGGAACCGGACAGTGACGACTTCTATTCGCCACTCGCCGGTGACTAATGAGAGTGACTCATTATCAACGATCGGTAGATTCCCTATGGGCCCCGGCCAACCGTTCAGCCGGACGCCAGGGCCATGCACTAGTGGCTGCAGTCCTGGGCAGGCCTTGCGCCCCAAACAATCACCAATGACTTTTCTGCTTTATATAAACGCAGTTTCGCCGTTCCTTCGATCGGCAGCCGCGACGGGAGAATGTTTCGGTCGTGAAAGCGGCAGACAGACGAGGAAACAGAGAATATTCAGGAACAGATCATATTGCTTAGAGCTCAGGGATGTGGATAGGGGGGGAGCTTCGGCCGTCGAAGTAAACTTCCATCGCAGGTAAAGATTTCTCGCCGGAGACGAGAGTCACATGGGGTGGTGTTTGGTTTGTGCAGGTTTTTCTCCACGGGTGCAAGTTGCATGCGTGGAGACTGTATGCCGAGATTAGGCTCTGAATCAAAATCTCTCGTTCGTTTGGTATCTCGTATTAACAGTATTGAGGAAAATCGGCAAAAAATCAACTCAGCGTTTATTAGTTTGTTTTTAGTATTCCGAGACAAAGTTCGGCTGTTTGGCTCCGCTATGTCTGGATGATTTCTCGGCTCTAATCACCCCTAACCTCGGTATTGATCCAACTCGATGTTCCGCGTAGCCGCTGCCCATTGCTGCCGGAGCTGATGATGCCCAACAAGAAGATCAGCACAAACAAGGTGAGCACGACGGCGTGGTCCGTAGTGGCGTGCTCCTTGCCGGCTCCATCATTCACTACAACACGATAATTATTTTGAGGCACTTCAAAGTGCCACTATATAGAATAAAAATGCCTCTAAAATTTTCTAGAGACACTTTAAAATGCGACCCCTGATACTCACGTCGGTAAAAGTTTTAGAAGCATTTTGATCAAAGTGCCTCTAAATACTTCAGTGACATTTCAATAAAAATGTCTCTAAATGTATTTAATGACACTTTAAGAAATACCCCCAAAACCATTTAGAAAATAGACAACACAATCTTTTTAAAAGTCAGAAACTGCTCCCTAACGCTCGTGCGATTTGTACCCTGATTTCGCTTAAGGTTTTTAACGATGGACTCGGCCCGTTTACACATGAAGCTAGCACACGATGGGAAACATGCCGAGCATAGCGTTCAGCCTCGCGTTTTTTCTTCGTGACATGAGCCTTCCTTAGAGTTTCAGGTCTGCTGGTAGGTACGTGTCCCATTCTAACGATTTTTATTTTTTATTTTTTATTTTCTCTTCGTATGTTTCTTCCACTCTTTTTTCCTTGTACTTTTCCTATTTTTCTTTACTTTTTTCTCTTTTAAGTACTGTTTTTATTTTTGTTCTCTATGATGTACATTTTCTTCATAGATATATAAAATGTGTTCGTCTTATTTTTCGAAAATTAGTTTCACAAAGGATTTCTCCTGAATATTTTTTTGTTCCAAAGTGCATAATTAATTGTTCATTTATTGAGAAAGATTTGTTCCCCGTTTTCAAAATTAGCTCCACAATTTTTTTCATAGATTCTTTTTTTTTGTTTCTTAGCATGTTCCTTTATGCCCCTCATGTATTATTTGTTCCTTTATACAAAAAGATTTGTTCATACTCTAAAATTATAGTTCCACTAAAATTTGTTTCCTAGATGCACCTTTTGTTTTCTGTGATGTATTGTTTTGTTCCTAGTTTTACGTGTAGTCATCTTGCAAACTTGTTCTGATAGGTATCTAAGATTCTCGTGCCAAATATAGTCATGACTTTTGTTCCATTTAGTCTAGTTTTGGTTCCGCTTGTGCAGATGTGATCTTGTTTCGCGGTTCCTAAAATGTTGTTCCTATGTTACTACATAGAGCGCATGTGGACAGTGTCTATGTTACTACATAGAGCGCATGTGGACAGTGTCTAGAATGTTTCAGCCGTGAAAGTGGTACACGAGTAAACATGCGCGGAAACAAGTTCCGGGATGGTGCTTTCTAGAGCACCTAAAAATCCTATTCATCACAGAAGTTGATGAGGACTATCCGATGAAATCTGACTCACCTTTAGTAGCGGTTCTGGCTGTAGTTTTTAGCTGGACAAAACCCTATTTAAATTTCTTGATAGACAAAAAATTAGCCAAAGACGAAGTTCTGGACCGATAGATCGTCCGACGAGCAAAATCCTATACAATAATCAATGGTGAGCTCTATAAGCGGAGTGTTTCTAGGGTTTTCTAGGGCTGTGTGTCTTCAAAAGAAGGAGTGGAAATCTTACGAAAAATTCACGAAGACGAGTGTGGTCACCATGCTGTAGCTAAATCTTTAGTGGCAAAAGCTTTTAGACACGGATTCTTTTGGCTCAAAGCTAAGGCATATGCCAAGAAATTAGTCAAAACGTGCAAAGTCCATCAAAAGTACGCCCGTCAAGCACACGTTCTGACTGATTAGCTCCGAACAATCCCTATTACATGGCTATTTGCGGTCTTAGGGCTTGATATGGTAGGACCATTTTATACGGCAAAGTGTGGATTTACTCACCTACTGATGATGGTGGATAAATTTACCAAATGGATTGAGGCTAAACCCATAAAAAATTGTAATGGAGCCATAGCCAGAAAGTTCGTCGAGGACGTAATCATTAGATTCGGATATCCGCATAGTATTATAACCGACAATGGGAGCAACTTTTACATGGGAGAATTAGCCTAATTCTACGAAGAACAAGAGATCTGACTTGATATTGTATCAGTCGCACATCCACAAGATAATGGACAAGTCAAAAGAGAAAATGGTCTCATTTTACAAGGACTCTGACCTCGTCTTGAGGAACCACTTCATCATGCCACGGGGGCTTGGGAGGAAGAATTACTGTCTGTGATATGGAGCTTACCTACAACTCCTAACAAATCAACACTCCTTTCTTCTTGGTCTATGGTGCATAAGCAAGTTTTTCCGAGTGATTTAATTCATCGGTCTCCTCGAATCAAAGCGTATATCAAAGAAGATGACAAAGTTTCTCGACAAGATGATCTCGACATAGTCGAAGAAGTTCATGTCGTTGCTGAGTAGAGATCTATAGCCTATCCGCAGAAGTTATGCAAGTATCATAGTTAAATAGTGCAAAATCGTTCTTTCAGGAAGGGCGATTTGGTTCTCCGACTCGTACAAAAGAGAAAGCACAAACTTTTCCTGATTTGCGAAGAACCTTTTATAATCAGTCGAGTTCTGCATAACAGGTCATATTATTTAACTGATATGAGACAAATCAAGGAAAGACCTGATACTCGAAGAGAAAGAGAGATGGCGGTAGTACAAACCCGAATGAATTAGACCATCCATGAAACATTGCACAACTACGTCCTTTCTATTTTTAGTTATATTTCCTTGTAATCATATGTGTACATGTTTAAAGAGAAATAAAGTATTAGTTTACTTATATATCTTATTTCCAAAAAGAGCATGTTGTTTTCAGAAATCACAGGATGCTTGAAAGTACTTTATGCTCATGTTTGTTCTGGTTATGATTTTTAAATATCTATAAAAAATGTTACCTTAGGGTCTAAATCTAATTTTGTGTTTATAATTTAGTTTTTTATCTGATTGCCTAGATGCGGGCATATTCCGAGTAATGAATTGTTGGTACTAGAGGCCAGCTCTGTTTCCGAGTTTAAACTGCTTTAGCAATTGCGCTCCGTTGACTAAGCAGAGTTTCCGTGCTAAATGTTGGCCGGCTCATGAAAGGGTCGAGGCAGAGAGCCAGATAAAACGAAAAGTGTAAACGCGCAGTGCTTAAGAAAATTTCGAGCACAAATATTGAAATATATACAACAAGTGCTTAGTAGTAAAGAATCAGTTCTTACATAGCAGCACATTCAAAACAAAATATTTTTCCCATCATTACATACCAGATGAAAAGTTCAGGATAGTGCATCAAATGCAGATTCAGGCGGTGGTGGTGGAGACCTTGGAGCGCTGGAGTCGACATTGTCACCATCTTGTTCTGGAGACTCGGAAGCTTCTTCATCTTCGACGAGGCTATCTTTCGGCTCTTTAGGAGAAGGAGGCATAGCGACGGATTGGAAGAATGGCGTTGTATAGTTCGTCATCTCCGCCACGCGACAAGCATAACCCGCGCAAGATTCTTAGATGGCCTTGATGTCTTGCGGGTTATCCTCATCGTCCTCGTCGGCGATGCCCTTGGTGACGTGCCAGATTTCCATATCACTGTGGTGACTCATCACCATAGTGAGGGAAGTCTATGCATCTTCCAATCTTCAATGAGCCTCGGAATCTCCTTCGCTCTGTCCCTCACCTCGAGCACTAGCAAATTGTTCAAGCCGGAAAGTCTAACTGACTTGCCAGCCTCTTCAAGAGTCTGGCAGAAGTCGAACAGAATATCTTCGACAAGTTTGATGCACTCGAGGCGAGGTTCAGAAGAAGAGGAGTCCGAAAGATGCAGAGGATCTGGGAAAGAATCAAAATATCAAAATCTAACTCAAAGAAAGTCGAAAAATCAAAGGAAGAGTAAAAGTCGGAAATATTACCTAGCACACAGTGGTTCCACTTAGAATGCTCCTCATGGAGACTCTTTAGTTCTACTTCTGTGGCCTGGGCTAGATCCTTCTGGTTGTCGAAATCCTTCCTCAAATCATCAAGTTGTTTATCATGGAGGGCCAACAGCTTCTCGAGCCTCTCGGACACCATATTCCTTGACTCTAGGATGACATTCATGGATTTCTCCGATTCATTTTGAAGCTTATCAAACTCGTCCCAGAGTTCAGCATTCTCCATTTGTAAGACCTTGAAATTTTTGGCCTCCTCCACCATCTTGCTGGATTGGCTCAGCAATTCTGCAAAGGGAAAAATTATCAGTTAGCTAAATAGTTCGACTATGACAATCACTAAGGTTAATGTCGGAAAAGATTACCATCCGCCTCATCCTTCTCAACCTGCAGCTTGGAATTCTCAAGACACACGGCCTTAATCTCCTTGCGATTATTGCAAATGTTCTTGAGAAAATCTTGGTTGTAAGATGCAACTTTTTGTAAGATAAAGACGGAGTACCGTCATACAGCTACTAAGACTCGCTCTGCAACTTTAACAAAGTCAAAATCCAGCATGAGCCTTGGGGGCTACACTATATCATTATTTTGCATCCTATAAGCATCAACTCGGATCTTATGCTACGATCTTTATCCGACTTTATGCTTGGGGGATAGAGGATATGATAATAAAAATACTACAAACAAGAATCATAAAACTTACAATGTGCTCCAAGTGCAGCTTTTCAAATCCGAGTTTCTTGTTGTGGAACACTTTCTCGGCAAGGGAGAGGGGAGAAACGCTTGTCGCTGGAAGCTCGCCAGTCTCGATCTTTTTATCCCGGACCAAAATTTGGTCCAGGAGGTTCACCAGCTTGACATCCTCCGTCTCCTAGCTCGCTGCCTCTGGAGTAAGGACTTGCTTCTTGAGGCTGGAGTGCGCCAGCTTGAGAATCCCCTCCTTATTCTGCTTCAGGCTAGAGGCAGCAGAACCGTCCATCTTATCAATTTTCCCTGGCGACATTACCATGGGATCATTACCCTTGACGGGTTCACCCTTTTCAGTTGTCTGGCTACCAGTGGTACCCAGGGCTTGTGTGGTTGTGGCAACGTCAGGGATGATAGAACTGGCATTAGGAGAGACAGAAACCTCTAGGCTGAGGTTTGAGTACTGCTGGGAGTTGGAGGAGGCACCGCTGGAGATAATGCAAGCTTCTACTGGCGCAGTTGCTTGGCTGGTTTGCTTTCCGACTTAAGCTTAATCTTCAAAACTGATTTAGCTCTAAAACACACAGGGAATGAATGTCAGGTGTAGTTCGGAAAGCAACAATGTACAAAGTACCAAAGATCGCAAGATGATTACCTTTTAACCACTGGCAACACTTGTGTGCTAGCAGTAATAACAGTCTCCTTGGCATTAAGATTCTTGGAAGCAGAGGCAGGAACTTCTTTCACCTTGTCGTCCTCTGTTGCCTTCGAGTCATCTGAAAGATAGCCCTGAAGAGGGGCAAGCTCAGATTCGGGGAGTTTGTCGAGCTGATAAGTATTGAGTGTGTTAGTAAGAGTAAAGTCGTATGACGAGGCATAAAAGAGCGAAAAAGCTTAAAACAAAGTCGAAATATTTACCGGAGTCAGAGGACGGTCGGCAGTGAACATCTTCACGGAGACTATGGGGATCTTTTTCTCCACCTCTCCTTAATCAAAAATTGCACCCGGGTCTTGTGGTCCTTTGCAGAGATGCGAGTCGGACTAACCCTCAGGCTGTCTTTCTGGTCTCCGGTGACCGTATGCATCAAGCGGATCTCCATGATACTGCAATGATTGAATCTGTCAATCCAGCCAGCAGTGGAGCAGGTTGGATCCACGGAGCCCCTTGTTCTTCATCAAAAACTCGATCGGCCTTTTGGCGAGGACCAAGTCTTTGGACAGTTCCGGCGCTTCTGCATCCCATGATTCTTGCTGGGGAGCAGCACCATCGACAAAGGCCAGAAGACCTTCCGCCTTGTCTAGAGCCAGAATATCCTTATGATAAAAGAAGGTTCTGGCCCATCTTTTTACTGATTCACTAGCGTTAATCCTAGGATAAATCCGGTTTCTCCTAAGGACTAAGCTAAGGGTGTCGCTGGTGTAAGGAACACCGGCACTGATGGAGTTCTTCCGGGTACCATAGTAGTACCAAAAAGGGTAAGTCTCGGCCTAATACCAAGAAACCCCTCACTAAGAGTTGCGTGAGCACTAAGCTCAAGCAAAGAGTTGGGAGGGAGATTGTGAAGTTGCACACCGTAATGTTGGAGAACTTCGGTGAATAACTTCGATGGTGGAAGTCTGAGGCCGCGGTCGACGTGCATACCGAAGAGGACTCGCTCGTTGTCGCGCGGTGTTGGAACGACATCTCTAGCGCCGCTCCGCCACGCGCCGGCGACGAGTTAGCCCTCGTCCTCCATAACTTGGAGCTCGGCATTGTCCATGGAGCTTGGGACCCAGAGGCCCCACGGTTTCCTATCATCCGCCGCCGTTGTTCCTGTTGCCGCTGCCGCTCTGGAGCTTGATGGTGTTTCCATCTCGCCGGATAAAGTCAAGAATTGGCGGCGCTAAGGATTTGTTGGGTGTGCAGATGGGGAGGATGCGGAGCGCTCGAGGAGTACGGGGAGGCAATGAAGAACAGCAAGGAATTAATCTGGGAGAAAGGGATTTCTTCTTTTAATTAACCTCCGCGCCAAGATTCGCGCTGATCCGCGCGATTTGTGCCACGCGTATAAGATATGGAGAGGAGGCTTCCTCGTGACGTCTCTGCCCCCTCGTTTCTTGTGTGGGCATTGAAATGGTGTTCTATTCCGTAAAGAACAGACCCACCAATGGTCGTGCTGACAGGATGTTTGTCAGTGACAAGACCTGGTCTGAAAAGTTGTCAGACAGCACGACACTGTTTAAATCCGGCTCATGTTTCGAAACGAGTAGGAAAATGACTAAAGAAAAGAAGACATATCCGACTCAGATAAGACTCGGAATCCTACACTACTGGATGAAGTTTTTGGGAACCCTTCAAGATTCTCAAGACGAAGAAACCATCAAGCTAGACGATTTATCCGACTTTCGATCTTGGAGACTTTCGGGGGATATCTTTTTGGGTATACCCACAGGACTCGCTGACGAGGGTGTCCCACCGACGGGTTACAACTATGCTTCATGGGTGGCCCAGTCAGAGAAAGAGGAGCCACTTCCGGCTATGACAAGTCCTAGAAGAGTTACTGACTTAGGCATGTAGTATTACTTGTAGTCCAAGCTGTATCTAGTTACCGACTCTGTAACGTAGCCGGATAGGTCTCTCTCATAACCCTAGGCCCTGGTGACTATATAAACCAGACCTGAGGGAGCCTTAAGCGCACCAGATCATAGATCAACCACAACCTACTCACACAGGCAAACCTCTCATGTAATCCGCTGTAACATCCGGCTCTCGCCGATATATTACTGGGTTGCTAGCAGGAGTAGGATCCGATCACCGCAGTCAGATCTGAACCTAGGTAAACTTGTGCTCACAGCTCCCGGAACACCGTATGTCTCACACTCCATCTTCCCAACACCTTCAGGACCCCTATGTTGTACTTGTCGACAATCTAATGGCAATAAATCTGGCTAATTCTAGTTGGGCTAATTTTTTAGCTATAGCTTTTCACTTTTTCATCACCAAACCGTCGTAAGGACTGTTTGATGGTTTTATCGTTGGCATACACATTAAGAGAGTTCTTGGCAATTTCCCTAGGTACTTTGGTCATGTCAGAAGGTTACCATGCGAAGATATCTTTATTATCTTTGAGGAACTCGACAAGCATGCTTTCCTATGCGAGCTCTAGGCCAACCCCTATATTGGTCGCCTTGGAGGGATCGTATTCCTTCAACTGTGTCTTATTCGTCTCTTCTGATGCCTTGAACTATAGACTCGGTTTCAGCACCTTGTTCTTCATAGCGGGCATCTCGGACAGGTCATTGGTTTTCTTCATCTCCTGGTACTCCTGGGCATGCCGCATGGTGATGACCCACAAGTGTAGGGGATCTCAACAGTCTTCACAGGTAGTATTACCTAATTTATTGATTCTACACAAGGGAAGCCAAAGAATACTTGCAAGCCTTAACAACTAAGTTGTCAGTTCAGCTGCACCTGTAAATAGTTCTTGCTCACAGAAGTTTATCAGTAGCAAGAGTTTGTAGTAGCAATAGCAAAGCAACTACAATAGTGAAACAAGAGCAATAGTAACAGTAACGGTAACAGTGGGATTCGAGTGCGGTAGACATAGGGATGGATGGACGGGTGTTGCATGGACAAGTTAAACATGTAACTTCAAGATCTAGGGCATTGCAGATAAATAATAACAAGCATCCAAGTACTAAACAATCCTAGGCATGTGCTCCAAATATAGTCATACGTGCTCGCAATGAGAACTTGCACAACATCTTCTATCCATCCAGCCCATGGCAGCGGGGCCTCTAGGGAACTATTGGCAATTAAGGTGCTCCTTTTAATAGAGTACCGGAGCAAAGCATTAACACTCTGTGAACACATGTGATCCTCACACCACAGCCATCCGCTCCGGTTGTCCCAATTATTGTCACTTTGGGGCCTTTGGATCCAGACAATGATATGTGTACACAACTTGTAGATAAGATCACAAACAATACTACCATAATGATTCAATAATAAGTTCAGATCTAAGATCATGGCACTCGGGCCCTAGTGACAAGCATTAAACACAACAAGTTGCAACAAAGTCAAATAGCACAAATAGAGATACTAGGTACTATGCCCTAACAGATCTTATTCGATTACATGATATAACTCATACAATCCCTACCATCCCCAAGCCTACAGCGGGGGATTACTCACTCATGGATGAGGGAAACATTGATGGTTGGTGGAGATGCGTTGGTGATGATGATGGCGATGATCCTCTCCAAATTCCCCGTCCCGGCAGGGTGCCAGAATGGAGTTTCTGGATCCGAATCTTGGTTTCTGGTGGTGGCGGTGGACCCGAACTCTTTTTGGAAAATATCGAACCCCCCTCGGTTTTTAGGTCAAAAGGCAACTTATAGGCGCAGAGGGAGGCCGAGGGTGCTGGTGGTTGCACCCTCCAGCGCGACCATGGTGGGCACGCCACTGGGTGTGGGCCCCCAGGCCTCCTCTCCGTCTCGTCTTCTGGCTCCATGGATCTTTTGGTGAAATATAATTTTTGGCATATTTTCCGGGATTTTTCCTGATAGTTGATTTTCTGCACAAAAACAAGACACCAAGGTAATTCTGCTGAAAACAGCGTCAGTTCGTGTAGTTGTATCCAAATCACATAAGTTTAGAGAAGAAACAATAGCAAAGTGTTCGAGAAAGTAGATACATTTTGGACATATCAACTCCCCCCAAGCTTATCTTTTTGCTTGTCCTCAAGCAATTCAGTTGAAAACTGAGTGCGATAAAAGAACTTTCACGAATACTTTGCTTCATATGATGTAAATATTCTCGGCACATGAGTAGATGCTTAGACAATTCATAATAAGGAGTATGCAACTAAGTCTACTCAATAGTCATTGCAAGCTATGAAGAGAAACCAACTCAATAATAATAAGTAGCATGAAACATAAACATAAGCAACATTCCAATGCTCATAATAAGGTATGATAGAGTGGTATCTTGCTTGCCTTTGTTTGAAGAGCACAATAAATGCCAAGGCACCTCCGAAGTTCACATGAAGACTAGAAGTAAAGATATCATAGATACAAGCATCTAAGTCATGACATGATTAACCAAGTTTTGGAACAAACACAAGAATGACAACTATGCTCTCAAGAAGGTGCTCATAGAATAAGTGGTGACTCAACAAAGTTGTGAAAATGGTTTTGAAAGGTTTGAAAGGCTTCCAAATGATGAAAGGAAGGTGCTCATTAGCTTTGAGCTCTCATTTCTCCTATCATAGGCATCTTCATGTGGTTAAGGTGAAAGTGAGGTCCACTCTAAATCATATCCTTGACAGACCATAGACTGGAAATCCCAAGTCCCTTGAGTACGAGGGCCGCTCCGCATGCTACTCAACTTTGGTCACCTGAAAGTTCTTGTCATTGTAAATACATGCATATCATCGAGAACCGCCAACGGGATACCCCTTGCACATGGTACAGGAGCTTTCCCATAACCAAAATGACAAGGCAAGCAGACAATGAGCATCTCAGCAATCTTTTTATTTACCATATGCATAGCTTTTTATTGAGGATGCTTCATAGATTCTCATTATGGTGATGCTGCAAGTTTCCACCATGATTATGCATGGCTTAGGCTAGCGGCCCAGGCGTTTCTCTAACACAATGTATAGACTCCATGAACTCACAACCTCCCCTTTTATTTCACATCGTCGACATCCATAAACAAAAGAGCAAGGTATCAACTAGATGAGATATCCAAAAAAATGTTGAAAGTGTTCCCCATGACAGCACGGTTCTACTGACTCCTAACATATAATTAGCAAGCATATAACTTTCATGGACAGGTCACAATGGTTCAGAATTATTAAGCGCAAGGAATAAAGTGTGCCATCAAGTTCGTGAGAGATTTACTAACTAACTTTCTCAAAACAGACAAACATTTTATTTTGGAAGAAAACACGGCATATAGAATATGCACTGAAGTAGCAAATGATGCTAATAGGTAGGTATGGTGGACACAGATGGCAATATTGGTTTTGGGGAGTTGGAAGCACAGGTAGAGCACATACTCAGTGCAAGTGAAGGCTAGTAATAGAGAGGGAGAGACAAAAAAAGAGAGCAATAGCTATCATAATCATGCTTGCAACAAAACATGACTAATTATGGCATGAAAGTGATACAAGAACTCTGAGGCAAAATAAATCATCGAGGCTTACTGACTATTGATTAGTCATCTGCATGCATGAGCATGTGCAAAGTCGATTCACATGAACAGTCAGAGGAGGATACCACAATATCATACCAAAGTATGAATAAAACAATGCAAGCAAATATTCATATGACATACTACAAACTATTAGCAAGCTGGAGCTAATCATAGACAAGCAAGAACTACTAAGCATCCATAATGACATACACCTTACACAAACAGGCTAAGCATGCTCACAATGAAGAGTATATGTACAAGAATGAAACAAATAGAGTTTGTTACTAGCCTCTTACCACACCTTGAGTTGTCTTAATCTTCATTATTGCCCTTCACTTGTGTGACTTGAATAATTAACATGAAACCAAAATCCACTGAGGACGGCTGAATCCTGCAAAGAACTCACAAAACCAAAGAAGAACAACAAATATTTTTGGTGTTTTCAAATTTTTTAGAAACAAGCAAACAAAGAAAAACCAAACAAAAACAAAGCAAACCAAACAAAGCAAATCTTTTTGGATTTTTCTTTTAAGGCAAACCAAGGAAAAGAAATAAAGAAACAAACAAAAAGAAACAACGAAAATATTTTTGGTATTTTTGGGTTTTTAGAAAGAAGCAACAAAAACCAAAAAGAAAGCGAAAAAATGGATGTACAAAGAACCGACCGAACATGATATATATGAGTGTGATGTTGGTGTACCTCCCCCCAAGCTTACGCTTTTGGCCTAAGTGGGGCCCAATAGCGCGGATAGTACCCCCATGCTGGTGGGTCATCATAGGAATGATCATAGTCAGGCACCTGCGATGAAGAAGAAGACGCGCCCCAATCAAATGAGGGTTGCTGGTATGAAGACTCTCCCAAGTTGGAGGGCTGAACCGAATTGTCTTCGGCATCCTCTTCAACATTATCCTCTTGCTGGGAGAGATTCACCTCATATGTGTTGACCTCCTCCTCCGTAAGCGACCATCCTTGCATGTTATCAACATTAAACAAAGCAGGTGCAGGCAAATAAACTATTTTCTCAGTCCTACCCTTTCTCCAACCTTGCTGGGCAAACAATAATTCATACGGCAAGTTTCTCACATTAACTCCCAAGGAAACAAAACCATGCTGAATCATGGATTCAATATCAAGCCTCTCTATGGGAAACTGAAAATTTGAAAAGTGAGGCTCTAAACCATGGAAAGCTAGCAACCTAGAAGCAATGAGACCCCCACAAATTCCACCCTTCTCATGGTTGGTGGTGAGACACTGAGCTATCAAAGCACCCAAGATATAAGATCTATTCCGATTCAAAGCAGCTGCGATAAAAGCTAGATCAAAAGAAGACAACTTTCTAGCAATCTTTCTAGCAAGAACACACTTGGTAATGAAATAGGCAAAGTATCTAATAGCTGGGAGCTGAATGTTCTGAATTTTACCACTTTCCTTTGAGAAGTCGAAACCTTGGCAAATCTCAGCATATAAATCCATAACTGACTTGGGCCTCTCCTTGATCTTCTCACAAGATCCCCACTGAGGTACTCTAATTGCTGCATAGAAATCAGCAAAAGGCAGGTCGACAGATATATTATATATTTTGTAATGGACCATTGGATTAGATATAGACCAAGTGAACCGGAAGTCCTGCACAAAAGCCATGGTTAGCTTAACATATTGGAATGGTTCACCTTCAACAAAGTGTTCCAACCCTGCATTTGTAACCATAGTTTGGAAGTCTTAGAGGATCCCCGCAGTTCTCATAAATTCATGGCATGGTTATATGGAAGGAAAAACTGCCTCCTCATGATGAACCTTCATTGGCTGATGCACCATCAAGTCATATTTACTCAGTGGATAAGCACTCATCTTCCTTGCTGAAATTTTTAGACAACCATCAAACCAAGTGATTTCTAAGTTGATAAATGATGAGCAACTACTATAGGAACTTGCTATAGGACTACACATGCATCAAAACAAAGTTTCTAAGCATATAACAAGCATGCAAGCTCAAACAACCTGACACCTATAGCAGGAAAATACTCAAGATACAATCTACCAATCACAAATCTAATTAGACAAGTGGAGGAGGCACATACCAAGGAATAATCCCTCAAAAATCAGCACTTGAGATGGGTTGAACAAGGAGATCGAAAATCGTGAGCAAGAACAACAAGAACTCGAGCTTGAGAAAGTTTTTCGGTGTTTTCAGGAGAGAGAAAGAAGATGGCTTTGAGGAGGCAGTCTGGAGGGGACCGTGTGGGCCAGACCCTCCCCCAGGCGCCGCCACCTGGTAGGCCGCGCCTACCATGGGTGTGGTGGCCCCCTAGGTCACTTCAGGTGCCTCTCTACCCCTTTTTTCGAGGAAAAATTTATTTTGATTTTTTTGGGATTTTTCGGGAAACTTTATTTCTGGACAATTTTCAGTGTATGAAAATTGATTTTCTCGCAGAAACAGTTTTTTCAGAAGAAGCAAAAGCAAACTAAAAGCCATACTACAGGAGATCTAAGAAACTCTAACAAGCAAAAAACTAGCAAAACTAAAGCTAAAGCAAAGACTAGGAAGGAGAAAATTGAAAGAAAGCAAGTATAACCATAGTGGAAACATTATTTTGTTCATTAAAATCCTTTTGTTAACAAGGTTGATCAAGTCTTGTTACCAAAACAATCTTATATGAAGAAAAACTTTGCATTCCACAAGGTGATTATGTTACCTCATACTTGATAGCAATGGTCCCAATCATAAAAGTTTCAAAATTTTCTTGTGGAACGGGACAATATATTTCTCCAACCTTGATGCTCTCAATATTTTCAATGGAATTCAGGCAATAGCTCTTAACAACCTTCTTGGGGAAATATACAGTGTGCTCTTTTTCATTAATATTGAATGTTACTTTTCCTTGATTGCAATTGATGACAGCACCTGCAGTATTAAGAAAAGGTCTCCCAAGAATAATAGACATATTATCATCTTCAGGCATTTCAAGCACAACAAAATCAATTAAAACCATGCAGTTATGAGCAACTTGAACAGGAACATCCTCACATATACCAAAAGGAATAGTAGTTGACTTATCAGCCATTTGTAAAGATATATTAGTTGGTATCAACTTTTCTAGATGGAGTCTCTTGTAGAGAGAAAAAGGCATAACACTAATTCTATCTCCCAAATCACATAAAGCAGTTCTAACATAATTAGTCTTAATAGAGCAGGGAATAGTTGGTATACCTGGATCACCAAGTTTCTTTGGAACCTTACCATTGAAGGAGTAATTAGCAAGCAAAGTAGAAATCTCCTCATTAGGAATCTCCCTTTTATTAGATACAATATCCTTCATATACTTTGAATAAGGAGGCAACTTAATAGCATCAGTCAAAGGAATTTGCAAGAATAAAGGCTTCATCCACTCACAAAACTTGTTGTAGTGTTCCTCCTCCTTTGACTTGTGTTTCTTACCTGGAAAAGGCATAGGTTTCTGCACCCAAGGTTCTCTCTCTTTACCATGTTTATTAGCAATAAAATCTTGCTTTGTGTACCTAGTGTTCTTAATGTGCTTCTCAGGTTCTTCCTCACCTTCCTCCTTATCAGGAGGCTCATTTTTATCATTACCACTCTCAATTTCAGCATCAGAGACATATATACTATTAGGATCTACAACAGGTTCAAGTGGTTCCTCAACTATCTTATGTTTCTTTTTCTTTCTCTTACGAGGACTACCACTACTCCCACCTTGTTGGGAATCCTGCTCAATTCTTTTAGGGTTTCCTTCAGGATATAATGGGTCTTGAGTAGCTATACCACTCCTAGTTCTAATTCCATAAGCATGTTTATCTCCTGAAGCATTAACTAGCATATCATTTTGCACCTTAGCAAGTTGATCAAGTTGAGTTTGAACCATTTGAAAGTGTTTACAAAGAATTTTAATATCATTAAAAGTTCTTTCCACAATATCGTTCAACTCATGGATAGCTCTAGAGTTTTCCAATAAATGATTCTAAACTTGTTTATTAAAATACCCTTGCTTAACAATAAATGTGTCAAGTTCCTCTAAACATTGATCAGGAGGCTTACCATAAGGAATATCACCTTCATAAAAGTGTTGGAGAGAGTGTACCTCAATAGTAGATGAGTGGGGAATTGTTTTACATAATTATTCTATAGGAGGTAGATTCTTCACATCTTCATCTCTAATACCTTTCTCCTTTAGACACTTCATAGCTTCCTTTATCACTTCATCATTTAATGCAATAACTCCCCTCTTCTTTGTTGTTGGTGCTGGAATTGGTTCAGGAACAACTAGTTCAGGAGTAATAGGCTCAGGTGTATTTAGCTCTGTTGAAGTCCAATCATCATAATTCTTGCTTATTTTAGTCATTAATTCTTCAGCATCTGTAGGAGTCCTTTTCCTGAAAACACAATCAGCAAAGCTATCTAGGTAGGTCCTAGAATCATCAGTTAGTCCATTATAATAAATATCAAGAAGCTCATTCTTAGGTAATGGACATCCAGGATGTGCATGAATCAAGGAACATAACCTTTTCCATGACTCAGGCAATTTCTCTTCTTCTCCCTATTTAAAATCAAAAAGTCTCTGCAAGGCAGCATGTCTAGCACTAGGAGGAAAATATTTCTGGAAGAAAGAAGCAATCAAGCAATCAGGGCTATCAATGGAACTAGGAGGTAATCTATTAAACCAAGCTTTAGCTTCTCCTTTTAGTGAAAAAGGGAAGATCTTAGTAACAAAGTACTTTCGCATCTTAAAATCATCAGGAATAAAGCACTCATAGTGGAAAGCTCATTCATATGAGCCACAACACTCTCATTTTCAGTCCCAAAAAAGGTCTTTTCTCAACAATATCTAAATAAGATAAATCAAGAGACAAATCATGATCTTTATCTTTAATATCTATGAGAGAAGTGGCAAACTTAGGATCAGAGGACAACTTAGGCATGATAGTATGTCTAGCAAGGAGACTCTTAATAGCACTAGTACCATGTATGTTTCGGCACTCTTCGACAAAATCATCAGTGAACTCAATGTAACCATCATTAATATCATAACTCTCACTAGACTCAGGTGAGCTAACATGTGTAACAGTGTCTTCACTAGGAGTTTTGGTATTTCCTAGACTAGCCATAGTAGCATCTAGAAAAGTACCTAATGAACCACTCGCATCAAGCACAGTAGCAGTAACATCATGAGTATCAAAAGCAGTTTCAGACTCAGCAGTAGTAGCAGTGTGTGTAGCATGTGTATGTGGTGGTGGTGTAACAAGCTTACTTATAACAGACCATGAATCAAGAGCAGCAGAGGTGTTTAGGACTGTACCTCTTCTTGTAGTGGATGGTAAAATAGGGAACTTTCCATCATTAGACTTCCCCATGATGAAAGGAGTAGCAGTGAACAATAATAGATCCAAGTGAACTTACAAATAAAGCTATGCTCCTCGCAAGTTTAAAATAGTCTTGATGACCCACAAGTGTAGGGGATCGCAACAGTCTTCGCGGGTAGTATTACACAATTTATTGATTCGACACAAGGGGAGCCAAAGAATACTTGCAAGCCTTAACAACTGAGTTGTCAGTTCAGCTGCACCTAGAAATAGTTCTTGCTCACAGAAGTTTATCAGTAGCAATAGTTTGTAGTAGCAACAGCAATAGTGAAATAAGAGCAATAGTAACAGTAACGGTAACAATGGGATTCGAGTGTGGTAGGCATAGGGATGGATGGACGGGCGTTGCATGGACAAGTCTAAACATGTAACTTCAAGATCTAGGGCATTGCAGATAAATAATAACAAGCATCTAAGTACTAAACAATCCTAGGCATGTGCTCCAAATATAGTCATACATGCTCGCAATGATAACTTGCACAACATCTTCTATCCAGCCATCCCGTGGCAGCGGGGCCTCTAGGGAACTACTGGCAATTAAGGTGCTCCTTTTAATAGAGCACCGGAGCAAAGCATTAACACTCCATGAACACATGTGATCCTCACACCATAGCCATCCCCTCTGGTTGTCCCAATTATTTTCACTTTGGGGCCTTTGGATCCGAACAATGATATGTGTACACAACTTGTAGATAAGATTACAAACAATACTATCATAATGATTCAATAATAAGTTCAGATCTGAGATCATGGCACTCGGGCCCTAGTGACAAGCATTAAGGACAACAAGTTGCAACAAAGTCAAATAGCATTAATAGAGATACTAGGCACTATGCCCTAACAGATCTTATTCGATTACATGATAGAACTCATCCAATCCCTACCATCCCCAAGCCTACAACGGGGGATTACTCACTCATGGATGAGGGAAACATCGATGGTTGATGGAGATGCGTTGGCGATGACGATGGTGATGATCCTCTCCAAATTCCCCATCCCGGCAGGGTGCCAGAACGGAGTTTCTGGATCCGAATCTTGGTTTCTGGTGGCGGCGGCGGAGCAGAACTCTTTATGTAAAACTATCGAACCCCCCTCGGTTTTTAGGTCGAAAGGCAACTTATAGGCGCAAAGGGAGGCCGAGGGGTTGCCTGGGGTGGTTGCACCCCCTCCAGGAGCAGCCTGGGCAGGGCCTACCGGTGGTGTGGGCCCCTGTGCCTCCTCTCCATCTCGTCTTCTGGCTCCGTGGATTTTCTGGTGAAATATAATTTTTGGCATATTTTCCGGGATTTTTCCTGATAGTTGATTTTCTGCACAAAAACAAGACACCAGGGTAATTCTGCTAAAAACAGCGTCAGTACGTGTTAGTTGTATCCAAATCCCACAAGTTTAGAGAAGAAATAATAGCAAAGTGTTCGAGAAAGTAGATACATTTTGGACGTATCACACGACTTCGGCAAAGGCAGCAGATCCCTCTTTGCAATATCGTGCTTTCTTCGGGTTTCCCCGGATGGTGATGATGCCGTTGGGACCCAGAAGTTTCATCATGTTGTAGATGTAGCAGGGATGGGCCATGAACGCCCAGTAAGCCGGACGTCTGAAGATGGAGTGGTATGCACTTTTGAATGGTACCACCTCGAAGGAGAGTGGCTCGGTCCGGTAATTTTCTAGAGTTCTGAATGTCACACCCAGTGTGATCTCACCCAGCGAATCCGCATGTCTTCCTGGTACAATGCCATGAAAAATCACATTGTTGTGGTTTAGCTAGCTCAATGGATCTTCATGCGGTGGAGCGTCTCAATGTGGGGGATGTTGATGTTGCTTCCACCATCCATGAGAGTTTTAGAGAACTCATAGCCATCAATAAGGGGATTGACGACCAGAGGGTAATTTCCCCGACGATGTGTTTTTTTGGGTGATCATTGCGGTCAAAGGTGATGGTTATGCCCGTCCAATCCAGAAACTCAGGTATAGCCAGAACCATAGCATTGAGCTCATGGAGAACCGCCTTTCTGACCTTAGTTGGCTAAGTTCCAAGGAAGCAGACATAAGTTGTGGCACCCCAGATTTATGGTCCGAGAATATCCGTTATGCATATAATTCACATTCCCATGATCAATGAGCCGTGAGCATAACCGACAAGTATCATTACATCATCCATATATTAACGAGTACAACACTTACAAGGAGGCCTTTATGGCGATTACAACATAAGTAGCGGAAGTCTTCAGCGAAGAGCCCGTGCCTTAACCTACAGGCAACTGACTGGGAAGACGGCCTAGATCGCATAGACGTTAGCACCTTCGTCGCTTCTCATCATCTGCAATCTGGCCAAGTAAATAGCCAGGGGAAATGCCGGTGAGTACTTTGTATGTACTCGCAAGACCACTGAGACAAGGGTAAGAAGGAAACATGCATATCTAACTGTGGCGAGATAGCTCTACACTATGTTTGTTTTTGGAGAGACCTAACAATAGCATCTCTATATCTTTGTTGAAAAAAAGAGTTTTTGGAAAATATGTCTCCTTTTTGAAAATCCGGACATCTCCACATCCTTGTTAAAAAGTTTTTAGAAAACATTTTGTTGTAAAACCCTTTTTAAAACCTTATCGACCATCTCTGGCCAAAACCATTTTTATTCTTATCTTTCCTCGTGACCAAGTCACATACTTTTTATCCATCTCAACATATCTCCCGGTACTCATAGTAATCACCTTTCCAACCGTCCTTGACCGTGGACACGGCTATTCGAATAGATTAGACTCTACAGAGTTTGTGCACTTTACCCACAGGAATCAATACATCCGTCGGGATACAACCACGGCCCTCTACATACTGTAGACGGGGGTCCGGATAATCGAACCTAACCTTTCATTTGTTGCCCTAGTATAGGTACTTTTCCTATGGTTGCTTAGTTCCCCCGGGATGTGTACCTGACTTCCCAAGTCCGAATCTCCCTTCCTGCGCATCCTTTATCCACTCCCTTCCATACTGCCTTAACCTGGTACCGTCCGCGGGAGCTCCATAGTTTCAGCCGACTCCGAGGAGTTGAATGGAACCTCTCTGGGCACGACGACCCCCTAAGTGGAAAGGAACCGGCTTCCAGGGCCTCAAACCCCTTTCTACGCGTTATGGCGTAGCCCGTACTAAGGAGGACAAACTACGAGCTAGCCCTGAGTCCCACCCAGGGTAATGTGGTTGCACTGGTAAAATTGTTCCGGTAAAAGACTCTAGTAACCCTTTCCTTCTTCCTTTCCTTATTCGACTTTATATTTATCCTCCTCATACCTCCTTTAGTAAAAACTCCACTCGGAATGATGCCTCTTTCCAAGGGTTTTATTTTGAAAACTTTGTAGTAGGGTAAAACCCAAAATAGTTTTATCTTTGAAAATCCGAGGGTTCCAAGAGGGAAGATGCTAATCATCTTAGACTCAATCTAAAGGGGTAAGGATAGGTGCAAATAGGGTAGGTGTCCTAGTGGACATCCATCCATAACTTGGAGGAGCCAAGTTACTCACGTGTTTTTATTTAAAACAAATCATGCCTTTTGATCATGCAATTTATAAACGAGATATAACACAGTTGATAAACAGGAGTAGGTTAATAAAGGAGTTCAGGAATGGTGGCTTTCCTGTGACCAGCAAGAATTCCCTTGATGGCGTTAGATACCCAGATAACCAGGAATAATAATAAAAGAATATCCCGATCCTTCCTTCTTCTCGACGTCACACAATCGCAACTATCGTCGTTATCGAGCATACATGCAAACAAAAAATACACCAATCAATACAAGCATACAACATCAAACCATACAGCAAGATAAGGATAAATACATGATATATATCAGTAAGATGTTGGAGGTTTGATGTGATTAGAATGGGAAAAGATTTGGAGGCATTTAGGGAAAGAATTCCCTTTGGATTTGAAATCTAAGAACTACCTAAGGGAGGGTTTTTGATCAAGGACTTGGTCTGTATGATACCATTGTAAAAAAATGATACCATCAGTTGGGTATTGATAAAATGAAGCCAACAAAAGTGGTTTCACTATTTTATCAATATCCCTTGATCTATAATGGATTTTAGTGTGATTAAAACTCTAGTTTTAGGAAATAATTCACCAAAACTTCTCTGGAGTTCCAAAAAATTATTTCCTTGTATGAGAAGATAGGCTTTGATGGAATGAACACAGAGGAGTTGGAATCACCTCAAAACAATTACCATATTTCCCTTGAGAAATTCCCAAAGGCAGTACTGGACAAGATTTGTCTTTTTAATCAGTTTTAATGTACATAAGATTTTTAGTTGATTCCAAGGACTCATGCTAGGTATTAGAAACACCTTTCCGCATAAATTGGAATCAATCAATTTGGAGTTACAAAGTTACTGTGGTGATTTTGTTAGTGAATAAATCATGCACAGAAGAGTTTAATTCACTAAAATTCAACAGGGACTCATAAAATTATGAGCTACTGGATTTAGGGAGATATGCTAATGTGTGTTTTATGAGAGTTGGAATTAGGTCAAATCCTCACTTCGTTTGACCTAGGGAAATTCCTAAAGTCAGAAATGGCTCTATTTTGTTATTTTTGCTATGGGTAAACTAGGAAGCAATTGACCAAGGGGCCTATGGGGTATGAAAGGTATGATTAATACCTTTCTTACAGATTGGAAATAATCTAGTTGGAGATACCAAATTCTCTGGAGAAAATTATTAGTGAAAAGGATACCTCTTGGTAGATGATTTATTATGAATAAAGTATTTCTTATTTTGGTATAATTCTTGTACTGCATGTTTCTGAAAACAAGTATGTATAAACTAAAAATGAGACCTAAGACATTTTCATCAATTTTCATTTTCATCTTGAATTAATGCTACAGGCTATAAATCAGATCTGGGAAAATGTTTATATGAAAGGGAAACTGGGCTGGGGTCTGAAGGGAGATGGGCCGGGGAAAGGGGATTCAGCCCACGCGGGGGAGCCTCTCGATCCTACCAGGTGGGGCCTGCTCGTCAGTCACACCAGGCGATGAAGGGGTATGCAGTGATATGGGTTGTTGGATCTGGGGAGGGATCGATGGCCCTCGCCTCATCTTCTTCCTCCGACAGCTCAGAACATAACTAAAACCCTAGGTCGATCTGGGAAGGTTGAGGTCTCACCAGGGAGGCAGGAAGAGGCGACGGGGAGAGGCGGAGGTGGTGCAGTTCACTGATGAGAGTTCGCCGAGGGGCGGCACGCTACCGTTTGGTGCGGATCCGGGGAGCCTCGCGTCTCCCGCGGCGGAGATGACTCGGAGCTCGACGGGGGCTCTCCTAGGCGTCTGCATGTGAGAGGGGAGGGGTGAGCGGGGTTTCGGGTGTCCTAGGAAGGTCGGGGGAGGTATGCTTACCGGCGGAGGAGCTCGGGAGTGAGAGCTGAGCTGGGGGAGGTTGATCTCGGGCATGCACGGCCGTGGCCACTTCCGGGGTTCCTACAACCGAAATAGGATCATGGGGGAGAAGCTCAGAGGGTCTAGATCTCGAAGATATGGCATGCAAGGGGCGAGGAGTAGAGGAAGGGGATGACCTTGAGCTAGAGCTAGTCAATGGCCAAGAGCTCCATTTATTCTTTGGTTTGATAGCTGAGAGGGGGAAGGAGGGAGAGAGGGAGCTCTTGGGGTGCTCTCTGGTGATAAGGGGGGAGAAATGAGAGAGCAGATGCGAGGTGGGATGCTCCTGGCCTTATAAAGGAGAGGGGAAGGTGTATGATGGACATGGTCCATGGAAAGCTTGGAGGGAGGGAGAGGCTCAGCCAATGGGGTCATAAGGGCGGTGGGGAGGTGTGGAGTAGCCTGTGGTCGAGCAGAGAGGGTGGAGAGAGATAGAGAGGTTGCTCCAAGGTTTTTAAAATGGCTTTGAGGGGACATGACCTTTGTCCCTCTTTCAAACAACCACAAGAGACAAGAGGAGGGGTGGCTACAGTGGGTGGAACTTTAGTGCACGACCAGATACTATAGGGATTGCTGGGGTATAGTGCTAGACAAGGTTTGAGCTTGTTTAGGTTTTGTTTGGAGCAAGTTTGATTTGTTTGGCAAAAATTGATCAAATGAGGGCTTGTGAAGGAAGTTGAAAATATTGTATTGAGCAAAGTGTGGAAATTGTACTGATGGGCGGAGTTGGTCAAATAATCACTTCATGATTTAAATGGGATTTTTCTCATGATTATAATCCCATTTAAATGCACTTCTTCAAAAAGTGCAGAAATAGATTCTGGAAGCTTAGATGGTATTTTTTACATTGGACAAGCTTGGTTTTTGATGTGATAAGGTCCTAAATATCATATTACATATTGGAGAATGTATTGGAATTTATTGAGGTGGAAAAGTATTTTTGGAGAATTATTTCTTGTTTCTGCCATTTAAGAAAAAGGGCAAAGAGAAATAATAAAGAATCTCAAAAATATTTATTTTTGAGTTGGTAAGATGGGATATGATATATAGGAATCAAATGTGCCTTGATTTGGCAAGGTGATTTGGAGAAAAACAATCTTGCCTTTGAGGACAAGGTTATTGGGAAATTGGTAAGTAAAGGAAGTTAAATAGTTTAATAATCTAAATAATTGTGGGAATTATTTGGGGATGCTTATATCCAAGGTATATGATGTAAACTTGATGTGGGCATCAAGGTCAACCTTGGTTTTTAAGAAAAGTGATGAAAAGGGTGGAGACTACATTCTTGGAGGATCTAGGGTTTGGTTATTCTGATGCCATCTAAACAAGGTTGGATTAGGGAGCTCAGAGCTCACCTTGGTACAAGGGGTGTATGGATGGATAGACCATGTCATATAGATGATCTTGTAAACAAGAGTTGTCTTGGTTGCATCTAAGGTGATCTAGGAGAGATGGCAAACTTTGTTGAAAATAAGGCTACCATAATAGATGCCTCAGTTAGCCTCCTAAACCATGAGGGTTTAAGAAGCACAAGGCTCCAATGGAAACTAGTGAAGTGGGAGTTGATAGGTCATGATTAGTAGACCCAGCAAGGAGTTGGTCAAGGGGAGGTGGCATATAGATGTGGGCTTCTGGCACAGTAGGCAAGATGATAAGATTTGCAGAAAAGATTATTATCTTGACTACAAAACCATCATGGATGAGTAGGAGATAGAATGGTTTAGAAAAAGGCAAGAGTGGACTTGGTAGTACTAAGAATGTACTACGAGATGGTTTAGATACATTCTCAAGAATGCACATAGGTTGGAAATGGTAGGGCTCCAAAGATGGTATCCAGACAAGAAATCCAGACTTAGCCATTTTGGCGGATTTAGGCTTTTAGACTAGAGGACAAGTGTAGATGATTTTGAGAGGATGGCAAGAGTTTATCCTATCCATCATGTGGTTGATGTTGAGGTACTAACCAAGTAGATGGGATTCAAGCTTAGCTTGGGTCTCTGATGAGTTGGGCAACATCCAAAGGGATTATCCTTGGGCTGGTCTAATCATGTGGGAAGTTGGTCACGTGGATGGCTTAGGAGAGATCCAGACTTGGATGCTTAGCTTGAGATGGATGATCTCAAGCAAGGATTGGGTCCTAAAGGATGAGATACTAGGTTATCTCACTCTAGTTCCTAAACAAACAAGGCAATCAGCAGATCAAGATAATTCATCAGACAGCAGATCAAGGAAATTCATCAAACAGCAGATCAAGGCAATTCATCTTATTCTTATCTAATTACTACCAAGGTTACCATCAAGCCTAGCTTGAGGTAAGGATGGGTATGTTGAAAGGGGTTTAGTTTTGAAGTAAGATAAGTACCATCTTGGTATCTCTACCAAGATTGAGATGAAAAGGTTTTAATAAAGGTTTTGGGAAAACCTAGAGATAAGGGTAGTTGAAGTTCTGTCATGAAAACATAAGGAGAGTATATGTATGTCTCCATAGTTTTGACAATAGAAGCTTGTAAAGTATTTGGTTGTGTCAAAGTCATCTTTGCTCAGGTTTTGGAAATGCCAGAACATTTGAGAATATGAAAGATGAGCCAAGACATCTCTTTTGTAAAATAGTTTTTGTAAACTAGTGTTGAGATGAGGAGCACACAACTAATACACAAACGGTTGCTTGAGCACAAGCAAACAAGTAAGCACTTAATACAAGAAAAAGTTTTTGTTCCCCTTGATTTTTGCCTTTTTGACATTAAATCAGGGTTGCTGAAATTGGGATGTTACATAAGTGTCTTTATTTATAGGATAATCCGTCTTTCCATCCGACTTGGACTGTGCGGCGTCTACTTCTTCCATGTCAGAATCTTCCTTGTCCTCTTTGCCTTTATCATAATTTTTCTTTCCTTTTCAGCGATTGGCCCTGTAGACATAGGATTCGTCTCTCTTGATGTCATCATTGAAATGACACTCGGCATTGGTGTGGGTAGAACCTCCATTCCCGTATGGGTGATGTACACAAGGATTATTGGCAATGTCGTCCCAGGAAAATGATTTTTCGGGCTGGTGATCTCCTCTACCGTGGACTTGGGAAGTTCCGCGGCCTCGTCCTCGGCCTCCTTCGCACCCTCCTCAGCCACCAGATCCGAAAGTTGTGTTGACAGCTGCATTATCCGGATTAGGCTTATCGTCTGAGGTATTCTTGTGCTTTTGAGTTTGTTGTTTTCGCTTCTTGGCCACGTTTGGGTTGGCCAGAATATTTAGCAGTCCATCTGAATCATCATCGGTGTCTGCATATTTTCTTGTCGTTTCTATCATTTCTCCCAGGTCGGTAACATGGTCACTCTTTAGTCTGTGCCATAGTAATCTGAATGGGAGCCCTGTGATGAATGCTTCAATCGTGGTTTGCTCATTTACTCCCTCACAGGAATTATTCGTGTCGATCCATCGTCCGAGGTTATACCGACAAGTTTCTAAAGGTATTTGAGTGCAATGCTGCAAGTCTCCGGCTATGCAGGGCCTCCTGTAGGTTCCCTCCAAGTTTGAAAAGAATGCACTTTGCATATCATACCAGTTGTGAATCGAATTTTTTGGTAGTTCATTGAGATTGAGACACCTTCCTCAACATGAGTGGGAGACACTTGACTACGACCAAGCTATTTCCTCCTTTTGCGATGCAGCAAGCTTGGAAAATGTCCTGGAGCCAAGTGTCTGGCCGAGCCGCACCTTCATAGGGTTGAATGTGTTTGTCAATGTTGAAGTCAACCGGAAATTTTGTTTGATGGATACATGGGCCAAAGCATTTGGGTCCTACATACATATCTTCCTCCTTGTACCTTTGTGCTTCTATATTGGATTCGATGTGATGGAGAGCGTCATTGGGCGAGAGAGATCTGCACCTTGGTTGCTCGCTATGCATGCGCGGTATCGGAGTTGGAATTCAGATTATTCTTCCGACGTTGCCTCCTACGCCCATGTGGCTTCCATGACTGTGATGAGATCCTTCATGGTTACTGTTGGGCGGTGATGGTGGCTCTGGTGGGTTATTTCTGGCTGAGAGACGGGGTCCTGGAGCTTCATTATGCTAGCTCCGAGGTTGTTCTTCATGACATCGGCCTTCGTCCCGGCTTGTTCCTGGATGATCCATGTCATTCCTTCGTTCGGCGTTATCGTTATTGCAACGAGGTTCAATCGAATGGCTGGTGTGCCTAGGAGGCGACATTCTTTGCTAGTCCCGTCCTTGTTGTCTCCGCACTTTCTCTTCATACCTGTGGAGATTATTTTGTTGATGAGGGGGTTGGTGAGGTACCAATGCCCTTATGGCATCCTAGGACGCAACCGGAAGAACTCCTCACCAGTCTCGTGCGGCCCTGCGATGATGACCGTTTGATCTGGTCCTTGAATTTTCTTCATCCCTAGGGACAGGGTGATGAAGCTGATCTATTACACTAGTGTTTTGGCCTGCATCAGTGTAGCAATATTCCGACTTTGATGCCATCTTCCCACTGAATGATGCGGTTGTTTTCTGCTGTTGCAGTCCTTTGCCAAGCAATGCTAAGCATTGCTGGACCTGTTCTGGAGACGGATTATTCGCGAGGATAGCTCGAGCAGCTGCAGCATTCTCCACTGGTGTGCTATAGACTTAGATATTCTCTCCGGTTTTATCGTCGAATAAATCTTTGTGGACGTCCGAGTTCCTATTAGCAAGAATCAGGCCACCTCTAGTCTTGTTTGGCAGTCGCTTGAATTCTGACTGGTACTGGGCGAGATTGCTGTCTATCTACTGTTTAATATCGACGATGCGTGCAACCTCCTCGAGCAAAAACAAGCGATGCTTCTCCAGATCCTCAGCCCTTTTCTCCAGCTCCTCTGGAGTGAGATCCGAAGCAGTTGGGATTGGTATTGTTAGTGCATCTCCGTATATTTATTGTGCACCTTGGGTGACAACATGTACATCAACCATAGGATCGATCGGTGTCGGATTAACCAGATCTACATTCCAATTCTCCACCTCGATTTCTTTGTTAACTTCTTTGTCATTGGCTTCCTCCACTAGCTCTATCGGTGTTAGGGTTTTGTTCTTATTCTTCTTTGACCGCCTAGTAGCCTTTATGTGCGTGCTAGTGGCAAAGCCAGCTTTTGTTACGGTACCGGGAGATAAACTTCCATCGGTACTTTCCATCATGGTTGGATTATGGACATCGGAAGAATCTCCGGTGTCCATGACATCTTGCGAGGTGTGGTCTTCGTCCATGCTATCATACGGACTCGGAGCTGTCTCCGGATCACCTTGTGTTGGTTCAGAGTTGTACTCTTATTCGTACGCCTCCATCTCCTTCTCAAAGTCTCAGAGTTCCTGCAACATCAGTGATTCCTGAGGGAAAGCAGGTAGGTCACTATTTTCTCTGATTGCATCAAGAACTGAGTCATTTCTGACTCCAACATCGACAGAGTCGGATCTAGATCCAATGTAGCATACAAAGCAATGCTTCTTTTTCTTCATGGACTCGAGGTAATGGAACAGTTGGGTTTCCTCCTCCGCTTCTTCAAAGATCTGTTTGATCTTAGCGATTGCTTTGTAGTCGATGTAGGGGCGCATCATCATCTGATTTATCATGTGCCTCAAGAGTGATTTTCTTGCTCTAGCATCGGTAGGCCCAGATCCGAAGCGAATATACTCCTTATCCGTATACCCGATCTCAACAGAGAGATCAGATCTGGAAATTTCATCCACCACTTCTTCCACTACAGGAGCGGGCTGGGTGGGATCAGGTTTTTTCGGGATCTTGAACTCTTCCGCTTGTGTAGAAAGAGTAGATTTGGATTGTTCTTCTGCCATGGTCATCACCTTAAGGGTGGGTTGGGCGGGTTTAGCGAAACCGAGATAGATATCGATCTCGTCGATTGGCATGATTGTGAAGATTGGCATGGGCTCCTTAGCCAGAATCCAGGTCTCATCGAGAAGAACGAGAGGGACGTCACTGGCATAGACCACACGACCGATGGCAATTTTTTTGCCGATTCCTGCATGTGCAGATTCTGCCCGAAATTGAGGTCCTAAGGTCACCTGCCCCATGGTGGACGCCAGCTATAATCGGATTGATGACAAGTATTCCATAAGGGGTCCTGAAGGCGTTGAGACGATGGGGTGTGAGCCATACGGTGTTCCGGGAGCGGTGAGCACATGTTTACCTAGGTTCAGATCTAAATGTGGTGATTAGATCCTAGTCCTGCTAGCAACCCAGTAATATATCAGCGAGAGCTGTGATGAGTGCGTGAACACTTCGTTGGGAGACCCCAAGCGAAAGGTATGATAAGCACAGCAACAAGTTTTCCCTCAGTAAGAAACCGAGGTTATCGAACCAGTAGGAGGAAGGAAACGACTCAAAGGTATTGCTAGCAACTTGGAAACCTGCACAACACAAACTCAAGACTTTGCCCCAATGAATAGTGAGGTTGTCAATCTCTCCGGTTTGCTGAAAACAAAGGATTAACTTTATGGTGTGGAAGGTAATAGTGGTTTGCAGAAAGTAAACAGTAACAGTGGAAGATGTATCAATGGTAAAGATTGGACCAGGGTCCATAGTTCACTAGAGGTGGTCTCCTTAAGATAAACAAACATGGCATGCTGGGTAAACAAATTACAGCAGGGCAATTGACAGGACTGAGCAAGGCATAACAATGCAATACTAGACATTCATGATCCTATGAGATTCGATTGGGCAATAAAACAAGATACATAGACCGCCATCCAACTGCATCTATGACTAGTAATCCACCTTCAGGTTATCATCCGAACCCCCTCCAGTATTAAGTTGCAAGCACCGGATAACTGCTTTAAGCAAAGTGTGTAAGGTAAACAATCCACTTGTTCCATGAATAAGACACCATTGTTTTCTCGTTAGTGGCAACAGCACATCTACAACCTTAGAGATTTCTGTCACTTCCCTCAGATTAAATAGAGGCATGAACCCACTATCGAGCATAAATACCCCCTCTTGGAGTCACTAGCATATACTTGGCCAAGATAGCTACTAGAAACGAAGAGCATGCAAGGTCACAAAAAACACAGACATGATAGAATCAATATGACAAAACCATTAATCAATCTGACATAGTAATCTCAATATCCATCGGATCCCCGCAAACACAACATGCATGATTACAAATAGATGATCTTGATCATGAACGGATCTCACAAGATCTAAACATGGTAGTACAAAGGAGGAGATACAACCATCTAGCTACTACATGGACCCGTAATCCAAGGTGTAACTACTCATGACATGGTTATACCCCACGGGTAAACGACCTTAGCATACCTGGTCCAGCCCAAGGAAGGCCCACGAGAAAATACACGGCCCATGAAGACTTTCGGGTGGCCCAAGCCCATGACGTCTTCGGATCCTTGGAGAGTAAGACTAGATTAGATAGAATATTCGAAGGGGCAAACACTAAATCTGTAACCAACTCGGTTTGTGCCTGGGACCTGCCTACCTCTATATAAAGGTTAGGAGGGCACGACGAGGAGGGCACTTTGCATACCACCGCATACACACCTCCATGCCAGATTACATGTGTGCACCCGTATAACTTTCGGTTCCGCCGTAATCAAGAGCAAACAAGCAGGAGTAGGGTTTTCCCTCCGGGGGCCTGAACCTGGGTAAACCTTGTGTCCCCGTGTTACTTGTTTGCTAACCGTTCCACGATCTCCAGCATCCCCATCTTCTCCAAAACCCAAGCTCATAACAATGGGCATTGACGAGATTGAACCTCGTCAATTGGCGCCGTCTATAGGAATTGGGGGCGCTGATTGTGCGATCGTGACGGTCCCAACCAAAGTGATCTACAACTCCTCGGTGTCGGAGAGCCATCTCCTCTTAGGCACTTTCGACTTCACCTCCCACTCGCCAGCCACTCTGAAGGACTTCGAGCCCGTTGGCGATGGGCTCGAGATCCTGTTCCGGAGCTTCTGCTTCTAGGTGGGGCAGACCAGCACTCTCTGCCTCCTAGAGCGGGTGCCCCTGCCATCAATCAGGCCCGCTTCATGGGCTCCGCACCCCGTGCTACGCACATCACCATCGACAGATGAGTCCTATGACAGCAGTAGCTGCAACTCAGATCTATGCGATCCACCATCGGATGAAGGGACCTACGGTTCCGGATCCGAAAGCTGCGGTAGCAGCGACCCGACCTACAAGCGCTACCAATGCGCCGCGGTCATCGAGAGCGATGTGGATCAGTGACAACCCAGCCCTCCACCCAACCCGCCGGGTAGAAACGGCAAAAACAGGAGGAACCAGTCCCCCCCCCCCCCGCCCAACGAGGAGGACACCGATCCCAATCGGGTCATCCACCTCATCGAGGAAGGATGGACCCAAGCACGCGAAGCCGTGGCAGGCAACATGATCCTGCCTGTGAGTGCCTCACGGGACCTACTGATGGCGTACCATCTGCTCCTCGTCGAAGAGCACAAAAAGAAGGTGAAGATGCAAGAGGTGCTTGACAAACGCAAGCAAGCGGCCTCGGAGTCTAGTGCGCGGCGATCTGCGCTCTCCGCCATGGGCGGCTCCAGCTCGCACGGCAACCACGGCAACAAACACCATTCTCGCATAGAGAACATGGATCCCGCCGCGCGTTGTGAGGTGACCCGAACCCTCAACACATCCTTCATGGAGATGGATGCCAACGGCAACGTCATCCCGAAGACGCTGCAAGCTGCGATCATCGTAGCCACCACATACCTCGCGTCCCATCCACCTCCGATGGGGGACTCAAAGAGGGCCATGCACAACTCCGCACTAGCCGGACTTGGACTCGTTGGAGCTGCGCTCCACGGAGAAGCTCCTACGGAGCCAAAAAAGAAGGCCGCCGTCAGGTTCAACCGCAGTCCCACACCTTCATCCGACGAGAAAGAACATGACCTACCTCGAAGGCACAAGAGCTCGCGACATCGCAGCCGCGACTACGACGCTCGAAGCGAGCTCACCCAATGCAAGATCGACAAGGCACGTGCCAAGCGCGTATGCTCGTCCAAATTCGAAGGGGACGATGATGAAGGAGAACTCTGCGGAGCTCGATGCTTCAGCAGATCCGTTCGGCGGACGCGGATGCCGTGGAACTTCAAGCTTCCTTCGGACACTCCGAAGTTTGACGGCACACGGGATCCCAAGGCGTGGCTCAACGACCACCTGTCGTCCGTCAAGCTACACGACGGAAACAAAAACACCGCTCTGCAATGCCTTCAGCTGCAGCTGACAGGCGCAGCTCGGATCTGGCTCAGCAGCCTATCCTCGGGATCCATCCGAAGCTGGGAGGAACTGGCGTACAGTTTCATCCGAAACTTCAAGGGAACCAGCAAGAGGCCAGCCTCGATCGAAGAGCTGAGGGCCTGTACCCAGCGAATGGGCGAATCCATTCGCTCGTATATATTATGCTAGTCCAACACCAAGAACTCCGCGGCGCACATCTCTGAGGAGAGAGCAATCGATGCCTTCAAGGACGGCGTCAAACGCCAAGACTTCAAGGAAGAGCTTGGGCGCGTCAAGCCCAAGACACTCGACCACCTCATGGACATCGCCAACAGGTGGGCAGATGGTGAGGACTCCGTCCACCGAGCACACTCGGAGGAGGAAGATGACTACGGCTGTCGACGTGAACTCCGTAGCAAGCGAAGATCGCGCGTATACGACGATCGCGACGGACCCGACATGGTCGCGTCTGGCTATGCCGACCGCCGCAGCGAAGGCAACCGTAGCAGCGGCGGATACCATGGAAACAACTTCCGCGATGAAGGACGCCCAACACAGTCATGGCAACATCGCAGCCGCGACGACGGACCCTCGGCATACGACAAGTTGTCGGGCCCATGCACCATCCACTTCTACATTGACAAGCAGGATGGTAAAAAGAAGGCAAGCCACATGGACTGCCGCGAGTTCCAGACACTCAGCGATAGCATGTCCCAGATGAGGCAACAAGCCCCGAACCCTGGGTATGGGAATGCACCCGCACCAGGTGACATCGCCCATAGAGCTCCTCCAGCACCACCCGTGGGACCTTCGAATCACCCAATCGCACCTGCGTAGAACAACGGCGGAAATGGGTACCCCGTGCCAAAAGGGTCACTGATAATCCAAAAAGGGCGCCCAACAAACATGGTGCAAAATAAAATCACCCATCAGGTCAGTTTGGATGTGACCGCTCCACCCGCAATCCCTGAGTACCTCAGCGGTTCGGAGTCTTGCATCACGTTCAGCCGTTTGGATCACCCCCCGCTAGATCCCTCGCCTAGGTCATGCTGCACTGGTGCTCGAGGCGCAGATCAGAGGGTTCGATATGAGCCGCGTCTTCATGGACGGAGGCAGCGGCATCAATCTGGTGTTCACTAGCACCTTAGCAGCAATGCGGATCCTGCTGTGCATCCTGGAATAATCCAACACAACGTTCCACGGCATTGTTCCAGGGAAGGGCATATTCCCCCTGGGAAAGATATGGCTCGACGTCATCTTCGGCAAACCCGATAACTTTCGGTGCGAGCGACTCGAGTTCGAAGTGGTGGACAGGCCATCACAATACCAAGCCATCCTCGAGCGCGTGGCATTTGCACGGTTCCTAGTAGTACCGCACTACGCATACCTGCTACTCAAGATGCCAGGACCTAGGGGCGTCATCACGGTCCACGGGAGCTTCACCCGATCGGATCACTGTGACAGGGACTTCAATAGAATCTCCCAGTCATTCGGCATGCAGGAGGAGCTTATAAGGCTCTGAGAGGTGAAACACAACGGGGCACCCCCAGTCGCAAGGCAGAACGCACCTGACATGTCCTTCGACTCCACAGTCAACACAAAGAAGGTGCAGGTCCACCCGACGGACGCCTCCAAGACGGCGCTGATCGCCAACGACCTCAGCCCCGCATAGGAAAGCACGCTCATCGAATTCCTCCATGAGCGCTGGGAAATCTTCGCCTGGTGTCCTGCGGACATGCCAGGAGTTCCCAAGGAATTCGCCGAGCATGCACTTAATGTATTTCCAAACGCCAAGCCCATCAAACAGTTCATCCGACGACTGTCCGAGCCACGGGCTGAAGCCATTGGAGTCGAGGTCAACAGACTGTTCGACGCTAACTTCATCAGAGAGATAAAGGAGAGCGAGTGTCTGGCCAACACCGTGATGGTCCCCAAAAAGGACACGGACATCCTGCGGATGTGCTTGGACTTCACATCGCTGGACAAGCACTGCCCGAACGATCACTTCCCTCTCCCTCAGATCGATCAGATCATCGATTTGACTACAGGATGCGAGAAACTCTCCTTCCTTGATGCCTACTCAGGCTACAATCAAATTCGGCTGAAGGTCAAAGATCAGGAAAAGACGGCGTTCATCATGCCGTTCGGAGTGTTCTGCTACAACACAATGCCCTTCGGGCTGAAGAACGCAGGTGCCACGTACCAACGGTGTATGCTGGCATGCCTGAAGAACCAGATCGGCTACAACATACAAGTCTATGTCGACGACATAGTAATCAAAACAAGGGAGGCCAAGACACTGATCGACGATCTCTGTGAGACGTTCGACAACCTTGATCGATACAAGATCAAGCTAAACCCAGAAAAGTGCGCCTTCAGCGTCCCATCTGGCCAACTGCTCGGCTACTTCATCTCCCAGCGAGGGATCGAGGCGAACCCGAAGAAAATTCGAGCCATAATGGCCATGGAGAAGCCGAAGAATCTCAAAGGCGTCTAGCAGCTCGCTGGTCGAATTGCGGCGTTAAGCAGGTTCATCAGCCGAATGGGCGAAAAAGCCCTACCTTTCTATCAGCTGCTACGCAAGGCAGACAAATTCGAGTGGACGCCCGAAGCGGATGACACATTCGAAGATCTGAAGCGGCTGCTCTCCACCTCGCCCGTCTTGGTCACACCAAGGGAGCGCGAGCCTCTACTACTATACATAGCAGCTACACACCAGGTGGTAAGCACCGTGATCGTGGTCGAACGACCCGAAGATGGCAAGACCCATGGGGTCCAACACCCAATCTACTACCTCAGCGAAGTATTGACGCCGACAAAGCAGAGGTACCCTCACTACCAGAAACTCGCCTACGGCGTGTTCATGACGGCTCGTCGGCTGAGCCACTACTTCTAGGAGCATCAGGTGATGGTCGTCAACAAAGCACCCCTGAACAGCATCCTGAACAACCCGGAGGCCACATGACGTGTGGCCCTATGGGGCATCGAGCTGTCACCTCTAGACATAGTCTATGAGAAGCGCCATGCGATCAAGTCCCAGGTCCTTCCGGACTTCCTCGTCCACTGGATGGAACTGTAGCTGCCGGATACCCCGGACATGACACAGTCATGGACGATGCATTTTGACGGCTCCAAGCGCGAGGAAGGAGCAGGAGCCGGGGTCATACTAACGTCCCCGCAGGGCGATAAGATGAAATATGTCCTCCGGATGAAATTCCAAGCTTCCAACAACGAAGCCGAATACGAGTCCCTCATCCACGGCATGAGGATGGCCAAGATCTGCGGCGCAACGCGCCTAGTCATCAACGGCGACTCAAATCTCGACGTCCAGCAGACGATGAACGAGTGCAATGCGCACGCCGCCAACATGATTGCGTACCGCGCACTCTACAACTCACTCGAACGATACTTTGATGGCTGCGAGCTTTGGCACGTTGGAAGAGAAAGCAACGAAGAGGCCGACAGAGTCGCCAACATCGGCTCCACCTACACGCGGGTGCCACCGGGTGTGTTCCTCGAACAAATTTGCGTGCCATCCATCAAAAGGAAATTCCCCAAGGGATCACCTGAAGAAGCAGAACACTCGGGGGCTGCGCTACCCGAAGGACAGGAAGGAACAGAAAAACTCGACACAGAGGTTGCAGTGGTCAACCTGATGCAGGTCATGGCAGTCGAAGAAACATGTACACAGCCATATCTCTGATACCTGATAGACAGGGAACTGCCTGATGACCCGACAGATGCCTGACGCATATCTCGCCGATCCAAGGCCTTCACCATCATCAATGGCGAGTTGTACAAGCGTAGCATTTCGGGTGTACTCCAACGGTGCGTCACCATCGGTGACGGCAAAACTATTCTCCAAGACATCCACGAGGGCATCTGCAGCCATCACGCGCGCAGCCGCGCACTTGTCGCCAAAGCTCTACGAGCTGGATTCTACTGGCCAACGGCCATGAACGATGCCAAGGACATCGTCCGAAGATGCAACGGGTGCCAGAGGTTCGCAGATAAACCGCACGCACCAGGATCGGAGCTCAGACCCATACCCTTGGCCTAGCCCTTCGCCCAATGGGGCCTCGACATGATCGGCAAACTGCCAAGTCCTCGAAAGGAGGCCACATCTACCTCCTGGTCGCAGTCGAAAAATTCACCAAGTGCATCGAGGCCATGCCCGTTACTAATCAAAAGGGTAAACCGGCCATGAAGTTCTTCCAATCCATAGTCTACAGGTTCGGCGTGCCGCATAACATCATCATCGACAATGGGTCGAACTTCATCTCCAAAGAATTTCAGGACTTCTGCGAAGGCCTCGGGTTCAACATAACATATGCCTCAGAGGTGCACCCGCAAACAAACGGGCAGGTCGAAAAGGCCAATGGCCTCATCGGCGGCGGCATCAAGAAACGCCTGATGAGCCCACTTCAGCGACTCACGGGAGCCTGGCCAGAAGAGCTACCCTCCGTCCTTTGGAGCCTGCGCACAATGCCAAATAGCTCAACCGGCTACACGCCTTTCTTCATGGTGCACGGAGCGGAAGCCGTGTTGCCTGCAAAAGTATGCCACAAGACCCCACAGGTCATCGCCTACAGCGAAGCTGAATCGACGGCCGCACTCGAAGACGCCGTCGACACACTCGATGAGGCACGCGACATAGCCGCGGCGATCAGCGGTCTATCAATAGAGCCTCCGCAACTATCACAGCCGTCGGCTGCGCCCAAGGTCCTTCGTCGAAGGAGGCCTGGTCTTACGACTCAAGCAAGAGCGACCGAAGAAGCTCGAGTCACCCTGGGAAGGACCCTACGTCGTCACCGAAGTCATCCCAGGTGGCGCCTATCGCCTCAAGCACGTGGAGTTTGGAGTCGCATACTCCAACCCATGGAACGTTGCACAACTACGACGCTTCTACCCCTAGCTACCCCCCTCCTTTTACTTTCAATAAGGCTATTCAGCCAAGGCTAATCAGCCAAACAATGTACCTTCTCATTACGATATGAATAAAGCTAAGTGTCTCGCCCCAAAAATTTATCTCTTATTCGCATTTTCTTCATGTTACAACACACTCGGGGGCTCCCCTCACCTCACGACTTCGTCGCCTGAGGATAACGCGTGTACACCTGAGTAGCTGATCATGTCAGGCTAACGAAAAGGGCATGCATACAAACAAAGCACCATGTGCTAAAAACAATCAACCTTTACAGCAAGGGGCATAACACGCCCAGTCGAATACATACAAGTTTTACATCTATCTTTTTTACAGGTCCTACCTATTCTGAAGAATCACCTGCGCACGATGCTCAAAGAGATCTACAACTTGTCCGGCATACTGCCTTACAGCCGCATAGTGCGGACGCATGTCCCACATACCACCATCTGGCCGAAGAGGCGGCCCAGCCGCAACAGTAGCAAGATCCACATCAGGGCGATGCAGCCGCACGAGGGAAAGCGCAGCCTTCACCCCCGCAACCAACTGATGCCGCACCAGCTCCCTGACATGATGCACATCCCGAAACTTCGCCAGCAAGCCCCAGAGAGTCGATGGTGCCTCATCCATGGGAAACATTATACGCCAAGGAAGTCTTCACTTGCCGCAGCACCCGCGACACCTGGTGAACACGATCATGCACAGTCGCAAGGACCATGGCACGATCGCGGTCCATCCAGAAAAATCCACCCGCTTCCATATCTTGTTGCGTCAAGCAATTGATCTGAATAGCAACGCGCTCCTTTTCCTCCCTAGGAACAAGTTTAGCACTTGCAGCACCTACAAAGTAAGATGGCAAGCCAACAGGCACATCCGAAAATAAGCAGCAGCTCGAAGAGACTTACACTGGAGCTGTTCGGCCAAGCGCCGCAACTCCCCCATCAGATACTCCTCCCTGGCGGCGCCTCGCTCCGCCTTAGACTTCCAAACATCCGCGTGACCTCGGATGCCAAGCAACCTCTTCTCAAGACTATGGACGCGGTCACGAAGAAATACAAGCTACGACGCATCATCCAAGGATGGCCACAGCTGCGGCACAGATGAAGTAGCAACGTGATCATCACTCGAAGGTCCCTAGAGGAAAAGAAGCAAGGATATGAACAAACACACGAATGGGCAAACAACTCGGAGATTCATTGTATACAACAAAAGCCACTGCGTGGTACAAAGAGTGTTCATAAATATATTACAACAAAAGCATACGAAAGCTATCCTACAACTACAAGGTCTAAGCAGCTGCATCTTGAGTGGCCTCGGAGCCGTATTGCCTGCTCTTGGCCTCCCCCTGCTGCCTCACCGTGTACACCGCCAGCAGGTCAATCAGCTTTGGCCCATAGCGTTTACAGCGGGCATCATAGAGGGCAAAGGCTACCTCGGATCCGTTGGGAGCCATCGGCATCTGGGAGGTGACCTGATGAAGATCCAGCTCCGCTCCAGACACCATGGCCATCGTCAGCCCCATGGACGCGCCAATGCCCTTTTGCTTGCGTTTGTACGCCACAGGCGCCTCGACTGACAGCGCATCCACCAACAAGTCGACATTCTCGAGGGCGACGCCCTTGGGTACAAGATCCTTATAGAAGCGCTCGAGAACCTCCTTGTCCTTGGCAAGAGAGCCAACCACAGTGATGTAGCGGTCTTCGCCCACCACAGTAGCATCATCCAAAGCACTTCCGTGCTCCAGAACACTGCGGTCAAACTCAATGCCCGCTGCATCTAGATAAATGGAAAAGGCAAAGTGAGAATCAAACAAAACTAGAGAGACAAGTAAGCCAAAAAAGAACAATTAACAAACAAAACTACTCACCCAAAATAGCCTTGGCAGCAGCAATCAGCTTGCCGGCTAACTCCTTCTCGCCCGAGGCCGCAGCGGTGGCGAGTTGCTCCTCGCGATCCGTGGCCTCTTGCTGCAGGCGCTCCTTATCCGCAGCTGCGTCGGCTAGCTCCTGCTCGAGTCGCTCTTTAGCGCCAATGGTGTCCTCAGCTTTTTTCTCCGCTTGCCCGAGGCTCTTTTTGAGAGCATCAAGCTCGCGGAGGGCTGTATTATTCTCATCTGCAACAAGCAACAAGAACGTGTGTGAGTTTTATAAGCTAACAAGCAGACAAAGAAGTAGAAGACCTAGTTACAGACGCACCTTGAAGCCGCTGGAGGCTGGCCTCCAATGCCAGATGCTGCTTCACCAGCTGGTTGACGCCTTGCACAAAGGGCTGCAAGAAAAAGCAACTTGTTAGGAAAAGGGCTCGAAGCTGCGCCCAAGAAACGAGCAAAACAAATCAAGCATACGAAAATCGCTCAGGGGCTCCCCCCGAGACACGCAAAAAACAGAAGCAATGATCAGCAGATCACACGAAAAGTGCTCGGGGGCTCCCCCCACGGCAAGAATAAAAATACTTACGTGATCAGATGGAGACTCCGAAGGTCCGGCTGTAGTCTTCTGGGAGACGATCACCCGAGCCTCCTGCGGAGAAGGGTTTGGAGCAATGCCCCCAGAGGCGGCCACCGTCTGAGAAGGAGGAGGTGCAATCTTCGACTCCCCCACCATCTCCTGAGTGCCATCGCTAAACGAGCCATCAGAGGAGTGGCTACAAAAGAAACATCAGTCAAATACAAGCAAGCACCAATGAAAGATAGCAAAAATCAACTGAAGGTACTTACGAGTCCATATCTCTCAAGTTGAAGACAGGCAAGGTCCTCTTGCCCTTCTTCTCTTCCTTCTTCCGCTTCGCCGACGGCTGCGGCGCTACAGTCCGCACAGGCATGGCCGGAATAGGAGAGAAAGAGCCACCATCACCTCCAATGTGACGCACAAGGCATGGCGGGTTCCTAGGCATCGGCGGAGTCGAAGCATTTGATGACTCGCTCGAGCTCCGTGTCCACTTTCGAGTCTGCTCCTCGCTCAACTCAAAAGTCTCTTCAGCCGGTGACCGCGCCGAGGGAAGCTCAGACATGGAGTCCACTACCTCATTGTCCGGTGCATCCGGAAAATGTTTGGGTAGTGGAGGCACCATGCCCGGTACCTTGAACTCCTGCACAAAAGAAACAAACTTTCATAACAAAAGAAGTACAAGAAACGTAGTCGGAAAAAGCGCTATGCGCACGTCCCAGATCTACACCTGCGGCACCGGTCGAGAGGCCCTGAACGGAAGGGTCAACGAGCTACCCGGAAGGTCCTCTTCAGCTTTGAACTTCAGCAGCGGCCGAAGGATTCTGTCGAGATCCCCCTGGAGAGCTCCTCAGTCGAAACCCTAGTCGGATTGTGGCGGCCAAAATAAAGGAACATCGGGTGCGCCCTAGCCTGGAGCGGCTGCACCCGACATTTGAGGAAGGTGTGGATAATATCCACACCGTTCACCTCCTTATCCGGAATCACCTGGAGGTCCTCCACCCGATGATAGAGATCCTCTATCTCCGCCACCTCACCATCCAAGATATGGTTCTTCCGGGGCCTCTTCGGCTGGATTATCTGGGTGGAGTCGAAGGGAGCAAGGACAAAAAATTTCCCGTCCACTGTGGAGTCGCGGATGTAAAACCAACGCCTCCGCCAGTATTGGACAGACTCAGACATATAAAAAGAGAAGAAGGGAAAATTGGATTTAAGGGAAATGATACAGCCGCCAATCGGATAAACTCCGTCGGAGCCAGATTGCCTCTTCACGGAGTAGAGTTTCCGGAAAAGGCCAAAGTGTGGCTCGATACCGAGCCAGCACTCGCAAAAGGTCATGAAATAGGCGATGCGGAGAAGGGAATTTGGTGAAAGATGATGGAGTTGGATGCCATAGAAGAAAAGCAATCCATAGAGAAAATCGTGGATTGGGAGAGAGAGGCCCCAAAGGACAAAAGCAAAAAACATGACCCGACACCCAGCGGGTGGACGGGGAATTACCTCGTCACTGGGAATCTTGACGGCCTCCTTGTCCTGCGGGATCAGACCCCGCTCACGAAGCTTGCGCAGGTCACCCTCGCACGTCTCCGACCGCCGCCAGCCACAGTCGGTGACGCGAGTGGCGGCGGTACCTTTCTTGCCGCCGGCAGCAGCGCTGGTGCCCACTGCGGCGGAGGCCTTCTTCGACTTCCCCATTGCAGTACAACGACGACGGTGGAGCGCAGAAAAGAATACGGGAAGGATCGAAGAACTTCCAGCGTGCGGCGAGAAAAGCTCAAGAAAGTGGAAGCAGTGAAACGAGAATGGCTGCGGTGAAAACAAACAAAAATTTTCCCACAGATTATAAGCACGAAGACGATACATAAGGACCGTTCATCGGGAAGCCCTAGGGGCAGCATCAAAATCCAACCATCCACGTGTCGGCACAGCAGCGAACCGTCGCTCGCACGCCGTCCACTACGCATGGAAACCGAGGCGACACCGTAATTATCTCCACGTCGCGCATGACCAGTCAATTCAAAGTTGGAAGGTGGGACCCACGCTCGCCAAGTCACGTCACCTCTGGTGCCGTAGACGCTTGAGGTCACCGATCGTCAGCACTGACATCATCAAAGCTATACTAGCAACGGTTATAAATCTTCGACTACACAGCTAAAGTACTCACTCGAATCTATGATTCGAGTAACTACTCGGGGGCTACTCCTATCAGGAGCGCTGGCCGCGCACCCGAAGTATGACTAAGGTACTACACCACTGAACTATTCTTCGAGTCCTACGTCGAGTCTACAACTCCACTATGGACTCGGGGGGCTACTCCCATAGGGAGGATGGATTCAAGCATCTGAAAAATCTGTCCTATGGACCTAATGTCAACAACGACTGAACTAAAGTCTCTACTCGAGTCTACAACTCGAACATACACTCGAGGGCTACTCCCATAGGGAGCGCTGGTCGTGCACCCTATGAATTATTCAACTGCGATCCTTCGGATCAGAATGCAAAAACTTTTCGGCAACTCTGCCCCAGCCAACGCTAACTAAGAAGCATCCTCCTTGGCCACTCGAAACACCTCCACGGGGATAAAATTTCGGATGATGTGTCTGCGGCGCAAAGATAAGACCTACAGATACCATCTGATGGCCTGGTAACGCACACGACTGCGCTCTGCTAGTAATAATCCATGCCAGCAGGCGCGATGAAAATCTCGATGGACGCGTTGGGTACACCATTCGAAAACTACTGGAATTCTACTCGTGTAAGTCCTCAACAGCCTGAGTTGAATTACGCCAGCATTTGTTCCGGGTTCGAGTCGAGGGACTCGAATCTGAAGAATCGTGTTGTTTTGTCCTAATATAGTTAACTGGCCCTGATCCGTCGGGAGAGTTAGGCACACGTATCAACAATCCCTACACACTAAAATCATTCTCTGATGAACAGAAAACAGTTACACCCGAAAGATTGAAGAGTTCTCAGCCGAATCTACGATTCGACTGAACACTCGGGGGCTACTGACATGGTTATACCCCACGGGTACACGACCTTAGCATACCTGGTCCAGCCCAAGGAAGGCTCACGAGAAAATACATGGCCCATGAAGACTTTCGGGTGGCCCAAGCCCATGACGTCTTCGGATCCTTGGAGAGCAAGACTAGATTAGATAGAATATTCAAAGGGGCAAACCCTAAATCTGTAACCGACTCGGTCTGTGCCCGGGACCTGCCTACCTCTATATAAAGGTTAGGAGGGCACGACGAGGAGGGCACTTCGCATACCACCGCATACACACCTCCATGCCAGATTACATCTGCGCACCCCTGTAACTTTCGGTTCCGCCGTAATCAAGAGCAGACAAGTAGGAGTTGGGTTTTCCCTCCGGGGGCCTGAACTTGGGTAAACCTCGTGTCCCCGTGTTACTTGTTTGCTAACTGCCATGATCTCCAGCATCCCCATCTTCTCCAAAACCCAAGCTCATAACAATGGGATTTGGCGAGATTGAACCTCATCAACTCACACTTCATATCGGAGGCTGGCATGATGAAGAAGAAGGCCTCCGGGATGATATCCCCTCTGGTAGGGTGCCTGGAAGAGCTTCAGATCCCTCCGATCTAGGGACGATGGTGGCGGCAGCTACAGAAGGTTTCATGGAATATTGATCGTTTCTTTAGGGTTTCTGTATCGGGGGGTCTTTATAGGCGAAGAGGCGAGGCAGGGGCAGCCAGGGCGGCCGCACCCCCACCCCAGGCGTGGACTAGGGTAAGCCGCACGTCCAGGGGTGTCGCCCCTGGTGGCTCCTCACCATCTCGTATTCTGTATCCGTGTTCCCCACGGTAAAATATTGACTTTGGCTTTTGTTCTATCCAATTTCGAGAATATTGATTTTCTGCCTTTCTGGAACCAAAAAAACAAAAGAAAACAGGCAACTGGCACTGTGGCATCTTGTTAATAGGTTAGTACGAGAAAACATATAAAAACACCTCAAAGTGTAGACAAAGCAAAGCAAAGTAGATACTAGACAAGCATGGAACATAAAAAATTATAGATACGTTTCCCACGTATCAAGCATCCCCAATCTTAACTCCTGCTCGTCCTCGAGTAGGTAAGTGATAAAAATAATAATTTTTTAGGTGACATCCACCATGAAAATCAATATCAAACCATTTGCAAGCATTGAAAGCTGGTGAAAGGATACAGATGTCGCCTAGAGGGGCGGGTGAATAGGCGATTAAAACTTTTCCGAGAGTGGCTCGACAAAGGCGGAAATAAACTAGCATTTACTTTGTCAAGCCCAACCTAGAACAACTAGGGTTCACCTATGTTCACCAACAACTTATTATAAGCAATACAAGCAACAATGTGATAACAAGATATAGATTACTTCAAGCACGAAGGCTATCACAATGTAAAGTGCATAAGTAAAGAGCTCGGGTATAGAGATAACCGAGGCACGCGGGGACGACGATATTTTACCGAGTTCCTCCCAACTTGGAGTACGTCTTGTTTGGAGAGGGGGTCGTATCAAACCACCAACGCCACAAAGTCCTCCCTTATTCTCCTATGCATCTCACCCCAACGGGATCGATCCATTCTTCCACTATCGGTGCACTTGTCGGTGGCAATCCGGAACCTCTCACAAGGTTGGGGCACTTCTCCACAACTCAATTGGAGGCTCCCAACAAACAAGCTTGAGGAAAGATCCACAACTTAATTGGAGTCCCCAAGTAATCCAAGAACCTGAAAAACCACCAAACCGTCTAGGGTTCCAAGAACCCAAGAGTAAAAAGCTTCTCACCTTTCACTCAATCGAATCCTCACCGAGAACTCAAACCTATGCACCAAATGCAATGGCAAGAACACAAGTAGTGCTCAAATCCTTCTCTCCCAAATTCGACCAAAGCTATAAAAGCTTGTGGGGGAATAATAGAGGAAGAACAATGGAGGAAATCCACAAAAGACTCCAAGATCTAGATCCCAAGATGTTCCCCTCACTTAGAGGGGAGATGGATTGGTGGGATTGTAGATCTAGATCTCCTCTTTCAAATCCCTAAAGTATATGCAAGAATCAAGGGAGGGATTGAAGGGAGAGCAAGCTCAAGTGGGTTAAGAATGGAGGAGAAAGCCTATAAAAACTCGAGCAGAGACATTGGGGAAGAAGGGCCCCTTTTTATAGGCCCATAGATTTCTGACCGTTTTCTGCCCGTTGGGGAAAAGTTAGACCGGAGACTCCGGTGTGCAAACCGGAGACTCTGGTCTACACCGGAGATTCCGGACAACCTCCGGACCAGCCTCTGGACCACCTATCAGACTGTCCCAGCGCCTCTGGGAACAAGTGGACCGGAGACTCCGGTCCAGCCACACCGGAGACTCCGGTTTGAGGCATGGACCGGAGACTCCGGTCAGTCTCCGGACCACCTAACAGACTGTCCTAGGCTGAATTCCGGAGCCCCCTCCAGGGACTCCAGGGGACACTCCGGACCACAGTGGAGACTCCGGTCTATGCATACCGGAGACTCCGGTCTAGACCAAATAAGAGGCAAACTTCAAATGGCGATATCTAGAGTTTCGAAACTCCGATTGACCCGAAACCAATTTTGTTCAAAATAGGACAACAAGAGTTACCCAAAAAAGTGAAAATATTAGATACCACCAAGATAGAATATTTCATGTATTATAATGTGAGATACCTCTCTTGGACCGAAACCAGAAAAACCTCAAATATCAAAAATGCAATATGATATAAAAGGGAAATCCGTTTTGATGAACTAGAGCTTGTTATGAATATTACCACAAGATCTAGAACCTCACATGGATAAGATCCAAATAACAACCAAGAAAGGATGATGCTAAGTATGCAAAGGTTTGAGCTCTCTCTGAAAGATATGATCGAGTTACTCACTAGAGAGCCCCTCTTGATAGTATGGTTGTCTATCCTATAAACCGGTCTCCCCAACTAACACCACGAGACCGGTAAGAAAGAAACCCTATCAATATCATACCTTTTCCTTGTGCATATTCCACTTGATCTTGATGTATACGATCTTGTCCTTCTCAAGATGGAACACCTTTCTAGATTACTCTTGCACACACTCGCTTGATGAAGACTTGCAGGTTTCTCCCCCATACGACATGGGGAAACCTTTATTTTGACCTTGTCTTCATTGATCCATGATCACCGAGGATGGAAAGCTTCAAGCATGATATCTTCTATATATGGCACATCTTTAGCTTTCACAACATTCCTTCTAAAACCATTTGGATTATGTCTTGAAGATACATATGATGAACTCTATCTTCTTCTTCAAGACACCCTTTCACAAGGCTCAACTCTCACATGACCAATCTGTGGATCACTCTTTGAACACCTTGGTCACCACTTGATCCTCTTCACTTTATTCTTCTCCAAACCTTGAAGCCAACTTGATTCCTACAAGTGCAACTTGATACAAGCATTAGTCCATAGAGATTTTCATTAATTACCAAAACCACACATGGGGTCCCATATGTTCTTTCAACTGGGATCAAAGAACTCTAAACATGAGCATGAAAGATGGAGTTCTAATAGTAATACAAAGTAACTATGAGTGTTACAAACAAAGATCATGAATAACATGCATTGACAAATGTGTGTTTGTTTCACATACAGAAAACATGGCATAGTGGCATTCAGCTTGTCCCTCATGGAGTAGCAAATAGATGCATAGGACACCTTCAAAGTTCATAAGAGTGACTAGATACAAATAGCACAAAGAACAAATAATATCAACAATATGCATCAATCAAAAAGTTTTGGAACAATGCACATAGAACTAATAATGGCAACTATGCTCTCTTAACTGGTGCCTAAGGGTAGAATATGGAGACTCAATATAGTGGAAGAAAGTCCCTTCATAAAGGGAATCAGGCATTTCAAGTTTCAAAAAGAGCTTCCAAAAATTATGGTACTTGTTAGCTTTCAGCTCTCATTGCCCCTATCATAAGCATCTTGAAGTGATTAAGGTTAAAGTGAACAAACTATGGAGTATATGCTTGACAAATTATAAGTTGGCAATCTCATGTCCCTTGAATACGAGGGTCGCTCCTCATGCTACTCAACTTTAGTCACTTATAAGTTCTTGTCATAGTAAGTACATGGGTATCATAGAGAACCGCCAACAGGGTACCCCCTTGCACATGATACAGGAGCTATCCCATAATCAAAATGAAAAGGCAAGCAAACAATGAGCATCTCAGCAATATTCTTATTTACCATGGGAAAATGGTGCTTTTTTCTCTCTTTCCTCTTTTCAATATGTCTCTTTTTTATATAAGAAGAAAGCTTCATAGATGTCATTTTGGTGATGCTACAAGTTTCCACCATGATTAGGCATGGCTTAGGCTAGAGGCCCAGGCGTTTCTCTAACACACATACATAAATCCATGGACTTACAAGTTCCCCTTTTATTTCACACCGGCGACATCCATAGACAAAAGAGCATGATATCAACTATGTACAAAGTACAAGTGTAATGTTGAAAGCGGTCCCCGTGATAGCACGGTTCTGCTAATTCCAATGTATAAGTGCAAGCATATACAACATAGATGACACAATGGTTCAAGTTTATTAGGGGCAATCAAAATAAAGTGTGCCATCAAGTTTGTGAGAGCTTTAATCACTAAGTTTTCACATAACAAAATACTTTTTAATTGGAAGATATATGAAAACAAGAATATACTTGGAATGGTGTAACACACCATGCATAGAAATTTATAGTGGACACTTTGGAATAACTTGGTTTCTTGGGACTTGGATGCATGAGTAGAACTTAATCATACAAGTGGAGGCTAGCAAAAGACAGGGAGCGACCAACTAAGAGAGCAATAATGGCCATAATTGAAGGGATACGGGTAGGCTACACTAGCGCAAATCAAAATTTTCTACCGTGTAAACCAGGATTACTGTTGTCATAGATCACATGATTACCACTAGACGCGCAGTTGCGGAACTTGATGAAGCGCGTCGAGGCAGTGCAGACGATCTACGTCTCCTCCTCGTTCTCGTCCCACGAGCAGCTCCCCTTGCGCGACACATCCAAGCGCTATACATGCAGTGCATCTGAGGTATCCACACGTACAGGGTGGAAGCGTCAGACGCCAGACTGCTAGGTCCGCACGTGCAACACAGGCGTGAGGAGTGGCGGCTGGGTGGAATGGTCTAACCCTGGTCAGCTCGCCCCACCCTCTCTTATATAGGAGTCACTAGTGGGCTTCTACATTAGCAGCCCATTAGTAGCCTAAGCCTGGTCTAATTTGGATCCAATCCTCATTAGGCTTCTAGCCCCTTAAGTGTGTGACCCTATAGGTTCGTATACATATAGACATGACACGAATACACCTATTCTGTCAATAGTTGGTAGCGGCCTCTAGCAAGACGTGCCAACTCCTAAACGTATACAAAGATCATATCGGACGAACCATCACAAGGTTTAGTACATGACTTTCCCTTTGCCTCACAATATTTGGTCTAGCTCCAAGCTGACCTCCCTTTTCTCGATACTGTGATTCGGAATCCCTTTACTAGGTTAACTCTTAACCATAAGTAGCACGGCCATGCATTTCTGGATCCGATCACTCGAGGGGCCCAGAGATATCTCTCTCAAGTAGAGAGGGGCAAATCCCATCTTGATTGACCATGCCTTGCAGCATGCTTCAGGACAAACCCGAAAGCTACCTTTATAACTACCCAGTTACAGAGTGGCGTTTGATAGCCCCAAAGTATGTCGATCCACATCTCAAGTACATGCGACAATCTCAGGTCTAAGGACAAAACGTACACGATGTGTAGAGAGAGAGCTGCAACTAATTTCCAGTCTCAAGTTGGGTCAGTCCAACCCCATGTTCATAACATGTGTCCATATCATTGGTTTGACATCTCCATGTCTATAACTTGTGAAATATAGTCATCAACCAATCGATGTGCTAGTCTAATATTCACGTGTGTCCTCACATGAACTCCGACTAGGGACAACTCTTAAATAACCATACAAGTATAGAGTTTCACAAACAATTCACATAATTGCCAATCAATACAAGTTGCTTGATATGGATATTCAAGGAACATTACAATAACTCATGGATACATAAGAAATATAATCATCTCTATGATTGCCTCTAGGGCATATTTCCTTCAGTCTCTCACTTGCACTAGAGTCAATCTAGATTGTATCTAATACCTATTGCTCTTGTGTAATAGCCTCATGCGCAGTCATGGAGTGGCTTTGTAAAAGGATCAGCAACATTTGAGTCCGTATGTATTTTGCATATCATGACACTACCATCCTCAACGAACTCTCGAATCTGATGGTAACGCATGTGAATATGTTTGTTCTTCTGGTGTTGTCTAGGTTCCTTGGCTTGTGCAATAGCACCATTGTTGTCACAATAAACGTCCATGGGATTGGACGTGCCCTGAAACACACTGAGAGCAATCAGGAAATTCCTAATCCAAACAGCTTCCTTTGCAGCCTCCGAGGCAGCAATATATTCAGCTTCTGTTGAAGAGGAGGCCACCGTATATTGCTTGGAACTTTTCCAACTCACAACACCACCATTCATGACAAACACATAACCAGATTGCGATCTGGAATCATCTGAGTCGTTAAGGTAACTCGCATCTGTGTAACCCCTTACACTGAGTTCATCCTCACCTCCATAAACTAGGAACACATCCTTAGTCCTTCTCAACTACTTAAGGATATTCTTTACCGTTGTCCAGTGACCTTCACCTGGATCAGCCTGATATCTGCTCGTAACACTTAGAGCATAGGAAACATCTGGGCGAGTACATATCATTGCATACATGATGGATCCAATAGCCGAAGCATATGGAATCCTTCTCATGTGCTCACTCTCATCATTAGTGGAAGGACACTGAGTCTTGCTGAGTTTTATGCCATGAGACATGGGCAATAACCCCTTCTTAGCCTCTTCCATGCTGAACTATTTCAACACTTTGTCAATGTATGTACTCTGGCTTAATCCAATTAGCCTCCTTGATCTATCTCTATAGATCTTGATGCCCAGAATATATGACGCTTCTCCTAAGTCCTTCATCGAAAAACTATTTTTCAAAGAGGTCTTAACAGACTCGAGCATAGGAATGTCATTTCCAATCAGCAATATGTCATCTACATATAAGATTAGAAATACCAGCTCTCTCCCACTTTCCTTCTTGTAAACACAAGGTTCTTGTTCGTTTTTGATGAAGCCAAACTCCTTTACAAATTCATCAAATCGAATGTTCCAACTCCGAGATGCTTGCTTCAGCCCATAAATGGACTTTAGAAGTTTGCATACCTTTCCAGCATTGTTTGGATCGACAAAACCTTCGGGTTGCATCATATACACGTCCTCAGTTAGGATTCCATTTAGGAAAGCCGTCTTGACATCCATCTGCCATATTTCATAGTCGAAATGTGCAGCAATGGCTAGAATGATCCGTCTAGATTTAAGCATCGCTACGGGCGAGAAAGTCTCGTCATAGTCAACTCCTTGAACTTGTCGAAAACCTTTTGCAACAAGTCAAGCTTTATGGATGTGAACATTTCCATCCATATCAATCTTCTTATTATAGATCCATTTGCACTCGATGGCTTTAAAACCATCAGGCAGGTCAACCAAGTTCCAAACTTGATTGTCTCCCATGGACTCTATCTCAGACCTCATGGCGATCAGCCATTTCTCAGACTCTGGGTCCACCATCGCTTCTGCATAGGTCACAGGCTCATCATTGTCTAACAATACTAATTCCCGCGTTTCGTGGAGCCTCGCCGACCTTCGTGGTTATGGTGCTTCTATTGCCATGGGTTCCTCAACTTGTTCTTCTACAATATCATCACTCGTAGAAGCATCCCCAACTGGCTCATCTTGAACTTCTTCAAGTCGCAATGACCTTCCACTCGTTCCCTTTGTGAGAAAATCTTTCTCTAGGAAAACATCGCTGCGATCGACAAACACTTTGCCCTCTTCTCGGTTGTAGAAGTAATACCCTAAGGTTTCCCTCGGATATCCCACGAAAATGCACTTATCCGATTTGGGTGTTAGCTTGTCTGACTAAAGTTGCTTGACAAATGCATCACAACCCCAAATCTTTAGAAAAGACAAACTGGGATTCTTTCTAGTCCACATCTCATATGGTGTCTTGACTACGGATTTAGATGGTACCCTATTAAGTGTGGAAGCTGCCGTTTCTAGAGCATAACCCCAAAATGATAATGGTAAATCCGACTGGCTCATCATTGATCAAACCATGTCCAACAAAGTTCGATTGCGCCATTCGGAGACCCTGTTTCTTTGAGGCGTTCCGATCAGTGTTAGCTATGGAACAATTCCGTAACTCTTAAGATGATTGCTAAATTCGTGACTCAAATATTCTCCTCCACGATCAGATCACAAGGCCTTTATTTTCTTGCCATGTTGATTCTCTACCTCACTCTGAAACTCCTTGAACTTTTCAAAAGTTTCATACTTATGCCTCATCAGGTAGACATAACCATATCTACTGAAATCATCAGTGAAAGTAATGAAGTAGTGATATCCTCCTTTGTCTGTCGTGCTCATTGGTCCACACACATCAGTATGTATGAGTTCCAACAAGTCTGTTGCTCTCTCGGGTAAACCCGAGAAAGGCGATTTGGTCATCTTTCCAAGTAAACAAGCCTGACATGTCTCGTATGATTCAAAATCAAACGAAGTTAGAAGACCATCACCATGGAGCTTCTTCATGCGCTTTTCACTTATATGCCCCAAACGACAATGCCATAAATAGGTAGGACTCAAATCATTAGGCCAAAGCCTTTTAGCACTAACATTGTAAATAGATGCATCATCAAGATTTAAAATAAATAACCCATTCACAATGGGATCATTAGCCATAAACATATTATTCTTAGAGATTACACAACCATTGTTCATACTCGCAAATGAATATCCATCCCTCATCAAACATGAAGGTGATAAAATGTTTCGACCCATACTTGGAATGTAATAACAATTATTCAACTCCATAATAAATCCTGACGGAAGGTGAAGTTGCATGACACCGACGAACAATGCAGAAACCCTTGCTTTATTTTCGACGTGAAAATCTACTTCGCCTTTCTACACTTCTCTAGTCCTTATTAGCCCCTGCATCGAATTGAAAATACCGATCCGGTATCAAATACCCAAGAGTTAACATAGGAATCAGCGAGAAGAATGTCCACAACATTTACAACAAAGCGTACCTGAGTGGGAAGTACTCTTACTTCCACTCTTCTTCAAAGAAGCCTGGAACTTGCTGCAGTTTCTCTTCTAGTGGCCATGTTCATGACAAAATAAGCACTCAGTGTCTTCTATAGGTCCAGCCTTTTGCTTGGGTGCAGGATTAGGGATCGTATCCTTAGCCTTGCCCTTCTTCTTCCAAGAAGTACCCTTTTTCTTGAAGCTAGGCTTGTTCTGCACAGCCATCACATGGCTATGCCCTGCACACTTCTTCATGTCACTTTCTGCTGTTTTTAGCATCCCGCATAACTCATTAAGGCCCTTCTCCACCCCATGCATATGGTAGTTCGAAATGAACTGTCCATAGCTGGATGGAAGAGACGCCAAAATGAAGTCAGTGGCCAACTCTTGGCCTAGTGGAAAACCAAGATTTTCCAAAGTCTGACTGTAACCAACCATTTTGATCACATGGGGGCCTACAGCTGCTCCCTCTGCTAGCTTGCATTGGACAAAGGACTTGGCAACATTGTACCTCTCAGTCCTTGCCTGATCTTGGAACATGTCCTTAAGCGCCACGATCATATCGTATGCATCCTGATCCTCAAACTTCTTTTTGAGTTCAGGTTCCATGCATGCAAGCATAAGACAGCTAACCTCAAGAGAATCATCACATGCTCTCTTGTAGGCGTTCTTTAGGGCAGCGGATGCATTATCAGCAGGTTCATCGGGGATTGGGGTATCCAGAACTGTTTCCTTTTTATCAGACCTGAGATCTCAGGTTATGGACCCAATCCGTATAGTTTATTCCATTTAGTTTATCTTTGTCAAGAATCTAACGCAAAGAAAAAGGTGATGCAGTGTTCGGTGCCATTGATCTACAACAGAAAACATGCAAAATACTAAGCCATGTAACCATGAAAGCGTAAAACATATTAAACAATTTAATAGCATATACTCCCACTTCAATCAATATCCCTCTATTGATACTAAGTGATTCAAGATCCACAATTAACAAGTTGACTAGTGAGTTTTAGCATCACTACTAGAAGACAAGGTAAATCGGTAAGCAACACTTGCTAATCATATCACATATGACTCTTGTTGTTGGGTGACATCTCTATGTCAAAACTAGGCGCCCAACCTTTATGCCCCAAGGTCCTTAACTGTTAAGATGACCTTGTCAAGCTCACCAACCCTTATGCGTGTAGGTATCCGATACAAACCCATCCAGCCAAGGAAAACCGTGGCACCCTAATTTCATAGGCCCACCAATGATTTTACAGGGCATAGGATGGTGCAAGGTTTGGTTGGGAGGGCATGGTATAACTTAAACTTTGTGAGGGATCGTTCTACTTCTATCATCTAAGCATGCATAGTAGTAAAACGCATAAGAATAACATTCACATAAATGTGACACGGTATGGCCCATTTTCTCATGGTAATATCCATCGCCATAGAACCTGTCCACCATGATGATCTCCATCTTCATGTTCCATGTGAGCCATCCTCCAAGTGATGAGTCCTCCAAGAACTAATACAAGCTATTACCCCTAACAGCTAGTAATCAAAATTACATAGAATTGGGATCATCACAAGTTGGCACGCAGGCCATTACAATAATTGACAACACATATGGCTCCAGCCGTGTTGCCCTACTCACCACACACAGGTCATGATAAATTTCATACATGTATCACATACATATATGGGCCATACTGATCACATACATCCTGCAAAAACAAGTTATGCATAGAATCGCATTCTACCGGATCATGTGAACTCGCAGCACCTAGTTACCTTAACGAGATACAAAAGGGACTATGACTAGGGGGTCTAGGGGGGTCTCCCCCTGCGGGGTTCAAAGGGGCAGCACCCCTCGCGATATTGTTCCGATCGAATCTACACAATTTTATTTAAGGATTTTGATCGGCAAATCAAATTTACCATAAACCGTCTATTGTTCCGATCTAATCAAACTCCTTTGATCACGGTACATCGATTTTAGATCTAGGTTCCAATTCGATCAATCATATTGATCTTCGTGTGATTCAACAGGATTTATGTGTCACTGTCTACCCCGATGGCGGAAGTCGACCGGTAGGGATAAGTCGTTCGACAACCTCAGAGTCACGATCACGGAAAGCAAGATCATAGATCAATCCTAAACCACCGTAATACAAACAATCACATCATTCATACCAATCTGCATATCACCATATGCAACCATCCCGAACCTATAACTGAACAGCATCGGCTCTGATACCACTGAAGGGATACGGGTAGGCTACACTAGCGCAAATCAAAAAAAATACCGCGTAAACCAGGATTACTGTTGTCATAGATCACGGGATTACCACTAGACACACAGTTGCGAAACTTGATGAAGCGCGTCGAGGCAGTGTAGACGATCTACGTCTCCTCCTCGTTCTCGTCCCACAAGCAGCTCCCCTTGCGTGGCTCGTCCAAGCACTACAGATGCAGCGCCTCCGAGGTATCCACACGTACAGGGTGGAAGCGTCAGATGCCGGACTGCTAGGTCCGCGCATGCAACACAGGCGTGAGGAGTGGCAGCTGGGTGGAATGGTCTAACCCTAGTCAGCTCGCCCCACCCTCTCTTATATAGGCGTCCCTAGTGGGCTTCTACATTAGCAGCCCATTAGTAGCCTAAGACTGGTCTAATTCGGATCCAATCCTCATTAGGCTTCCAGCCCCTTAAGTGTGTGACCCTATAGGTTCGTATACGTATAGACATGACACGAATACACCTATTCTGCCAATAGTTGGTAGCAGCCTCTAGCAAGACGTGCCAACTCCTAAACGTATACAAAGATCATATCGGACGAACCATCACAAGGTTTACTACATGTCTTTCCCTTTGCCTCACGATATTTGCTCTAGCTCCAAGCTGACCTCCCTTTCTCGATACTGTGATTTGGAATCCCTTTACTAGGTTAACTCTTAACCATATATAGCACGGCCATGCATTTCTAGATCCGATCACTTGAGGGGCCCAGAGATATCTCTCTCAAGTAGAGAGGGGCAAATCCCATCTTGATTGACCATGCCTTGCATCATGCTTCAGGACAAACCCGAAAGCTACCTTTATAACTACCCAGTTACGGAGTGGCATCTGATAGCCCCAAAGTATGTTGATCCACATCTCAAGTACATGCGAAAATCTCAGGTCTAAGGACAAAATGTACACGATGTGTAGAGAGAGAGCTGCAACTAATTGCCAGTCTCAAGTTGGGTCAGTCCAACCCCATGTTCATAACATGTGTCCACATCATTGGTTTGACATCTCCATGTCTATGACTTGCGAAACATAGTCATCAACCAATCGATGTGCTAGTCTAATATTCACGTGTCCTCACATGAACTTCGACTAGGGACAACTCTTAAATAACCATACAAGTATAGAGTTTCACAAACAATTCACATAATTGCCAATCAATACAAGTTGCCTGATATGGATATTCAAGGAACATTACAATAACTCATGGATACATAAGAAATATAATCATCTCTATGGTTGCCTCTAGGGCATATTTCCTTTAATAATCATGCAGAGCGACAAAACATTACTAATCAAAGCATAAAGTGGTACTGCAATCCAAGGACTAAATGATCATAGAGGATATGGTGACTTGGTCATAGTCATAACATGGTGTGAGCATGTGCCAAGTCAACCTAAACAAAGCATCAAAGGAGAATACCATAATACTATGCTTTTGTATGCTAAAACAATGCATGATTCCTTCAAGGCACACTAAGCAACCCAATTGTTTGGAACAAGTCATGCTACAACAATAATCAGTGAGCATAAAGTCAAAACAACATCTAGCATGACATGATAAAGTCTATGTCACAGTCAAAGCAAGCTCATCTTGTACTACTCAAGCAAGAACTTTCTACTCCTCTCCAACACCAATCAACTTATTTGAAACAACACAGAGATAATGGGGGTCCAAACTACTTTATTCAATAAAACTAAGAAAACCAAATGAAAACTAAGACGCTCCAAGAACAACACAACAGTGCATAAAACAATAAAAACGAAGTGTCTAGAAAGACCTGAGATTTTTATTGATGAAGAAGGGGATGCCCGAAGGCATCCCCAAGCTTTGACGCTTGTACCTCTTGAATATTTCTTGGGGTGACACGGGGTGGCATCCCCAATCTTGAGCTTTTTTCCATTCTTCATCTCATTACATCATTCTTTCTCTACACCTGAAAATTTTCCTTCATACAAAACTTCACACAATCTTTATTAGAAACATTAGTGCATTCAAAAGATAATATACCTTTGGGTTTAGCTTTAGAACAGCAAAACTTTCACTAAAAATACAATATACTGTAGAAATTCCCTCGGAAAGCTTGATTTCCCAAAAAAAACCAAAAAGGAATCAATTAAAAGCAAATGCAAATAATGGCAGAAATCTGTTAAAACAGACCAGCAGGTAGAAACTGATTTTTTCGAAGACCTTCTGTTGCTCAAATAAAAATGTGTTGAACTAACGAACGTTAGCTAACATACTAGGGGATTTATTCAGAATAGCATAGCTCGATCCGACCTACAGATATTTTACACGAATTTTTCCGGTGGAGCACAAAAATCTGTTTCGAGACAACAACTCCCCAAATCTTACTTCCCTCTCATTAGAGGTTATTCTTGGCACAAAAGGCAAATAAAAAGGATAAGGAGAGGTCATTACAGAGGTAATAACTTCCAAGACTCAAGAAAACAATTGTGTTATCTCCAAAGAAGTACTTTTCTTTAACGCCTTTAAGTTAGGCATTGATAGTTTGAGAAAATGCTCACATAAGAAATATGAATTGAAGTAAAAGAGAGCATCAAGAAGCAAATTCAAAACACATTTAAGTCTAACCCACTTCCTATGCATAGGAATCTGGTATGCAAATAAACTCACAAAGAACAAAGTGACAGGCATAGGAAGATAAAACAAGAGTAACTTCAAAACTTGTAGCACATAGAGAAGTGTTTTGGTACCATGAAAACCTCTGCAACCATATTTTCCTCTCTCATAATAATTTTCAGTAGCCTCATGAATAAACTCAACAATATAACTATCACATAAAGCATGCTTTTCATGATCTATAAACACATAATTTCTATCAAGCTCAAAAATAGTGGGAATAAAACCTTCAAATCCACTTTTAACAATTTTATAATAGGGTTACTGATCATTCAATATAGGACCATCATCTAGAGATTTATAATAAACATTTTCTAAGCAAAACTCTTTAGTACCATGCATTTCAAAGTTAGGCACAAATATAGGATTATCATAGATAACAGGAGCATAACTATTATCACAAGTTTTATCCATAGCAGATATTTCAAAAGAATCCACGGGAACATAACATTCATCTTCCTTTAAGCATGGGGGACAATCAAATAATGTAAGGGATAAAGAGTTACTCTCATTAGAAGGTGGGCATGGGTAGATCCATTCTTCCTCCTCTTGACCATCACTCTCCTCCTCTTTTTCATCTAATGAGCTTTCAGGTTCAGCAATTTCGTCTTCCATAGGCTCCTGCAAGGCATTAGTCTCTTCTGTTTGTGGAAAGCACCTATTAAAATATTCAAGAATATAGCCATTTTCTTCCTTGTAATTATGAAAGCAGAATTTAAGTATCTCATAAACCTCATATTCATAAGGTGCATCATCAGTATTTTCAAGCAAACTGGCAAGTTCAAATGCACCCTTGAAGGCAATAAATCTTCAATTTGTTCCACATCATAAAATTCATAATTTCCTTTAACATAAGAAGATATGGTAACATTATCATTATACTCACATTGAAAATGTAGGTGTTTATACCTCCTACAGCAACAAGATTTATCAAAGCAATAAGTAACATTATAAGTAGAGCACACCTCTCTAGCAATAATATTCAGTTTATCAATTTGTTCCCATAAATGTTTCCCTTTTTGTGACAAATGGTGTTCCTTATAATAATTCTTTTGTTCTTCCGTGAACCCACCTTGCCAATAAGAACTAGTTTCAAAGAAACCATCCATTGATAAAAAGCATGACAAAGCAAGGCAATGACAGACCAGCAACTAGAGTAGGGACTAAATTTTTTGTGTTTTTTATAAGGGAAAGCAAACCAAACTAAACTAATTTTTTTGGAGTTTTTGATAAAAAAGAGGCAAACAAAACCAAGCAAAAGAAACTAAGCAAAACAAAAATAAAGTAAAGAGAAAGGTTGTGAAGGACTCCCCTCGTGAAGACGTCCTTAGCCTCCCCGGCAACGGCGCCAGAAAAAGCCTTGATGAGTGCGTGAACACTTTCGTTGGGAGACCCCAAGCGAAAGGTATGATGAGCACAGTAGCAAGTTTTCCCTCAATAAGAAACCGAGGTTATCGAACCAGTAGGAGGAAGGAAACGACTCAAAGGTGTTGCTAGAAACTTGGAAACCTGCACAACACAAACTCAAGACTTTGCCCCAACGAACAATGAGGTTGTCAATCTCACCGGTTTGCTGAAAACAAAGGATTAACTATATGGTGTGGAAGGTAATGGTGGTTTGCAGAAAGGTAAACAATAACAATTGAAGATGTATCAATGGTAAAGATTGGACCGGGGTCCATAGTTCACTAGAGGTGTTCTCCTTAAGATAAACAAACATGGCATGCTGGGTAAACAAATTATAGCAGGGAAATTGATAGGACTGAGCAAGGCATAACAATGAAATACTAGACATTCATGATCCTATGAGATTCGATTGGGCAATATAACAAGATACATAGACCGCCATCCAACTGCATCTATGACTAGTAATCCACCTTCAGGTTATCATCCGAACCCCCTCCAGTATTAAGTAGCAAGCAACGGATAACTGCTTTAAGCAAAGTGTGTAAGGTAAACAATCCACTTGTTCCATGAACAAGAGACCGGTGTTTTCTCCCTAGTGGAAACAACACATCTACTACCTTGGAGATTTCTATCACTTCCCTTAGATTAAATAGAGGCATGAACCCACTATCGAGCATAAATAGCCCCCCTCTTGGAGTCACTAGCATCTACTTGGCCAAGATAGCTACTAGAAACGGAGAGCATGCAAGATCACAAACATCACAAACATGGTAGAATCAATAAGACAAAGCAATTAATCAATCTGACATAGTAATCTCAATATCCACCGGATCCCCACAAACACAATATGCATGATTATAAATATATGATCTTGATCATGAATGGAGCTCACAAGGTCTAAACATGGTAGCACAAAGGAGGAGATACAACCATCTAGCTACTACATGGACCCGTAGTCCAAGGTAGAACTACTCACACTTCATACCGGAGGCTGGCATGATGAAGAAGAAGGCCTCCGGGATGATCTCCCCTTCGGCAAGGTGCCGGGAAGAGCTTCAGATCCCCCTGATCTAGGGACGATGGTGGCAGAGGCTACAGACGGTTTCGTGGAATATTGATCGGGTCCTTAGGGTTTCTGTATCGGGGGGTCTTTATAGGCGAAGAGGCGAGGCAGGGGCAGCCAAGGCGGGCGCACTCCCCAGGCGCGGGCTAGGGTTAGCCGCGCGGCCAGGGGTGTGGCCCCCTGGTGGATCCACTTCGTCTCGTATTCTGGCTCCGTGTTCCCCACGGTAAAATATTGACTTTGGCTTTTTCCCCGTCTAATTCCGAGAATATTGATTTTCTGTCTTTCTAGAACCAAAAACAGAAGAAAACAGGCAACTGGCACGGTGGCATCTTGTTAATAGGTTAGTACCAGAAAACATATAAAAACACCTCAAAGTGTATACAAAGCAAAGCAAAGTAGATACTAAACAAGCATGGAACATCAAAAATTATAAATATGTTTCCGACGTATCAAGCCGGATGTTACAGCGGATTACAAGAGAGGTTCTCATGTGCGAGTTAGTTGTGGTTGTCGTAGATATTGTGCCCTAAAGGCTCCCTTAGGTATGGTTTATAAAGGCACCGATACCTAGGGTTAAAGGAGAGATATATCCGGCTACGTTACAGAGTCAGTAACTAAGTATATCTTGGACTACAAGTAATATACAGTCCTAAGTCGGAAAGTCTTCTGGGCCTTGTCGTAGCGGGGATTGCCTCCGTCCTGTTTCCCGGACTGGACCGCTCGTGAATAAAAGCTCTAACCCGTTGGTGGGCCACCCTAGTCAGCGAGTCCTATGGGCATAACCCGAAAGTATATCCCCAACACCGAACGAGTGGAGGTGCTCTAAGGGTGGGTGTATGTGACATCCTATCACATGGCTTAATAGGATTGATAGGATACTCATATCAAAAAGTTGCAACTTCTTTTCCAGAAGCTCATCTAAAAAGAACTGTGATGTTAAGCGTGCTTGGCCTAGAGAAATTTGAGGATGGGTGACCGACTGGGAAGTGGGTACCAGGTGCGCACGAGCAAGGACAAAGTGTGCAGAAAAGACTAGTGTTGGTCTGTGGGGTTAGTCTAAAGATCTTATTAAGCTACCAGGAGTGATAGTCATTGGTCGGGAGAGGCCAGAGTGTTACAAGTGGTATCAGAGCTGACCCTCGCGGTTACACGGGCATGTGCGGGTCAGTGGCGAAAATATGGAGCATGGCGCGTGTGGTCCGGAGTAGACACATCATGGGATTAACGCACACCTTAACAGTACTAGACCGACGTAGCATAGGCCACTAATGGGTCGCACAATATTGTACTAAGCTAGGCCTTATCTAGGCTGAAACATCAATGGACCAGAAAGTTAATAGGCCGCAGCTAAGTTGCAAAGTGATGGGCCCCCTTCAATGAGCGCTGGCCTCTAGCAGGCTAAAATAGTAACTAGCCATCTTATTATTAGGATTCTCTAATGGTTCGACCCACTTAATAATTAGGAGGCCTTGGTTGGGTCTGGCTTCTACCACGGTTTTGGTGACCGTTAACGGCGGTACCTGGACGTTAAGGGCGCTTGCCACGTGGCAGTTTGCATGACATCATCAGTCAAAAGGGTTGGCGAAACAGATCTATGACGGTACAAAATTCCATGATTGAAGGGTGTGATCCACCACGGTCGCGAAAAATCCGTGGTAGATTCTTCGATGTTGGGGATTTTACCACGGGTACCCATCCATTGAAGAAGACTTTTTAACCACGAAAACCATCAGTTGGAAAAGCCAACTTTTCTTGTAGTGGAGAGAGGGTAAGGGAGGGTACAATTGGGTAGGAAAAAAGGTGGTTGTATCAGGCTGATTGCGCCCGATGCGGCCTAACCCTAGCCATGAGGGTAGTACCCTTGATTGTGGTGGTATTATCCCTAGGGTAGCACCCTTCGGTGACGTGCTACCTAACCAGCCCTAGGCCCCACCATGCTACAGTGGCGGGAAGGGTAGCGCCACCACCATCGGTGCTACCAGGAAGATGGTAGTGCCTCCGATATTGGCGCTACCCGAAAGGGTTATTTGAATTTATTTCGACTATGTGTTAAAGTTCAAATTTCTTTCGGTAAAGGATTATATTTTTCATTTAGCACATAACAGAGTGGGAGGCTCGTGCTTCATAGGATTAGCAACAACGTAAATCTTTCAAGGCTGTTTGTAGAGTTGCACATTTGGAAGAATGTTGGATGGAGCTTATCACTTTCCCAAGAGCTATCTTATAGAGGATATTCTTGAAAATGAGAATGTCTAAAAGTGTGCATCCACTTGTGGCTATGGTGATCTAAAAGAAACCGAGCCAATCATGGAGAGAGGATCAACACGGCATATGAGATCATTTAATCTCTTCGACTACATAGGAGGTTCCCCCGAGCACCGGTGCTCTCTATATTTGAAAATTTTGGAAATTTATATTTTTAAGATTCAAAAAATACAATTTTCTAGGAATACATACAAATGGTATGAATACCCGTGGAAAATTTCAGTAGAAGACTCGTTTTTTTTGGAAAAAGAACAAATTTCTGATAGTATATATAGGAGAAAAGGTGTGCCATTTCTATCAGAAACTCCTCTTCTATGTATATCCCAAAGTATAATATAACTTTCCGTAAAATTTACTGATCCTTTGAAATGTGTGTATGTATCCATGTGTTTTCTTTCATCTTTGTTTTAGCACCAGAAGTGTGTTTTACAAAAATTTCAAATACCGAGAGCCTTGGAGCCCAGGAACTGCTGAAACTTCTCATGAGTATAAAAACTACAACAATGATCTTGAGACTACATTAGTTGCATTCCGGTAGTCAACCAGATCAGGTTTGGTCTCCTCGTCGAGATGTTTTCTAAAAATTAATATTGATGGTGCATTCAGGTATTCAACCAGATCATGGGATGGGGTTTTACCATAAAAAATGACCTTGGGACTACGCTAGTTGCTAGAGTCTGGAAACTATTGGTGAACCATATTCATAATGGAAGGAGATTCAAATACAAAATACTTTCATGGTGTTGCTAATGGTAGACATAGGAAGAAACTTATTCTTTATCTAATTCAAGGTGAGGCAATTGAGGGACATGAGCAACTAAAGTCATACATTACCAATTACTATAAAGGTTTATTTGAAGCTCTAGAATAAGGTAATTTCTCCTTGGATGAGTCACGAACAGACAATATAACCCAAGCTCTTTTGACGAGGAAAATAGTATATTAACTACTCCCTATTCTGAGGAGGAAGTGGAAAGGGCTATTTTCCAAATGAAACACAATAAGACCCCTGCTCCTATGGTTTCGTGGCAGCGTATTATCAAAAATTCTGGAATGTCGCCACGCCAGATCTTCTAGAGTTGTTCAGTTTTCTACATACTAGACAACTAGAATTGTTTCGTATAAATTTCGGTGAGATAGATTTATTATCTAAGGTTAATGAGGCAGAAATGATCCAACAATACAGGCCAATCTGCCTTATTAATGTTAGTTTTAAAATATACACCAAAGTTGCAACAATCATACTAAACTCTATGGCTGATCATGCGGTCTGTCCATCTTAGACTACTTCCATGCAAGGTAAAAACATCCTTGATGGAGTGGTTATCCTATATGAAATAGTTCATGAACTACATAGAAAAAGGTTGAATGGTGTTCTTTTAAAAATTGATTTCGCAAAAGCCTATGAAAAGGTCAAGTTGTCTTTCCTTCAATAGACTCTCAGAATGGAAGGCTTTTCTACAAAGTGGCGTGCTTTAAACCATAGCTTTGTGTCGGGAGGTTGTGTGGCTATTAAAGTCAATGATAATGTTGGCAAATATTTTCAGACAAAAAAAGGCTAAGACAGGCTGACCCATTATCACCAATACTATTCAATAAAACGGCTAGTATGTTAATTGTCATGATTGAGCGTGCAAAGTCTGATGGCCAAATTGAAGGTGTGATTCCTCATATGGTTGATTGAGGTTTATCTATCCTCCAATATGCCGATGATACGATTCTTTTTATGGAACATCATATAAAAAAAATGAGAAATCTAAAATTAATTCTTGTAGCTTTTGAATAACTTTTGGGTCTAAAAATAAACTTCCATAAGAGTGAGTTGTTTTGTTTCGGTAAGACTCAAGATGAGGCCAAGCTGTATGTTGAACTATTTGGCTGTGGTCAAGGCCAGTTTCCTATTAGGTATTTGGGATCCCGATACATTATCAAAGACTTACAAATACTGAATGGAAGCTTGTTGAGGATATATTAAAAATAAGATTAAGCGGTTGGAAAGGTAAACCGTTATCTCTTAAGAATATTTGTTCTAATAAACTCAATACTGAATAATATGGTACTATACATGATATCTTCCTTCCAACTACCAAAAGGAGTTTTATAACGAATGGATTATTTTTGATCAATTTTTTTGGTAGTGTGACAATGAGAAAAAATATCGACTAGCTAAGTGAAGTGTAGTTTGCCGTCCCAAAGACCAGGGTGGTCTTAGTATTCATGTTCTTGAGATCAAGAATACATACCTCCTCGATAAATGGCTCTTCAAGTTACTTACTAAATATGGGGTATGACAAACTCTCCTTAAACAAAAATATGTTGGCTCAGAAGGTTTGTTAATTTTGGAACCGGTGACTCGCATTTCTAATGGCGACAAAAAAACATTTCTTCCACTTTAGATCCTTTTCAATTAAGGATGGATCATAGATATGATTTTAGGAGGATAAGTGGCTCTACAATTTGGGAACAATACTGTGTCGTATAACATTGTTCATAATAAGGGTGATACAATCATCACGGTAATGGAGTCTTCTCCTCCGAATGTGACTTTCAGAAGAGATTTAATCAGACCTAGACTTGCATCTTGCAATCCCTTGCTTCATCGATTGGCATTAGTACAATTAGCACCTAAGACTGATGAATTTTGCTGAAACTTGAACGACAATAGTCAATTCTCGGTTAGTTCTATGTAGTGCGCGCTAGTCTAGCCAGACTTGCTAGTTGATAAATAGAAAATCTGGAAGATGAAGATACCTTAAAAAAACAAAAACAAAATGCTTGGTATCTTTGTCGTGGGTTATTCTTATTAAAGATAATCTTGTTAACCGGAATTGGCACGGCAATATGAAATGTGCTTTTTGTCATCACGTGAGACAGTCAATCATTTGTTCTTCCAATGTAATTTCGTTATCCAAGAAGTTTTAGCCTTGTATCCATCACGTAGGATTATCAATATTATTGGTAACTGATTACATGGTATAGATTACAAGTATGGAATATTTCTTAGGGTCGGAGCGATTGTTATTATCTAGTCGTTGTGGCTATGTAGAAATGATAAAGTGTTTAATGATAAAAATATTCTCTCTTGCAGGTTATATCGGTGTACCGGTACCCTCCGCTTATGATCGTCTCTAAATCATGTGGAGTTTCACGGCCTCTTTACGTTGCAGTGTACACGCCTAGAGGATATAGCAAGGGACTTATTTACCCGACATGAGTGTCAGCGTAATCTTCGGATCACTCGTGTACCATCTTAGACATTTTTTAATTTCTCATTATCATATGTAATTCGTCTTTTTTTTTGTTTTATGACTATAGATTTGTTTTGTTGTTTGCATTTTAGTTATGCAGAGGGTTGAGTATAATATTTAAAACTCTTTACATAATAAAACGTCCCTTATCTAAACAACGAATGGGTGAAACTTGGAGATGGATCACAGGCATGTAACAATTGTGCACATTGTTTAGCTGCATATGGTGTGGCCGTGTGGGTATGGAACGGAGAAGCTATCAGGTGTGACTTGATCAGTTTCCAAGTTATGTAAAAGGAGTTCTCAAAAAATAAAGTTATGTAAAAGATCTGGTCGCTGGTATTTTGCTCAGCTCGTCTGTGTTCCTCACTTCCTCTCAAAAAAAAATAGCAACAACATGGGTAGAAACAAAATGAAAGCCGACATGGAGATGGATCACAAGCCTATAACAGTTGTGCATATTATTTAGCTGCCTATGGTGTGACCGTGTGGGTATAGAACGGAGAAGCTATCAGATATGGCTTGATCATTTTTCAAGTTATGCACGATAAAAGATCTGCTAGCTGCTCGTGAAACAAAATGAGAGGCGACTCCGCTGGGGATCGAACCCAGAATCTCTGGTTTCGTAGACCAGCGCCTTATCCATTGGGCCACGGAGTCTTTGATGTGATAATTTCATATTTTGATTATATATTGATTATAATATGGCCAGGGATCACCTTACATATATATTCTTTTTTTTGGAGGAACCTTACATATATATTCAGAAAAACTGTCGGCCAAAGGCATTATACAACAATCTAAATTTTACACGAGCTGTCCAAAAACAGCACATTCTTTTCCATTAGTAGATCATATGCTCACCGAGACGCTTCGAGTTTTAGTTCCTTACTTGAGAAGCTCAAATCTCTATTTACACCTTGAAGGAAGCATCGACAGAATACCTTGTCGAAATCTAGCTTACAGGTTGGGTAAACCAATCTACCAGCAGTTTCAAAATCACATCAGCAGATATCTGAAAACATGCCAATACCAGATAAACCAGCCACAGAGACAACTTGGCCCTTTTTTTTTTTTGAATAACAGCAGAACTACTATATTCATTTGCGATGGTAGAGGAGTTTTACAACTTGGCCCATATTCTGATCAGATGTTATTTATCGAATCATCCAGAGACATGACATTGTAGTTAAAATGCTCCCTTGACTACCCCTGCTACACTACGTTCCTCTCTCTTTTCACCAACCGTCAAAATCTTACCAGAGGGCAAACCACAATGCCAAAAGGTTTAACTATGTTCGACTTACCCTACCCACTAACCTAGACTATTCACGTGCTCGACTCTAGTGACTTATTAACGAGTCTGCCAGCACGTCGTCCATGACCCCTTCACCACAAGCCTCGTCAAAATAGAGCAGACTCTGGAGTAGTAAAATCCTAGCTTGCTCACCAGTTGCTAGATCTGAAAAAGATACAAAAAATGAGATGTTAGTAATACACAAACACAATTACACAAACTATAAAGATATACAACAAGGCTTAGATTGGCACTAAAATTTCACAAACTTGTATAATTGTTTCAGGCGAGAAAAATAATAAAGTAACACTTTTACTCCCTCTAAAATGCCACTTCACTGTTCTATGTTCATGTGGAATGAATGGAAAAAATTATGGTTTCGGGTTGAATCAAGCTCTGAGATAACATCAGACAGATCATACTAGCTTTATATTGCTCTTGTTATGAAGAAGAAACATAATGAAACTTTAAATAAATAAGGTTGAATCTTATACGGAGTATATGCTAATTAGACACTCCTTTCAGGATCCCAAACTAACTTGAGACAGTAAACAGGGTTGTTCTGTTCGTGCAAGTATGACAGTCCTTCAACCATACAATGTAGAACACGGTCTAATGCTGGTAAATAAAAGATTATGTAATCAGTTACATGTATATAAACTTAACTAGACTATGCGTATGAGAGCAAGTATAATACCTTGACCTATAGGTCTGCAACAGCAAGTCACGTTGCCTGACGAATATCGGAATATGTGTAGCTTATGCATGTAAAGTGTGCATGCGATTGTGTGACAGGGTAACTAACAACATACAATTGCATCTGAGTTTAAAAAATGCGGATCGGGTAGTTAAATGCTTCTAATTTGTGAGTTTATATCACATAATTAATTAATTATTACCTATAGCAATACCAAAAAACTTGATAGTCAAACTGATCCTTGCATACAATTTAGAACTGCACACCTTTAAAAGCAATCAATACAAAAAACATCAGTGTAACATTTTCATAACATCTCACTCAATCCCTTTAAAATTTCTTAGCATATTGTTTTCCTGTCTTCCAATGTAATGAATGCGCTAACTTTTTACCAGGCTACTGAATTATTAGATTTAATTCAATAATGCGTAACAACAGTAGTTTGAAACATAAGATTCAGAAAAATGGGTTACTGTTTTTTATACTCTTTTACTGCCTACTTTGCTCATGTGCTGCATATTATAATTTCACCTCGATAAAAACCTTTGTATATTTTATCCAGTTTGTAAAAAACAGTGACTAATTGATCGTATAGAGCACAACCTTTGCGAGAAGATGCCCAACAATAGCTCAACTGAATAATGAAACATCTAATCAAGAAATAACTGAAAAAATAGGCATTATAGATTTTGTCCTACAAATTAGAACTTTTAAAAGTTTTAAATATTGCTCTTTATAATCATGTGTTCCTCAAAGAAGCTAAGCCCGTGAAAGCGGACGGGTTGATGACTAGTCTTACTAATCATAGCTGCCACTAATTAACCATTGAATGGAATGCGACTAATGTCAACATATATTAATTAGCACAAACGTTAGCCCTGCTCATTTTACACATTTACAGGCTCATGACTTCATGTGATGAAACAATGAATATGAAGTTTATCTATCTTGGCATTGTCATGTTAATAAATAATCATCTGACAGTATTTTCTTTACTAGGATCAAATAATCAAACTGTAAGACAAACAAACAGCTCAAACATGTTTATTCATGATGTCAACATATTTGCACTTCTTATCAGATTCATCAATCTAGCTTATCTTGAAAAGGGTATTCTTTCCACTACGATGACATATGTAGTGAAACATTGGTAGTTTGTATTTGACAACTTCACTTGATGACTCTTTATTTATTTTATCTTTGACATTAGTATTTGATCAATTCAGCTCCAGTCCTATATGATCAACTGACCACACAAAGTGTCTGACCCTACTGAATAAATTATTCATACATGTAACTTTAATTTATTTTCACATTTCGAATGCAAGTTTGAAAGAGTGATGCTATACAAATGGCCAAAATAGGAATACTTGCGTCCACGTTTGCATGCACAATCCAAGACAATTGACACACACAGGCAGTAGGTTACAATAACATTTTCAAATTCTAGATACTCTCTATTCACATTATGATAAAGCAAAAAATAACCATGCTAGGCAATTAATTTGTATAAAAAACATCCCCAAATCACTTGCATCTGTCAGACTGTCTCTGAACTGGAAAAAAAAGTACTGCTCAAACCATCCCAAAATGTAAGGAGCGTTTTATTTAGCATGGTCTTTGGTGCACAACTTTGACCACTAATATATACCAAATTATACGGATTGGGAATGTATAAATGGTATTGTTACATTTTTCTTGCAAAATTCTTCAATTTCATATATCCTTATAAAAAATTTATGGACATATTATAAGTACAAATCATAGTCAAAGTTGTAAGTCACTCAAGCATAAAGAAATATGTTTTTATTGTTTATCTTCAGTATGAGATAGTTCAGAAGAGCATCCAAGGAAAATGATTGTAGTTACAGAATATGGAAACACAAGCTTGGAATTTTTAGCCCATTAGTTATTACAGATTAACATGGTTAAATAGGACTAAAAATTGGTAGTGTGCAAATGCAAAGGTTGGCAACTAGTGACACTAATTACCTATCTAAGCTGGGTTTTGAAAGTGTAGAGATGTATAGTGAGCTTTACTGCAACCATGTAATACATATAAATGACCTTAGGGAGAATTTTCATCATTTATTTTTGGACAAAAAAGTATCCTTGTTGCTATAATAAATATACATAGTTAGGGACCATTGCAGTGCACAAGAAATATTTGAAGCAAGAAACTCAAGACCAAAAGAATATTGAGTAATATTTTAATAGAACACAGCAGAAATACCATCAATCGTCTTAAAATCTACCTTCTACTCTTCTGTATCCAAAATCCCTAGCCTGCTACAGAAAATGGGAAATACCTCTAGTCAAAGACATCCAAGCAAAATAACTTCTAGATCAAACATGAACACCAAGCATAGAGCAACTCCTACAACTGATACAGTTAGCAAACTTGAAACCTAGTAAATTTGCATCTCAGAACTTATGCGGTATCAATTACAAAGAAAGATGCAACCATGGACTAATCAAGATCACCCAAGATTAAGGAGCTACTGATGAGGCTCTGCTGCAAATTTTGTCAACACGTTTCTCGCCCCCCCCCCCCCCCCCTTTCTTCCTTAGGCATCTGCCTTTTGGGAGTGCTCACATGGTTACACATCACAGTGGCCAGATCTAGGAAACCTTTCATGGAGGTTTCACAGTCATCAAATTGTCAGGACTTGGGAAACATTTGAGTCCATTTAAACTTAAGTACTAGGCAGGGTAACATAACAACGAAGAAAACAAAGCAAGGCAATGACTCTAGCTGGTGTTTAAAGGAGAGCATAACCTAGAGTGGTGGAAGGCACATATATCAGATGTAGAACTTTTAGGTGGTATTGAAAAGACAGCATAGACATATATGCCTTCTAGTTATTGTTAGCTTGTTCTGGGTTTAAATGGGAAGTTTTGTCAGACAACTATCTTCCTCTTATTGTCATTGTTTACCCAACACAAATTTCCTATGCTACAAATTTTCCTATAGAAGTACCACATCTATTTTGATTGCCAATTTCATGTCATGCATTATTTGAGATCCTATTGTTTATTATTTTTCTTTTCAGAGCTTTGCTCCACGTTTGAGGAATAAAGGTTGATCCTGACGTAGGAAACATACATTATCTCAACCAAACAAGAATAAAAGAAAACTAATGAACACCATGTCTCATACCTTCATACATTTTTGGAAACCTCTGACAAAAATTTGGCAAGCTACTTCCTAACCCTTGTCATTGGTGCTTCTACCTTTGTCTTCATCTCCGCCTGGATCTTAAGCTCTTTCCATTTGAGTCTATCCAGATTCTTCTCCATTAAGAGTGCCCTCTTGCCATCTAGTCCAGTGAATGAGCTTCTGACGGCAGGTTGTACCCATGCGAGCCGCTTCACCTCCTGCCCAAGAAGGGGATAATTCTCACACATTTCCTCGAAGCTCTTGTCCACGGTCTGGCCACCACCACTCTCGGCCTCAGCCATGGCGTGCTCTTCCTCATCTTGTTCCCCACCATTGTTGCTGTTGGCAGCGTGGGTCGCTGGCAGGTTACCCCAGACACTATTGGAGAGATCAAAAAGTCGCTGCTCATGGTCAGTAGCAGGTGCAACATAGGATTCGTAGCGCCGCATCAGACTACGCACTTTATCCTTAATAATGAAACGGGTGCAGCTCTTGTCCTCGAGGCGCTTCGTGATGGAGTCAAAGAAGTCATTGTTATCCAGGGCTGGCAGTTTCCCCTGCTTGCGGCGGTGCTCGACGAGCGCCGTGAGAATCTGGACCTCGTCACTGGGAGTCCATATACGCCGGATTCTCTTTTTCTTGGGCATTTCCAACTCACTAGGCTGTGCTCTTTCCTCTCCTTGTTGCTGTAACTGCGCCAGGGTGAATTTCTTTGACTTGGGCATCTCCGACTGGCTAAGCTGTTGCTGTAATGGAGCCAGAGTGATTTTCTTCGACTCGCTAGGCTGCGGCACCTCCTTGCCTCCTTGCTGTGCCGGCGCCAGCACCTTTCGCTGCTGCGACCTAGTGACCCTGCCCGATGCCCTTTTCCTCTTGGGTTGAGGATTGGGACCTAGCGCCTCCGTCCATTCCTCTTCGCTTTCCTTCTCCTCCTCCTCTTCATCCTCCTCTTCGCTAGGATGTGCTCTTTCCTTGCCTTGTTGCTGTAACGGCGCCAGAGTGACTTTCTTTGACTTGGGCATCTCTGACTCGCTAAGCTGTTGTTGTAATGGCGCCAGAGTGATTTTCTTCGACTTAGGCTTCTTCGACTCGCTAGGCTGCGGCACCTCCTTGCCTTGTTGCTGTGCGGGCGCCGGCACCTTTCGCTGCTGCGACCTAGTGACCCTGCCCGATGCTCTTTTCCTCTTGGGCTGGGGATTTGGACCCAGCGCCTCCGTCCATTCCTCTTCGCTTTCCTCCTCCTCCTCTGATGGAGGCAGTTTCTTCGCTTGGCGGCGGGAGGTAGAATATTTGGAGGACATTTGTCCGCCGTGGTCTTCGCTTGATGAGGTGGGTTCAGCGGTGGCTGGCGCCGCTGGCTCGGTCATCCCATCCCTTGCGGCCGCCATTGACGCTAATGCTCGAATGGCGATCTCCTCGTCCGTTGATTCATTTCCCTTCCGGAAATGATCGTACTAGGATCCCTCACCCCCCCTCCGGTGAGGGTTCCTTGGCGAATCGATACTCCCCGTTGCACCTCAACTCCACCGAGTCCTTCGATCCAGAAGAGACAGTTTTACGGCCACGCCGGGCGGCACGCTTCTGGGCCATCGGAGATGAGGATCTGCGACGGCGACGGCGACAGATGGAGAGGGAGGCGGTGGGTCGATTTGGATGTTGTGGCTTCTGGGCACGCCGGAGTGAAAGCTGATGCAGGTTGGATTGGGAATTGGGGACGGTCACCTGGTCAAGAGAGAATAGCCACAATACCATTAGTCAAAAGTCAAAACCGAAAGTTCCAAAATAATAAACAAACTTGCCAAAATACCATTACATGTTTGGTTTTTTATATAGATGGATATACGATACCATTACATCAAACCTGTAGAAAAACCAAACTTGATAAAATATTGATATATATAGATGGATGTGTACTGGAATCCATGTAATATAAAATTATCTTTATTGTGGCTAACATTTTAATCGAAAGTGCACCTACGATACTGCAATTATATTACTCAGATTTCAGTAAATAGCATGACCATTCATCATGTGTTTTTTCTTCGATGGGGAAAACTAGACCACTATACTAACTAACTAGAGTATTGAACTTGGGTATGAGTCTATGAGACATACTACGCTAGAAAGCACGGGACGAAGAAACATGGCATTGAAGGAAAACTGTAGCAAGATTCTCAGTAAAACAAGCATCAAATTAGAACTACAAATTTAGAACAATTTCTGTAAATTAGGAAGGGCAAGAGAAAAGACAAGTGCTAGGGTTAGGGCTAGAAGGGAGGGGAGGGATGTCAGGTGCTTACCTCTAGTTGAAGACAACCTGACCGTTGGATGTGTGTTTAAGGGATGTGATGCAGTACCGTAATTCTAAACTTAGTGAACCTGTTACTTGCACCTGAGAGTGCTGTTATTGTAACCTGAAAACTTATGACGAGGCTCGGGCCGCGGTTATAAGGCCTGAGAGGGGTGGACGGGTGGCTCGTCAATGAAAAACAAAAACTCCTTTACCAATTTCCTTGCCCAGTTTTCCTTTCGTCCCTAGTTTACCTTTCCTGTTATTTCTCATATTAGGTCAACTTCTTAGCCTGCAATCCTCAATCCTCCCTATCATCCGCTGCCTATCAAGGAGGCCCTAACAATTGAGTATCAGAGCAGTGAATCCTCGGAGCAAAAATTTTCCGGCCGGGTTTGCTGGTCATCTTGATCCAGCTTTCAAATTCCCGAGCGGCAGAGATCTAGCGGGGAAGATCCTCTTGTCATGGATCCTCATCTCGGTCTGAAGATCTTCACGATGCCCGATGTCGCTTTATCGCACTTTTGCCGCAAGACGCCCTGGATCGAGCAGCAGAAGAAGCTCGCGATCTGGAGCTAGCCCAAGCACGGGCGGAGGAAGAGGCAGAAATTGAACATCGTCTACCTCGGGAAGTGCTCAACATCACCAGACGCTTGGAGCAACAACAGCGTTCTATGGATTCCATTGAAGGTAACCTCTCTAAACTGACAAACATGATGATGGAGTTTGGCATAGGCAGGAACATGGTCGGATTTGGACAATTTCGTGGGAACACCATCTTTGATGCAGGGGGTACTGATGTGTTCCAATTGTTCCAGCAACAACCAGGGCTCAGCACATTCATAGAGGGATCAACTCCTAGTGAGGCACAGAATTCTTCAACTTGCTTACACAGAAATCAAATACCTTTCCAGACTCCCCCACCAATGTCAGAGCCACATCCTAGCCAACTACCTCAACCAAACTTCATACCATCTCCCCAGCCCTAGAATTACCAAATTCCAATCACAAACCAGCAACAAAAAATCAACCTTTAACCACACCACACACATCTCAGCCTCCCTCGTTCCAAATGCCTCACCAAATTCAGTGTATCACCAATCCCCAAACCCACCCACACCTCTACCAACAAAATCCAAACCTTTTTCAACCATTTTCACCAACCATTCCTTACCAATACTCCCATTTTCAGCAACAAAATCCCCAACTTTTTTCTCAGCCACCACCAACATACCAACAACAATTCCACCACCAAATGCCCCCACAACAACCTCCAAACCATTACCCAATACCACAATACACTTATACCACAACCCAACCAACTATTCCACAAAGCAATTCCCAACTCCAAATGTTTCCACTCGTGAATGACAACATAGACAGGCAAAACATCAGAGCAGGGAGACAAGCAAGTCATGAGGCGATATATGAACATAACAGGCAGCATACTCAACCTGTTGAACCTAAACAACAACAGCCAGTTAACCAAGATCCATACATTAGAACCCCAAGCATTGAGCTACCAACCTTCCACAGAGAGAATGCTCAAAGTTGGATTTTGGAGTGTGAAGCCATCTTTGATCTAGCGGGGATTGTCCAGGAAAACAAGATTAAATGGTCAAATACACACCTCAGAGGAAAGGCAAAAAATTGGCTCAACAATGCAGTAATGGATGCCCACCTTCTGAACTGGCCGCAATTTTGCACATTAATTTGTGAAAGATTCCCTAGCCCAGGTGCAGATGAATCTATGGAACAATGTCAGGAGTTAAAGCAAACTGGCACAGTAGATGTATACATTGACAAATTTGAGGAATGGATGACCTTGATGAAGAGGGACCATATATATCTACCTGAAAGCTTCTTTTTACTGAGGTTCCTTTGTGGCCTGAAGGACACTATTAAACATGATACTAAGTGTCACAAATCGGCAACTCTGAGATCAGCTTACTGGTTTGCTCGAAGACAAGAACAGTCATACTTGGCAAATAAGAAGCATGTGTCTCAGACTGGCAATAAGGGTCTCCAAAATGCTCCCAACATCAGAAATAATGGCATTAAGGAAACCAGGCAATTACCTGCAAACAAAGTAAGGGAAAGAGGAAAATGTTGGTATTGTCCCGAAAATTGGACATATGGACACAAATGCAATGGTGTAAAAAGCATGTTAAATGCCATTGAACTCCAGGGCCATTCGGATGAAGAAAACCAAGAAGAGGATAAATTGGCAAACAATCCAGAGGAAGAAGGGCATGAACAACCTCAAGAAAATCTCATGTCCATCTCAGCAAATGCGGTCCAGGGAACTTCTAGTGATGAGACAATTTCATTAGAAGTCACCATATGTGGGGTACAGACAAGAGCCTTAATCGACTCTGGCAGCTCCAACACATTCTTGGATAAGGAGTTTGCTATTAAACACAATTTACCTATGCAAGCGGTTGCAGCAAAAAATGTAACTGTAGCTGGAGGTGGCACACTCATATCTGATGCAATCATCAAGAAGAGCATTATAAAAATTCAGAAAGTGAAGTTCGCCACTGAATTTAAAGTGTTGCCACTAAAAGGGTATGACATGGTTTTGGGGGTAAGCTGGTTGAAAAAGTACAACCCTACAACCTTTGATTGGATCAATAGGAAGCTAACCATCACAATTGAAGGCCAAGAACATTCATTTACTGATTTCTTATCCCTAAATAAGCATAAGATAATCTCAGCTAAGAAATGCAATGAGATCCTTGTTCGACATGATTTTGTACGGGCCCAATATTGACGCCGTGGTACAATGAGAAAAATGAATAAAGGAATAAAATAAATAAATAAGAAAGAGAGGTGCGAGCTTATCGTGCATACACATACGTGCATGCATGGGGCTGTGCACATTTGAATTAATACATATGCATAATGCCTGTACTATTGCATTATATACTGGTGCAACCGCGTATCCCGCGTATGCAGCTGGGCATCAAATAATTAAATTGATTTTAGTTCAGCGTGCATGAATGAAGCTAGTAATTCAATCGATGCATTAGCCTTTGCAGCCGTAAATGTACAAGCTACGTACATCTACGCCCGGCAGATTTGCAGGTGCAGCGTTCATGCATGCGGGCACACAGGCGGCACGATCTCCTGATCGGTGTGCCTATCCAACTAATAAGGTGGGGTTTGGCTGACAGGTATCTAGCTACAGAAGTGATCAGATAAGCATCGCGCGAGGAGGTTCAAACGGCAGCGATATTTTCGGAAGATCACGCGGTCATCCGGCGGAGAGTGCCGCAGATCACGCGATTCATCGCTATCTACCGCCCTCTTGCCCACGCTAGCTGCCTATAAAAGCCACATGACGCCCACAGCTGGAGGGCCCCAGACCCCAATCAAAAACTCATGCACAGCTTGTACTCGCTGGTTTGAAGAACTCTCGCGCACGGAGGCAGCCACTATACGCACGCCGCAGCCAGCCCAAAAAACCAATCTCCGTTTCCTCAAACATCCATCCACAAGCACGTCCATCCATCGATCAGCACCCATACACACACGTATACCCCATCGGAAGCAAGAAGGGAGGCGGCATGGAGCTTTCTAATGGTGAGAATCATGGTTAAATCTCTCTCTTTTTCTCTTTTCTCTCTACAGCATATACACACACATGCACACGCTGCCGCGCCGAGGCGGATACGTCCAACCCATGGACAAGACGGCGTCACCCCACTCCAGCGAGCCACACCGACGGGCGACGGTGGGGCAGTCGGCGTGCAAGCCGGTGCCGTTTCCACTACCACGAGCCTCGAGGGCGCGCGGCTGCCGGTGCCGCCAGCAAGACGACGGACCCGAGAGCGTACGGCTGCCGGCGTGTAGCTCGGCGCCATCTCCAACGCCACCGAGTCAATGACCAGGGGGCGCGCGGCTGTCGGCGTGCAGCACGGCGCCATCTCCATCTCCGGCGCCACGTTCATCTCCAACGCCACCAAGACGACGGCCCGAGAGCGTACGGCTGCCGGCGTGTAGCCCGGCGCCATCTCCAACGCCACCAAATCGACGACTCGGGGGCGCGCGGCTGCCGGCGTGCAGCACGGCGCCATCTCCACCTCCGCCGCCACCAATAGGACGGTCTCGGGGGCACGCGGCTGTCGGCGTGCAGCCCGGCGCCATCTCCCTCTCAGTCGCCACCAAGACGACGACCCCGAGGACGTGAGGCTTCCGTCGTGCAGCCCGGCGCCATCGCCATCTCCATCTCCGCCGCCACCAAGACGATGGACCAGGGGCGCGCGGCTGCCGGCGTACGGCCCGGCGCCACCTCCATCTCTTCCGCCACCAAGAGCACGGCCCCGAGAACGTGAGGCTTCCGTCGTGCAGCCCGGCGCCATCGCCATCTCCACTCTGGTGTGGCGCGCCAAAGACGGCGGCCATGCGACTGTAGGCGTGCCGGCGCCATATCCTCTCCATCCATGCTCTCTGGCGGCGCCGAAGACGATGGGCGTGGAGCCCGTACCTCCTCACACCGGAGAAGCGTGCAAAGACGACGGCGATAAAGGCGGCGTGCGGCATTCGGTGCCACGTCCATCTCGACGAACCATGCTGCCCAAGATGGCGGCGGGGCTGCCGGCGTGCAGCCCAACCTTTCTTCACCTCCTACCAACGTCGACAAGACGGCGGCTCCGAGGGCGTGCGGCTACCGGCGTACAACCCGGCGCTATCTCCAACGTCACAGACGACGGTCCGAGGGCGCACGGCAGCCTGGCGCCATCTCTTCTCCCATCGAGCCCGGTGCCTTCTTCACTCCGGCGAGGCGTGCCGAAGACGAGTGATGACAGGCTGCTAGTATGCAAGCCTGGCGCCATCTCTTCTCCCATCGAGCCCGGTGCCTTCTTCGCTCCGGCGAGGCGTGCCGAAGACGAGTGATGGCGGGCTGCTAGTATGCAAGTCGGCGCCATTCCCATCTCCACGAGCCCGTGAGACGACGCTCTTGTCTAGGACGACAGCCGTGAACTCGGCGTCGGACCGAGACGAGGTGTCGACCACGTTGGCTGCACCGACTTGTAGGCGCGTGTCGGTTTTGCACCGACGCCGATCTCCACCAACACTTACTCCTGTGTGGCATACCCCTTGCGCACCCCGACGAGGCTGCTGGTCGTCGAGAAGTCCCAGCTGAGCGGACCCATGCTACTCCAACTCCAACTACACCGACGCCGTCAAGACCGACGAGGCACGACGGCGAGGGCGGGCGTGGCCGGAGCAAAGGCCACGCTACTCGCGGCGCGTGTACCGATGAGGACACGGGCTCTGCCGCCGCCCACGCACACACCACCACCACATCATGCATGGAGAACGCGAAGCGAGGCAGCGAGACGCGACCACACGGCTTAATCGGAGGTGTCTCGCGGCGTAACCCGCGGGAGTAATTAACCGGGTGCCTTCCAAGGCCCCGGGAACCATGAGATCGCAATCGCCCTAGTCAGGTTGGCCGCGCAAGAAGGCCACGAAGCGCACTGTATTAGGGATTTGTACTTTGTTTCTCCACGAGAGATCAATGAAATGCATCTTCCCTACCTTTTCTTGTGTACTACGGTACACTGGCACGCCCGCATTTCCTTTTCTTTACCCCGGCGCATGAGAAAAACACGCTACCATCCTTCTCCCCTCAAGTAGCCTACGTTCGACTTTTCCAGAACGTTTTTCTCGTGTCAAACAAATTGGCACGCCCGGTGGGACCTGGTTCTCCTCCCATCTTTGCTCCGTTGTGGTCGTCAGAATCGTCTTCGCCCGTTCACCCAACCCACACAGCATCCTGCACGACAAGCCAACAGCGAGGACCTCCGCTGATCAAAGGTCATCTTCATGCAGGAGGAATCCCCCACGCCATCAACACGGAGCCATGGGTGATCCACTTTGGATCATCCTTTCCGCCCATGGTGGTCGTCGAGGTCGGCACCAAGATGTTCATGCACCAAGCCCAGGAGCCAGCGCAGTTCCAAACAGCGCGATCCAAGAAGGCGCAAAGGCGGGCATCCGCCATGGCCAAGAAGGAGCGCCACGAGTTGATGCTCGAGGCGCGCGCCCTGTTGAAGGAGTCAACGGGACATGACGTCAAAGGGGACATGGGGATACCCCAACGCCTCTCTTCCAACGTCGCCGACAAGCGGGCGGGAGCGGTGTCACTTCGCGCCCCTACCCTGCCTTTGCACCCGGAGCTGCCGACACCAACACCTAGGCGCACCGGAGTGGAGCTCCTTGGAGGCTTGGAACCGCCTCCGGTGACCTGCGGAGACTCATGGCAAACGCCTGTTTGTCAGAAAGCCCGCATCCGTTAAGGAACTACAGGAGGAAGTGCCGCAAGGTACAACGACTCCACCAGCTATTAAGCTCCCGCATCACCAAGAGCACGGTTCTTGGGGAAGATTGGTCCCTCGGCGCAAGGGACCTCGTGGACAAGGTGTTCACATGTACGAGCACCGAACCATCAAAGGTCAAATTGGTGGTGAGAAGAGCCATCATGAAGGAGTTCTAGAAACGATACTCCTAAAAAGAGTCCGTCTTGCCGGACCCAACGCTCTCCATCAACTGGGAAGATCCTCGAAGAAGCATGTGTGCACCATGCTGCCACACTTCGGCGATCAATGGCCGCCCCACCCCCAACGACAACAGGTTCGCCGTTCTTCGGAACGAGGTACCTGCACCACACGGAGAAGACCTGCGGCAGGAGTTCCGCCTCTTGCAAGATCAAATGAATAGCATCCAGAGGCGGCTCCATGAGCAAGGAGCACCAAGTTCTTCATCAGCACAAGCTAGGGGCAGGATTAGGCACCAAGCCCCTAGTCATCGTCCTCAACATGAGCGCCATACCTTGGCGCCCTGACGCCAACCTTCACCCATCAGACATGCACACCGGGGGCATCCTAACATGCCCCCACGTTGGAACCGTTGGTCACGACATCAAGATGACGAGAGGGACCCTCGTCCCACTCAACAGTGGAGACCTAGGGATCCTCCACGAGATGCACTTCCACCACGGCCTTCATCCCCGCCTAGGCATGGAGAGCGACTTCAAGTGCGCCCTGCAAGGGACGTGCCTACCACATCAACACCACGAGCTGCACCGCCTCTTCTACCAACTCCACCAGCACCCTCAAGAACCCGCAGGTCCTCACAGAGAACCAACGCAAGCGCGAGAGGCGCCGGAGGAATCGCCAAGTTCTATACAAAGAACTCGAAGACCTGGTGCTCCGCCATACCCAAGTTCGGGTACGACCCGATGGTGGGGTCATTCAAGAAAGTGACAGGATCGGCTTCGCATCTCTCCAAACCAGGCGGCACGAAGCGGTACAATTACACCTTCGGCCGCCTCGCTCCAAAGCCGCGCAAGATGCCCTTAGGGGGTGTCGAACAGAAGGGCAAAGCGGTTCCACCACCGCTTCCTTCAGCAAATCCTCAACAAGGCGATGAACAGGCGATGGACACATCGTCATCTTCGCCTCCTCGAAGGCAAAAGACACCAACACCGACAGCCACGCCAATGGAGGGCGTCGAGGAGACTCCAGCCAAGAATCGCCTCCAACCAGGCGGATCTTGGGGCTTCAACCTCCGTTGCCCGGAAAAAGGCAGATGCCTCCCACAAAACCTTCGCTTCTCCCGCAAGGAGACGAGAAGATCGGAGATGATGCCCTTGAGGGGATGGAAAGGAAAAGGAGGCAACAAAGAAGAACCTTGCTTTGTGCGGCACTGTTGCAGTGCGCCCAAGGCTTGAGCCAAACGACGGTTGGCAACCTCCTCAAGTCACCCATGAGTTTGGCTATCCCTCGGATGAGGAGATCGTGCCGAACCCCAAAGCTGACTTCAAGAAGGCTTTCTTGCCACGCCTCGGCCATGTACGTTCATGGTTCAAGGGCACTGACACGGAGGCCAAGGCCAACGCTTCTACAAGGGAAGAGGGAGCAAGATCCACTGCCCCATGCCTCCCCATCATGGCAGGGAAAGGCTCACTTTCCGATGGAGACTCGGGGTATCACCCGAACATTTCGCCGCGACGCTACACCGACATCACCTCAAGGCTCCCACGAGATCCCGACGAGTTGTTGCAGGTTGCAAGTCGACCTGGAGCCAAGACGCGGCTAAGGTCTGTCGCACTTCAAGGCGTGGCTAACAGATCAACCGGAGAGGAAAGGATTGAAGACTACGCTGACGATGAAGAGAGCTTCTCCGACTCTTCTTCCACCTCTTCGTTGGAGAAACTTACAAACTCCCCTCCATACCACGAGCTCGCCCCTTCGGTCCTATCGGACTGTGAAGATGGTCTTGAAGATCTCCATACCGCACCAGCCCACATGGCGGTAGACGGTGGAAAGAACGACGGCTCTGCATCCGCGCAGGCTAGTGCAGTGGCGGGGAGGGAAGCTGCACTGGAAGAAGAGATGAAGGAGCAACGCTAGAAGATTGATCAATTGACATCAAAACTCGACCAGTTCATCGAGCTCATGATGAATAACAACAACAACAACAACAACAACAACAACAACAACGGGGTTCCACCACAAAGCATACCACAAGGAGTGGTAGACCCACAAGTGGAAGAGTTGCAGGCGGGTGATCTAACAAGTGCGCCACCCCATCACGAGCGCCAACACGAGGAAACAGGCACACATGCTCGCCAGTGGGCTAGACCCTCTGGTCTAGCCGACACAACGCCACAACAAAGCATGCTGAAAGGCTACCACGACATGCTTAAAGACATGGTGGACAAAAGATTCGAACAATTGAAGGTCGATAATGCTCCTCGCACCACGGGGAGCGAGCTGGAGAAGCCCTATGAAGCATGGCACGACCTGGTGTCATTCCCTGCTGGGTGGCACCCACCAAAGTTCCGTCAATTCGATGGGACGGGTGATGCAAGGGAGCACTTGGCGTACTTCGAGGCGGCGTGCGGCGACACTGCAAATAACGTGTCACTTCTCCTTCGACAATTTTCAGGGTCCTTAACCGGCCCTGCCTTCCACTGGTACAGCCGCCTGGCGGTTGGATCCATCGAAAGTTGGTCAGGCATGAAGGAGGTCTTCAAGAAGCACTTCGTCGCCATGAAGAAGGACTTCTCTGTCGTCGAGCTTGCACAAGTTCGTCAACGACGAGATGAGTCCATTGACGAGTACGTCATTCGCTTCCGCAACAGCTATGTGCGGCTCGCCCGGGAGATGCACCTTGAGGACGCCATCGAGATGTGTGTCCACGGGATGCAACAACATTGGTCACTCGAGGTCTCTCGGCGCGAGCCTAGGACCTTCAGTGCTCTTAGCACGGCGGTGGCAGCAACGAAGCTAGAATTCGAGAAATCACCGCAGATCATGGAGCTATACAAGAACGCCACTACATTCGACCCGTCCAAGCGCTTCGCATCAACATCCAAGCCAACCAATAATGGGGCCAAGATGAAGGCACCGGCGGAGGCAAACGCCACTAGGGTCTTCTCCTCCACGCCCCAAGGCAATGTGCCAATGTTGGGCGCAAGAGGCGAGCAAGCTGGAGTAAGGCAACGACCCACGATGCAAGAGCTCCTCAAGAAGCAATACATCTTCCGCAGAGAGCTGGTGAAGGACATGTTCAACCAGCTGATGGAACATCAAGCTTTGAACCTTCCAGAAGCTCGAAGACCCGATCAACTGGGGATGACAGATAATGCTTTGTTTTGCCCATATCATAGGTACGTGGGACACGTCATCGAGGACTGCGTCGCCTTCAAGGAATGGCTCCAGAGAGCCGTCAATGAAAAGAGGATCAACTTGGACCCGGAAGCTATCAATCCAGATTACCAAGCTGTGAACATGGTGAGCGTAGTTGTGCCCTCTTCATCAGGGCAAGGCGATGAATATGAAGATGGATGGGCGCCCCTCTCACAAGTTGAGGGCCAACTATCCAACCTCGTCCTGGCAACAGCATCAACACCTCCCCTTCACCAGGATTCTACACCAACCATGTCCATGGAGAAGCCTTGGAGCACGGTCCGTCGGAAGCCATACCCGAGGGACCTTCCAACTCGACCTCCTCGTCCGACATCATCAACACGCGCTCCCCCAACAATTCTAAGGCGAGTTGATCCAAGTCAACGCCGTCCCCCATCGAGGTTCGTCCCCAAGTCCAAGGGAGATGAGTCATTCCCCCGACCAGGGCGGGGACTACGCACTTTGGCGCAGTTCCTACCCCATGGTTGGGACCAAGGGCCAACGGAGGGTGTCGAAGGAGTACAAGATGAGGCACGCTCCTCTCAAGCGCGAAACACGGCGAGTTGCAACGTCGTCCTCGACTACAAGGACGTGCCCAGCTCCGAGTCGGACGACATGTTCACTCCTGAAGAGCACGAGGCGTTCCACGCCGAGGGTGCCACAAAGAACCCGCAGGTGGAAGAGGTGAACATGAACCTGCATGGGGGAAAGGTCTTACCCGACCCCCTGAAGGCCAAGCAAACGAGAGTGGACAAGCCGGCGGCCCAGAAGGAGGCAACACCGCACGAAGAGTCACCAAAAGCGCATGATGGTGGGAAGGTGAAACCACATGACATCGACTACAACATCATCGCCCACCTCAAGCGAATTCCAACGCTCCTGAGTGTGCATGATGCACTCATGCTGGTGCCAAACCTGCGTGAAGCCCTCATCAAGGCGCTCCAGGCTCCGGAGATCTATGAAGTCTGCATGGCGAAGCATCGTCTCTTTGCCAATCCCTTGTTCGTGAATGAGATCACGTTCGATGAAGAGGACAATCTCATAGAAGATGGTGCCCATAACCGCCCACTTTACGTGGAGGGAAACATTGGGGCCGCGCATCTTCGTCGGATCCTCATCGACCCGGTGTGCCCGTGAACATCCGCCCGTCCGGAGTTTGAAACGGGCGGGTTTCACGGTGGACGACCTGGAGTCCACCGACGTGATGATATGCGGCTTCGACAACCAAGGGAAGCCAACAGTGGGGGCCATCACGGTGAAGATCCAGATGTCTACATTCAGCTTCAAGGTGCGGTTCTTCGTCATCGAAGCGAACACCTCCTACTCGGCTCTCTTAGGGAGGCCTTGGATCCACAAGTATCGTGTGGTGCCTTCTACCCTTCACCAATGCCTAAAGTTCCTCGGCAGCGGCACAACAACGCATCATCGGCGCAGCAACCCCTACACGTGCAAGAGTCGCATCATGCGGTCTGGCACTACTTCCCCGTCGAAGACGACCAACATGTCGGGCGGACAACACCAGCGGTTGATGTCTTAATCAAACCGGGTGTTGCGCCAGTCGCCGAAGCACGACAGCTCATCATACCATGCTCCCCCACGGACGCACGGGGTTCCTCCTCTCGCAGCCGAAGGAACCTGGCGTGACGATCTTCCTCGTGCAACACGACTACAAGCCCTTCCCCGGGGCCGGGATGGGGAGCTCTACCCGATCTTCTGGGGGCAAGCTCTTCACTGCCCGGTAGCCCCGTTGCTATTGAAGGCAAGGTACCAGAAGCCCACGCCAATCACGTTGAGGTCGGCAATGACGCCTCTACAAGAGGCTCCTACATCTTCATCGACTTCGGCGCACCAAGAACCTAGTTGTTTAACACTTGGCGGCTCTACAGGTGCCCAGGAAGGACCGAAGGCATTGATCGGCAGCGATGATCGCCTCACGATCACATCATGGTGCAACACTCCAAAAGAGGAAGGTGCACCCACTCAGCCGGGGGTGGTTAGGAGGAGAATAAAGGAGATAGAGGAAGCTGCGCGGGGAGCTCATGTCATGCAGCCCCCATCCCTCTACATATCCACGGCTTCTCCATTGGAGGTTTGGGCTATCCCAAGTTCATCTGGGTCTAGAACCCAAACCATTTTCTATAAAGTTCCACAGGTACAACATTGCGACTCCATATTTGAGCTTCCCCAACCTCGCGGTGATACAGAAGAAGCGCTATCCACAATGAAGGCCGAGCCCAAGATGGCTCGCTTGCTGGAGAAGGCGGGGTTCACGCTTCGGCAAAACAGTAGAATACCGCCGCCACCCGCGGTTTGCGAGGCATGGTGGAGGCAAGCCGGGGACCTCATCAAGCAGAAGGGCAAGACTCGGACCAAGTTCGGGCTTGGGTACACCCACCCGGGTGGCCACGACGATGAAGAAGAAGGAGGACTCAACGGCGTCGCACAAGTCACGTGCCATGCTACGTCTGTCTCTTCACGAGACGACATGGAACTGCCACGTCATGGCCTTCACCGCCAAAACTCCATCGACGACGCGCCGGTCAAGGAAGAAGAAGAGGTCGAACCCACGCTGGCTCCACAGGAGATGGAAGACGGTGGTCAGCCCACCATCGATGAACTTGTCGAAGTCAACCTCGGAACCGAGGACGATCCACGTCCCACTTTCGTCAGCTCCATGATGACGGAAGAGGAACGGGAAAGCTATCGACGCTTCTTGATGGAGTATCGAGATTGCTTCGCTTGGAGCTACAAAGAGATGTCGGGGCTCCACCCTCGTGTCGCTACACACAAGCTGGCGATTGACCCGCAACACCGCCCCGTCAAGCAGCCTGCACGGCGCTTGCGTCCGGAGTTTCAAGACCAAGTCATCGCCGAGGTCGATAAATTAATCATTGCAGATTTCATCAAAGAGGCGAAATACACCGAGTGGCTCGCAAACATCGTCCCCGTGGAGAAGAAGAATGTCCAGGTACGGGTGTGCCAAGACTTCCGCGACCTAAATCGAGCATGCCCCAAAGATGACTTTCCCCTGCCAATCACGGAAATGGTCGTCGACTCCACCACGGGCCATGGTGCGTTATCCTTCATGGATGGTTCGTCAGGCTACAACCAAATCAAGATGGATCCGGACGACGCCATCAACACCGCGTTCAGGACCCCGAAGGGCAACTTCTACTACACCGTCATGCCATTCGGCTTGAAGAATGCTGGTGCGACGTGCCAGCGGGCCATGACATACATCCTCGGCGACCTGATCCACCATTCGGTGGAGTGCTACGTAGATGACATGGTGGTGAAGACCAAGGACCGCCGGGATCATCAGGAGGACCTCCGGGTCATCTTTGAGCGCCTACGTCGACACCAGCTCAAGATGAACCCGTTGGAATGTGCCTTCGCCGTTCAATCGGGCCTCTTCCTAGGCTTCGTTGTCCATCATCGAGGCATAGAGATCGAACCGAAGAAGATCAAGGCCATCCTCAACATGCCACCACCTTGTAATCTCAAGGAATTGAGAGGTTTACAAGGGAAGTTGGCGTACATCCGTCGCTTCATCTCCAACCTCTCGGGATGCATCCAACCCTTCTCAAGTCTCATGAAGAAAGGATCTCCGTTCGTATGGGATGAAGGGTGTCAAAGAGGATTCGACGACATCAAGAAGTACTTACTTAACCCCACTGTTTTGGCAGCTCACGTAAAAAGCGCCCTCTTATTCTATACATTGCAAAGACAACTACTTCAATAGGTGCTCTTCTCGCTCAGCACAATGAGGAAGGGAAGGAGGTGGCTTGCTACTACCTGAGCCGCACCATGGTGGGCGCTGAGCGAAACTACTCTCCAATAGAGAAGTTATGCTTGGCGCTTATATTCGCATTGAAGAAGTTGAGGCACTACATGCTAGCACTCCAAATCCAGCTCGTTGCTAGAGCGGATCCCATAAAATGCGTGCTAAGTCACCGCACTAATGGGGCGACTTGGAAAATGGGCATTGCTCATGATGGAGTTCGACATCACCTTTGTGTCTCAGAAAGCGATCAAGGGCCAAGCCTTGGCGGAGTTCCTTGCGGCGCATCCCGTCCCCGACGACTCTCCGCTCATTACCAACCTCCCGACGAGGAGGTTTCACCACGAGTCGAGGCTCCATGGGAGCTCTACTTGATGGTGCCTCGCGCCTGAGGCCACGATGGCACACCCAGGCGGAGAGCAGGAGCAGGATTGGTGTTCAAGACTCCACAAGGAGGGGTGATGTATCACTCGTTCTCCCTTCTCAAGGAAGAATGCTCCAACAACGAGGCGGAGTACGAGGCGCTCATCTTTGGCCTCCTCCTAGCACTCTCCATGGAGGTCCGTTCTTTACGGGCCTATGGAGATTCCCAGCTCATCGTTCGGCAAGTCAACGACATCTACGAGGTACGCAAGCCGGAACTGGTGCCATACTACGGTGCGGCCCGGAAGCTTATGGAGAAATTCCAACATGTTGAAGTTCTCCATGTCCCGCGAAGCAGGAATGCACCTGCCGATGCCTTGGCAAATCAAGGCGTCGACCGGTGCTCCAGTGATAAATCCATGCAAGTGACGGTGGAAGAAAGGTGGCTTATTCCCGCTGTCCTAGAACTCATCCCGGAGGAAGAAGAAGTCAACACCATCACGACGAACGTCGTGGAGGAGGACGAGTGGCTACAACCCTTCCTCAACTACTTCAAGCACGGCAGCCTCCCCGACGACCCCGTCGAGAGGCGCCAACTCCAACGGCGACTTCCCTCCTATGTGTATGTGTATAAGGCCGGCGTCTTGTACAGACGATCTCACGGGCAAGAGATTCTACTTCGGTGCGTCAACCAAGATGAAGCCAAAAAGATCTTGCAAGAGGTGCACCACGGGGTCTGCGGTGGACACCAAGGTGGGGCCAAGATGTACCATGCCATACGCCTGGCTGGGTACTATTGGCCCGGCATCATGAAGGACTGCCTCCAGGTAGCCAGGTCATGCCATGGTTGCCAAATCCATGGCGACTTCAAGCATCAGCCGCCAGTTCCACTACACCCCACCATTCCCTCATGGCCATTCGATGCCTGGGGGATTGACGTCATCGGACCCATCGATCCGCCATCTTCCAGGGGCCATCGTTTCATCCTTGCAGCGACGGACTACTTCTCCAAGTGGGCGGAGGCCGTTCCGCTGCGGGAGGTGAAGAGCGACAACGTCATCAACTTCCTAGAGCGAAATATCATACATCGCTTTGGGATACCACACCGTATCACCTCCGACAACGAAAAGGTATTCAAATCCAACAAGATGTACAGGTTCATGGCGAAGTACAAGATCAAGTGGAACTACTCCACCGGCTACTACCCTCAAGCCAATGGAGCAATCGAGGCCTTCAACAAGACGCTCGGCAAGATACTCAAGAAGACGGTGACAAGACATAGAAGGGACTGGCCCGACCGTCTCTTCGAGTCTCTATGGGCGCGCATTCTGATCCGTACCCCAACTCAGTCTACACCCTATTCCCTCGTCTATGGGGTGAGGTACTTCCATTGGAGGTCCAGCTACCCTCTCTTGATGTCGCCATCCAAGATGAACTCACCAAAGATGAACAGTAGCTGCGATTCCAGGAGCTTGGCCTGGAGGAGGCGTCTCAAGCCTGCAGAACTTGGAGCTTTACCGTCAAAACATGGTGAGAGCTTACGGCAAGCTTCGTGAGGCAACGTCTTTCGTAAGAAGGCGAGCTAGTGCTTGTCCTCAGGCGCCCCATCGCCACGCACAAGAGGCGAAGGGAAGTTCGAGCCAAAGTGGGAAGGACCCTACGCCATCGAGCAAGCCTACGACGGGGGTGCATACCAGCTGGTCGATCCTCAAGGAGCCCGGCCCATGCCTCCAATCAACGGAAGGTTTCTTAAAAAATATTTCTGCTAAATATTTGCTTCTTCCGTTGCCTTTCTTTTTCCGTTTTTTTCTATGGGGAGTCCTTCAGTCGGCTCATGTCCATGATGCATTCTCCTTTGCATAGTGTGGATCGTCTGTTTTCCCCCAACAACAAAACAAAACTGGCTTTCCCTAATCATCTTGTCTTTGGTGATTGAAGATCCGCTGCCTTAGGACTTGTCGGGCTGCACGAGGTGCCAAGTTGCAAGTGGGCGACACCTACACCCACAAAGCACGACCACGTACCAAGTGCATGCTTAGGCGGTGGAAGATCACTTGGGCACTTCAGCGTACCGAGACTCCACGCCCCTCATGCTCCCCGGCGAGCCTCGCGCTCGTAGAGGCTCACACCCTGGGGAAGACCATAGGAAAAGATCATGAAAAGGCTGCCCGACTCGGTGCGTAGCCGCGTGACAACCCTGGGGTGTGCCACAAAAAGCTTCAGATAAAGTGCCAAAGGGTTCCTTAGTCCACCAAGGTGAACGGTGCCTTCCAAGTTCCCAAGATGGCTCCCCAAGTGAAGAAAGAAGAAGAGAATCTCAGAAGTTCAAGCCAAAAAACAAAAAAAGTATCTTGGGCTCCAAAGAGGACCTCGCAAGCAGTCCCCGTAGGAGGGCAAAAATACATAAAATCATGATGAACAACGGCAACAACAACCCGTAGGAGGGCAAGACCTCGCAAGCAGTCCCCGTAGGAGGGCAAAAATACATAAACTCCAAGACGCAAGTCTAAACCGTCCCAAGCATAAGGGAACCATTCGAAGGAAGGCGGAAGGTAGCTGTTCACCACCCATCAATAAGGCGCGGAAGTTTCAGAGCTGTTGTCCCAAAGCCTTACTCCCTCGTTTTACCATGCCCAAGTCTCTGGGTTCGCGGGGTATCGTGCAGGGGCATGGCTGAGCCGTGGGGCTCCTCGGTACCAGGATGGGCTAGAGTATGATTCTCTACTGCCTCTTGGAAGCATCTCCGAAGACGGCGTCTCCACAGACGTACACGGAAGGACGAAGTTGTAATCGTCATGGTCTTGCGACGATTCTCGAAGACAAGTCCTTCGGCGGCCTTTTCCAATATCACACATATAGCTAGTGTATAACGGAAAAGCCAATATTTTAAAAATCCAAAACCAAAACATGTTATTTAACCACGTTTTTCTCTCGATTTCGTGTTTTCCGGCTCTTGTGGGTTTTATTCCTTGAGCAAATACTCGGCCATATGCTTTTACAAGCGCCTTCAACTTCAAGTGTCTTCACCAGCCTACCACGGCAACACCGGGGTGGTGTCGGCGCTGATGTCTTTTCAGCATCTCATCAACGCCGACACATGAAGATACGGGAGCAGTGCAGTGCGCCAGTGCGGCTAACACGAATCTGTGAAACCCTTCGATCTAGTCGGTTGGCACTGCTGCAGCTATGCGGTCGCGACTAGATCGATAAATTTCCTCCCAAGACACGGCATGATATTGCGCTGTGCAATCGGAGACGAACCGAAGATGTTTTGCTGGTAGGCGCCATTACTGCTATATGGCCCAATAAATTTCATCAAATGGATATGAACATGGAAGGTTTTTTCCACGTCACCTCTACTTGATGAACTAAGGATGCAATGAAATATTTGCGCCAAATTGTTTTTTTTTTCACCAAGTCGACTCTGATTCGCTCTGCTCTCGAACTCCACTTGGCGAGGGGGCATTTGTTCGACATGATTTTGTACGGGCCCAATATTGACGCCGTGGTACAATGAGAAAAATGAATAAAGGAATAAAATAAATAAATAAGAAAGAGAGGTGCGAGCTTATCGTGCATACACATACGTGCATGCATGGGGGCTGTGCACATTTGAATTAATACATATGCATAATGCCTGTACTATTGCATTATATACTGGTGCAACCGCGTATCCCGCGTATACAGCTGGGCATCAAATAATTAAATTGATTTTAGTTCAGCGTGCATGAATGGAGCTAGTAATTCAATCGATGCATTAGCCTTTGCAGCCGTAAATATACAAGCTACGTACATCTACGCCCGGCAGATTTGCAGGTGCAGCGTTCATGCATGCGGGCACACAGGCGGCACGATCTCCTGATCGGTGTGCCTATCCAACTAATAAGGTGGGGTTTGGCTGACAGGTATCTAGCTACAGAAGTGATCAGATAAGCATCGCGCGAGGAGGTTCAAACGGCAGCGATATTTTCGGAAGATCACGCGGTCATCCGGCGGAGAGTGCCGCAGATCACGCGATTCATCGCTATCTACCGCCCTCTTGCCCACGCTAGCTGCCTATAAAAGCCACATGACGCCCACAGCTGGAGGGCCCCAGACCCCAATCAAAAACTCATGCACAGCTTGTACTCGCTGGTTTGAAGAACTCTCGCGCACGGAGACAGCCACTATACGCACGCCGCAGCCAGCCCAAAAAACCAATCTCCGTTTCCTCAAACATCCATCCACAAGCACGTTCATCCATCGATCAGCACCCATACACACACGTATACCCCATCGGAAGCAAGAAGGAAGGAGGCATGGAGCTTTCTAATGGTGAGAATCATGGTTAAATCTCTCTCTTTTTCTCTTTTCTCTCTACAGCATATACACACACATGCACACGCTGCCGCGCCGAGGCGGATACGTACAACCCATGGACAAGACGGCGTCACCCCACTCCAGCGAGCCACACCGACGGGCGACGGTGGGGCAGCCGGCGTGCAAGCCGGCGCCGTTTCCACTACCACGAGCCTCGAGGGCGCGCGGCTGCAGCCGCCAGCAAGACGACGGACCCGAGCGTGACGGCTGCCGGCGTGTAGCTCGGCGCCATCTCCAACGCCACCGAAGTCAATGACCAGGGCGCGCGGCGGCGTGCACGGCGCCATCTCCATCTCCGGCGCCACGTTCATCTCCAACGCCACCAAGACGACGGCCCGAGAGCGTACGGCTGCCGGCGTGTAGCCCGACGCCATCTCCAACGCCACCAAATCGACGACTCGGGGGCGCGCGGCTGCCGGCGTGCAGCACGGCGCCATCTCCACCTCCACCGCCACCAATAGGACGGTCTCGGGGGCACGCGGCTTCCGGCGTGCAGCCCGGCGCCATCTCCCTCTCAGTCGCCACCAAGACGACGACCCCGAGGACGTGAGGCTTCCGTCGTGCAGCCCGGCGCCATCGCCATCTCCATCTCCGCCGCCACCAAGACGATGGACCAGGGGCGCGCGGCTGCCGGTGTACGGCCCGGCGCCACCTCCATCTCTTCCGCCACCAAGAGCACGGCCCCGAGAACGTGAGGCTTCCATCGTGCAGCCCGGCGCCATTGCCATCTCCACTCTGGTGTGGCACGCCAAAGACGGCGGCCATGCGACTGTAGGCGTGCCGTAGCGGCGCCATATCCTCTCCATCGAGCCATGCTCTACGGCGGCGCCGAAGACGATGGAGGCGTGGAGCCCGGTACCTCCTCACACCGGAGAAGCGTGCCGAAGACGACGGCGATAAGGCGGCCGGCGTGCATTCGGTACCACGTCCATCTCGACGAACCATGCTGCCCAAGATGGCGGCGGGGCTACCGGCGTGCAGCCCAACCTTTCTTCACCTCCTACCAATGTCGACAAGACGGCGGCTCCGAGGGCGTGCGGCTACCGGCGTACAGCCCGGCGCTATCTCAAACGTCACAGACGACGGTCCGAGGACGCACGGCAGCCTGGCGTGCAGCCTGGCGCCATCTCTTCTCCCATCGAGCCCGGTGCCTTCTTCACTCCGGCGAGGCGTGCCGAAGACGAGTGATGACGGGCTGCTAGTATGCAAGCCTGGCGCCATCTCTTCTCCCATCGAGCCCGGTGCCTTCTTCGCTCCGGCGAGGTGTGCCGAAGACGAGTGATGGCGGGCTGCTAGTATGCAAGTCGGCGCCATTCCCATCTCCACGAGCCCGTGAGACGACGCTCTTGTCTAGGACGACAGCCGTGAACTCGGCGTCGGACCGAGACGAGGTGTCGACCACGCCGACTTGTAGGCGCGGTTTTGCACCGACGCCGATCTCCACCAACACTTACTCCTGCGTGGCATACCCCTTTGGCTGCTGGTCGTCGAGAAGTCCCAGCTGAGCGGACCCATGCTACTCCAACTCCAACTACACCGACGCCGTCAAGACCGACGAGGCACGACGGCGAGGGCGGGCGTGGCCGGAGCAAAGGCCACGCTACTCGTGGTGCGTGTACCGATGAGGACACGGGCTCTGCCGCCGCCCACACACACACCACCACCACATCATGCATGGAGAACGCGAAGCGAAGACGATGAAGACGACCACACGGCTTAATCGGAGGTGTCTCGCGGCGTAACCCGCGGGAGTAATTAACCGGGTGCCTTCCGAGGCCCCGGGAACCATGAGATCGCAATCGCCCTAGTCAGTGGCCAAGGTGCCACGGCATAATCAGTATTAGGGATTTGTACTTTGTTTCTCCACGAGAGATCAATGAAATGCATCTTCCCTACCTTTTCTTGTGTACTACGGTACACTGGCACGCCCGCATTTCCTTTTCTTTACCCCGGCGCATGAGAAAAACACGCTACCATCCTTCTCCCCTCAAGTAGCCTACGTTCGACTTTTCCAGAACGTTTTTCTCGTGTCAAACAATCCTAAAAAAGGGAGCAAAAGGATTTGCTATCCAATGCAAGAGAGTCAGCCCCAAGTGCAACCTGATCTCTCACAGTATCCCAAAATGGTGCAAAACATACTTCACCAGTATGAAGATATTTTCAAAGCACCTTGTGGGTTACCTCCCAAAAGAAACTGTGATCATCAAATAATACTAAAGGAAGGAGCTAGTCCACCTAATATCCGACCTTATCGAATGCCTCATAAGCAGAAGGATATTGTGGAGAAACTGATTCAAGAGATGCTGCAAAACCATGAAATCAGACACAGCCAAAGCCCATATTCATCACCTGCTCTAATTGTGGCCAAGAAGGATAAAAGTTGGAGGCTCTGTTCAGATTTCAGACAGCTAAATGCCTTGACAATAAAAAACAAATACCCAATCCCTGTGATAGAAGATCTTCTGGATGAACTGCAAGGAGCTACAGTTTTCTCCAAATTATATTTGAAATCTGGGTATCACTAGATTAGAATGCATGAGAAAGACATTGGAAAAACTGCATTCAGAACACATGTAGGTCATTATGAATATCTAGTCATGCCATTTGGCTTAACTAATGCACCTGCCACCTTCCAAGAATTGATGAACACAGTGTTTGCCCAAATTCTGAGAAAATTTGTATTGGTATTCTTTGATGATATATTGGTGTATAGCAAGGACACAGAAGAGCATGCTAGACATCTAAAAACAGTGCTGAAAATACTGAGGGCACACCAACTGAAAGCTAAGTTAACCAAATGCACATTCTTCACTCCTCAGGTTGAGTACTTGGGTCACATAATTTCTGCTCAAGGAGTGGCTACTGATCCTAGTAAAATTCAGGATATAATCAAGTGGGAATCTCCTAAGTCAGTGACACAACTATGAGGGTTCTTGGGTTTGACTGGTTACTATAGGAGATTCATCAAGAACTATGCTACAATCTGTAAACCCTTACATGAGGTCCTAAAAAAGAATGCATTCATATGGACAGCTGCTCAAGAAGAAGCTTTCAACCTTCTCAAGACCACAATGACAACACCTCCAGTGCTAGCTCTTCTAGATTTCTCACTTGCATTTGTCATTGAAACTGATGCATCTGGATATGGTTTAGGGGCTGTCTTAATGCAAAAAGGATAACCTATTGCTTTCTATAGCAAGGCATTGGGAAGTAAAGCTATGTCACAATCCATTTATGAAAAAGAGGCTATGGCAATATTTGAAGCTGTGAGAAAATGGATACGCTATCTTTTGGGCAATAAACTGATAATCAGAACTGATCAAAAAGCATTGAAATATTTAGCCAGCCAGAGATTGTTGGAAGGCATCCAACATAAGCTGATGCTAAAACTGTTGGAGCATGATTATGCTATTGAATACAAAAGGGCAGTGAGAACTGTGTGGCTGATACATTATCCAGAAAAATGTGCACAGTTGACCAAGACTCTTGTTCGGCAACTTCTGTAGTTGTGCCTAAATGGATAGAAGATGTAGAGCTCACTTATTATAAGGATGAAAAATGCCAAGCTTTGCTTCAGGAATTAGCTATTAACCCTCTCAGCAAGCCTCCTTATACATTGCAGTCTGGCATTCTCCGATATAAAAGGAGAATTGTAGTGGGGCAGAGTACTAGACTCAAGAACAAATTGTTTGAAGATTTTCACTCTTCAGCCATTGGGGGCCATTCTGGACAAAAAGTAACACTGCATAGAATGAAACAACTCTTCTATTGGCCTAACATGAAACAGTATATCATGGAGCAAGTACAACACTGCCCTGTCTGTCAAATATCCAAAACTGAACATGTACATTACCCTGGCCTGTTAGACCCATTAAACATTCCAAAAATGAAGTGGGCTGAAATCAACATGGATTTTATAGAGGGTTTGCCTAAATCAAAAGGGAAAGATGTGATTTTAGTGGTGGTAGATAGACTCACAAAATATGCACATTTCCTACCTTTGGCTCACCCCTACACTATACATCAAGTTTCCTCCCTGTTCATGGATAATATTCACAAGCTACATGGATATCCAAAAGTGATCACTACAGACAGAGATATAATCTTCACAAGCAAACTTTGGCAAGAAGTATTTTGGGCACTGAAAGTGGATTTACATTTTAGTTCTGCCTACCACCAAGAGTCGGATGGCCAAACTGAAAGGGTCAATCAGTGTCTAGAGCAGTACTTGAGGAGTATGGCATTCCGAGAACCAAAAAAATGGGCTGAGTGGCTTCCAGCAGCAGAGTGGTGGTACAATTCATCTTACCACTCATCCTTGAAGACATCCCCATTTGAAGCATTGTATGGGTATGCTCCGCCCCGAATATCTGAAATAGCTCTGCCAGTTGATGTATCTCCTGAAGTTAAAGTGACTATCAAGGATCAAGAGGAAGCAATGCAGTCATTGCAACAAAACTTGGCTCAAGCACAAAATAAAATGAAGAAATATGCTTATCTCAAGAGAACTGAAAGAACATTCTCAGAGAAGGAGATATGGTGTATTTGAAAATGCAGCCATATAGAGAAACTGCATTGGGACTAAGAAATTCATTGAAACTCACTTCCAAATACTATGGTCCTTTCAGAATCTTGGCTAAAGTGGGAAGAGTAGCCTACATGCTTCAGCTACCTAAAGGGGTTAAATTGCACAATGTGTTCCATGTTAATCAGTTAAAAAAAACATTTGGGACCTAAGGCAGTACCCAACCCAATACTGCCTCTGGTTACTCCTGAAGGAAAAATTAAAACTAACCCCTTGCAGATTCTGCAGCGCAGGCAAGTTCCTCGATCGGCGGGTACCTATGACATACCAGTGGTACAATGGCTAATACACTGGGAGAATTTAACTGAGGAAGAAGCAACATGGGAAGATGCTAAGTTCATCCAAGCAACGTTCAAGGATTTCAAGCCTTGAAGTCTTGTTTCAAGCGACGGGAATTGTCAGGTGCTTACCTCTAGTTGAAGACAACCTGACCGTTGGATGTGTGTTTAAGGGCTGTGATGCAGTACTGTAATTCTAAACTTAGTGAACCTGTTACTTGCACCTGAGAGTGCTGTTATTGTAACCTGAAGACTTATGACGAGGCTCGGGTCACGGTTATAAGGCCTAAGAGGGTGGACGGGTGGCTCGTCAATGAAAAATAAAAAATCCTTTACCAATTTCCTTGCCCAGTTTTCCTTTCGTCCCTAGTTTACCTTTCCTGTTATTTCTCATATTAGATCAATTTCTTAGCCTGCAATCCTCAATCCTCCCTATCATCCATTGCCTATCAAGGAGGTCCCTGACAAGGGAGGGGACAAGGGCGGTTGACCGCGGGGCTCGGAGGGGACATTGAAGGATGGAAGAAAGGCTAGAGGGAGGAAGGAGCTAGGGAAGGAGGGTCGGCTCCGTACCTGCGTCGCCGGGGAGTTGCTGCCGTCGCTGGGCCCCCGAGCTCCTTCCTTGGCCTCAACTCGTTTCTATCGACAGGGACGAAGTAAGAGCAACTCCAACTCCATATATGCAAAAATGTTTAGTTAAGAGGAGAGAGAAGGTTTAGATAATTAGGCTAGTCTCTATTTTTCAGCTTACCCCTAATTTGGCTATTCAAAATTAGACTGTATAAGGAACCCTGTCAGTGGGTGCTATTTTTCATTTTATTTTTTCCTTTTTCTTTTCCATCAGGACAAGCCAGGAGCGGCGGCGTGCTCACCAAGGACAACACATGGACACGCAAGGCAGAGTCATGGGTCGGATTTTTTTTACAAATATACCCCTCTGCAATTTGCCATCACCAAAACTACCCTCCTCGCGCCGCAAAAGCTAAAAATGCCCTGGCGGGAGGCTGAAAAGGAGACACGTGTCACCTCCCGCCACTCCCCGTGGCGGGATGTTCCTCCCGCCACAGGGGGTGGCGGGATGTTCCTTCCGCTAGGGGGAATGGCAGGATGAGGTGGGCCCCACGACCGGGTCAGCGGGGAGGTTGGACTTGGCGCTGGCGGGAGGTTCGACTTCGCGCTCGTGCTGGTGGGCCCCACGATGTCATTCCGCCACCACCAAAGGCGGAAGGAACATCCCGCCACCCTCCGTGGTGGGAGGTGACACGTGTCGCATTTCCAGCCTCCCGCCAGGGCATTTTTGTCTTTTGCGACGTGAGAGGGGTATTTTTGGCGATGGCGAATTGCAGAGGGTCATATTTGTAAAAAAATCCATGGGTCGGCGGCGTGGTCACTCAGGTCGGTGGACCTCACACGGACGTGCAAGGCAGAACCGAATTGACGTCGGCGATCTCATGTTGGACCTCATGATGGGGGCGTAGGCGGGACACCCGGGGCCAAATGCGGCGGTCTGCTGCGGGACCTCACGGTGGTGGCGAAAAGGACAAGGCACTGGCAAACAGGTCGTGGCCATGGTTAATTTTCGTCGACGTCGTGCCGAAAAAGATTGGGTAATCAGCAGAAAAGAAATCATTTATGGATAAGCTGTTGGAGTTAGTTTTTCTCCTTTACCCATAAAAGTGATGTTTACCCCTCTTATCTATGTATGGATAAGTTGTTGGAGTTGTTTTAAAAGCATATCTAGCAGTGCCAGTATTGTTCGGCCTGTAAAAACATTGTTAGAGCATATTTAAAAAACAGTTTGCAAACATGCGAGAAAGGAGCTGAAGAAGCTGTAAACTAAAAGTAAACTTTTAAAAAAAATGCGATGATTGCATTCGTGGCGAAATTTAGAAAACAACAAACACGAACAACAAGATTTGGAGTTCGATCACTCATTCCAAACCAACATAATTTACATAGGCTTAATTAGATATACTAGTTGAATTCATGCGTTGCTACGGGATGGCGAAAAATTATATGAAAAAATAAAATAATTTTTCTAATTTTGAACAAGATATTAGACGACATATGGTCTATAGTGATACATAAAAAATACCAATTCTTTCTCCAACCTCTTTCATCTTTAACATTGTTTTTATATTTTAGTACACCTACTAACACTCCTTACATAAAACCGTTGCAAGCTAGCTGGTTAGAAAAGTTTACAAGTTGATGTAGTTATAATCATCTAAAGGATTTCTTTTGAATTCGCCGAGAGCCGCGCCCGCCGGCCATATATCACGGCAGAGGACAGCGTGATGTTGTCTTCCACGAGGACCAGCACTACGTCGTGACTTCCCGATTGCTGGCGCCGGCGCACGGCAAGGATGCGAGCTCGACGACACTGCGGGCAACGCCACAACCGGGACAAGGCGGATGCGGGTGTTGCGGTGATTCACGAGGGGTCGAACACCGTGGATATGCTTCTGGCCACCGCCGCCATACCGTGCGGTTGCACCTCCGGGAATCTGCCCACAAACGAGGTACTCACCAGGGGACGACGTGGACGCCGACGCCCCTGCTGCTCTTTTCCGGTTCTAAACCTCGACTGTAAGAGATCGGGCCAAGTACGTGCACCATATGTGCCCAATGTAATGCCCGAAAAATATTTTAAAATAAAAAAATCCTTGTTTTTTTTCTGCATCATATAACTTCTTCATGCATATTTTTGCCTCTCAAAATATTTTCACTAAAAGCCCATTTTCTATCTACTAATTTAGGTTGAGGTAGGTTCGTCCTCCCGGATTTCCGTCCGACTTTTAGTTGAACGCTTTTGCCCCTAACTATTCCGCAGTATTACATCCTCTTGCCACTAACCCGGTCGTTGGTCTCCGCCCCAGCACCACCGTCCACCGCCCTCTCCTCCCTCATCGCCCCATCTACCGCCCCCTCCTTCCCCATGGCCCAACGCCGGAGACGAGGGGAGTGCCCCCTGGGTTCAGTCTCCGTTCACCAGTCCAACGCCTCCATCTATTCATACAATTCCTGCAAGGCCTCGGACCAAAGGCAGCTGCATCTGGATCCCGGCCATCGGCGGCGCCCTCTCCTCTTCCTCGAGATCAACAGGCCGCACTAACCCTGCCTTGAGATCAGCCGCGGCGTCGTTCCCATCCCCTGAATCACGCGTATCCGATGGCGCTGCCCCCATCCCTTGCATCGCGCAAGGCCAGCAACGTCCCACAATCCGGACGTCCATCGCCTGTGAGGAGGGACTGACACGAGAAATCGGTTTGGGAGGGCGCCGGCTCGCTGAATTTTTGCTGCCGACGGAGGTGATGACCGTGGGAGAATAGAGAAGGTGACATCAGTTGAGGAAGGAAGAGAGCATCGAGGTGGGCACTGCAGGTAGCGACCACTTGAGGAAGGCACCAGATCTTCACCACGTCATAGTTGTTCCGTTGTCTGCTCTCCCTGAACCTTCCCTTCATCTACTTTATTTTCTATCTATCTCATGTGCATTATGAAATCTTATACTGTAGCTGCAATTCTGATCCAGGTAACCCCGGTTCCTTCAAGCCTGCTGCTGCACTAGAAGAGATTGGTGATGATGAAGATGAGATTGTTGTTGTTTCAGTAGATACATGATAGGATTATTATGAAGCAGAGTAGGATTGTCATGATGCTAGAAGAGATCTAGAAACTCAATCATCTGAAGGAATAATTTCTTAAGTTGGCAACACAAAATCTGATGGTTGTGTAGTAAGTGAGGAAAACAACAGCCTCGAGAATCATCTGACTTATGAGGATGTGTAGATTATTATCTCCGAGAATTCACGTAGCATGAATAAAAAGGGCCAAATGAACCTCCAAGTTTTGAAATTCGAGGGGGTTTACAGAAGGCCTGGAGTGACCAAGATGACCATGTTGTGCAGGACATACATGTTGTTGCTTCTTCTATAGGTTCAGAAGGGCGCAAGTCTGGATAGAACTCTCAAGAGGAAAAAAAGTCTAACAAATCCAAGTTGCAGTGGGGTGTCCACGTCTGTGAGGATCCATTCCCCTAGCTCCAGTTTGGAGGAAACTCCAACCTTCAATCGGATGGTTGCTTGACATGTTTTGTGAGCTGTCCTGATGGACTTCTCAGGATTGTCCCGGCACAGCCGGTCCCGATGCTCAGCGACCCATTGAACGATAGTGATGACAAGCCAGAGAAGCAGGACACTTGCTTGACAGCGGTTCCCTAATGAATGCGAGGTAGGCGTCAATGATGTTATCAGGGATACATGCCTGATGCAATGATCCTACATTCTCTCTTTGTGCATAGAGTAGGTTGGTACAGATCGCTGATACTTGCTATAATGTTCACATATCAGTGTTGTACTTTTGATTCTTCTAGTGCTCTTTCAGCCCCCATTGTGTTGGTTGGTAACGTTACTTTTTTAACCTTTTAGTTAAACAATGAATCAGGTTAGTATATCAGTATGATATATTTGAAGCTTGCTGATATAGACACAAACGTCCTGGTGTGGAATGCAGACCCTACCTAGATTCCCATAAATTAGATTCTTTGTGACATTTTTTGCCCGTATACCTAGCATTGTGTGACTGTAGTACTGACACATCTAGATATCATCAGATTATTTTGTTACCAACATTTCATCTTTTTGAGTAGTACCCTATGTTAATACCAATCTCCTTTGACTTATAGTTTGTGCTGGGAGAATGAAGGATAAAGGTGCAGACATGTTTAATCCTCACTATCTGTTCCATGTAAAACATGAACTAAGATCATATACTTGTATGTGCACAAGGACTATTTTGTGATGTGCGGCGGGGAACGGAGGAACACGACAACGACAGAGCTGGGCGACCAAGGTCGGGGACGAGCAACGCTAGAGCCAGAGGACGCAGGGCCTGCGGGCGTGTGCTTGCAGGGAGGAGAGAACAACGCCGAGGGGCAGAGGAAACTATCATCAACCACCTCTTTTTTCCTCTCGATGTACTTTCCAAGTCTATGTTCTCTACTCCCTATGTGTTGGAGATATGCCCAAGAGGCAATAATAAAGTGGTTATTATCATATCTTCATGCTTATGGTAAATGTTTACATGCCATGCTATAATTGTATTAACCGGAAACATTAACACTTGTGTGATTTGTAAACATATAAGAGTCCCTAGTAAAGCCTCTTGTTAAACTAGCTTGTTGGTTAATATATGATCATGGTTTCCTGATCATGAACATTGAGATGTTATTAACAACAAGGTCATATCATTAGGGGAATGATGTGATGGACATACTCCTATAGTTAAGCGTAGCATAAGATCAAGTCATTTAAATAGTTCACTTGCTATAAGCTTTCAAATAAATAGTAACCTAAATCCTTCGACCATGAGATCATGTTAATCACCATCACCGGATGGATGCTTTGATGACATCAAATACCACTTTGTAAATGGGTGGTTATACAGGTGGCATTGAGTGTTCGGAAAGTATGTATTAAGGCACATGGATCAAGAGTGAGATTTGTCCATTCATATGATAGATAGATATACTCTGGGACCTCTCGGTGGAATGTCATCCAATTGGCTTGCAAGCATGTGACTAGGTCATAAGGGATAACATATCATAGGAACGAGTAAATAGTACTTATCGGTAACGAGGTTGAACTAGGTATGCAGAGATACTGACGATCAAAACTCGAATAAGTAAAGTATCGCGAGACAAAGGGAAATTGGTATCGTATGTAAATGATTCATTCGATCATGAAGTAATCGTAGAAATATGTGGGAGGCATATGAATTTCCAGATTCCTCTATTGGTTATTGATCGGAGAAGAGTCTCGGTCATGTCTGCATAATTCACGAACCGTAGGGAGACACACTTAAGGATTCAATGTTTTTTGTAAGAAGACCGAATGTTTTTGGAGTCTCGGACGAGATCCGAGAAATCACGAGGAGATCCAGAATGGTTCGGAGAATAAGATTCATATAAGGAAAGTCCAATTCCAGAGTTCGGGAATGTTTTCGGTGTTTTCACCAGAATGTTCTAGAAGGGTCTAGAAGTTCCACCGAACCAGAAGGGGAAGGGTACATGGATGTTTCATGACAAAGTGGAATGGTTGCATCATGTCCTAGATCACTTGGCTGGACACTTGGAAGAGAGAAATCAAACTCTAATTTGAAAGTCAAAAAGACAGTTTGAAAAGTCAAATCCTAACATGGTTTCCGAGTTAGGGAGGATTTCTGAGTTAGGGAGGGTTTCCACCTGGGTTGGGAACACCCTTGGACGCCCCCCACCTATATAAGGAAGGGTGGAGGCGCTGAAGGGAATATGCCCTGAGAGGCAATAATAAAGTGTTTATTATGTGTATTCCAAGTATATGATAGATGTTTATTTTGCATGCTATAATTGTATTAATAGAAAGATGATCAAGGTTTCCTGATCATGGACATTGGATGTTGTTAATAACAGGATCACAACATTAGTGTAATGGTGTGATGAACATTCATCCGAAGTATAGCATTACGATCAAAGTCATTGAGTTTATATTGCTATAACAACTTACGAAGTGATCCTAATCCTTAGACCATGAGATCATGTCAATCACTAACACCGGAAGAGTTTCTTGATAACATCAAACGTCACACCGTAACAGGGTGATTATAAAGATGGATTCAGAACTAATAAAGTGTTATGTTGAGGCTCATGGATCGAGAGTGGAATTTGTTCATCCCGATGACGGATAGATATACTCTGGGCCCTCTCGGTGATATCACATTGATTAGCTTGTAAGCAAGTGATTTGATCACTAGAATGTTATATCACGGGAACGAGAAAAGAGTGCATGTCGGTAACGAGATCAAACTAGTTATGGAGATACCGATGATCGAATCTCGGACATGTAATATATCGTGAAACAAAGGGATTAAGATACTAGCGTAAAAGGTTCCGACGATCACAAGAAAGTCATCGTTGAATGTGTGGGAGTCAGTATGGGTCTCCAGATCCCGCTTCTGATTATTGATCCGAGAGGGGTCTCGATCATGTCCACATTATTCAAGAACCGTAGGGTGACACACTTAAGAGACACCGACATCCAATTGGAGCAAAAGTTTCATGCCGAAAGAATGAACAAGCGCAGGAATTTATTTCACTAGATACCGAAACAGGTTTTCGAGTGAAATTGCATAAAGTGGTTATGCATGTGAAATGGAATTCTAGCAAGGGGTTATTTGTGAATGTTTGTCATTAAAGTAATTGACAAAATTCTGAATAAAATAAAAGAGTTTTATTCAATGAGAGTTTGCATTAAATTTGGTGGAAATTTAATGGGAATTTGAGTGGAGGAAATTTAAAGGGCATTTTGTGAGTGGAGTGTCCACCCACATGAATGAAGGAGGGGAGGGGGCTGCCCCCATGGCGGCCACCCCTTGGGTGCCCCTCCTCCTATAAAAGGAGCCCCTCCTCACTTGTCTCTCACACCTCCTCGTGAAGGATCTCTCTCCTCTAGAATTTATCCCCATGGTCTCGGACTAGCGAGATACATGTTCCGTGGCTATTCGGCAAGAAAGAGTTGTGCTTCGCTGCATCGCTGGAGCGAGGAGGCGGAGGTTGCTCGGTGCCTCGAGCGTGTGCGAAACCGGATCTGCTGATTTGCGCGCTAGGACTTCCTCTCGATCTTGAGATCGGCAAGAGATCGTCTACATCAACCACGAGTTGAACTCGTTAAGCTTTGTCGGTCTTCAAGGGTATGTTCTCTACGGATATACATCCGCCCGTTGTTTGTATCTAGTAGATAGATCTTGGTATGTAGTTCCCATCTTAGGAAAAATTTTGTTTTCTATGCGAACCCTACAAAGGGTATCGTGAGCCGGATCTATGCGTAGATACTTTACAGGTAGTACACATATGAGTATGTGGGCGATGATCATGTTGTTGCTCCTTTGTTGTAATTTTGGATATTGGTGGCATAGTGGGATGAAGCGGCCCGGACAAACTTTACATGTCCTCGCACATGAGACCTGTTCCACGCTTGACATGCAACTAGTTTGCATAAGTGGCTAGCGGGTGTCTGTCTCTCCTACTATAGTCAGTATCTATTTTGCAAGCGAGTTGTCAACAATTTGATTATCCTCGTTGTGGTCATGTTCGTAGGTAAGAACGGTTCTATCTCGAAAGCCCTAAGCCACGTAAAACTTGCAATGGATAAATTAGAGGCGTCTAGTTTAGATTGTTGCTGGGATAGTGTTATGATATGGTAGTGTTGTAAGTAGAAGTATGAGATGATACTCTTACAACACACATAGCGTGTAAACTCCATAGACCTTGGATTTACACATATAGGTATGATAGTGATCATACCACGATGCACATGATAGAAATCATATGCGGGAACCATAACATTTCACTAATAAACATATGATGTTTGATAGCATCTTATATTGCTTGTTTAGCGCTTTGTTAGCATAATAAGATGATCCCTCATTTAAATATCAAGATAAGAATGTGTTCTTCCTTTAGTATGCACCGATTATGTTTCGTCGCTCCAAGACATCACGTGATGATCGGGTGTTCTTGGATCCACGACCATATTTCGGGTGTAAAACAGTTATACACGCGAATACTAAGGTTCTAACTTGGAGAGCCTAGCATGTACAGACATGGCCTTGGAACACGGACCGAAAGGTTAAGCATGAGTCATATAGTTGATATGATGCCCATTTGATGCTCGCCTTTGAAGCTATACCGACTCACGTGATGATCGGACTTGGTATAGTGGATTTGGTTCATGTAATCACCAAAAAGGCACGAGGGATGTCGTTTTTGAGTGGGAGTTCATTCATAATATGGATTAGTTGAACTCAATCTATCATACACTTAGTCTAAACTTTACAAATTCTGTTGTAGATGGCACCACCTGCTTTTAATTTTAATGTGTTCATGGAGAAAGAGAAACTAGCAACGAACAGTAGCAACTTTACCGAATGGGCCATGAATTTGAGGATTCTCCTCTCTGCTGCACAAAAGCAATATGTGCTAGAAGCGCCGTTAGGCCCCCCACCTTTTGATGATGCCCCTGACGAGGAAAAGAATGTCTATCGGACTCGTCAGGAGGACCACAACTTAGTTCATTGCGGCATATTGTATGGGCTAGAGCCAGAACTTCGAAAGCGTTTCGAAAACGGCAATGCATTTGATACAATGGGTGAGTTGAAAATGGTTTTTGACACACATGCTGCTGTAGAGAGCTACAACGCTTCAGAAAAGTTCTTTAGCTGCATGATGGAAGAGCACATCTCCGTTAGTGAGCATGTACTCAAGATGTCGGGTTATGCCGATAAGCTTGTGTCCTTGGGAATATCGATTCCCATTGACTTAGGCATCCATCGTGTTCTGCAGTCTCTGCCACCTAGCTATAAGAGCTTCGTGATGAACTATAACATGCAAGGCATGAAGAAGTCTCTCCTCGAGCTTTTGTCAATGCTTAAAACTGCAGAAGTGGAGATCAAATAGGAACATCAAGTGTTGATGATCAATAGGAACACTGGTTTCAAGAAAGACAAGAAGGGAAAACGGAAGGGAAGTAAGGGCGGCAAGCCTGTTGTCGTGCCTGAAAAGAAACCCCGAGTTGGACCTAAGTCTGATTCCGAGTGCTACTATTGTAAGGGGATCGCCATCGAAGCGAATCGCCCAAGTATCTGGCAGACAAGAAGGCCGGCAAGGCAAACAAAGGTATATATGATATACATGTTATTGATGTGTACTTGACTAGTGCTCGCAGTAGCACCTGGGTATTTGATACCGGTTTAGTTGCTAATATTTGTAACTCGAATCAGGGGCTGCGGAACAAGCGACCGCTAGCAAGGGGTGAGGTCAAGATGCGTGTCGGCAATGGATCAAGCGTTGATGTGATCGCCGTCGGAACGCTGCCTCTCCACTTGCCGTCGATATTAGTTATAAACTTGAATAATTGTTATCTGGTGCCTGCACTGAGCATGAACATTGTATCTGGATCGTGTTTGATCCGAAGTGGTTATTCATTTAAATCCGAGAACAATGGTTGTTCCATTTATATGAATGAAATCTTTTATGGTCATGCACCGATGATGAATGGTTTATTTCTATTAGATCTCGATGATAATGTTACACATATTCATAATGTTGATGCTAAAAGGATTAAACTAAATGATGATATATCCGCATATATGTGGCACTGCCGTCTAGGTCATATTAGCGTTAAACGCATGAAGAAGCTCCATTCGGATGGACTTTTAGAATCACTTGATTTTGAATCATTTGATACATGTGAGCCATGCCTTATGGGCAAGAAGACTAGAACGCCGTTTTCCGGTTCAATGGAACGGGCGACAGATTTATTGGAAATCATACATTCTGATGTATGTGGTCCAATGAGTGTGTCGGCGCGAGGTGGATATCGTTATTTTGTTACTTTCACGGATGATTTGAGTAGATACGGTTATATCTACTTGATGAAACACAAGTCTGAAACCTTTGAAAAGTTCAAGGAATTTCAGAATGAAGTGGAAAATTATCGTAATAGAAAGATCAAATTTCTACGGTCCGACCGTGGAGGTGAGTATCTAAGTTACGAGTTTAGCAGTCACATGAAAGAGTGTGGAATTGTTTCACAACTCACACGTGCCGGAACACCATAGCGAAATGGTGTGTCGGAACATCGTAATCGTACTTTATTAGATATGGTTCGATCTATGATGTCTCTGACGGACTTGCCGTTGTCATTTTGGGGTTATGCACTAGAAACTGCTGCATTCACTTTAAATCGGGCACCATCTAAATCCGTTGAAAAGACACCGTATGAATTGTGGTTTGGAAACAAACCTAAGCTATCATTTCTTAAAGTTTGGGGATGCGATGTTTATGTGAAGAAACTTCAACCGGATAAACTCGAACCCAAAGCGGAAAAATGCGTCTTCATAGGATACCCTAAGGAAACTATTGGGTATTCCTTCTATCACAGATCCGAGGGTAAGCTTTTTGTTGCTAAGAATGGATCCTTTCTAGAGAAAGAGTTTCTCGCGAAAGGTGTGAGTAGTCGGAAGGTAGAACTCGAAGAGGTTATTGAACCTTCTCTTCAAAGTATGGCGAGTAGCGCAGCACCGGAAGTTGTTCCGGAGTTGGCTCCACCTGTTGAAGAGGGAACTAATGATAATGATCATGAAACTCGAAGAGAGTACTACCGAACCTCGCAGGTCAAACAGACGCGCGTCGACTCGAGCTGTACGAAACTCCTATCATGAATTTCATGGTTGATGAAAATGATGACCTTGCGACGTATGAAGAAGCGATGATGAGCCCGGATTCCAACAAATGGTTAGAAGCCATGAAATCCGAGATGGAATCCATGTATGAAAATCAAGTTTGGAACTTGGTGGAATTACCTCACGACCGAAAGGCCGTGGAGAACAAATGGATTTTCAAAAGGAAAACTGATGCTGATGGTAATGTGACCGTCTATAAAGCTCGACTTGTCGCAAAGGGTTTTTGACAAATTCAAGGAGTTGACTACGATGAGACATTCTCTCCCGTAGCGATGCTAAAGTCAGTTAGGATTATGTTAGCAATTGCTGCATATTTCGATTATGAGATATGGCAGATGGATGTAAAAACCGCGTTTCTCAATGGTAATATCGAGGAAGAGTTGTATATGATACAACCAAAGGGTTTTGTCGATCCTAAGGATGCTAACAAGGTGTGCAAGCTTCAGCGATCCATCTATGGATTGAAGCAAGCATCACGAAGTTGGAATCTTCGCTTTGATGAGGTGATCAAAGAGTTTGGATTTGTCCAAACTTATGGAGAAGCTTGTATTTACAAGAAAGTGAGTGGGAGCAATGTGGCATTTCTGATATTATATGTGGATGACATATTATTTATCGGAAATGATATAGATCTTTTAAACAGTGTTAAAAGTTATCTAAACAGCAAATTTTCAATGAAGTACCTAGGTGAAGCGTCATACATATTAGGCATAAAGATCTATAGAGATAGATCTAGGCGCCTAATAGGGCTATCACAAAGTACATACCTTGATAAGATTTTAAAGAAGTTTAAAATGGACGGAAGTAAGAAGGGGTTCTTACCTATGTTGCAAGGCAAGACATTGAGTAAGACTCAAAGTCCGCTTCGGAAGAAAGAGAGATAATGGACAAAGTCCCCTATGCTTCAGCCATAGGCTCTATAATGTACGCCATGCTATGTACAAGACCGGATGTGGCACATGCTATTAGTTTGACTAGTAGGTACCAATCGGATCCAGGTTCGGAACACTGGATAGCGGTCAAGAATATCCTTAAGTACTTACGAAGAACTAAGGATATGTTTCTTGTATACGGAGGTGAAGAAGAGCTCGTCGCTAAGTGTTATGTTGACGCTAGCTTTGACACCGATCCGGATGACTCTAAGTCTCAATCCGGATACGTATTTCTCATGAATTGCGGAGCGGTTAGTTGGAGGAGCTCAAAACAACCTGTGGTAGCGGATCAACAACGGAGGCCGAATATGTTGCTGCTTCAGAAGCGGCTCAGGAAGCAGTTTGGATGAAGGAGTTCATATCCGAACTAGGAGTGGTGGCAAACGCGTTGGACCCAATGGTGATCTATTGTGACAACAATGGTGCCATTGCCAATGCCAAAGAGCCAAGGTCTCACAAGCATTCCAAGCATATTAAGCGCCGGTTTCACTCCATCCGCGAGCATGTCAAGGATGGAGATATAAAGATGTAAAGTACATACGGATCTCAATGTAGCAGATCCGTTGACTAAAACTCTCCTAGAGCAAAACATGATCAACACGAACTCAATGGGTGTTAGATTTATCACTATGTAACTATATTATTGTGTCTCGTGCAAGTGGGAGACCAAGGAATATGCCGAGAGGCAATAATAAAGTGTTTATTATGTGTATTCCAAGTATATGATAGATGTTTATTTTGCATGCTATAATTGTATTAAGACGGAACCGTTAATACATGTGTGTTTAATAAACAAACAGAAAGTTCCTAGTTATGCCTCTCTCATAAACTAGCTCGTTGATTAACAAGATGATCAAGGTTTCCTGATCATGGACATTGGATGTTGTTAATAACGGGATCACAACATTAGTGTAATGGTGTGATGAACATTCATCCGAAGTATAGCATTACGATCAAAGTCATTGAGTTTATATTGCTATAACAACTTACGAAGTGATCCTAATCCTTAGACCATGAGATCATGTCAATCACTAACACCGGAAGAGTTTCTTGATAACATCAAGCGTCACACCGTAATAGGTGATTATAAAGATGGATTCAGAACTAATAAAGTGTTATGTTGAGGCTCATGGATCGAGTGGAATTTGTTCATCCCGATGATGGATAGATATACTCTGGGCCCTCTCGGTGATATCACATTGATTAGCTTGCAAGCAAGTGATTTGATCACTAGAATGTTATATCACGGGAACGAGAAAAGAGTGCATGTCGGTAACGAGATCAAACTAGGTATGGAGATACCGATGATCGAATCTCGGACATGTAATATATCGTGAAACAAAGGGATTAAGATACTAGCGTAAAAGGTTCACGATCACAAGAAAGTCATCTTTGAATGTGTGGGAGTCGATGGGTCTCCGGATCCCGCTTCGATTATTGATCCGAGAGGGGTCTCGATCATGTCCACATTATTCACGAACCGTAGGGTGACACTTAAGAGACACCGACATCCAATTGGAGCAAAAGTTTCATGCCGAAAGAATAAAATATCGCATTAATTTATTTCACTAGATACAGAAACAGGTTTTCGGGTGAAATTGCATAAAGTGGTTATGCATGTGAAATGGAATTCTAGCAAGGGGTTATTTGTGAATGTTTGTCATTAAAGTAATTGAAAAAATTCTGAATAAAATAAAATAGTTTTATTCAATGAGAGTTTGCATTAAATTTGGTGGAAATTTAATGGGAATTTGAGTGGACTTTTGAGTGGAGGAAATTTAAAGGGCATTTTGTGAGTGGAGTGTCCACCCACATGAATGAAGGAGGGGAGGGGGCTGCCCCCATGGCCGGCGGCCACCCCTTGGGTGCCCCCCTCCTCCGAGAAAAGGAGCCCCCCTCCTCACGTGTCTCTCACACCTCCTCGTGAAGGATCTCTCTCCCCCTCTAGAATTTATCCCCCATGGTCTCGGACTAGCGAGATACATGTTCCCAGTGGCTATTCGGCAAGAAAGAGTTGTGCTTCCGCTGCATCGCTGGAGCGAGGAGGCGGAGGTTGCTCGGTGCCTCGAACGTGTGTGCGATCACGGATGCGCTGCTGATTTGCGGCGCTAGGACTTCCTCTCGATCTTGAGATCGGCAAGAGATCGTCTACATCAACCACGAGTTGAACTCGTTAAGCTTTGTCGGTCTTCAAGGGTATGTTCTCTACGGATATACATCCGCCCGTTGTTTGTATCTAGTAGATAGATCTTGGTATGTAGTTCCCATCGTAGGAAAATTTTTGTTTTCTATGCTGCGAACCCTACAGGCGCACCCCAAGGTATCTGATGAGTGCAGCAGCACTTCATTGGGAGACCCCAAGAGGAAGGTATGATGAGCACAGCAACAAGTTTTCCCTCAGTAAGAAACCAAGGTTATCGAACCATTAGGAGGAAGGAAACGACTCAAAGGTGTTGCTAGCAACTTGGAGACCTACACAACACAAACTCAAGACTTTGCCCCAACGAACAGTGAGGTTGTCAATCTCACTGGTTTGATGTAATAAGGTTTAACTGTATGGTGTGGAAGGTAATGGTGGTTTGCAACAAGTAAACAGTAATAGTGGAAGATGTATCAATGGTAAAGATTGGACCGGGGTCCATAGTTCACTAGAGGTGTTCTCCTTAGATAAACAAACATGACATGTTGGGTAAACAAATTACAGCAGGGCAATTGACAGGACTGAGCAAGGCATAACAATGCAATACTATATATCAAGATCCTATGATATTCGATTGGGAAATACAACAAGATACATAGACCGCCATCCAACTGCATCTATGAGTAGAATTCCACCTTTGGGTTATCATCTGAACCCCCTCCAGTATTAAGTTGCAAGTAGCAGACAACTGCTTTAAGCAAAGTGTGTAAGGTAAACAATCCACTTGTTCCATGAACAAGACCGTTGTTTTCTCCCTAGTGGCAACAACACATCTACAACCTTAGAGATTTCTGTCAATTCCCTTAGATTAAATAGAGGCATGAACCCACTATCAAGCATAAATACCCCCTCTTGGAGTCACTAGCAACTACTTGGCTAAGATAGCTACTAACAACGGAGAGCATGCAAGATCACAAACAACACAGACATGATAGAATCAATAAGACAAAACCATTAATCAATCTGACATAGTATTCTCAATATACATCGGATCCCCACAAACACAACATGCATGATTACAAATAGATGAGATCTTGATCATGAACGGAGCTCACAAGATCTAAACATGAAAGCACAACGGAGGAGATACAACCATCTAGCTACTACATGGACCCGTAGTCCAAGGTGGAACTACTCACGCTTCATACCGGAGGCTGGCATGATGAAGAAGAAGGCCTCCAAGATGATCTCCCCTCCGGCAGGGTGCCGGGAAGAACTTCAGATCCCCCCGATCTAGGGATGATGGTGGCGGCGCCTACAAACGGTTTCATGGAATATTGATCGGGTACTTAGGGTTTAGGTGTCGGGGGCTTCTTATAGGCGAAGAGGCGAGGCTGGGAGGCGGCTAGGGGGCGCACACCCTGCCCAGGCACGGCCTAGGGTGGGATCGCACCTAGGGGGTGCGGCCTTCCTGTGGCTCCCCTCCGTTTCTCCTCTAGACTTCGTGTTCTCCTTGGTGAAATATTGACTTTGGCTTTTGTCCCGTCCAATTCTGAGAATATTTCCTTACTAGCTTTTCTGGAACCAAAAACATAAGAAAACAGGCAACTGGAACCATGGCATCTTATTAATAGGTTAGTACCAGAAAGCATATAAAAACACCTCAAAGTGTAGACAAAGCAAAGCAAAGTAGATACTAAACAAGCATGGAACATCAAAAATTATAAATACGTTTTCGACGTATCAAGCACCCCCAAGCTTAACTCCTGCTCGTCCTCAAGTAGGTAAGTGATAAAAGAATAATTTTTGAGGTGACATGCACCATCAAAACCAAGATCAAACCATTTGCAAGCATTGAAAGCTGGGATCAAAGAACTCTAAATATGAGCATGTAAGATGGATTTCTAACAATAAGACAAAGTAACTATGCACGCAACATGAAAGGCTACTAATGACCCACAAGTATAGGGGATTGCAACAGTCTTCGAGGGTAGTATTACCCAATTTATTGATTCGACACAAGGGGAGCCAAAGAATACTTGCAAGCCTTAACAACTGAGTTGTCAATTCAGCTGCACCTGGAAATAGTTCTTTCTTACAGAAGTTTATCAGTAGCAACAGTTTTGTAGTAGCAATAGCAAAACAACAGCAACAACAAAACAAGAGCAATAGTAACAGTAGTAGCAAATAGTAGGATATGAGCGCGGTAGGCATAGGGATGGATGGACGAGCGTTGCATGGACGAGTCTAAACATGTAACTTCAAGATCTAGGGCAATTGCAGATAAATAAGAATAAGCATCCAAGTACTAAACAATCATAGCCATGTGCTCCATATATAGTCATTCGTGCTCGCAATGAGAACTTGCACAACATCTTTTGTTCTGCCAGCCCGTTGTAGCGGGGTCTCAAGGGAACTTCTGGCAATTAAGGTGCTCCTTTTAATAAAGCATCGGAGGAAAGCATTAACACTCCATGAACATATGTGATCCTCACATCACAGCCATTCCCTCAGGTTGTCCCAATTTCTGTTACTTTGGGGCCTTTGGATCCGGACAATGATATATGTGCACAACTTGCAGATAAGATCACAAACAATACTATCATAATGATTCAATAATAAGTTCAGATCTGAGATCATGGCACTCGGGCCCTAGTGACAAGCATTAAGCACAACAGGTTGCAACAAAGTCCAATAGCACTAATATAGATACTAGGTACCATGCCCTAACAATCTTATTCGATTACATGATAGAACTCGTCCAATCCCTACCATCCCCATAGCCTACAGCAGGGGATTACTCACTCATGGATGAGGGAAACGTTGATGGTTGATGGAGAGGCGTTGGTGATGATGATGACCATGATCCTCCCGAAATTCCCCAACCGGCAGGGTGCCAGAACGGAGTTTCTTGTTCCAAATCGTGGCTTCTGGTGGTGGCGGCGCAGCAGAACTCTTTCTGGTAAAACGTCAAACCCCCCTCGGTTTTTAGGTCAAGAGGAATCTTATAGGCGAAGAGGGAGCCTGAGGGGGTGCCTGGGGCAGCCACACCCTCCCCAGGCGCGGGCTGGGCCCACTCGCGTGGCAGGGGGTGTGGGCCCCTAGGGCTCCACTCCGTCTCATACTATGGCTTCGTGGATCTTCTGGTGAAATAGGATATTTGGCATATTTTCCTGGATTTTTCCTGATAGTTGATTTTCTGCACTCCGTCTCATACTCTGGTTCCGTGGATCTTCTGGTGAAATAGGATATTTGGCATATTTTCCGGGATTTTTCCTGATAGTTGATTTTCTAATCAAAAACTAGACACCAAGGTAATTCTGCTGAAAACAACGTCAGTATGTGTTAGTTGTATACAAATCACACAAGTTTAGAGGAGAAACAATAGTAAAAGTGTTCGAGAAAGTAGATACGTTTTGGACGTATCAACTCCCCCAAGCTTAGCTTATTGCTTGTCCTTAATTCAGTTGAAAACTGAGTGCGATAAAAGAACTTTCACGAACACATTTGCTCCATATGATGTATATATTCTCAGCACAAGAGTAGATACTTAGACAATTCATAATAAGGAGTATGCAACTAAGTCTACTTAATAGTCATTGCAAGCTATGAAGAAAAACCAACTCAATAATAATAAGTAGCATGAAACATAAACATAAGCAGCATTGTAATGCTCATAATAACGTATGATAGAGTGGTATCTCGCTTGCCTTTGTTTGTAGAGCACAATATAAATGCCAAGGCACCTCTGAAGTTTGCATGAAGACTAGAAGTAAAGATATCAAAGATACAAGCATCAAAGTCATGACTTAATTAACCAAGTTTTGAGATAAGCACATTACACTAAGAATGACAACTATGCTCTCAAGAAGGTGCTCATAGAATAAGTGGTGACTCAACAAGGAAGTGAAAAGGTTTTGAAAAGTTTGAACTGCTCCCAAATGCTAAAAGTAAGGTACTCATTAGCTTTGATCTCTCATTGCCCCTATCATAGGCATCTTCATGTGGTTAATGGTGAAAGTGAGGTCCAATATGAGTTATATGCTTGACATGCCATAATTGGAAATCCCATGTCCCTTGAGTACGAGGGCCGCTCCTCATGCTACTCAACTTTAGTTACCTGTAAGTTCTTGTCACTGTAAATACATGCATATCATAGAGAACCGCCAACGGGGTACCCCTTGCACATGATACATGAGCTATCCCATAATCAAAATGACAAGGCAAGCAGACAATGAGCATCTCAGCGATCTTTTTATTTGCTATTTGCATAGGTTTTTATTGAGGATGCTTCACAGATTGCTCATTATGGTTATGCTGCAAGTTTCCACCATGATTAGGCATGGCTTAGGCTAGCGGCCCAGGCATTTCTCTAACACATATATATAACTCCATGAACTCACAAGCTCCCCTTTTATTTCACACCGATGACATCTGCAAACAAAAGAGCATGATATCAACTGGATATTTATCCATAAGTGTTGAAAGCTTTCCCCATGACAGCACGGTTATGCTAACTTCTAGCCTATAATTTGCAAGCATATAACTTTCATGTACAGTCACAATGGTTCAGGTTTATTAAGTGCAAGGAATAAACTATGCCATCAAGTTTGTGAGAGCTTTACTAACTAACTTTCTCAAAATAGTCAAACATTTTATTTGGAAGAAAACAAGGCATAATGAATATGCACCGAATAACAAATGATGCTAATATGTAGGTATGGTGGACACTGTTGGCAATAATTGTTTTTGGGGAGTTGGATGCACAAGTGGAGCTCATACTCAGTGAAAGTGAAGGCTATCAATAGAGAGGGAGCGACAAATGAGAGAGCAATAACTGTCATAACCATGCTTGCAACAAAACATGACTAATTATGGCATAAAAGTGATACAAGAACTCTGAGGCAAAATAAATCATCGAGGCTTACTGACTATTGTTTTAGTCATATGCATGCGTGAGCATGTGCCAAGCAGATTCACATGAAACATTCAGAGGAGGATACCACAATATCATACCAAAATATGAATAGAACAACGCAAGCAAACATTCATATGACAAGCTACAAACTATTAGAAAGCTGGAGATAATCACAAGAAAGCAAGAACTACTAAGCATCCATAAATAACATACACCTTAGATGAACAGACTAACCATGCTCACCATGATGAGTATATGTACAAAAATGAAAACAAATAGAGTTTGTTACCAGCCTCTTACCACACCTCAAGTTGTCTTAATCTTCATTATTTCCCTTCACTTGTGTGACTTGAATAATAACATGAAACCAAACTCCACTAAGGAGGCTGAACCCTGCAGAGAACTCACAACACCAAAGAAGAAGAACAAATATTTGTTTTTGATTTTTTAAAACAAGCAAACAAAGCAAAATCTTTTTGGATTTTTCTTTAAGGCAAACCAAAGCTAGAAAACAAAGAAACAAACCAAGAGAAACAACGAAAATATTTTTGGTATTTTTGTGTTTTGAGAAAGCAGAAACAAAAACCAAAAAGAAAGCAAAAAAATGGATACACAAAGAAACAACGAAACATGATATATAGATGAGTGTGATGTCGGTATACCTCCCCCAAGCTTAGGCTTTTGGCCTAAGTGGGGCTCAACTCCATGGTGACCAAGATGGCGCACCTCCGTAATACGACGAGGAGGCCCCTTCGTCCTGGTACGAGCTTGAGGACTCCCATGTGTAGTGCATAGAGGGGTCGTATGAGGGTGCGTCCTCCTGATAGTGTCCATGGAAGACAAGAATGCGCAGCTTCTCGTCCATCTCCTCCTTGGAGCGTGACAAAGGTCCCTGGGAAATACTGAACAAAGTGGTTTGGGGGAGAGGGATCTCTCTCTCTTCCCCGTCAGTAAACAACATTCTATAAACCAGGCTCTCAAGGGTAGAGCTAGTAGTGACAAAGTGATGCGCCTTCATGGCAGCAAGATCAAGCCTCAGAGGAGCCAAAACTTTATCATTTGGATCAACAGCAAGTTCCAAGGCAACAACAACACGTGCAACAATAATACCCCCATAAATGGGTCCCTTAGCAGCTAAGCGACGAGCAATGAGAGAACCAAGATTGTACCTGGTTTCATTGTTGAGAGCAATAGCTAGGAAGGCCAAATGATAGTTGGAAATATTGCTGGTGTTCTCCCTACCAAGAACACTAGTGGAAAGATAATAAGCAAAGTACCGGATAGCTGGGAGTTGAATATTTCTTATCTTTCCCCGCTGGGCTCTATGGCCATCATCATTGGTTATCATGCGGTAGAGCTCCAACAAATCAGTGGGTTGAGATGGAATCTTCTTCACTGTCCCAGCTATACCAATACCCAGGATCTCACAAAATTTCTTCAATGTCATGGAGTAAGGCCTTCCATAAATTCTGAAAGACACATCTGGTTTAAACAAGCTGTTAGAAAAAGAGAAGCTCTCCACAAAGGTTTTAGTGAGCGTAGCATACTGCATGCTCTCACCTTGCATATAACTCGTTAATCCAACCCTCTGAACCAAGGTTAGGAAATCATTGAGAATCCCAGTAGCCTGCAAAAAGGTAGGACAAGGAAAGGTAGAAGGGTGTGCATCCCCCTCATCTCCCTCGTCGCCAAATCGCGATGTAATGAGATCCTCATTGTATGAGGACCTAGATCGGGAGGATGATCTTGAAGGCCTTTCCCTCCTAGGTGCATCACTCTCAAATATTTCACCAAATGCTTGGTTGTCCATGACCTCTTTTTTTCTAAAAATTTTAGACAAACATCAAACCAAGTGATTTCCAAGTTAGTAAATGATGAGAAACTACTATAAGAACTTGCTAGAGGGCTACACATGCATCAAATGAAATCTATAAGCATAAAACAAGCATGCAAGCTCACACAACCTGACACCTATAGCAGCAAAATACTCAAGCTACAATCTACCAATCATAAATCTAATTGGACAAGTGGAGGAGGCACATACCAGGGAGCAATCCCTCCAAAAATTAGTAGCAAAGATGGGTTGAGCAAGGAGATCGAAAATCAGGAGCAAGAACAGCAGGAACTCGAGCTTGAAATTTTTTTCCGGTGTTTTTGGGAGAGAGAAAGAAAATGGCTGGGAGGAGACACTTTGGAGGGCCATAGGTGGGCCACACCCTGGCCAGGCGCCACTTGGGGGCTAGCCACGCCACCCAGGGGTGTGATGGCCTGGTGGGTCCCCCTGTGCCAGTCCAGGTGTCCCTCTGCCCCTTTTTTCGAGGAAAACTTTATTATGAATTTTCTGGGATTTTTCGGGAAACTTTATTTTTGGCCAATTTTCAGGGTATGAAAATTGATTTTCTCGCAGAAAAGATTTTTTTTAGAAGAAGCAAAAGCAAACAAAAACCAAACTATGGAAGTTCTAAGACACTCTAACAAGCAAACAACTAGCAAAACCAAAGCTAACAAGAGAAAAAACAAAGACTAGGAAGGAGAAAAGTAAAAGTGAGCAAGTATAACCACAATGAAAACATTATTTTGTTCATTAAAATCCTTTTGTTAACAAGGTTGATCAAGTCTTGTTACCAAAATAATCTTATATGAAACAAAACTTTGCATTCCACAAGGTGATTATGTTACCTCAAACTTGATAGCAATGGTCCCAATCATAATAGTTTCAAAACTTTCTTGTGGAATGGGACAATATATTTCTCCAACCTTGATGCTCTCAATATTTTCAATGGAATTCAGACAATAGCTCTTAGCAACCTTCTTGGGGAAATAGACAGTATGCTCTTTGTCATTAACATTAAAAGTTAATTTTCCTTGATTACAATTGATGACAGCACCTGCAGTATAAAAAAAAGGTCTCCCAAGAATAATAGACATATTATCATCTTCAGGCATTTCAAGCACAACAAAATCATTCAAAACCAAGCAATTATGAGCCACTTGAACAGGAACATCCTCACATATACCAACAGGATTAGTAGTTGACTTATTAGCCATTTGCAAAGATATATCAGTTGGTATCAAGTTTTCTAGCTGGAGTCTCTTGTAGAGAGAAAAAGGCATAACTGTCACATCCCAAGTATTTTCCAAATCTTGTAATGTGAAAAATAAATAAATAAAATAAAACTTTTTTTGATTTTCAGGGCCAGAAGAAACTTTTTGAACTCAATTGGAACTTCAAACCAAGTTGGAGCAAATAAAATCCTAAAGTGATTTAAAAAGATAAAATATTTGATAAAGGAAAATAAAATATTTTGGAATTACTATCTTCAAATAAAAGGATTTTGTTTTCAAATGAAATAGAAATTTTGTTAAAGATTATTTTATAAAGCCAAATTAAACCTTGGCCAAAGCTTATGAAATAAAATGCCTTGTTTTGATAAAATAGTAAGGGTTTATTAAATAAAATTAATAAGGATTTAATATCCAAGATTTATTAATAAAGGTTTTACTATTTCCAAAACATCAAAACTTATTTATTTAAAATAAGTTTTCCAAGTATTTTATATTTCCAAATAAAACCTACTGAATTGGTTATGAAAATATTTGGTTTTCAAATAGAAATTTTATTAAATAAATCAAACCCTATTTGAATAATAAACCATGGTCCATTTTTTTTAATTAATGAATGGAACCTAAAAACATTTAAAATATTATTTCATTTTGGACTTTGTTTTATGTATTAAACAGAACCAAATTCAAATGAAAAGTTTGATGAATGTTTGATTTGTTTTGTTTGTTTGATTTGTTGTTTGGTTTTCAAAACAGAAATTGAGAAACAGAAAAGGAAAAACAATTTGGAAGAAAAAAATAGAATCTGGACCAGCCCAATAAGCCCAGCAACCAGCCCAGCTTTCCTCCGCCGAAGAAAAACGGTTCGCACCAACTTGCTAACCCGCAGAGTGACTGACTGGTGGACCTTTCCCTCACTCGCTTTCTAATGACCAGTAGACCCCACAGCCACGTGGTCATCTTCTTCGCCGCGACCTCCTCCCCCCAAACCGTGCTGCCGTTGTAGCTAGTTACTCCGGCGTTGATTACGCGTGATGGAGGCTTTGATTCCTCCCAGAGACCACGCTCCCTTAAACGTCTGCCCCTCCTCTCCACTTCCCCTCTGTCGCCCCACCTCGACACGCCCCCATGCTGTCAAATTCCGCTCACCACCCCTATCTCCGACGAACAACCGCGACGATTCCGGCGAGCCCAGCCACCGCCTGGCCCCCTAGACCACCCGAGCGTGATCCCCATCTCCCTACGCATCTCCCAACACCAACCACTCGTCCGCGTGTGCTCTAGAACGCCGACAGCAAACACGACAGAGCGCCGCCGTCTTCTGCCGTTAGGATGTAATGCAAGCCATATTTTGAGCAATGCAAGCCTCAACTCCACTTAGCCAAATGCATATAGATGATAGACTCCACTATACTACCATAGTATCACTTGCCAATACAATTCCAATGTATTGACCCTTGTGGTTGTAACTTGTATGTTGCAGGTTTGATTGATTTAGTGAAGTGTGTTGATTAGGATTACAAAGTCTACAACCAACATTTGCCTGTGGCACTTTGAAGATGGAGGACCCCATACTTATAGTTATTCTGCTGCAATGTAATGTAATAGCCAAATGAGCTATGTAAGATGTAATAAAATTATGTTATTCCTGGTTATAAAGTTGTATTATGACCTTTGTTTCTTGATATTACATCTTAACTGTGGATGCTAGCTATTGATCCAGGGACTAGCATTGTAAACACAGGGGACACCACCTTATGTTAATAAAGGTTGGGACACTCCCTCTACAGATGGTATCAGAGCATTGTGTTGCCTGTAGGATTTGTAAACCTAGGATTGGACAAAAACCCTTAGAAAAATAGGAGTTGTATTTGTTCCAAAAACCTATCTACAAAACAATCTTGTAAACTCTTTCCTCAACCACTTTGGTTTCAACTCTACATCTCTTCTACTTCAAACTTGATGGAAAAACCTACCCCATGGCCAAAGACTACACCATGTGCAAAGGACTTCTTCAACACTTTCAACTCTAATGACTTCAACTTCTTCAACTCTAATGACTTCAACATCTTCAGCATATTCACCCAAGGACTTCAACCTTGGATATCACTAAGGACAAGTGAGACAAAGAAAGCTTGCTCAAGATTTGGAGACTAAGGAAATGCAAAAATTAGAAGAAGACCATCATCACCTTTGAAGTTTTGTGACCAAGAGTTTTCCTAAAGGAAACCAAGATCTCATGTAGAAAGAAGAATCAACCAAGAAAGATGGAAAGATCACAAGTGAACCATATAGATGGACCACCATATTTAGTTAAGTCAAACACACCAACTTATGTGGTGTAACAAAAATATTTTTGGTTGCCTAAAAATATGCTTGAAACTTGTTGTTTGAGTGGAATGTTTGTTTGTGATTGCTTGCACATTGCTTGTGTGAATTGTGATGTGTGTGAATAGAATTACTCCCTTAGAAATATTTTGCCTATCATAATCTCAATCCAACCCAAAACAGATGACTTCTCCAAGAAACTCCAACATCAAGGATGGTGACAACAAAAACAACCAAGAGGACAACATGAGAGAACTTATAGCAACCTAAAACCAGTTGAGCCAAGAGACAACTCAGCTTTTAGCCAACAACAATGGACTAGACCCAACCATACAAAGGATTTTGAAACTTCAATCCCAATTGTTGCAAGGATTGGTTACTCAAATGATCAACATGGGAGAAAACTTTTCCCACAAGGATGACAAAGATGTTATTCTAGAAGGAACCCAAGTTAGCAATACTTGTGAAGTCAAGGATCATGCATCCAAGGAACATGAAGATCAATTCCCCAAGAAGAGAGAAAGATCTCCCACCTATGAAGAACATGAACTAGAAGAACTCCTAGCTTTGGAGAGACCCAAAAAGAAGAAGAAGAAATGGCCCAACCCTAACAAGGAGGATGTTACTCAAGTGCAATGTTACAATTGCAAAGAGATGGGACACTATGCCAATTAATGCCCAAAAAAGAAGAACCAAAGAAACAAACAAGAGACAATGATACCAAAGGAAAAGAAAGATATCAGCCAAGTGATGTGTTTCAATTGCAAAAACCCAGGACATTATGCAAGCAACTGTCCAGAAAAGATGAAGAACAAGATCACCAAGCCTATGGAGAAACTCAACCTTGGCCCATGAGTCGAGTATGGAAACTAAGGACACCAAGCAAATGATTGCTCAAAGAAGTTTCCCAGGATCCCAAGAAGGACAATATGTAATTTTTGTTTAAATTTTTTTAAGGGTGGTAGTACCCTAGTTGTTTTGAGCCTACTTGTAACCCTAGCCTTCCCAAATCTCGGGACGAGATTTATTTTAAGGGTGGTAGCCTGTCACATCCCAAGTATTTTCCAAATCTTGTAATGTGAAAAATAAATGAATAAAATAAAACTTTGTTTGATTTTCAGGGCCAGAAGAAACTTTTTGAACTCAATTGGAACTTCAAACCAAGTTTTAGCAAATAAAATCCTAAAGTGATTTAAAAAGATAAAATATTTGATAAAGGAAAATAAAATATTTTGGAATTACTATCTTCAAATAAAAGGATTTTGTTTTCAAATGAAATAGAAATTTTGTTAAAGATTATTTTATAAAGCCAAATTAAACCTTGGCCAAAGCTTATGAAATAAAATGCCTTGTTTTGATAAAATAGTAAGGGTTTATTAAATAAAATTAATAAGGATTTAATATCCAAGATTTATTAATAAAGGTTTTACTATTTCCAAAACATCAAAACTTATTTATTTAAAATAAGTTTTCCAAGTATTTTATATTTCCAAATAAAACCTACTGAATTGGTTGTGAAAATATTTGGTTTTCAAATAGAAATTTTATTAAATAAATCAAACCCTATTTGAATAATAAACCATGGTCCATTTTTTTTAATTAATGAATGGAACCTAAAAAGATTTAAAATATTATTTCATTTTGGACTTTGGTTTATGTATTAAACAGAACCAAATTCAAATGAAAAGTTTGATGAATGTTTGATTTGTTTTGTTTGTTTGATTTGTTGTTTGGTTTTCAAAACAGAAAATGAGAAACAGAAAAGGAAAAACAATTTGGAAGAAAAAAATAGAATCTGGACCAGCCCAGCCGGCCAAGCCCAATAAGCCCAGCAACCAGCCCAGCTTTCCGCCCCCGAAGAAAAACGGTTCGCACCAACTTGCTAACCCGCAGAGTGACTGACTGATGGACCTTTACCTCACTCGCTTTCTCGCTGACCAGTAGACCCCACAGCCACGTGGTCATCTTCTTCGCCGCGGCCTCCTCCCCCCAAACCTCGCTGCCGTTGCAGCTAGTTACTCCGGCGTTGATTACGCGTGATGGAGGCTTTGATTCCTCCCAGAGACCACGCTCCCTTAAACGTCTGCCCCTCCTCTCCACTTCCCCTCTGTCGCCCCACCTCGACATGCCCCCAGGCTGTCAAATTTCGCTCACCACCCCCTGTCTCCGACGAACAACCGCGACGATTCCGGCGAGCCCAGCCACCGCCTGGCCCCCTAGACCACCCGAGCATGATCCCCATCTCCCTACGCATCTCCCAACACCAACCACTCGTCCGCGCGTGCTCTAGAACGCCGACAGCAAACACGACAGAGCGCCGCCGTCTTCTGCCGTTCTCCGACGACGTCTCCCCGGTAAACCATACCACCCCTCTCTTCCCCGTGGACACGATAATGATTGCCATGCTCTTGCGAAGCTAACTGTGCCTCCCGTTTGTCCTAGGGTGCCCCCTATCATCGCCTTCGACGACCTCCAGAACCGCCCGAGGCCCAGCTCATCTCCGGCGAGCAATCAAGGACAGTTCCGTGCGCCCCTCCGCCAGCCAGTGCCTCCTTGAGCTTCCCCAAGCTTCGGCGAACGCGGTGAGCTTACTCCTTCCCTTTCTCGCTTCCTGCTTCGCCAGCACCGCCGCCATCTGAGCGCGCCGCCGCCAACCACCGCCGCCAGCGCCGCCACTTTGTGGTCGAATGGATCAGGGCCGTTCGATTTAGATCAGACGCGTAGAAACAGGCGACTTAAACGAAAGGGTAAGATAGATCCTGCGCCACACGTTCTACTTTAGATCCCGCGGTCCACGTTGCTGATCCGTGCGAACCGTTTTCGTCCAATCAGAGTCAGACACGTGGCCTGTAGTTGATTTAAAAGACAGAATTGATCTATTAGGATTCCAATTTTGTAAATTGCACAACTTTTAAACCACATGTCCAAATTTTACAAAATTTATATCATTGGAATCAGCAAGACAAGCCCTAGCCAACCATGCCTTTTGTTTAGTAAAAAGCTTTTGGAAAAATGGTTGTTTTTGCAGAAACATTTGTATGCTTGTTAAGGATGTAAAAATTGTTTAAAAATGAATTTGGGGTTAAAATCTTTTGCAATTGGATTGCTTTCAACCTACTGACCATAGCAAACACTTTGTGGACTAAAAAATGTATTTGGTGAAACAAAATAATGATTCTTTGATTTAAAACCATTTCTAGTCAAATTGAAATGTGGTTTATTTATTAAAAATGGTTTTGGAAGAAAACCTTTGGAAAATGTTTTGTTTTAAACTCTCTGACCCCAAACACCAAGTTTTATGGTTTGAAGACTTATTTGGTGAACCCTATAGATTAATGCCCTAGTAAAAAAAAATTCTGCACCACATAAAATGATACTTTGTTTTGAAAATGGTTTTTGAAGTGAAACCTTTAACAAAATGACTTTGCCACTTTACAAAATGTACATTAGGTGTTTTAAAATGTTTATGACCCATTAGGAATCACTTTTTCAAATAAAACAAAGCTTGGCATGCTTGCATGCATTTCCTAGACTTTATGATTTTATGTGATTCTTGCTTGATTGGTAGATTGAGTTTGTGCCTTGCTTGATTGAATTGTAGTGACTTGAAGAGTGTGATTGTTGCAAGGACAAGGAGTAAGCTTATACCCTCTACCAAAAAGGCAAGTGATGCTTCATACCTTTTGTCCCATTACTTTCACTATGCATTAGTGATTTCTCTAAGTAAAACTTGCATGGATTTTATTTTGCTAAGTATAAACCTTGCTATAGGAAAACCTAGTAGATGGAACCTTAGTAAAAAATTCCTAAGTAAAGAATCCTACTACTATCAAGCTTAGCCTAGCTAATAGAAAACATGGGTGGACTATAAATTCACACTATGGAAAATTTCTAAGTCTGAGGACTGGTGTTTTTGTTTAATAAAACAACTAAGTTAATGAATCACCTGGGTGGAATGGGACTTGATTTGGTGGTTTTTGGTTGAGTGGTTCACAAGGCCCATGTCTATGGTTGACCTTGTGTATATCACTTGTGGATTGCCACCCAGGAACAAAGAGATTTGAGATGTCAAATGTTGAGAAGCTTCAAGTGCAGCCACTTGGCATTATGGGCTCTGCCTAGATCATATAGGTTGCAAGAACTTAGCCATATGGACAGAGGGTGGTAGTTTTTGTTAGGTTGGAACGCGTCCATTTTGGTCTAAGGGAAGGCTTCTCAAAGATCTTGTCTTGGGAAACCAAGTCTTGTGGGGAAAGTGCACCACCTCTGCAGAGTGTAAAACCTAAGTACTTAGCCATGTCCCTGGTAAAGGACAATTTGAGCATGAAGACATGGAAGCAATCAAGAATCTCATCATTCAAATTTCTAAGATAAAAACTTGTGGTTGAACAAGGGTTTTTGAAATCTTCAATCTTTGATTGAGAGTTGTCTTGGAAAAGATCTTGCCAAAACAAAAACTTAGTGTTTTCAAATGTTAAGGAAAAATATATTTTGAGCAATGCAAGCCTCAACTCCACTTAGCCAAATGCATATAGATGATAGACTCCACTATACTACCATAGTATCACTTGCCAATACAATTCCAATGTATTGACCCTTGCGGCTGTAACTTGTATGTTGCAGGTTTGATTGATTTAGTGAAGTGTGTTGATTAGGATTACAAAGTCTACAACCAACATTTGCCTGTGGCACTTTGAAGATGGAGGACCCCATACTTATAGTTATTCTGCTGCAATGTAATGTAATAGCCAAATGAGCTACGTAAGATGTAATAAAATTATGTTATTCCTGGTTATAAAGTTGTATTATGACCTTTGTTTCTTGATATTACATCTTAACTGTGGATGCTAGCTATTGATCCAGGGACTAGCATTGTAAACACAGGGGACACCACCTTATGTTAATAAAGGTTGGGACACTCCCTCTACAATAACACTAACTCCAGCTCCCAAATCACATAAAGCAGTTCTAACATAATTGTTCTTAATAGAGCAAGGAATAGTTGGTATACCTGGATCACCAAGTTTCTTTGGAACCTTACCATTGAAGGAATAATTAGCAAGCAAAAGTAGAAATCTCCTCGTTAGGAATCTTCCTTTTATTAGAGACAATATCCTTCATATATTTTGACTAAGGAGGCAACTTAATAGCATCAGTCAAAGGAATTTGCAAAAATAAAGGTTTCATCCACTCACAAAACTTGTTGTAGTGTTCCTCCTCCTTTGACTTGTGTTTCTTACCTGGAAAAGGCATAGGTTTCTGCACCCAAGGTTCTCTCTCATTACCATGTTTATTAGCAATAAAATCTTCCTTAGTGTACCTAGTGTTCTTAGTGTTCTTCTCAGGTTCTTCCTCAACTTCCTCCTTATCAGGAGCATCATTTTTATCATTACCACTCTCAGCTTCAGCATCAGAGACAGATATACTATTAGGATCTAGAACAGGTTCAAGTGGTTCCTCAACTATTTAATGTTTCCTTTTCTTTCTCTTATGAGGACTACCACTACTTTCACCTTGTTGAGATTCCTGCTCAATTCTTTTAGGGTGTCCTTCAGGATATAAAGGATCTTGAGTAGCCATACCACTCCTAGTTCTAATTCCATAAGCATCTTTATCTCCCGAGGCATTAACTAGCATATCCTTTTGTACCTTAGCAAGTTGATCAATTTGAGTTTGAACCATTTGAAAGTGTTTACAAAGCATTTTAATATCATTAACAGTTCTTTCCACAGTATATTTCAACTAATTAATAGCTCTAGAGTTTTCTAATAAATGATTCTGAACTTGTTTATTAAAATTACCTTGTTTAACAATAAATGTGTGAAGTTCCTTTAAGCATTGATCAGGAGGCTTACCATCAGGAATATCACCTTCATCAAAGTGGAGATAGTGTACCTCAATAGTAGATGAGTGGGGAATTGGCTTACATAATTCTTCTATAGGAGGTAGATTCTTCACATCTTCAGCTCTAATACCTTTCTCCTTAAGACATTTCTTAGCTTTTTTCATCACTTCATCATTTAATGCAATCATTCCCCTCTTCTTTGGTGTTGGAACTGGTTCAGACAGAACTGGTTCAGGAGTAATAGGCTTAGGTGTATTTAGCTCAGTAAGTCCAATCATCATAATTCTTGCTTATTTTAGCCATTAATTCTTCAGCATCTGTAGGAGTTCTTTTCCTGAAAACACAATCAGCAAAGCTATCTAGGTATGTCCTAGAATCATCAGTTAGTCCATTATAATAAATATCAAGAAGCTCATTTTTAGGTAATGGACATCCAGGATGTGCATGAATCAAGGCACAGAACCTTGTCCATGACTTAGGCAATTTCTCTTCTTCTCCCTATTTAAAATCAAAAAGTCTCTACAAAGCAGCATGTCTAGCACTGGGAGGAAAATATTTCTGGAAGAAAGAAGCAATCAAACAATCAGTGCTATCAATGGAACCAGGAGGTAATCTATTAAACCAAGCTTTAGCTTCTCCTTTTAGTGAAAAAGGGAAGATCTTAGTAACAAAGTACTTGGGCATCTTAAAATCATCAGAGAATAAAGCACTCATAGTGGAAAGCTCATTCATATGAGCCACAACACTCTCATTTTTAGTCCCACAAAAAGGTTCTTTCTCAACAATGTCTAAATAGGATAAATCAAGAGACAACTCATAATCTTTATCTTTAATATCTATAGGAGAGGTGGCAAACTTAGGATCAGAGGATAATTTAGGAATAATGGTACGTCTCTCAAGGAGACTCTTAATAGCACTAGCACCATGTGTGTTTCGGCACTCCTCAAAATTCATCACTAAACTCAATGTAACCATCATTAATATCATATCTCTCTCTAGACTCAGGTGAGCTAATAGGTGTGATAGTTTCTTCACTAGGAGTTTCACTATTTCCTAGATTAGCCATAGTAACATCTAGGAAAGGACCTAATGAACCACTCTCATCAAGCACAATAGAAGTAACATCATGAGTATCAAAAGCAGTTTCAGATTCAGCAGTAGTAGCAGTGTGTGTAGCATGAGTATGTGGTGGTGGAGTAACAAGATTACTCATAACAGACGGTGAATCAAGAGCAACAGAGGTGTTTAGGACTGTACCTCTTCTTGTAGTGGATGGTAAAATAGGAAACTTTCCATCACGAGACTTCCCCATGATGAAAGGAGTAGCAGTGAACAATAATATATCCAAGTGAACTTACAAATAAAGCTATGTTCCCCGGCAACGGCGCCAGAAAATAGTCTTGATGACCCACAAGTATAGGGGATCACAATAGTCTTCAAGGGTAGTATTACCCAATTTATTGATTCGACACAAGGGGAGCCAAAGAATACTTGAAAACCTTAACAACTTAGTTGTCAATTCAGATGCACCTAGAAATAGTTCTTGCTCACAGAAGTTTATCAGTAGCAATAGTTTTGTAGTAGCAATAGCAAAGCAACAGCAGCAGCAAAACAAGAGCAATAGTAACAGTAGTAGCAAACAGTAGGATATGAGCGCGGTAGGCATAGGGATGGATGGACGGGCATTGCATGGAAGAGTCTAAACATGTAACTTTAAGATCTAGGGAAATTGCAGATAAATAATAATAAGCATCCAAGTACTAAACAATCATAGACATGTGCTCCATATATGCGTGCTTGCAATGAGAACTTGCACAACATCTTTTGTCCTGCCATCCCGTTGCAGCGGGGCCTCAAGTGAACTACTGGCAATTAATGTGCTCCTGTTAATAGAGCACCGGAGCAAAGCATTAACACTCCATGAACACATGTGATGCTCACATCACAGCCATCCCGTTGCAGGTTGTCCCAATTTCTGTCACTTCGGGGCCTTTGGATCCTGACAATGATATGTGTACATAACTTGTAGATAAGATCACAAACAATACTATCATAATGATTTAATAATAAGTTTAGACCTGAGATCATGGCACTCGGGCCCTAGTGACAAGCATTAAGCACAACAAGTTGCAACAAAGCCAAATGGCACTAATAGAGGTACTAGGCACCATGCCCTAACAATCTTATTCGATTACATGATAGAACTCATCCAATCCCTACCATCCCCATAGCCTACAGCGGGGGACTACTCACTCATGGATGAGGGAAACATTGATGGTTGATGGAGATGCATTGGTGATGACGATGGCGATGATCCTCCCGAAATTCCCCATCCAGACAGGGTGCCAGAACGGAGTTTCTGGTTCCGAACCGCGGTTTCTGGTGGTGGCGGCGCAACGGAACTCTTTCTGGAAAAACGTCGAACCCCCTCGGTTTTTAGGTCAAGAGGCATCTTATAGGCGAAGAGGGAGCCCCAGGGAGATGCCTGGGGCAGCCAGACCCTCCCTAGGCGCGAGCTGGGCCTACCCGCATGGCAGGGGGTGTGGGCCCCCCAGGGCTCCACTCTGTTTCGTACTCTGGCTCCGTGGATCTCCTGGTGAAATAGGATTTTTGGCATATTTTCTGGGATTTTCCTAATAGTTGATTTTCTGCACAAAAACTAGACACCAAGGTAATTCTGCTGAAAATAACGTCAGTCTGTGTTAGTTGTATCCAAATCACACAATTTTAGAGGAGAAACAATAACAAAAGTGTTCGGGAAAGTAGATACGTTTTGGACGTATCAGCTACAAACAAAGATCATGAATAACATGCATTGAAAAACGTTTGTTTGTTTCACATACAGAAAACATGGCATAGTGGCATTCAGCTTGTCCCTCATACAGTAGCAAATAAATGCATAGGACACCTTCAGAGTTCATAAGAGTGACTAGATACAAATAACACAAGAACAAGTAATATCAACAATATGTATCAATCAATAAGTTTTGGGACAATGCACATAGAACTAAGAATGGCAACTATGCTCTCTTAACTGGTGCCTAAAGGTAGAAGGTGGAGACTCAATATAATAGTGGAAGAAAGGCCCTTCATAAAGGGAAGCAGGGATTTCAAGTTTCAAAAAGAGCTTCCAAAAATTATGGTACTTGTTAGCTTTCAGCCCTCATTGCCCCTATCATAAGCATCTTTAAGTGATTAAGGTTAAAGTGAACAAACTATGGAGTATATGCTTGACAAAATATAAGTTGGCAATCTCATGTCCCTTGAATATGAGGGACACTCCTCATACTACTCAACTTTAGTCACCTGTAAGTTCTTGTCATAGTAAGTACATGTGTATCATAAAGAACCGCCAACGGGGTACCCCTTGCACATGGTACAGGAGCTATCCCATAACCAAAATGACAAGGCAAGCAGACAATGAGCATCTCAGCGATCTTTTTATTTGCTATTTGCATACGTTTTTATTGAGGATGCTTCACGGATTGCTCATTATGATGATGCTGCAAGTTTCCACCATGATTAGGCATGGCTTAGGCTACTGGCCCAGGCGTTTCTCTAACACAAAATACATAACTCCATGGACTTACAAGCTTCCCTTTTATTTCACACTAACGACATCCATAGAAAAAATAGCATGATATCAACTATGTACAAAGTACAAGTGCAATGTTGAAAGCGTTCCCCGTGACATCACGGTTCTGCTAATTCCAATGTATAAGTGCAATCATATAAAACATAGATGACACAATGGTTCAAGTTTATTAGGGGCAATAAAAATAAAGTGTGCCATCAAGTTTGTGAGAGCTTTAATCACTAAGTTTTCACATAACAAACTACTTTTTAATTGGAAGATAGCTGAAAACAAGAATATACTTGGAATGGTGTAACACACCATGCATAGGAATTTATAGTGGACACTTTTGAATAACTTGGTTTATTGGGAGTTGGAAGCATGAGTAGAGCTTACTCATACAAGTGGAGGCTCGCAAAAGACTGGGGGCGACCAACTAAGAGAGAAATAATGGCCATAATCATGCAGAGCGACAAAACATTACTAATCAAAGCATAGAGTGGTACTACAATTAAAGGACTAAATGATCATAGAGGCTATGGTGACTTGTTCATAGTCATAACATGGTGTAAACATGTGCCAAGTCAACCCAAACAAAGCATCAAAGGAGAATACCACAATACTATGCTTTTGTATGCTAAAACAACGCATAATTTTTTTGAAGGCACACTAAGCAATCCCAATTTTTTGGAACAAGTCATGCTATAGCAATAATCACTAAGCATAAGGTCAAAACAACACCTAGCATGACATGCTAAAGTCTAAGTCACAGTCAAAGAAAGCGCATCTTGCACTATTCAATCAAGAACTTTCTACTCCTTTCCAACACCAATCAACTTATTTGAAACAACACAACGAGAGCAGGGGTCCAAACTAATTTATTCAAGCAAACTAAGCAAAGCAAACGAAAACTAATATGCTCCAAGAACAACACAATAGTGCATGAAACAATAAAAACGAAGTGTCTAGAAAGACCTGAGCTTTTTATTGATGAAGAAGGGGATGCCTTGTGCATCCCCAATATTTGACGCTTGTATCTCTTGGATATTTATTGGGGTGACACCGGTGTGGCATCCTCAAGCTTGAGCTTTTGTCCATTCTTCATCTCATTACATCCTTCTCTCTCTACACCTGAAAATTTTCGTTCATACAAAACTTCACACAATCTTCATTAGCAACATTAGTGTATTCAAAAGATAATAGACCCTTCGTTTTAGCTTTAGAACAGCAAAAAATTTCGCTAAAAACACAAGCTACTTTAGCAACTCCCTCAAAAATCTCAATTTCCCAAAAAGAACCCAAAAAGGAATCAATAAGAAGCAAATGCAAATAATGGCAGAAATCTGTCAAAACAGACCAGCAGGTAGAAACTGATTTTTTCGAAGACTTTCTGTGGATCAAATCAAAAAGTGCTGAACTAACGAAAGTTAGCTAACATACTGGGGGATTTATTCATACATTTTCAGCTCAATCCAACTTATAGAGATTCATCACGAATTTGTATGGTGGAGCGCAAAAATCTGTTTCGGGATAGCAACTCCTCAAATCTTACTTCCCTCTCATTAGAGGTTATTCTTGGCACAAAAAGCAAACAAAAAGGATAAGAAGAGGTCATTACTGAAGTAATAACTTCCAAGACTCAAGAAAACTCTTGGTTTTTTTTGCGAACAAGTACTTTTTTAAAGCCTTTAAGTTAGACACAAGAAGCAAGAAAACTCTTGGGTTATCTCCCAACAAGTACTTTTCTTTAAAGCCTTTAAGTTAGGCACAAGAAGCAAGAAATCAAGTATTTTCAAACGAAGAAGCATTAACATCAAACCTTGCTTTCATAGGAGGAGCAAAAAGCAACTTCTCTCTCCTCATAGGGAAGTGTTCAATACCTTTCTTGAATGGAAATTGATATTTAATGGTGCCTTCTTTCATATCAATGATGGCACCAACAGTTCTAAGAAAATGTCTTCCCAAAGTAATAGGACAAGAAGCATTGTATTCAACATCGAAAACATAGAAATCAATAGGGACATAAGCATTGTTAACCATAATGAGGACATCATTAATACTCCCCATGAGTTTATTCTTAGCATTATAATTAAGTGGGACATCCAAATAACAATCTTCGAAAGGTGGCAAATCAAGCATTTCATAAATCTTCCTAGGCATAATAGAGACACTAGAACCAAGATCACATGAAGCTTTGATATCAAAGTCATTCACTTGCATATTAATAATGGGTTCCCAACTATCTTCTACTTTCCTAGGAATAAAAGCTTTGTGTTTCAACTTCTCTTCCTTAATTTTAACAAGAGCATCTGTAATGTGCTTGGTGAAAGCTACATTCATATCACTAGCATCAGGACTTCTAGCAAGCTTTTGCAGGAACATAATCACTTCAGAAATATTGCAACCATCAAGATCAAAATCAAACTTAGCATCACTAGTAGTAGACTCATTAGGCTTAGGCATTGTAGGAGGAGGAATAGGAACTTCTTGTGGTTTAGTGGCATCCATATTGGTGGTGGTGATAGTGCACACACTATTGTTTCTAGCAATTTCAGCTTCCATTTCCTACTTAGCATGATTGATGAAGTTGGGCTAACAGTCTAACATTTTCATCAATAGTAACTTGTATGGCATGAGTAGCAGCAAAGGTACTTTCCATGGTTTCAGGTTTAGCAACCATTTTATTAATCAAAGAAGACTGTGCTTCAGACAAAGAGGAAATATTTTTCTCTACATTCAAAAGCTTTTCCTCCACAATCTTGTTGAAAGTGGTTTGTTTACTAATAAAGTCTTTGATCATGACTTCAAGTTTAGAGGGGGCACTTCTAGCATTGTTGTAGGAGTTTCCATAGGTATTGCCACCAAAATTATTACTATAGGCATTGTTGTTGAAATTGTTGTTTCTAATGAAGTTCACATCAACTTGCTCTTCTTGAGCAACCAAAGAGGCTAAGGGAACATTAGTAGGATCTAAAGGAGCTTTCCCATTAACAAGCATAACCATAATAACATCTATCTTATCACTCAAAGAGGAGGCTTCTTCAATAGAATTTACCTTCTTACCATTTGGAGCTCTCTCAGTGTGCCATTCAGAATAATTAACCATCATATAATCAAGTAGTTTTGTTGCAGCACCCAAGGTGATGGTCATAAAGGTACCTCCAGCAGCTGAATCCAACAGGTTTCTTGAAGAGAAGTTCAAACCTGCATAAAAAGTCTGGATAATCATCCAAGCAGTAAGTCCATGAGTGGGACAATTCTTAACCAAAGATTTCATTCTTTCCCAAGATTGAGCAACATGTTCATTATCAAGTTGTTTAAATTTCATTCTCCAGACTTTACGACACTTGGGATTTGGCACGTCTTGCTAGAGGCCGCTACCATCTATAGATCTGAGACCGAATGTTCATAGAAGTGAGTGAGACTCAGAGCCATGACGGGATACTTGGAGGTGTATCTCATGTTGTGTCCAGGTGTACGTGAACCTACAGGGTCACACACTTAAGGGTTAGGAGCCCATGTGGATTAGATCCATGTGGTAGTTGGGGTACAACCTAAATGGGACTCAAGAGTTGATCCCAACTAGGGGTTCATATAAGTGGAGCAACAAGGGATAGTCCCTGACCTAGCTGTCACTTTCTCCACTCCCAAATCGGGTTAGACAGGATCTAGCAATCCTCTGCCCATGATCCTTCCTGTACATTGGAAACCGGTAGAGGCATTGCACGTCGCGGTGCTGGAGACAAAGGAGTTTGTGGGGATCTGGCAAAGGAGTTTGTGGGATCCGGAGGAGCTATTCGTGATATCGATCGGCACTGCATCAACTAGCATGCTTCATCAATAATCTGCACCTGCGCGTCTAGTGGTAAATCTCGTGGCCTATTACTTGAGATGGATCTTGGGATCCCCGCATAGGATAAAAGTTTTGTTATCTTCCCGCGGACCAACAACTTCACCCTTATTTGCCGCTTCGCGTGTCTCCTATTGAAAAGCAATAGGCAGATCCACCATCTTGGGTGAGCTTGCATTACTACCTTGCTACTCCCCCGGACATGTGGATGTAGTCCAACTATATCAGGTGAGCTCCCATCACTACCTTGCTGCTCCCCCTGCACATGTGGCTCTAGTCCAACTGTATCAGGTGAGCTCCCATCACTACCTTGCTGCTTCCCCTACACATGTGGCTGTCGTTGAGAGTAAACCCTTAGATTCTGTGGCCACCGATCCCTAACATCCCACCGATCGCTAACATGAAGTTGATGGGTACTGGTCTAAAGTGTACCTACTATTGGTTGGACTTGAGCTATTGGATGGACATGAGCCTGCTCATTATCATCAGTGTTTTTGCCCAAAGCATTAGTAGTACGAGTCACAATGACCTTCTCCCCCTCATGAACATCTTTCATAGTGTGTAGATGGTCAAGCTCTCTAAACAACAAGATCAGATCAGTCGATTCACCATAGAATGACTCAGATTCTCTAAAGGTGACATCTATACTTACGAACATGCACTTCGCAGAAGTACTCGAACACGTATACCCCTACTAACTATAGGAATAACCCACAAAACACATTTAACTCCTCGTCGGTCCAACTTCCCAATAGATGTTCTATGATCCCGAACAAAACATGTGCTGCCAAATAACTTAGGAGGGACAACAAACTTATTCTCCCCAAACAACAACTCACATGGGGATTTCATACCTAGTATTCTAGAAGATGTTCGACTGATCAAGTATGTGGCAGTCATGACTGCTTCACTCCATAAGAACTTGGGCACATTCATCGTATACATCAGCGAGGGAGCCACTTCCAAAACATGGAGATTCTTTCGCTCGGCCACACCATTTTGAGGAGGGGTATCTAGGCATGATGTTTGATGAAGAATACCTTGGTCAGCCAAGAAGGCCCCAAAGGTGGTGTTCACATACTCTATGCCATTATCAGTCCTGATCACCTGCACCCGCACCCGAAACTGATTCTTCACATATGCATGAAACTTATGAAAACAACGGAACACCTCATCCTTGTGGCACATCAAGTAAACCCAAAGTCATGGGAGAATAGCAGTCAATAAAGGTAACAAAGTACTTCATTCCATTCACTGACACCACTAGGCAAGTCCATACATCCAAATGAATCAACATAAAAGGAGATATGCTATTAAGCCCCTTACTCACATATGAGGCTCTTGTGTGTTTAACATATTAGAAAGCATCACATATTAACTTGCCCTTTCCTATTCCACACATAATATTCGGAAATATTCTACTCATCTTATCGAACGATACATGTCCCATCCTAGAATGATGTATCATTGCCTGCTTCTCCTTGTCCTCCATGGTTGTGGCATAGACCAAATCCGGCTGCACCCCATTGTCCATGTACCAGAGCCCCCTACACCTGGTGCCAGTCCAACCATCTGCCTCGTCTATCGCTCCTAAATCAAGAACCAAACTTTTCAAGAGTCACACTATAGTCTTGATGGGGTTCGTTGCATAGAAAACAACAAAATTCCTACGGTTGCAACCGCTAAGACCGAATCAAGGCGATACTATGCAACGGTTTCAAATGGACTCACCCTTGAAGACCGCTAGCGGGATAATGTTCCCGCAAAAAAAGTGTTTGATGTAGATGTACACGACCATCCTCAGGGACGTGCAGACGATCAGCACCACAAGAGGGCATTGCCTCCGTAATCGGTCGCATGTACGGTGTGCCGACGACTTCCGTCCCTCGCTCCAGCCAGGTAGTAGAATTAGTGGATCCCCGAGAACTCCAGTAGCACTAAGAAATGGTAGAGGTGGTGGAGGGTAAGATCTCGAGCAGGGCTTCGCCTAAACACCTTTTCTTATGGCAATGTACAAGGCTAGCAAGAGGGAGAAGATGCCATCTAAAGGGCATATCAGAGGAGAGGGAGAGTGTGTGTGAGAGGGAGAAGGTATCCACCTCATTTTATAGGGGAGTGGGGGGGGGGAGCCCCTCCCTTGGCCGGTGCCAAGGAGTGCCCCTCCCCTCCTCTCATTCATGTGGGTGGACTCTCCACTCAGAAATAATCAAGATCCACTTTCTCCCATTTAATCTCAACTCAAAAAACCAAAGGTCTTTCCATTAAAACACTTTAATTCTGTTGGTTTAATTCAACTCAATTTAATGAACACATTAACATTTTATTTCCTTGCTTTGTTTCGATACCTGAAACCATTTTGGCAGATTCGATAGAACAAATTCCTACGATGTCCATTATCTTCTCATGTGTTCCTTATCCACTCAATTACGTCGACTACCCTTAAGTGTGTATCCCTACGGGTTCGAGAACTATGTAGCCATGATCGAGAATTTTTTATGTAGTCCGATCAATAATCATTAAAGGGACTTGGAGATCCATAATGACCCCCACTAGATCCACAAAAATCCAATGATCGTCTGAACCTTTTTCGCTGTAGTCAAATTCCTTTTGTCTCACAATATTTTACTTGTCCAAGATCCGATCATTTGGTATCTTACATACCTTGTTTCATCTTGTTCCCGGCAAGTACTCTTTTTCTCGTTCCCGTGATGTAACATTCTAGTGATCAAATAACTTGCTTGCAAGCTATATCAATGTGATATCACCAAGAGGGCCCTGAGTATATCTCTCCATCATCTGGATGGACAAATCCCACTCTTGATCCACGAGCAGCAACTAACACTTTCCAAGTACCCGACAACACCTTTATAATCACCCTGTTACAGTGTGACATTTGATGGAATCAAAGTACTTTTCTAGTGGAAGTGATTGGCGTGATCTCATGGTCTAAGGACATTGAGTTACTATGAATGCAATAGCAATATAAACTTGAGGGCTTGATCGTATTGCTAAACCTACTGTGGGTGACTGTTCATCATATCATTCTCCAATGATATGACCCTATTATTAACAACATCCAATATTCATGATCAGGAAACCTTTGATCATCTATTAATCAACAAGCTAGTATTAAGAGAGGCATTACTACGAAACCTTTTTCTGTTTATAAATCGCACATGTATTAACATTTCCTATTAACACAATTATAGCATGAAAAATAAACATCTATTATAAACCTACAATAGCATAATAACCACTTTATTATTGCCTCTCAGGCATATTCCTTCCAGTCTCCCACTTGCACTAGATTAAATAATCTAGTTTACATTGTTATAAATCTAACACCCATAGAGTTCTGGTGTTGATCATGTTTTTCCCTTGGGAGAACTTTAGTCAAAGGATTTGCAACATTAAGATCCGTGTCTACTTTGCAAATCTCTACATCACCATCCTCAACATGTTCCCAGATGGAGTAAAACTAGTGCTTTAAATGCTTGTAATTCTTGTGAGACCTTGGTTCCTTAGCATTGGCTATGGAACCATTGTTGCCACAATAGATTACCATTGGATCCAAAGCAATTGGAACCACTCCCAGTTCAGAAATGAACTCCTTCATACAGAATGCTTTCGCCACTGCTTCTAAAGCAGAGATATATTTTGTCTCCATTGTAGATCTTGCTATCACACCATTCATAAAAAATATATCCAGATTGTGACTTAGAGTCATCCAGATCAGTGTCAAAGCTAGCATCGATGTAACACCTTGCGACAAGCTCTTCTTCAACACCATATATGAGAAACATGTCTTTAGTTATTCTCAAGTACTTAAAGACATTCTTAACTTCCTTCCAGTGTTCCAAACCTGGATCAGATTGGTACCTGCTAGTCAAACTAATAGCATGTGCCACATATGGTCTTGTAACATATCATACTTAAGAGAACCTATGGCTGAGGCATAGGGGACATGGTCCATCATTTCTCTATATGTTGTTGTAGCTGGACTCCGAGTCTTATGCAAAATCATACCTTGTAAAAAGGTAAGAATCCCTCCTTACTTTCGTCCATTTTGAACTTCTTCAAAATCTTGTCAAGGTATGTACTCTATGACAATCCTATTAAGCGTATTGATCTATATCTATAGATCGTGATGCCTAATATGTATGCAGCTTCACCAAGATATTTGATTGAAAACTTACTATTTAAGTAATCCTTTACGCTTTTCAAAAGTTCTTTATCATTTCTAATCAATAATATGTCATCCGCATATAATATTAGAAATCCTATAGAGCTCCCACTCACTTTCTTGTAAATACAAGCTTCTCCGATGGTTTGGACAAATCCAAACCCTTTGATTACTTCATCAAATCAGAGATTCCAACTTTAGGATGCTTGCTTCATTCTATAAATGGATCGTTGAAGTTTGCATACCTTGTTAGCATCCTTAGGATTGATAAAACCTTTAGGTTACATCATATATAACTCTTCCTCAATGTTTCCATTAAGGAATGCTGTCTTGACATCCATCTGCTAGATTTCATAAACAAAAAATGTAGCAATTGCTAACATAACCCTAACATACTTTAGCATCACTACCAATGAGAAAGTCTTATTGTAGTCAACTCCTTGAATTTGGTTGGAACCCCTTCGCCACAAGTCGTGCTTTAATAACAGTCACATTACCGTCATCGTCCGTTTTATTTTTGAAAATCCATTTATTCTCAATGGCCTTTCGGTCGCGAGGTAAGTCCACCAAAGTCCAAACTTGGTTTTCATACATGGATTCCATCTCGGATTGCATGGATTCAAGACATTTGTTGGAATTTGGGCTCATCATCCCTTCGTCATACGTCGCAGGGTCATCGCTTCATCATTTGTCACAGGGTCATCGCTTCCATCTACCATGAAATTTAGGACTGGATCACCGTATAGTTCAGGAACTATACGTATCCTGCCTAACCTGCGAGGCTCGGTAGTACTCTCTGTTGGAGTTTCATGAGGAGGAGGTTCCTCATCACCTTTCCCTTCTTCCATTGGTGGAGTCAACATTGGAACATATTCCGGCACTGTTCTACTCGCCACTTCGGGAAGAGAAGGCTCAATAACCTCATCGAGTTCTACCTTCGTACTACTCACACCTTTCAAAATAAACTCTTTTTCTAGAAAAGATTCATTCTTGGCATAAAAAACTTTGACTTCGGATCAATGATAGAAAGTGTACCCAATTTTTTCTTCTGGGTATCCTATGAAGACGCTTTTTTCCGCTTTGGGTTCAAGCTTATCAGGCTGAAGTTTCTTTATATAAGCATCGCAACCCCAAAATTTTAGAAATGGTAGCTTAGGTTTGCTACCAAACCATAATTCATACGGTGTCATTTCAATGGATTTCGATGGTGCCCTATTTAAAGTGGATACAACTGTCTCTAATGCATGAACCCAAAATGATAGTGGTAAATCAGTAAGGGACATCATAGATCATACCATATCTAAAGTTTGATTATAACATTCGGATACACCATTACGCTGTGGTATTCCAACGGGAGTGAATTGTGAAATAATTCCACACTATCTCATGTGTGTGCTAAACACGTAACTAAGATATCCTACTCCACGATCAGATCGTAGAAACTTGATCTTTCTGTTACGATGATTTTCTACTTCACTCTAGAATTCTTTGAACTTTTCAAATGTTTCAGATTTGTGTTTTATTAAGTAAATATACCCATATCTACTTAAATCATCCGTGAAGGTTACAAAATAACGATATCCGCCGCGTGTCGACACACTCATTAGATCACATACATCGGTATGCATTATTTCCAATAAGTTGGTCGCACGCTCCATTGTTCCGAAAAACAGAGTTCTAGTCATCTTGCCCATAAGGCTTGGTTCACATATTTCAAATGATTGATAATCAAGTGATTCCAGCAATCCATCAGAATAGATCTTATTCATGCGTTTAACACCAATATGACCCAAACGGCAATGCTACATATATGCAGCAATATCATCATTCAACTTAGTTCTTTTGGCATTCACATTATGAATATGTGTACTATTAATATCAAGATTCAAAACAAATAAACCATTCAACATATAGGTGCATGACGATAAAAGATATTATTCATATAAAAGGAACAACCATTGTTCTTGGATAAAAATGAATAACCGTCTTGCATTAAACATGATCCAGATATGATGTTCATGCTCAACATAGGCACAAAATAACAATTATTTAGGTTTATTGTCAATCCCGATGGTAGATGAAGTGGCAGCGTCCCAACAGCGATCACATCAACCTTGGATACATTGCCTACATGCACCGTCACTTCATTCTTGGCTAGTGGTCGACTATTCCTTAGTCCCTGTTCCGAGTTACATATATTAGCAACCGAGCCGGTATCAAATACCTAGGTGCTACTTTGACTACAAGTAAGGTACACATCAATAAAATGTATATCACATATAACTTTGTTCACTTTCCTGGCCTTCTTATTATTGGGGTTCCGGTGTAGAAAACAAAAAATTTCCTACGAGGGATCGCCGTAATGCCCAAGATCTATCTATTAGTAATGCAGTAACGGCCGAGAGGTTTCGGATACATACCCTTGTATTCCAAAAGCGGTTAACGTTCCGAGGGGAATGTGGTTGAAGTAGTCGTGCTCGTAGCTGACCTCAAGGTCGCAAAGCTCCTCGCAGGACACCCCTTGCCCCATCACCGTGTAGCAGTCCGGCTCATGACATCCAAGGTGCCCCAAGTGTGGCCCCTCGTGGATTCGTACACATAGAGTGTGCGATGAGACCTCTGTCTCCCCGATCATGCTGGGAGTGTAGAAGTAGATCTCCGGCTTAGAATCCCTGCTGCGCAACAGTGTGCTACATGTGCGTCATCTCTTGCGCGAATAGTCCTAGACTGTGCCAACGCGTGGAGACAACTAGAGAGAGAGATTGGAGGCATGTGGAGGAGGAGGAGAGTTTCCAACTCATGGGATTGGTGTTCTGTTGTATGTTCCCTCCTCCAGGAGGGGGTCCTTTATATAGGGGTGGAGGGGCAATCTTGCCCCTCCCCCAAGCTTTCCAAGCGGTAGCCAAGGGAGGGAGGCAGCCCTAGGGCGCCCCCAAACCCTAATCCTAGCCGCCGACCAGGGGGTGTGGGTAGACCTAGGCGCCCAAACCCTAGGCTCCAAGGCCCTTCCCACATGTGGATTCCCTCATGGGCTCCCTAGGAAATTTGGCCCATTAGTGGAATACTCTTTCAAATTAGATTTTAATAATATATTTAATATTAGTTACATTAATTAATATGTAAATACATATTACAAAATCGGATTTGACCCAAAACACCTTTCGGTTCCCCTTTGATATCATCCGAACAACTTCGGAACTTCCTGGAGCAATTCTGGTCCCCTCATGGAACTTTTCCAGCTTCCTTTATTTCTCCGAACAACTTCGGATATCTCTCCGCGGAACAATTCCAGATTTCTCTTTCTCTACTATGATTCCAACTTACGGATGATCTCAAGCTCATTGTACCCTTAAGTGGATCCCCTCACGGCTCACGAATGGCATAAACATGATCTCTATTAATGATTAATAGCGGGACCGGGATGCCCATAATGATCTCTGTACATTCCACAATGACGATGTCGTTTGAACCGTAAATGTCGAGTCCAATTCCCTTTGTTTCTTGATACGACTTGTCTGAGATCCGATCATTTGGTATCACATACCTTTTTCAATCTCTTTACCGACAAGTATTGTTTCACTTATTATCGTGATATTACATCCCCGTGACCTAGTCACATGTTGCAACATTATGGATGCAATCTCACAAAGTCGTCCTAATGTATCTTACTCGTCATTAGGTGAAAAAATCCTGGTCTTGATGCATAGGCCTCAACCTGTTCCTCCAGATACCCAACATACACCTTTACAATCACCGTTTCATGGAGTGACGTTTGATGTAGTCCAAGCAACCTCAGGAAACAATTATTAATATGATCTCATGGTCTAAGGATAAGGAGACTATGTTTCTGACTATTGCAATGATGAACCTCGTGACTTGATCGTGTTGCAACCTTTGGGAAATTTCCATCACATCATTCACCAATGATATGACTACGTTGTCAACTGGCACTATCACCCATGATCAGGAAATCTTGATCATCGATTGCCCAACGAACTAGTATGAATAGAGGCTACTAGGAACTTATGTTTCATATCACACTTGTATCAATATTTTATGTTGATACAGTTATAGCACAATATGAAACTATTACGAACTTATTGGGATATGACAATAATAAACCCTTTTATTATTTTCCTTTAGGGCATATTCCCTTCAGTCTCCCACTTGCACTAGAGTACAAATAATCTAGATCACATTTCCTAATCATAACCATATCACATATGCATTTATTGATCATGCACGCTCATGGGAAACGTCTTGTCCCTGTTCTATTTTACCAGATCAGTATGTTTTTTTTCAAATAATTAATGTCTTCCAAATTTTGACATTGACTCCATTATTTCATAATGGGTTGAAGTATTCGTTTGGCGATAGAGTGAGACTTTGTTTCTATTATTTATATGATAGTCGACTAGTCAATTTAACTTTCACTTTTTTCATGTAAAACTTTGAAACACACTTAGCAGAAGTCAAACTTCTTCAGCCAAAACTATACTTCTATATCTATGTGTAGGTTCTAGTGCATAACATCCAACTATATCCTAACTTTTCTTCTTGCCATTCAAGAATGAACTTTAACTTTGGTTCAACCAACTAGAACCTTGGGTCATATTATGGCGAGTATACAATATGGTTATATTGAAGAACCTATGACTGAGGTATAGGAGATGCAACACATCTCTTTCTTTATTTTAACCATAGTTGTAATGCTGAGACTAACTCAATGCTTCATACAATTAAGAACCACTTTCTTATCTTGTTCCATTCCGAACTACTTCAAAATCCTATCTAGGACCGACAATAATGTTTATTAAACTTGCCAATCTATCTTGCTAGATTTCATTGTTTAATAATTTGTTCAACTTCATCCATATTTACTAACTTAAATATTATAAATACCAATCACATCATTCATATATGTCTTTCACATATTTCAGAATGATGACACACTCCCACTCAAATATGACATACATATATGAGATCTAGGGATTTAACTTAGCTCCCACTCAAAATATGCCTCTTACATATTAAGGTTTAGCCAAGTCATTAAGCTCCCACTCAGATGCAAGTCCTCTCAATAATCTTGGACATTCCAAAATCCTTTAATCATCATAAAATTGAGGATTCCATCTATGAGATTCCAATATCTAAATATTGCTAGTATAAATCTAATAGACTCAAGCATCGCTACATTTGTAGTTAACTCCTTGAATTTTTCCAAACATACTTTGTGACAAATCAAACTTTATGTCTTTCCATTAAGTTTCATTTCCTTCTTATGACTTTGCAGTCATTTATAAATATCAAGTAAACATCTAAACATCTTTACTTAATAAGATCAAGTAACATATTACTTTTAATCTTAAATGTAACTTAATACAGGATTTATGACTCCTAGTCATTTCTCGCACTTAGTTCCATCACGCTTCTTTGTATTTTGTAGGTATGTCTTGTTCAAATAACATTACAAGTGAATCAATAATATAATTTCACAAACTTGTATAATATATCGTTGAATCCTACTTTCTTTAGTAAAAGTATTCGCTGAAAGTTTATGATCATTATCATTAGTTTCTCCTCTATTTTTAGAGTTTGGTTTCATGAAACAAATTTCACTGCGCCACTCAACAACCAGGAGGTAAGGTCAAATACCTTGTTTTGATCTTCTACATTCTTCCACATGTATCTTCGTCAAGACAAATCAACTTATGACAACAACAGGTTTTCCCTTTGTGGAACATGTGTTCATAGTTTCCTAAGAATATGCTATAAAGACTTGTTTATTCGCCACGATTTTGAATCATCGAAATCTCTAGAAACTCGAACGTGCCATAACTCTTATGGTGTTGTTTCCACGAATCTTTAGATGTTCCTTTGTATTTCAAAACGAGTGTTTGCTTATTTTAATCCCTAACTCTAAATGATATTTACAACCCTAATAAGAGATAATCTTAGACCATATGTATCTAATACAAAATGATTATGATGTTTAGAAATATCAACACCTTGAATTTGTCCAATTATCATAGTTTGTGAAACATCTTTCACAAGTCCATTTATGCCAAAATTAACTTAAATAATTTAGTCACATCGATCAAATCGAAAATACTTTGTACACTTGTTAATTCCATATCCCACTTTGTTGTGAAATCATTTGAAAAATTCAAATGATTTCAAACTCGTTTTTTCATTAAGTAAATACACCTATTCACTTAAGTCCATAATGAAATAATGATTTCCACTATTTGTTGAAAATATGATACATCACTATGTATAAAATTCAACATTTCTTTGCATATCACCGTTTTACCGGAATGTAGAGTTTTAGTCATTTTTTCAAATGAGGCATGGTTTTGCAAAGTCTCTAGATCAAATATATAAGACCCCGATTTTCATCTAGAATGAAAAATGTGCAATAACCACCTTGACTTAAATGATAGTGTCATTTCATTATCAAACTTTGGATATATTTTAGCATTCTAATACTTTATAAATTCTTAACATCAGCGAAGTCCTCACCGAGTCGCGCCAGCGCTACCCGCATTACCAAAAATTGGTATATGCGGTCTTCCGAGCCTAGCGGCGACTGCCACACTACTTCCAGGACCGTAGCTAGAGAAGTTATCGTACCTCCACTACTGGTCTCTACACTTCGATGGCTCCAAGAACGCAGACGGCGCAGGGGTAGGGATCATCCTCACATCTCCAAAGGGCGACAAGCTACGCTACGTCCTGTACCTCGACTTCACCCCCTGCACCAACAATATGTCCGAGTACGAAGCGCTCCTCCATGACATGCGAGTAGCCAAGGAAATGAACATAAATCGTCTGTGCTGCTACGGTGACTCCGACCTTGCCGTCGGGCAAGTTGCCGACACATGCGATGCAGTCTCCCCCACCATGGCCGCATACCGCCAAGCAGTGGACCAGCTGGGAGGCCACTTTGCCGGCTACTCCATTGAGTGGATCGATCGGTGCAAGAACGAGGAGGCCGACGCCCTCTCTCTCATCGGGTCGGCTCGCCTCGCGCCACCCACCGGTGTCTTCCTCGACACCATTACCAAGCCTTCCGTCTCTCCCCCGAGGGAGTTTGACATCGGAATTCCGCTGCAACCAGAAGCAGCCCTGGTCGCCATGATCGCGGAGCCAAGCGACTGGACCACGCCATATGTCGCCTACCTGAAGGGAGGAACCCAACCCGCTGACGAGACGAAGGCCCGGATGATAGTATGCCGCTGCAAGTCCTTCGTCATCATCAACGTCGAGCTCCACAAGCGCAGCGTGACCGTCGTGTTTCAACGCTGCGTCCAACCCACGGAAGGTCGCAAGATCCTCCAAGACATCCATGCTAGCGACTGCGGCCACCACGCTGGTGCTCGGTCGCTGGTCGCCAAGGCCATGCGACATGGCTTCTACTGGCTCACCGTGCATGCCGACACGGTCGAAATCGTCCAACGCTGCGTCGGATGCCAGAAGTACGCCAACCAGACCCACGTCCCAAGCTCGGCGCTCAAGACCATCCCCATCACCTGGCCATTCGCCGTGTGGGGCATGGATATGGTAGGCCCCATCAAGAAGGCCCCCTCTGGCTTCACCCATCTCCTAGTCGCAGTCGAAAAATTCACAAAGTGAGTGGAGGCCAAGCCTGTCCGCAAATGCGACGGGAAGACCGCCACCAAGTTCCTACGCGAGCTCATCCATCACTACAGGTTCCCGCATAGCATCATCACGGACAACGGTACCAACTTCGCCAAAGGAGCCATGGCCGAATTCTGCGAGGAGAACCATATACGACTCGACCTCGCCTTAGTCTCCCACCCGGAGTCCTACGGCCAGGCAGAACGCGCCAACCAGAGCATCCTCCATGGCCTGATGCCGCGACTGCAAGTACCCCTCGAGCAAACTCCAGGGTGTTGGGTCGAAGAACTCCCCTCCGTCATCTGGGGCATCCGCACCTCCATCAACAGGTCGACATGGTTCACCCCCTTATTCATGGTGTACGGTGCCGAAGCCGTCATGCCGACCAATCTCGAGCACGACTTGCCTCGGGTGGTGAACTACGCAGATGACGACAACGAGCTCGCATGACAGGACGAGGTCGACCAGCTCGATGAAGCACGCGACCTAGCTCGCTCCCGCATCACCATCTATCAGCAAGGACTATGCTGCTACCATAGCCGGCGAGTCCGGACTCGCACCTTCCAGGAAGGCGACCTGGTAATGCGACTGATCCAGGACAAGAAGGGCATGCACAAGCTCTCTCCCCCTTGGGAGGGACCATTCGCCATCGGACGAGTCCTGGGCAACGACGCCTACTACCTCATCAACATCTGAGGCGACGGCAAACTCGACGTCAAGCGTCCATGGAATGTAAATCTCCTACGAAAGTTCTACTCCTAGAACTCCAAACATGTACCCCCACCCGCTATGAAATAAAGATCGATTCGCACAAATTGTGCTCACTCTCCATACCTTGTGCCACTCGCACTCGTAATAACAACGCTATGCTACTCGTGGAAGTCAACCCTTGGTCACGCGACTGGCACGGCCAAGTAGTGCGGTACGAGGGCACCGAAAAATTTCGGGCCTTGTATCGTCCACGAAAAAAGCCAACCCGGAGACCCATTGGAGTCGCCTCGCTCAACTAGCTTTCCGAGCCAAGACAACTGCATTCGCTTCCAACACCGACCCAGTCCTCCACATCCCTGGCGCAGCGACTCAAACGACTAAGTACCACGCTCAGGGACTGTCCCAGTCCAAACCTGAGCGACTAGGGAAAACGCCAAGTACAAGAGCACGTCCTAGACTCACCACGCGACTGATCCCACGGATCAGGTGGAGCGACGCGCCTAATAGAATGCGCCTTGTCCTTACCTACCTTGGGCATGCGACTAGAATAGCCAAGTACCACGCTCAGGGACTCGGCCACCCGACCCTGTCCGCGCCCGGGAAAATGGCTAAGTACAGAGCACCCCTTGGAGTCGCCACGCGACTGGCTTTCCAAGCCACGTCGAGTTGACCTCTGACTAACAGTATAAAAACAAACATACACGTAAAAACAAGGTAAAACCCACAAAAGGGCGGACACGCTCAGTGACTCAGACAAATTTAACAATTCACAATCAAATCAAGCACTGACAAAAGCATTCATGAATTCCTTATGGCAGCAAAATTTGTTCGCTTACAAGGGCGGTTACATAGTTGTTACAACTAACGCCACCCGGCAAACTAATTTACTCCGCAGGCTTCGACGATGATGCGCCACCGCTCGCACGAAAACGGATGAAGGGAACCCACGGGTTCGATGGATACATCGTCAAGGTGCCCGCCATCACCGATTGGAAGGGTTGCTCTACCTTGGAGTCGCGGCTCACCGGCTAGGGTATGTTCGGCGCAACGATCGTCTCCTGGTATGGAAGGAGATCACCCATCGCCAGCACCCGGTCAGAGTAAACCACAGCCCGCTCGGTCAGCTTTAGCACTTCAGAGATCTCGATCGCGCCCATCGATGAAGGGTACCCGCTGGTGACGTCGTCCAGGTTGAAGTCGCCGGGGACGTGCGTGAGCCCAAGGCTCAGCGCAGTAGCAGTGCCACGACGGAAGGCCGAAGCGACTTGAAATCGACAACCGCCGGAGCCTTCTCCAGGTAGCTCTAGACTTCGAAGAGGTCGCTGGGGATCACCTCCGTCGGTGAAATTTCTTGAAGGCACGCGCAAATGCAAGTCGCTGACAGTTCGGCCTAATCCACCAGCATGATAACACACTGCCGCGCGTCATACGATTGCGCTTTGGCCTCATCATCAAGAATCCTCCCTGCAGAGCAGAAGGAGCTTAAAATCAGAATCAAGCGACAGAATAAAGGTGACCCGCGTGCTCGGGGACTCACCGATCAAAGTGCGGTAGCGCCCCGTGATGAAATCCTACAGATTCGAGAGATCATCTTGCAGCCCGGCAACGAGCGCATCCGACAACTTCCGCTCATCATCATCAGCAGCGACGACCGCCTTCAACCTTTCATCGGCCGAGGTTGCCGCCGCCTTCGCGGCTTTGAGCTCTCGTTCGAGCTCAGTCATGCGCTTCTCCGCGGCGCTTAAAGACGCCTAGGCAGCCGTCAACTCGCTGGCGGGGACCATACCCTCGCGAGCCTTCTCCACCGCGGCCGCTTGACTCTCTGCATCAACACAGCTGTCAGCATAACATAAGGGGAAGACGTCCCTGATAACAAGCACATCAAATTCTTACCAGCAGTCACTCGAAGCTGCTCGTTCGTCCCCTGCATGAAGTGAAGTTCCTTCTCCAGACGCTCCTTGGAGGCCAATCGGTCCGCCGACTCGCGCTGTAGGCCCTGCACAACCATAATAATATCAGCAAAGAAACTACTAAGTGCCCAACGCTGAAATTTAGCGACTAGCCACTCGGGGACTGGGCAGTGAAGAAATTTCTAAGTGCCTAGCCGCTGAAATTCAGCGACTAGCCACTCGGGGACTGGACAAAAAAATAGTAAGGATCCAATCGCTGAAAATGCAGCAACTAGATCCTCGGGGACTGGACATACCTGGATCGCCACACCCAGCATGTTGTGGAGCTCGACCGCGTCCACCGACGGGAGCACAATAGGTGTGCGCCTGCGACGCTGCTCCACTTCCGCCGACTGCGCTGGAGCACTCGCCGTGGAGGCCCTCGCCACAAAGCGAGGGAAGGTGGCCACCGCCGCCCCCGCGGCACTTGCCTTCAGGCCCGTCACACCAACTGGTGCCGCGGGCTCGACCTGCTTCGACTCCGCGTCCACCGAGGCCTTCGCAATCGCATCCTCTCCAATCGGAGCCTCACTCGGGGCACTGACTGGCTCGTCCGAGATTGTGACGACCTCGTCGCCCTTGGCCTTCTTCGCGCCCTCAACGGGCGCCTCGACCTCGTCGCCCTTCCTCTTCTTCGAAGAGTCGACTCGCGCTTCCACAGCACCCAATGGGACCTTAGCCACCAAGGGGTGACCTATTTTATTCACACCAGTCCTGCAACACAATGACGTCAACAAACTCGCCGGCCAAATGTGAATCAGTTGTTCAAATAAATAATCTAAAGGGTACTCACTTGGCGACTGGGATAAAGCAAAGACTAGTATAAATGCTGGCTGGGTTCTCCAACTCTGGCCCAGCTTCCGACTGAGGCCCGTCTCGAACATGCTCTGTGCCCAAGACACCGAGGGCTTCTTCGAGGATGAGGCCGCGACAGGAGGATCAACGGCAATCACCGCAGGCGCTCCCCTCGGCGGTGAGGCGCCCGTGGACGGGGTGTCCCCGAGCCCGGTGACTATGGTGAAGGGCGGTGGCAGCGACGCCAACGGCACCTCACCTTCTACCACGGCCGTGTCGGCTGCCGCAGTCGCATGTGCCGGCATGCTGGCTCAACTTCCTCGGCCGCACTGGTAGCTTCGGAGCTACTCGCGGGCCTAGGCGGTGACACGGTCTTCGCCGGCTTCTTCTTCTTCTGTGGCGACTTCTTCTTTGATGGCATCGCCGCGTGCCGTGATGTGTGCTCAGGGATCTCGTCATCGCCCTCGTCATGAGCCTTGATACTCTTGCTAGCCTCGAGCTCGCGTTGTCATTGTCCACGGGTATTACGGGCCATGGGTGCGGCGACCTCCACGGCCTCGTCATCATCTTCATCGTCGATGACGTCTTCGTCATCATCATCCCCTCCAACATTTCCCTTGTCTGATGAGGACTCGATCTCGTCCTCGACGGACTCGTTCGAATTTTTGTCGTCAGCGGGCGGAATCCAACCTTCCACCACTTGGAACAACTGCAAAGATAAACACGATTAGCGAAACCGTGACAGCATATCTGCGACTGCGAAATGTACAAGGAAGTGAGAAATTACTATTGGAGCCTTGCGCATCATGGTATAAGCGGCAAACCCGGCCTTCGCGTCGAGGTATTCCGCGTCGGTGATTTTCTTCAAGGCCAAGGTATAATCCTTGAGCTTCCACTCGGTGTGGCAAGACTTCGTCAGGTCGCTCTTGCCCGTGTACTCGCACATCCAGTGGGCGCGGTCGGCTAGAGGCACCAACCACATCCCGAACCAGCGGTTGTAGAGGTTGATGGTTTAGAGGCCTTTCTTCTTCAAGTTGCGGATCGTTAGCAACATTTCGTCGACCACCATCCGCTGGTCGTGCAGGAGTTTGGCGACTTGAAGCCGACGTGGCTCGGGCCGGTCGACGGAGTACATCAGAAGTGCCACATCGCCGTCCGGAGTTGATTCGCTGACGTAGAACCAGTGCTTCTTCCACTCATTTTCCGCCTTCTTCGGCAGCATCAGATCGAAGAAGGAGGCCGTAATATGCACAGAAGCGGCGAAAGAAGATGGAGGTGGGGAATCCAAGCCCCCTCTCCAGGTGGCTGGTGAAGCAGATAAACTCTCTGTCGCGCGGATCTGGCACCACTTCTCCGGCCGTAGGAATGAGCCATCTCCCAGCGCGGAGGATCCCTGCCTCCTAAAATGATTTCAGCAGCACTTTTGTGCACCTGGATCTCCCCTATGGTTCCGTCGAAGGCGCCATCAGTTGAAGGATCTAGGGCTACAGGTCGCTCTGGGTCGCTCTGGTCGCTACGGAGGAATGGAAGACTGGGAGATGCGCGAGATCGGGGGAAGTGTGGGGAATGATCACCCTTCACCCATCACTATCCTTATATAGCGGTTGATACCCGCCATTTTCGGGGAGCCGTTACCGCGCGGTGATTACACCGATATTACCGTTGGATTACCCAACAACTAGTTTGACCGATGCTGACGGTCCAACTTTGTCTACTCGACTCGCCCTAGCTGCGACTCCACTATTCGCCGACCTGGTCGCCCTAGCTGTGACTCCACTATTCGCCGACCTGATCACCATAGCAGTGATCCAACTACTCGCCGACCCATTCGTCGTGCTGCGATTCGATTGGTTTCCGTTAACACGACTAAGATAACAAGTTACCTCTTACATTCAGGGAGTCCAAATTGGACCCGCATACTTCGACTGCCAAAAAACACCTACGATGAATCATCGACAGCCTCGGGGACTACTGATGGGTATATGCCGAGTGGGGTATACCCAGCATGACGTTTCCTACTGGCCCAAGCTGCCAGCGAGTGGGCCTGCAGGACGGCGACTAGATCAAGACCCAACAAGGAGCCACGCGACTAGAAGCTGAAGGCCCATAAGCGTAGCTAGGCCCAGTCAGATTAGGTCAAGCACCCTCCGAATCCTTAACGAATTCGGTTGTAGATCTGTAAACCCTAGCGAGGTGAGTCTATATAAACCCCCCTGGGGTACGCAGAGAGGACACGTTCCATCATACACCCCCTGCGACTCACCGCCTAGTCATCGAGCTCGCCCTTGTACTTTCTCATCAATACAATCTAGCAGGAGTAGGTCTTTACCCTGCGGGGGGCCAAACCTGGGTAAAACCCTGTGTCTTGATGTCTACGCACTTCTATTCTTGTAGACAGTTGTTGGGCCTCCAAGTGCAGTGGTTTGTAGAACAGCAGCAAGCTTCCCTTAAGTGGATCACCCAAGGTTTATCGAACTCAGGGAGGAAGTGGTCAAAGGTATTCCCTCTCAAGCAACCCTGCAATCAAGATACAAGAAGTCTCTTGTGTCCCCAACACACCCAATACACTTGTCAGGTGTATAGATGCACTAGTTTGGCGAAGAGATAGTGAAATACAAGTGGTAACGGTGCCAGAAAAGAGCTTTGATGGAGCTTGACGGTGAGGTAAAGACTGGAAGCAACCAAAAATGCAACAGATCTAGAAGCAAACGGTGTTTTAATGTTTAGAAACAAGGCCTAGGGATCATACTTTCACTAGTGAACACTCTCTCATATAAATATCCTCTCTTCATGATACTACTCTCAACTATTCTCCAGTTGGACACTCTAATCATCGGTAGGGCTATAACAACACTCTTCAAAGTCCGCCTTCCCCAAACTAGATAACCCCACACTGTCACCTTGAGCACTAGATGGTTCCAACAAACACCACAATTTCATAGAGACATCCAACTCCAAATATAACTCATAACAAATATTCAATCTAGTCAAAGTGCCACACATGGTGTGCACGCTGTCACTTTCACACACGTGGGGAAAATCATAGATCTATTAAAGCACAAAGAGTATTTATGGAGACTCCAGCCTAAGTTCCACCATGGCGTGCATGCTGTCACTTTCACACACATGGGGAGAGCAGAGATCTATTGAAGCACTTGAGTAGCAAGGTAGATCTACTTGATTACAAAGCCCATGACCACAAGATCATGCATAGAGAGAGATGAACACATAGCTATCGGTAGAGCCGTTAGCTCTGAGGAAGAACTACTCCCTCCTCATCATGGTAATCAGCAACGGTGATGAATATGTCGATGGAGATAGATGGTGATGGCTCCGAGGGCACTTCCCCGTCCCGGCAGGGTGCCGGAACAGAGACTTTCTGTCCCCCGAATCTCCCCTTCGATGGCGGTGGCGCTACAGAGATTTTCATGGATTTCTTCTGGATGTATGATGGACGATCTAGGGTTTTCTCATCGGGGGCTTCTTACAGGCGAAGGGGGAGGCTGAGGAGGCGGCCAGAGGGCCCACACCCTCCCCAGGTGCGGGCTAGGCTTGGCCGCGCCCAGGGGGGTCTGGACACCCTCTGGTGCCTCTCCGTCCCTCCTTCTGGATTCGTGTCCCTCCTGGAAGTTATTGACTTTGGATTTTGTCCTGTCCAATTCCGAGAATATTGATTTTCTGCCTTTCTGGAACCAAAAACAGAAGAAAACAGGCAACTGGCACTGTGGCAACTTGTTAATAGGTTAGTTCCAGAAAAGATATAAAAACACCTCAAAGAAAGACAAAGCAAAGCAAAGTATATACTAAACAAGCATGGAGCATCAAAAATTATAGATACGTTTCCGACGTATCAAGCATCTCCAAGCTTAACTCCTGCTCTTCCTCGAGTAGATAAGTGATAAAAGAATAATTTTTGAGGTGACATGCACCATCAAAACCAAGATCAAACCATTTGCAAGCATTGAAAGCTGGGAACAAAGAACTCTAAACATGTGCATGAAAGATGGAGTTCTAACAATAAGACATAGTAACTATGCATGCAACATGAAAGGCTACAAACAAAGATCATGAATAACATGCATTGAAAAACGTTTGTTTGTTTCACATACGGAAAACATAGCATAGTGGTAATCAACTTGTCCCTCATAGAGTAGCAAATAGATGCATAGGACACCTTCAAAGTTTATAAGAGTGACTAGAAACAAATAGCACAAGAACAAGTAATATCACAATATGCATTAATCAATAAGTTTTGGGACACTACACATAGAATGACAACTATGCTCTCTTAATGGTGCCTAAAGGTAGAAGGTGGAGACTCAATAGTAGTGGAAGAAAGGCCTTTTTGTAAAGGAAGCAGGGATTACATGTTTCAAAAAGAGCTTCCAAACATTATGGTACTTGTTAGCTTCAAGCCCTCATTGCCCTTATCATAAGCATCTTGAAGTGATTAAGGTTAAAGTGGAAAAGATGGAGTATATGCTTGACGAAGTATAAGTTGGCAATCTCAGGTCCCTTGAATATGAGGGCCACACCTCATGCATACTCAACTTTGGGCACAGGTAAGTTCTTGTCATTGTATGTATTTGCATATCATTGAGAACCGCCAACGGGGTACCCCTTGCACATGGTACAGGAGCTTTCCCATAACCAAAATGACAAGGCAAGCAGACAATGAGCGTCTCAGCGATCTTTTTATTTACTATATGCATAGATTTTTATTGAGGATGCTTCATAGATAGCTCACTATGGCGATGCTGCAAGTTTCCACCATGATTAGGCATGGCTTAGGCTAGCGGCCCAGACGTTTCTCTAACACAGAATACAAACTCCATGGACTTACAAGTTCCCTCTTTATTTCACACATGTGACATCCATAGACAAAATAGCATGATATCAACTGAGTACAAAGTACAAGTGCAATGTTGAAAATGTTCCCCGTGACAGCACGGTTCTACTAATTCCAACTTATAAGTGCAAGCATATACAACAAAGTTGTCACAATGGTTCAAGTTTATTAGGGGCAAAGAATATAAAGTGTGCCATCAAGTTCGTGAGGACTTTAATCACTAAGTTTTCACATAACAAAATATTTTTTAATTGGAAGATAGATGAAAACAAGAATATACTTGGAATGGTGTAACACACCATGCATAGGAGTTTATAGTGGACACTTTGGAATAACTTGGTTTCTTGGGAGTTGGAGGCATGAGTAGAACTTACTGATACAAGTGGAGGCTAGCAAAAGACTGGGAGCAACCAACTAAGAGAGCAATAATAGCCATAATCATGCAGAGCAACAAAATATTACTAATCAAAGCATAGAGTGGCACTACAAGTCAAGGACTAAATGATCATAGAGGCTATGGTGACTTGTTCATAGTCATGAAATGGTGTGAGCATGTGCCAAGTCAACCCAAACAAAGCATCAAAGGAGTATACCGCAATACTATGCTTTTGTATGCTAAAACAACGCATGATTCCTTCAAGGCACATTAAGCAATCCTTATTGTTTGGAACAAGTCATGCTACAGCAATAATCACTAAGCATAAGGTCAAACAACACCTAGCATGACATGATAAAGTCTAAGCCACAGTCAGAACAAACTCCCTTTGTACCACTTAAGCATGAAGCTTCCTACTCTTTTCCAACACCAAACAACTTATTTGAAACAACTCACAAAGATAATAATCAACAAAGATCAGTGAGCTTGTCTCACAAATCCACAAATAAGAACTAAAAAGTTCTAGGCTGAAAGCACAAGAAAACTAAGACTGAACGCAGTGCTAGCAAAAGTGAACACTCACAAAACAATTAGAGTGAAAACTAGAGTGTTCTAGGCAATGGAAACAGAGTGTGTCTCTATCCAAAAGAAGTGTGGTGTAACCAAACAACTTACTCAAGCAAACTAAGCAAACTAAAACAAAAAACGAAAACTAAGATGCTCCAAGAACAACACAACTTGTGCATGAAACAATAAAAACGAAGTGTCTAGACAGCCCTGAGCTTTTTATTAATGAAGAAGGGGATGCCTTGGGCATCCCCAAGCTTTTACGCTTGTACCTCTTGGATATTTCTTGGGGTGACACCGGGGTGACATCCCCAAGCTTGAGCTTTTGTCCATTCTTCATCTCATTACATCATTCTCTCTCTACACCTGAAAATTTTCCTTCATACAAAACTTCACACAATCTTCATTAGCAACATTAGTGTATTCAAAAGATATTAGACCTCTGGCAAAGCTTTAGAACAGCAAAACTTTTCACTAAAAACACAAGCTACTGTATCAACTCCTTCAAAAAGCTCAATTTTACAAAAAGAACCCAAAAAGGAATCATGAATCAATAAGAAGCAAATGCAAATAATGGTAGAAATATATAAAAACAGACCAGCAGGTAGAAATCGATTTTTTCGAAGACCTTCTGTTGCTCAAATCAAAAAGTGTTGAACTACAGAAAGTTAGATAACATACTGGGGGATTTGTTCGTAAATTTTCAGCTCAATCCAAGTTACAAAGACTCCTCACCAATTTTTTTGTGGAGGACAGAAATCTGTTTCGGGACAACAACGCCCCAAATCTTACTTCCCTCTCATTAGAGGTCATCTTGGCACAAAAAGCAAACAAAAAAAATATAAGGAGAGGTCATTACTGAAGTAATAACTTCCAAGACTCAAGGAAACTCTTGGGTTATCTACCAACAAGTACTTTTCTTTAACGCCTTTAAGTTAGGCTTGATAGCTTGAGAAGATGCTCACATAAGAATTATGAATTGAAGTCAAAGAGAGCATCAAGAAGCAAATTCAAAACACATTTAAGTCTAACCCACTTCCTATGCATAGGAATCTTGTAAAGAAACAAGTCATGAAAGCACAAAGCACCAATCATAGGAAAGCAAAACAAGTGCAACTTCAAGACTTTCAACATAAAGAGGGGAAACTTAATATTATTGAGATGCATAAAACCATGTTTCCCTCTCTCATAATAACTTTCAGTAGCAACATGAACAAAATTAACAATATAACTATCACATAAAACATTCTTATCATGAGCCACATGCATATAATAATTATTACTCTCCACATAAGCAAAGGCATTCTTATTAATTGTAGTGGGAGCAAATTCAACAAAATAGCTATCACTATTACTCTCATCACCATAATCATCAAATATAGGAGGAATATTGTAATCATAATTAATTTTCTCCTCAATAGTAGGTGGACTGAAAATATCATATTCATCATTGTAATCATCATATATTGGAGGTTTGGTATTATCATAAGCAATAGAATAGCTATCTTCCAAAGCTGGGGAACTAAAAAGATCATTTTCATAAAAATTAGCTTCCCCAAGCTTAGAAGTTTCCATAACATTAGCAACAATGGTTTACAAAGAATTCATACTAATAACATTTCTATTAGCATGCAAATAAAGTTCCATAGGTTTTTTATCTTCAAACACTTCATGTCCTAACTCAAGATAAATACTATAGAGCTCTCTAATTTTGTTGTTGTTTTCCATTAAGCCTAACTAGTGAAAACAAGAAACAAAAAGACAAAATTGTAGAATCTAAAGGAAATAACTTCGAGCACTCAGACCGGAGGATGTGAGTACCTTTTACCTTACCTCCCCGGCAACGGCGCCAGAAAAGATCTTGATGTCTACGCACTTCTATTCTTATAGACAGTTGTTGGGCCTCCAAGTGGAGAGGTTTGTAGAACAACAACAAGTTTCCCTTAAGTGGATCACCCAAGGTTTATCGAACTCAGGGAGGAAGTGGTCAAAGGTATTCCCTCTCAAGAAACCCTGCAATCAAGATACAAGAAGTCTCTTGTGTCTCCAACACACCCAATACACTTGTCAGGTGTATAGGTGCACTAGTTCGGCGAAGAGAGTGAAATACATGTGGTAATGGTGCCAGAAAAGAGCTTTGATGGAGCTTGACGGTGAGGTAAAGACTGGAAGCAACCAAACATGCAACAGATCTAGAAGCAAACGGTGTTTCAATTTTTAGAAACAAGGCCTAGGGATCATACTTTCACTAGTGAACACTCTCTCATATAAATATCCTCTTATCATGATACTACTCTTAACTACTCTCCAGTTGGACACTCTAATCATCGGTAGGGCTATAACAACACTCCTCAAAGTCCACCTTCCCCAATCTAGATAACCCCACACTGTCACCTTGAGCACTAGATGGTTCCAACAAACACCACAATTTCATAGAGACATCCAACTCCAAATATAACTCATAACAAATATTCAATCTAGCCAAAGTGCCACACACGGTATGCACGCTGTCAGTTTCACACACGTGGGGAAAAGCATAGATCTATTAAAGCACAAAGAGTATTTATATAGACTCAAGCCTAAGTGCCACCATGGCGTGCACGCTATCACTTTCACACAAATGGGGAGAGCAGAGATCTATTGAAACACTTGAGTAGCAAGGTAGATCTACTTGATTACAAAGCTCATGACCATAAGGTCATGCATAGAGAGAGATGAACACATATCTACCGGTAGAGCCCTTATCCCGAACAAAGAACTACTCCCTCCTCATCATGGGAATCAGCAACAGTGATGAAGATGGCGATGGAGATCGATGGAGATGGCTCCGGGGGCACTTCCCCGTCCCAGCAGGGTGCCAGAACAGAGACTTTTTGTCCCTCGAATCTCCCCTTCGATGGCGGCGGCGCTACAAAGGTTTTCGTGGACTTTTTTTGGATGTATGATGGACGATCTAGGGTTTTCTCATCGGGGGCTTCTTATAGGCGAAGGGGGAGGCCGAGGAGGCGGCCAGAGGTCCCACACCCTCCCTAGGCGCGGCCAGGCTTGGCCGTGCCCAGGGGGGGTCTGGACACCCTCTGGTGCCTCTCCGTCCCTCCTTATGGATTCGTGTCCCTCACGGAAAGTTATTGACTTTGGCTTTTGTCCCGTCCAATTCCGAGAATATTGATTTTCTGCCTTTCTGGAACCAAAAACAGAAGAAAACCGGCAACTGGCACTATGGCAACTTGTTAATAGGTTAGTTCCAGAAAAGATATAAAAACACCTCAAATAAAGACAAAGCAAAGCAAAGTAGATACTAAACAAGCATGGAGCATCAAAAATTATAGATACGTTTCCGATGTATCATGTCTCTGCCCTCATCTCGCACCGCAGATGGCTGGCCGCCCTTGCCCCTCGTTCTACTACTCGCTTCCGATTGCAGCATCTGCCGTGGACATTACCATGACATGTTTAATCCTTTGTTTTCAGCAAACAAGTGAGATTGACAACCTCACTGTAATTTGTGGCAAAGTCTTGAGTTTTTATTGTGCAGGATTCCAAGTTGCTAGCAACACCTTGGAGTTGTTTCCTTGCTCCTACTGGTTCAATAACCTTGGTTTCATAACTGAGGGAAAACTTGCTGGTGTTCTCATCATACCTTCCACTTGGAGTTTCCTAACGAAGCTCTATAGTGATCTGAGACGCGGCAAGACATTTTCTGGCGCCGTTGCTGGGGATTTTAAGGGCAGCTTCACAAGGGGAGTCCTTCACAACCATTCTCTTTACTTTGTTTTTGTTTTGCTTAGTTTATTTTGCTTTGTTTTTCTTGCTTCTTTTTATCAAAAAATCCAAAAAATTAGTTTTGTTTTGTTTGCCTTTTCTTATCAAAAACACAAAAAATTAGTTCTTCCTATAGTTTTCACCTTGCTCTAGCCCATCATGTTAATCCCTAAGTTCACCCTGAAAGACCTTTCAATAGTTAGTGGCTCTATAATTGGGAAAGAAAACATTGAAGAATTCTTTAATCATATTAGCAAACATGAGGATATTGAGGATAGATCCTTAGCAGAACTTGCTCCTAATTATGAAATTGCTGCAGCTTCTTTAGTTCACATGTTGGAGGCTAGATTTGTTAACCTTAACCCCATGATGCAAATAATGTTTCTTAAACTTAAAGAAGTTGAGGAAGCCAAAAAGAGATTTTATTTTGTAAACTTTGCTAAAGGGGTTCAATGATGTTGCTTAAGAAGCCAAAAAGGTCTTTGATCATTTTAATATGCTAGGCTCATGTGTAGATGTTATGGGTACATTAGAAAAGTTGGATAAAACCAAAACCAATAGAGAGGAAATTGAAATACCCATACATTTTAAACTTGTAGGAATGCATGAAGCCTTAGAAAAGAACTTTGATTGGATTGTTCCTGAAAACCCGTTTGATGAAAGTAGTGAACCCAAGAGTGCCGAGAGAGGATCCTCTACTACTCATTTGGATGAAATACCTTTCCTAGTTGAAGAAATTTTGAGTATTGATCTTAATGCTTCTTCATTTGAAAATACTTGATTCTTGCTTCTTGGGCCTAACTTAAAGGCGTTAAAGAAAAATAATTCTTGGGAGATAACCCAATAGTTTTCTTGAGTCTTGGAAGTTATTACTTCTGTAATAACCTCTCCTTATCCTTTTTGTTTGATTTTTGTGCCAAGAATAACCTCTAATGAGAGAGAAGTAAGATTTGGAGAAGTTGCTGTCCCGAAACAGATTTTTGTGCTTCACTGTAAAAATTCATAAAAATCTCTGTATGTCGGATTGAGCTGTAATTTTTTGAGTAAATCCCCCAGGTCGTTATCTAACTTTAGTTAGTTCAAAACTTTTCGATTTGAGCAACATAAGGTCTTAAAAAAATCGGTTTTTACCTACTGGTCTGTTTTGATAGATTTCTGCCATTATTTGCATTTGCCTCTTGATCAATTTCTTTTGGGGTTCTCTTTGGTAAATTAAGCTTTTTTGAAGGAATTTCTACAGTATCTTGTGTTTTTAATGAAAGTTTTGCTGTTTTGAAAATAAACCCAAAGGTTTATTCTTTTGAATGCACTAATGTTGCTAATGAAGATTGTGTGAAGTTTTGTATGAAGGAAATTTTCAAGTGTAGGGGAAGAGTGATGTAATGAGATGTCAAGGGGATAACCCCCAGTAGGGTCATAAGGGGTAAAACATTGTCAATCTTGGCTTAGGCCGAGTCACGATGGCCGAGATACGAAGCCTATGTAAGGCCAGCATAAGAAGTATGTCGGCCTGCACAGGACAAAGTTGTTTGTCTTGCAGGTAACGCCAGGTCGGATCTCACCAGGGAAGGCCGGGTCAAGAAGGAAGTGTGGAAACTTTCCGAGTAAGATCCAGGAGGGACCATGGAAAAGCATGGTCAAAAGAGAAGGGTGCTGCCGAGTGACATAAAAAGATCCGGGTGACGCCAAAAGCAAGGACTGACGTACAAAAGCACCGTATGACGCCGAAGAGCTGGCGCCTATGTACAGGAAGACCGTTGGCTCTACAGCTTTGTGGACTGGGTCAAGGGACAAGGGCTGGCCCGTGACCCGGCCCTCACAGTAAGGATAAAGATCCAAACAGTAAACCCTAGGTCCCAAGGTTGTAACCTAGCTACCCCATCACCTATATAAGGAGGGGCATATCTAGGGTTTAAGGAGGTTGGACCAAGTAGCGAACTAGTGCCCTGAGGCTATGCTTGAACAGCTCTAGGAGCACTTGTAAACATCAAGGAGGAAAAAAATCATAAGTCTGGAGAGTTCATCGTGTTCATCATGCGTGGCTAGACCGTGCACTCCCTCCCCAGTTACCACAAGCGTCCATTCGGCCCCCCAACTTAAGCCTACCCATGGCATCTGCCATGACACCACCAAGATAGTTGGTGCCCACCGTGGGGCAGAAGCAGGCGCTTGCTGGAGTTTTCATCCAGACGGGCAACATCATCGCCACAATGGGCGAACGCGTCTACTCCGGCCTTGTCCAGAGGTTTGGAGCTCTCAACTTCGCCAGCGACAACGCGGGCTGCTTCTGGACCAAGCCGTTCCCTCAGGGTGGTCGCTTCATCAAGTTTGGCGAGCACCAAATCTACGTCGTAGTGCGCGTGGAGCGCGCATACCTGGAGCGCGTCATCTTGGCATCGAATCCACCTACGATTCACACCGCGGGAAGGCTTCATCAGCTCATCTCTGCTAAGGTAATTATGACTGCACCTGATCCATCGCGTCCCCCAGCACCTCCAGTAGCTCCTGTGGTGAATGAGAATGTTGAGGAAGAAAACGCAACGCCAAGGGTAGCAAGAACTGCGAAGGCACCACTGGAAAAGCCAGAGAACATAGCTGGGAGTAAAAGAGCCAAGGATTTGCAGGAAGCAATAGAAAAACTAGTAGATCCAGTGGCGTCTGCAGCTGACCTGGCACGCATGCAAGCCGAGTTAGAGGAAACCAGGAAAAAAGTGTTGGAAAAGGCGAAGGAGTTAGCCCAGCTGCAGCAGGATATGGATATAATGATCCAAGAATATAACTCGGCGAACCGAGTCAAGGGCGCTAAGACCCGGCATGAAGCAACAAGGATAAGAGGAAGGAACCTCAATGAAGATCTGGCGGAGGCTACGTCCAAGGTAACCCCAGAGTGCAGCAAAGAAACAGCTATTTGGCCGACATACAACACGACAGCAACAAACTTGAGGGCCGCAGAGGCAGCAATGGCCGAGTTACCTGATGTCTACGCACTTCTATTCTTGTAGACAGTTGTTGGGCCTCTAAGTGCAGAGGTTTGTAGAACAACAACAAGTTTCCCTTAAGTGGATTACCCAAGGTTTATCGAACTCAGGGAGGAAGTGGTCAAAGGTATCCCTCTCAAGCAACCCTGCAATCAAGATACAAGAAGTCTCTTGTGTCCCCAACACACCCAATACACTTTTCAGGTGTATAGGTGCACTAGTTCCGCGAAGAGATAGTGAAATACAAGTGGTAACGGTGCCAGAAAAGAGATTCTGGCGGGGAGGAAAAGACTAAAGGAAAACTGAAATAAAGAAAGCAGCAAGCAAACATGTAACAGATCTAGATGCAAACGGTGTTTCAATGTTTAGAAACAAGGCCCATGGATCATACTTTCACTAGTGAACACTCTCATATAAATATATTCTCTTCATGATACTACTGTTAACTACTGTCCGGTTGGACACTCTAATCCATGGTAGGGCTATAACAACACTCCTCAAAGTCCGCCTTCCCCATCTAGATAACCCCACACCGTGACCTTAAGCGCTAGATGGTTCCAACAAACACCACAATTTCATAGAGACAACCAACTCAAAATATACTCATGATAAGATTTATGAAGTCTAGCCTAAGTGCCACCACGGCGTGCACGCTGTCACTTTCACACACATGAGGAGAGCAAAGATCTATTGAAGCACTTGAGTATTTATGTAGACTCTAGCCTAAGTGCCACCACGGTATGCATGCTGTCACTTTCATACACGTGGGGAGAGACGGAGATCTATTAATGCACTTGAGTAGCAGAGTAGATCTACTTGATTACAAAACTCATGGTCACAACAAGATCATGCATATAGAGAGATGAACACATAGCTACCGGTAGAGACCTTAGCCTCGAGGAAGAACTACTCCCTCCTCATCATGGGAATCAGCAACGGCGATGGAGATGGTGATGGAGATCGATGAATATGGCTCCGAGGGCACTTCCCCGTCCCGGCAGGGTGCCGGAACAGAGACTTCTGTCCCCTGAATCTCCCCTTCGGTGGTGGCGGCGCTGCAGAACTTTTCGTGGCTTTCTGTTCGATGATTTAGGGTTTCTGAGTCAGGGGCTTCTTATAGGCGAAGGAGGCAAGGTCGGTGGAGGGCCAGGGGGCCCACACCCCCTATGGGCACCACCAGGGCTGGCCCGCGCCCACCTAGGGTGTGGCCACCTGGGTGTCCTCCTCCATCTCTGCTTCGTGGTTCCGTGTTGCTCCGGGAAAAATAGTGACGTTGGCTTTTGTCCCATAGAATTCCGAGAATATTGATTTTCTGCCTTTTCTAGAACCAATAATAGAACAAAACATGCCAGTGTGGCATCTTGTTAATAGGTTAGTACTAGAAAACATATAAAAATACCTCAAAGTGTAGACAAAGCAAAGCAAAGTAGATACTAAACAAGCATGGAACATCAAAATTTATAGATACGTTTATGACGTATCATTACCCCACTTGACGGGTGAGGAAAAGAAAAAGCAACAGGAACGAGTAAATGAATTGGTGAGAGAAGCAGGAAAGCTGAATGAAGCGTACTACAGGGCAAATCTGGGTATAGCTGGAAGGTCACAGCTCGTTCACTTGGCAATCCCAATCCTGGCCAGGTCTGTAGGCCATACAGCCTACTCGCTAGGGGATGCGCCGAGATAGAGAAAAGAGAAAAGTGTGGACTCAGGAAAAAAGAAGCAGATGGTTGCCTATGATCCGGCATTGGCTCAAGGGAACCCGGCTCGTGCTCAAGGCACAAGAAGAAAATGCTGGTCAAGGAAACGAAAACCAAGAAAATGCTAGCCGAGAAAGGCAGGGCGGACAAAGAAATGATAATGGAGGCCAAAACTTTGCACCTCAGCCTAGGCATGGGGCTCACTCGGCAGGAGGAGGAAAACCAGCTCCGAATCCCCCACCATCCCAACCCAAAGAAGACAGCAAAGTGCGGGAAAAGCAGTGCAGCAACCTGCAGACCCAAATGCCAATAGGTATAATGATGGTTACTCGGCAATGGTGAATGACGGATACGAAATGCCGGATCACGTGTACCAAGCAATGGGATCAAGATTAGGAGGCAGAAATCTCCAACCAGATGACGCAAGGCTACAACTTGACCGAATAAAAATGGCGGACCTTGTCGAGTCTCAAGGCCCACAGGGACCACCATGTTTTGGCCTGAGAATCATGAGAGAGCCGCCAGTGCCCAACTTTCATCTAGCAAGAGGAACAAAAACATATGATGGAAGAACCTAGCCAGAGGATTGGCTTATTGATTACGGAACTACGGTAAAAATTGCGCAAGGTAATCTGAGATGGGCAGTGAGGTACATGCCGCAGATGCTAGAAGGACCGGCACGGGTCTGGTTGAACAATTTACCACCCGAAAGCATCAACAGCTGGATTGATTTCCACGAAGCTTTTGTGAACAATTTTACAAGCAACTACAAGAGGCCGAATCTCCCACAGCAGCTGGCTATGTGTAAACAGAGGCCAAATGAAATAGACAGAGAGTTCCTCACTAGATGGTACACTATGCACAATTATTGTGAAGGATTAATCGAATCCCAGGCCATTGCATGGTTTGCACAAGGATGCAGACACGAAAGTGTGCTATGGCAGAGATTACAGAGATATATGCCGGCAAGCTTAGCTGAAACGATAAGAATTGCTGACTCATATGTGTTAGGGGATCCGACTCAGCCTCTGCTCATGTCGGCAGATGGGATCATGGAGACTTAGATCTACGATGCAGCCGGGTCACAAAGGCGCCATGAAAGAAGTGAGTACAGGAGCAAAATATGAGATGAGAGGTCGGATTATAGGTACGGTTCAGCTCAAGTCGCAGCAGTAAATCAAGATCATCCTGATGCTGGAAGCATCCAACGTCAGAGGACAAGTGGGCAACAGTAGTGGGTACCAAAGAATGATGGAAAAAGGCATATGAACAGAGAAAACCATATCAGGAAAGGCAAAAGTACACTTATGAGATGATGTTGGACCAACCTTGCAAGTTTCACACACCGAGTCCAAGTAAGCCGGCAAATCACACAACTAGACAATGCACTTGGTTCCAGAAGGGTGACAGATTAGACCCGCCAACTCAGCAGCTACCACCACCTCCCCCACCACCACTTACAGGAGGAAATGCTCAAGTTGTTGGAACTGAGCACAGATAAGAGAACCGACAGCCGAGATATCATAACCGGGAAAGAAGAAATTGTCCATCAAGTGCATGACCCAAGGAATGATGGCACTCATGTCGTCCATGGGACCAGAAACGAGTACAGAGAGCATCACCAGAGCTATGTCGTGTTTGTCACAGAGCCAACTGACAAGAAAAGTCAACAGAGACGGATGATGGAAGTAAATGCCACAATGCCAGTGATACCAAAGTACATGCATTGGTCTGAGCAGGAGATAACGTGGAGCATAAAGGATCACCCCAGGATCATGCCGACACCAGGAGGATATGCTCTAGTACTGTATCCAAGTTTCATGTGCCCAGATATCAATGTGAAGTTCTCCAAGGTACTGATAGATGATGGCAGTAGCATCAACATCATGTACAAGGATACTATGCTCAAGTTGGGCATCACCATGAACATGCTAGAGCCGACTAAGACAACTTTTCATGGCATTGTGCCAGGATTGTCATGTGAGCCAATTGGGAAGATCTGGGTTGACGTCTTATTCGGCAATAGGGAGAATTGTTGCACTGAAGCCATAGAGTTTGAGGTGGTAGACCTCGTCGGCTCGTATCATGCGTTACTCGGCAGGCCAGCTATGGCAAAGTTTATGGCCACTCCCCACATTGCTTATCTAAAGATGAAGCAGCCAGGTCCATGTGGAGTTATAACAGTTGAGGGTGACTACAAGCGATCCATCACATGCGCCTCAGCCGGATCTTCGCTGGCCGAGTCACTGGTAATAGCACAGGAAAAGCAGCAAATCATGGAGGTTGTAGCATTGGCTAAGGCGGCACAGATGTCCATGCCGGCACTCACCAACCCGCACGATAGTGTGTCGTTCCAAGCTACCAAGGAGACCAAAAAGATACAGATTGATGAGGCTTTCCCGGAGCGCATAGTGACTATTGGCGCCGGGTTATCTGACAAATAGGAAATCAAGCTCACCAGCTTCCTCTTTGAGAATCGGGATATCTTTGCATGGTCCACACAGGATTTGAAAGGAGTTCCGAGGGAGTTGGCTGAGCACTCTCTACATGTAAGGCCAGATGCCAAGCCGGTGAAGCAACCCCTCCACCGCTTCGCCAGAGATAGGAGGAAAGTAATAGCTGCCGAGATAGCCAGGCTCTTGGCTGCCGGGTTTATCATGGAAGTACTGCATCCAGATTGGTTGTCGAATCCAGTCCTGGTCAAGAAGAAAAAGGATGACCCAAACGTGGCAGTGGTGTGGTGCATGTGTATTGACTACACGAACCTCAATAAGGCGTGTCCAAAAGATCCATTTCCACTGCCACGGATCGATCAAGTCATTGACTCTACTGCCGGGTGTGAGTTGTTGTCATTTGTGGATGCGTATTCTGGTTTCCATCAGATACCACTGAATCCGAGTGATCAAATAAAGACAGCTTTTATCACCCCGTATGGGGCTTATTGCTATTGTACTATGTCGTTCGGGTTAAGAAATGCAGGTGCAACGTATCAAAGATGCATGCAAAATTGTTTGCAAGATCAGCTTGAAAAAAATGTTCAAGTGTATGTCGATGATGTGGTAATAAAAACCAAACAAATTCATACCCTAATTGAGGACTTGCGTCAAACATTCAAAAACTTAAGAAGATTCTGGATGAAACTTAACCCGTAAAAATGCATCTTTGGTGTCCCGGTTGGCAAATTACTCGGATTCCTTGTATCCAGCCGAGGAATTGAAGCTAACCCGACAAATATCAGGGCCATCAAAAGAATGAAATTGCCGAAAACCCTCAATGATGTCCAGAAGTTCACAGGGTGCTTGGCCTGTTGAGAAGGTTTGTAAGTTGGCTAGGCAAAAAATCCTTACCATTATACCAACTAATGAAAAAATCAGATAAATTTACATGGACACAGCAAGCTGATAACGCTTTCCATGAACTTAAAAAGATGTTGGCAAAAGCACCAATATTAGCCTCACCACTATCCAAAGAGCCAATGTTGCTCTATGTCGTAGCAACCAATCGAGTTGTCAGTGCGGTAATTATGGTAGAGCGCGAAGAAGAGGGCAAATCAGTCCAAAGACCAGTTTATTACTTGAGCGAAGTGCTCTCCACATCGAAACAAAACTACCCTCACTATCAAAAAATGACATATGGGGTATATATGGCAGCAAAGAAGCTGAAGCACTATTTTCAAGAACACCCAATCCAGGTAATATGTGAGGCACCTATCTCGGACATATTGGGAAGTAAAGATGCCAGCGGACGAGTGACAAAATGGGCCTAGCACCATATATTCCACAATACGATAGGCGAGATGCAATTAAATCTCAAGCTATGGCAGATTTTTGTGTGGATTGAATGGAAATGCAGTACGAGCCGCCATTTCCAGACCCGAATTACTGGAAAATACACTTTGACGGGTCCAAGACAAAAATGGTTCCGGGTGCCGGGATAGTTCTTACTTCACCAAAGAAGGACCAGCTCAAATATGTGTTGAAAATCCACTCCGCTGCATCCAACAATGTTGTCGAATATAAAGCACTTGTCCATGGGATAAAAGTGTCTAAAGAGATTGGCATCTAGGCACTAGGACGCAATGGATGCAAATATGGCACTCTATCGTTTCCATGTGCAACAGATATTGGGATACTTTGATGGATGTGAATTTCATCACATACCCAGAGCATAAAATGAGGCAGCTGATGTGTTATCCAAGTTAGGCTCATATCAACAAGCAATCCTGCCAGGAGTAGCATTGGAACATCTCAGAAAGCCATCAATCAATCCGTCACCCGAATCCGAGTCAATCTTCATCCCGGCAAGCCAGGAGTCGGATGCTATACCAATGGACATTGACACAGGGGCAGTTTCGAGTAACCCAGGGACTGTTCCACCTAACCCGGGGACTGCCGAATCACACTCGGGGACTACTCAGGTTATGTCGTCTAAAACTATGTTGGCTGAGCCAATGGAAATTGATGGAGAAACAGATCCAACACTAGTGATACCAATTTGGGCACAACCAATATTCAACTATTTGAAGTATGGAACTTTGCATGATGATGAGATATTGGCAAGACAAACAGAAAGAAGAGCAAAAGCATACACCATAATTAATAAGGAGCTGTACAAGAGAAGTGTGACAAGTGTGTTACAACGTTGTATTAGCTCAAAGCAAGGCCAAGAGATACTGTTGGATATTCACCAAGGAGAATGTGGGCATCATGCCTCGTCAAGAGCATTGGTAGCCAAAGCATTCCGACATGGATTCTATTGGCCAAGTGCACTAGTGGAAGCACAAGATCTAGTGAGAAAATGCAATGGATGTCAATGGTACGCAGCAAAATCACATTTGCCTGCATCAGAGCTAAAGACTATACCAATCACTTGGGCATTTGTGGTATGGTGCCTAGATATGGTGGGAACATTCAAACCAGCACGGGCGGCATGACCCACATACTAGTCATGGTTGACAAGTTCACGAAATGGATAGAAGTGAAGCCCATCAAAAAACTTGATGAAAAAATAGCTATCACATTCTTAAAGGATATAATCCTAATATATGGTCATCCACATAGCGTGATCACAGAAAATGGCACAAACTTTGCCGAAGGGTCTTTTGCTCGATTTTGCAGGGAAAGTCAAATAAGACTCGATGTAGCGTCAGTCGCTCACCCAGAATCCAATGGGCAAGTTGAACAAGCTAATGGCTTAGTTCTATCCGGGATGAAACCTCGGCTAATGGAACCACTCTAGAGATCACCTAGTTGTTGGATAGAGGAATTACCCTTAGAGCTATGGAGCTTAAGAATAACTCTGAATCGGTCAACAAGCTATACGCCGTTCTTCCTTGTGTATGGGGCAGAAGCAGTTTTGCCTGCTGACATAGAACATGACTCGCCAAGAGTAAGGAAATACTCGGAATCCGAGGTAAAGGAGGCTCGAGAAGATGGAGTTGATTTACTCAAGGAAGCTCGAGAACTGGAACTGTCCAGATTCGCCATATACCAACAAAACCTCTGACGCTATCATAGATGCAAAGTTCAACCTCATGTTTTCCGAGAAGGGGATTAGGTGCTCAGAATAGTGCAACACACAACTGGGATGCACAAGTTATCACCCCATGGGAGGGTCCGTTCATTGTGAGCAAAGAATTGCAAAATGATTCATATTATCTGATAGATGCTCGTGAGGCTCAAAAGAACAAGGCAGAAAGGTCGGTGATGAAACCAAAAGGCCATGGAATATGGCATTGCTTCATACTTTCTATACATAGGGAAAGCAATGTATGTATCTCTCAAACTCTCATATGTCGGACGCTTATGGCGGCTATGTGCTAATAATAAAATGACATGACTCGAAAAACTGACTCGGGGACCCCCCTCATGTTTATTGCTTTCTATTCTTATGTCGGCTGGCCCTGTTTGATACGTCGAAAACGTATCTATAATTTTTGATGCTCCATGCTTGTTTAGTGTCTACTTTGCTTTGCTTTGTCTACACTTTTAGGTGCTTTTTACATGTTTTCTGGTACTAACCTATTAACAAGTTGCAACAATGCCAGATGCCTGTTTTCTCCTGTTTTTGGTTTCAGAAAAGTTAGTAAAGAAATATTCTCGTAATTGGACGGGACAAACGCCAAAGTCAATTACTTACCGTGGGGAACAAGAAGTCTAGAGGGGAGACGAGGAAGCGTGCCAGGGAGGCCAAACCCCCCAGGCGTGACCAGGGGTGGGCCCACGCCTGGGTAGGGTTTGACCCCCCTGGTCGCCTCCTCGACCTTCCCCTTCGCCTATAAGAAGCCCCCGATGTAGAAACCCTAAGAACCTGATCAAATATCCACAAAACCATCTGTAGCCGCCACCACCATCATCCCTAGATCGGGGGGATCTGAAGTTCTTCCCGACACCCTGCCGGAGGGGAGATCATCCCGGAGGCCTTCTCTCCGGTATGATGAGTGAGTATTTCCACCTTGGACTATGGGTCCATGTAGTAGCTAGATGGTTGTGTCTCCTCCTTTGTGCTTTCATGTATAGATCTTGTGAGCTCCGTTCATGATCAAGATCTAATCTATTTGAATCATGCATGTTGTGTTTGCGGGGATCCGATGGATATTGAGATTATTATGTTGGTTTGATTAATGGTTTTGTCTTTATGATTCTATCATGTCTGTGTTGTTTGTGATCTTGCATCCTCTCCGTTGTTAGTAGCTATCTTGGCCAAGTAGTTGCTAGTGACTCCAAGAGGGGGTATTTATGCTCGATAGTGGGTTCATGCCTCTAGTTTCCAAGGGAAGTGACAATAATCTCTTCGGTTGTAGATGTGATGTTGCTACTAGGGATAAAACAATGGTCTCTTGTTCATGGAACATGTGGACTATTTACCTTACACATTTGCTTAAAGCAGTTGTCTGTTGCTTGCAACTTAATACTAGAAGGGGGTTCGGATGATAACCTGAAGGTGGACTTCTAGTCATAGATGCAGTTGGATGGTGGTCTATGTATCTTGTTGTATTGCCCAATCGAATCTCATAGGATCTTTCTGACTAGTAATTGCATTGTTATGCCTTGCTCAGTTCCTGTCAATTGCCCTGCTGTAATTTGTTTACCCTTCATGCCATGTTGTTTATCTAAGGAGAGCATCTCTAGTGAACTATGGACCCCGGTCCAATATTTACCATTGATACATCTTCCACTGTTACTTGTTTACTTGCGGCAAACCATTACCTTCCACACCATATGTTTAATCCTTTTTACAACAAACCGATGAGCTTGACAACCTCACTGATTCGTTGGGACAAAGTCTTGAGTTTGTGTTGTGCAGGTCTCCGTGTTGCCTGCAATACCTGCGTGATGTTTCCTTCCTCCTTATGGTTCGATAACCTCGGTCTCAACTGAGGGAAAACTTGTTGCTTGCTCTTCACACCCTACGCTTGGGGTTACCAACGAAGTGCCACGTCGAGCATCATCAAGGCTTTTCTGGCCCCGTTGCGGAGGAGTCTAAGGACGTCTTCACAAGGGGAGTCCTTCACTTCCTTTCTCTTTACTTTGTTTTTAGTTTGCTTTCTTTCTTCTGCTTGGTTTTGTTTACCTCTTTTCAAAAAACCCAAAAAAATTAGTCTAGTTTGGTTTGCTTCCTTTATTCAAAAACACAAAAAAATTAGTTCCTGCTCTAGCTGCTGCTGCTGTTTTTGGCTTGCCCACCTTCGCCAAAATGAACTCTGCTGAGAACACCAAGTTGTGTGACTTCACTAGCACCAACAACAATGATTTCCTAAGCACTCCTATTGCTCCACCTGCTCCTGGTGCTACCTTTTATGAAATTAAGCCTGCTTTGTTGAATCTTGTGATGAGAGAGCAATTTTCTGGTGCTGGTTCTGATGATCCTGCTGCCCATATCAATAGCTTTGTTGAACTTTGTGAGATGCAAAAGTATAAGGATGTAGATGGAGATATTATTAAGCTCAAGCTTTTTCCTTTCTCCTTGAGGGAAAAAGCTAAAGAATGGTTGCTTTCTTTGCCTAAAAATAGTATTGATTCTTGGACTAAGTGCAAAGATGCTTTTATTGGAAAGTACTATCCTCCTGCTAAGATTATATCTATGAGAAGCGACATTATGAAAATTAAACAACTTGATAGTGAAATTGTTGCTCCAGCTTGGGAAAGAATGAAATCTTTGGTTAAAAATTTCCCTACTCATGGACTCACTGCTTGGATGATTATCCAGACTTGTTATGCAGGTTTGAACTTCTCCTCAAGAAATCTGTTAGATTCAGCTGCTGGAGGTACCTTTATGGGCCTCACTTTGGGTGCTGCAACAAGGCTCCTTGATAATATGATGGTTAACTACTCTGAATGGCATGTTGAGAGAGCTCCACATGGTAAGAAGGTAAATTTTGTTGAGGAAACTTCCTCTTTGAGTGAAAAGATTGATGTTATTATGGCTATGCTTGTTAATGGGAAAGCTCCTTTAGATCCTAATAGTGTTCCCTTAGCCTCTTTGGTTGCTCAAGAAGATCAAGTTGATGTGAACTTCATTAGAAATAATAATTTTGGCAACAATACTTATGGTAATTATAGGCCTTATCCTCCTAGTGGAAATGTTTATCATGGTAGATCTTGAATGCCTAGTGAAGAAAGGATTCTAGAAGTAGAGAGATCCACTAAGAATTTTATGTAGATGCAATATGAGCAAAATAAGATTTTCACTAAAACTATGGAGGAACAGTCTATTATCTTGAGAAACATTAGCCATCAGCTTGAGAATCTGAATAGAGAAATTCCTAGTTTATAGTCAAAAATTTTGAGTGCTAATAAAAATATATCCTCTTTGTCCGAAGCTCATTCTTCCTTGATTAATAAAATGGCTGCTAAACCTGAAACTATGGAAAACACCTTTGCTACTGCTCATGCCATACAAGTTACTTTTGATGAAAATGTTAGGTTGTTAGCTCAACTTCATGCTAAGTGGTAAAGGGAAGCTGAAATTGATAGAAACAATAGTGTGTGCACCATCACCACTAAACCACAAGTAGTCCCTATTCTTCCTCCTACTATGCCTAAGCCTACTGAGCCTACTACTAGTGATGCTAAGTTTGACTTTGATATTGATGGTTGCAATGTTTCTGAAGTGATTATGTTCTTGCAAAAGCTTGCTAGAAGTCCTGATGCTAGTGATATGCATGTTGCCTTTACCAAACACATTACAAATTCTCTTGTTAAGATTAAGGAAGAGAAGCTAAAACACAAAGCTCTATTCCTAGGAAAGTATAAGATAGTTGGGAACCCATTATTAATATGCAAGTGAATGACTTTGATCTCAAAGCTTCATGTGATCTTGGTTCTAGTGTCTCTATTATGCCTAGGAAAATTTATGAAATGCTTGATTTTCCACCATTGGAAGATTGTTATTTAGATGTCCCACTCAATGATAATGCTAAGAAGAAACTCATGGGGAGTATTAATGATGTTCTCATTATGGTTAACAATGCTTATGTCCCTGTTGATTTTTATGTTTTGGAAGTTGAATACAATGCTTCTTGCCCTATTACTTTGGGAAGACCTTTTCTTAGAATAGTTGGTGCTATCATTGATATGAAAGAAGGCACCATTAAATATCATTTTCCATTCAAGAAAGGTATTGAACACTTCCATACGAGAAGAGAGATGTTGCTTTTTGCTCCTCTTTTGAAAGCAAGATTTGATGTTAATGCTTCTTCATTTGAAAATACTTGATTCTTTTTGCTTCTTGTGCCTAACTTAAAGGCGTTAAAGAAAAGTACTTGTTGGGAGATAACCCAAGAGTTTCCTTGAGTCTTCGAAGTTATTACTTCAGTAATGACCTCTCTTATCCTTTTTGTTTGCTTTTTGTGCCAAGAATGACCTCTAACGAGAGGGAAGTAAGATTTGGGGAGTTGCTGTCCTGAAACAGATTTCTGTCCTCCACCAAAAACATTCGTGCGGAGGCTCTGTAACTCGAATTGAGCTCAAAATTTTCAAATAAATCTTCCAGTATGTTAGCTAACTTTCTTTAGTTCAACAGGTTTTGATTTGAGCAACAGAAGATGTTCTAAAAAATCGGTTTCTACCCGCTGGTCTGTTTTGACAAACTTCTGCCATTATTTGCATTTGCTTCTTATTGATTCCTTTTTTAGTTTTATTTAGGTGAATTGAGCATTTTTAAGGATTTACTACAGTAGATTGTGTTTTTAGTGAAAAGCCTTGTTGTTCCAAAGCTTTTCCAGAGGTCTAATATCTTTTGAATACACTAATGTTGCTAATGAAGATTGTGTGAAGTTTTGTATGAAAGAAAAAATTTAGGTGTAGAGAGAGGATGATGCAATAAGATGAAGAATGGACAAAATCTCAAGCTTGGGGATGCCACCATGGTGTCACCCCAAGAAATATCCAAGAGGTACAAGCGTCAAAGCTTGGGGATGCCCAAGGCATCCCCTTCTTCATCAATAAAAAGCTCAGGTCTGTCTAGACACTTCGTTTTTATTGTTTCATGCACAGTTGTGTTGTTCTTGGAGCGTCTTAGTTTTCATTTGCTTTGCTTAGTTTGTTTATTTTGCTTGAGTAGTTTGGACCCCCGTTCTCGCTGTGTTGTTTTGCAAATAAGTTGCTTGGTGTTGGAAAGGAGTAGTAAGTTCTTGCTTGTAAGTGCGAGAGGAGCTTGCATTGACTTTAGCATTATGCTTAGTGATTATTGCTGTAGCATGTCTTGTTCCAAACAATTGGGATTGCTTAGTGTGCCTTGAAAAAACTATGCATTGTTTTAGCATGCAAATGCATAGTATTGTGGTTTTCTCCTTTGATGCTTTGCTTGGGTTGACTTGGCACATGCTCACACCATGTTATGACTATGACAAGTCACCATTAGCCTCTATGATCATTTAGCCCTTGACTTGTAGTACCACTCTATGCTTTGATTAGTAATGCTTTGTTGCACTACATGATTATGGCCATTATACTCTCTTAGTTGGTTGCTCCCGGTCTTTTGCTAGCCTCCACTTGTATGAGTAAGCTCTACTCATGCTTCCAACTCCCAAGAAACCAAGTTTTTCCAAAGTATCCACTATAAACTCCTATGCATGGTGTGTTACACCATTCCAAGTATATTCTTGTTTTCAACTATCTTCCAATTAAAAACTATTTTGTGATGTGAAAAATTAGTGATTAAAGCCCTCACGAACTTGATGGCACACTTTATATTCTTGGCCCCTAATAAACTTGAACCATTGTGACAAATTTGTTATATATGCTTGCACTTATACGTTGGAATTAGCAGAATCTTGCTATCACGGGGAACGTTTTCAACATTGCACTTGTACTTTGCACTCAGCTGATATCATACTCTTTTGTCTATGGATGTCACCGGTGTGAAATAAAGAGGTAACTTGTAAGTCCATGGAGTTTGTATCATGTGTTAGAGAAACGACTGGGCCGCTAGCCTAAGCCATGCCTAATCATGGTGGAAACTTGCAGCATCACCATAGTGACATCTATGAAGCATTCTTCTTATAAAAAAGAGACACATTGAGAAAAGAGGAAAGAGAGAAAAAAACACCATATTCCCATGGTTAATAAGAAGATTGCTCAGATGCTCATTGTCTGCTTACCTTGTCATTTTGGTTATGGGATAGCTCCTGTACCATGTGCAAGGGGTACCCCGTTGGCGGTTCTCAATGATATGCAAATACTTACAATGACAAGAACTTACCTATGCCCAAAGTTCAGTATGCATGAGGTGTGGCCCTCGTATTCAAGGGACTTGAGATTGCCAACTTATACTTTGTCAAGCATATACTCCATCTTTGCCACTTTAACCTTAACCACTTCAAGATGCTTATGATAGGGGCAATGAGGGCCGAAAGCTAACAAGTACCATAATTTTTGGAAGATCTTTTTGAAACTTGTAATCCCTGCTTCCTTTACAAAAAGGCCTTTTCTTCCACCACTATTGAGTCTCCACCTTCTACCTTTAGGCACCATTAAGAGAGCATAGTTGTCATTCTGTATGCAGTGTTCTAAAGCTTATTGATTGATGCATATTGTGATATTACTTGTTCTTGTGCTATTTTTTCTAGTCACCCTTGTGAACTTTGAAGGTGTCCTATGCATCTATATTGCTACTCTATGAGGGACAAGCTGATTACCACTATGCTATGTTTTCTGTATGTGAAACAAACAAAGTTTTTTCAATACATGTTATTCATGATCTTTGTTTGTAGCTTGTCATGTTGCATGCATAGTTACTATGTCCTATTGTTAGAACTCCATCTTTCATGCACATGTTTAGAGTTCTTTGATCCCAGCTTTCAATGCTTGCAAATGGTTGGATCTTTATTGTGAGGGTACTTGTCACCTAAAAAATTATTATTTTTATCACTTACCTACTCGAGGACGAGCAAGAGTTAAGCTTGGGGATGCTGATATGTCAGAAACGTATCTATAATTTTTGATGCTCCATGCTTGTTTAGTATCTACTTTGCTTTGCTTTGTCTACACTTTGAGGTGCTTTTTACATGTTTTCTGGTACTAACCTATTAACAAGTTGCAACAGTGCCAGATGCATGTTTCTGCTGTTTTTGATTTCAAAAAAGTTAGTAAAGAAATATTCTCGGAATTGGATGGGACAAACGCCAAAGTCAATTACTTTCCGTGGGGAACAAGAAGTCTAGAGGGGAGACGAGGAAGCGTGCCAGGGCGGCCACCCCCTAAGGCACGACCAGGGGTGGGCCCGCGCCTAGGTAGGGTTTGACCCCCCTAGTCTCCTCCTCGGCCTCCCCCTTCGCTTATAAGAAGCCCCGATGCAGAAACCCTAAGAACACGATCAAATCTCCACAAAACCGTCTGTAGCCACCGCCTCCATCGTCCCTAGATCGGGGGGATCTGAAGTTCTTCCTGGCATCCTGCCGGGATGGAGATAATCCCGGAGGCCTTCTCTCCGGTATGATGCATGAGTAGTTCCACCTTGGACTATGGGTCCATGTAGTAGCTAGATGGTTGTATCTCCTCCCTTGTGCTTTCATGTATAGATCTTGTGGGCTCCGTTCATGATCAAGATCTAATCTATTTGTAATTATGCATGTTGTGTTTGCTAGGATTCGATGGATATTGAGATTATTATGTTTGTTTGCTTAATGGTTTTGTCTTTATGATTCTATCATCTCTATGTTATTTGTGATCTTGCATGATCTCTGTTGTTAGTAGCTATCTTGGCCAAGTAGTTGCTAGTGACTCCAAGAGTGGGTATTTATGCTCGATAGTGGGTGCATGCCTCTAGTTTCCAAGGGAAGTGACAATAATCACTTCGGTAGTAGATGTGTTGTTGCTACTAGGGAGAAAACAACGGTCTCTTGTTCATGGAACATGTGGACTGTTTATCTTACACACTTTGCTTAAAGCAGTTGTCTGTTGCTTGAAACTTAATACTGGAGGGGGTTCGGATGATAACCTGAAGGTGGACTTCTAGTCATAGATTCAGTTGGATGGCGGTCTATGTATCTTGTTGTATTGCCCAATTGAATCTCATAGGATCTTTTTGACTAGTAATTGCATTGTTATGCCTTGCTCAGTTCCTGTCAATTGCCCTGCTGTAATTTGTTTACCCTTCATGCCATGTTTTTTATCTAAGGAGAGCACCTCTAGTGAACTATGGACCCCGGTCCAATCTTTACCATTGATACATCTTCCACTGTTACTTGTTTACTTGCTGCAAACCATTACCTTCCACACCATACGTTTAATCCTTTGTTACAGCAAACCGGTGAGCTTGACAACTGCGGTAACCCAGCATACCACTGCATGATGTAGTACACTATAGTCGTTGACATAACACCAATGAAACACCGTTCACGGGTATTACATCCCTCATAGTGGTACAACAGAAACACAGCAGGTCCAAGACATGACTATAGGTTACAACTCGACTCTTTACAAAATATCCAGAGAACACTCTAGGTTAAATAGAGAGAAAGGAACTTCTTACAAAGAAGAATCAAAAATATTCAACTCAAATCTATCATACTTATAAAACTAGTATTTGAACTACTGGGCTTGCATTGCTGCTATTGCAATACTCTACAGAATTAGGTTCTATGGCTAGAGATTATATTTCTATCTAATCAGCAACTTCGTATTCACTTTAGTTGATGTATATGCTGACTTCCTTTACTTTATTGAAGATCTTGAGCTTTTGATGATGATTCCTGGAGCATAACTTGATGTAGACGTCGTCTTAATAGCTTTAGAATCTAGCAAGGGTTAAGAAGATACGTTGAGTACGAGCATACTCAGCAAGTTCACTTGAAAAGGAGAGTTTGATGCACTATATCTACAACCACAGACCAGAGGTCGTAGGCAATGCAAGTTTTCGTGAACATTTCTTCAAAGGTTGCTTTTATTCTAACAAGCTATGTCTGCCAGCCTTCACGGGTTTACCAGAACTTTCATGGAGTTCCTTTCCCGCCGCGTTCGCAGCTCCTTCCCGGAACAGGGAGTAACAAGTTATAGTTCTTACACTCTGCAGATGTGCGTTATTTTACCCATGAGAGATCAAATCCTTGTTGCACAACCGGGCGATCTTTCCCATCCACACTTCCTATGGTGTGGGTCCCAGTAGATGATCCAAGCCAATCACTGTCCTTCTCTATGACCCCGCATACACCGCAATTGTTGTATGCCCAAACTCAAGGTAGACCTTTCCCGTATAAAACAGCTATACCTTAGTTGGATACACACAAAAACCATTAACACTATAAATCTGTCTTTTGTAAGCCCAGATCCACGGTAGACCTTTCCCCGTATAAAATGGCTATACCCATGATCTGCAACTTACAAACGCCCAGAAAAGTGTCCAATGCATGCGAAAGGGAGCCGATACAGCTGACTTCTCCGTCCCATTCCAAATCGCATGGTTAACGCTAACATACAGCGCAAGAATCACTGGCGACATTGGTTGTTAAGTCCTAGATAATATGTTCCTTTACTACCGGAACTTTCATAGTAGGTTATTACCTCTTGGTAAATAACCTATAATCAAATTATTATGAAAATAGTATTTTTGACCTTTTTGAAATGCAGGTGATGACAACACTGGATTTGCAACATACTTCACAAAAAATAATCAAAGGACATGAGCAAGTGTGAACTTGCCTTTTGTGATTGCAAGATTATGCACTCATGGTCTTCAAGACAATATAAGATCCAATATCTGAAATCAGCATCATTGGTCCAGTAAGGACTAATCTTTAAAGAAGCAAGATGCTATTATGCATAAGTAATGTAATGCAATTGATAAATGCGAATCCCGGGGATAACGTTGATCTAGGGTTTGGAAACTAGAAATGGTTCCTGTTAGAATGTGTTGTCCTTTTAGATAAGTTTCATATTTGTGCTTCTTATTAAGGCTTGTGATTGTGTGTGAAACAACATGTAATTATAATATCATAAAATAATGAGATACACACAAATGTGAAATGCTACTCAAGATTGCTTATACTATAATTGTTTATCTTCAAAATTTTACTTTACAAGTAATGTCACTTATAAAGAACTTAAGTGTTATCAATCCCAAGTATACAAGTAAAGTATAAAGTAGTGTGATTATGATTAATTGTCATATGTTGACTGAAATGGCAAAACGAATAACTTTTGAAGAAAAGATTTCTTTATTAAGGTTTAAACAATTCTGATAGTTTTTACAATATGGTTGATAGAATATGATTGATATTGTTTATGCTTGATTGAATAGTTTGGACTTGAGATGCTTATAACTTAATTATAATAGACCAAAGTTAACTATAAAAGACATAACAAAGTCTTTAGCATAGTATTTGAAGTATTGTAGACTAAAGTTAACTTTAAAGACATAGATGGTTTTAAGGTATATTGCTTATGTTATTTGTTCCCTGTGTACTTTATAATGTTTCCTTAAAGTTACTTAAGAATGGTTATACTTTTATTTGGTGTAGTGGTTTCTTGATTTTATAATGGAATATAATCATTTATCTTTTTGTGAATGAATGGTTATAATTGGTAATCAGGGAAATAACATTACTTAACTACTTATGGTTTCACTATAGGGTTTTGATTTGTTTATAAACTTGTGGTTGAATGATAACCCAATAAGATTATATTTAAAATGTTTTGAACCATTTTGACTTCATATTATCAATTTTTAAGACTAATAATATTTATTAGACTCAATTGGCTAATTTTAGAAATATTAGAAAATTTTATTTACCCTTATATGATTATTAACTAAGGAATTAAGTTTAAATTCAAGTTGTTAAAGTGTTTTAAATTTTTATTTACCTCAAACGTGGAATATTATATTTTTAACATGTAGGTATTATTTTTGTGATCATTTTGGTATATTGCACTTATTTTTGTGATTTATAAATAATAAGATATGATTTTTATAAGATTTACTATTTTATAAACACTTAATAAATAATAAATATTTAATTAAGTGAAACAATAATGCATGATTATAATTTTAAATTATTGTTCTTATTTTTCTAAGATTTTTGGTATTTTATTTATATTTTTAACATTCACCAATATTAAAATATGAATTTTCAAAGTATTAAAACTTATAAACTCTTTATTAAATAATAATTATTTAAATTGTTGGCATAATAAAGTTTAATAATAGTTTTAAGCTATAGATTTTATTTTTCTAAACATTTTCGTATATTACATATATTTTTCTGGATTATAAAACAAAAGTTATTAATTTAACAAGTTTTAATCATTTTATTACATTTCAGGAAATATTTATATTTGATCTTATAATGTTTTATCTATTTCCAAAACAGGAAATACTTTTGATATCGAGCCTAAACCTACCCAAGGTCACTGACCGGTGGGGTCAGTAGCACGTCATGCGCCACATGTGCAAAGACTGGGTAAAATTAGTTGACCAGTTGACTTCACGCAAGCATGACGTCACTATGACGTCATCCCGCCGGTGATGATCGGGTGGCAAACAGCGGCGGCGATCTACCAAGGTTTTGCAAACACGGTCATTGCTGTTCGAAAGAGCACACATCAGGGAACCTATTAGCAGCGGCGCTGCTCCTATTTGGTCGCCAGAATGTGGTCGGCGACGAGCTTTGCGGCGGTGGACGTCGATCTACGGCGACAGAACAATAGCAGAAGCAAAAGAGGGGTTTGAGAGGACGATAGGATTCGCTGGCTCACCACGAACGTGTAGATGTGGTCGGTGTGGACAGGGGAGGTCGGAGTCATCGGCTTCTACCGTGAAGGAGCACGACCGGAGCTTAGGAAGATGACCTCGTGGCGTCGAGTCCTGGCGCCCCTCCTCGATTCCTTTGACTAGGAGGCTCAGGGGAAGAAGGCGAAGCCGTGTGCTTGATCAATGGAGCACGGGAGGGCTCGGAGCGGCGTCAATCATCGGTGACTCAGAGCTAGGGTTTCAGGACAGAGGAATTTGTGAGAAATTGAAAGGGGAAAATGATGTGCTCGGCCTTATCCACAGCGGCTTCAACGCTTTGTAGGCACCGGGGGCGGCGACACGAATCTTGGCGCTCGCCGGCGACGAGGGTGCGGCCACCGAGCTGCTTGCAGCATCGGAAGGTCGACGACGGCGTGAGGAAGACGACGAATCGGTACGGGCTGTGTTGGGGTACTACTGAGCCGACGTGGGCCGATGTTGGGCTGCGGTAAAGTGAGCAAGTCTGCTACTGCTAATTGCTCAGAGTGGTGAATACAAGATGGGCTTCGGCCTGGTTTCGTTTGTAATGTCCTAGGATTAGTAGCCAGAAATAGAGGACACATGTGTGTGCATTGCATTCATGCATAAGAAAATCTGTAGAATTTTCGCACAAAACTAATAAAACACGAAGGGATCGGAGTTCCTCTCGTTCCGATGGTTTAATCTAACACATGAGAGTGAGTACGAAGAATTTTGACATGACTTTTACTGATTTCTTTGATCTTTGATCTAAGGGAAACAAATTTGAATTTAATAAACAATTGATATAATTCAAGAGTTTTTGAATTGAAAATTCAAATCACAAACAATTCAATAATTAAGAGAATACTATTAAGGATAATAAATATTATTATTACAAACAAAAAGTCTTATTGTTTACAAATCTCAATATATATTACAAAAGAAATAGAAATTATAAAAAGAAAGAAGACTTAACTTTATTAAATAAAATACAAACCCTTACAAGTTTCAACTAACAAAAATAAAAATGAACTTTACTACATTAATAAAAGAACACAATATTATTTACAATGTTTAAGAATAAAATAAAGTTGTAAAATAATAAACAAAGGAAATCTTAAATTACATCTTCTTGTCATTAAGGTTTTCTTCCTAATCACTTTCATTCCTGCATAATAATGAGACAAAAAGAAAACAAATAAAAGAATTGATTAGTGTTAGTTGAACTGTTAGATTGTCGATGAAATGCATTGCTGATCTCATCATTGAGTATTTCTAAAACAAAGGGACAAAGAGTAGTATCCGTTCTTATTCTCGAAATATCGCGTCAGACTGTGCATCACCGGCTGAGGGAAAATTACCACTTGGCAACACCAAAAATAAAGCTCATCCTAGGATAAGGTCAAGTCAGTCGAGTTGATCAACATGGAAAAGATCTCAGCACTGAAACCTACACCAGGACAAGGTCCAACAAGCTAGTAGCTTACACAACACATGCACAGCTCTGTGCTGTCAACACCACAAGAGAGCACCAGATAGAGAGAGAGCACAGCCGTAGCTAGCAAAACTGCACCTGCTCACATTCAACTATCCATCTCCACAACTCTAGAGTACATGGTTCAACACCAAAACCTCCACCAGCACTCTGGTTGATTGGGGAAGCCATGCAGGAGCCAGGAGGAGAGGAGATTCACTAGTTCACCTCTAAACCATCCATTCCACCACAAAACCAACATGCCTGATCCATTCAACCACTACACCAGAACTCAAGAACTCACTATTCTTGAGAACTCATCATCAGATTTACCACAGCACATCCATATCTCACCAACCAAGACATTAGCCAGATCACCATCACATCACTGGTACCATGGTTGCTTCAAGAAGCCATCCAATGGCAAGGACAAGGTGGAGAAGGCCAGGCTATAGCTGCTGTAGTGGATGAAGTAGTAGAAGGAGAGGAGCAGGATATCAAGATACATCAGCAGCTGAACTAGATCTCTATCAAGTGCAGCCTCCACACAACTACAGGTGATTATCTCCATAATCATATATAACCTCTGTTCCTATCAATTTATTTTAGAAAAGAATTTGGAAAGAAAAGGAGCTCTCAGTCCAGCATAGGAAAACTATGCTAGCCTCATCATAGAGCTTGGAAGGCAATTGTAGTATCTGTTCTTACTACAGATCCTAACCTCAGCCTTTGCATCATAGGCTAGGCCAAGCCATCAAGCAAAATACATGTTCTTATCAGTACAGAGAGATAGGATAGTAGAACACATAAAAGAATATGCAAGAGTGTACCTGCAACCTAATCCAATCAATCATCGACTAGATTTAGTCTAGGAGATTAGTTGGGGTCACTTTGTACATCCCCATACACTCCTATGTGTGAAACACATCTAGGGGATCAGATGATTAGTGGATCATCTATACCTAAGCAATAAAACCATATTAAACTACAGGCTACCAAGATACAGAAATCATCTAATAATGTTTTGTTTTTAAATTAAAAAGGGATTGATGGTCACCCAATAGTTGAACTAGGCAGAATAGTCCAACAAGTAAATTTTGAGTATCTGCATATGCTCCAATAATCAAGAAGCACTAGGAATCAACCAATCTTTAGCCAAAGATAACTAAATACTTCCAGAAATACAGTACCATATCGTATATACTTTACTTTACATTAGCTCTTGTTGAGCTAAATTGCATATATCCAACTATAAATAAACCTTTAGAACCAAAACAAAGTACATCACTCCTTGAAATGCTTAGAACTGAATTTGTCTTCAGTTAACAGTCTAGTATACGTTTAGGATCGATAGAAATAGAATCGCAGCAAGTCATTTATGCATGGGATGAATTAACCATTCCAAACCGAGGCATCACCTAGCATGTGTGTATAACATATCAATAGAACTATAATTACACAATTACTACAACTCGTAGCAGAGATCACTTAGTTTCAGCCTAGCACCGTGCATGTATATCAATTAAAATGTAGTATGACTATCTTAAACCAAAGATATCAGGGGTGAGTAATTCATCCTAGTTGGGGCCATTGGGGTTAACTTGGCCATATTTATCAAATACTAGATTGTTTGTTTCTAACACTCAACATATTGATTAGCCACCTTATGAAATTCGACACAGAAGAAATGATAAATGTAATAGAGAAAATTAAGTTGATACGGGAACTATAATATCCCAAATAGCTGTACAAGTTTACTTTACAATTTTATCAATACCAGAAAGGTATGCAAGGCTCTATACGAAAACCATAAACAGACTATTTTGCAACAGTTGGGCTGAAACTTGTTTTCATCGTCCTGGACAAACGACTAGGCCAAAATGGCTGAATGACCACTCAAAATGATCGTGAGAACGAACCCTACAAACCATGTTCTATAAGATTGCTCTAACTCGTCCATATGAACCCTTTAAAATGGATATTTTCGTTTCTGTATACTAGAAATAGCTGCAGAACGAATCTTTGACCAAATGCCACTCATGGGGCTGCTAACCCATGCCTAATCTTCACGAACTAATCTCCAATAAACAGCCAAAGGTCATATAACTGACGCAGAGGTATTTACCTGAACCGAGACGTCGTAGTCATCTCGGTCGATGCCGGGGTTGCGCAGCCACAACAACACCATCCTGCTGGCATCGAGGTGGAAGTTGACAACGTCCTCGTCACAACAGAAGAAGCTCCACAACTACAACCTCATCAAAGTTAGTCCGCAAGGAGGCGTATCGAAGCACGTCGTGGTTGCAGCCAGTACTGCCATCCCGCCGGCGTCAAGGTTGAGGTAGTCGAAGCAGACGCAGCAGCCACACCACCGCTGTGATGCCCAGGTCATATCAAACCAGGTCGCCGATGTGTGAGTGCCGCCAGTGGCATTCGCGTGGTCGAGCAGGGGCTCGAGAGGGAGGCGAGGTCCCCGAGAGGGTGCAGTAAGAGGCGGGCCTCGACCTAGAGCCGAGTAGCGGAGACGGCAGGGAACAGTAGGATCCATACCGCACCGCCATGGACAGCAGGCCGACCGGCGAACCTAGGGTTCGTCCGGGCGTGCAGGGAGGAGCATGGGAGCATGGAGGCGGCAGGTAACCGGTGGAGGAGTTCATGGCCTGGCCATGAAGGTGACCAGAGGTGCCGGAATCGATCGTCGTTGACCTTATGTACAGCGGCGACGGATCGAGGGTTCCGTGGAGAAGACGCATGCGAGAGCGGCGTGGGGTTGCGCCGGTTGGGGATTCGATGGAGAAGGAGGCGGCGGACCTTGTGTAGACGAGCGACGGCACCGGATACGGGCAGTAGGCGGCCGGAGCAGCGCCTGACGGCGGTGCATCACCGATGTGAGTAGAGAACAAATGCGTGCCTCTGTCCGTTCGTGCGTGTTTGGTTCTGAACCAAGCAGGGTGATGTGCATATATTTGGGCTTAGCCCAAAACCTGAGTACGTGTGTGTGTGTGTGTCAGTAGGCCTAAACTAATATCATTTCCATAATTAGATAACTCATATGTGTGTGTGCCACAAATCCAATTAAATATAGCCCAATTAGTTTAACAAAAGTAAAAATAATATTTTACACCTTTAAAATTAAAATAAATTCCAGGAAATATTAGAAGCTTAAGAAATTCATTTCTCAACCATTATAATACAAACAATATACCAATAGGTTCATAAGAATATGATCTAATTATTTACGAAATTATATGTTTGTGTTAAAAAAAACTTATTGTTCCCTTTATGTTGTTATAAAACTAAAGGAAATTAATAGGAACTAATTGTGTTCTTATCATGCCCACATAAAGTTTTATTTGTAAGATAATATTATCTACCTTTGGCCTTAAATAATAGAAGTATAAGTTTCTTAATAAAAAAACAAACTAATTTCTAAACTACCATTTAAAAGTAATTTAGTGACATATTCCAAAAAGGCTTTATAAATTATAAATAATCAAGAATGTTAATCTTAAATTATGATTCACCTTACTATTATCTATTTGAAAATACAGTGAGTATCTTTAAAACCAAATAAAATTCTAAAGTGTTGTAACTCATAAGTTTTGCATGCTCACAAGCTATCCATATTGTTTCTTTTTTGCTAAAACATTTCATTAAGTCAAGATGATACGAAGATATCACTACGAAGGAAGTTAAAAGTAATCATGATGAAATTAATGAGTAATCCAGAGGTTTGATTAAAACTCATAGTTGTCTTTAATAAAAGAATAGTCTTTTGCAATATCATAAAATGTTCTTAACACTGCTCAACTATTATAACGTGATTCCTCATTAAAGCAAATTGCCTATTTAAATGAAATCAATCCAAAGATGACTAAATCTTATAATAAATCACTTAAACTCAATCCATACTTAATAAAACATGGGAATCTACTTTGGGATTTATACAAATGCATAGCATTATCTATGCATAATAGCATATTTCTTTTTTAAACATTAGTCCTTACCGGACCAATGATGTTATTTCAGATATTGGAGTTTATACCGACTAGAAGACCTTGGCTACATAATCTTGTAGTAAAAAAAAGGCAAGTTCACACTTGCTCATGTACTTTGATTATTTTCTGTAAAGTATTTTGCAAATCCAATGTTGTCATCACCTGCATTTCAAAAAGGTCAGAAAACACTATTTTCATAATAATATGATTATAGGTTATGTACCATGAGGTAATAACCTACTATAAAAATTCTGGTGGTAAAGGAACATATTACCTAGGACTTAACAACCAATGTCCCTAGTGATTATTGCTCCGTATATTACGCGTTAACCATGAGATTTGGAATGGGACGAAGAAGTCAACTAGATCGGCTCCCTTTCGCATTCCAACGGATGGCCGGGCCGTTGTTGCAACTCCACTTGTAGAGGGTTGGCAGGTTATGGGTGGTATCCCTCAATGTCCACGGCTTCTGGTATCTATGAGGGTTGTACACCTTAGGCTGCTATTGGAAACAAGTTTTATCCTAGGCCCGATGTGCAATCCGTCGGGTATGCGGGTCACGGAGAAGGACAGTGATTTGCTTGGATCTTAAGGTTGGGCCTCAAACCAAGGAAGTTTGAACGGGGATATACTCCCGGTCGTGCAATAAAGCTTAAGATCTCTCATGGGTAAAGTGACGCACCTCTGCAGAGTATAAGAACTGTAACTTGTTACTCCCTGTTTCGGGAAGGAGCTACGAACGCGGCATGAAAGGAACTCCACGAAAGTTCTGGTAAACTTGTAAAGACTGACGGATATAGCTTTTCAGAATAAAAGCAACCTTTGAAGAAATGTTTACGAAAACCTGCATTGCCTACGACCTATGGTCTGTGGCTATAGATATAGTGCATCAAACAATCCTTTCTAGTGAACTTGCTGAGTACGCTCATACTCAACGTATCTTCTTAACCCTTTCTAGATTCTGAAGCCACTAAGACAACGTCTATATCAAGTTATGCTCCAGGAATCATCATCAAAAGCTCAGCTCTTCAATAAAGTAAAGGAAGTCAACATATACATCAACTAAAGTGAAGACGAAGTTGCGGATTAGATAGAAATATAATCTCTAATCTCTAACCATAGAACCTACTTTTGTAGAGTATTGCAATAGCAGCAATACAAGCCAAATAGTTAGATGCTAATCTTATTATCATAATAGTTATGAGTTGATTATTTCTGATTCTTCTTTGTAAGAAGTTTATTTATCTCTCTTTAACCTAGAGTGTTCTCTGGATCTTATGTAAAGAGTCGAGTTGTAACCTATAATCATATTTTGGACCTGCTGTGTTTCTGTTGTATCACTCTGAGGGATGTAATACTAGTGAACGATGTTTCATTGGTGTTATGTCAACGAATATAGTGTATTACATCATGAAGTGGTATGCTGGGTCACCGCACATTTCTGTTAATTTTTTTCCTTTTCTCTATCCTTTTATATATTCAGTTTTCTATGTTACAAATCCATTCCAAATTTAATCTTCACAAGGTATAAAATACCAAGGGTTTTTGTGGAATTGTTAGAATAATACAGATATTAATGATAACTAATTTTCTCTCTATATATTTTTGTATTTATAATTTTCATAATTATATGGGAGATTCTTTTATTAAATAGAACAAATAGACATTAGGGTTTTAGGATTTGTTTATGATCTTATAAAATGATTCTTATTTCTTTTTAATGGTTGCAATGATAATGGTTTTAGATAGCTAAGGATATGCAAAGAATATATCCATATTATATAGCAATCATTATATAAGATGATTTAATTAATAAGGTTCTTAAAATGGTAATTTCTATTATTCCAATTCCACTAATGGGTGAATATTGTTTTAATACTTTTTGATATGACATTAAATATACATTGATATCTAGGATTGAGATAGGAATTAGGGTTTGGAATTATAAATATTTACCATGATTTTTTAGGAGATTCAAAATAAGTGTATTATTTTGTGGATAAACCCTATGGATGAAGACATATTGCCCTCCTGTTTGTGATCAGGAATGATATTTCCTTCTACAAATAGAGAGTTATTCTTTAGAATGAATTATGAGAGAGAATTGATAATTAATTTCCAGGCACATATGATTTTAATGTTTGTAGTGACAAAGATATACTTGAGTGATTTGCTATAGGAAAATATTCCTATAAGCCATTATGGAAATAAGATGATTGATCAAACAGATGAGATAGATATTAATCTTGATTATAGATTTAGGGTTTAGTGATTACCAAGAATTCCTATCTTCCTTACTTCATAATTCTTGACTTCTAATTAAGGAATTCCTTTCCTAGATATTCTATTTTTTTAACCATCATCATGTGTTAACATGATGAGCTTTACTTCACAAGAATATTCTTATCCACCTTTTATTCTTCTAAATCCATTTATAAATCCAATGGGCTTGACACTAAAGCTTTTCATAATCTTCTCATATCCATATTTGGTTATATCAACCACTCTACTGCTGATAACCTCCAATCCAACAAGTGGTTACTTCTAACTCCATTCATACTCTTCCTTAATCATCCACCACTAATATTACTCCAGCAGATGTATATATCAAACTTTACTTCACCTCAAGCGTTTAGTATTTCCTAAGAGGAAACTACTACTTATATAATCCAATGTTGCTCTAGCATCATCTTAATCATACTATCTTGTCTCTACTTAACTCCAGTAACTAATACTCCAACCTCTCATTATATTAATGTGACCTGTCATGGCTAACCTAGAATAACATATCTATACTAGGGTTCAATCATGTTCTATCCACCAATGTCATGTATATATGATATAAGCATTCAATCTTGGTGACTAAAGCAGGATCATTATAATCCTTTGATCATTTATGGCTTAGGTTTCCAATTGGCTAATCAAGGTCTCATCAATACAACATTACAGTTGTATTATAATTATCTTCTGTTTATCTCTATTGGACTAAGAGATATTATTCATTGACTATACCTACTTGATCCAATAGGATTACTCCTGGTAACTATCTTCAGGATTCATCCTTGTAATCTTCTTTATTACCATATAATTATATATTCCAAATAACTCTTCTATCATTTTAGGAGTGAGTTAACTCCATCAATTATCACAATGATCTTATTATCTTCCAACACTCCCATCCTATAGATGATATCTAAAACTAGCATTACCACTTACCTCTTCTTACTTCTTTCTCTTAAGGACCTAAGTGAATGCTATGATATGAATAAGAGTTGATAGATCAAGATTTAATAGGTTAAGAATTGGTGATTCATTAGTTGATTATTCAACATTGATGTACAACAGATATTAGAACAAGGTTCAATAGAAATGGTAAGGCTTGATATGGGAAGAAAGATATATGGTGAATGATCTTGACTTGGTTTCTGTCCTACTCAATCTCACTAAAGAGTTAAGGTTAGGTAGTACCATGATACTCATGGTAGGAATGGATAAGAATGATATAGGTCAAGTCTTAGTTATTATATTCCTGTTACTTAAGTTATATTTAGAACTTGGTATTCATGAGTTGTGTAATGAATACTAGGACATGATTTCTTAAGGATCAAATATAAATCATTAAGTAATATGTTGTGGTTTTGTTTTATTATATTTGATCTACCCTTAGATCAAATCATGTTTACCCAAAATAAGGTTTTAACAAAGGTCCTATTGAAACTTATCGTAGTCAACTTGATGATTTACTTCAATTCCATCAAGTTGAGATAAGCTTCAATCACTTTGACAAGTTTTGTTCAAAAACGCAAAAATTATTCGGATTTTCTATGCATGAATGCAATGCACACATCTGTGTTCATCTTATTTCTAAGCTCTAATGCTAGGATGTTACAACAACCTCACTGATTCGTTGGGACAAAGTCTTGAGTTTGTGTTGTGCAGGTCTCTGCGTTGCTTGCAACACCTGTGTGACGTTTCCTTCCTCCTTCTGGTTCGATAACCTCGGTCTCAACTGAGGGAAAACTTGCTGCTTGCTCTTCACACCCTACGCTTGGGGTTACCAATGAAGTGCCACGTCGAGCATCATCATTGTTGCCTAAACTTACCTCAGATTAGTAATGTATACACGTATAAGGTCAACTCTTCGACTATGCTGTTATCCGAAAACACGGATTCATGGCAAGCAAGAGAAAAAGGCCAAGGACGGGAAAACATGAACAACAGATACACAAAGGAAAAAACGCGAGTCGACCCTATGTGTTTCTAACTAACCAATTGCAGTAAATATTGGCCTACATGTCGAATGACTCTATGTCAAGTGGCCTAGTTTCATACCCGCTAACTTAATCCTTAGAAATTTGAGACTCTAATGTCGAACGCCAAAAAAGGTAGACAAGAGCCAAATTCAGGGATAGGGAAACGCAAAAGAAACTCGGGGACTTGCCCCTGAGTAATTCACATTTAAGCAAAATAAAAGTTTAAGCCTTCACAAAGGCACACATCCAAAAGAGATGCAGTATTTCTTACATCTGCACCTGGCATACCGAGGTTCTCATGAGATTCAAGCGTTTTTTCTTAACCAGCCTAAGAGGAAGCTAGACTCGAAGGAGCATCGGCAGGCTTGGAGCTAGGCGCATCATCAGGGTCAGCCGAGTCACGTATGTCGGCTGAGGCCGCCACGTCGGACTTAGTGGCCTCGCTGTCAGAGGCATCATCTTCGGCAGTCTCGGCAGCAGGCTCGGCAGCATCAAGGAAACTGGGACCATCGCACCAAGCACGGACCAGAGCATACTCCACCATGGCATAGGCTCTCTCTTGGCACCTCTTGATGAGCTCTGGATCATGATTCCACTTGCCTTTAGCCCTAATATGCTGAAGAACATCATTATTGATGTCTTCATACCGGGAAAGCACGAAGGACAAGGCCTTATCTGCGGCAGCACGGCCAGCCGACTCACGCCATTCATCAAGCCTTTCCTAAGCAAGTAAGAGCTTAGCCGCCAGAGGTTCCACGAGTGCGGGTGAATCTTCATCCGTCCAGAGCGTCCTTAATGCATGGATTGCCGACTTAAGTAAGTCGACACAACATGACTTCAAAGTAGTCACGCGCTCTGTGAGGGCAGCCAGATGCTCGTCAATGGTGACCTCGCCGTCTGCCGGGTCACAAGACTTGGACCGCACTTTCTTCATGGCCCTCAAGGCGAACATGTTGGCCTCGGGAAAGTTCTCTGCAAGAAGAAAGAGATCATCAAAAACAATGAAAGAAATATAAAAAGTAAGATCAAGAGAACAACGAAAAGGGTAAGAACTCACTACCGATTAAAGAGTTAATCATGCCAAGCTTGGTCTGCAAGATCTTTGCCTTAGCCTGAAGTGCATCCAAGTCTTGATGAGCCGAGCCCACCACCGATTCGGCCTCCTTGAGTAGCTGATTCATCTTCTCAGCTCTAGCAGCATATTTCCCATATTTCTCGGCAAGCTCTTGGCCCAGACCCTCCAACTTGGACTTGTGCTTCTGCTCCATGTCTGCCACCTGTTGTTTAAGCCGAGTCACCTCATCTCGCTACTTCTGAAGCTCGACCTGGTGCTGACCTGCTTATTCGGAATGTATGTTTCATCAATACTGGCAAAAGTATCTCGGCACAAACGAGGTAAAAACGGAAGAATAAGGAAACACTAATGCTGGGCAGCTACAAAATTTCTAAGGAAAAGAGCATTACTTTCAGCGTGAGTGATTTGCTCGTGCAGCGTATCGATGGTGGAATGTGCAGAAGCTGTGGAAAGAATAACAAGAAGAAATCGAGATAACAAGATAAAGATGATTTGCCAGTAAGAAGCAAGCCAAGTAAGGGGATGTACCTTGGCCCTGAGTCTCATCCTTCAGGTTCCGATGAGCAGCCTCAAGTTTTTGATACTCCCATAGCAGAGCTTGGTGTATCTTGGTATGCTCATTGTGCGTGAGCTACAGAAAAGAAAAATGATCAGAAAGTGCTCAGTAGGTCAAGTGATTCTATCCCGACAGAAAGTAAAAATAGATGCATTAAGTTTTGAGCTTATAGCTGAGTAACTGCGTTACTCGGTAGTAACCTCGGGGACTAGGGAATATATGAATATGAAAATACTCAGAACACAAAATAGTAAGGTAATCGCGTACCTCATTCACCCGGTCTACTTGCGCCATAAGCGCAATGGCTTGCTGAGTCATCTCGGACACGGTCTTGGGACCCAGCTGCAACTGCTGGCCAGAACCAGAACGAGCACCCGAGCTCACCTCTTGATCATCGGCAGCGTTCCAATCCAGAGCAAAGCGCTCAGTAGAACCAAGGCTATGCCCGCTCAGTGTTCGGGTAAGGACTTGCCCCCTTTTCAAGGTGTCTCCTACTCCGGCATAGGTAGCAGCAGAGCTAGCATGCAGGGGTCTGGCTCCAGGAACACCGACGGATCCGGCAGCACCAGATCTACCCAACTGACCCACCGAAGCAGGTGTCTTTGTTATTGAGGTTGGCTTGATCTGCGAAGCGGAGCCAGGAGAAAAGACCATGGTTTGTTGCTTAGGACCTGATGGCTTGACAGGCGCAGTCCGGGTCTGGCCTTTGGTTGCAGGGGCTGAATTAGCAGGTCTGGTGCTGGGTGGTTGAGACAGGAGATCCAAGTGAGCAGGCTCAACAGCAGGTTGGGGAGAAGAAGCTGGTTTCACTGGTTGATCACGAACTGGGAGAGATGCACTAGGCACATTCTGGGTGGACTCGACGCCAATGTTGCTGGCGCCGAGTCCCAAGTCTATAGTTACAGAGGCAATAGGAGATGCTAGCCGAGTACCCTCCGCCGAGTGCGCTGCCGGGTCAGCCTTAGGCTGAGGCTTGGAAGCCTCAACCGTGGGGGCAGAGACCTGAATAGGGATCTACGAATCTGGAGTGGCACGGGGAGGAGAGACTGGCTTCGAGATAGAGGAGGCCATGTAAGAAGCTAATTGATTTGCTGACAAGGCAGCGCTAAAAATAAAAGCATAAACCTGTAAGGAAAGAACCAGAGAAAGGAAAATATAAGGTAACAGGTAGCGAAAGTTACCCGAAAATGGTGGGGTCCCGCGGTATGCGTCGACCTACCCGACGAGTAGTATTGCGGGGTTGAGAAGAAGTGGTCTCGGCGTCCGCGGCGGTTTCAACCCGGCGCTTCTTGGAAGGCTGAGTACTAGAGGAGGCCCCACGCCGCTTACCCGGTAGCAAGGGGAGGATCCTCGTGTACGTGGCCAGCTGCATCAGTAAATGCAAAACTCAATGGGATAAGCCAAAAGATTAAGGCAAAGAACAAGTACCTCCAAGACCTAACAATCGTCATCGTCATCATCTGACCAATCCCACAAAGGATTTCGAGTAAAATTCTTACCCAGAGTCGGAGCAGCAGCAGCGTGCGGAATGGGCATGAATCACTCCAAGTCAAACTCAGCCTCGTCGTGATCTGATCGATCCTCGAAGTAATGGCTGGGAGGGACGATGCTATCATCAACCAGGTGCACAAGATTCTACAAAAGGCAAAGAGAACGAAATCAATACAAGAAACATATGTCAAGTAGGTGTCGGGTAAAGTATGTTGGCAGAATACAATTACTCGGAGGCTTACCCAGGGAACGAGCCTATCTCGTCTAAAGGAAGGACAACTCCAAGCCCAGTCCTCCGCCAAGTTCAGCTTGAAAATGGAGCTGTCTCGGCGGGCCACAGAATTATTGGGAAGCTCTAAAGTGCAGTGCTGAGTGGGGTCATGAGAGCCACTCATGAAACATATCTTGTGGAATTTGGCCTGGATGGGGCTGACTCGACGAGAGATAAAAGTGCAAATGAGGTCCTCCTCCGTCTAGTGGAACTCCTCCTCTGGGTCGAGCGGCCTCTAGATGACGCCATGAGCCTCATTCACCGCCTGATTCTTGCCTCGCGGGTCAAGCTTCCAAAGGTCCTTGCTTGGAACTTTATCCTTGAAGGGGGAAGACGGATGTAGTCGTTGGACCCACTGTTCTTGACATAGAAAACGGTTCTATGCCACTTCTTGCAAGAATCAATGCCGGTGACGCGAGGAAAGATGGAGTCCCTCCTGGGCATGATGATAGTAGCACCACACAGAGTAGGCCTCTTTTTAGAGGAGGGGACGCCGGGATCGGGAACGACCTGGATCCGGAAGTTAAAATATTTGGCCCAAAGAAGAACGGTGGGACAAATACCAAGGTAGCCCTCGCAGGCAGAGATAAAGCAAGAAAGGGAGCCAATGGCATTGGCAGGAAGATGATGGGTTTGCAAATGGAAAGTAGACAGAAACGACTTGAAGAAATTGCTAACGGGAAGATCAAATCCACTCTTGAAGTGAGAAAGGAAAACCACCCATTCATTGGGTTTGGGTTTAGGAGCAATCTCACCGAGGGGAAGGCGACAATCAACCTCAAGAGGGATGCGCCTAGTAGAGCGCAGCCACTCAATCTCCTGGTGGGCAACCTCCGAGCCCTCCCAAGCACCACGCTCGCTGACGGTCTCGTGCTCCTCCACCTCCTCGCCTCCGTCGCACGCGTCCATGATCTCCAGCGGCTCGGGCCCTTCCTCCGTCGGAAGCGGCCTAGAATGTCGAGGACCTGTCGGGGAATCGAAGGAAGGAAGGGGTAATTGTTGGGCCAGTTGTGCGAGAAGGAAGAAGAGATAAGGAGTAGTTGCATATTGGGCAGGCGTGAGGAAGAAGACGGCTTGGGGGGAAACTAAAGCGGCAGGGGAGGTTATGTTCCCCCACGCCCCTACTTAAGGGGAGTAAAAACCCCAGACATGGGATCTCTGTATGCCATGTGGCCGTGGGCCCGGCCGGGTAAACGCATCAGCGGACGCCATGTGCGCGCAGTACACGAGTCAGGCCACACCACATCACACTATGCAAGACACGAAGCGCTGAACGATGGGACTGCCATAGTGACGGGAGTAACTGCGCCGCCGTCACTATGCTGTCAGGATTTGAGACAAATGAGGCAAGCAATCATGACTACAACCTGTCAGTGACTAAGGTTAATATAAAAAGCCCAAGGTGACTCGGCAAACCCATAAGTGACTCGGCATAGGTCAAGAAGACCACATGGAGTCCAAGATGAGACTCGAAAAGATCAAGACAAACTCGGCAAACATCGAAGTTACGCCAAATAGGCCATACAGCAAGAGCAATGCATAGTAAAAAGAGAAGTTCAAAGTACGTTAAAGGAACCTAGAGATGCCTAACAACAAAAACTACTAGGCCTCACGAGCTTTGGGGACTAATGTTGGGGGGATAACCCCCGGTATGGTCATAAGGGGTAAAACATTGCCCAGCTTGGCTTAGGCCGAGTCAAAGAAACCACTGGCCGAGTCACGACGGCCGAGATACAAAGTCTATGTAAGGCCGGCATAAGAAGTATGTCGGCCCGCATAGGACAAAGTTGTTTGTCTTGCAGGTAATGCTAGGCCAGATCTCACCAGGGAAGCCTAGGTCAAGAAGGACGCGTGGCAACTTCCCGAGTAAGATCCAGGAGGGACCATGGAAAAGCATGGTCAAAAGAGAAGGGCCTTGCCGAGTGACATAAAAGGAGCCAGATGATGCCAAAAGCAAGGACTGACGTACAAAAGCACCGTATGACACTGAAGAGCTGGCGCATATGTACGGGAAGACCATTGGCTCTACAGCTTTGTGGACAGGGTCAAGGGCCAAGGGCTGGCCCGTGACCCGGCCCGCACAACAAGGATAAAGATCCAAACAGTAAACCCTAGGGCCCAAGGTTGTAACCTAGATACCCCATCACCTATATAAGGAGGGGCATAGCTAGGGTGTAAGGAGGTTGGACCAAGTAGTGAACTAGTGCCCTGAGGCTATGCTTGAACAACTCTAGGAGCACTTGTAAACATCAAGGAGTAATAAAAATCATAAGTCTGGAGAGTTCATCGTGTTCATCGTGCGCGGCTAGACCAGGCACTCCCTCACCGGTTACCACAAGCGTCCATTCGGCCCCCAACTTAAGCCTACCCATGGCATCTGCCGTGACACCACCACGACATGAGATGAAGAATGGACAAAAGCTCAAGTTTGGGGATGCCAACCCAAGAAATATTCAAGAGGTACAAGCTTAAAATCTTGGGGGTGCCCAAGGCATCCCGTTCTTCATCAATAAAAATCTCAGGTCTCTTTCTAGACACTTCGTCTTTATTGTTTCATGCACCGTCGTGTTGTTTTTGGAGCATCTTAGTTTTTGTTTTTTTGGTTTTCGTTTGCTTAGTTTTCTTGAATAAAGTAGTTGGACCCTCGATTTCACTGTGATGTTTCAAATAATTTGATTGGTGTTGGAAAGGAGTAGAAAGTTTCATGCTTATAGTAGTACAAAAGGGAGCTTATTTTGATTGTGGCTTAGACTTTATCATGTCATGCTAGATGTTGTTTTGACCTTAAGCTTAGTGATTATTGTTGTAGCATTACTTGTTCCAAACAATTGAGATTGCTTTGCCTTGCAAGAATCAAGCGTTGTTTTAGCATACAAAAGCATAATATTTTGGTATTCTCCTTTGATGCTTTGTTTGGGTTGACTTGGCACATGCTTACACCATGTTATGACTATAAACCAGTCACCTTAGCCTCTATGATCATTTAGTTTTTGACTTGTGGTACCACTTTATGCTTTGATTGATAATGTTTTGTCGCTCTACATGATTAGGGACATTATTGCTCTCTTAGTTGGTCGCTCCCAGTCTTTTGCTCTCCTCCACTTGTATTGAGTAAGCTCTACTCATGCATCCAACTCCCAAGAAACCAAGTTATTGCAAAGAGTCCACTATAAATTCCTATGCATGGTGTGCTATACCATTCCAAGTATATTCTTGTTTTTATCTATCTTCCAAATTAAAATTGTTATGAGAAAATTAGTGATTAAAGCTCTCACAAACTTGATGGCACACTTTATTTTTCTTGCCCCTAATAAACTTGAACCATTGTGTCATCTATGTTGTATATGCTTGCACTTATAAGTTGGGAATTAGCAGAACCGTGCTGTCATGGGGAACACTTTCAACACCTATAAATATTTACCTAGTTGATATCATCTCTTTTGTTTATGGATGTTGACGGTGTGAAATAAAAGGGGAGCTTGTAAGTCCATGGAGTTATGTAGATGTGTTAGAGAAACGCCTGGGCCGCTAGCCTAATCCATGCCTAATCATGGTGGAAACTTGCAGCATAACAATAGTGAGCAATCTGTGAAGCATCCTCAACAAAAACCTATGCAAATAGCAAATAAAAAGATCGCTGAGATGCTCATTGTCTGTTGCCTTGTCATTTTGATATGGGATAGCTCCTGTATCATGGGGCAAGGGGTACCCCTTTGGCGGTCCTTTATGATACACATATACTTACTATGACAAGAACTTACCGGTGACTAAAGTTGAGTAGCATGTGGAATGGCCCTCGTACTCAAGGGACATGAGATTGCCAACTTATACTTTGTCAAGCATATACTCCATACTTTGTTCACTTTAACCTTAATAACTTCAAGATGCTTATGATAGGGGCAATGAGAGCTGAAAGCTAACAAGTACCATAATTTTTGGAAGCTCTTTATGAAACTTGAAATCCATGCTTCCCTTTATGAAGGACCTTTCTTCCTACTTTTATATTGAGTCTCCACCTTCTATCCTTATGCACCAATTAAGAGAGCATGGTTATCATTCTTAGTTCTATGTGCATTGTCCCAAAACTTATTGATTGACTCATAATGTTGATATTGCTTGTTCTTGAACTATTTGTATCTAGTCACCCTTATGAACTTTGAAGGTGTCCTATGTATTTATGTTTTGCTACTCCATGAGGGACAAGCTAAATACCTCTATGCTATGTTTTCTATATGTGAAATAAACAAAGGTATTTCAATGCATTGTTATTCATGATCTTTGTTTGTATCCTTTCATGTTGCAACATAGTTACTATGTCTTTTTGTTAGAACTTCATCTTTCATGCTCATGTTTAGAGTACTTTGATCCCAGCTTTCAATGCTTTGCAAATGGTTTGATCTAGATTGTGATGGTGCATGTCACCTCAAAAATTATTCTTTTATCACTTACCTACTCGAGGACGAGCAGGAGTTAAGCTTGGGGATGCTTGATACGTTGTAAATGTATCTATAACTTTTGATGTTCCATGCTTGTTTAGTATCAACTTTGCTATGCTTTGTCTACACTTTGAGGTATTTTTATACATTTTGTGGGACTAACCTATTAACAAGGTGCCGCAGTGCCAGTTGCCTGTTTTCTGCTGTTTTTGGTCTTAGAAAAGCAAGTAAGGAAATATTATCAGAATTGGACAGGACAAAAGCCAAAGTAAATATTTTACCGAGACGAACACAGAGACCAAAGGGCGACCGGAGGTGCGCCACAGGGTGGTCGCACCCTCCAGGCACGGGCCCACCCTAGGCCACGCCTGGCAGGGCGTGGCCCCCTGGCCGCCCTCTTGCCTCGCCTCTTCGCCTATAAAATCTCCCGATGCCAAAACCCTAAGTACCCGATCAGATCTCCATGAAACAGTCCATAGCCGCCGCCACCATCATCCCTAGATCGAGGGGATCTGAAGCTCTTCCTGGCACCCTGCCGGAGGGGAGAGATCATCCCGGAGGCCTTCTTCATCACCATGCCAGCCTCCGGTATGATGCGTGAGTAGTTCACCCTTGGACTATGGGTCCATACAGTAGCTAGATGGTTGTTTCTCCTCCTTTGTGCTATCATGTTTAGATCTTCTGAGCCCCGTTCATGATCAAGATCATCTATTTGTAATCATACATGTTGTATTTGCGGGGATTCGATGGATATTGAGATACTATGTCAGATTGATTATTCATTCTATCATGTCTTATTGATTATTGATTATTGATTCTATCATGTCTATTTTGTTTGAGATCTTGCATGCTCTCCGTTTCTAGTAGCTATCTTGGCCAAGTAGATGATAGTGACTCCAAGAGGGAGTATTTATGCTCGATAGTGGGTTCATGCCTCTATTGAAAATGGGGAAGTGACAGAAATCTCTAAGGTTGTAGATGTGCTATTGCTACTAGGGATAAAACAACAATCTTTTGTTCATGGAAAAATTGTATTGTTTACACACATTGCTTAATGAAATTATCCGTTGCTTGCAACTTAATACTAGAGGGGGTTCGGACGATAACCTGAAGGTGGATTATTAGTCATAGATTTAGTTGGATGGCGGTCTATGTATATTGTTGTAATGCCCAATCAAATATCGTACGAATCATGAATGTCTAGTATTTGCATTGTTATGCCTTGCTCAGTTCCTGTCAATTGCCCCGCTGTAATTTGTTCACCCAGCATGTTATGTTATTTATCTTAAGGAGAGCACCTCTAGTGAACTGTGGACCCCGGTCCAATCTTTACCATTGTTACATCATCTACTATTACCGTTTACTTTCTCCAAGAAACCATTACCTTCCACACTATACATTTAATCCTTTGTTTTTAGCAAACCAGTGAGATTGACAACCTCACTGTAAGTTGGGGCAAAGTCTTGAGTTTGTGTTGTGCAGGATTCCAAGTTGCTAGAAACACCTTGGAGTTGTTTCCTTGCTCCTACTGGTTCGATAACCTTGGTTTCATAACTGAGGGAAAACTTGCTGTTGTTCTCATCATACCTTCCTCTTGGGGTTTCCCAACGAAGCTCTACAGTGATCTGAGTTGTGCCAGGGAGACAGTGATTAATATGATCTCACGGTCTAAGGAGAAGGATAATACGTTTCTGACTATTGCAACGATGAACCTCGTGACTTGATCGTGTCGCAATCTTCGGGAAATGTCCATCACATCATTCCTCAATGATATTACCTCATTGTCAACTGGCACTATCATCCATGAGCAGGAAACCTTGATCATCGATTGCCCAATGAACTAGTATGAATAGAGGCTACTAGGGACTTATGTTTCATATCACACCTATATCAATGTTTCTTCTTGATATAGTTATAGCACAATATGAAACTATTACAAACTTATTGGGATATGACAATAAATTCCCTTTTATTTTTGCCTCTAGGGCATATTCCCTTCACTTATCTGCCAAGTACTTCGAGCAATTCTGCTGCTAGTGACCACCCCTTTGCAGTAATAGCACTCAGTATCAGGCTTAGGGCCTCCCTTGGTCTCCTTCTCAGGTGCGGCAACAGACTTTCCATCCTTCTTGAAGTTACCATTAGGCTTGCATTTTTTGCCTCTTTTCTTGAAACTGGTGGTCTTATTGACCATCAACACTTGATGTTCCTTTTTGATGTCTACCTTGGAAGTTTTTAGCATGACTGCGAGTTTAGTGAGCAAATTGTTCGCACCATTCATCTTGTAATTAATTACAAACCCTTTGTAACTTGGTGGTGGAGATTGTAGAACCCTATCCATCGTGAGATTAGTTGGAATATCACATACTAGTGTCTCAAGACATTGAGCGTAGCACATCATCTTAATGACGTGCTCGTTCATAGAGCTGTGCTCCTCCATCTTTGCGCTAAAGAACTTTTTGGATATCTCATATCTCTCGGCACGGATTTGGTCCCCAAACATAGTTTTGATCCTCCACCATGACATCCGCATTAGTAAGTTCAAAGAATTTTTGGAGTTTGGTCTCCAACGATTGGAGTATCGCACACCGCACAGGAGTGTAGTCATCAAACTTTGTGTCATACACAGTATGCTCCTCCCGAGGATCATCATTTGCAGGGGCGTCACCTAATGGACCGTCAAGCACATAGGCCATTTTCATGCCCGCGAGGATAATCCTGAAGCTGCAGTGCCAGTTGGTGAAGTTAGACCCAATGTCTTGCAACTTTTCTTTCTCAAGGAATGCATTAAAATTGAATGCAGGGGGTGCCATGATCAACAATGTATTTTAAAAGACTATTTAGACTAGGTTTAAAACAGATAGATTTCAAGTTAATTCAAAAATTACTATGAGAACTCCCACTCAAAACGACATCCCTCTAGTCATTTTAGTGATTACACGAACCAAATTCACTATGCCACGACCGATCATCACGAGTGGTGGTGCAACTCCAATGGCAAGCATCTATGGGTATCATATCATCCATATGACTCGTGCTTTACCTTTCGGTTCATGTTACGAGGTCATGTCTATACATTCTAGGGTCATCAAGTAAGAACCTTAGTATTCACGTGTGTAAACCCGTCTTACACCCGTTGTATGCGAACGTAGAATCTATCACACCTGATTATCATGTGGTGCTCCGAGATGATGATCTTTCTTAATGGTGCATACTAAGGAAGAACATATTATTATCTTGATATTTAGTTGGAGGGATCATCTTATAATGCTATCGAGGCAATCAAATACAACCAAGACGATCAAATCAACACAAAATAAGAGGCATCAAAGGATAAACATCGCATGCATATATAATGTGATATGATATGGTCCTTCTCGTATTCTATCTCCATCTTGTGCATCATGGCATGATCCCCATTATTCCATCGGCGTGCCACCAAGGTCCATGGCGCCACCATCAAGGTTGTTATCCACTAATCTAATTACGTGGATTTCCATTTTCTGGCACACATGCCATAAAATAAAATAATAACCATATGGCTCCCGTCGGTTGTTTTAAATTACAATAAAACAAATTGCACATAACAATTTGTGTATCATAGACCATATCACATAACATTCCCTGCAAAAATAAGTTAGACACCTCCAATTTATTTTTGCATATTTTACGCGACTGTGGGCTTTTTAGGAAAGAATCATTCTACCTACGAACTTCATCCCCAAAAGTGATAACTAAGTTATTAAGCAGATCGTTGTAAATTAGATATTAATTATAGTGGGAGAGACAGACACCCGCTAGCCACTTATGCAAAACTAGTTGCATGTCAAGCGTGGAACGGGTGACATGTAAAGCTTGTCTAGGTGCTTCATCCCACTATGCCACTAATATCCGAAGTACAAAAATTTGTAATAACATGATCATCAACGCCCACATCTATATGTGTTATAACCATACAAAGCATCTACGCGTAGATATAGCTCTAATACCACTGATGGGGTTCGCTGCATAAAAACAAAAAATTCCTACGGTTGCAAATGCCAAGATCGAATCAAAGCGATACTATGTAACGGTTTCAGATGAACTCACCCTTGAAGACCGTTAGCGGGATAACATTCCTGCAAACAAACATGGTTGATGTAGATGTACACGACCATCCTCAGGGACGTGTAGACAATCAGCAACATAAGTGGGCAGCACCTCCGTAATCGGTCACACGTACGGTTTACCAATGACTTCCGTCCCACGCTCCAGCCAGGCAGCAGAAATAGTGGATCCTCAGGAACTCCAGCAGCACTACGACATGGTATAGGTGGTGGAGGGGAAGATATCGAGCAGGGATTTTCCTAAGCACCTTTTCTTATGGCAATGTACAAGGCTAGCAAGAGGGAGAAGATGCCATCCAAAAGGCATATGAGAGGAGAGGGAGAGTGTGTGTGAGAGGGAGGAGGTCTCCACCTCCTTTTATAGGGGAGATGGGGCAATCACCTCCCTTGTCCGACACCAAGGATGTGCCCCTCCCCTCCTCTCATTCATGTGGGTGGACTCTCCACTCACAAATAATCAAGCTCCACTTTCTCCCATTTCATCTCCACTCAAAAAACCAAAGGTCTTTAAATTAAAGCACTTTAATTCTCTTGGTTTAATGCAACTTAATTTAATAAACACTTCATTTAAGGATCACTTCATTTAATGAACATTTCATTTAATGAACACCTTAACATTTTATTTCCTTGATTTGTTTCGATACCCCGAAACCATTTCGGCAGATTCGATAGAACAAATTCCTGTGATGTACATTATCTTCTCATGTGTTCCCTATCCACTCAATTGCATCAAATACCCTTAAGTGTGTATCCCTATGGGTTCGAGAACTATGTAGAAATGATCGAGAATTTCTCCGATCAATAATCATTAGCGGGACCTAGAGATCCATAATGACTCCCACTAGCTCCACGAAAATCCAATGATCGTCTGAACCTTTTTCACTATAGTCAAATTCCAGTTCGCTCGCGATATTTTACTTGTCAGAGATCTGATCATTTTGTATCTTACATACCTTGTTTAATCTCGTTCCCAACAAGTACTCTTTTTATTCTTCTCGTGATATAACATTCTAGTGATAAAATTACTTTCTTGCAAGCTATGTGTAAAGGTCCCAACCTTTAATAAGCTAGAGATCACTGTGTTTACAATGCTAGTCCCTGGATCAATAGCTAGCATCCACAGTTAAGATGTAATATCAAGAAACAAAGGTCATAATACAACTTCATAACCAGGAATAAAATAATTCATTACATCTTACATAGCTCATTTGGCTATTTCATTACAATGTAGCAGAATTAACTATATAGCATGGAGTCCTTCATCTTCAAAGTTCCACAGGCAATCATGTTGGTTGTAGACTTGTAATTCTGTTCAACGCACTTCACTATCATCAAACAAACCAGCAACATAATAAGTTGCAGCCACAAGGATCAATACATTTGAATTGTATTGGCAAGTTTCACTACTATGTGGAAATAAGTGGAACCTTTCAATATATGCATATTTGGCTAAGTAGGGTTTAGGCTCATTTGCAGAAAGCAATATAGTTTTATCCTATCTTTTCAAAATAGTTTTGATCTTTTGACAATCTTTCTGAACTCCTTGGAAATCTCCAAGTGCTTATAATCCCTTGTTGACACCATCAAGTTTTACTTTGAGAAATTGGAATGTTGAGATCTTCCATAGCTTTAGGCCTTAGTTTCTCAGAGTTGTCCGTAACCGGGTACACGGCTAAGTACTTAGAATTTGATCTTCTACAGAAGTTGTACACTTTACCCACATGACACAATCTCGTCTTGTTGCCACCAGTGGCCGCTGGATGAGTACACACCAAATGGAGTACCGGCAGATCGAGAATGTGACAAAGTCTTTCCATAGAAGTCCTCCCAATACATGATGCTAGCTTGTCTACCAGGCACCAATGTAAGGATATATTTCCAATACATGAATCCGGTTAACCTGAGTAGGTAACAATGCAAGGGTCTTCCAGTATGTAGTTGACTAAGCCAGATCCCATTTAGCATGTGGCTATACACGGAAGCCACTGTACGAGAAACATGTTCAATCTCTAAGTCCCTGGGTGGTTTTATTCTAGTGCACATACAAAAATATAGCCATATAAACATGGTTCCCTTTGTTACCACCTTATCCACAATTGAGTATCCTCTTTCCACCCAGGTGGTTCATTGAGTACTTGTTTTATTATACAAAACATATGTTTTTCCAACACTTCATATACTCATGTCATGTATTCCATCCCAAGTCTATAGCAGGGCTAAGCATACTACAACTATGATGTTTTCACTAAGGAAGATATAAAGGATTTCCTAATAGGACATAGCATAGCATAGTAACATAGTAGCCCTATCATGCATACTACAAAAATACCACTAAGTATAATGAAAATAGTAGGACATGGATGATAGTGCCACTTGCCTTTTTAGTAGAGAATATTGGTTAACTCCTTGATCTTGCAAATATCACACTCTTCAAATTTTAGTACAATTCAATCAAGCAAGCACATATTCAAACTAGCATTCAAACAATTCGCACATAAAACAATAAAATCAAGAAATGCATGCAAGCATGCAAAATATTGTTTTATTTGGAAAAGTGGTTTTTATTAGGCTCTAAACATTTTTAAAGCTCCTATTGATCATTTACAAAAGTGGTAAAACCATTTAAATTCAAGTTGGTGAAAATGGACATTTAAATCATTTTTGTTTTGCTAAGAATGATTTAAAACAAAGTAAGATTTTGTAGTGTTAGTTAAATATATTTTTTAAACACAAATGTTAGTGTTTATGGTCAAAGTGTTTAATATTAGTCCATTTGTAAAAGGTTTCATCCAAATTCCCATTTTTAATTTAAAGCAGTATTTTATTTGCTAGAAATGCCTTTAACAAAGTGATAATTTACTAGGGTTCATCAAATATATTTTTAAATCCTAAAACTTGGTGTTTAGGGTCAGGGAGTATAAATCAACCCATTTGCAAAAGGTTTTACTCAAAAGCATTTTTAAACCATAATCAACATTTTTATTTAACTAGAAATGCTTTTATTCAAAGATTTATTCCTTAGCATCACAAGATATTATTTTAAATCTACAAGTTGGTTCTTATGGTCAGTAGGTTCAAAACTATCCATTTACAAAAGATTTTACCCTAAAAACATTTTTAGATTAAATTTTATACTCAAAATATGCCTACACATGTTTCTGCAAAACAACTAATATTACAGAAGCAAATCACTAAACAAAGGGCATGGTTGCAAAGGTTTCTTTTTGATGATTCCATTGATATAAAATTTGCAAAATTTGGACGTGTAGATTTAAAGTTATAAATTTTATAAAATCAAACATCTAATAGAACATTTCTGTTTTCAAAACAACAGCTAGGTCCACGTGTGTTGTTTTCATTGGAGCGTACTGGTTCGTTCGGATTGTGCTTTGTGGATCGCTGTATCTACATAAGATCGTGCGAAACATATCAAAACATACCCCTTCAGTTAAAATCTAATCTCAGCCAGGCGATTTAGATCTAACGGCTACAACACAACTACCAGGAACTAGCGGCCCTCGACGGCAGCTGTGCGGCAGTGCGGCTCTGTCAGTGACGTTGTCGGTGAACTAGGAAGCAAGAGAGGGAATGGAGGTGCTTACCGTGCTCGCGTGGTTGCATTGAAGCTCAAGGTGGTCTCTGTTACTCGAGGGGCGCATGGGAGCGGCGGCGATTGCTCACCGGAGATGGCGTCGGCATCAGGCGTCTCTGTTCGTCGATGGGGGCGAGGTTGTAGGTCATGCCAAGGCAAATGGGAGGAGGCGTTAGACGCGGGCAAGTGTGGCGAATGCGTGTGCGTCATCGAGAGAGAGAGAGAGAGAGAGAGAGAGAGAGAGAGAGAGAGAGAGAGAGAGGAGAGAGAGAGAGAGGTGGACGGAACTTATGGGGAATGGTCGCCGGAGAGAGACAGACGGCGGTGGCGAGAAGCCTTCGTCATTGCCGATCCTCTAGGGCATGCGCGGCCAAGGGGAAGGTGCTGGAAGATGCGCACGTCGATGGGAAACATGATCGTGGGTACTGTGAGGCAAGGGGAGAGCCGACGTCGCCGTAATCGTCCGGTGAGCTCGTCGGAGCAGTGGGTGCTTGGGCTTGCAATTCTTGCAGCCAAGTGGCCGGGAGGGAGTGGTGTCTAGGGGGAAGGAAGAGGGGGTGTGGGCGTTTAAGAGTGTGTCTTCATCGGCGAGGTTTGATCGCGCATTCATGCAAATTTACGAAGATTAAACGCTGTAGAAATGGCGAGTCAGGGGGAGCAGTCGGCAGGTGAAGAAAATAATGGCGGTGGGGGAAGTCGTCTTGTCTGAGAGAGAGGGAGCGATGGGGCCAAGCGTTCAGCGACTGAGTCTTGAGTTCGTGAGAGAAGAAACCCGCTTGAGGAAAGGAATGCGGTCGAAGTGGGTTGGGATGGGCTGGTTGGCTTCTTTTCCATTTTTTATTCTGTTTTCTTTTTTCTATTTCTATTATTCTGTTTTGAATTTATTCAAATGTTTCAAACAAAATTTTTATTTCAAAACCTTTCCAAACTTTGAGTATATTTTAATATTGTTTATTAATATATTCTAAAGTCCATTTTAGAATATTTCTTTTATTCTTTTAGGGTCTATTATTTATTTAAAATTGACATTTGTCTTTATTTTAAATAAGATTTAAATATGTTTTCAAATTCTATTTGAATTCTAAATTTTACCAAACCCTTTTCATTAGGTTTTATTTATTTAATAGGGTGTTAAATAATTCACTTTGAATTATTTGAAATATTTTTAATATGATTTATTAATCATTTAAATTGGGCATTTCTCTTTATTTAAACAAAATTGGATATTAATCAATCCTTATGATTTTATTTAAATAATCCTTTAATCTTTTTATTAATCAATAATCTTTCATTTCATTTTTTTGGTCAAGATTTAATTTAGCTTTTTAAATATTCCTTATTTATTTATTTCTTCCTTTGCCTTATAAAATCCATATCTTTTTATTTAAAGATCCAAAATTGGTGATTCCAACTTGTATAATTTTATTTATTATTTGTTTATCTTTTTAAATCCCTTTAGGATTCTATTGCTTAAGATTTGGTATGGATTTAATATAAGGGCTTTATTAGCTTTGGAAATTAATTCCTTTTCACTTATTAAATTCATAAGTTTTTATCGATGGCTCCAAATTAAGTGAAACCAATTCCTATGGTTTTATGGTATTTTTGTTTATCATTTTTGATCATTTATAAATGTTTGTTGACAAATTTTCATATGTATCAAATCCATAGTCTTTGAGAGATCTTGGAAATGATTTTTTTCTTCCATTAGGTTTTAGGGTTTTGGGTTTATTTTCCCAAGTTTAAATTTCAAGATACACTCATTGATGAATGCATTTCACTTGATTGAAATTTGTTGAATTCCCTTTTATTCAAATTTGTTCAAGAAGCTTTTTGATGTTTCCTTTTAGAAACAAAAGGTTTCTTTTCACCCTGAATTTCAACAATCATTTCTTTTGTTTATTTATTTTTCACATTTCAAAATTTGGAAAATTTTGGGATGTGACACTATGTCAAGGTGATATCATCGAGAGGGCCCTGACTATATCTCTCCATCATCTGGATGGACAAATTCCACTCTTGATCTAAGAGCCTCAACTAGAACTTTTGAAGTACCCGACGACACCTTTATAATCACCCTGTTACGGTGTGACGTTTGATAGAATCAAAGTACTTTTCCGGTGGAAGTGATTGACATGATCTCATGGTCTAAGGACATTGAGTTACTACGAATGAGATAGCAACATAAACTTGAGGACTTGATCGTGTTGCTAAATATACTGAGGGTGACTATTCATCATATCATTCTCCAATGATATGACCCTATTATTAACAACATCCAATGTTCATGATCAAGAAACATTTGATCATCTTTTAATCAACAAGCTAGTGCTAAGAGAGGCATTCTTAGGAACCTTTCTATTTATAAATCACACATGCATTAATGTTTCCCATTAACACAATTATAGCATGAAAAATAAACATATATTCTAAACTTGGAATAGTATAATAACCAATTTATTATTGCCTCTCGAGCATATTCCTTTCAAGTCTATGTCATAAATTAGAGCACTCAAAGATACCAAATTGACGAGAAATGCTAGCACATGTAAACTAAGGATAGGGAGATGTCTGAGGTGCACTTTACTATGCCAACCCTGAGAATAGGTTGTCTTGTACCGTCAACAGTTTGAATAGTTAACTTGTGAGTAAGAGGATGATTATTGTAAGACTCAAACACACCAAATTTATGCGCAACATGATTAGATGCACCAGAGTCTAGAACCCATTTCATATCATTCTCATTAGTAGCAAGAGATTTTTTTTAGAATTACCTTCATCTGTGGTGGCCAAGTGAGAGGAATCTCCATAGAAAGCACCATCTACTTCTGCACTCTGTGACGTCCCACTTGCACTCGGTGGCGTCCCATTGTTCCATTCAACTGCCATATGTGCTCTCTAACCCCCTAAGTGTCCTGAGGACCCACTGCTGCCTCTAGCAGTCCGGGACCCTGAATTTCCTAAGTATCCACCTCTACCTCCAGGCGTCCTACCATGTCCCCCTCTATTGTATCCCCTGCCTCTGCCATGAGTTGGTAAGTTCCACTTTATGTGACCTATCTCCAAATAGGTAAAACAACCCCTGGTCTCTATCTACTCTCTTTGCTTAGTAAAGACAAATGTCGAAGCTAGCACAACCTTCTCGTTAACTTGATCTAGATTGAGCCGCACCTCCTCTTAAGTCATCTGCTTCAATGGCCTCTTCAATAGTAGGCATGATAGTATGATGCAGCAAGGATGCTTTCCTACCATCAAAACAATGGTTGAGACCCTCCAAAAGTTGCAGCACACATCTGCGTGCCATCCATTTGTTCCCTAACTCGATGTTGGCTGCATCATAGAGCTCGAGGGGGTCACAATTATCCTGGTTCACCCATAATGTCTGCAACTCTAGACATATTTCATCACTCATTAGTCTTCTAGGCAGAGGCGACGAATCTTCCCATCAGTCTGAGCAATGAGCATGACATTGCCCTTGCCGGAGTATTGGGTCGACAAGGTCTTCCATATCTTAGCAGCGGTGGATATCCCCTCCACAGAGCGTCCAAGGGAGGGCATCACCGAGTTTAACGGCCACCCAATAAGCAAGGAGTTGATGTCCTTCCACTTATTCCCCTATGCACTAGTATTGTGTCCTGGTTCTCCAATACTGCCTAACAAGTACCCATCTAGATCCTTCTACTCCGCAACAAGCATTGCACTTTGAGACCAACTCAGGTAGTTGGTAGCACCCTCAAGTTTGAGGTCAGTTGGTAGCAACACAAGCTTGCCCACTTCCCTCGACGAACAATGGCCCCAAAGTTCGAGCCATCTGCCTTGGAGGTGAGCAACATCGTGAGCTTCTCTAGAGCCTCAACTAGACTCTTGGCATCCATCTTCACTTCTGCAATCAATAGTCGTGCCTATCCTGTCTGCAACAGGTACTTCTTCCTCACCAAATAACCGCACACACCTAGCAACAACTCTTCCTCCTCGTCTCCCTTCTTTCGTTGTTGCCCTTCACGCAACAACTTCACCTTCCGCCACCACCACTTCATGTAGTAGCACCCTCAGTAGAACCTTCTGCTGCCACCACCGCCGACCATCGCAGCCTTTGCTTCCCTCAGCAGCCTTCACGCCACCATTTCCCCTAGTAGTTGCAGCTTTGATACCGTGAAGAATCAGCAGAGAGGAGCTCACCTCCGATGTGCCTTTTTTCCAACAGCACTGGTGGCTGGGTTGTGGAGCTGCTTACCTTGCTCTCCTCCTGTCCCTCCTTTTCTAGGTCATCTCTCGTGTGGGCTTTCGGCCACTTGGGCCAGATAACGGTTCAACAGGTGCTCATCCCTAGGTCCTATCCTTGTCAATGGTGCAATATTGCACTCATGACCGAGCTCTGCTCCGTCCATATCCAAGCAATGGAGCGGATCTTTGTGGATGTCCTATATGAAAGGAGAATGGGCATCATGCTTTATCAATCGTTGCATCATGTAGCTCTATCCCAAACCCATCAATGGGTGGATCGGCCTAGGTTGCATGTTTTCCCATGTGCTTAATCCCCGGCGCGAGATCCGTGCCACCAGTTGCCGCCCTCTGGACAATTGCGAGGATCCCTACAAAGAGCAAGCGGTTGATGCATCTAAAATGCATACATGAACTTTGTAGTTTGTTAACATATTTTCCCACATATTTGTATCATATGTAATGTTCCTTGTTTTATATTGATTTCTGGGGATTTCCCAATGATCCCCTTCATTTTGGTTAAAACCCTGCATGGCAAAAAACATGTTTTCAATGTTTTTGATGTTTTAGGACCTTAACAAAGTCAAATGGAGCTGAACTTTTGGGAATTCCAATATTTATCCATGAGAAGCATATGGAGCATGATGACCCACAAGTGTAGGGAATCGCAACAGTCTTCGCGGGTAGTATTACCCAATTTATTGATTCGCCACAAGGGGAGCTAAAGAATACTTGCAAGCCTTAACAACTGAGTTGTCAGTTCAGCTGCACCTGGAAATAGTTCTTGCTCACAGAAGTTTATCAGTAGCAACAATTTGGTAGTAGCAACAACAACAGTAAAACAAGAGCAATAGTAACAGTAATGGTAACAGTGGGATTCGAGTGCGGTAGGCATAGATATGGATGGACGGGTGTTGCATGGACGAGTCTAAACATGTAACTTCAAGATCTAGGGCATTGCAGATGAATAATAACAAGCATCCAAGTACTAAACAATCCTAGACATGTGCTCCAAATATAGTCATATGTGCTCGCAATGAGAACTTGCACAACATCTTCTGTCCAGCCAGCTCCTGGCAGCGGGGCCTCTAGGGAACTATTGGCAATTAAGGTGCTCCTTTTAATAGAGCACCGGAGCAAAGCATTAACACTCCATGAACACATGTGATCCTCACACCACAGCCATCCCCTCTGGTTGTCCCAATTATTGTCACTTTGGGGCCTTTGGATCCGGACAATGATATGTGTACACAACTTGCAAATAAGACCACAAAGAATACTATCATAATGATTCAATAATAAGTTCAGATCTGAGATCATGGCACTCGGGCCCTAGTGACAAGTATTAAGCACAACAAGTTGCAACAAAGTCAAATAGCACTAATAGAGATACTAGGCACTATGCCCTAACAATCTTATTCGATTACATGATAGAACGCATCCAATCCCTACCATCCCCAAGCCTACAGCGGGAAATTACTCACTCATGGATGAGGGAAACATCGACGGTTAATGGAGATGTGTTGGTGATGACGATGGCGATGATCCTCTCCAAATTCCCCGTCCCGGCAGGGTGCCAGAACGGATTTTCTAGATCCAAATCTTGGTTTATGGTGGCGGAGGTAGAGCGGAACTCTTTCTGGAAAACTATCGGACCCCCCTTTGTTTTTAGGTCGAGAGGCAACTTATAGGCGCAGAGGGAGGCCGAGGGGGTGCCTGGGGTGGCTGCACCCCCTAGGCGCGACCAAAGGTGGGCCCGCGCGTGGCAGGGGTGTGGCCCCCCAGGCCCCTTCCCTGTCTCGTCTTCTGGCTCCGTGGGTCTTCTGGTGAAATATAATTTTTGGCATATTTTCCGGGATTTTTCTTGATATTTTATTTTCTGCACAAAAACAAGACACCAAGGTAATTCTGCTGAAAACAGCGTCAGTCCGTGTTAGTTGTATCCAAATCACACAAGTTTAGAGGAGAAACAATAACAAAAGTGTTCGGGAAAGTAGATACGTTTTGGACGTATCAAATCCCCCCAAGCTTAGCTTATTGCTTGTCCTCAAGCAATTCAGTTGAAAACTAAGTTCCATAAAAGAACTTTCATGAACACATTTGCTTCATATGATGTATATATTCCTAGCATAGGAGTAGATGCTTAAACCATTCATAATAAGAAGTATGCAACCAAGTCTACTCAATAGTCATTGAAAGCTATGAAGAGAAACCAACTCAATAATAATAAGTAGCATGAAACATAAACATAAGCAACATTGCAATGCTCATAGTAAGGTATGATAGAGTGGTATCTCGCTTGCCTTTGTTTGTAGAGCACAATATAAATTTCGAGGCACCTCTGAAGCTCAAGTGAAGACTAGAAGTAAAGATATCAGAGATACAAGCATCAAAGTCATGACATAATTAACCAAGTCTTAGAACAAACACAAGAGTGACAACTATACTCTCAAGAAGGTGCTCATAGAATAAGTGGTGACTCAACAAGGGAGTGAACGAGTTTTGAAAAGTTTGAAAGGCTTCCTAATGCTGAAAGGAAGGTACTCATTAGCTTTGAGCTCTCATTGACCCTATCATAGGCATCTTCATATGGTTAAGGTGAAAGTGAGGTCCAGTATGAGTTATATGCTTGACATACCATAAACTGGAAATCCCAAGTCCCTTGAGTATGAGGGCCACTCCGCATGCTACTCAAATTTGGTTACCTGCAAGTTCTTGTCATTATTCATACATGCATATCATAGAGAACCGCCAACAGGGTACCCCTTGCACATGATATAGGAGCTATCCCGTGATAAAAATGACAAGGCAAGCATACAATGAGCATCTCAACTATCTTTTTATTTACTATATGCATAGCTTTTTATTGAGGATGCTTCATAGAATGCTCATTATGGTGATGCTGCAAGTTTCCACCATGATTAGGCATGGCTTAGGCTAGTGGCCCAGGCGTTTCTCTAACACAATTTATAGACTCCATGAACTCACAAGCTCCCCTTTTATTTCACATATCGACATCCGTAAACAAAAGAGCAAAGTATCAACTGGATAGGGTATCCAAAAAGTGTTGAAAGCATTCCCCGTGGGAGCACGGTTCTGCTGACTCCCAGCATATAACTTTCATGGACAGGTCACAATGGTTCAGGATTATTAATAGCAAGGAATAAAGTGTGCCATCAAGTTTGTGAGAGCTTTACTAACTAACTTTCTCAAAACAGACAAACATTTTATTTGGAAGAAAACAAGGCATAAATAATATGCACTGAAATAGCAAATTATGCTAATAGGTAGGTATGGTGGACACGGTGGCAATATTGGTTTTGGGGAGATGGAAACACAGGTAGAGCTCATACCTAGTGCAAGTGAAGGCTAGCAAAAGAGAGGGAGCGACAAACGAGAGAGAAATAATTGTCATAACCATGCTTGCAACAAAATAGGACTAACTATGGCATGAAAGTGATACTAGAACTTTGGGGCAAAATAAATCATCGAGGCTTACTGACTATTGTTAAGTCATATGCATGCGTGAGCATGTGCCAAGTCGATTCACATGAACAGTCGGAGGAGGATACCACAATATCATACCAAAATATGAATAGAACAATGCAAGAAAACATTCATATGACATGCTACAAACTATTACCAAGCTAGAGCTAATCATAGACAAGCAAGAACTACTAAGAATCCATTAGTAACATACACCTTACAATGAACAGATTAAGCATGCTCACAATGATGAGTATATGTACAAAAATGAAAACAAAATAGAGTTTGTTACCAGCCTCTTACCACACCTCAAGTTGTCTTAATCTTTATTATTGCCCTTCACTTGCGTGACTTGAATAATAACATGAAACCAAAAATCCACTGAGGACGGCTAAACCCTGCAAAGAACTCACAAACCAAAGAAGAACAACAAATATTTTTGGTGTTTTCGATTTTTTTAAAGAAATCAAACAAATAAAAAACAAACAAAGAAAAAACAAACCAAACAAAGCAAAAAAAAACAAAAAAAAAACTAAGACCCTCCAAGAACAACACAACTTTGCATGAAACAATAAAAACGAAGTGTCTAGAAAGACCTGAGATTTTTATTGATGAAGAAGGGGACGCCTTAGGCACCCCCAAGCTTTAACGCTTGTACCTCTTGAATATTTCTTGGGGTGACACGGGGTGGCCCCCCCAAGCTTGAGCTTTTGTCCATTCTTCATCTCATTACATCATTCTCTCTCTACACCTGATTTTTTTCCTTCATACAAAACTTCACACAATCTTCATTAGCAACATTAGTGTATTCAAAAGATAATAGACCCTTGGGTTTAGATTTAGAACAGCAAAACTTTCACTAAAAACACAAGCTACTAAAGCAACTCCTTCAAAAATCTCAATTTCCCAAAAATAATTCAAAAAGGAATCAATAAGAAGCAAATGCAAATAATGGCAGAAATCTGTCAAACATAACAGCAGGTAGAATCCGATTTTTTCGAAGACCTTCAGTTGCTCAAATAAAAAAGTGTTGAACTAACGAAAGTTAGACGACATACTGGGGGATTTATTCGTAAATTTTGATCTTAATCCGACTTATAGAGACTCCTCACGAATTTTTATGGTGGAGGACAGAAATCTGTTTCGGGACAGCAACTCCCCATATCTTACTTCCCTCTCATTAGAGGTCATTCTTGGCACAAAAAGCAAGCAAAAAGGATAAGGAGAGGTCATTACTGAAGTAATAACTTCCAAGACTTAAGAAAATTCTTGGGTTATCTCCCAACAATTACTTTTCTTTAATGCCTTTAAGTTAGGCACGACGAAGAGCAAAGATTGGAAAGGAGAAAAATAAAAGTGAGCAAGTATAACCAAAGTGAAAACATTATTTTGTTTATAAAAATCCTTTTGTTAACAAGGTTGATCAAGTCTTGTTACCAAAACAATCTTATATGAAACAAAACTTTGCAATCCACAAGGTGATTATGTTACCTCATACTTGATAGCAATGGACCCAATCATAATAGTTTCAAAATTTTCTTGTGGAATGGGACAATATATTTCTCCAACCTTGATGCTCTCAATATTTTCAATGGAATTCAGGCAATAGCTCTTAGCAACCTTCTTGGTGAAATAGACAGTATGCTCTTTGTCATTAATATTGAATGTTACTTTTCCTTGATTGCAATTAATAACAGCACCTGCAGTATTAAGAAAAGGTCTCCCAAGAATAATAGACATATTATCATCTTCAGGCATTTCAAGCACAACAAAATCAGTCAAAACCAAGCAATTATGAGCTACTTGAACATGAACATCCTCGCATATACCAACAGGAATAGTAGTTGACTTATCAGCCATTTGCAAAGATATAGTAGTTGGTATCAACTTTTCTAGCTGGAGTCTCTTGTAGAGAGAAAAAGGAATACCACTAACTCTAGCTCCCAAATCACATAAAGCAGTTCTAACATAATTATTATTAATAGAGCAAGGAATAGTTGGTATACCTGGATCACCAAGTTTCTTTGGAACCTTACCATTGAAGGAGTAATTAGTAAGCAAAGTAGAAATCTCCTCATTAGGAACCTTCCTTTTATTAGAGACAATATACTTCATATACTTTGAATAAGGAGGCAACTTAATAGCATCAGTCAAAGGAATTTTCAAAAATAAAGGTTTCATCCACTCACAAAACTTGTTGTAGTGTTCTTCCTCCTTTGACTTGTGTTTCTTACCTGGAAAAGGCATAGGTTTTTGCACCCAAGGTTCTCTCTCTTTACCATGTTTATTAGCAATAAAATCTTCCTTAGTGTACCTAGTGTTCTTAGTGTGCTTCTCAGGTTCTTCCTCATCTTCCCCCTTATCAGGAGCATCATTTTTATCATTACCACTCTTAGTTTCAACATTAGAGACAAATATACTATTAGGATCTACAGCAGGTTCAAGGGGTTCCTCAACTATTTTGTGTTTATTTTTCTTTTTGTTACGAGGACTACCACTACTCTCACCTTGTTGAGAATCCTGCTCAATTCTTTTAGGGTGTCCTTCAGGATATAAAGGATCTTGAGTAGCTATACCACTCCTAGTTATAATTCCATAAGCATGTTTATCTCCTGAGGCATTAACTAGCATATCCTTTTGTACCTTAGCAAGTTGATCAAGTTGGGTTTGAACCATTTGAAAGTGTTTACAAAGCATTTTAATATCATTAGAAGTTCTTTCCACAATATATTTCAACTCATGGATAGCTCTAACTTTTCCAATAAATGATTCTGAACTTGTTTATTAAAATTAACTTGTTTAACAATAAAAATGTCAAGTTCCTCTAAACATTGATTAGGAGGCTTACCATAAGAAATATCACCTTCATCAAAGTGTTGGAGAGAGTGTACCTCAATAGTGGATGAGTGGGGAATTGGCTTACATAATTCTTCTATAGGAGGTAGATTCTTCACATCTTCAGCTCTAATACCTTTCTCCTTTAGACACTTCTTAGATTCCTTCATCACTTCATCATTTAATGCAATAACCCCCTCTTCTTTGGTGTGGGTGTTGGAACTGGTTCATGCACAACTGGTTCAGGAGTAATAGGCTCAGGAGTATTTAGCTCACTTGAAGTCCAATCATCATGATTCTTGCTTATCTTAGCCATTAATTCTTCAGCATTTGTAGGACTTCTTTTCCTGAAAACACAACCAGCAAAACTATCTAGGTATGTCCTAGAATCATCAGTTAGTCCATTATAATAAATATCAAGAAGCTCATTCTTTGGCAATGGACATCCAGGATGTGCATGAATCAAGGCACAGAACCTTGTCCATGAGTCAGGCAATTTCTCTTCTTCTTCCTGTTTAAAATCAAAAAGACTCTGCAAAGCAGCATGTCTAGCACTAGGAGGAAAATATTTCTGGAAGAAAGAAGCAATCAACCAATTAGTGATATCAATGGAACCAGGAGGTAATCTATTAAACCAAGCCCTAGCTTCTCCTTTTAGTGAAAAAGGGAAGATCTTAGTAACAAAATACTTGTGCATATTAAAATCATCAGAGAACAAAGCACTCATAGTAGAAAGCTCATTCATATGAGCCGCATCACGTCATTTTCAGTCACACAGAAAGGCTCTTTCTCAACAATATCCAAGTAGGACAAATCAAGAGAGAAATCATAATTTTTATCTTTAATATCTATGGGAGAGGTGGCAAACTTAGGATCAGAGGACAGTTTAGGCATAATGGTGCGTCTAGCGAGGAGACTCTTAATAGCGCTAGTACCATGTGTGTTTCGTCACTCTTCAACAAATTCATCAGTGAACTCAATGTATAATATCATCACTCTCACTAGACTCAGGTGAGCTAATAGGTGTAACAATGTCTTCACTAGGAGTTTTGGTATTTCCTAGACTATCCATAGTAGCATCTATGAAAGGACCTAATGAACCATTCGCATCAAGCACAGTAGAAGTAACATCATGAGCATCAAAAGCAGTTTTAGATTCAGCAGTAGTAGCAGTGTGTAGCATGAGTATGTGGTGGTGGTGTAACAAGCTTACTTATAACAGACGGTGAATCAAGAGAAACAGAGGTGTTTAGGACTATACCTCTTCTTGTAGTGGATGGTAAAATAGGGAACTTTCCATCACGAGACTTCCCCATGATGAAAGGAGCAGTAGTGAACAATAATAGATCCAAGTGAACTTACAAATAAAGCTATGCTCCCCGGCAACGACACCAGAAAATAGTCTTGATGACCCACAAGTGTAGGGGATCGCAACAGTCTTCGCAGGTAGTATTACCCAATTTATTGATTCGACACAAGGGGATCCAAAGAATACTTGCAAGCCTTAACAACTGAGTTGTCAGTTCAGCTGCACCTGGAAATAGTTCTTGCTCACAGAAGTTTATTAGTAGCAACAGTTTGGTAGTAGCAACAACAAAGCAACAGCAGCAGTAAAACAGGAGCAATAGTAACAGTAACAGTAACAATGGGATTCGAGTGCGGTAGGCATAGATATGGATGGACAAGCATTGCATGGACGAGACTAAACATGTAACTTCAAGATCTAGGGCATTGCAGATAAATAATAACAAGCATTCAAGTACTAAACAATCCTAGGCATTTGCATCAAATATAGTCATACGTGCTCGCAATGAGAACTTGCACAACATCTTCTGTCCAGCCAGCCCATGGCAGCGGGGCCTCTAGGGAACTAGTGGCAATTAAGGTGCTCCTTTTAATAGAGCACCGGAGCAAAGCATTAACACTCCATGAACACATGTGATCCTCAGACCACAGTCATCCCCACCGGTTGTCCCAATTATTGTCACTTGGGGGGCCTTTGGATCCGGACAATGATATGTGTACACAAATTTCAGATAAGACCACAAACAATACTATCATAATGATTCAATAATAAGTTCAGATCTGAGGTCATGGCAATCGGGCCCTAGTGACAAGCATTAAGCATAACAAGTTGCAACAAAGTCAAATAGCACTAATAGAGATACTAGGCACTATGCCCTAACAATCTTATTCGATGACATGATAGAACTCATCCAATCCCTACCATCCCCAAGCCTACAGCGGGAAATTACTCACTCATGGATGAGGGAAACATCGACGGTTAATGGAGATGTGTTGGTGATGACGATGGCGATGATCCTCTCCAAATTCCCCGTCTCGGCAGGGTGCCATAACGGAGTTTCTAGATCCGAATCTTGGTTTCTGGTGGCGGCAGTAGAGCAGAACTCTTTCTATAAAACTATTGAACCCCCATTTGTTTTTGGTCGAGAGGCAACTTATAGGCACAGAGAGAGGCCGAGGGGGTGCATGGGGTGGCTGCACCCCCTAGGCGCTGCTAGAGGTGGGCCCGTTCCTAGCAGGGGTGTGGGCCCCCAGACCCCTTCTCTGTCTCGTCTTCTGGCTCCGTGGGTCTTCTGGTGAAATATAATTTTTGGCATATTTTCCGGGATTTTTCCTGATAGTAGATTTTCTGCACAAAAACAAGACACCAAGGTAATTCTGCTGAAAACATCGTCAGTCCGTGTTAGTTGTATCCAAATCACACAAGTTTAGAGGAGAAACAATAGCAAAAGTTTTCGGGAAAGTAGATACGTTTTGGACGTATTAGAGCACGAGAATCTCACCAGGAGGACCAGGAGGGCCAAACGATCCCAGGTGGCGCGCCCAGGCCTGGTGGGCGCGCCACCCATGCTCGTTTCCTCCTTGGCCGTCCAATTGCCTCGATTCTTTCACCCACAGAGTTCTCTTGACCTAAAAATCCCTATATAAGGACCCCCGGGGCGTCCTCGAAAGAGGAGACACCAGAACACACTAGAGACAAAAACACCACTAGACAGAGTCAGATACAACGAAGATTGGAGGGGGAAACTCCGCCAGATCCACCTCCGGGGGGATCTCCACCCTCTCCATCATCTACAACATCATCACCATGATGAAGAGGGGGTAGTCCACCTCCAGTCTATGGGTTTGTGGCAGTAGCTTGATCTCTCGATCTCTCTCTCTCTCTCTCTCTCTTGTTCTTCATAGATCTAGTACCATATGAGCTTCTCTACATTATTATGGTCATATTTATAATTCTTATGTGGTGGATCTTTGTTCTATGATTTCATATTTGAGATTGGAATCTATTTTGTGTAAGATGTTATGATAGATGCATATCATGCACCCCGTTCTTAATTGCTTGTTTTGATCCAACTTGTATGCAGGAACTTGTATGGTGAGAAGTGTGTGTTAGATGGAGTAACATGCGGGTGGAGATTGAATTGTGACAAATAATATTCAAGATCTACTTTGGTTTTTACCTTTATTTTGATGCCTCACTAGGGATAAAGTGAAATCATGTGCTATAATTATCACGTGACAGTGTGATAACCTTGTTAGATCAAGGTAGAATATTTGTATTTCAAACAACATGTACTATTTCTTAAAGCTATAGTCTGATTTGTTCTTAATTAAAGGTTGCATGGAGAGTTCACTTTCTTGAGGAGTATAAGAGAGATATGTATTCCATATCAATATTAGAATGTGATGCCCATATTAATTCTTTTATCAAGCACATATAGAAAATTCCATGAGTCTTTATCATTGATGAATTGTTTTGTGATCACCACAGCCTAAAAAGAGAGTAGACAAGTGAACCCATGAACCCTAGTCCGATTTTTCTCATAAGAAACACCTTTCTATTGCATCTACTATCCTTTTTATTTTTAGCAATTAATTATTTCGAAAATACAAAAATACTTTCTCTATTTGCAATCACTCATAAAACCCCCAAAACAACTCTACTATCTTCCATATCATCTAGTTTGCATTATTTTACTTCCTTTACTTTTTTTACTTTAGTTTGTATCATATTTTATTTCAAATTACTAATACGAAACGTTGTGCTTGACAACCACTTGGTAGAGTTGGCGACACAAGACATTTTATTTTACTTTATAGGGTGATTGAAGAGGAGATGACAAATATCCTTCCATAGCCAATTCCCCGAGAGTTCGATATAAACCCTCGAGTCACCCTTGTGGGGAAAAGACGCTTGCTGCAACACTCTGCACTTGTAGTCCCAACAAAAATGGCAGCCTTTATTGCCATCAAGACAATTTTCTAGCGTCATTGCCGAGGAATTGGCGAAGGTACACCACAACTGCATCCTCATCAAGTTTGAAGAGCAAGTTATTTCCCATTGCAACTGCTAGACATTTTCTGGCACTGTCATCTTCATCAACTTATGTAACAACCCAATCTTGGGGAGGTTGCACCACTGTGATCTTTTTCTTCTCCTTTTAGATTTTTAAAGTATTTTATTTTGTCTTGTTTTTAGTCTTTTAAAGTTTTCCATAAAACACATAAAACTTAGTATAACCTTAAATGCTAAATTATGCAGAAACTTGGAATCCACATACCTAAAGGTCATGTCAGAATGTTGGAAGCCTACTATGAATATAGATCAACCAAAGAAGGAAATAGAATGTATGAATTGCTTAAAGATCTCAATCAATTTGCTATTGACTTTTGTGAATCACATAATATAACTTGTGGCACTAAAAAATATTATAAACGCTCTTGCTATCAATGTAAGCATAATAGTGATCCTATTATTGCTTCTTATCAAGAGTGTAAATTTTTATGCCATGATATAGAACAAGTTGAGAAATATATTTCCTATGTTGGAGCCCATGAGCTAGACTCTCTTATAAATAAAAAATTGAAAAATATTCATGATGCTCGTGTAATGAAAGGACACATAGATATTATCCTCCAAATTTTCAACGAAGAATTTAGTGATAATGCTTATGTTATTAAATATAAAGAAAGAAATCTTCCTCCCATGGAAAGTACTAATATATTGCAAGAAAAAGAAGATGAAAACATAATCTTGGAAGAACAAGTGTGTGAAGAAGAAAATGAAGTAGAGATAATCCAACCTAATCTTGGGGAAGAGTGGGATCTTCCACCTTCACCATCAACAAATTATAGTAACACTCAAACTCAAAACTCATTTTTCATCTATGAGAACCCATCCTATGATAATTGTCCAACTAAAAATCCATACCCTTCTTGTGAGGGAATTGAAACACAAATGATTATTTATTATAAACCTTCTTATTATGATGAAACTAATGATGCACCTTTACCTGCTAGTAATGCCACTAGTGAAATTATTAATGATAATGATGAATTTTGTTTAGATATGCTATATGAAAATGCTTTAGATGATGGTCCTATGCTTCTTGATAACCATCCATGTATAACAAATAAAGATATCAATGATTAACTTGTTGTCTATGATGATACCCTTATGAATAAGAGTCCCATATCCTTCTTTAACTCTCCTATATTAACCATAGAAGAGAAATTTGCACTTGCTAGAAACTATATATATGGTTTGCAATTACCTTATGTTGAGAATCATCATTGCAACCATAATCTTAATAAAGAAAATACTACTAGAAACTATTTTGAAAGAGGAAAGCATGCTAATGAATACCATGATAATTATTATGATGTGTAACACCCCGTCCACTGGGCCCGGTGGGTGTCACTCCTGGTAGCTTGATAGGATCTCTAGACTGGCCCCACAGACCAACACTAGTCTTTTCTACGCACTTTGTCCTTACTCATGTGCACTCGATTACCCACTTCCCGGTCGGTCACCCATCCTAGAATTGCTCTAGGCCAAGCATGCTTAACCTTAGAGTTCTTTTCGAATGAGCTTTCGGAAAAGAAGTTTCAACTTGTTGTTATGAGTATCCTATCAATCCTATTAAGTCATGTGCTTGGATCTCACATACACCCACCCTTTAGAAGATCAATGCCCTCATCGATCAAGCACACCCCAGGAAACGTTCCCTCTTGGCACGCGTGTGTGCGTCTAGTGCCGGCACATGTGCCATGTCGTGTCCACTCCGGGCCACGCGCCATGCTCCACATGTCCTGCCACTGACCCACACACACCTGACACGCGTATGTGCGTCCAGTGCCGGCACATGTGCCATACTGTGTCCACTCCGGGCCACACGCGTCATCCTCCACATGTCCCTCCACTGACCCACACACACCCGTTTAACCGCGAGGATCGGCTCTGATACCACTTGTAACACCCCGTCCACTGGGCCCGGGGGTGTCACTCCTAGTAGCTTAATAGGATCTCTAGACTAGCCCCACAGACCAACACTAGTCTTTTTTGCGCACTTTTTCTTCACTCATGTGCACCCGGTTACCCACTTCTCGGTCGGTCACCCATCCTAGAATTGCTCTAGGCCAAGCACGCTTAACATTAGAGTTCTTTTCGAATGAGCTTTCAGAAAAGAAGTTGAAACTTGTTGTTATGAGTATTCTATCAATCCTATTAAGTCATGTGCTTTGATCTCACATGATGCTCATCATATAACAAACTTTACAAACTTGCATGCTTACAATGGTCATATTGCTAAATTTACTTCTAGTGCTTGCAACTATTATGAAAGAGTAGGTTGCCAGTTCCCTCCTTATGTTGATAATAATTATAAAACTCATTTACCTACTGATAATATGCATAGGTATACTCTTGTTTTCTGCACCTTATTCAAATATAAAAGCCCTATGCATAGGAAGAAAGTTAGAGTTCGTTATTATCGCTTTTATTTTTTGTGTTGCTCTATACCATATTCCTATTTTATTATTTGTTTGATTGGCATGAGCACATCATGAGACCCTAGTATAGTGTATGTAACTCTTTCCAAGGAGGAAGTAGTTAGCAACTAAGCTCAAGCTACTAAATGAATTATATATCACCTAAACCAAGTAAGTAAGCGTAGCTATATGGCTATAAAGAAAGCGCTTTGCGGGAGGTAACCCGGTCATTTTATTCTGGATTTTTGTTTTGAACTCTTTCTATAGCAAGGGAAGTTTTGTTTGGTTTTCTTACTGTAGTTTTTACTAAAGTACCAAGTGGAACCCATTTTGGATGTTTAAAAGTTGATAAACATATGGAGTAGCAAATTTCTGCAGAACAATTTTCAATGCAAGAATTTTTAGATTTTTTCTGTAACTCCAATTACGCTCAAATTTATACAGCATTTAAAACTTTTCATCCTATGTATGCGCAATTGTTTTCTAAAATTCCTTACATTTCTAAGTGGGCAAAAAAAATCATTTTGCTGCTGCTAAAATCAGGACAAATTCTGCCATGTTTTGTTTTAACCATTCCCAAGTGTCCTAAAATGATTTATATGAGTCATATTATATTCTAGGGATATGTAGGAACATTATATGCTTGCTGGAACATTTATAAAGAATTTTGTCTTTGATATATATGCAGCAACTATTATACTCTTGTACCACTAATGTCACCTCTCAGAAAAGAGATGGGAGAAAGAGTTCTGTGTTGAAGTTTTTTGGCAGGGAATAGAGGAACATCACACCAAGAGTAATCCAATTATGGTGAAAATCATAAACTTGGGGATGCCCAGGGCACCCCATTGAATCCACTCAGCTCTCAGTTTGCAAACCTCTAAACTTTGTTTTTTGAGCAACATATAACTAACATAGAAACTTGGAGCGTCTGTTTTGATCTTTTTACTTTTGTTTTGCAATTAAAAGACCACCAACATTATTATAAATTTTTTATGATCGGCTACTGAAAACAATGTATACCTGAATGATATTAAAACTTAAAAGAATACCATGGAATAAAATAAAAAAGGGGAGATAAAAACAAAATATGAAATTCATGTTATGTTTAGTTCTTAAGCTCAAGTACTTTATATGAAGCACGATCTGTTTTATGCCTATGAATTTGTATCCTTTGATTGTGCATATTTATGTTCAACATTAAGAAGTAAGGTGATAAAACAAATGTTGACATTATGAACTAGATGGCACACTCTTTAGATCTCTTTTTGCTAAGTCTTTTTCTACACAAGCTAAGACTTGTTCCAAACCCCTTAAAACTAGACTAGGCATATCCACCCATTTGTAGAAAAGCCACTTTGAAGTACAATATTTATGTTAATCTCCAAACACGCTTAAAAACACCATTTTCATGTATTTTAAAGCTCATAAGAAAGTAAGGTTTGGGGTGACACCACTATGGAAATTTTTCTGCTTCACATCTTATTAGTTATTGTTAGCTAAACCATGTTAGCATGGCACAAAGCTTTTCACTATAAAATGTTGAATATTAATCATGTTTAAGTTCTACCTATGGATTGCACCAATGTGAAATGAAGTGTGCACACTAGAGTAGGCATGTTGGTAGAAAACGCTCCTAAACCGTAGTCAAAACCATGCATGACATGGTGGAAACTTACATCATGATGATCCTTGTTGATATGACTCATATGTCTATTTTTCTTGTACTTTTGGAGTAGAGATACTGCCCCTACCACCTTGAACACAACCAAGGAATTATATCAAACTCTTTTTCTAAATGAATAAACTTCAAATTCAATTGCTATAAAGAAAGTAAATAAGGGGGCATGTAGCTATATAGGGTCAAGAGGTACTTCAGTGATGCGGTTTCACAAGACCAACATGAGTATACAATGACAAGCCTAAGTTGAGTAGTATGAGGAGTGCAAGGTCATGGACTAGGTGCATGAAACAATCAACTTGTAAGATGTGTAGCACATAAACCGTATGAAGCTTTGAAATAAAAGATACTTGGAACCCCATCCTTATTAGTATTGTTGACATGAACTACATAGCTCAAAATCTTATTTTATATTCTTTATGGAGGATTAACATATGTATTCAATGCTTACTTTCAGTACAGGATGCAAAACATCTCAAGGGAAGACATAAAACTAAGAAGTGAGTGTTCTAGTCAAGGGCATGAAACTAAGAAGTAGCCCAAAAATAAAGGCATGAATAACCAATGCCAATCATGGGAAGAGTCTCTAATTCTATAGGTTCATCAAAGTGTGCTTGAAAGTTTTTTTTTCATTATTTGTTTTATCACACCATCTCTTATTATTCAACATATTTATATATGTGTAAAAGATAGAACTTAATAGTACACTTGCATATTATGTTTCATTGAAAGGAATTGAGCCTGTGAACTCTACATGATGATGAAGGAAGCAAAGGTAACAAACTACAAAGTCCATGTTTAGTTTTATCACCTTCATGCTTGAGGACGAGCATAGGTTAAGCTTGGGGATGTTGATGCATGTAAAATGCATATATGAACTTTGTAGTTTGTTAACATATTTTCCCACATATTCGTATCATATATAATGTTATATCCTTGTTTTATATTGATTTTTTGGGGATTTTCCAATGATCCCCTTTATTTTGGCTATAACCCTAGGGTAGAAAAACCTTGTTTTCAATGTTTTTGATGTTTCGGGACTTTAAAAAAGTCAAATGGACATAAACTTTTGGGAATGACAATATTTATTCACAAGAAGCATCTGGAGCATGAGAATCTCACCATGAGAGCCAGTATTGGGGGGATGACCCCATGTAGGGTCAAGATAAGTACTAATAGAAAGGAGCCTTCATGGTCTGGGCCGAGTCAAGAACGATCTGGCCGAGTCACGTAGGAGTCGGCTGAATGAGGTCCGACTCATTCCGAGTCAGGTAGCTAAAACCTGACTTCGACGAAATATGAGTTATGTCGGTCTACTGCTATTACGCATATTAAGTGTAGGTTAAGGTCAAGCCGAGTCATGCGAGGCGAGGCCGAGTCATGGTAAGCTTGCTCAAGAAGGAGAAGGCGAACCCCGAAGTCAGCATTAGCCACTGTCTCTCCTCAGGAATCTGCATAGTGCCAAGCGCTATAGACAAGAGACAGAGTGGCAGAGGAGTAGAAGAAGGTCACAGTCCTCACGCTCGAGGCTCACATGTGGTGGAATCTGTGTCTTTGCCATCGATAGAAGGGGGACACGGAAAGAAGCCCACCGAGTTACTATTTTGGGACAAGCATATTCCACGAATATGCTTGTCCACATAAGCCCTAGAAGGAAACAAGCCACTCCTTTATAAGGAGAGGATCGATTCATTTTTCATCGAGCGCTAGTAGTAGCTTCTTCTTCCTCTCGCTCATACAGCTCGAGGAGCAAGTGTAGCTCCATTGGTGTTGAATAAAGATTGAGTTCTAGTGTTTTGAGTGTAGAAACCACTACACATTCCCTCCCTGGATCCCACTAGCATCCATTGGCCCCCAACTTAAGCCCACCTATGGCATCTGCCGTGCCACCACCATGACAGTTGGATCCCACCATGGGGCCAGCAACGGTGCTAGATGGAGTCAAGATCCGGATGAGAAACTTCATCGACACAGGCGAGCGCGTCGTCTCCGGCTTATTCTAGAGATTCGACATCTGGGACTATGTCAGCGACAACGCTGGTAGCTTCGGAGCAAGACCACCCCGCGCAATGGCATCTTCATCAACCTGGGTGCCCACAAGATCTACGTCGGCGTCTACACGTCTCGCATCTACCCGCGCCGAGTCATCCTCGTGGGAGACCCCCACTCAGTGCAGCTAGCGGCACGTAACGCTCGCCCTGCAGGCAGCGTCGAGGTGATGATGATGGCACCAGCACTAGAAGCAGGAGCAGGAGCCGGACCAAGCAAGAACCCAGCGATGGCAGACCCGGTAGCGGCTAAGCCGGTAGCCACAAAGCAGGCAGCAACAGATCCGTCAACATCAAACGCACCCGGCACGAGGTAACCCCCAAGGCACCAAGAGTAAGATGGCCACCACTGGAAAGGCTGGAGAATATCTTGCAGGAAGCCATAGATAACCTAACAACACTTGTGGCACCAATATTTAACCCGGCAAATGCACAAGAAGAGTTCGAAGAAACTAGGTTGAGAATGTTAGAAGAGGCTAAGAAAGTATCTGCACTACAGGAGTCCTTTAATAGGACCTTGTAAGAGTACGCTAGGGAAAACAAGATAGATACATCTCCTACACAAATAGATGATCTAAGAATGAAAGGAAAGAACCTCCTTAGTTATATTAACAAGGAACATGAGTCTCAGCAGGGCGATTCGGCTAACCTAGAGCTGTCGAGGTACAGTACCCCGACAAAGAATCTCAGGGCGGCGAATGCGGCAGCCTCGGAGTTGGAGGGATTAACCGGGGAAGCCCGGCAAAGGCAACAAGAAAGAGTAAATGAGCTGGTACGTATCACGAACCAGCAGAATGATGATATATTCAGAGCTAACCCGGCAAAGCAGGGGGGTCGTGCATGGTTCATTCGGCTGGGGCTGCCCGGAGTTATCAGCTGCCGCGGTATCCTCACCCAGAAATGGATTGCAAAAAGATAAGGCAGTGACCTCGGGAAAAAGAAACAAACAGATTGTTCCATATGATCCGGCAATGGCCAGAAAAGCAAATGAAAATAAAGCCAATGGAAGCCGAGGTAACAGTGGTGATAGAAACCTCGGCCGTGGCAATACAGAGCATGTGAATCTCGGAAGGGGAAATCTCGAGAATAATAACCCGGCTGAAGGGAGACGTTATCACCCGCAAGATCATCAGCCGAGGCATGAACCCCGGCAGGGAAGGGATGCAGGACATGTTCCACATAGCCCAGTGCATGACAGATACAATGATGGTTATTCAGAAATGGAAAATGCTGGATTTGTTGGGAAAAACCACTATGGGATGGAAGAAAGAGCTGCGTACAGAAGTATGTCGTCGAATGATGCAAGACTAAAACTTGATAGGTTGTATCGGTCCGAGTTATTAAAAGAGCAAGGTCCTCCTGGTCCGGCATGTTTTGGGTCCCGGAATATGAGTGAGCCACCTGTCCCGAATTTCTAGTTGGCAAGAGGCACAAAAACATATAATAGAAGTACAAAACCACAAGATTGGTTGATTGACTATGCCACAACAGTGAAAATTGCAGGGGGAAATTTGAGATGGGCTGTGAGATATGTAACCCAGATGTTGGAGGGACCAGCCAGGGTGTGGCTAAATAACTTACCAGCAGGCAGTATCAATTGATGGTTAGACTTTGAGGAGATGTTTTTTAGTAACTTCACCAGTACATACAAGAGGCCGAATAGGCCTCAACGACTGGCAATATGCAAGCAGAGACCGAATGAGACTGATGAGAATTCCTGACCCGATGGTGCAACCTCAGAAACTCCTGCGAAGGAGTAATTGAATCACAAGCGATTTCTTGGTTTGCACAAGGGTGCAGATATGCCAGTGTATTGTGGCAAAGGATATAAAGAGATATGCTGACTACGTCGGCCGAGACAATCAGAATAGCCGATTCATATGCACCGGGTGATCCGACCCAACCCGAGATTATGTCGGTGGAACATCATGAGCAGCATGACCATTACACTCGTGATGGCGCAGGATCATCCAAGCGGAATGAATTCCGAGTTAGAAGAAGAGATGACAGGCCGGATTACAGATATGGTTCGAATCAGGTTGCAGCAGTTACTTAGGACCAGCCAGGTGTAGGAAGCAATCAGCGCTAGAAAAACGGTCCTCATCAATGGATGCCGAGGAATGACGGGAAGAAGCAATGGACTCCTGAACAGAAGAAGCAATGGCAGGAGAGGCCGAAGTACACGTTTGAGTCAATGCTGGATCAATTGTGTAAGTTCCACATGCCCAACCCGGCAAAACCAGCCAACCACACAACTCGTCAGTGTGCATGGATGAAGAATACAATGGGAAACCCGGTAGCAATGCAGATGCCACAGCAGCAACCACACCATCCACAGCAACCACAGCTTACGGGAGGAAATGCACAACAATTGATGTTACCCCCACCACCTCTGAGGTATGAGGATCAAGACATGAGGGATGTACTTCACCATGTGGTGAACCAAAGCCAAGATGGCAGAGGAAACCCCAGTAATAATAGACGCAATGAGTACAGAGAGCACCATCAGTCATACTGTATATTCAGCACGGAACAACAAGACAGGCGGAGTGTACATCGTTGGCATATAGAAGTAAATGCAGTCATGCTAGCAATTCCGAGGTATATACCTTGGTCAGATCAAGAGATAACTTGGGGCATTAGAGATCATCCCAAGATCATGCCAAACCCCGGGTCATATGCCTTGGTGCTAGACCTGATGTTTGTCGGACCCAGTATCAATGTGAAATTTTCAAAGGTGCTGATAGATAACGGCAGCAGCATCAACATTATGTATAAGGATACGATGCACAAACTCGACATCTCTCTGAATATGCTGTAGTCGACCAAGACAACCTTTCATGGGATAGTTCCAGGACTGTCCTGTGCGCCAATTGGGAAGGTCCGAGTAGATGTCTTATTCGGCACAAGGGAGAATTGTAGAGCAGAGAATCTGGAATTTGAGGTGGTGGATCTAGAGAGTTGCTATCACGCATTACTCAGACGGCCGACATTGTCAAAATTTATGACCAGCTGTCACATTGGTTACTTCAAGATGAAAATGCCAGGACCACAAGGGATAATAACAATAGCCGGATACTATAGGAAATCGATGGAATGTGCTTCGTCCGAATCAAATCTGGCCAAATCTTTGGTGATCACAAGTTGGGAAATAGAATTCAGGAGGTCACAACTTTAGCTCCGTTGGCACAGCTTAACATGCCGGCACTTGCTAATCCGCATGGAAGTGTGTCCTTCCAGCCAACTAAGGAGACAAAGAAAATCAAAATTGATAATCAGTTCCTAGAGCGCACCATCACCATTGGTGCCGGCCTAGATGATAAATAGGAAAGCGAGCTCACCGACTTCCTCCGTGAGAATCGAGATATCTTTCCATGGTCTACACAAGATCTGCAAGAAGTACCGAGGGAGTTGGCTGGGTACTCTTTGCATGTAAGGCCAGGAGAAAGGCCGGTGAAGCAACCTCTCCGCCGCTTCGCCAAAGAAAGGAGAAAAATCATAGGGGATGAGATAGCTCGGCTCCTTGCAGCCAGGTTTATTATGGAAGTACTTCATCCAGATTGGTTGTCTAACCCAGTGTTGGTAGAGAAGAAGAAGGATGACCCAAATGTAGTTATCGTTTGGCGTATGTGCATCGATTACATGAACCTTAACAAGGCGTGTCCCAAGGATCTTTTTCCTTTACCTAGGATAGATCAGGTTATTGATTCAACCGTAGGTTGTGAACTATTATCATTTGTAGACGCGTATTCTGGCTTTCACCAGATACCGTTAAACCTGTATGATCAAATAAAAATTGTGTTTTATCACCCCATATGGGGCTTATTGCTATCGTACTATGCCATTCGGCCTGCGCAATGCAGGAGCCATATACCAAAGGTGTATGCAAAAATGTTTGCATGATCAAATTGGGAAAATGTTCAAGTATATGTTGATGATGTGGTTATAAAAACCAAAGAGATCCATACGCTCCTAGAAGTTATCCGGCAAACGTTCAAGAATCTGAGAAGGTTCCGAATGAAGCTTAACTCGGAAAAATGCACCTTCGGGTACCAGCCGGAAAATTACTAGGTTTCCTTGTGTATAGCCGAGGCATAGAGGCAAATACGACTAAAATTCGGGCAGTTGAAAGGATGGAACTGCCCAAGTGCCTCAATGATGTTCAGAAATTTACAGGATGCCTCGCATCTTTAAGTCAGTTTGTGAGTCGGCTAGGTGAAAAGGCATTGCCTTTGTATCAATTGATGAAAAAATATGATAAATTTACCTGGACACCTTAGGCTGATAACATTTTCCATGAGTTAAAAAAGATGCTGGCCACAGCGCCAATTTTAGCCTCGCCACTATCAAAAGAGCCTATGCTGCTCTATGTAGCAGCAACAAACCGAGTTGTGAGCGTTGTGATAGTTGTAGAGCATGATGAGGAAGGTAAGTCGGTACAAAGGCTGGTTTATTACCTAAGCGAGGTACTGTCCGCCTCGAAGATAAAATATCCACATTACCAGAAAACGGCTTATGGAGTGTATATGTCGGCAAAAAAGCTCAAACATTATTTTGAGAAACACTCCATAAAGGTGATTTGCGAGGCAACAATAGCCAAGATAATGAGGAACAAAGATGCAAGCGGCCGAATTTCAAAATGGGCAATTGAGTTATCCCCTTATGCCCCACAATTTGATATACGAGATGCAATCAAATCTCAGGCAATGGCTGACTTTTTTGTCGATTGGGCCGAGATACAGTATGAGCCCCCATTTATAGATCCGAACTATTGGACGATGCATTTTGATGGATCCATACTAAGAAATGGATTAGGAGCATGCATAGTATTAGCCTCTCCAAAGAAAGATCAACTGAAGTATGTGTTACATATACACTTTGCAGCATCAAACAATGTGGCCGAATATGAGGCACTTGTTCACGGTCTAAGGATGGCGAAGGAAATTGGCATACGTCGGATTCTATGCTACGGGGATTCGGACCTTGTAGTCCTGCAGGTATCAGGAAATTGGGACGCATTGGATGCAAACATGGCCTTATATCGATTTCATGTACAAAAGATTAGTGGCTATTTTGATTGGTGTGAATTTCATCACATACCTCGGGCAGAAAACGATGTTGTAGATACCTTGTCTAAACTCAGATCGACTAGACAGTCAATTCCACCTGGTATCGCCTTAGAACACCTGAGAAAGCCATCAATCATACCTTCACCAGAGTTCGAATCAACTCGTCTCTCATCAGATCAAAAATCCAAATTTGTCCCAATGGAAATTGATAAGGGAAATGAGCCGAGTAACCCGGGGACTGATTCGACTAACCAGGGAGCTGATTGGGAAAATTCGGCAAACATTATGTCAGGAGAAGTAATGGAAATTGATGAGACAGTTACCCCGGGGCAGGACATGCCAGAATGGGCACAACCAATATTCCTATTCCTCAAAAATGAGACCCTGCCGAATAATGTGGTCCTTGCTAGGCAGATAGTAAGAAGGGCAAAGGCTTACACAATAATAAATAATGAACTTTATAAGAGAAGTGTAACAGATGTGCTGCAAAGATGTATTAGCCCGGCAAAAGGACAAGAGAACCTCTTGGACATACATCAAGGGGAATGCGGGCACCATGCCTCATCCAGAGCCCTTGTGCCAAAGCATTTCGACACGGATTTTATTGGCCAAGTGCGCTAAAGGAAGCAAAAGAGTTGGTAGCAAGGTGTAATGGCTGCCAGAGATATTCCAGCAAAATACATATGCCTTCGTCCTATTTAAAAAACAATACCAGTCACTTGGCCATTCTCCATATGGTGCCTGGATATGGTAGGTCCGTTTAAGCCGGCTCGTGGAGGCATGACTCACATTTTGGTCATGGTGGACAAGTTCACAAAATGGATAGAGGTAAAGCCAATAATAAAATATGATGGGCCCATAGTAGTGAAATTTCTCAAAGATATTATTCTGAGGTATGGATACCCACACAGTATCATTACGGACAATAGCACAAATTTTGCTGAAGGAGCCTTTGCTCGATTCTGCCAAGATAAGCGCATAAGACTCGATGTTGCTTTGGTAGCGCATCTAGCATCAAATGGACAAGTGGAAAGGTCAAATGGACTCGTATTATCCGGAATAAAACCTCGGCTTGTAGAACCACTCCAAAGGTCGGTGGGTTGTTGGATTGAAGAACTTCTAGAAGTGCTATGGAGTTTAAGAACTACCCCAAATAGATCAACGGGCTACACCCCATTCTTTCTTGTATATGGGGCAGAGGTTGTGCTCCCAGCCGATATAGTGCCTAATTCGCCTAGAGGCACCCAATACACAAACGCAGAAGTAAATGAAATATCTCGGCAAGACGATGTTGATTTATTAGAAGAAGCAAGAGAATTGGCATTGTCCAGATCAGCCATTTATCAACAAGACCTTAGACGCTACCATAGCAAGAAGGTAAATCCCCGAGTCTTCAAGGAAGGATCTGGTCCTTCGGCTAGTGCAACACACAGCCGACATGCATAAGCTTTCACCTCCGTGGGAAGGCCCATTCATCGTGAGCAAGGCACTGCATAATGATGCATATTACCTCATAGATGCTCAAGCACCAGAAAGGAATAAGGCAGACAAATCCGGAGACGAGTCAAAAAGACCATGGAATGTAGCATTACTTCGTCCATTCTACACTTAGAGGAAGTGTACTGTATCAAGTATTATTATATGTCAGCTTAATATGTCAGAAGTGAATTAATGAGACCTCGGCAACTCGAGTAGTGACTTAGGGACTGCCCCATGTTATTTATCACTATGATTATGTATTTGATATGAATAAAACCTCGGCAACTCGAGGAGTGACTCGGGGACTGCCCCATGTTATCTTTTATGATTATGTATTTGATTTATCAAAAATGAATCAGTGAATGAGACCTCAACAACACGAGCAGTAAATCGGGGACTGCCCCGTGTTATCTATCATGCTGTTATATATTTGATATGTTGGATGATTTATATATTCAGTCATAAATTCGAATTAGTAACATGTGGACATCGGAAGAAATATCTCTGATTTATCGTGGTCTAGAGAGATACTTTATGATAAATGAGATAAGAGCCAATGGAAAATCAAACACACGAAAAGCGACTAAGAAATGAACTATATGTAAGCCGACACACGTTATATTATCTTTCGTATGACTACTGCGCTATATTAAGCCAAACACTCATTTTCAAACATAGCTCGCAATCTCTAAAGAACCCCGAATAATCGAATATATTTGTTTCAAACCTATGGATTAAAAATTGCAAATAATAATACACGCTGAATAACTCAACCATAATGGCAACAACTTACGATTAGCATAGCATATGAAAGATTCCGAAGTTATATAGATCAAACAGTACCAAAGAGGCAGATTGTCTTGAAACAACGCACACCCAGCATTACCGGGGACTTAGAAAATAAAAAGTTTTATAGCTCAAGCATTGGCCATAGCAGAATCGTCGGCAGGAGGAGTAATTGCAGAGGCAAGGGCTTCCAGAGTAGATATCTTGGCTACCACCGAAGGCACCTCGGCTTCTGTAGAAGCGATAGCCTCAGGAGCAGGGATCTCTGAGGTTGCCTGAACCTCCGCGGAAGTTACCTCAGCATCAACCGAAGTACCCAAGACATCTTGAGTATTGGCCGTTTGACGCGAAGCTCCACCTTGGGCTTGGGAAGTTTCAGTTCCCTTGGAAGAAGACCGAGCTTCAACGTTTATTCCCAAACCACAACTGGACTTATCCGAACTTTCAGAGTCTTCATCTGAGTCATATTCGTCACCAGAGTTTCCTTCAAACTCATCGCCATCAGCGGCCTCAAAATTTTCTTCGGCCTCGTCTAAGAGAAAACTTGGCCCCTCATTCCATTGATGCATATTTGCATACTCGATAAGTTGATAAGCATGAGCTTGGTAGCGAGTGATGTGATCCGGGTCTTTGACCCAAGGAGAGGCTGTATGCAAATTCATCAATGTGTCAAGAGAGATGCCCTCGTACCATTATAGAACTGTAGTAAGCGCCATGTCAGCCCTGGCTTGCCCCGGCGTATTCTCTCCAAAGGTTCAACTGGATTTGAGAATCCATTAGTTTCGCCACAAGTACGTCCACCTTTCTAATCTTTGGTTCATTCGGCTAGAGCACATTGAAGGCTTGAATGGCCGCTTTCACCAGATCTCTTCCCATAATCTTCATCAACTCAATGGCGGAAGCAACAGCAACCAGGAGATCCTCAATAGAATATTCTTGACCCGGAGTATTGGGGACACCTCGGCGGGCACGGGCGATAAACACGGCCTTAGTACTCACGGGCTCGGATTCCGGAAAGTGATTTGTAATGCAAAACATCATATAAATCAAGAGGAGCAACGAGCAAAGAGTAACTCGGCTAGTAATCACAAGAGAAAAAACTCGGCCAATAAGCTTACGATGGATATATCACAACATCTTCTGAAGATCCACGGCCCAGCCGACCCTTTTCTTTTAGAACCGAGTAATCTCGTCGGTCATCGACTGATTTTTTAGCTCGGTCACATCGAGGAGTTCTTTGTTCTTCTGAAGCTGGAGACTTAACCGATTCTTTTCCTCGGAAAACTCTTGATCAATTTTCTCCAGCTCGGACTTCTGGGATGATTTCAAGGACTCAACCTCGGCACGGAGCCGAGCTATCTTGTCATCCTTCTCCTTCAGCTGTGCTGAATGAGTCCCTGCTTGCTCTAAAAAATACAGCATCATATCAGGCATGGATATGAAATCTTGATGCGATGCTGCAAACCTTTGAAATTTTGCTGAGGCGAGGGTGGAGCACTATAATATACTCGGAAATTATCTAGAAGGGAATTAAATAAACAAGTAAAGAGAGAATGGACGACTAACCTTCAAGACTGTCAATCTTCTTTGTCAGCAAAGTATTTTGAGTATCAATGTTAGCTGAGTAAAGATAAATCACAAGTTAATCAGGAACCAAAGACTTGAAGAAAGGACTTGAGTGCACACGTCAAATAATTTACCTGTTTTATTCAGAATAGGAACCATCTTGTCATACTTGACCTGCAACTTCCTATGAGAAAAGAGCAGCTTCTAGAATTCGGCAGTACGTCGATTTTGAGCAACCTAACATAACAGCGAGTTATATAGGAAAGAATATGCAAAGATCCAAATCAAGCAAGACTTGACTCAGATCTAGGTGGATAGATACTCAAAGCTGGCACACAAAAAGATCCGAATCAAGCAAAACTTGACTTGGATCTAGGTGGCTGAATATTGAAAGCAAAAAACTTAAAAAAAATCCGAATAAATCAAAGCCTCACTCGGATCTAGGTGGCTAGATATTCAAAGCCAAAACTTAAAAAGATCTAACCAGCAAAATGTGACTCGGATCTAGGTGGCTAGATGTGTTTTAAGCTAAAACATGAATATCAAAAATTATCTATTACGCACGCAAGTAACTATATTTTAAGCAATGGAAGCTTCCAAACGAATAATAAGTTATTCTGTTGCAAGCTCGGGGATTAGCGGGCATATAGTATACTATGCGTAGGAGGTAAAGCATAGATTGAAGCACATCTCAAGCACAACTTTGGCAGCCAAATGCAAACGGCTGCTAATGTCAGAAAGCTGGAAGGGTTGGTTACTTGGGTTACCCTCGATGTGATCGGCATCATTCCAATTGTTAGCATACTCTACCAATGACCCGAGGCTTCCTCCGCTCTCTGTGTGCGTTAAAACCCTGCCATTGGCCTCTCGCGCCTGTTGTGCAGCTATCCCGACCGTCGGGCTCTTATGAAGCACGTGTTGTGTGTCGGCGGCGGAGGCAGATCTAGGTTTAGCAACAAAAGCTGCCTTGTGAAGCATGTCGACGATGCTCGGCTGAGAGGAACCAGGTTTAAATTCCTGAGCCGGTTTGGATTTGGCAGGAACCTCGGTAATAGGCAATGACTTAGGGGGATGAACTGGACTCGGAGCAATAACCTCTGGGGCAGAAGGGGCGGTAGCCTCAACAGGAGCTGAGGTAGCGGCAGCTTCGGCAGAAGCCGAAGTAGCAGGAATGTCGGTAGCAGAAGATTCGATGGGGATAACTTTTTGGACCTCAGAAGAAATAACCGGATCAATTGAGTGATCCGGCATAATGGCATTAGCACCATCCCCAGGGGAAAGCTCAGCCTCATCTCGCCCAGACGGATTGTTAGTCGGCATGAGAGGAGGATTATCGCGAGGAGGGCTCGAAACTCGAACATCCCCTTGAGTCAATGGCGAGGACGGCCGAGTAACATGCGAGGTCATGCTCGGACCACTTGGCTTAGCAGAAAGAGGAGCACTTCCGAGGTAAAGGGAAAGACCAAATCAGAAATAGAAAGAGAGAAACAAGAAATACAAGTTAGAACGAGCAAGAGAACTTACCCAGTGACTTCAGGCATCGTTTTCCGCTTTGGAGGGTGCTGGGTGGATCTCTTAATTCGTTTCTTGGGAGCTACATCCGAAGGATCATTCGAAGCAGCACATTTCTTCGACGGAGCGGGAGCTTCGGAAGCAAGGGGTTCGGCCTTGTGCACCTGGCCAGCCGGATTATCTAGGAAAGAAAGAGCCGAAAATGTGTAAGAGATAGGCACCACGACAACTACCTCGAGAATTTGGACGTCGTCTGAGTCACCTTCATCGACGCGAGTAGAGGCTTTACCCCGAGTACGAGTAGGAGCAGCCTCGGGTTTGGGGATAAACTCCTCCGAGTCTGGTTCCCCATTGTTCGGGGTACTGCGGTTGTCGCTCCAAGGAAGAGCGAGCACCTCGGCATCTTCTGAAGCTTGTTCATCAAATTTCTGCAGAAAGGGTGGACGGAAATTAGCAAAATAATCAGCGGAACCAAGGAAAATAACTCGGATAGGACAAGTCAAATTAGAGTTACCCGAGGAGGGGGTTATCACAAGAAAAGGGCTTCATTCCCCACGCCCAATCCTTGTCCATGCCAGTCTTGAAGATAGCTCAGACGCGTTTCTGAATCAGGGCATATTCAAGCTCAACTATGGAGACTCGGTTGGGATCCAGAGGACCGCTCATATAGCAAATCTCATGAGAGTGAAGATGGAAAGGGCAGATCCGGCTACTAATAAAAGCGGCCATCAAATCTTCGCCATGAAACCCCGCCCGAATAAATTCCTTCAGTCGTAGCTCGAATGCCTCAGCAAGAGCATCAGTATTTTTTGGATTATAGTTCCAATGTTGCTTAGAAGGAGGACCAACTGAGAAGGCAGGGAGCCGAATCTTATCCTCCTTGCCAGTATTCTTGACATAGAAAAACGACCTATGCTACTTCTTGCAAGACTGTAGGCCTGTAACTCGGGGAAAAAGAGAATTCTTCCGAGGTGTGATAGAAGTGGCCCCACACTGGGTCAAACATTTCTTGGAAGGATGGAGAGATTTATTCAGCACAATGTTAGCTCAGATCTGGAAAAACTTTGACCAAACTACCACAGAAGGCTAGAGGCCGAAGTATCCCTCAGAGGCCGAGATAAAGGCTGACAGAGAAGAGATGGCGTTAGCCGGCAGGTGATGATGCTAAAGGCCAAAGAACTCAAGGAAGCCTTTGGCAAAGTCGCTAAGAGGGAGGCCGAACCCTCTGACGAAATGCGACATGAAAACTACATATTCACCATCCTCAACTATGGGGGTAGACTCCTTGCCGGGTAAGCGACACTTTACCTTGGCAGGGACTCGACGAGTCTTGCGGAGCCACTCGATCTCTCGGCGGGTGACCGTGGATCCCTGCCACGAACCACGCTCTGGACCCACCACGAGGTCTTCTTCTCCCACGACGGCGCCGCTATGTGAGCTCGACATGGGCTCGTCGGAGGAGCCAATAGAAGAAGAATCGCTGGCGGCTGGGAGCGGTCTCGAAATCCAGGGTCTCGTCACAGCGATGATGAGCACGGCGGCAGCGGAGCAAGAGAACCGTAGAAGAGGCCTAACGCAGAGACGAGGCGCGGTGCATAAAGACCAAACAATGGCAGCGCGTCACGTGAACATGAGCATGGCGGCGTGGTCGCGTGAACTGGAGCACAGCGGTGGCGGCGCGAGAAGGAAGATGAAGAGGGCGAGAATGGGAAAAGTAAACCAGCCTTTCCCCTCTCCTCCTATTTATAACCGCATGCGGTGAGTGGTAGTGGGATCGCGGATGCGTCGTGGTAACCACCAAAAGGCATGTATCGTGTGTTGGCGATCGGCGATTGGAGCCACAGGAAGGATCACACGGCATAGGAGGAGATCCGACCGCCATGACCGTTGCGGCGATTGAAGAGTCGCTGCGTCGATATGACCGCCGTAGTGATTACTATAGCGATGTCAGGGTGCACTGTAGCGGTACAAAAAATGAGACAAAAGGCAATGATTGAGACACGTAGGATGAGACTGATTAGAGAAGCTAAGAGGATGCCTCGGATAAGAATGGATGACTTGGAAAATGAGTCATACCGAAAAATAGGGTGAGTCAAGAAGAGATAGAAGAAAAGAGGCACCGACTGAATAATGAGTTGGAGAGATAAGTGCAAAAACTGAACATCTAGAAACTGTTGTGGTCTAGCCGAATGGATTCAACGAGACCGCACCAGCTTCGGGGACTAATGTTGGGGGGATGACCCTAGGCAGGGTCAAGATAAGTAAGAATAGAAAGGAGCCTTCGTGGTTTGGGCCGGGTCAAGTACGATCTGGCCGAGTCACGTAGGAGTCGGCCGAATGAGGTCCGACTTATTCCGAGTCAGGTAGCTAAAACCTGACTCGACCGACATATGACTTATGCCGACCTACTGCTATTATGCATCTTAAGTGCAGGTTAAGGTCAAGCCAAGTCACGCGAGGTGAGGCCGAATCATGGGAAGCTTGCTCAAGAAGGAGAAGGCGAACCCCAAAGTCAACACTAGCCACGGTCTCTCCTCAGGAATCTGCACAGTGCCAAGCACTACAGACAAGAGACAGAGTGGCAGAGGAATAGAAGAAGGTCACGGAGGTGATAGTCCTCACGCTCGAGGCTCACATGTGGTGGACTCTGTGTCTTTGCCATCGATAGAAGGGGGACACGGAAATAAGCCCGCCGAGTTACTATTTTGGGACAAGCATATTACACGAATATGCTTGTCCACGTAAGCCCTATAAGGAACCAGAACACTCCTTTATAAGGAGGGGCAGGGCGTCCTGAGGAGGGGATCGATTCATTTTCCACCAAGCGCTAGTAGTAGCTTCTTCTTCCTCTCGCTCATACAGCTCCAGGAGCAAGTGTAGCTCCATTGGTGTTGAATAAAGATTGAGTTCTAGTGTTTTGAGTGTAGAAACCACTACATCTTCCCTCCCTGGATCCCACTAGTATCCATTGGCCCCCAACTTAAGCCCACTCATGGCATCTGCCGTGCCAACACCACGACAGCCAGGATGGCCAAACGAACCCAGGTGGCGTGCCCAAGCATGTTGGGCACGCAACCCATGCTCATTTCCTCCTTGGCCATCTGATCGCTTCGATTCTTTTTCCCACAGAGTTCTCTTGACCTAAAAATCCCTATATAAGGACCCCCCCCCCCGAGGCGTCCTCGAGACGGGAGACACCAGAACACACTAGAGATGAAAACACCACTAGACAGAGTCAGATCCGACAAAGATTGGAGGGGGAAACTCCAGCGGAGCCACCTCCGGGGAGATCTCCACCCTCTCCAATATCTCCAGCATCATCACCATGATGAAGAGGGAGTATTCCACCTCTAGGCTATGGGTTTATGGCAGTAGCTTGATCTCTCTCTCTCTCTCTCTAGATCTTCATAGATCTAGTACCATATGAGCTGCTCTACATGATTATGGTCATATTTGTAATTCCTATGTGGTGGATCTTTGTTCTATGATTTGATATCTGAGATTGGAATCTATTTTATGTAAGATGTTTTGATAGATGCATATCACGCACCCCGTTCTTAATTGCTTGTTTTGATTCAACTTGTATGCAAAAACTTGTATGAGGAGAAGTGTGTGTTAGATGGAGTAACATGGCAGTGGAGATTGAATTGTGATAAATAATATTCAAGATCTACTTTGGTTTTTACCTTTCTTTTGCTGCCTCACTAGGTATAAAGTGAAATCATATGCTATAGTTATCACGTGTCAGTGTGATAACCTTGTTAGACCAAGGTAGCATATTTGTATTTCAAACAACATGTACTATTGCTCAAAGCTATACTCTGATTTGTTCTTAATTCAAGATTGCATGGAGATTTTACTTTCTTGAGGAGTATAAGAGAGAGAGATGTATTCTATCTCAATATTAGAATATGATGCCCATATTAATTATTTTATCAAGCACATATAGAAAATTACATGAGTCTTTATTATTGATGAATTGTTTTGTGATCACCATGGCCTAAAAAGAGAGTAGACAAGTGAACCCATGAACCCTGGTCCAATTTTTATCATAAGAAACACCTTTCTATTGCATCTACTATCCTTTTTATTTTTAGCAATTAATTATTTCGAAAATACAAAAATACTTTCTCTATTTGCAATCACTCATAAAAAACCAAAAACAGCTCTACTATCTTCCATATCATCTAGTTTGCATTATTTTACTTCCTTTACTTTAGTTTGTAACTTTGTATCATATTTTATTTCATACTACTAATACAAAACCTTTTGCTTGACAACCACTTGATGGAGTTGGAAACACAAGACATGTTATTTTACTTTACAGGTTGCTTGAAGAGGAGAAGACAAACATCCTTCCATAGCCAATTCTCTGAGAGTTCGATATAAACCCTCGAGTCACCCTTATAAGGAAGACGCTTGCTGCAACACTCTACACTTGGAGTCCCAACGAAAAATGGCATCCTTTGTTGCCATCTACACCGACTGGTGCACACGACCATATACTCTGCATAGGGAAAGCGGAGGGCATGAACAAGAACCGCAACCACAGAGCCAGGTTCAACCTGTCGTTCAGCATAATATTCAACAATCAAGGTAACTTGGTGGTTGTGGTGCATTTCTGCCTTTCAGCAGCAAGCTTTCCATTTTGGAGTAAATTTATGCTCTAGTGTTCTCTCTTTATTTGCATTTATGTTTAGTGTGTTTTTTGCATCTGCACTAAAATTATACAATTTCTTCGGTCGGGGCGGCCGCCCGGGTTTTGGCTAGTTATGGTGATTTATCTGAATAATAGAATCAACATGTGATTCACTCATGCTTCGAGAAATTTCTAGGCCTACGATCATTAAATGTTCACCCTTTTATCTCTATGTTATCTTTCAAATTATATGCAACAATCAGCGAGTATTCTCTCTTCTCATTATTCTCGAAAAACGGTATATTTCCATCACATCTATTTTCTTCTAGAGAGACATGATACTATACACACAATATTTTTCTAAACTAGAAAAGATTTCCATTACTGAACAAAAGATTAACAAGTGAAGAAAAACTTTTCTTCAGTCATGTTGTTCTATACATACTGCATCAGACACCTGGCAGGTATTTACAACCTCCTTCCCAGAACTCATGTTCTTTTCTCTCCTAAATCTACTAAAACCAATTCAATATCTAGCCTAAGCCACACCAAAAAAAAGGTTCGAAAAAGCACTAGTAGAAAATAGGCATTTCGTCCAGGCCATCAGTCCCGGCTGTGGCTGGGGTCGGGACTAATGGCCCGCGCCGGACGACTCGAGCCACCCAGAACAATAGGTCCCGGCCCTTAGACCCAATTAGTCCCGGTCTGAGACACAAACCGGGATTAAAGGGCCTTGGCCCTGCCGCTCACTGGGGTCACCCCCTTTAGTCCCGGTTTGTATCTCCAACCGGGACTAGTGGTCTGGCCCTATATATATGCACAACCCCCTTCTCCTCTCAACTTTTTTTTCCTGGTGGGAGAGAGTGTTGTTGTGCTATTTTTTTTTCTTTTTCATACATATGCACTAGAGGTGTTCGGTGAAATGTCCATTAGAGCGATGCGAGTTTAGCTCACACAAGACAGACATGATATGAGGTGCCCGAGCCACACTTAAGTTTTCTCATCTTTGTTTTCAAGTGTAATAAAAGGTTAGCAACTACTTTATCGTTTAGACCGTGCGGTACTAATTTTAGCATAGTGATTGCGTTTGACATATATTTGTATGATACAGATGAGCCATCCATGGATGTACGGTGACCGACGCTCTGCCGCTTTCAGAGAAGGCGTGCGTTCTTTTCGAGTTGTGGCCAAGCAGAACAAGCGGCGGGATGGTTTTATGTGTTGTCCATGTGTTGACTGTAGGAATGAGAAGGCTCACACTTCCGCAAGAGTCATTTAGAGCCACCTGCTTCGGTCTAGTTTTATGTCCAGCTATAATGTTTGTACCAAACACGGAGAAAGAGGGGTTGTGATGGAAGACGGCGATGAAGAAGAGAACGATGATGACAACTACCGATCTATGTTGCCTAAATACGCTGATACCGCAATGGAAGACAATGAAGAAGAAGGAGGTGAAGAACGGGAACCTGACCGGCCCGCTGATGATCTTGGTCGGATCATTTCTGATGCAAAGTGAGACCGCGACATAGAAAATGAGAGGTTGCGGTTTGAGCAGATGTTACAGGACCACAACAAATTGTTGTACCCAACTTGTGAAGATGGCCAGAAGAAGCTGGGTAGCACACTGGAATTGCTGAAGTGGAAGGCAGAGACCGCTGTGACTGACTCGGGATTTGAGAAGTTGTTGGTACTAATGAAGAGGTTGCTTCCAAGAAATAACGAATTGCCCGCCAGTACATATGAAGTAAAGAAGCTCGTCTGCCCTCTAGGATTATATGTGTAGAAGATACATGCGTGCCCTAATGACTGCATCCTCTACCGCGGTGAGAAGTACGAGAATTTTGATAAATACCCGGTATGCACTACATTGCGGTATAAGATCAGAAAAGATGACCCTGGTGATGTTGATGGCGAGCCACCCAGGAAGAGGGTTCCTGCCAAGGTGATGTGCTATGCTCCTATAATACCACGATTGAAATGTTTGTTCAGAAACAAAGAGCATGACAAGTTGTTGCGATGGGACATGGAAGAACGTAAGAAAGACGGGATGTTGAGGCACCCCGCTGATGGTCAACAGTGGACAAAAATCGAGAGAGACTTCCCGGACTTTGCTGGTGACGCAAGAAACTTATGGTTTGGTCTAAGTATAGATGGCATGAATCCTTTTGGGGAGCAGAGCTGCAGTCACAGCACCTGGCCCGTCACTCTATGTATCTATAACCTTCCTCCTTGGTTGTGCATGAAGCGAAAGTTCATTATGATGCCAGTGCTCATACAAGGCCCGAAGCAACCCGGAAATGACATTGATGTGTACCTAAGGCCATTAGTTGATGAACTTTTATAGTTGTGGGCTGAACCAGGTTTACGTGTGTGGGATGAGCACAAACAGGATCCATTCGACCTACAAGTGTTGTTGTTCGTAACCATCAATGATTGGCCTGCTCTTAGTAACATCTCAGGACAGACGAAGAAGGGATATAATGCATGCACACACTATTTAGATGAGACTGAAAGTATATATCTGGATAAATCTATGAAGAATGTGGACCCGTACAATTGTTGTTTTTCTTCCGCCCAGACATCCCTTAAGGAAAAAAGGCAAGCATTTTGATGGCGAGGCAGATCACCGGAAGAAGCCTGCCCCCGTACTGGTGCTGATGTATTTCGTATGGTCAAGGATTTAAATGTAATATTTGGAAAGGGTCCCGGAGGACAACCTATTCTGGAAGACGCCGACGGACGCGCACCCATGTGGAAGAAGAAATCTATATTTTGGGAGCTACCCTATTGGGAAGTCCATGAGGTCCGCTCTGCAATCGACGTGATGCACCTAACGAAGAATCTTTGCGTGAATATTCTAGGCTTCTTGGGCTTGTATGGGAAGTCAAAAGATACATCAGAAGCACGGGAGGACTAGCAACGTCATAAAGGACGAGATGGCAAGCATCCAGGGCAGTTTCAAGGGCCTGCCAGCTACGCTCTTACCAAGGAAGAGAAGGAAATCTTTTTTGAAGTCCTTTTCAGTATCAAGGTCCCGTCTGGCTTCTCGTCTAACACAAAGGGAATAGTAAATATGAAAGAGAAAAAATTCGAAAACCTAAAGTCCCATGACTGCCACGTGCTTATGACGCAATTGCTTCCGGTTGCATTCAGGGGGATTCTACCGGAAAATGTTCGGCTGGCCGTTGTGAAGGTATGTGCATTCCTCAATGCAATTTCTCAGAAGGTAATCAATCCAGAAAGTCTATCAGGGTTACAGATTGATGTGGTCCAATGTCTGGTCATCTTCGAGTTGTTGTACCCTCCATATTTCTTCAATATTATGACGCACCTCCTAGTTCACCTAGTCGAAGATATTAGAATTCTCGGTCCTATGTTTCTACACAATATGTTCCCCTTTGAAAGGTTCATGGGAGTATTAAATAAATATGTTCATAACCGCACCTCCTAGTTCACCTAGTACAGAAGGAAGCATCTCCAAGGGCTATGGAATAGAGGAGGTCATTGAGTTTTGTGTTGACTTTCTTCCTGACCTTAAGCCGATTGGTGTTCCTGAATCTCGGTATGAGGGGAGGTTGACTGGAAAAGGAACACTAGGAAGGAAAACAATGGTATGTATGGACAAGGATTCTTTCAATAAATCACACTACACAGTTCTACACAATTCCACCTTGGTGGCTCCATATATCGAGAAACACAAGATTATTGTATGCTCGGAAAACCCGGGGAAGCCTGACTCCTCGATTAAAGTGGAACACGAGGACACTTTTGGCAGTTGGTTGTAGAAACATCTCATGAATAACAACACTGTTGAAGATCAGCTGTACTTGTTGGCACGGTTACCATCTTCGACTATATGTACTTTCGAAGGGTACGAGATAAATGGTAATACATTTTACACGATCGCCCAAGATAAAAAGAGCACCAACCAAAACAGTGGTGTCCGCTTTGATGCAACAGATGATAATGGGAAGAAGGACACATATTATGGGTACATAGAGGAGATATGGGAACTTGAGTATGGACCTACTTTTAAGGTCCCTTTGTTTCGGTGCAAATGGGTCAAGATGACAGGAGGCGGGGTACATGTAAACGAAAAGTATGGCATGACAATAGTGGATCTCAACAATCTTGCGTACATGGACTAACTATTCGTCCTAGCCACAATGTGGCTCAGGTTTTCTATGTGAAGGACGTGTCTATGAAACCGAGAAAAAGAAATCAGCAAAAAAATACATCGTCCGATGAGCCAAAGCGCCACATAGTTCTTTCAGGGAAAAGAAACATCGTGGGAGTGGATGAGAAGAAAGATATGTCAGAAGATTATAATAAGTTTCATGAAATCCCGCCCTTCAAAGTAAAAACTGACCCAAGCCTCCTGTTAAAAGATGAAGATTCTCCATGACTACGGCGCAGAAGAAAACAACAACACTAGATAGGGATGTTGGTGATCTATGTAATATATTAAACCTTTTATGTAATCATATTGTGAGTCAAACATTTTACCCAAATCCACATGCATGCAACATTGGTCATCTTGCTCAATCAAACTGGACGACGACTCCCAGTGCCTAAGCCGCGGGAGGTGAAAACCCAAATAAACGGAACCATCACATGAGCATAGATCGGGTGAGATCCCTGAAGAATCTGCCAGGAATCGTCGACCCTGGTGTCCAACGCAGCAATATAGCGACGGATGTGCTCGTCCAACTCCCTGACACGATGACATACCACCTCCTCGATGTCCGGCTCCCTCTGCACCCTTCCTAGACCAGGCGACCTCCACCAAAGAAGCTCTGGGTCGACCATGACACCCGGATTCCTCACCAAGCTACGCGTCCCGGAAGGTAGCACCATCCAGTGCTAGCCTGGCGGAGCCCAGTCTCGGACATGCCCAACAGAGCCTAGTACTCTATCATTGCCGCTGAGTCGACTACGAGGATGCGGGATGGGCATCCTAAAGTAGGCGGCGAGTAATGTGTGCATGTGCGGGTGGCCATGACGGTCGCACTATAAATAGAGGGAAAGGCCGGGCCAGGCTGGGCCAGGAAGCACTAATAATAGGGGTTGAACCTTTAGTCCCGGTTGGAGAAACCAACCGCGACTAAAGGGATTGCGGCAGGCTGGGCCAGGCAGCACTAATAATAGGGGTTGAACCTTTAGTCCCGATTGGAGAAACCAAACACGACTGAAGGGATTGCGGCAGGCTGGGCTAGGCAACACTAATAATAGTGGTTGAACCTTTAGTCCTGGTTGGAGAAACCAACCGTGACTAAAGTCCTTTTGGTAGGCTGGGCCAGACAGCACTAATAATAGGGGTTGAACCTTTAGTCCTGGTTGAATGAACCTTTATTCCCGATTGGAGACACCAACCGGGACAAAACATGAGTGAGCACTAATAATAGGGGTGAGTGTCGACACTATAAATATGCATCCTTGTGAGTCCAGTCCTCCAGCCAGTTTGAGGCATCTCCAAGATGGTCTTCAAGATCAGGGACACCACTACGACAAGTTTCAGGGAGATGCCGCCCGAGCCCAGTCCTCCGGCATCTCCAAGAAACTGGTCATAGAGGCACTCCCTAAAATGTGAAATTAGGTTAGCTCCCAGGCATATTGATCTAGTTAGAGAAGTTACAAGCTGCAAGATGGTCTTCGAGAGCAGGGACACCACTACGACTAGTTTCAGGGAGATGCCGCCGGAGCCCAGTCCTCCGGCATCTCCAAGAAACTGGTCATAGAGGCACTCCCTAATATGTGACCGCACGTGTTTGGAGATCAGATCTTCATGGTAAGTACGAATTGGGACAACATCTTCATAGTTTGGGAAATTCGTAGTACGAATCGGAACTAAAGGCCCCCCTTTAGTCCTGGTCCAACCACAAAACATGACTAACATTCAAGACATTTATTAATATTTAAAAACTGAGACTACGGAATCGGGACTAAAGGCCCCCTTTAGTCCCGGACCAGCCACAAACCGGGACTAACACTCAATACATTTATTAATATTAAAAACCGAGACTAGCTAACACTCAGGACTAAAGCCGCCCCCTTTAGTCATAATCATGCCTAGTCCTATAGTATGCAGCTTTAGCGTCTTCTTCTTCATCGTCATCATCATCGTCATCGTCACCTGCCACTCCGGGGATGCTCAGCCCAGCCATGGCATATACCGGGGCACCTGCCACTCCGGCCTCGGATTCACGATGGGCGGGGGAGGGGCCTTCTTGTGGCTCTGTGGCGGGTGGACTTGTAGGCACCGCGGGCAAGGATGGTCTCCCCCGACGATGTAGCGCATCACGCATATGTTAGTACGGTTCGCCCACCACAGACGATGGCTAGCTTCGTTGTGGTTCACCGAGGGCGGTCCATGACCATCGTACCTGGCGAGCACCCTTTCCTGCCGATCAGCGAAGAAGGCATTACAGGTGTCGTAGTTGTCGGGATCCCACTAGGGATCCATCCGCTGCTCCGGCGTGAGATCGTGGTAGAAGTGGTTCGTGATGGTCATCTGTCGGGCGGAGCCTTGAGGCACAGGAGGGACAGGAACCCCTCCAGCGCTCAGCATCCAGCCGGCGGGCGGCCGGTAGCCTGGTGGGCAAGGGTAGCTTGAGGCGCACAGCGCCTCGGTCTCCTCGAGGGTCAGAATGGCCTAGTAGGCGTTGTCCATTTCTGTGAGAGAGGAAGGTGTGGATGTGTGCATAAACATGGCGCAGTCGGCCTATATATAGATGGAAAGGGTGGGAAAACATGGCGGTAAGCGGTGAGAAATAGCGGGAAATATCTTTAGTCCCTGTTAGTGGCTAAGGGCGGAAAAACTTGGCGGGAAGCGGTGAGAAATGGCGGGAAATACCTTTAGTACCTGTTAGTGGATACAACCGGGACTAAATCTTATTCAGAAAATGGATTTGGATTAATTATTCAAATTAAAGAACTTTTCATGTTGAAAGTTTAGTGAGATTCAAAAATATGCAAAAAAAACAATAGTTAATGCATTTTTTAATTGATAATGGCAAAATGGTTAATAATTTGACTATTTAAAATAATTATTTTATAAATATAAAATGGATTTGGATTAATTATTCAAATTAAAGAACTTTTCATGTTGAAAGTTTAGTGAGATTCAAATATATGCAAAAAATAATAGTTAATGTATTTTTAAATTGATAATGGCAAAATGGTTAGTAATTTGACTATTTAAAATAATTATTTTATAAAATACAAAATGGATTTGGATTAATTATTCAAATTCAAGAACTTTTCATGTTGAAAGTTTTGTCAAATTCATAAGTATGCAAAAAAGTATAATTTAAATGTTTTAATTGATATATTCGAAAATTTGAAAAAAAAGCAAAGCGCGCGCTAGAGGTTTTGGCCCAGCGCACGTAAATTTGGGCCTTTAGTCCCGGCCCAGGTTACCAGCCGAGACTAAAGGTCTGCCTCAATGAATGAAACGCCCCTCTAGTACCGGCGTGGCACCACTGGATTAGAGACTTTAGTCGGCTGGTGCCACGCGCCGGGACTAGAGGGGGGGTATAAATGGGGGCTTATCCCCGGTGCGTTCCACACACTGGGAGAAGTTGGAGGCCAGAACGACGAACAACGCCGCCAGGCTGCCCGGCGAAATCTCCCACGAAGCCCGTGCCTCCCTCTCTAGCGCCGGTAGCCGCCACCGCCGAGCTTGCCGCTCCCCTGCCGCCAAGCCCACCGTGCCCGCTCGGCCACGCACCGCCAGCCGCTGGCCGCCAGCACCCCTGCCGACCAAGCCACCACCGGCCGCCAGCGCCCCTGCCGACCAAGCCCGCGCCCGCACCTGCCGCCACCACCGGTCGCCGCCAACTCTAGTGAGGGTTAGGATTTTAATTAGGTTTTTGTTAGTTAGTTTAGGATTTTGTTATTTATATTAGTGTATATATTTAGTTTAGGATTTTGTTATATTAGTGTATATATTTAGTTTAGGAATTTGTTAGTTTAGGATTTTTTTAGTTTAGGATTTTGTTATATTAGTGTATATATTTAGTTTAGGATTTTGTTATATCGACGCATGGAATTTGTTAGTTTAGGATTTTTTAGTATACAATTTTTTAGTTTAGGATTTTGTTATATTAGTGTATATATTTAGGATTAATTAGGATTTGTTAGTTTAGAATTTTTTTAGTTTAGGATTTTTTACATTAGTGTATATATTTAGTTTAGGATTTTGTTATATCGACGTATGGACTGTCATCCGATATAGCCATCATATGATCCCGCAATATCCGTATTGTCGGTTGATGGCATTATTCCGCTAACTGCGTCCTCTTGCCATCCGTCAAGTTCTGTCAAGAATAGATCGAAGGAAATGTCTTAGAAACCATCGTCACCTCGTCGTGGTTTTTGACATGCGGTAATACCTTAGGAAGAACTCATGTGTGTCGTAAGTTAGGGTTAGTGTGGTGGTTCTCGCGGGAATCCGGCCACTGCCACCGCACCTCCGGGTTTAGGGTTTACGATTTATTTGTTAAGTTCAAATAAATATTGTGTGTATTTTGCAGGAACTATGGATCCACCTAGTCCAATCCGCAGACACCTAGATTCGGAACACTTGCTCGAGGATATGATTCACGATGCCGATAGGGGATCTCCCTCGAGGTATCTGAACTCATCCGATGAGGGAGAGGAGACCAACAGACAAGAGGAAGAAGCCCATGGACACGTAATGCAGACCGACGAGGTATATATATGATGTCCGATGATCATGACTAGATGTACCTAGTTGTATATATATTATGTTGACGAATGTTTCTTCTCTTAGGCCTCTACATCGAGCAAGAAAACCAAGTGTGGCCCAGCCAAAAGTTGCCCTAGGGTACTGTTTATGAAATTATAGAGGTTTCAGGAGAGGGCGAACCATTGGAACCAAATAAAACAAAACAAATATTTGTACAACAATGCAGAGTTATTGCTAGAGATCGCACCCCGATCACTGTTCGAGAGTGGAATAAGCCCAAAGAGGCGGAATGTAGTGATGTGTATATCGACGATAGATTCAAAGAGCAACTATTTACTGACCTAATGGCACATTTCAAGCTGCCAGAATGTGACACTGAGGACGAGACGGCTGAGATGAGAAAGAAAGTCAAGCAGTTTGCACTGAAGAAGATGGCCAAACTATTCAAGAACTGGAAGAAGTCATTATGGCAACAGTATCAGAAGGACAAGAAAACCCCATTATTTGAAGGCTATCTAGCAAAGCAGCAGCCTTACTGGGATGCATTTGTGCAGTATATGGGGTCAGGAGTTGCAGAGGAAAAGTCTGAAAAAACAAGATAAATGCTGCGAAGAAGAAATATCACCATAACATGGGGCCAGGGCGCTACGCAGCTGCCATGCCTAAGTGGGATGCAAAAGAAAAAGAGATTCATGATAAAGGGATCATTCCAGAACCAATTCGCGAAGAATGGGATTTGAGGGCAAGAAGTTGGTTCCTTGGGCATGGGAGTACATATGACGAACTTACAGGGGACCTTGTTTGCAGTGACGGGATAAAGGTACCCAGGAGTACATGGATAAAATAGTTTCATCCCGATAGAGAGAAAGACTTGCTGACCTTGGTCCTCGGGAATCGTTAACATACAAGACGAGTCCGAGGCCTTGACGGGAGTTTCACGTGGGAGACTGGGTTTTCTAAGGACCAATGTACCTATAGAAGCCGAGCAAGTTCAAAGCAGCGACGAAAGGAGGAGGAGGCAGACAAGTTCAACCAGATGCTAGCAAGACTTGACAAGCAGCAGCAGATTGACGAACTTAGAGGAATAGGGCGCTTGCAAGATCCTCCACTCGATATTACTGCCAACCCATCTTAGCGGAGAAGCAGCGTGGCTGAATCGAAGGTCCCGTCTAACGATGCATCCTATACAGATGGCGGTCCCGGCTACCCCGTGGATGGAATTAAGGAGCAGATACCTTGTGAGCTACATAATAAATTTAAGAACATATCTGTGAAGGTGGCGGTCGGATCGGCTTTGCCTTGTCCGCCTGACGCACGTTGGCATGGCCGTGAGATTCCACCTGGCTATGCTAAAGTCGGAGTGGATCAAATCGTAAAGGAGTGGGAGTCAATGGAGCTTGACATCCCTGGACCTGAAGGTGAGATCACACTCGGAGAAGTACTTGGTGGGATCATTCTATGGGACAAGAACAACATACGGTTTCCAGGCTCGGCCCAAGGATAACACTACCGCCTCCGAGTCGTCACAGGTTTCCTTCACCTCCACCTCCATCACCTCCAAGAAGCCCAACCCATAATGACTACGACCACCACATCCCGAGTCCATCTCGATCTCCGCCGCAGGCTCAGAAGTCTTTGCCGCCCGCTAAGGACAATAAGCGGAAGCGTGCTCCGTCAGTGAGTACTAAAGGACGCGGCAGCCCAAAACGGAAAATGTCGCCCCTCCCAACAGTGCCTCATAAGAATCTTCCCATCAGACCTTACGATCGTACTGATGCGGAATCTGCAGCGATAGCAAAGGCCGAAGTGGCGGCACATTTTGATAAGAAGAAACCTGAGCCCGCTCCGGTATACACCGAGAAGCAAAAGGCATATGCACTTGATTTTTTGAACAAAAAATCGCAATATGAGTTGCACCATAAGTCAGATGACTATCTACGCACACTTCAGAAAGAAGTGGCGAAGAGTAAATCAAGCAAATCAAGTGCAAGCGGTAAAAAATTAGCAAGTACAGGTGTAAGCGGGACCAAAACTGCAATCAGTAAAAAATCAGACGTTCCCCTTCTCGGGCAACAGGAAAAACAAACGATCGCACCCCTCAAGGTGGTTTCACAAAATGTTCCACTCCTCGCACAACAGTCAGTAGATATATCAATAGCTGCGGAGTTGGCGGACAACATGGAAAGTAGTCTTGATGAACTGTTAGGCCCCCAACTCGACCTTCTACCCAATATGCCAATAGTTCCTAAATATGTCGCATGTGAGGATTTGGTCAGCAAAGAGAGGCTGAGAGAACTGCCAACACAAATGTGGAATCTCCATCAATGGTACTCGGCGGTCATGAAGCAGGGGAGAATAATGATCGTAGCCAAAGTCCCACCTGAGTACTACTTCGGACCCAAAGAGGTACATACTGAGTTTTCAGAACTGTTCCAGTTATACCATCTCGACGCCTTAGAAAAATCCATCCTCAGATGCTATTGCCTGTAAGTTGTTGAATTTATTGTCTACATGTTCAGTTTTTTAGTTGTTTAGTTCAGAACATGTAATTATCCTTATTATGCAGAATGAAGATCCTGAAATGTAAAAGAAAAATAGTCTACAATATTAGGTTCATTGAGCCAGATAAAGTGCATATAACCACGCTAACGGATAACCCCGAGGAGACGGAGGAAAACATTCTAAGGTTTCTAATGGAGCAAAATTTCTCCGACCACATACGATTTTCTTATAATTTCAGGTGAGGGTCTTGCTCTGTTGTACACATTCACTTTTGATTAGTCGATGCTAATAAGTGTAACTGATGAGTTACTGATGTATATATAAATGTTTGTAGCTTTCACTGGGTTCTGCTAGACATTCAACTTGATAAGGGAAGAGTTGATGTCATGGACCCATCAAAGAGAAACCTGAAAGATTTCCACAGCATGCAGGACATGCTCCAGAAGTAAGTTTCGCGCTATATCGATCTCTTTCGTTGATTTCCTGAGATATCAGGTAATGAATAACTCATTCATTCATTTTCTTTGTCGGGCAGGGTTTGGATCCGGTTCAACCACGAGCTTATCGGTGTATTTAGTGAGAAGCTGAAGTTTAGGGCAGTCTCGGTAAGTAGCACGTGATATATCCGTGCATCTCTTTACTTCTAGTTTCAATACAATAATGATGCTAGATTATTATTTTGATTGAATTCTATTCTTGTAAAGTGCATGAGGTAGCCACAGGGGTCGAATCTATGTGGATTCTACATATGCGAGTTCATTCGCACGTTTACCACCGAACACAATGATTATAGAGTCGATGTAAGCAATGCATTCACACTATCATTTTATTGCTGTGACATTTTGTTATCATGATTGATATTCATATTGATCTTATTTTTCTTATATATAGTTCGAGAGAATACGAGATCAACTACTACCAGCGCAACGCGTACTAGCAATTGCGGAGGAGCTGGCGGGATTTATTGTCAAAGAGATCGTAGACGATGCCGGAGAATTTAGTGTGAATAGGCGCTACTGATTCCATGTAATCGAACAGACGTGCTCTAGTCCCAAGATTTAGTGATCTCCATGTAACTATGTAAATTGTATATATTTGTATGATCGATATCGTAATATAAGTTATCTTATATATGCACGAATGTGTACGATATGTAGTGGCGTAGAAATATTTAAAAACTATGTTAAAATGTAAAATAAGTAAATAAAACAATAAAAAATGAAATCTCTGCCGCGGCAAAGAAAGGGCATAAAATGTTGTCGCGGCAGAGAACCACTAGTCCAAGGTAATGCTCTGCCGCGACAGAGAAAATGAGCAACATACTGCCGCGGCAGAGACCCACTAGTCCCGGTCCTTAACACCAACCGGGACTAGTGGTGGTGCACCACGAACGCGCAGGGGCAACCACATGAACATCCACGAGTTCCGGCTGATAACTGGACCGAGACTAGTGGTGGATCTCTAGTCCTGCTTGATTAGTCCCGATCTTTAAACCGGGACTAAAGGTCCTTAGTCCGGAACTAGAGGCCGTGTTTCCACTAGTGAAGGAATCAAAAACACTGTCTATCTCTTGGAGGAATGCTTCAGTCTGCCATCTCCCAAATGATGCTCAGAGCCCGCTTCATCCCCGACCGCTTGGCGAGCTTCTCATGGTTCTTCGCCGGACTCATTGGCATCGCGAACTCCCCAAGCGTCCGCTCGTTAAGCTTCTCGTTGAACAGGACGTCCTTGCCGTCTTCCAGCACCGGCACGACTCGCACCTTCTTATTCTTGCCGCCACACCGCTGTGGCCTCTTAGCCGCGAACGCCGCGCTCGCGCGCACGGCAAGAGAGGCCATGTTGGCGCCCGACAGCGGCTGCGCGAGCACTGCCGCCGAAAGCAGGAAGTATATATGCTCCGGCTGGAGCAGCTCGTCCGCGGCAAGCGCCGATGAGGGCTCGTTGAAATAGAGCTCGTCGGAGCTGCACACGACGAAAGGGGCAGCTTTGCCGCCGAGAACGTCGGAGACGGCGACGCGGAGGCTGGCCGGGAGCTCCTTCAGCGAGCTGTCGGCGGCGATGACCCTGACCGGCGCCGGCTGGTCTGCCTGCTGGGAGAGGCTTCCTCCGTGGTTGAAACAACTGGAAAGCTTGGCTCCCATGGAAATCTTTGCTGGATGTGTGTTGATCTTGTTTCAGTTCGTTGGAACTTGGATGTGGAGATCAGAAAAGGGCCAAACAAAAAGGGGACATGACTTATCATTTCAATCCCCCTCTTCTTGTCGAATTATGTGAATGCACACGCACTGCTTGAAAATTATTGAAGGAATGCCATATTGCCATGCCATACCATATCTGTTGATTAGTACTACTACTATAGACAGAGTAGTGTTCTTACAATCTGTATAAACAGAGGAACATATACTCCATGGAGTATGGACATTGTGATTGTAGAATTCCTCCCTGAAAAAAAAGAAACATAGGCTGGTTAACCGATCTCCCTCAACTGCAATACTCCATTCTCACCGGGCTCGGAACGCGATAGTTACAAGCCAGTCGCTACCGTGTGCGCTGACGCACGCGCTGTTGCCGCATTGCGCGCGTTGACGCCCAGATACTCGCTTCACCGAATGGGAACCAGACAGCGACGACTATTTGCTCGTCCGCTCGCACTGACCAGTGATAGTGACCCAGTCAACAACATTCTGGAGATTCCCTCCCATGGGGCCAGGCGGTGAACGAGTCAGCGAAGGGCACCGCGTGTCCCCATCATCATCGCGTGCTCGCATCACCTGGGAGACAGGCCTTGCGCCCCAAACAATCCCCACGGACTTTCTTGCACGCGCGGTCGTGAGAGCGGCAGAGGAGTAAACGGGGAGTATCGGGGAATATATATACGGCTTGGAGCTCAGGGATGTGGGCAGACTTCGGCCGGCGAAGTAAACCCTCGTTCGAAGGTGAGATTTCCCGGCGGAGAAGAGAGTCGTGCTCGCTTCGGTACCTTCTCGAATTTACAGGTCAAGCACGTTGGGTCGCTAGCTTGGACCGGGTCGCGACAGGTAGCCGGGGCACTGGTTTGCTTTGGACTGCCGGAGTGTAGGTTATTCAGAGTTAACACCTGCTATATGTAACTAGACTAGACTATTTTTAATTTCCTAAGTCAAGTAAGCTTCATATATTGTCTTTTCAAGTTGATATGGCTTTATTAGTTTTTCTTAGAAAAATATGGTTTTATGGTAGATAATCAAGCAGTTTTATGATTAATTTCCAGAATATTAATTAAACATGACTAATATAGCTACTACCACGTGCAACTCTAACTCGAACATGCAGATGTGTCGCACAACATGATGAACAAAAATATGTAGCCGTAAAACATGTAATCGCAAAACTTGTTTAAACAAAAGATTGGAGCTTGATGTACATACTACATACTGATTTTGTTCTAGACGAAGTCGGTGTGGCTGTTACATACGTGAAGTTGTTGATAACAATGTTGTCAGAGACATGCCAAACAAGACGCCGACACATATGGTGAGATGCAACAACGCAAAATTTGGATGGTAGACGACTCGTGATAAAAAACGAGCAATCATGCGAAATTGCTTTCAAAAATTCTATTCTCCATTAAAGATTACAAATATGAGAGGTTTCAGAAACATGCTCTTATGCTCGCAAATGCACGCTTGGACTAGACCACGATAACTAAGCAAGAAGGGAGAGGAGGCGAGATCCTAACTTAGTTTTGTGTATATTTTTCTGATGACGGACAATAGGTTTATATAGGAGGAGAACCACCGGGTCTTGTTTCATGATTACTCTTTACATTTCAAAAAAGTGAGGCTAGCTTAACTGGTTGTGGAGTGGATGTATAAACCTAACACCTAAGATCAAATACTCACGGATGTGAATTAAGGTTCCTATTTATACTTGAGGACCAGACTATCTTGTTACTTATGAAATTTAACCTGAGGACCAGACTTGTTGCTTAACCAAGTTTAAAAATCCTGATACTCATGCTTACTGGCTATGTGCATCCCTAGTCGGTGGAGATGTCGGGGAAGTAAAATCCCCCACCCCCAATTTTTAAAGGAAGCTACAGAAGCCATCCCACGACTAACCCTCCCTCGTGGCGGCGGCGCAACACCGCCTCAGGGTAACCCCGCTTGCGCTCTTGAGACCCCTCCCCACACACCCTCCCCTTCCTTCGCCTCTACCTAAGGCGTCATCAGGCTAAGCCCACGACAAGCGGAGAATTCCACAGTTGGCGGATCATACAATGGCAAAGGCGTGGGCTTGAAGCGATGAAGACTTTACTTCACATGTTGTTCATGTGAGTACGATACTTGCAGCAGGTACATCCACAAGTTGGGGCGGCAACATTGGAGGAATTCTTTGTTGGTGGTGCTCCTCTGAGTATCGGGTTGTGATTTCTAGGATAAAAATCCAATGTGTGGCCTTTATTGGTTGTGCGTAGCAATGGCCTTGTTGAAAACATTTTTTTAGAAACACGGTATTTCTCTAGGGTGAAAATTCAAGACAAGCTTGTGCATTGTTTTCTTCTAGAAGACGTTGCTTTTAAAAAACCTCCTTTGTAGTCCAAATGTTGTCTTTGGTGGTGGTTAGAATGCTGCTCTTGCGGGTGTTTGATCACCATGGAGGGGTCTTTTTTTCTATTTTCTCTTTTGGCTGTGTCGATCTTGGATGTTTTAGGCATATTGTTGGTACAGAAGCTAGGTATAATTGGTATATTCACAATATTAGTATATTGCCTTTACCGGAAAAATCTCTTGTACATCCTTCAAAGGACCGGGCATCTCCTATAAGATATTTGGATTATCATGTGTCTTTATTTTCCAAACGGAGGGCCATAATGTAAAATGAAGTTTTGACTAAAAAATAACTTAAAGTCTCGGTCTAGCTTAATCGATAAGTATGCGTTGTGTGGACCGAAGGGCTTCTTTGTAACAAATAAATATTTTGTGATCCGCGTGCACTCACCGGGTGAAGCATAAAAACTTCAAGAAAATCCTAACAAAATAAAAAAATAGAGAGACAAAAGCATGTCTTCATATTTTCAATAATGAAAAGCACGTCTTCAATACCACTTTTTAAATCTTAATCAGGTAAAAGATATTTCTTGACATGGATTTTGTAACTTGTAGAACAATGTTAACATCGGTCACGAACAACCAAAAGCAAGCAATACCTTAAGAATTGATCCCCGTTCGTGTACACCCTTCCTCGGCTGAATTGCAAAAATTGTGAGGCAATGAAATAAGACTACAAAACACTGGGTATCACCACACCGACAACAAAATAAGACTAGCAAACACTTCATTATAGCATCCACAATAAAAGAAGGTTACCAAATTCTTTTTTTGGAAAGGGGATCCTAGCCCGCATCCACATTCATTTTCATCCTTAATCTGGAGGTCTCCAAGTAGACTGTATAGTGACTGGGCCTGCCAAGTGATCATCATTTGGTACATTCTCCTTCCCCTTTGTATTAGGACTAGTAGGCGCCACAACCGAGAAAGAGATCATGTAATTCTTAATGAAAGTTACAGATACAGCAACCAAGGCCTTACCGTCCCCATGAACTATGTTATTGCGGTGGTGCCAAACGCTCCAAAGCAGAAGAAGGACCAGTGATCGCATGTCGGTGGAGATCATATGCAACAACGTGAGCAGCCACTATGGGCTATTGGTTTGGATTACTTCTTCTGTAGGCAGATCCCACACATTGCGCATCTCATCTCTCAGTGCTCTCGCTATAGTACAGTCAATTAGGGCATGGTGCTCATCCTCATCTTCCTCATCTTGGGATGCGCCTACTAAGGCTCTCTTTTACAGCCAATGAGGAAGTCGCCGCCTTCCAAGCAAAGACACGATTTTTTTTCGGCACATTTGCCTTCCACACAAGATCCCATATCCGCCTATCTCCAGCTGGCTCAGAGCTCGACTGATCCCGGCTTAGAGCATTGTAGGTACGTTCTATACCCAACCGCTAAGCCGACCGAACAGAGAAAAGATCGTTTCTCTTAGGATACCAAGCTACAAACTCTTCACATTGCCTAGTAGGAAGTTTGATGGATAGAATGGCATTTGCATCATATACCGAACATCATGATCTGACCGCTCCTTCATCCCAAGAGTGAGTGTCGTGATCATTGAGATCACTAACCCATCTTCTTCTCAAGTTTCTCCTCCGAGCAGTGACACCCAATGCTCCTGGTCGGGGAATCCAATTATCGCGAAAAACCCTCACCTGGGATCCAGAACCAATGCGCCATATCACACCTTTCTTAAGTAACTCTAGCCCGTGCACAACTCCCTGCCATGAGGCCGACATGTTCTGAATGAAGGCGATATCAAGTAGGTTTGCCGAGGGGTAGTACCTGGCTTTGAGAAGCCGAGCACACAATGTATCAGGAGCGTAGAGCAACCTCCAAGTTTGCCGAGCAAGTAGGGCCTGATTAAAAATACGAATATCTCGAAAGCCAATACCACCCTGCGATTTAGTACGTGTCATCTTCTCCCAGGACATCCAATGCATACGACTTCGATCATGTTTATCATCCCACCAGAAATTCCTCACAATTTGGGATAGATCATCTAGCAAACCGATAGGGAATTTAAAGATGCCCATAGCGTATGTTGGCAAGGATTGCAACACCGCTTTCACTAGGATTTCTTCCGCGGCTCCAGACATGTATTTCTCACACGAATCGTTGGCTCGTTTAGCGAATTTCTCCTTGGTAGACCGAAGTTTTCCTTTTTTTTTCATTTGTCCTCTCCGGCATAGGAAGTCCCAAATATTTTTCTTCAGAGCATTATGTATCATATCTAAGAATCTCCTTTATCTTAGCTTGAACCTCCGCAGAACACCTATCACCATAAAGGATGGGACATTTTCCCAATCTTACCAGCTGACCCGTACCTCTCTCATACTTGTCCACAAATGATTTAATTACAGAAGGTTGATTAACGGATCCTTTGAAGAAGAGGATACTATCATCGGCAAATAAGATATGTGACACGCCTGGAGCACGCCGATAGATATGCAGCTCGTAAAGGGCTCCATCCTCGATCTCATTTTTAACCAAGCAAGATAAACCATCAGCCACAAAGAGAAATAAATATGAAGAAAGTGGATCACCTTGGCAGAGCCCGCGAGTCAGGGTGAAGGGGTCCAAAGTATGACCGTTAAAGAAAATAGAGCATCGAACGGTGGTCACACATGCCATAACCCACCGAATCCATTCACTATAAAAGCCCAATTTTGCTAAAACCCCTTCCAAGTGACATGGTTATACCCGACGGGTACATAACTTCAGCATACCTGGTCCAGCCCAAGGAAGGCCCACAGCAGACATACGCTGGCCCATGAAGATTTTCGGGTGGCCAAGGCCCATGACGCCTTCGGATCCTTGGAGAGCAAGACTAGAGTTCGAATACAACTTGTAACCTACTCAGATCGGTACCACGAGACCTAGCCTCCTCATATATAAAGGCTAGGAGGGCCAACGAGCAGGAGAGATCCATACTTTCAGACACGCCCACGCCAGATCGAATCACAGACCTCAGAACTTTCGGTTCTGCCAGTAATCAAAGAGCGGAAGCAAGGTGAGTAGGGTTTCCCGGGGCCTGAACTCAGGTAAATCTCGTGTCCCCTGGTTGCTTGTCTGTTAACCGTGCCACGATCTCCAGCATCCCCATCTTCTCCAAAACCCAAGTCCATAACAATGGGCATTGACGAGATTAAACCTCGTCAATTGGCGCCGTCTGTGGGAATTGGGGCTGCTGATTGTGCGGTCGTGACGGTTCCGACCCGATCGATCTACAACTCCTCAGCGACGGAGAATCACCTCCTCTTCGGCACTTTCGACTTCACCGCCCACTCGCCGGCCACCATGAAGGATTTCGAGCCCGTAGGCGACGGACTCGAAATTCTGTTCGGGAGCTTCTGCTTCCAGGTGGGACAAGCTGGTACCCTCCGCCTCCCTGAGCGGGTGCCCGTACCGTTAATCAGGCCTGCTTCATGGGCTCCACACCCTGTGCTACGCACGTCACCATCAACAGATGAGTTTTTCGACAGCAGCAGCTGCAACTCCGATCTGTGCGATCCACCTTCGGATGAAGGGACCTACGGTTCCGAATCCGAAAGCTGCGGCAGCAGCCAACCAATCTGCAGGCGCTATCTATGCGCCGCAATCATCCAAACCGACGAAGACACGCCTAACCCACCGCCCAACCCCAACCCGCAGGGCCAAAACGGCGAAAACGGGGAAAACAGGGGCCACCTCATCCAACTTAGCAAAGAAGGATGGGCCGAAGCACGCCGCGCCGTCGCAGGCGAAATAGTCCTACCTCTGGACTCCCCACGTGACCTGCTGATGGCATACCACTACCTCCTCATCGAGGAGCACAAGAAGCAAGTCAAGATGCAGGAGACGCCGATAACGCAAGAAAGCAGCCGAGTCCGGCGCGACGAAGGCGCTCTCCGCCATGGGACCCGGCTCCAGACAAACGGAAATCAGGAAACAAGCACCACTCGGTGGAAAACATGGACCGAAGGAGCGTGGCGTGACCCGAACCCTCCACACATCGCTCATGGATATGGACGCCGACGGCAACATCACCCAAGACGCCACAAGCCGCGATCATGGCAGCCATCACAGATCTTGCGGCTCACCCACCTCCGGAGGGGGACCCAAAAGGGCCATGCATAGGTCCGCACTCACCGGACTAGGACTAATCGGAGCTGCGCTCGAAAGACGCTCACGGAGCCGAAGAAGAAAGCTCCGCCAGGCGCGATCGAGCCCCACTCCTCATCCAAGATGAAGAAGAACACGATCTTCCTCGAAGAAAGAAGAGCTCGCACCGCCATAAGCACGACTACGACGCCAGGGACACGCTTACACAGCGCAGAATCGACAAAGCAAGTGCCAAACGCACATGCTCATCCGAATCTGAGATGGATGAAGACGAAGGAGAACTTCTGCGGGCTCGATGCTTCAGCAGACCCGTCCGCGAACACAGATGCCACGCAACTTCAAGCTTCCTTCGGATACTCAAGTTCAACGGCACGCAAGATCCAAAGTCCTGGCTCGTGACCATCTATCATCCGTTAAACTTCACGGAGGCAGCAAAGAAACCGCCATGCAATGCCTTCACCGTACCGACAGCGCGGGCACGGGTCCAGCTCAGCAGCCTATCATCAGATCCATCCGAAGCTGGGAGGAGCTCGCTTATAGCTTCATCCGAAACTTCAAAGGCACCAGCAAAAGGCCCGCCTCAATCAAGAGTTGCGAGCCTGCACTCGAGAACGGGTGAATCTATTCGCCAGACATACTACGCTGGTCCACGACCAAGAACTCCGCAGACACATCTCCGAAGAACGGGCCATCGACGCCAGGGACGGCGCAAACGCCAGACTTCAAGGAGAAACTTGGACGCCAGAAGCCCAAGACACTCGACCAGCTCATGGAAATCGCCAACAATTGGGCGATGGCGAAGATTGCATCCAGGCGCTATCGATGAAGAAGACGACTACGGCAAGACGCCGCAGCAAGAAGAGGAGACCGCGATACGAGGACCGCGACGGACCCGACATGGTCGCAGCGGCTATGCCGACCGCCAGAACGACAACAGCCGCGGAATGGAGGATATCGCAGCGGAAACTTCCGCGACAACGGACGACCAACGCAGCGTGCAACGCCGCGACGCGACAATGGAGCTTCATCATTCGACAAACTTTCGGGTCCATGCACCATCCTCTTCTACATCTACAAACAAGAAGGTATAAAGATAGCTAGCCACATGCTCAAGGACTGCATCGAGTTCCAGAAACTCAGCGAAAGCATGGTACGCACGAGGCAACAAGCTCCAATTCCTTAAAACGCACTTGCGCCAGGCGAAATAGCACACGGAGCTCCTCCACCGCCGCCTATCGGAGGCCCACATCAACCAGCCGCACCAGCGCAAAACAACGCCGGAGTCGCATACCCCCCACCAAAAGGAGCACTCAATATGATACAGATAGGACGCCCAACCAACAGGGTACAAAAGAAGATCACCCGCCAAATCAATATGGCCGTGACAACTCCACCTGCCATCCCTGAGTACCTCAGCGGATCGGAGTCCTGCATCACATTCACTCGCTGGATCACCCTATTCAGATCCCTCGCCAGTCATGCCGCCCCTGGTGCCGAGGCGCAGATCGGAGGCTTCGAGATGAGTCGCGTCTTCATGGACGGCGGCAGCGGCATCAACCTAATATTCGCAAGCACTCTATCAGCTATGCGGATCCCGCAATACAGCCTAGAACAATCAGACACAACATTCCACGGCATTGTCCCAGGGAAGGGCATCTTCCCCCTGGGCAAAATAGGGCTCGACGTCATCTTCGGGACACCAGACAACTTTCGACAGGAGCGCCTAGAATTCGAAGTGGTGGACTGGCCGTCGCAATACCACGCCATCCTGGGACGTAGCATTCGCAAGGTTCCTGGCCGTCCCACACTATGCATACCTACTACTCAAAATGCCAGGACCAAGGGGCGTCATCACAGTCCACGGGAGTTTCACCCGATCGGACCAATGCGACAGGGATTTCAACAAAATCTCCCGCCTTCGCATGCAAGACGAGCTCGTAAGGCTTCGCTGGCGATGTATAATGGGCTACCCCCAGTCACCAAGCAGAACGCACCTGATATGTCTTTCGACTCCACCATCAACACCAAAAAAGTACAGGTCCATCCAACGGATGCCTCCAAGACGGCGCTAATCGCCAACGACCTCAACACCGCATAGGAAAGCGCGCTCATCGAATTCCTCCATGAGCACCGGAAATTACCGGTGTCCTGCGGACATGCCAGAGTTCCGTGGAATTCGCCGAGCACGAACTCAATGTCTTCCTGCACACCAAACCGCCAAGGCCCATCCAAGACTGTCGTAGCCACGAGCCGAAGCTATCGTCAAAGAGATCAACAGATTCGCAGCAGACTTCATCCGGGAAATCAAGGAAAGCGAGTGGTGGCAAACACAGTGATGGTCTCAAGAAGGACACGGACATCCTCGGATGTGCGTGGACTTCACGCCATCGAACAAACACCGCCCTAAGGACCACTTCCTCTCCTCGGATCGACCAGATCATCGATTCGACCGCAGTTGTGAGAAACTCTCCTTCCTCGACGCCTACTCAAAGCTATAATCAGATTCGACTCAAGGTCAAAGATCAAGAGAAAACGGCGCTCATCACACCGCTCGGAGTATACCGCTATAACACAATGCCCTTCGGGCTAAAGAACGCGGGTGCCACGTACCAGCGATGCATGCAGGCCTGCCTCAAGGACCAGATCGGTCGCAACGTCCAAGTCTATGTCGACGACATAGTCATCAAAACCAAGGAGGCAAGAACACTTATCGACGATCTCCACGAGACGTTCGACAACCTTGATCGCTACAAGATCAAGCTCAATCCAGAAAAATGCGCCTTCGGCGTCCCCTCAGGTCAGCTGCTCGGATACTTCATCTCTCAACGAGGGATCGAAGCAAACCCGAAGAAAATCAAAGCTATCATGACAATGGAGAAGCCGAAAACCTCAAGGGCGTTCAGCAGCTGCAGGCGAGTAGCGGCACTAAGCAGGTTCATCAGCCGCATGGGCGAGAAGGCCCTACCATTTTACCAACTGCTGCGCAAAGCAGACAAGTTTGAGTGGACACCAGAAGCCAACGACGCATTCGAAAACCTCAAGCGGCTCCTCTCCACCTCGCCCGTTTTGGTCATGCCAAAAGAGTGCGAGCCCCTATTGCTGTACATAGCAGCCACGCACCAGGTGGTCAGCACAGTACTTGTGGTCGAACGACCCGAAGAAGGCAAGACCCATGGGGTACAACGCCCAATTTACTACCTCAGCGAGGTTCTCACTCCAACAAAACATCGGTACCGACTACTGTGGTTGGCCTCACGGCGTGTTCATGACGGCTCGACGACCGAGCCACTACTTCCGAGCATCGTGATGGTCGCCAACGAGGCACCCCTAAACAGCATCCTGAACAATCCAGAGGCCACAGGACGCGGGCCTGTGGGGCATCGAACTATCACCACCGACATCACCTACGAAGCGACACGCATCAAATCTCAAGTCCTTCCGGACTTTCTGGTGCATCGATGGAGCTACAGCTGCTCGACACCCTGCATATGTCGCAGTCCTGGACAATGCATTTTGATGGCTCCAAACGCGAAGCCGGAGCAGGGGCAGGAGTCATATTGACCTCCCCGCAAGGTGACAAGATGAAGTACGTCCTTCGGATGAAATTCAGAGCCTCCAACAACGAGGCCGAATACGAGGCCCTCATCCATGGCATGCGGATGGCAAAAATATGCGGCGCAACGCGCCTGGTCATCTACGGTGACTCCAACCTTGTCGTCCAGCAGACGATGAATGAGTGCGACGCACACGCCGAAAACATGATAGCGTACCGCGCACTATACAACGCACTCGAAGGAGAATTCGACGGCTGTGAACTTCAGCACGTTGGAAGAGAGAGCAACGAGGAGGCCGACAGACTCGCCAACATCGGCTCGACTTGTGCAAAAGTACCACCAGGTGTGTTCCTCGAACAGATCTGCGTACATCCATCAAGCGGAAATTCCCAAGGGATCACCGAAGAAGGTAACACTGGGGCTACGCCACCGAAGGACAGGAAGGACCCGAAAAGTTGGATACCGAAGTCGCCATGGTCAACCTGACGCAGGTCATGGCAGTCGAAGAAACTTGGACACGTCCATACCTCCAGTACCTGATAAACGGAGAATTGCCAGACAGCCCGACAGATGCCCGGCGCATATCTCGTCGGTCAAAAGCCTTCACCATCATCAACGGCGAGCTGTACAAACGCAGCATTACAGGCGTCCTACAACGGTGCGTCACCATCGACGACGGCAAGGCCATACTCCAAGATATCCACGAGGGCATCGCGCCACCATGCGGTGCAACCGCCCTTGTCGCCAAAGCTCTACGAGCAGGATTCTATTGGCCAACGGCAATGAACGACGCAAAGGACATCGTCCGAAGATGCAACGGGTGCCAATGGTTCGCCGACAAACCACACGCACCTGGGTCCGAACTTCGACCCATACCCATAGCTTGGCCTTTCGCTCAATGGGGCCTTGACATGATCGGCAAACTGCCAAAATCCTCGAAGGGAGGACACGTCTTCCTCTTGGTCGCAGTCGACAAATTCACCAAGTGGATCGAGGCCATGCCAGTCACCAACCAGAAGGGCAAAACCGCCACAAGTTCTTCAATCCATAATCTCTGATTCGGCGTATCGCACAGATCATCACCGATAACGGATCAAACTTCATCTCCAAGAATTTAGGACTTCGCGAAGGCCTCGATCAATATCACGACGCCTCGGGCGCACCCGCAAACAAACGGGCAGTGGAAAAGGCCAACGCCTAATCGGCGCTGGCATCAAGAAACGCCACGAGCTCACTCGAGCACAAAGCTGGCAATCGGACGAAAGAGCTACCGCTCATCTCTGTGGAGCTACGAACCACGCCAAACAGCTCCACCGGTTACACATCGTTCTTCATGGTACACGGAGCTGAGGCGGTGCTACCAGCCGGCACGCCACCAGCTCCACGAGTCGTCGCCATAAGCGGCCGAATCCACGGCACTCGAAGATGCCGCCGACACACTCGACAAAGCACGGGATATAGCAGCAGCTAGATCCGCGGTGTACCAAAGAAAGTCTCCGCAACTATCACAGCCGGTTGCGCAAGGTCCTTCGTCAAGGAGACCTCGTCTTGCGACTCAAGCAAAAGCGACCGAACAAACTCGAGTCGCCATGGAAGGACCCTACGCCATCACCGAGGTCATCCTGTGGCGCCTATCGCCTCAAGCACGGAGTCCGGAGTCGCACACTCCAACCCATGGAACATCTCGCACCGGCGATTCTACCCATAGCAATGGGCAATGTACCCTTTTACTTTCAATAAGGCTTACAGCCCAGGCTACTCAGCCGAACCATGTACCTTCTCCATTACGCTACAAATAAAGCTAAGTGTCTCGCTCCCAACCTTCGAGTGACTATTTCTCTGCAACTTTGATTACATGCTACTAACGCACTCGGGGGCTCCCCCCACCTCACGATTTCATCGACTGAGGACAAAACGTGTATACCTGAGTAGCTGACCACGTCCAGCAAACGAAAAGGGCACGATTAAATCAAAAGCACGCATGCTCGGGGTTTCACCTCACGATTTCATCGACTGAGGACAAAACATATACACCTGAGTAGCTGACCACGTCAGGCAAACGAAAAGGGCACGTACTAACTCAAAGCACTGTGTGCTCGCTAACAAGCGAACCTTTACAACAAAGGGCACATACACGCCCAGCTGCAATATACAAATTTTACATCTATCTGTTTATTTTCAGGTTCTACCTATTCTGAAGAATAGCCTGAGCACGCTACTCAAACAAATCTACAATCTGTTCGGCATACTGCCTTACAGCCGCGTAATGCGGACGCATATTCCACTCGCCACCATCTGGCCGAGGAGGTGGCCCAGTCGCCACAACAGCCAAATCTACATCGTATGATGCACCCTCACAAGAGACAAGGCAGCCTTCACCCCTGCGACAAGCTGCTGCCGCACCAGCTCCTTGACATTGCTGGCACTACGAAACTTCGCCAGAAGACCTGCAAGGGTCGTCGGTACGCCATCCAACGGAAACATGACGTGCAACACCGAGGAAAGTGATGTCTGCACCTGGCGGAGCACCCGCGAAACCTGGAAGACGCGATCCTGCACCGTCGCCAGAACCATGGCACGATCGCGATCCATCCAAAAGAAGCCACCGGCTTCCATGTCCTGTTGAGTCAAGCAATTGACTCGAACAGCAATGCGCTCCTTTTCTTCCTTCGGAGCAAGATTCGCACCTGCGACAACAGCACAGAACAAGAGTAAGGCCAGCAGGCTCACCCGAAGAACTAAGCTACGACCCGAAAGAAGGACCAACTTACACTGCAGCTGCTCGGACAGCCGACCCAGCTCCGCCATCAAGTATTCCTCTTCGCTGCACTACGGTCAGCCTTTGACTTCAAACGCCAAGACGATCGCAGAGCCCAAGCAAATCCTCTCCAAGCTGCGACACGATCCCGAAGAAAAGCGAGCTGCGAGGTATCATCCAACGATGCTCGCAAGGGCCTTTCGATGAAGTACCAACCGGGTCAACACCAAGGAACCTAAAGAAGAAAAGAAGGCACACCGATACTCAGCCAAAGATAAAAGCCCAACTCGGAGGAACTCATTAAATAAGGCCACTGCGTGGCTCAAGAATGGTGCTACAAAAGATATTTACAGCAAAAATAAACTACATACTACCCTACATATCCTATGCCTAAGGCGTAGGACACCGAGTCGCCTCGAGCCGACCGCTTAGCTTTGGCCTCGCCTGCTTGCAGCGCTGCATCGCACAACAAGTCAATGAGCTTGGGCCCATATCGCCTGCGAGCGGAGTAAGCAGCGAAGGCTACCTCGATCCATCCGCAGCCGGCATCCGAGAAGTGATCTGGGCAAGTCCATCTCCGCCAGCCGCCATGGCTATCGCCAGCCAGACGGACGCGCCGATGCCTTCTTCGCTATGCTACGCTGTAGGCGCTTCGGCCGACAGAGCCTCTGCCAGAGCACCCACATCTTCAAGGGTTGCGCCCTTCGGGAAGAACTCCTGGTAGAAGCGACCAAGGACCTCCTTCGCCTTGGCAAGGGAGTTGACGACGATTAGCTTCGACCGCCACAAAGGGCATCATCCAGAGCACTCTGCTCCGTGAGCATCATGGAATAACTCGATGCCCGTGGCATCTGAGACAAAACAAGAAAACATGAAGAAAAGCAACATAGAAGAAGACCAAGAAAAGGAGCAAGTGCAAAGCTAGCACTCACCAAATTGCCTTGGCAGCAGCCATGAGCTTCTCCGCCCCTTTCACGACTGCGGCTTCTCGTGAGACGCTTTTTCGCTTCGCTTGTTCGGCTCAGCTCAAGGCGCTCTTTCGCCTCAGCGGCAGCTTCGGCCTTCTGCTCCAATTGGCCAAGGCTCTTCTTCAGAACATCAACCTCACGAAGAGAGTCATTATGCTCCTCTACATTTACAACAGGCAAGTATCAAAGCATAGCACCAGGATAAGCAAGAAATGTAATACAAGGCATACGAATACCTTGAAGCTGCAGTTTCGCCTCGTCAGCGCCCTCCACCAGCCGCTGGCCTCTTGGACAAAAGGCTGCAGAAAAGGCAATAGCAAGAAGAGCAGGACTTGGGGCTACGCCCAAAACACGTAAGCAAACACAACATCAAGACACGAAGACGCCTGGGGCTCCCCGTGACATGAAGCGCATAAACTTACGTGCTCCGAAGACGAACCCGCAGGCCCGCCTGTGACATTCTGAGGCGCAACCACCAGCCTCTCTTGCACAAGAGGAACTGGCGCAGCACCACCCGAAGTCGCCACCGCCTGCGGAGGGGGCGACGCAATGTTCGACTCCCCCATCATCTTGCGCGCTCCATCACTCGAGCCGTCGGAGGATTGCCTGAATACGAAGCCAATCAACACAAAGTAAAAAATAACAAGTGAACAATGACAACAGTGGCAACAAGAACACTTACGAGCCCAACGCCAAAGTCAAAGATAGGAGAAGCCCTCCGGGCCCTCTTCTCCTCCTTCTTCTCCTCCTTCTTCTCTTCCTTCTTCCGCTTTGCTGGCGGGTGCGGAGCAACAGCTTGCACAGGAACGGCAGGAATGGGAGAAGACGAACCCCCCTGAACATCATCATGACGCTCAAGACCCCGAGGATTTCTGGGAGTCGGAGGAGTCGAGGCATCCGAAGACTCGCTCGAGCTCCGTGATCGCTTACTCGAATGATCTTCACTCGATTCGTCGGCATCCTCCGCCGGAGATCGCACCGAAGGAAGCTCGGACACGGAATCCACCACTTCATTATCCGGGGCATTCGGATACCTTTCGGGCAATGGTGGCGCCATGCCTGGCACTTTGAAGCTCTACAAGATGAGAAGAAACTTTGTTAGCAAACAAAGGGCACAAGTATACAACTGACAAAACATAAGGGAAGCACTATGTGCGCAAATCTACACCTTTGGCACGGCCAACGTCGACGAAAAGGGCGGAGTCAACGACTTCCCCGGGATTTCCTCGTTGGCCTTGAACTTCAACAGCACGCGAAGAGCCCTGTCAAGTTCCACCTCGGAGATTTTCTCACTTGAAACCCTCGTCGGATCACGACGCCCAGAGTAAAGGAACATCGGATGCGCCCTCGCCTGGAGCGGCTGCACCCGACGCTCAAGAAACACCCGGATAATGTCGACACCATTCACCTCCTTCTCAGGAATCAATTGGAGCTCCTCCACCCGACGGTACAAGGCCTCTATCTCCGCCACCTCATCGTCTAAGATCTGATTTTTCCAGGACCTCTTCTTCACAATCAACTGGGAGGGGTCAAAAGGAACGAGACCAAAATCTTGCCCAGGCAGCACGGAGTCACGGATGTAAAACCATTTCCTCCGCCAGTACTGGACAGATTCGGACATGGAGAAGGAAAAGAATTGGACATCGGGACTAAGAGAGATGATGAAACCCCCAATGGGATACACACCATCCGAACCAGACTGCCTCCTCACAGAATACAGCTTCTAGAAGAGGCCAAAGTGCGGCTCAATGCCAAGCCAACACTCGCAAAGAGTGATAAAACACGCAATGTGGAGAAGGGAGTTGGGAGACAGATGATGGAGTTGAATCCCATAGAAGAAGAGCAATCCACGAAGGAAGTCATGGACTGGATACGAAAACCCACGCAAAGCAAAGGCGACGAACATAACCCGGTACCCAGATGGGGGACGGGGGATTACCTCATTGCCGGGGAGTTTCACGGCCGTCGCATCCTGCGGGATTAGGCTCACGCCACGAGCTTGCGAAGATCGCCTCCCTGCCTCTGATCGCCACCAGCCACCATCGGTGACACGAGCAGCGGCGGCGCCCTTCTTGCCTCCGGCAGCGCTGGTCCCAACTGCAGATGAGGATTTCTTCTTCCCCATGGCGCTACGGCGGTGGTGGCGTTGCCAACGACGAAGACAAAGGAAATGCGAAAGGAAATCTCAGCACGCAGCAAGAATCACTCGAGCGCAAGGAAGCAATGGACAGATGAACTGCTGCGGTAAAAGACATACCACGATTTCACCATGGATTATAACAGCAAAGACGACGCACGCTGGCCGTCCATCGAGAAGACCTAACGCCAACGGCAGATCTGGCCGTACACGTGTCAGCACCAAAACGAACCGTCGTTCCACGACGTCCACTACGCGCGGAGATCGAGGAAACGCCGTAATCATCCCCACGCCACACGTGACCGGTCAATTCAAAGTCAGGAAGTGGGACCCACACTTCGTCAAGTCAAGTCATCTCCGCGCAGCAGACGCTGAGGTCATTGATCGTCAAGATCGACGTCATCAAAAGCTATACTAGCACCAAACTTCGGCTACACAGCTAAGAGTACTCACTCGAATCTACGATTAGACTAAATACTCGGGGGCTACTCCTATCAGGAGCGCTAGTCGCGCACCCGATGTACTTACGGTCAGCGGTACGCCCACGTGATTTTCCCACTACCGTTGCATGATACAAGACTCGAGTCTCTGCCCGAGTCTACGACTCCGCCATACACTCGGGGGCTACTCCAAACTGGAGCGATGGCCGTTCACACACAAGAGCTTCGAGTCCTACGTCGAGTCCACGACTCCACTACGGACTCGGGGGCTACTCCCATAGGGAGGAAGGATTTCAGCATCCGAAAATTTTCGAGTCCTACGGACTAAACAACTGAGCAATGCTTGCACTAAAGTCTCCGCCGAGTTCACGACTCGAATTGACACTGGGTTACTCCCCATAGGATACCGGTCGCGCACCCTATGAAATCTTCGATCGCGATCTTCCGGATCCGCATGCAAAAACTTTTCGCAACTCTGCCCCAATTAATGCTAAGTGAGTAACATCCTCCTTGGCCACCAAACACCTCCGCGGTGATAAACATTCGATGCTGCGTCTGCGACGCAAAGATAAGACCCTGATACCATCCGATGGCCCGGCAACACTGATCAAGGCCTCTGCTAGTATAAATCCATGCCAACAGGCATGATGAAAAATCCCGACGGACGCGTTGGGTACATCATTTAAAATCACTGGAATTCCACTCCTGTAAGTCCTCCGCGGCCTGAGTCGAATTACGCCAGCATATGTTCCGGGTTCGAGTCGAAGGACTCGCACCAGAAGAAGATCGTGTTGTTTTGTCCTAAGACGATTAACTGACCCTGATCCGTCGGGTGAGTCAGGCACATGCATCAACAATCCCTACACATTCTCTTGAAAGACAAAGTTAAACCCGAAGGATTGAAGAGTCCTCAGCCGAATCTACGATTCGACTGAACACTCGGGGGCTACTGACATGGTTATACCCGACGGGTACATAACTTCAGCATACCTGGTCCAGCCCAAGGAAGGCCCACAGTAGACATACGCTGGCCCATGAAGATTTTCGGGTGGCCAAGGCCCATGACGCCTTCGGATCCTTGGAGAGCAAGACTAGAGTTCGAATACAACTTGTAACCTACTCATATCGGTACCTGAGACCTAGCCTCCTCATATATAAAGGCCAGGAGGGGCCAATGAGCAGGAGAGATCCATACTTTTCGTACACGCCTCCACGCCAGATCGAATCAAGACCTCAGAACTTTCGGTTCCGCCAGAATCAAAGAGCGCATACAGGAGTAGGGTTTTTCTCCGGGGCCTGAACTCAGGTAAATCTCGTGTCCCCTGGTTGCTTGTCTGTTAACCGTGCCACGATCTCCAGCATCCCCATCTTCTCCAAAACCCAAGTCCATAACAATGGGCATTGACGAGATTAAACCTCGTCACCAAGAACCTCCAATCCACGCGATCATAAGCCTTGGCCAAATCCAGCTTATACGCACAAAATTCCTTCTTCTACGCAGCACCATTCTAGATTGCATGAATACACTCAAAGGCCACAAAAGCATTATCCGTAATAAGATGGCCCGAGATAAAATCACTCCGAGTCGGAGATTATATCCTGTAACAGAGACCGAAATTTGTTAACAAGAAATTTCGAGAACACTTTAAAAATCACATTGCACAAACTGATTGGCCGAAAGTCCTTAAGCTCTTCTGGATCATTTTTCTTCGGAATTAGCACAATGGTTGTGTCGTTAACATCATCTGGCATTATGGTATGTACAATTTGCATCACCATTCTATATCATAATTTGCCTCTATTCATTGATATATTTCGTATTAAGAGGTGTTATTTATGTCTTTTTATCTGTTTTTGCATTTTGGATGATTCTTCAAGGGGATTCTGATGGAAAACGAAGTGTTTTGATGCAATTTTGTGAAGATCAGGAAAATACAAGAAAAACTACAAAAAATTATATCTTCCCAGAAGATAAAGGATTCCATAAGGGAAGGCGGAGTTGGGACATAGGGTGGCCCACACCCCCCAGGCATGAGCCACCCTAGGCCGCGCCTGCAGGGGGTGTGGCCACCCTGGCCCATCTCTGGCTCTGCACTCTCACCTATATCTTCTCCTCCAAACCCTAATACACAGGGAGAAACCACAGAAATATTCCGCCACCTCTACGGGGCGGAAAACACTGAAATAGAAAGAGCTCTCCGGCAGACAGATTTCTGTCGGGCAAATTCCTTCCCGGAGAGGGGAGATCGTCACCATCATCAAGCTAGACTTCATCGGGATCATCATCATCATCCACACCATCATATCCACCAGCACCATCATCAACACTCCATCCCGCTGTAACAATTGTGTTGAATCTTGCATAGTTCTTAGGGGAAACTTTCTCGGTGTTGATTACTATTGTAGTTGATGCTTGTGAGTGGAACCATTGAATTATTGTTTATATTCAGATTGTTATCCATTATCATATCATCTCCGATCTTGATCCATATAATGTCTCGTGATTAGTTTGTTTAGTTCTTGAGGACATGGGAGAAGTCATGTTGTTAGTAGTGGAATCGTGTTGAGGTATTATTCAATGGTTTAATATTTAAGTTATGGTGTTATTCTTCTAGTGGTGTCATGTGAACGTCGACTACATGATACTTCACCATTTATGGGCCTAGGGGAATGTATTGTGTATTTGGCTACTAATTGTGGGGTTGTCGGAGTGAAAGAAACCTGAACCCCCATTAGGAAATCATTGCACAATGGAGTGTAGGATCTCAAAGTTTAAGGCTGTGGTTAGGTTTATATCTTAATTTCTTTCTTGTAGTTGAGGATGCTTGCAAGGGGTTTAATCACAAGTATGTAGTAGTCCAGGTAAGGTCGGTACATTATCACAGGTTCACCCACACAACACTTATAAAACCAAAGAAGATTAATCAGCTATATGAAACGAAAGCACTTGATAGTATTCCCATGTGTCCTCGAGAATGTTTGGTCCTCATTAGTATTTCCACCGGCTTGTCCTTTGCTATGAAAGGATTGGGCCACTTGCTGCAATTATTTGTTGTTTTATTTACTTGCACTTTATTTCCTTGCTATATCAGAAAACCCCTAAAAATCCGTTTTCTAAGTATTTATAGAGATCTCCTGCTCCATACCACTAGTAAACAACTTCTACTCCTTGTTGGGATCAACACTCCTATTTATCAAAAGTACTACGATACACCCCCTATACTTGTGGGTCATCAAGACTATTTTCTAGCACCGTTGCCGGGGAGTGAAGCGCTATTGAGGAGTGGGACTGGTAAAGGAAACTTATACTGTAAGTATTGCTTTTTATTTCTGTTTGTTACTTTGTTTCCAATATGCATAACCCACTTGGTTTTCTGTTTGGGAAAAGTACTACCACTGGTAGGGTAGCAGACGAACCACCACCTGTTGAGATAGATCCTTTTAAGATACCTACAAGTATTGTTGATCATGTTATGGATAATTATTATTTAGGGGATGGAACTATCCATCCTGGTGATCACTTGCTTTTTATCCATGAATTATGCGGGTTGTTTAAGTGTGCAGGTTTCACAACTAAATAGGTGAAGAAGAAGTTACTCTCTATATCATTGAAAGGAAGAGCTGAAGAATGGTATAAGCTGCTGAAGAATGGACAATCCATGGAATGGGAGGAAATAGTACCTCTCTTTTATTCTAAATTCTATCCTCCCAGTGAGATTCATAAGGATAGGAATCTAATATATAACTTTTGGCCTCGTGATGGAGAGAGTACATCTCAAGCTTGGGGGGGATTGAAGTTACTAATGCTTAAATGTCCTATTCATAAACTCCCTGACAATATTATTATCAATAACTTTTATGCTAGGCTTTCTCTTCATGACAAAGATTTACTAGATTCTTCTTGTGCTGGATCATTCACACGTATGAAGGAAGAAGCTAAATGGGATCTCCTAGACCGTATTCAAGAAAACACTGAAGCATGGGAGAATGACAAAGGAAGAAAGTCAGGTATAAATTATGACTATGAATGCATTAAATCTTTTATGAGAACTGATGACATCCGTGATATTAGTACCGAGTATGGTCTTGATTCTCAAAGTAATGCCAATTGTTTTAATGCTTTTGCCACTTATATAGAAATTCCTAAAAATAAGTGGAATAAGTACCATGAACCTTATAAAGATGTTGTTAATCATGTTCCTGCTAGAAATACTAAAGTTTGTACTATTGATCATACTTTGCTTGAACCTTATGTTGATAAAACACCTTTCCTAGCTAAGGTAAATGAGTATTCTATGATAGTTAGTGTGGTTACCAAAGGTACAAAGAAAACTGTGGAACCTGATGAGCAAATAAACATTGAACCTGTAGTAGCCATTGAGAAATATCTTGTCACTAAAAACGTAGAAGTTGGGCACATTGTATTCTGCGAAGACGCTTCTAATATTATCTCTTATCCTAGTAAAGCTAGGAAAACTAGTGTCCCTGTGCTTTCTATGAGAATTGGTGATCATTGCTATTATGGTTTATGTGATATTGGTGCTAGTTCTAGCGCTATTCCTTATGAGATTTACAAAGAAATTATGCATGAAATTGGTCCTTGTGAGCTTGAGGACATTCATGTTGTTATTCACCTTGCTAATAAGGAAACCATTTGCCCTATTGGTATTGTAAGAGATGTGGAGGTTCTTTGTGGTAAGATTAAATATCCTGCTGATTTTCTAGTGCTTGGTTCAGCAACTTGTAAAACTTGTCCTATCATTTTTGGTAGACCTTTCTTGAACACTTGTGGAGCTATTATAGATTGTAAGAAGGAGAAACTTTTAACTAGGTTTGATGGAGATTCTTATGAGTTTAACTTTTCCAAATTTTCTAAAGCTCCTTATGAAGATTTTAGGGTTGAACAACTTGCTTCTATTGATCCAGTTTATGACCTTAGGACCTTTTTAATGATTGTAAGTATGCTCATTCTGATGATAAAGTTGTTTTTTGTGACAGTTATATTGTCAACTTTATTCAAAGTGCTACTGAAAGTTATTATGAGAGAGGGAAACATGGTTTTATGCATCTCAATAATATTAAGTTTCCCTGTTTTATGTTGAAAGCTTTGAAGCTGCACTTGTTTTGTCTTCCTATGCTAGCAGCCTTTTGTTTCAATAATCTGTTTTGTCATGAAAATACCTTGCATAGGAAGTGGGTTAGACTCAAATGTGTTGGATATTTTCTTCTTGATGCTCTCTTTCACTTCAAATGCATATCCCCTATGTGAGCATCTTTGAAATTATCATGCCCATCTTAAAGGCTATAAATAAAGAGCTTTTGGGAGACAACCCATTTTAGTTTGCTTTTGGTTTTTCTTTTGTTGAGTATTGGAAGTTATTACAGTAATAACTGCTCCTTATCCTTTATTTTTTGTTTTTTGTGTCAAGATCAACCACTTTTGAGAAGTAAAGGAGTTGTGAAAAGTTGTTGTCCTGGGACAGATGTTTGTGCTGCATTGTAAAAATTCGTGAAGGAGCTCAGTACATCGGATGGAGCTGTAATTTCCTATGCTTGTTCCCCAAGTTGTTATCCAACTTTCATTAGTTTTGCACTTTTTTATTTGAGCAATAGAAGATTTTTGAAAAAATCAATCTTTACCTGCTGGTCTGTTTTGACAGATTTCTGCCATCATTTGCATTTGCCTCTTAAATCGTTTCCCTTATAGATTATTTTGGGATTTTGAAAGGAGTTGTTTCAGTAGATTTTGTCTTGTTGGATTTCAGTTGGAGTTGAACCTAAAGATTTTTTTTTGCATACACTAATGTTGCTAATGAAGCTTGTGTAAGGCCTTGTATGTTAGGAACTTTCAAGTGTTGGAGAGAAGGAATCTGCAGAGTCCGTTTCCGAATAGGTAAAAGTGGTGAAAATAGAAGGTTTGCAAAAAAACTTTTTATTTATATTTTTGATGTTTTTATCCCATAAGGAAAGTTATGAGACGGAAAAGAGGAGGAAACGGAGCCCAGGTGGGCCACACCCACTAGTGGCGCGGGCCCTAGCTGGCCGCGCCACCAGGGGGTGTGAGCCCCCTAGAGTCCGTCTCCGCCTTGTTTTCGCACAAAACCTTCCTTATGCAGTAAAACTTCGTAATTTATAACCCCCGGATCCCCCGAGATTCGTATATCGTGTTCTCGTCGTGTTTTCATTTTGATCTATTTCTATCAGGAAATCTTCTCAAGTTTAGAGCACCATGGTCTCCGCCAACGACAAGGGCAAGAAGCCCATGGAAGATGATCCTCAAAACTCCAAGGAGGAGGAGATCTTGGTTAGGGATGAAGAAGACGTGAAGCAGGACGAGCATCCGGACACTCGCGTTACCATTGCAAGCATTGGAGTGGTGGCAAACCCACCAAGCTTAGGAGGACAACACGGATGTCTACAAGAGGGAAAACTCCACGTCATATCCTCGCTCCACGGTCACTTCCTTCATGCACCAAGAACCCCTTCCATACTCTCATACATGAGCAACAATACCAAAATGTGCCCCAAGGGAGGTTGCCCTCTGTTTGGGATCTGCCTCGTTCTAACCATGCAGGGAAAGAACACACTAAGAAGGAAGAGTGGGGAAAGAATAACAAGGACTGGGATTCTCGGTCTGACAGGATCATGAACCGCATTGAGCATAATTCAGAATTGATTTGTACTCTAACCTTTGAGATTGAGGATTTTAGGGAACTGATTGAAGAGCTTATCAAGAGAACACCACCACCACTGAAGGAGTAATTCGTCATCAGGTTTGGCATCCCCTTGGCTTGTTCGAAGCTTGGGGGAGTGTCGCGGTATCACATCATTATCTTTTATCTTTTACCTTTTTAGTAGAGTCATATCTTTGGTAGAGAAGTTATCTTATAGGTTGGTTTGCATTGTGGAAGTATCTCTCCTTTAGTTAGTTATCTATTTATCCCTTGGTGTGAATGCCCTTATGGAATATTAATGAGAAGTTTCATCTTTTTACATTTTGCACTTCTTATTTTAGTTTGCAGTCTCTATTATATGATTGATCTTGTTGATCAGTATTGGTATCACTTTGGGAGCATCAAGTAGATCTAAATTTGTTTTGGCAAACCGAGCTCTGGTTAGTAGCAACACTTTTTGAGGTTTGAAAGGAAAAGAGAAAACACTTACAGGTATTTTGTATCATTTATTTTCTTTCTTGATTGGCTCATAAGCTTAGTATTCTTTATTTAAGATCTTTTGTGTTTTCAAGGAAGATTGCATGTTTGGCTTTATCACTTGTAGATTTGTTTGTTTCCTTCAACTCTTTTGCTTGCTACCCAGCCTTGCTAGACAAAAACCTGTATTGAGAGATCATACTTATCATGCATCCAATCCTTTAAACCAAAACCTATGCAATTTGTGTCCACCATATCTACCTATTAGCATTATTGCTATTCCAAGTAAATTATCAAGCTTCATCTATCTTTCAAATTAAAAATTCTTTTGTTATGTGAAAACTAGTTAGTAAAGCTCTCAAGAACTTGATGGCACACCTTACTTTCATGCCCCTAATAAACTTGAACCATTGTGTCATCGAAGTTGTATATGCTTGCACCTATACGTTGGGATTAGTAGAACCGTGCTGTCATGGGGAACACTTTCAACATTGCACCTGTACATTGTACATGGTTTATATCATGCTCTTTTGTTTGCGGATGTCGTCGGCGTGAACTAAAAGGGGAGCTTGTAAGTACATGGAGTTATGTATGTGTGTTAGAGAAACACCTGGGCCGCTAGCCTAAGCCATGCCTAATCATGGTGGAAACTTGCAGGATAACCATAGTGAGCAATCTGTGAAGCATACTCAATAAAAACCTATGCAAATAGCAAATAAAAATATCACTGGGATACTCACTGTCTGCTTTCCTTGTCATTTTGATTATGGGATAGCTCATGTATCATGTGCAAGGGGTACCCAGTTGGCGGTTCTCTATGATACGCATGTACTTACAATGATAAGAACTTACTAGTAACTAAACTTGAGTAGCATGAGGAGCGGCCCTCGTACTCATGGGACATGAGATTTCCAACTTATATTTCGTCAAGCATATACTCCATCTTTGTTCACTTTAACCTTAATCACCTCAAGATGCTTATGATAGGGGCAATGAGAGATCAAAGCTAGTAAGTAACATAATATTTTGAAAGCTCTTTATGAACTTGAAATCCCTGCTTCCCTCTATGAAGGGCCTTCTTTCTACTTCTAGGTTGAGTCAGTAAACCTATTCCTCTCTATCTCCAGCAAGCATTTGAGTTGCTATGTTTCAAGCATTCATATGATGATTTATTCAATCATGTTCTTTGTCTTACTTGTTTGCACAAGACTCTTATCTAAATGAGTACTACTTTGAAAGCTATCATTGTGACAAAACTTTTATGTTTGAGCAAAGAGTACTCCTGTTGTAAACCTCTTTACAAAAGCTTTACTTGAAAACTATTTGCCAACATTTCTCTGACCAAGAACAAAGTTTGCCAATCCCAATTATGATTTATCTTTATGCCTCTTTATTGTGATTCCTATACTTGTTGCAAGCTAAGTTATATAATGGTTAGTTGCTTTCTTCTATGACTTGTGTATTGGTAAGTGTGATGCTTCTTGTCCGTATTCTTTTTATCGACACTTCACTCCATAAACCCGTGGACACGTTTACTGAGATTAGTTTTCTCTTGGGGACAAGCAGGTCTAAGCTTGGGGGAGTTGAGACGTCCAATTTGCATCACCATTCTATATCATAATTTGCCTCTATTCATTGATAAATTTCATATTAAGAGGTGTTACTTATGTCTTTTCATCTGTTTTTGCATGTTGGATGATTCTTCAAGGGGATTCTGATGGAAAAAGCAGTGTTTTGATGCAATTTCGCGAAGCTCGGGAAAATACCATAAAAACTACAGAAATTATATTTTCAAAGAAGATGAAGGATGCTAGAAGGGGAGGCAGAGTTGGGCCACAGGGGGCCCACACCCCTAGGCGCGGGCCACCCTAGGCCGTGCCTACAGGGGTGTGGCCACCCTGGCCCACCTCTGGCTCTGCCCTCTTACTTATATCTTCTCCTTGAAACCCTAATACACAGGGAGCAACCATAGAAAGATTACGCCGCCTCCGCGGGGCGGAAAACACCAAAAGAGAAAGAGCTCTCCGGCAGAAAGATTTATGCCAGAGAAATTCCTTCCCGGAGAGGCGAGATCATCGCCATCAACACCATCATCAAGCTAGACTTCATCGGGATCATTATTGTAACATCCCAAAAATATTAAACTAGAATCATCAAACTCTAATCACCAAATTTAGGGTTAACAAAAACTTTTCAAATTAAAAATATGAAAGCATTCATATGAGTGTGCATTAAAATTTGGATTCTTTTGAATTGCCATGATTATGTGTTTCTTTACTTGTAAAATGATTCTTAGGTGAAATAAACATCATCTAAACAATCCCCAAACTTTTCCCAAAGACAAACAAATCAAAACAAACAAATTAAGTGAATGGTCACTTTGGACAAATTAACTCCCATGCCTACTTTGGCTATCTCTAACTTTCAGAACTTAACAGAAACATGTATAGATCTTTGCACCCCTTGATAGTACTCATAACAAGGTACCAACACCCACTTTGTGATCATCCAAAAACATTTAAATGCATAGTTTAAATGATAGTTTAAAATTGAATCTATTTCATATGGGAAGATCCCACTTTTTCAAGAGCCACTCAAACAAGCTCAATTTGCAAAACCCAAGCATCCACAGTATCACCAGCACATGCCTAGCACACCCACCAAAACTCTTTTCAAAATTCCAAACTTGAGTTCATGCGGCCATTTCATCAAACATGTTGCAGATATAAATCAAACAAAATCAAAACACTATGTTGAGCAGTGTTTTGGGCCTAACTTGTTCCCTCTCTGGACACGACTAGCCTTAGTAGATCATCTAACAACCTTAACTAATCACTAGCACTACTGTAAGCTGGCCATTGTCATCAATGGTGAGCAGGCCGAGAGCACCATTGCCACCCCATAGTCGACAGCGTGCCCCGTGTGCCACGCTCGACAGACGCCCACAGACCGCATGCCGCCCTTTCCGCGTGCACGCGTGATCACCACCGTCCTAGCAACCCCGCAGACACGCCCGTTCGCCGCCGCGCGGACCACGCGCGCTGTGCGCCATTAAAACTTCCGTCGGGCACACTCAGAGCACCGCAGCGTTCCGACCGATCAGCACCGCCCCACGCCTCGCCACCACGCCGTTGAGCTTCGCCAGGGAGCATAGCACCGCCCCCTACCGTCGCCCACGCCGATAGCCCTCTGTACCGTCGACCTTAGCTTGCACCCATCGGTCCCCTCTCGCCACTATAAATAGAGGCATCCCCCGCTCGAATTCTTCACACCATTCTACTCCCCTCTCACCCAGAACCACCCCACCTCATTCCCGAAGCAAGGCGAGCAGCGCATCGCCAGAATTTCACCGGAGTCCACCGCTGCTGGTGGAGAAGGAAGCCATCGATTTCATCCACCCCAGGAGCTGCCGCGACCACCCCTCAGTTCGCCGTCGTTGACTTTGTCGTTTGCCCGCATCGCCGACCTTCGCCTGAGCCCCGGTGAGCCTCCCACGACCCCCACTGAGCCGCTAGGGTTCGAGCTCACCGGTGACTAGTTCATCGTCGACGACGACCCTCAGCCGTCGATCTTCATTCTAATCCAACGCACCATATCGCCTCGTACCGCTTCGCCTGTTAAGAGTCGCTGACCAGTAGACCCGCCCTGTCAGTTGTCCCCCGCGCTGCAGAGTGACACTGGGCCGGCCCGTTAACCTTTCCCGTGCAGCCCACTCGTTTGAATTTACCTTTTTCTTTTTAAGTTCAAACATAGTTCTGTACCTAGTTTCAAAAATCAACCCAACTCGATTCAGTGAACCAAATTGAATGAAACCAATTTTGTTAGAAAGATATTGAAATGCTTAATCCAAGCCCGTTGGATTCAAATCATTTGAATCTATAGATCAACCTTGGTAAAAATAACAAGGCAGAAGCTTTTCTGCATTCAAACATTTTTCAAAATTAAACCATAATAGATTTTGAGTTGATTCCAACTCTCAGAAATCACATTTGATCATACCTTTCAGAATATATAAAAACATATGGGTTTACTTACAGAAATAATGTCCAAGTAATAAAAGAATGCCACATAGGCATTTCTAGTCATTTATTTTTATTTGAAATAAAAGGTTAAATCTTATTAAATTGTGACATCACTTTAAATCACTTTCCCATGTACTGAAATATGTGGTGATGACATGTGTCAACATGATCCCATGTTTGGTTTGGAGAATATTAAATCTTAAGTAGTTTTTCAATGAGTAGAAATTACTTTTCTAAAAATAAATAAATAAATAATGCAAGTGCTTTAATCTTGAATGTTAGTGATGATGCTAGATCATCAATAGAACCCTTGTGTGTGGTGATTGAAAGTAGTTAAGTATTTTTTGGTTATTGTGTACCTCGTATTTATTCATAGACACTAGTACCAACCAAGGATACGAGGAAGAAGGAGGATACTACGAAGAAGAAGCCGAGGAGAACTTCAACCACTGCTCTGCACAAGGCAAGCCTAATACTACTAGTTTATTAAGCAAGCCAATACTTGCAAGCTTATACTAATACTGATGTAAGCCTTATTAATCAAGTTGACCTATGCAAGCTAACCCTTGCAAGATACTCTACTTATACAAGCTAATACTGCTTGCTACCATGCCAACTATATGCCTTAAGCATATGTGATCATACCCACTTGATAACCCAATCCTAGTTTTACCTGCAAGCTTCTACTTTATTTCTTTATCAAAGCTCTTACTTAGAGTTTACTGTAGTAAATTGTAGATACTAGAAAGATAATTGAAGGTTGCATAAAGAGCATTAAATTTGGCCTAAGCTAGATAATCTTGATGTCATCCTAAGGCATGAGATTGAACTTAGTTAAACTTCACTAGTTTACCACCTCCCATTAGTACTCACTCCCATTTGTAGATGCTAGTGCTAAGCATACAAATTAATCAACTTTAGATGGGAATACTTTGTGGAAAATGGTTATGAAAACCTTGGAATGATGGATCATTCTATTGAGATGTTTTGACATGTGCTTCCGAACACCAGATGATTTTGGTGATGAAAATGTTGAGGCATGAGCCTTGGCCCTTTATAAAACTGATGGTTGTCTGGATGCAATACCATTCCAATGTTACCGTACAACCACAATACCCGAAAGTTGGGTAGGGCTTGACTGGAAACTTATATACCTTAGTATGGGTTCCCTCACGGCCAAGGTCTGAGCTGAGGATACCTTGTGAATATTGTCCACCTGTGTAGTACCCAAGATGACAGTTGGTCATGGTTGGGAGGTCAAACTCACAGGAGAGGTGCCTATACTAGGGCGTGTAATTGAAAGGTTAGGATTGATTATCTGCATACTAAGTATGGTGAATTCAGGATTTGTTCCTGACGGATGTATCGAATGTTGTGGTGAAAGTGTACAATCTCTACAGAGTGTCAAACTATTCGAATAGCCGTCACATGTTATGGACAGTTGGAGTGGCCATACTGTTCCCCCGTCAGATGTTTTCAAAATGACTTGTGAAATGGATTCAGATTTTGACTTGACCACAACAGAGTTGTGATATGAAATTCAAGTTCCCACTTAGGTGTTATAAATTTCAACTAGCTTTTCTTGCTTCTGAACTTAGTAGAGGTAAATCTGGCTTTTTGCAAAACAACCCTAGAGCTTAGTGTCCTACTACAAAAACCCCCTTCACTTGTTAGTATTAGTTTGTGAGTACTTAAAGAGTACTCATGGCTTTGTCCCTAGCTATTCCCGTGGCCATACTATGAAGAGGAGTACCAGGAGGATGGACCCCAGGAAGGTTACGACAACTAGGATCATCTCCCATCATCAACATTGCCTGTGACCCCGAAGATGGAGCTTCGCCTACGCTACCTTTATTATTACGTATTTCCGCTGCTTGAGTTGTATTAAGAACTGGATCATGAGATCCTTATTTGTGTAAGACCTTATGTATGGTTTGTAATGGATGATGTACTGTGGTATCCAATTCTGTTATGTCTCGCAAAAATGGTAATCCTGGGATTGCGATGTATGGCATAACAGGCATCTGGGATTAAAAATCCTGGTGTTGACAAGTTGGTATCGGAGCCATCCTGACCATAGGAGACCCTAGTTAGACTGGACGTTTGAATCAAAAACTTAGTTTCAAAACCAAAGGAAGCAAATATTTACAAAAATTTATTCCCATTCTTATCACCTTGATTATTTCATAAAAATTCATGTTCCTCAAAAACTCTTACAAAATACATAAAATTTGACACACTTGATCACTCTACTAACTTACTCATCCTATATTCTTATAGATGGACGTGAAGTACAGAAAGTTTTATCAGTTGCGGAATGGAGCATACCTTATCTTTGAGCGGGATTTGGACCAGCTTTCGGAACTTCTGGAGCGTCCGCACCCCGAGTTCTTCGGAGCTCAGCTCAATGATCAAGGAGGAGAAGATCTGCAGTGGCTAATTGTTGCAAGTCTCCGAGGAAAGATTGAACCTTCCTCTGTCGAGGGAATTCAATTCACGTTATGAGAGAACAACTGGCTCGATGTACTTGCCATTGCCATGCAGGAAGCTCTTGCCCGTCTGTGTGGGCAGAGTATCAACCAGATCAAGGGTACCCGCTTTGAGTTTTGTCCAAGGCGTGATGCTAATGGACAGCCACTGGAAGCCCCCTATCACCATGAGCTTAAGACCCAATTGGACCACCTTAGCTTCATGATGTACGATCGTCAGCAGGAATTGGACAATTGCCGTGACTACTCCAACCACAAGTCTGCCATCATCAAAACGAAGGATCAGACCATCGCCATGCTAGCAAAGGATCGCAAGTCTCGCCGCCGTCAGCTTGACAAGAAGGAGCGCATCATTGCCCGTCTTCGCCACCATATCTCAGATTTGGAGGAGACCATCCACGAGAGAGACATGCAGTTGGAGGAAAGGGAGAATGCCAGAGAAGATCTTCGTGGAGACCCCTACTCCTATCTCAGCGATGATGATGATTTTCTGGAAGATCAGGCTATGGATTTCTTCACCGATGAGGATGATTACGCCTTCATCGATGACGATGAGGATGATGAGGATGACGAATACACCGACTCCGAGGAGTAGTAGCACTTGAGCACTAGCATAGTGAGTTGTATTCGGTCCCACTGTATCGTAGTTTCTAGAATGTTTCTTAAAACCATCTGTTTACCTTTGTTGTGGTGTGTGTTTGTATCGTGTGCTATGAATGAATGAAAAGCAAGTTGCTAGAAAATCTGAGTCAAAATTTAAAAACTTTTCAAAGTCCCAGAACCTTAGAAATTTCCCTCTTTTCTCATGATCTATCTCAATCTTCAGATGCCACACGGAGGAAGTGGTTCATCCCCGGACCCGATGTTGCAGATCCTGCAAATGTTGGTTTCTGACCGCGAAGCTGAAAGAGCCGAACGTCAAGCCAACTTAGCCACCCTTCAACAGATAGCTCAGCTAGCCCACAACAATCAAGGCCAAGGAAATCAGGACAACCATGGATCTAAGCTCAAGAATTTCCAGAATACCAACCCACCTGTTTTCACTAAGTTAGAAGATCCCCTAGATGCAGACGATTGGTTGCAAACCATGGAAAATAACCTAGAAGTCGCCGGAGTGGAAGCCAACAAGAAAGTTATGTTCGCCACCCACTATCTAGCCGGAGATGCCACAGCATGGTGGAACAGTGTTTGTGCAATGACCGGAGGACAGATGATGACCTGGGAGGAATTCAAGGTCAAGTTCAGCAGAACCCATGTGCCCCCGGGTTTGATCAAGAGAATGAGAGATGAGTTCAGAGAACTGAAGCAAGGAAGGATGACCGTAGTGGAATACCGTGACAAATTCTTGTCATTAGCTAGGTATGCCTCGGATGAGATCGACACTGAAGCCAAGAAGAAAGAAAGATTCTTGAATGGTCTGCACGATGAGATGCAGACGGTGTTAGTCAATATCCCTTTTGCTGATATTGAAGCCCTTGTCGACTCCGCCATCTAGATGGAAGGAAAGACCAACCAAGCCAATGAGAACTACAAGTGTCGCATGATGCATCAACCAGGAACCCATCAGACCCCAAAGTATCACCCTAAACAATCTCCAGTATTTGCCCCGAGAACCAACAGACCCCTGATGAACCGTCCGACCTATCCCAACCGTGGAAACCCAAGGCCCGGAGGAAATCACAACAACCCCGGCAACTCTAACAATTTCAACCGTGCACCACCCAAGTTCAACAACAACAATGCTACCGCCAACACCAACACTGCCTCGAGGACTGGAAGCAATGTTGTGCCTGTTGTAGCAAAGGACAAGTCACAAGTGACTTGTTATGACTGTGGAAATAAGGGTCACTACTCCAACGAGTGCCCCAACAAGAAGAATGCCGCAGCCCCCAATGCAAATGCCCCAGCAAGAAGAAAGAGCGTCGTGTTCAGACCGGAAGAAGATTTACCCTGTGGAATTCACTCAACCGCAAGAATCGCCGCCTTTTTTATCATGCATGCTGAAGAAGCTCAGGAAACGCCAAACGTCGTGCTGGGTATGTTTTCTGTTAATTCAGTACTTGCAAGAGTGTTGTTTGATTCGGGTGCATCGCATTCATTTGTCACCGAAGAATTTGCCTGCACTAGTAAGATCCAACCAACAAAACTGAAGCATGTTATGATTGTTCAAATCCCCGGTTCAACCACCAAAGATAGGCAAATTTGCAAAGCCGTCCCTATCCGAATCCATGGCATAGATTTTTATGCTAATCTGATAGTACTCGGAACTAAAGGTTTGGAAGTAGTACTAGGAATGGATTGGATATCCAAACATAAAGGATTAATTGACTGTGCAAAGAAAGCCATAACCATGACCAAAGATAGCCGAATATCACGAGCATGTATCCAAACCTTACCTCATTAATTCAAGTGCAACAAGAGTATAGCCCAACCTACCATTGACCAAGTCCGGATAGTCTGTGAATACCCCGATGTATTTCCAGATGTTTTGCCCGGTATGCCCCCAGATCGGGATATCGAGTTTATCATTGAACTAATCCCCGGAACAAGACCCATAGCCCAGAGACCATATAGTATGAACCCGTCGGAACTAGAAGAACTGAAGAATCAACTGGATTCCATGTTGGAAATTGGATTGATTCAACCAAGTGCGTCACCATGGAGATCACCTGTCTTATTCGTGGACAAGAAGGATGCAGGTAACCGTTTGTGTACAGATTATTGGAAGTTGAATGACGTCACTATCAAGAACAAGTACCCATTGCCCAACATAGAAGAGTTGTTTGATCAGTTGACCGGTGCCAAAGTGTTTTTTAAGATTGATCTTACAACAGGCTATCATCAACTCAAGATTCGCGCAGAGGATATTCCAAAGACTTCCTTTACCACCAGATATGGATTATACGAGTATACTGTCATGTCTTTTGGATTAACCAATGCCCCTGCTTATTTCATGAATCTCATGAATAAGATTTTGATCGACTTCCTGGATAGGTTTGTCATTGTTTTCATCGATGACATACTGATTTATTCCAAATCGGAAGAAGAACATGAGATACACCTAAGGACCATTCTTGGAACCCTTAGAGAGCATCAGTTGTATGCCAAGTTTAGCAAATGTGAATTCTGGTTACAGGAGGTAGGATTCCTCGCCACATTGTATCAGCCAGAAGAATTGCCGTTGACCCTGCAAAGGTGAAAGATGTCAAAGATTGGCAAGCCCCAACCACTCAAACCCAAGTTCGTGCATTTCTCGGATTGGCGGGATACTACCGCAAGTTCGTAGAAGGATTCTCGAGTATCGCCAGACCCATGACCCAATTGCTGAAGAAGGACAAGAAGTTTGAATGGACCGACAAATGTGAAGCGAGTTTTCAAGAACTCAAGAGGAGATTGATTTCAGCCCCAATCTCAATCATGCCGGATATCATGAAGCCCTTCGACGTGTATTGTGACGCATCCAAGATCGCTCTCGGATGTGTGCTAATGCAAGAAGGCAAAGTTATATCTTATCTATCTCAACAACTGAAACAACATGAGAAAAATTACCCAACCCATGACCTCAAACTCGCACCGTAGTTCTAGCCCTGAAGACATGGAGGCACTACCTGATGGGAAATCGTGTGAGATTTATTCGGATCATAAGAGCCTGAAGTATATATTCACTCAGAAGGAGCTGAATATGAGACAGAGAAGATGGATTGAGCTAATCAAGGATTACGATCTGGACATTCACTATCACCCCGGTAAAGCCAACGTGGTAGCAGATGCCCTTAGCAGATTGCCGTGCCGCTTGAACTCCATGATTTTGAAGGAGCAACAAAGTTTGCACAAAGAGATGGAAGATTTTCGAATGGAATTAGTAAGTGAAGGATTTTTGGCTAGCATAGAACTTCGACCCACTTTGATCAACCAGATCAAAGAGGCGCAGAAAGGAAATGCTAGTATCGACGGAATCAAACATCGTATCGGTACAGGCAAAGTACCCGGATTCACTAAAGACGAAGAAGGAGTTTTGTGGTACAAAGGACGCCTTTGTGTACCAACAGATTTTGAGTTGAAATAAGTTATTCTGAAGGAAGCTCATGATACTCTTTATTCTATCCACCCCGGAGGAACAAAGATGTATCAAGATTTGAAAGAGCAATTTTGGTGGCATAAGATGAAGAGAGAAATCGGAAGCTATATCGCCAAGTGTGATATATGTCATCGAGTCAAGGCAGGACATCAAAGACCCACTGGATTGTTGCAACCATTGCAGATTCCGGAATGGAAATGGGATTCCGTTGGAATGGACTTTATAACTGGATTGCCTACTTCTAGTAAGGGAAATGACTCTATCTGGGTCATAGTGGACAGATTATCCAAAGTCGCCCATTTCTTACCCGTCAAGACCACATATCAGAGTTCGAAGCTAGCGGAGTTATACATCGCTAGAATCATCAGCTTGCATGGAGTCCCCAAGAACATCGTATTGGATCGAGGAACTCAGTTTACCTCGAGATTCTGGAAGAAAGTCCAAGAAGGTTTAGGAACCCGCCTAGATTTTAGCACCGCTTATCACCCTCAGACCGATGGACAAACAAAGCGAGTAAATCAAATACTCGAAGATATGCTGAGAGCCTGTGTATTAGAATATGGATCTAAGTGGGAAGACTGTCTGCCGTTTGCAGAATTTTCATACAACAATAGTTATCAAGCTAGTTTGCAAGTGGCCCCATTTGAATTCATGTATGGAAGGAAGTGCCGCACCCCTTTGAACTGGTCGGAAGTAGGAGAGAGTCAGATCTTCGGACCCGACATCCTACGAGAAGCAGAAGAGAAGGTTCACAAGATTCGTGAGCACCCGACATCAGGACGGAGTTTCCCGATCTCTTCAAATCCTAGGTAATCTTTTCGTCCTTTTTCAAATCTCGGGACGAGATTTTGTTTAAGGGGGGAAGGTTTGTAACATCCCAAAAATATTAAACTATAATCATCAAACTCTAATCACCAAATTTAGGGTTAACAAAAACTTTTCAAATTAAAAATATGAAAGCATTCATATGAGTGTGCATTAAAATTTGGATTCTTTTGAGTTGCCATGATTATGTGTTTCTTTGCTTGTAAAATGATTCTTAGGTGAAATAAACATCATCTAAAAAATCCCCAAACTTTTCCCAAAGACAAACAAATCAAAACAAACAAATTAAGTGAATGGTCACTTTGGCCAAATTAACTCCCATGCCTACTTTGGCTATCTCTAACTTTCAGAACTTAACAGAAACATGTATGGATATTTGCACCCCTTGATAGTACTCATAACAAGGTACCAAGGCCCACTTTGTGATCATCCAAAAACATTTAAATGCATAATTTAAATGACAGCTTAAAATTGAATCTATTTCATATGGGAAGATCCCACTTTTTCAAAAGCCACTCAAACAAGCTCAATTTGCAAAACCCAAGCATCCACAGTATCACCAGCACATGCCTAGCACACCCACCAAAAATCTTTTCAAAATTCAAAACTTGAGTTTATGCGGCCATTTCATCAAACAGGTTACAGATACAAATCAAACAAAATCAGAACACTATGTTGAGCAGTGTTTTGGGCCTAACTTGTTCCCTCTCTGGACACCACTAGCCTTAGTAGATCATCTAACAACCTTAACTAATCACTAGCACTACTGTAAGCTAGCCATTGTCATCAATGGTGAGCAGGCCGAGAGCACCATTGCCACCCCATAGTCGACAGCAAGCTACGAGCAACACTAGACTCGCCAACCTTGTCTGGGAGCAAGCTAGCACCCCACCGCCACTCCTTGTCCCAGCCGCGAGCAACGCCAGCCACTGGACCACACGCCCAAGCCATTCCAAGCCGCTCTGCAAGCATGCTGAGAGCGCGCCCCGTGCGCCACGCTCGACAGACGCCCACAGACCGCGCGCCGCCTTTGCCTCGTGCACGCGTGATCACCACCATCCCAGCAACCCCGCAGACACGCCCGTTCGCCGCCGCACGGACCACGCGCGCTGTGCGCCATTAAAACTTCCGTCGTGCACGCTTAGAGCACCACAACGTTCCGACCGATCAGCACCGCCCCACGCCTCGCCACCACGCCGTTGAGCTTCGCCAGGGAGCACAGCAGCGCCCCCTATACCGTCGCCCACGCCGATAGCCCTCTATACCGTCGACCACGATGAGCTCAGCTTGCGCTCGTCGGTCCCCTCTCGCCACTATAAATAGAGGCATCCCCCGCTCGAATTCTTCACACCATTTTACTCCCCTCTCACCCAGAACCACCATAACTCATTCCCGAAGCAAGGCGAGCAGTGCATCACCGGAATTTCACCGGAGTCCACCGCTGCTGGAGGAGAAGGAAGCCATCGATTTCGTCCACCCTAGGAGCTGCCGCGACCACCCCTGAGTTCGCCGTCGACTTTGTCGTTCGCCCGCATCGCCGACATTCGCCTGAGCCCCGGTGAGCCTCCCACGACCCCCACTGAGCCGCTAGGGTTCGAGCTCGCTGGTGACTAGTTCATCGTCCGATTTACCCTCCTCACCTTCGATCTTCATTCTAATCCAACACACCACATCGCCTGCATCATTGCATGTTAAGAGTCGCTGACCAGAGACCTGTCATCAAGGCGCCCACAAGTGGAGTGACACTAGGCCGGCCCGTTAACCTTTCCCGCGCAGCCCACTCATTTGAATTTAGCTTTTTCTTTTTAAGTTCAAACATAGTTCTGTACCAAGTTTCAAAAATCAACCCAGCTCGATTCAGTGAACCAAATTAAATGAAACCAATTTTGTTAGAAAGATATTGAAATGCTTAATCCAAGCCCGTTGGATTCAAATCATTTGAATCTATAGATCAACCTTGGTAAAAATAACAAGGCAGAAGCTTTTCTGCATTCAAACATTTTTCAAAATTAAACCATAATAGCTTTTGAGTTGATTCCAACTCTCAAAAATCACATTTTATCATACCTTTCATAATATATAAAAACATATGGTTTTACTTACAAAAATAATGTCCAAGTAATAAAAGAATGCCACATAGGCATTTCTAGTCATTATTTTTATTTGAAATAAAATGTTCAATCTTATTAAATTGTGACACCACTTTAAATCACTTTCCCATGTACTAAAATATGTGGTGATGACATGTGTCAACATGATCCCATGTTTGGTTTGGAGAATAATAAATCTTAAGTAGTTTTTCAATGAGTAGAAATTACTTTTCTAAAAATAAATAAATAATGCAAGTGCTTTAATCTTGAATGTTACTGATGATGCTAGATCATCTATATAACCCTTGTGTGTGATGATTGAAAGTAGTTAAGTATTGTTTGGTGATTGTGTACCTCGTATTTATTCATAGACGCTAGTACCGACCAAGGATACGAGGAAGAAGGAGGATACTACGAAGAAGAAGCCGAGGAGAACTTCAACCACTACTCTGCACAAGGCAAGCCTAATACTACTAGTTGATTAAGCAAGCCAATACTTGCAAGCTTATACTGATACTGATGCAAGCCTTATTAATCAAGTTGACCTATGCAAGCTAACCCTTGCAAGATACTCTACTTATACAAGCTAATACTGCTTGCTACCATGCCAACTATATGCCTTAAGCATATGTGATCATACCCACTTGATAACCCAATCCTAGTTTTACTTGCAAGCTTCTACTTTATTTATTTATCAAAGCTCTTACTTAGAGTTTACTTGAGTAAATTGTAGATACTAGAAAGATAATTGAAGGTTGCATAAAGAGCATTAAATTTGGCCTAAGTTAGATAATGTTGATGTCATCCTAAGGCATGAGATTAAACTTAGTTAAACTCCACTAGTTTACCACCCCCCATTAGTACTCACTCCCATTTGTAGATGCTAGTGCTAAGCATAAAACTTGATCTACTTTAGATGGGAATACTTTGTGGAAAAATGGTTATGAAAACCTTGGAATGATGGATCATTCTATTGAGATGTTTTGACATGTGCTTCCGAACACCAGATGATTTTGGTGATGAAAATGTTGAGGCATGAGCCTTAGCCCTTTATAAAACTGATGGTTGTCTGGATGCGATACCATTCCAATCTTACCGTACAACCACAATACCCGAAAATTTGGTAGGGCTTGACTAGAAACTTATATACCTTAGTATGGGTTCCCTCACAATCAAGGTCTGAGCTGAGGCTACCTTCTGAAGATTGTCCACCTGTGCAGTACCCAAGATGACAGTTGGTCATGGTTGGGAGGCCAAACTCACCGGAGAGGTGCCTATACTAGGGCGTGTAATTGAAAGGTTAGGATTGATTATCCGCATACTGAGTATGGTGAATTCAGGATTTGTTCCTAACGGATGTATCGAATGTTGTGGTGAAAGTGTACAATCTCTACAGAGTGTCAAACTATTCGAATAGCACGTCTGCTGATTATGGACAGTTGGAGTGGCCATACTGTTCCCCCGTCAGATGTTTTCAAAATGACTTGTGAAATGGATTGAGATTTTGACTTGACCACAACAGAGTTGTGATATGAAATTCAAGTTACCACTTAGGTGTTATAAATTTCAACTAGCTTTTCTTGCTTATGAACTTAGTAGAGGTAAATCTGGCTTTTTGCAAAACAACCCTAGAGCTTAGTGTCCTACTACAAAAACCCCCTTCACTTGTTAGTATTAGTTTGCGAGTACTAAAAGAGTACTCATGGCTTTGTCCCTGGCTAGTCCCGTGGCCAGACTATGAAGAGGAGTACCAGGAGGATGGACCCAGGAAGGTTACGACAACTAGGATCATCTCCCATCGTCAGCATTGCATGTGACCCCGAAGATGGAGCTTCGCCTACGCTACCTTTATTATTACGTATTTCTGCTGCTTTAGTTGTATTAAGAACTGGATCATGAGATCCTTATTTGTGTAAGACCTTATGTATGGTTTGTAATGGATGATGTACTGTGGTATCCAATTCTGTTATGTCTCGCAAAAATGGTAATCCTGGGATTGCGATGTATGGCATAACAGGCATCTGGGATTAAAAATCCGGGTGTTGACAATCATCATCATCCACACCATAACCTCCACCAGCACCATCATCACCACTCCATCCCGCTGTAACAATTGTGTTGAATCTTGCATAGTTCTTAGGGGAAACTTTCCTAGTGTTGATTACTATTGTAGTTGATGCTTGTGAGTGGAACCATTGAATTATTGTTTATGTTAAGATTGTTATCCATTATCATATGAACTCTGATCTTGATCCATATGATGTCTCATGAGTAGTTCGTTTAGTTCTTGAGGACATGGGAGAAGTCATGTTGTTAGTAGTGGAATTATGTTGAGGTATTATTCAATTATTTAATATTTAAGTTGTGGTGCTATTCTTCTAGTGGTGTCATGTGAACATCGACTACATGATACTTCACCATTTATGGGCCTAGGGGAATGCATTGTGTATTTGGCTACTAATTGTGGGGTTGGCGGAGTGACGGAAACCTGAACCCCAGTTAGGAAACCATTGCACAATGGAGTGTAGGATCTCAGAGTTTAAGGCTGTGGTTAGGTTTATATCTTAATTTCTTTCTTGTAGTTGAGGATGCTTGCAAGGGGTTTAATCACAAGTATGTAGTAGTCCAGGTAAGGTCGGTACATTATCACAGGTTCACCCACACAACACTTATAAAACCAAAGAAGATTAATCAGCTATATGAAACGAAAGCACTTGATAGTATTCCCATGTGTCCTCGAGAACGTTTGGTCCTCATTAGTATTTCCACCGGCTTGTCCTTTGCTGAGAAAGGATTGGGCCACTTGCTGCAATTATTTGCTCTTTTATTTACTTGCACTTTATTTCCTTGCTGAAAGGATCATATGGGCACCTAGAGGGGGGGGTGAATAGGTGCTACTTAAAATTTTCATCTTTTTCAAATTAGGGTTTGACAAGAAAGGTAAATTCTCTAGATTATGCAACTAAGGTGAATTTACCTATATGTCAAACTAGCACCAACTAGCACAACACTAAGCAAGAACAAGTAAAGTAAAGTGCGGTAAAGGATAGAAGTAACCAAAGTGGTGGACACGAAGACACAAGGATTTTTTTCCCGTAGTTCCTTCCTTTTGAGGGAAAGTACATCTACATTTGGAGAGGGGGTGGTTCCAAACCACCAACACCACGCGAGGCCTCCCTTGTTCTCCGATGAACCTCACCCCAAAGGGTTCGATTCACCTCTTCCACTATATCGGCAACCTTCGAGGTGGAAGTCGGCACCTTTATAAGAAGTTTGGGGAACACATCCATAACCTAATTGGAGGCTCCCAAATACAAGCAAGCTGTCAAACAGTCAAAGACAAGCTTGTAAGAACCAAATCAAAAGCTAGGGTTTCCAATGAAACACTAGAGCAAGGGGCCCTCAAGTGAATGAGGGGGAAATGAAGATCTCTCTTGGTGAAGCAATAGATCACGGGCTCCTACTTCGATTCTCCAAAGATCAACGACTTTGGATGGTTGAGAGAAGAGATCTTGGCGATTTGGTGGCTCAAATGAAGGCGGTGTTCTTGAGTGAAACGATCAACTTCTCAAGGTAGGTGAAGGGTCCTTTTATACCCCTTGGTGTCGATCTGCCCGTTGAGCATTTACTGCAGCAGTACTACCGGTACTCCGAGCGGTAGTACCGGAACACACTGGTACTACCGGTCAGGTACCGGACTAGGTACCAGAGATGCCCCACTTGGGCAACCCAGCCTCAGACTCCCCCGATACCAGCCAAGGGGTGCTACCGCAAAGCGGTAGTACCGGCCATGTGAAGCGGTACTACCGGTCTGGGCAGTAGTACCGGCTCCAGGTACCGGTTGGATCTGAATGGGAGGGGGAGATCCATCAAACCTTGGACTCCCCCGGTACAGCCGAGCGAAACTATAGTTATCAAGCGGTAGTACCGGTTGGTGAAGGCGGTACTACCGGTTGGAGCGGTAGTGCTGCCCCGCGGTACCTGTTGATACTGAAGGTTGACGAGAGCTTTCCTCTCCTTGCAGACACGACCGGTACACCCGAGCAGTAGTACCAGAGCCAAGCGGTAGTACCAGATGTGACTTCTGGTACTACCGGTTAGCACTGAAGCCTTCAGTTAGAGCCAATTGTGGGCAACTCATTTTTATGCCACAACCTTTGGGGAACCTTAGATATACTTAGCACACAATTAAACTGACAGGTGTGTTATCATAAAACATCAAAATCACAAAGAATAGGAAGTGCACTTTCAGTCTCCCCCTTTTTGGTGTTTGATGACAACACACCTTTGCAAGGTAATATTATGATGAAAAGCATGGTTTTGGAAAATAGAGACGGGGCTCCCCCTGGATGAGTAGGGTCAATCCTCCCCCTCTATTTTACAAACCCATCAAGAGAGCATTTATCAAGATAACAACATTTGGACTCATACCTTTGCACAATAAAAATGTGATGAGAGAAGTATTGGCAATGGATAAAGCATATCATCACAAAGATAGATCCATAAGATACCCACATAGTCTCAACATACATAGCACAAGTAGTTCCCAAATAGTTAGCAGATAGTTCACACATAATATGAGGCAAATAAAGTTCACAAGCAATTAAAAGATCAAAGAAAGAACAAGCTTGTGACTTTCCCATGCAAAACCCGCATGCCTAAGGTGCACTTTCTCCCCCTTTGGCATCAAGACGCCAAAAAGGGACAAGAGCAAGACTAACGTCCCGAAAGTCATTCCTCCTCGTCATCAAAGTCATCCTCATGGGTTGGCGGAGCTCGGAACGAGGAAGTGACATCATCATCCCAGACGCTGTGCTTGGAGATCCATTGGTCTTCGGGGGTAATGTTGTTCTCGGACCCTTTGGAGACAGACATGCCTTGGGCCTCCATCATCTCTTTCTGACGAGCACGTGCTTTCTTGGCATACACATGAGACTCATACATGCACTTCTGGTTGTCAACCTAGAGGCAGAAAACCTTTTTGAGCTTGGCTTCCATCCTTTTGGCCCAAGAGGGTTAGGCATGCTTGCGACGGGAGACAACATAATCAGCATCACGGCCACTGTCTTCATCACCAGAATCTTCTTCAAGCACATTTCCATCTTCATCCACCTCATCACCCTCCACATTGCAAGGCTTAGCATGCGACTTGATCTTTAAGTCCTTGGGCCTATGCACAACAAGACGACGAGAGGAGAGGTTCCTAGCAATGGGAGGGCACTTGGATACAATGAGAGCCATGATGTAGGGAGCAAAAGGGGGAACCCTCCGGGAGTGAGTGGCAGCCACCATCTCATTCCAAATAAATTCCACCACATCAAGAGTGGTGCCGGAATTGCGGTTGAGGAAGGTGTTGAACAGTAGATCGACCGTATAGCCATGAATCTCATCTTTGTTGCACGCATGAGGAGCAATGGTCTCACAGAAGATGCGGTAGAGGATGTCATAAGTGGGGAGAAGATCCTTGATCTTTCTAGAAACACCGCAGACCCAGATATAGAGAGGGGAAAGAACCTCCTTCTTTGAGGGATGCTCGTTCATGTGGCAGCGAAAGCCAGAAGGAATGTCACTGCCACGATCTTCATATCCCAGCAACTCTGCAAATTCAGCCAGGGTGGCCTCCTTAATTGCACCTTGATCCATCCAAGTGATTTTCCTAGTTCGGTTTGTTGCGAAGTGAGCAATGGCATAAAACTTAGCAATGAGAATGGGATCATAATCATGGCGAAATTCCATAATGGGAAGCAATCCAATGTGAGATCAGATTTCTTTAGCCTCAGCAAAGTAGTCAAGATGCTTGTTGACATGGTTCATATCAACCCACTGCTGTGGCACAACCAATTGTACATTGTTCATAATGACTTCATTGTATACTCGCTCTTAGAAGTCATTGTAGAACAAACTCTCTTCCCTGTCCGAGTCACGGTTGTGAGCATAGGGATTCGCAGCCCACAGGGAGTGAAACTCAGCATCAGAAATGTCAGACAGTAACCTTGGACCTGATGGCCCTGAGCTGTAGCTCTTGGAACACCCTGAGGAAGGAGGAGGAGGGGAGCACTTCCGTGACCAGCAGACAGCTTGGTGACCCTCCCACAACCACCTCGAGTGGCTTGAATCTTCATGCGACTGTTAGGCTGGGGCACGACTTCTTTTTCGGACTCCGTCTCTTCCTCCACAATCTCGTGCCTAGCCTTGGAACGTTTACGAGCACCCCCGGAACCACCTGCACTTGTGATAGCAAGAGGGATAACAGCAGGGGATAAGGGCACAAGAACCCAAGAAAAAGGTCCACAAAGAAATCCAAGCTTTAAAGAAAGATTTGTTGTCAGTTGGGTCCGGTACTATCGGAGATTGGAAGCGGTAGTACCGCATGTGAGCGGTAGTACCGGAAAAAATTTCTGGTACTACCGGTTGGACGGGTACTCTCGCAGACCCGGTAGTGCTTGACCACAAATTGACCTCAAATCTTCCTAAAACAGCGATTCCTCTGGGCAATGAGTAGTGTTTGGCAGTACAACCCCCAGACAATTGAATTTCTCCAAGGATCTAAGGAACCCTAGACCCAATGGAACAAAACAATGGAGAGAGGGAAAGGGGTGGTTGTATCGGAATCCATGGTGGTGGAGAAGGATCGGGAGCCCGCAAGGAGTCCAAATCCGGTGAGGATCCGACGAGAGGAGGACACGGCGGGGCTCCTGTGGCGCCTAGGTCTCCGGCGGCGGTACATGTGGGGAGCGGGGGGGAAATGAGGTACTGAAGGGTGCCCCCCCCCGCGCCAACCTATACCAGAAAACGCCGACCGATAGTACCCGTCAAACACCCGGTAGTACCGGTACAGAGAACCGGTAGTACCGCTCCTGGAGCAATTCCTAGGTTCCGACCTGGGAACTGACCCGGTCCGGTAGTACTGCTCCTAGTCCGGTAGTACCGGTTTCGACTGAATCCATAGCCAGGGAAAAAAGAGGGGTTCTTGTGCGGATTAGATGGGGTTTTTACGGGGAAGTAGAATAGCTTAGGTTGAGATAATCTAGCTGTGAAGAGTACATGCACTCTGAAATAGGGACAAAATAGCAAGAACCAAAGTAGAGTGCATGTTTCTAAGATCCAAATAAATCAACAAATGACAAACACGAGTAAGCGCCAACCTCTCAAGTGTGAGAGGGTGGTGTCTTAGGCCACCATGTTTGAGTATACTCAGCTTGGCACCACGAAGATATATGTTGGATCCATTACCGAAACTCATCATTTAAGCTCACATATGACAAAATGATATTAAGAGGAATGATTTTTTGTCGCTTTGGGCATAATTGGGGAGGGACAGTCCAATCAATTAGGACCGCACTCCCCTATATCCATGCCTACACCTAAACCAAATAAGAGTCAAGACATAGGTGAGTATGCAAGGTGATCAAGTCAAGCTCCTTGAATCTATGATATTTAGTTCATTCCTCAAATAACAAAACCTTGCTTCATCAAGTGGCTTCGTGAATATGTCGGCAAGTTGGTATTTGGTTGACACATGAGATAGATCAATATCACCTCGAGCAACATGATCTCTAATGAAGTGATGGCGAATCCCAGTATGCTTTGTCCGTGTGTGATCCACCGGGTTGTAGGAAATCTTGATAGCACTTTCATTGTCACATAGAAGAGACACTTTGTCACAATGGACACCATATTCCTTTAAAGTTTGCCTCATCCGTAGCAATTGAGTGCAAGCACTAGTAGCGGCCACATACTCGGCTTCAGCGGTGGAGAGAGATATACAATTTTGCTTCTTAGAAGACCAACATACCAAGTACCTACCAAGGAATTGGCAAGCCTCGAATGTTGATTTTCTATCATCCTTATCACTAGCCCAATCCGAATCCATGTATCCACAAAGAGCAAATGTTGACCCTCGAGGATACCAAAGACCATAGTGTGGGGTATGAACCAAATATCGAAAGATTCTCTTGACCGCCATCAAATGGCTTTCTTTAGGAGCCGCTTGATATCTTGCACACACTCCTACACTCAACACAATATCGGGTCTAGATGCACAAAGGTAAAGCAAAGAACCAATCATAAAATGGTATACCTTTTGATCCACATCTTTACCATTTGGATTTAGTTCGAGATGAGTCTTGGTTGCCATGGGAGTAGGAGCTCCATTTAAATCTTTCATGTTGAACCTTTTTAGCATATCTTGAGTATACTTGGTTTGGTTGAAGAATGTTCCTCCACTAACTTGCTTGATCTCAAAACCAAGGAATACCCTTAATTCCCCCATCATAGACATCCGGAACCTACTAGTTATAAGCTTTGAGAATTCATCATTAAAAGCTTTGTTAGATGAGCCAAAGATAATATCATCAACATATATTTGGCATACAAAAAGCTCCCCATTGACCTTCTTAGAAAAAGAGTGGGGTCGATTTTCCCAACCTCAAACCCACTGTCAAACAAAAACTCTCTAAGGTGCTCATACCACGTGCGTGGGGCTTGTTTGAGCCCATAGAGCGCCTTATCGAGTTTGTAGACATGGTTTGGGAAGTTGGGAACATCAAATCCCGGGGGTTGCTTTACATATACCAACTCATTCAATGGACCATTAAGAAATGCACTTTATACATCCATTTGTTGCAACTTAAAGTTATGATGTGCCGCATAAGCAAGAAGGATACGAATGGACCCAAGGAGAGCCACGGGTGGATATGTCTCTCCATAATCAATTCCTTCAAGTTGAGAGTACCCTTGTGCCACCAAACTTGCCTTGTTCCTTACAACAATTCCATGCTCATCTTGCTTGTTCTTGAATATCCACTTGGTGCCTATAACATTGCGGCAATCCTTTGGCTTCTCAACTAACTTCCATACTTTATTTCTCTCAAAGTTGTTGAGCTCATTGTGCATTGCTTCCAACCAATCCAAATCTTCAAGAGCTTACCACACTTTCTTTGGTTCAATCATGGAGATGTGTGCTTGGTGTTCACTAAACCTCTTTAATTGTGCTCTTGTGGATATACCTCTCCTTAGATCTCCAACCACATTCTCTAGAGAGTGGTCTCTTAATTCCAACATCCTATCCATTCTAGCTTCGCGACGAGTATGGATCTCCTTGTTGTTTCTTGGGGGTACCTCTTCATCATTTTGGTCCTCGTCTTGACCATCAACTTGACCTTGATCATCATTGGAGTCATTATCTTCATTAAGAGGCAAAGATTGACCTTGGTCTTGATCCGGTACATTACAAGATTGGAGTTGAGCTTCTCTCACGGCTGATTGTATAGATCTTCCTTGTGTAATGGACCGAGCAGCACTTGTCATTCTGGAGAATGGTGACTCAAGCTCCTACTCACTAGAGATGTCCCCTTGATCAACCTGTTGAGGGTCCACATCTTGTCTTTGGCTTGGGTCATTGTACTCCTCGATAGATGGAGCTTGTTGTTGTTGTGAAGATGAGGGCTCCACTTGAGTAGATCATAGTTATTCTCGATCTGCCATAAGGGGTTCCTCAATGGGGCGGATATATCCCACACCCATTCTTCCTATGGCATCCTGAGGCATTTCATCATCTGCATCACAAGCATCAACACGCCCCCCTTGGGTACCATCATATTCTTCGAAGGTCACACTACAAGATTCTATGACGGCTCCAGAGAGCTTATCATAAATTCTATAAGTGTGAGATTTGAGACCATAGCCAAAAAAATACCCTCTAATGCTTTGGAATCAAATTTGGACAAACTAACACCCTTTATGAGATAGAAACACTTACAACCGAACACTCAGAAGTAAGATATGTTGGGCTTGTTACCGGTAAGTATTTCATATGGAGTATTGTTCAATTCTTTGCGGAGGTAGAGCCGGTTTGATGCATGGCAAGCGGTGGAGATGGCTTCGGCCCAAAATTTGTATGGAGATTTAAACTCCGCTAACATGGTCCTTTCCATCTCAATGAGAGTCCGGTTCTTCCTCTCGGCTACACAATTTTGTTGAGGGGTATATGCAGCAGAATATTGGTGTTTATCCCCTCATCACTAAGAAAACCATTCAAGGTGTAGTTCTTGAACTCGGTGCCATTGTTGCTTCTTATTATCAACATGTGGACATTGTATTGACGTTGAACCAAGTTGATGAAGTCGATGAAGGTCTTTTGCGTCTCACTTTTCAACTTGAAGAAATATACCCATGAGTATCTTGAATAGTCATCAACAATCACCAAACAATATTTCTTCCCACCAAGACTTGCATGAGATGGAGGAACAAAGAGATCCACATGAAGGAGCTCCAAGATCCTCGTTTACTTGATGCGGTTCTTTGGCTTGTGGGGAGAATCATGCATCTTTCCTTCTACACACGCCCTGCAAACACGATCTTTGGCAAAGGAAACATTTTCTTTTAGTCCAACAATATGTCCATCCTTGTGGAGACTTTGCAAAGTTCTCATATTGACATGGGCTAGTCGGCGATGCCATAACCAACCCACATCGGCCTTTCCGAATAAGCACACATTGCACTTGTAGTGGTTTGCCCCGAAAAGTCCACCACATACAAGTCATTTTCGACATACCCAACGAAAGCGACCTTGAGAGACTTGCTCCACATGAGGACCACAATATCATCATCAATAAAGACGGAAAAGCCCATCTTTCCAAGAGCACGGACTGAAAGTAAATTGTAACCAAGGGTCTCAACAAGCATGACGTCCACGAGTGTGATATAGTGGGCAACCACTACCTTGCCAAAACCCATTACCTTAGACTTGGACTTGTCGGCATATGTCACGGATATTTGATCATCATTTGGCCTTAATTTCTTGACAATAGAAGAGCTTCCGGTCATATGACTTGTGCAACCACTATCAAGCACCCACTTTGACCCTCCGGAAGCATATGTCTACAAAAGATCAAGCTAATTTTTAGGTACCCATTTTTCAATGGGTCCTCTTTTGTTAGCAACAAGGGACTTGGGGACCCAAATAGACCAAGAAATATAACCATCAAATGGGCCAACATATTGTGCATACACATCACCATAATAATCACGCATTAGAACATAGTGAGGGTTAGCACTTCTCGCAAAATCATCATGAGACGTAGTTTTACGACTTGTGGTCTTACTATCCATAATGGCTTTGTCTTTCTCTTGTGTGGGCTTGGCCTTCTTCTTGTTGTTGTTCTTCTTCTTGGCTTTGGAGACAAAACCAACGCCCCCTTTCTCACCATTTGATCTTTGCTTACATCAAGTAGCTCTTGTTTCCTTTTGGAAAGGTGGCCTTAGCTAGCTCCCCCTTCAACCTAGCATTTTCTTTAAGGATAGTTGTACTACTAGAGGGAATGAAATTACTAGGTGAAGGAATATTGGTCAATTGAGTTTGAAGCTTTTCATGGGACTTTGTGAGAGACAAGAGTTCACTTTCCAAATCCTTGTGAGCCTTGTCAAGCAAAGTAAAGTCCTCGTCAAGTTTTTCATGAACAACACCAAACTCAATCTTGTCCTTTTTAGCCTTTTTATATTTAGCAATAGCATGGTCATGTTCCTTGATGAGTCTATTAACAATTATGTCATTGGCCCCATCAAGCCCTTCAAGTTTTAGTTCAAGAGACATCCTAGTCTCTTGTTCTTCTTCTAGAGCATTATTTAGAGCTTCTATCTCAATCAAGTGATCTCTCCCAAGTTTACATCTTACATCAAGTAGCTCTTGTGTGTTGGAAAGTTGATCTAAGATGTTTCCAAAATGTAGGTTGGCCTCCCCTTGTAAGTTAGTCACAAAATCATCGAAAGGAATTAATTCCATTTTTACTTCAAGAGACATCTCAACATCAATTTCATCATTAGCTAAGGGAGAGGGGTGAGATGATGATGATACCTCTGTTCCTCTTGCCATAAGGCAAGTGATGTTCTTGTTGGGAGTATTCTCGTTTGGAGAATCGAAGAGGGAGAATGTGGGAGTTGAAGTAGTGTCTAGAGCAGCCACACCACTTGATGTTTCCTCTTCATCATTTTCATTGTCGGAGGAGAATTCTTCATGAGTGATCAATACAATTTCACCCGACCTCTTATTAATGGGATTCTTATTGATGAAGGGTTTCTTGTAAGGAGCTTTGGATGTTTTCTTTGGCACGAATTTACCCCCATGATCTTCTCTCTTCTCATAGGGACAACCCGTCACAAAGTGATAGCGGTCACCACAATTGAAGCAAGTTCTCAATTTAGTTACATTGTATCTTCTTCCATTTGGTTTGCTTCTTCGTTGCATTTCCATCTTGGCCTTGGCGGGGTTCTTCCAAAAGTTCTTTGCATAGAAAGTCATATATTCACCATGAGCAATCTTGACATCATCGGGGTGGCTCATGGAGAGGCCTTCATCACTATCATCTTCATCCCCATGTTCCACAACTTTGGCCTTTAATGCAAGGTTGACAACATTGCTCATTCCAAGGGCTCGAGCATGAGCATCTTTGGCATTCTTGGCGGCAACCTTGAAAGAGGCCATCTCTTGCATAACTTCATTGGAGGTCATGAGATGATAGTTGTGTCTTCCTTGTAGGCTCTTCAAGTCGGTAGTCTCAAAAGGCATGAGTGCACTCACATATTTACTTTTTATCCAAGCATCATCCACATGTGAGGCACCCACATTCCTAAAGGAGGTGGCGGTGGACTTGAGCCTACGATACATATCTTCATGATCTTCACCATCCTTCATATAGAAGCCTTCGGCTTCATTTCTTAGTGCATCATACCGGTTCCTTCTCATGCTCTCATTTCCAACATACAACTCCGTGAGGGCATCCCAAGCTTCCTTGGCGGTGTTGAGGTGCTCAATGTGAGGGTAATCTTTTGTTCCCAATCCTTGTTGTATCATGTGCAAGGCAGTGGTATTGAGTTGACTATTGACAACTTCTCTTCTAGTCAAGTTGGTTGGATCCCCAATATGGAGTCCTTCTTCAATGATCCCCACATCAGATTTCATTAGTGATTGCCATTGATCAAAAGTAGATGCATCTAGCTTTGGTGGGTCACCTCTATTGTTTATATGAGGGTGAGGAATTGGAGGGTCGGGAGAGTACCAACCATGAGACTCGTGGTGCTGTCCCTTCCCACCATCCCTTTTGTGGAAGACTTAGTGTTGTTAGGATCATCCCCTACTTCCACAACGGCGGGTGATGTCGAGGCATTCACCTTTGGTATTGATGGAGTTACCTCTTGAGGAGATGGGGATGATGAGCCACCTTTCTCTTTAACAAGTTATTCAAGTAACTTGTGCAATTGTTTAATCTCGTTGCCCAAGGTGGAGCTCAATCTTGTTTCCAAGTTATTGAGAGCCTCCATGGTCACCGAGGTGGTAGGATCACCATCATCTTCCCCATTGTGTCTACCCATATACTCTTAGGCGGTAAAGCCCCAATAAAGAGTCAAGGCTCTGATACCAATTGAAAGGATCGCATGGGCACCTAGAGGGGGTGAATAGGTGCTACTTCAAATTTTCTTGTTTTTCAAATTAGGGTTTGACAAGAAAGGTAAATTCTCTAGATTATGTAACTAAGGTGAATTTACCTATATGTCAAACTAGCACCAACTATCACAACACTAAACAAGAACAAGTAAAGTAAAGTGTTGTAAAGGATAGAAGTAACCAAAGTGGTGGGCGTAGAGACACAAGGATTTGTTTCCCGTAGTTCCTTCCTTTTGAGGGAAAGTACGTCTACGTTTGGAGAGGGGGTGGTTTCAAACCACCAACGCCACGAGAGGCCTCCCTTGTTCTCCGATGAACCTCACCCCAAAGGGTTCGATTCACCTCTTCCACTATATCGGCAAACTTCGAGGTGGAAGCCGGCACCTTTACAACAAGTTTGGGGCACACATCCACAACCTAATTGGAGGCTCCCAAATACAAGCAAGCTGTCAAACAATCAAAGACAAGCTTGTAAGAACCAAATCAAAAGCTAGGGTTTCCAATGAAACACTAGAGTAAGGGGCCCTTGATACGTCCAATTTTCATCACCATTCTATATCATAATTTGCCTCTATTCAATGATATATGTCTTATTATGAGGTATTACTTATGTCTTCTCCACTGTTTTTGCATGTTGGATTATTCTTGGAGGATGGACTGCTGAAGTCTAGATTCTGATGGAAAAAGAGGTGTTTTTTTGCAATTTCGTGAAGATCAAAAAAATACCAGAAAAATATGGGAAAATTATATTTTCCCGAAAGACGAAGAAAGCCAGAAGGGGAGGCGCAGCCGGGCCACAAGGGGCCCACACCCCCTAGGCACGGGCCCACCTTGCGCCGCGCTTAGGGCAGGTGTGGCCCACCTGCTCGGCCTCCGACTCCGCCCTCTCGCTGATATCTTCCTCACATAAACCTAACACCTAAGGAGCGACCACAAATAGATTTCCGCGGCCTCTACGGGGCGGAAAACACGGAGAGAGAAAGATCTCTCTGGCAGACAGATTTCTACCGGGGAAACTCCTTCCCGGAGAGGGGAGATCGTCGCCATCAACACCATCGTCAGGCTAGGCTTCATCGGGATCATCATCATCCACACCATCATCACCACTCCGTCCCGCTGTAACAATCATGTTGGATCTTGCATTAGTTCTTAGGGGAAACTTTCCCAGTGTTAATTACTATTGTAGTTGATGCTTGTGACTGGAACCATTGGATTATTGTTTATGTTCAGATTGTTACCCATCACCATATCATCTTTGATCTTTATCCATATGATGTCTTGTGAGTAGTTCGTTTAGTTCCTGAGGACATGGGAGAAGTCATGTTGTTAGTAGTGGATTTGTGTTGAGTTATTATTCAATGGTTTAGTATTTAAGTTGTGGTGCTATTCTTCTAGTGGTGTCATGTGAACGTCGACTACATGATACTTCACAATTTATGGGCCTAGGGGAATGCATTGTGTATTTGGCTACTAATTGTGGGGTTGCCGGAGTGACAGAAATCTGAACCCCCGTTAGGACACCTTTGCACAAGGGAGCGTAGGATCTCAGAGTTTAAGGATGTGGTTAGGTTTATATCTTAATTACTTTCCTGTAGTTGCGGATGCATGCAGGGGGTTTAATCACAAGTATGTATTAGTCCAAGTAAGGTCGGTACATTAGCACAGGTTCACCCACACAACACTTACAACACAAAAGAAGAGTACTTAGCTATTTGAAGCGAAAGCACTTGACAGAATTCCCATGTGTCCTCGAGAACGTTTGGTCCTTATAAGTATTTCCACCGACTTGTCCTTTGCTAAGAAAGGATTCGGCCACTTGCTGCGTTTGTTCGTTGTCTTTATTACTTACACTTTGTTTTGTTGCTTTATCGAAAAAACCCTAAAAATCCATTTTCTAAGTATTTATAGAGAATTCCTGCTCCATACCACTAGTCAACACCTTCTGCTCCTCGTTGGGATCGACACTCCTATTTATCGAAAGTACTGCGATACACCCCCTATAGTTGTGGGTCATCAAGACTATTTTCTGGCACCGTTGCCAGGGAGTGAAGCGCTATTGAAGAGTGGATCTGGTAAAGGAAACTTCTACTGTAAGTATTGCTTTTTATTTTTGTTTGTTACTTTGTTTCCAATATGGATAACCCACTTGGTTTTCTGTTTGGGAAAACTACTACCACTGTTAGGGTAGTAGATGAACCACCACCAATTGAGATAGATCCTTTTAAGATATCTACAAGTATTGTTGATCATGTTATGGATAATTATTATTTTGGGGATGGAACTGTCCATCTTGGTGATCATTTGATTTTTATCCATGAATTATGCGGGTTGTTTAAGTGTGCAGGTATCACAACTGAACAGGTGAAAAATAAGTTACTCTCTATATCCTTGAAAGGGAAAGCTTAAGAATGGTATAAGTTGCTGAAGAATGGACAATCCATGGATTGGGAGGAATTGTCATATCTTTTTTATTCTAAATTCTATCCTCCCAGTGAGATTCATAAGGATAGAAATCTGATATATAACTTTTGGCCTCTCGATGGAGAGAGTACAGCTCAAGCTTGGGGGAGATTGAAGTTACTAATGCTTAAATGTCCTATTCATGAACTCCCTAACAATATTATTATCAATAACTTTTATGCTAGGCTCTCTCTTCATGATAAATATTTACTAGATGCTTCTTGTTCTAGATCATTCACACGTATGAAGGAAGAAGCTAAATGGGATCTACTAGACCGTATTCAAGAGAACATTGAAGCTGGGGAGAATGACAAAGGAAGAAAGTCAGGTATGAGCTATGATTATGAATGCATTAAATCTTTTATGGGAACTGATGACTTCCATGATATTAGTACTGAGTATGGTCTTGATCCTAAAGTTGTTGCAAAATGTTTTAATGCCTTTGCCTCTTATATTGAAATTCCCAAGAAAGAGTGGGACAAGTACCATGCTCCTTATAAAGACACTGTTACCCATGTTCCTGCTAGCATAGAGGTTTGTACTATTCATCCTATTTTGCCTAAACCTTATGTTGAGAAAATCCCTTTTCCTGCTAAGGTAAGGGAACATTATATTATAACTAATGTGGTTAGCAAAAGCGCAAAGAAAACTATGGAGCCCGGTGAGCTTATTAATATTGAGCATGTGGTAGCTATTGTGAAAGATCTTGTCACTAAAAATATAGAGGATGAGCACGTTGTCTTCTGTGAAGACGCTTCTAATATTGTGTCTCATCCTAGAAAATCTAGTGTCCCTATGCTTTCTGTTAAAATTGGTGATCATTGCTATTATGGTTTATGTGATATTGGTGCTAGTTCTAGTGCTATTCCTTATGAGATTTACAGGGAAATTATGCATGAAATTGGTCCTTGTGAGCTTGAGGACATTGATGTGGTTATTCACCTTGCTAATAGAGAGCAAGTTTGCCCCATTGGCATTGTAAGAGATGTGGAGGTCCTTTGTGGTAAGATTAAATATCCTATGATTTCTAGTACTTGGTAAAGATGCTAGTAAATCCTATCCTATTATCTTTGGTAGACCCTTCTTTAGTACTTGTGGGGCTATAATAGATTGCAGGAAGGAAAAAGTTTTGACTAAGTTTGATGGAGAGTCTTATGAGTTTAATTTTTCCAAATTTTCTAAAACTCCTTATGAAAGTGAACTGCCTGATGAGGATTTTAGGGTTGAATAACTATCTGTTATTTCTCTTACTCCTAATAATGCCCTGCAGCAGTTTATGGAAGATCATGAGAGCGATGTCTTCATGAAAGAAAGAAATGAGATTGACGAGGTTTTTCTTCGTCAGCTTGAGCAACTTAAGCATAACCTACATGTGGAAGATTTGGGTACCACACTACCACTGAAAGGGGACCCTGTTTTCGAACTAAATCCTTTACCTGGTGATCTTAAATATGCTTATCTTGATGATAATAAAGTATATCCTATTATTATTAGTTCTAAACTTTCAGGAAAGGAAGAAGAAAGGTTATTGGAAATACTAAAGAGACAGCGAGGAGCTATGGGCTATACTCTTGATGATCTAAAAGGGATTTCCCCTACTATATGTCAACATGCTATTAATATAGAACCTGATGCAAAACCAGTTGTTGAGCACCAACGCCCCATCTAAATGCTAAAATGAAGGATGTGGTAAGAAATGAGGTATTAAAACTCCTTGATGCTGGTATTATTTACCCTATTGCTGATAGTCAATGGGTTAGCCCTATTCATTGTGTTCCCAAGAAAGGGGGAATTACTGTTGTGCCTAATGAAAATAATGAGCTTATACCCCAGAGAGTAGTTGTTGGGTATAGGATGTGCATTGATTTTAGAAAGGTTAATAAAGTTACTAAGAAAGATCATTATCCTTTGCCCTTTATTAATCAAATGCTTGAGAGGTTGTCTCAAAATACCCACTTTTGTTTCCTTGATGGTTATTCTGGGTTCTCTCAAATTGCAGTGAAAGTGCAAGATCAAGAGAAAACCACTTTCACTTGTCCTTATGGTACTTATGTGTAACATCCCAGCATTTAGGACCTAATGAAGGGTATATTTAGGAATAAAGATTGTTGCATGCATTCATCTGTGAAAATGTGGGTAAAATTTTCGCCAAATAAAAACCTAAGTGATCAATGTTTATTTCATACTTTGAGATTAGGTTTAGTCTTAAAAGGATGATTGTTATAAACTTTGAGATGATCTTAAGGAGCTATGTGTTTTCAAATGGATTTGAAATATTAGACTTGAGTGTTTGAACTATAATTCAAATGAATTAGATATAAGTTTTGAATCTTAATCCAATTAAGAGATAAATATTACAACTTGAGTTCTATCCAAAGATAAACAATAATGAATCTAAAGTCTATTTCTTATCATCAATACATATAATCAAGTTATAAAATTATAACTTATTTGAATCATCCACATAACTTACAAAAGTAAATATACAAAGAATAGGAATATTCTTTATTAATAATAATATAATCTTTATTACAATTGAATAAAATAAAGATTACAAGAATAATAAAATAAAATTACAAAAGAATAATAAAATTACATTGGAATATTTACTAACTATCCTATATCTAAATCTAAACTAAATCTTCATCTTTATCTTTGTACCTGCAAAACAAAGACTAAATAAAAAACAAAAGAAGATTAGAGTTAGTATAATTTCTCTCAGATATGTCAGTGAAATGCACTTGACAAATTCATCATTTAGAAATGTTATAAAAGGGGCAAGTTTCACCAATATGAAAGATTCCATCTTTCATAAATTTAAAGCCAGAAGTCAGATGATAGCTAAAAGGGACAAAATCACCAGCCAGATGAAAGTAACCTGGTAAGAGTAAGTTCAAAAATTCTGAACATATCCACAAGTGCACAGCAAGCACACATGCAAGACACACACCAGCATGCATGTGGTGTGTTGTCAAGCTCACAGAGCAACTCAATCTCACAAAACCAGAAGCACAGCCGTGGGAGGCACTAGTGCATCACCCCACCGCACAGCACACAAGAACAACCAGTGTAGACAGCAGCTAAACCAAACACCACAGCCATCAACCACACCAACTAAGGATCAACCAAACATCACCAGGATGGTGACATAAGGAGGGGGATGGATCAGGTGGACAGCAAGATCAAGCCTAGGAGCTAGGAGGAGTAGGATAGCTCAAGAGCAAGCACAGGAGTCTAGCAAAACCAGATCAAGATCATCATCATCATCTTACTACACCATCATCAGATTCTGTGGTGAGTTTCATAAAACCTTCACATAATCTAATCATCTTATTCAGAGAAAAGCATGTGTTGTTTTATAAAACAAACCCTCAGAAAGCACCCAAGTGGGGTGAATCCATCATAGGGGTTTCTTTTAAACTCTAAAGGCAAACAACAAAGTACCAAGATCCAACCAGATCTCAGAGAAACATCCTTGATCTGGTTGTCAAACTATATTTTACCATTCAATCATGCATATACCTATGATCTATTTCTAGACACATCCCTAAAGGAAGGGTAGCACCTTAGGAACAAATCCTTAGGATCCATAACATGATCAAGCTCACTATCATTTTTCCAAGCTTTGATTCAATAAAGAATAGCTGGTACCACTACCAGGACTATCTAGATGAACCAATTAGATAAGATTTGAATCCCTAAGCCTTAGACCAACATCATTGGTCTGAGGGAATTCAGATAAGAGCATCTATATTTATCTTTCAAAGCCAAGATTGTCTTAAGCATAAACTAACCAAATCCATGGTTTAGAATCATACTTGTGTGCCATACGTGATGGTGTCACAAGAACAATCCAATATGAATCAGGAAAGACAGTAAATCATCATAGATTCAGACAATGAACTAACTAATCATTTTCCTGTAAAACAGGAATCATAACTAGTATACTCCTATGATACACTTCACTGTTTGAGATCATAATGATCTCAAACCACATGTTAATTCCCAAGCTAACAGCACTAAGACAGTAGCTGTATCTTATCATAATCATGACCATGAATCAAATAAGCATTGGAAAGCTATCAAGTCATTGGCTTTACCAAGCATGCTTCCCAAACAACTACATCATCTGAATCAGATGCAATCCAAGCATCAAATGATCTGGTAAGCCACCAGAAACATCACATATCATTTTAAGCAACAAGCCTCAGGCCAATAAACATTTAATATGAATACAGATCATCCAAACATGAATCAATTCATTTAGTACATGATCAATCACATCACAGGAACCCTAAAAGGATAATCATCCTAAACTGAATCAGACAATAGACAGAGAGGACACTACCAGCCTCTAGCATCGAATCAACAAGCACATACGGCACCAAGGGATAAGAATCGAACTCACCATAGGTCCTTGCTGAATAAATTGAAGAGGAAGCAGATTGGCCGACGAACCCGTGGCGGCACAGGGAGCACCCAAGGGGCGCTGCAACCTGCACCAGCCACGGCGGCAGCCACAGCAACACACGAATCCACCACATCACCACAGGAGAGACCACGGCGGCGGCAGTAGCAATTGAACACATGCCAAACCCCAAACCCTAGGGTTTAGAGAGGCATCGAACCATTGCAGGAGAGCCCCAGGCTCAAATCCAATTGGATAGAACAAACGAAAGTCGTCGACAACCCCCAATTGCACCACGGCGGTGACCAGAACGACCGACGATGGCGGGAATCGATGGTGGCGGCATCTCCGGCCATGGGGTCGGGGTCAGAGGAGGAGAGGATAAGATCGAGGGAGAGAGAGAGGCAGTGAGGAGTGGGCCAAGCTGGGCCAGACCCTTCGGGTTGGCTCTTTTGTCTAGAACTAATGGGCCATCAGGGCCCAATAAGAATAATCAGCCCAAAAACAATTCCAGGCCTGTTTCAATAAAAATAAAAGACCAAAATACCCTTGGACTTAATAAAATTCTAGAAAATAAAATAAATGTCCAAAAATTATAAATAAAATACTTTTGGATTCACAATAATCCATTATATTCAAATAAAATGAAATATAAAGTTTTAGATATTTGAAATTTTATAAGAATTTTGTAATTTATATATTCCTTATGAAATTTTATAAAATGATTGAAAGATGATAAAAATAAATAAAAATCACTTTCATTATATATTAATATTATAGTATTTTTGAAAATACTAAATAAATATTTAATAACAATTTGAAGGTATAATTAATAATTCCTGAAAGAATTGTTAAATCAATAAAAGTCAAATAAAGGGGAAATAAAATAAAATAACTCAATATATGTTATAAATATTAAAAAGTAATATTTCTAAATCCTTTATTATTAAAAAGGAACTTTTTGGGGTAAATGCATATAAAATTAAATAATGCATTACATTACTTGCATAACCATTTTTGCTTCTTTAAATATTGTCCTTACTGGCAATAATGACGTTTTGTAGAACTAGAAGCTCAAGGTCCAGTGCAAGCATCAGACTTCACTACCTTGCCATCACAAGGCTAGTTCATCACTTGATCATGTCCTTTGAAGAGTCTTTATCAAAGTATTTGCAAATTGTGTGTTATCATATATGCTATAAAAGAAAGAAAATATTATTTTCACAAATAAAGAAATTTTAGATATCATCCTAAGTGATGATATGATGGAGCAATAGAACTTAGAGTTCTAATTGCAACAATGATGATCAAGTAGGGACTTAATAACCCCTGACATCAGTGATTCTAGCACCGTATATTACGCGTTAGCCATGAGATTTGGAATGGGATAGAGAAGTCAGATGTATCTTCATCCTCTCGCATGAAGCCGGATGTGCAGCTCGTGGCTGTTATCCTCATAGCGTGCATATTAATTGGTAATTCATAGAAGATATGCAAAATATGGGTGGGAACCCTCATCGTCCCACGATAGTTCTGGCATCTAATGGTTTGTACAAACCATTGCCGTAATTCATTATGTGGGCATGGTGTACACCAAGGAGGCATGCGGGGTCGCGAAGGGGGCAGTGATTGGCTTGGACCAACTACTGGGACCCACATCATGGGATTGTGGACGGGAAAGTATGCCCGATTGTGCAACAAGGAGTTGATCTCTCATGGGTAAAGTAACGCACCTTTGCAGAGTGTAAGAATTGTAACTTGTTACTCCCTATTCCGGGAAGGAGCTACGAACGCGGCAGGAAAGGAACTCCATGAAAGTTCTGGTCAACCTGTGAAGGCTGATGGTCATAGATTTTCATAATAAAATTAATCTTTGAAGAAATATTTACAAAAATTGCATAGTGCCAAGCATTTATAATCTGAGGTGGTAGTTAGAGCATCAAACTTCCCACCTTGCATATAATGAACTTGTTGGGTAATGTTGTTACTCATTCTTTCCTTTGATCCCTTGCTTAGACTCTGAGGATCCCGAAGACGTGCCAATGTATGCAGCCAAATGTCAAGAAGATGTGTTCTACGAGGAACCTGATCTGTCTGGAGGAGTTGAAGGAGTGGATTACGAGATCCGCTACGGTTTCGATGAGAACGAGTCAAATTAAGTACCTAGTTAGTAGTAACTAACGGAGCCGAGCAGCATGAACTCTATAGAATAAGCTGCTGAGCTCAACTCATAGTCGGAGTTGCTACTTTTTAATTTCCGCTGAACACTTTATCTTTTGGTTTGTAAGTTGGATCTTTTGGAAGTCTTGAACTTCCGGTATTGTAATAATAATAATGTGTGTACATTTATAATATGGACCCGCAATGTTTCTGTTGTAGCACTCTGAGGGATGTGATATTTACGGAACGGTGTTCTGTGGATGTCATGTCAACGACTATAGTGTACTACACATGCGATGATATCTTTGGGTCACGCGATTGTATCGAGCAAATTTCTTTGACCTTAGGTTGGAAACCTAGTAAAGGGTATTACACCAGGAAATTTAGCAACGATAAAGAATTCTCTAAAAGTAATATAATGGGTATTCAAATGAGAATATTTCGTTATATATTTTAGTGCGATAATTCTTTGTTATGATGCAATATGTCATTGGATACTAATCAAGATTATTTTTCTGATATACAGAGATATGGCACCAAAGTTTCCAAAACAGACTTTGGTAAGGAAAGAGAAGACTCTTGATGATTATCAAGGATCATTCACAGACCAACTTCGTCAACTTTTAAAGCTCTTTAGTTGTCCCACTAGAATTCCAGTAAACACTATCACTTACCTCGATGGTCGAATGTTATTCAAGTATCGTGTGAGTATCCAACTTCCAGAGAAGCTTGGATTATATCAAGATCTACCTGTAGGAGAAGGTAGGAGCCATTTAGCAGCCTATCATGTTGCTGTTGAGGAGGCGATAGCTAATATCCGGGTGCAGAAAACCAAGGAGCTAGAAGGTAGCACATTCTCTATGATACCTCATGATTCTATAGACTTGGAGCCTATACCGGATCATCTTAATTTGGTTAAGAAGCATCCTAAGTTAGCTTCCAAGTTTATGGATAGATACCAGACACTCGTTGCGTCTTTCTATGCGACTCATCAAGTGATTGTTGAAGAAAAAATGACATGTTAGAGGATCTAACTGATCCGGAACGGAGGAAGTAGTTATCATTCCAATTAGAGAAAGAAGCAAGTAGTAGTGCAACACCTATCTTTAAGGATATACCTATAGATCCGGAAACTTTTATACCATATCCTTATTCACCAAGACCTGAACCTACACATGATCCTACTATGGATATGTGGTATGCAGTACCACAGGGCTTAGAGGATGGTTCTGACTCAGAACTTCCTATCGAGAATTCAGATGGTTGGAGAATGGGATCATATAATGGATCTCATGAACACCAGATGTCCGCAGATGGTTCCGACAGGAATTTTGGACAATCTAGTTGGATGAGTGCAAGGATGAATCCTAATAATAGTAGTAGAAATACCATGTCAATAGATAACCAGGATGAAGAAGAAGATCCTGAGGAGAGAGTGTTTGAATCATCAACATCTTCTCAAAACCCAGGGAATATACATTATCCAGTGTTTAATTATCTTGCCCACGAGAGCACCTGGGGAGCAGCAGGATCTGCGTATCCTGTTGACAACTCAAGAAATGAAGCTCGGGAGATGCAGGCTGGAGATGATGTTGAATATGTTTCTGAATACTTTTCAGCTAAGCTGGAGGGAGTCAATGCGCTCAGGTTGAGTAATGACTCAAGTCGACACTTGAATCTGAGTATGTTCCTTCTGGAAGGCCATATGTTCCACAAACTGTGCGACGAACAACACGTCATCATGGTTGGACATCAGGCATGTACGATGAACGTAGTTACTATTAGAAGGAGACAATTAGTCAGTAGTATCAAGTATTGTGTATTGTACCCTAAGTAATAAGGTAGTTGTGTAATGATACCTATATGGTATATGTTGTAATGACTTTGTATCATTATGTAAAATATGTGAAATGCATATTTGGATTTTCTTTGGATCTTCATTGTGTGACTAGTTCTGTGCGTAAAGTTGAGCTCAGAACACATGTGCATGATGTAATTATGAGTATTCGCTTTATGTTTCAGGACTAGAGGGTCATGGATACGGGTGTAGGAATGGAAACTGAGCAGCAGCGGATGGAGCGAGAGGCCAAGGAAAAGGCCGATGCAGATGCAGCAAACCAAGAAGCATTACCACCACCACCACCAATGAGGCCGTTAATGGATAAGAACTCTATGCAATGCATGCAAATGATGCAAGAGACCCAGAACAAGTTCATGGAAGAGCTGCTGGGGCGAAATCGAGCAAATCCAAGGTGGAGGAGTGAGTCTATCTGATGTCCAGAATGCAAGACCGTTACCTTTTGCATCAGCTCCTGAACCAATGGATGCATAAGACTGGCTAGCAGATACAAAAAGGAAGCTGAAAACTGTGGGTTGCAATGATGAGGAAAAATTAAGGTATGCAACTCATCTGCTGACTGGACCTGCAGCATCATGGTGGGAAAATCAGTTAGCCATGCAACAACCAGGAAGGGAGTTTACCTAGGAAGAGTTCAAGCAGAGATTCCGTGAATATCATGTTTCGGAAAGTGTTATGGAGTTGAAGCGGAGAGAATTTGAGGAGCTTCAGCAAGGATATACTAGTGTCATGAAGTACATCCAGGTGTTTAGCCAACTGTCTCGTTATGCTGAGGAGGATGTTAACACTGAAGAGAAGCGTAAGAAGCGTTTCTTGCATGGATTAAATCTGTTTGTGAAGATGCACCTAAGGTTAGCCAATAAGCAAACTTATCAGCAGTTGTTGAATGCAGCCATTACTTTTGAAGATGACTACAAGAATGTCCAAGAGGACCGGAGGAAGAGAGCCAAGAAGGAAACCAAGAGGATTCAGGCAAGCAAACCTAAACCCAATCTGGAGTTCAAACCTCGGAATAGGAATTATAACAACAACAATAACAATAAGAATAACAAGGGCAGTGGTGGAAATCAATCCAATCCGAGAAGGAATGTTATCTGTAACAACTGTGGAATTCCAGGGCATTTCCAGAGGGAATGCAAGAAGCCTGTAGTGATCTGTTACGGTTGTGGTCAGAAGGGGCATATCAAGCCAGATTGTCTGAGCAAACCACCTGGAGGATGGCCTACCAAGGGAGGAGGACAAGTCAGTGGAGGAAATGGACAGCCTAATAAAGGAGGAAATAATGGCAAGAACAATAATGGCAAGAGGAACCGACCTACCGGGAAACTGAATTGTGCAACCCTCAAGGAGGTGGATAATTCGGAGAATGCAGTGATAGGTACGCTAAATATCCTTACCAATTCCGGCAAAGTTCTATTTGATACTGGTGCAACTACTTCATTCATTTCTGAAGAATTTTGTGATAAGTTCGGGATTAGAAGGGCAACATTAGAAAGTCCTATGACTGTAGTTACGGCAGGAGGGAATGTGATTGTACGCCACATAAAACAAGATCAGGTTATCTCGATCTGTGGTTGTACATATTTCGCAGACCTTTATGTGATTCCTTTGAAGGGAATTGCAGTAGTGCTAGGGATGGATTGGATGATGGAACACGGAGCTCAGATAAATTGTGAGGAGAAAACTGTCTCAATCAAAACTCCAAGTGGAGCAAGGATAGTTTACCAAGCAGATAAACACAGTCATATCATGGTGGATCTACAGTTGAATTCAATGAAAGAAGTTAAATTAGAAGAGATTCCTATAGTTAATGAATTCCAAGATGTTTTTCCAACAGAGTTACCGGGAATGCCACCAGACCGGGCGATAGAGTTCACCATTGACCTAATACCTGGTACAGCACCAATAGCTCAAGCACCATATAAAATGACACCCAAAGAGTTGAAAGAACTCAAAGAGCAAATTGATGAGTTAGCGAGAAAAGGATTTATACAGGAAAGTGTATCTCCATGGGGAACACCAATAATCTTTGTGGATAAAAGAGATGGTGGAAGACGGATGTGTGGTGATTATAGAAACCTAAACAATGTGACTATCAAGAATAAGTATCCTTTACCAAGAAGTCAAGATCTATTTGATCAGGTGAAAGGGGCTGGAGTATTTTCAAAGATCGATTTAAGATCTGGATACCATCAAATAAAAATCAAGCCGGAAGATGTTCCAAAAACAGCATTTGTCTCAAGATATGGACACCATGAGTATCTGGTAGTACCATTTGGTTTGACCAATGCACCGGCAATATTCATGAATCTGATGAACAAGGTCTTCATGCCATATTTGGACAAGTTCGTCATAGTTTTTATTGATGATATTCTGATATATTCCAAGGATAAGGAAGAGCATGCTGACCATTTGAGAATAGCATTTCATACTTTAGAAGAACATAAACTCTATGCTAAGTTTAGTAAGTGTGAGTTCTGGATAGATGAGGTAGAATTCCTCGGTCATGTGATCAGTAAGGATGGGATTGCTGTGAATCCATCTAAAGTTCAGTCGGTACTAAAGTGGACTGCACCGACCAATGTGAAGCAAATTCGAGGTTTCTTAGGAATGGCTGGTTATTATCGGAGATTCATTGATGGTTTCTCCAAAATAGTCAGACCAATGACCAGATTATTAACGAAGAATACACCATTCAAGTGGGATGAGAAATGTGAAGCAAGTTTCTAGGAGTTGAAGACTAGATTAACCACAGCTCCAATCTTAGCAGTTCCTGAAATAGGGAAGGACTTCACCGTATACTGTGATGCATCTAAAGAAGGTCTAGGTTGTGTATTAATGCAAGATCGGAAAGTGATTACTTATGGTTCAAGACAATTGAAACCACATGAAGTCAACTATCCAACTCATGATTTAGAGTTGGCGATGTCTTTACCTTTGAAAGGATGGAGGCATTTTCTTTATGGAGCCAGATGTGAGTTATACACTGACCATAAAAGTCTCAAATATTTATTCACTCAAAAGGAATTGAATATGAGACAGAAGCGTTGGTTGGAACTAATGAAGGATTATGATTTAACAATCAACTACACTCCAGGGAAAACAAATGTTGTGGCAGATGCTTTAAGCAGAAAGAGTGCAGATACTCAGCCTAGCAACAGGGAGCTACCAAAAGAGTTACAAATGGACTTGGAAAGATTAGAACTTCAATTCATCAGAACAGAGGTTCTTGGAGGATTAGCTACTATGCAGGTAGTTGCAGAACAGGACAGTGATCTTAAGCAAGAAATTTTTAGACATCAAGAAGAAGATCCTTTTATTGCTAAGGAAATTCGGAGGATATCTCAAGGGCAAAAATCAGTTTTTCGCCTTAGGGATTATGGGTCTTTATGGTTCCAAGACCGTCTATGTGTTCCAGATGTGACTGAGATCAGAAATGTCATACTCAAAGAAGCACATGATACACCATATTCTATACATCCCGGGAGTACTAAAATGTATATGGATTTAAAGGAACTCTTCTAGTGGAATAACAAGAAAAGTGATATTGCTAAATATGTATCTGAATGCCATACTTGTCAAAGGGTGAAAGCTGAACATCAAAGTCCAGCAGGACCATTACAACCCTTAGAAATTCCTGAATGGAAATGGGAGGAAATAGGTATGGACTTCATTACAGGATTGCCTATGTGTCACATCCCAAAATTTTCCAAATTTTGAAATGTGAAAAATAAATAAACAAAATAAAATTTTGTTGAAATTTAGGGTGAGAAGAAACTTTTTGTTTCCAAATGGAAACATCAAAATCTATTTTAGTCAAATAAAATCCTAAAGGGATTTACAAAGATAAACAAATAATAAATAAAGCTATAAAAGTTGGAATCACTATTTTTGGATATTTTAATAAAAAGATTTGGTTTTCAAAAGAAAAGGTAGAATTATAAATAAGGATTATTTCATAGAGCCAAATTAAATCTTGGCCAAGCTTTTGAAATAAAATATTTCTATTTGATAAAAAGAATAAAGGTTTATTTAAATAAAATAATGAGGATTTATTAATATCCAATTTTATTAAAGTAAAGGCTTGTCCATTTTAAATAAACACTAAAACTTGTTAATTTATTTTAAATAAGAATTCCAAGTGTTTTGTATTTTCAAATAAAACCTACTGAAAAGGTTTTGGTATTATTTAGATTTCAAATAGAGTTTTTAAATAAATTAAATCCTTTTTGAATTAAAGACTAAGGTCTATTTATTTAATTATTAATAGATCCTAAAAGAATAAAAGTATTATTTTATTTTGGACTTTGTTGTTAAACAGAACTAAAATCAATCCAAAGTTTGGTGGTGGTTTGATTTGAATTGGAGTTTGAATTATTTGTTTGAAAATCAAAACAGAAATTTAAATAGAAAAAGAAAAAGCATTCTGTATAACAAAGTGAAACAAACTCAACCCACTAAGCAAGGCCCAGCAAGCCCAACTCCAGCCCAACTAAACTCCCCCGCTGGTGAACCGTTTTCACTCAGAAAAGAACCCACAGAGTCATTGAGCAGTGGTCCCCGCGCCCCCTCTCTCTCTCACTGTCAGCATGGCCCCACGCCAGCATGTCGTCGTTCTCACCCGCGACCAAGTCCCGCACGCCGTTTCTGCCATTAACTCCGGCGATCAATTCACGTTATTGCAGCCATCACTCCCCCGGCAACCATGCGTACTTAATCGCCCTTGTCTCCTCTCTCTCTTTCCCCTCGCTTGCCTCTCCCTCTCTGCCCCCAGGCTGAGTGAATTTCGAGCTCGAGCATCTCTGTCTCCGACGACGATTCCGGCCAATTCCGGCGAACCACAGCCGCCCCTCGCCTCCCACTGCACGCAACCTTGCTCGCCAGCACCAGGCGCATCCATCAAAACCTCCAACTCAACCGCACCCGCTCCAGAACGTCGGCAACCTCAACGCCACTCGCCACCGCCGTCTGCCATTGCTCCGGTGAACTTCCCTGGTAAGAGCAGACCGCCCCGAGCCTTTCCGTTGACGCTCCTATCATCTACGCACTCGCCCGCGTCTAACCATGTGCCCTATTTGTCTTAGCTCGCTCCCAAGCATCGCCCCCGTCGACAACTGAGCAAGCCCGACGCCGCTGCACACTCCGGCGAGCAATCCCCTCCGTTCCTGAGCGCCCCTCGCCAAGCCGACCACACGTTGAGCTTAAGCATCTCCCTGCGAGCACGGTGAGCTACTTCCCTCCTTCCCTTGCATCCTGTATCGCCGGCTCCGCCGTAGCCAGAGCGTGCGCCGCCGCCAGCCGCCGCTAGCGCCGCCAGGCAATGGTCAAACGCACTACGCCCGTTAGATATTGATCCAGTGGCTGTGATTAGAACTTAGACGAAGGGGTATCACTCGATCTGTGCCGTGCAATCTAAATAAGATCCTGCGGTCAGAACAGCTCGATCCACCCGAAGCGGTACCGTCCAGTTAGATTGCGCCATGTGGCCAGTCTGTTTGAATAAAATCAGAAAATGTTCTATTTGATTTGCAAACTTGTAAAATTTATAACTTTTGATCCACACGTCCAAAATATGTAAATTTTATATCACTGGAATCAGCAAGACAAATCCTACCCAACCATGCACTTTGTTTAATGTTTTGCTTTTGGAAAATTGTTTGAATTTGCAGAAACATGTGTAGGCATATTTTGAATATAAAAATTGTTCTAGATATAATATTAAGGTGAAATCCTTGCAAAATGGATTGTTGTGAACCTACTGACCATAGGAACCAACTTATGGATTTAAAAATGTATTTTGTGAAGTTAAAGAGTAAATATATGAATTAGCACATTTCTAGTCAAATAAAAATATTGTTTTTGGTTTAGAAATGATTTTTGAGTAAAACATTTGGGAAATGATTTGATTCAAACCTTCTGACCCTAAACACCAAGTTTTGTGAATTAACAACTTATTTGATGAACCATATAAAATCATTACTTTGCTAAAAGATATTTTCAACTACATAAAATATCACCTTATCATAATATTTGGTTTATGAGATGAAACCCTTTTGCAAATGGTTTTACCACTTTAATAAATGACCACTTTGAACTTTATAATGTTTAGAGACTAGTAGAAAACACTTTTCTAAATAAAACTATCTTTTGCATGCTTGCATGCATGACCTTGTTTCTATTATTTTATGTGTGATAAATTGGTTGGAATGCTAGTTGAATTTGTGTTTGCTTGATTGAATTGTAGTGGAATTAGAAGAGTGTGATATTTGCAAGATCAAGAAGCGAACCAACATTCTCTACTAAAAAGGCAAGTGACACTATCATCCAAGTCCTACTATTTTTATTACACTTAGTGGATTTTTGAAACATGCATGATAAGGACTACTATATTTTATGCTATGCTAAATCCTAATAGGATACCCTTATATATTCCTTAGTGAAAACATTGTAGTTGTAGTATGCTTAGTCCTGCTATATATTTGGGATGGGATACATGTTATGATTATATGAAGAGTTGAAAAGATATAAGTTTTATATAATAAAACAAGTACTCAATGAACCACCTGGGTGGACAAGGATACTCAAGATTGGACAAGGTGGCAACAAAAGGAACCATGTTTATATGGCTCTCTCTTTTTGTATGTGCACTAGAAGAAAACCACCCAGGGACTTAGAGATTGAACATGTTTCTCGTACCGTGGCTTCCATGTACAGCCACATGCTAAATGGGCTCTGGCTTAGTCAACTACATAGTGGAAGACCCATGCATTGGCATCTTCAGGTTAACTAGACTTGTGTAAGGGAAATTTATCCCTACATTGGTGCCTGGTTGACAAGCTAGCATTGTGTATTGGGAGGACTCCTATGGAAAGACTTTGTCACATTCTCGATCTGCCAGTACTCCATTTTGGCGAGTACTTATCCAGCAGCCACTGGTGGCGTCAAGACGAGATTGTGTGATGTGGGTAAAGTGTACAACTTCTGAAGAAGATCAAAATTCTAAGTACTTAGCCGTGTCCCCGGTTATGGACAACACTGAGCAACTAAGGCCTGAAGCTATGAAAGATCTCGACATTCCAATTTCTCAAAGTAAAACTTGATGGTGACATTCCAATTTCATTCACGCATTAGATTTCTTCAAATGTGATGATTTTCTCTGCCACTTCTGTTTATATTCTGGAAGATGTTCAAGGTATTCTTCCTCTGTTTTTAATTGTCTTGAGGGTGATGAATATTGGATTTCTAGATGTAATTGCAGAAAGAGATCTGTGCCTGTTTATCTTAGAAATGTTCCTGATGACATTAAAGGGAATGATCTTGGTGCTTCTGTGCGATCTATCGCAGTCAAAACAGATCTAAATTATTTAAAAACTTCGTCTATAAAGGATTCTTGGCCTGAGGATTATCTTCAGATTGGCAGCTTCAAGTTTTCACCAAGTTCATCAAACTATCAAGATTCGTATTCTCATTTATTATCGTTGAAGTTTAGACAAGGCTCAACGAGAACTTTTTATTCCCAAGAGGTTTTCTCGCTTGATGAAATTCAGCTCTACATTGAGGCGGGTTTTTCGCCTACGGAGATCATTCGGTACGTTCAAACTTTCAAACGAGCTTGTACACGTTGTATTTCTCTAGATCATTATACAGCTTCGTGTACAGTTTCAATTTGTTGTCTGGGATGTTTAAATTGTGGACATGTTAAAAAAGATTGCCCCCACAATAAGGCTGCCAAATTTTCGGTTGAGAAAGATCATTCAGGTATTATTAAACATAATCTTACCCAAGGCTCGGAGTTAGTTCAACCTCTCTCGATCATCTCTAATTCAGTTAAGAAAATTTGGGTCAAGAAGAATTATTTGGAATTTTGTCATCGGTGTCTGACAGATGGACATAATCTACTGCTTTGTTCTGCCACCCCACGTTGTCAGTCTTGTTGGAGATATGGTCACTCGGTTATGGGATGCAAACTTTTGAAACAACTGAAGCTGAAAATGTGGAGGCCGAAGATATGTATAGAGTTATCGTTTCCTAAAAACTCTACATCTATTTTGGCCAAACCCTTTCTTCCTTGTTCAGATTCATCTCCTCTACAGCTCGAGCTCCTCCACTGCCCCATTGACCCTTCAATGGCTAATTACCACTGCAACCCCCTCTCCTTTGTGCCGAATGGCTTTGCCATCGATCATGGACCATCAGGACGCAGAGTTAGAAGTGATCTGGCAGTCAGTGCAGAGGCACCACTCAACCACGACAACTACGTCATTGCTGAAACTGATGTGACAGTTCCTATTCAGCAGAGATATCATGCTCGCATTCAGCTCCGTCGCAGATCGAACCGTCATGGGTTTCAGGTCAGTCAAGGATTATCCATTAGGGCTATGGTTGTTTAGTTTTGCTTCAACTCATGTTAGGGATGTAGTAGTGGGCAGATCATATACAATTGATGGTTGGATAGGGATTACTTTTGTTAAACATGATGAAGGACTGAATAGAAGAGTTGCTATGTTAGTCCAGGAAAAGTGGGTTCTTTTTCTAAATTTTCCCCTTGATTACCAAACTGAGTATTGGATAGAGAAAGCAGTAAGCTTATTTGGGAAACTTTTGCTTTGGCACAATACAAGTAATGAAAACCATGCGAGTATCTTGGTTAAGGTGTGGATTATGAGTGATATTCTTGTTCCCAAAAGTCTAGTTCTGCGTCAGATGGGAGGTCGCAGACATGCTTGGTCAGTCCCTGTTTACTTGCTTCGTACTGATCAGTGGACTGCACATGTTCATGTGCTGCCAGATGATACGGAGGATCCTCCACCTGCGGATGATGACCCACACCCATTTTATGGTACACAAGTTAGTGCAGAGGCACGTTTTCAGCAAAGTTTGCAAATTTGGCTGCAACACAATAGTAATTTTGCTCAAGGAAATGGTGGCACTACTGGTCATAGAGGCAATGGTGGTAATGTTGTAGGTAATACCAGGAGAGCAGATAGGTTTTACCAGAGGGCAAGAGTGGCTCAGGAGCCTCTTGCAATTTTGCCTAACAGGGGGCAAATAAACTACTAGTCTATGCTGAGGGAGCAAGGAGTCCTGTTTTCAGATGGGGTGCATCCACCAATTAACAGTCTAACTGACAGTCCACTCTCTGCTTGGAATGACATGGTCACTGAACATAGTTCATCTTCAGAGGATACTCTGCAAATCATAATAGGCAGTTCAGACATGGCTGAGTCTTCAGCTCAAGGTGCAGCTAGAGCTATTACAAGTGCAACTGTTCAGATCAATGATGATGACATCCCTCCATCATTTATGATTGCAAGAGCAGTTCTTCTCAATTGGCAGACCCCAAATTTTTTCATTGGTGCATCATCCCTTTTTGGTCCAATTATTCCTCCTGTCAACTTGGTCAAAACCTGTTTCAGTTCTGGAGGTGAATCTGAAGTTCAGTTTGGTTCTCCTTCTAACCGAAGGGTGGCAAGGAAGCTTTGCTTTAATGATACACCATGTAGTGAATCTCCTATGTTGATTTGTGATGCCCAGGAGGCTGTGACTGCTGAAGTTGCAGGGATTAACATTGGTGAAGTTGTGCAAGCTAAAAGATCTAGGAAGAAAAAAGGAAAAGGAAAGATACCAACACACACTGTAGCTGTTAGAAGAAGCCCAAGGAATAACATTTATAATGGATTTAAAGTGGATATGCCATCTGACTCAAGGAAGAGAAGCTCCAAGGTCAAGAGCAGAGTGATGCCTTTTGTGATGATGTGAAACAACAGTGCCAACTCTGAAGATTCTGAAGTGGCTGATCCTCCCTCTCCTATTCCATCAGTTACTCCTGTTTCAGTGCTGCAAAGGATTGGAGTTGACATCTGTGGTATTCCCCCAGAGGATCTCACAGAGGACAAGTTGGAAAAGGAAGATGATGATGCTGGGGCTTGATCAATTTATTTTAGAAATAAATTATTTGCCTTTTTCATTTAGTTTATTAAAACTCTCTGTTTGGCATCTGTCAGTGTTACACCCTAGTTGGTGTGATTGTGTTTGCTTTTCTTTAAGTTTTTAATGAATTCTACTCTCAGACAGTGGAAGGTGTTATGTTGGAATATTAGAGGATTAAATTCTGAGGGTAAACATAATGCTTTGAGATCACACATTGATACCTGTGGTTGTGATATTATTTGTCTACAGGAGACAAAAAGGGAGAATTTTGACCATTCCTACATCAGAAAGTTTTGCCCTCGTAGATTTGATAAATTTGTTTTCTTTCCTTTAGAAGGAAATTCAGGGGGCCTAATAGTAATTTGGAATAGTGCTATTTTTGAAGGACAACTGATTGAGAATGTTTCTTGGGCCATCAGCATGAAATTTTCTTCAACTCACTACAATTGTACTTGGTTTCTGTCAAATATTTATGGTCCCTGTAATGGAGTAGAGAGACAAGAATTTGTACAATGGATGTACAATCTGAATATTAATGATGATGATAATTGGTTGTTAATTGGGGATTTCAATTTTTATAGATCCCAGGAGGATAGGAATAGAGATGGGGGTAATGTTGAGGATATGCTCTTATTCAATGATCTAATTAGAGCTCAAAATTTGGTGGATTTACCTCTTCAAGGATCTCCTTTCATTTGGAGTAACATGCAATCAGAACCTTTATGGGAAAGGTTAGACTGGTTTTTCACTTCCAATAACTGGACATCTGCTTTCCCAAACACTTCGCTCGCACTGCCTAGGCCAGTTTCAGATCATTTTCCTTGCTTGATTTCTATTCAATCTTCTATCCCAGGAAGTAAATTATTTAGGTTTGAAAATTTCTGGATACATCATCCTGGCTTTAAGGAAGTTGTATCTGCAGCTTGGCAAATTCCAGTAGGCAACAGAAATCCTGCTGCAGCTCTTAATTACAAATTGAAAAATACTAGAAGAGCTCTAAAACGTTGGAGTAAGTCTATCTCCAAGTTATCCTTATTAATTGAAAACTGCCAGCATGTGCTGAAACAAGTGGATATTTTAGAGCAACTTAGGATATTATCTGTTCCTGAATGGAATTTTAGGAGAATTTTAAAGAATCATATTACCAGATTACTATCTTATAAACAACAGTACTGGAAGAAGAGATGTACTGAGAGATGGATTAAATATGGAGATGAAAATACAAAATTCTTCCATCGTGTTGCTACAGAAAGGCATAGGAAAAATGCAATTGCTTCTTTGACCAACCAACAAGGGAATGTTATTCAGGATCATGATGGAAAGGCTCAGCTTCTTTTTGAAAGCTTCAGACAAAGACTGGGGGTTTCAGAGGGACATTGCACGAAATATAATATGCAAAATTTATTCTCTCAAACTTCAGGTTTGGAAATCATCTCAGCTCCTTTTACTAAAGATGAAATTGACAAGACAGTGCAGAAAATTCCAATAGATAAAAGTCCTGGTCCAGATGGTTTTAATGGTTTTTTTCTGAAAGCTTGTTGGGATATAATTGCACCTAATTTTTATAAGTTATGTGCCTACTTTATGGAAGGAAATGCCATTTTAGATAGTGTAAATAACTCTCTTATTACACTAATCCCCAAAAAGCCTGCACCTTCTTCTGTTCATGATTTTCGTCCAATTTCTTTGCTGAATAATAATCTTAAGCTCCTCACCAAATTACTAGCAGACAGATTGCAACTTTGGATGCTACACTTGGTCAGTGAAAATCAGTATGGGTTTGTTAAAGGAAGATATATTCAGGATTGTTTAGCTTGGGCTTTTGAGTTTTTATTTCAATGCCAACAGTCAAAAAAGGAAATTATTGTTTTGAAATTAGACTTTGAGAAGGCATTTGACATGATTGAACATGATACAATTATTGAAATCCTTAGGCATATGGGTTTTAATGAGTTGTGGCTAAAGTGGATTAAATGTCTTCTGTTTTCTGGGAATTCTTCTATCCTTCTAAATGGGATTCCAGGGAAATCTTTCCTTTGTAGAAGAGGGGTTAGACAGGGAGACCCTTTATCCCCATTACTATTTGTGTTGGCATCTGAACTTCTACAGGTAGTTGTGAACAGATAATTAAATGAGGGTAGATTACATTTACCCATTCCTTGTGGGGGCAAATTCCCAATTATACAATATGCAGATGATACAATCATGGTTCTTCAAGCAAAGAATGAGGAAGTAACCCATCTCAAAAGTATCTTGCTTGATTATGCTATTTCAACAGGGCTAAAAATAAACGTTCAGAAATCTAGCCTTATTCCCATAAACATATCCAATGATAGGGCTCAAGAGTTGGCAGATATTTTTGGATGTTCAGTTGCAAAAATGCCATTTACTTACCTGGGATTGCCTATGGGCACAACCAAACCATCTATAACTTAACTTATGCCCTTAGTAGATAGAATTGAAAGAAAGATGACTAGTGCTACTCTGCTTTTATCTCATGCTGGGAAGCTAGCTTATACTAATGCTATTTTAACCTCCATTGCTACTTATACATTGTGTACCATTGAGATTCATCCTAAAATAAGGGAATATATTTACAAGATCAGGAGAAGATGTTTATGGAGTAAGAAGTATGAAAATGGCGACATTAAATGCTTGTCCTTAGCTGCTTGGGACATGGTATGCAAACCAAAGAAAAAAGGAGGTTTAGATATTTTAAATATGAAGATTCAGAATCAAGGTTTACTGCTAAAATTTCTGGACAAATTTTATAACAGAAAGGATATACCTTGGGTTCAGATGATTTGGAACACATATTATCAGCAATCTGTGCCACATGCCACTAGTAATGTGGGCTCTTTATGGTGGAAATCTGTTATGAACCTGTCTCCTATTTTCAGAGGAATAGCTACATGCATCATTGGAAAAGGGGATACAGCCTTGTTTGGAAGGATAAATGGCAGGATTCAATTCATGAAGAACAGTTTCCAAGATTATTTTCCTATGTACTAAATGAAGACATTCAGGTTAGAAGCTTTGCATCTACAGAAAATATGCAAGATTTATTTCTTTGTCCTTTATCAGTGGAAGCAATGATAGAATATCAATAGCTACAAGAGCAGATCAGTTCAGTTCAGCTTCAGGAAGAAGAGAATGACAGATGGATTTATCAATGGGGAGACAAATTTACTTCTAGAAATTATTACAAGTTCTGTTTTCAACTGATTGACCCTCCAGAGCAGTTTAAGTGGATATGGGCATCTAAGCTTTGGCCAAAATTAAAGGTTTTCTCCTGGTTTCTATTGTCAGACAGATTGAATACTATGAATATATTAAAGCGTAGACACTTTAATGTGGGACAAGGGCAACACTATGATTGTTCACTCTGTACTTTGGGTGTTGAAGAAACTCTTGAGCATTTATTTTTCTTCTGCCCTTTCAGTCAAGTATGTTGGCAAAGACTTAACATATCATGGGATAATTCAACATGCAGATTTACTTTACTGAGACGAGCAAAGGAGGAATTCCAGCATCCACTTTTCTTCGAAATTTTTATCATAGCTGCATGGGGGATCTGGAAAGAAAGGAATAATCTAATCTTTCAAGGAACAAGGCAATCTGTAAACTCTTGGAGGTCTAGAGTTAACGCTGATTTAGATCTGCTTAGATTCAGGGTTAACCAAAACCTGGAAAATACCATAAACTTGTATATAGATAGAATCTAGTGTGGTGTTCCCTTGTAACTTGATGCTCTCTGCATCTCTATGTAACTCTATTTTATATTAATATAGTACCACAGTAGGAGCCTCTCCTGCTGTTTATGGTAAAAAAAAACAAGGGATTTTGAAGCACTTGGAGTTTTCCAAGGAGTTCAGAAAGATTTGACAAAAGATCAAAACTATTTTGAAAAGATAGGATAAAACTATATTGCTTTCTGCAAAAGAGCCTAAACCCTACTTAGCCAAATATGCATGTAATGATAGGATCCACTTATTTCTACATAGTAGTGAAACTTGCCAATACAATTCAAATGTATTGACCCTTGTGGCTGCAACTTAATATGTTGCAGGTTTGTTTGATGTTAGTGAAGAGTGTTGAATAGGATTACAAGTCTACAACCAACATGATTGCCTATGGCACTTTGAAGATGAAGGACCCCATGCTATTGTTTTATTCTGCTGCATTGTAATGTGATAGCCAAATGAGCTATGTAAGATGTAATGAATTATTTTATTCCTGGTTATAAAGTGGTATTATGACCTTTGTTTCTTGATATTACATCTTAACTGTGGATGCTAGTTATTGATCTAGGGACTAGCATTGTAAACACAGGGATTTCTACCTTATTAAAGGTTGGGAACCTTACAGATGGTATCAGAGCACTGTGTTGCATGTAGGATTGTAACCCTAGGATTGGACAAAACCCCTTAGAAAAATAGGAGTTGTATTTTTTCCAAAACTTATTTACAAACAATCTTCTAAACTCTTTCCTCAACTTTTTTGGTTTTGATTCTATATCTGTTCCTTTTCAACTTGATGGACAAAGCCTTCACCATGACCAATGACTTCAATTTTAGTTTCACCAAGGATTTCACTAAGGACTACGAGTGAAAACCAAGAGACACTAGATTGCCTACCAAAAGACATTGATATCAAGTTAGAGTATGGATCATATTAACCTATGAGGTATGACTATACTAAGTTAATTATTTCAAGAAAACTTGTTGTTTCCTTCAACTCATGTGTTAAGCTCATAAGTTGTTAAGTGGATAGTTGCTTGTTGATTGATTGATTGTTTGATTGAACTTGGATGTTTTGAGTTGTGTGTTAGAACTTCTTAAAACCTATCCCTCAATACTCATCCCTATCAAACCAACAGATGCCTCCCCGTCGTGCCAACCCCAACCAAAACAACAACATCACTCCTGAGATGCAGCAGATGATGGCAGCTCAGACACAACTGATGCAGGAGATGACCACATTCATACAGAATCAGAACAACAACAACAACAACAACAATCAGAATAATCCTCCAGCACATGATATGCTCACCAAGTTTCTGAAGCTAAGGCCTGCAAGGTTCTCTGGAACAACTGACCCAATGGTAGCCGATGATTGGTTACGTTCAGTGAATAAGGACTTAATGACTGTTGGCTGCACCGATGAAGAAAAAGTTAGGTTTGCAACATTTCTACTTGAAGGACTAGCAGCAACATGGTGGGACAATTTTCAGATAACCACTCCCCTTGGGGATGTGACTTGGGCTATTTTTTAGGATGGTTTCCGTACATCTCACATCTCACCTGGAGTGATGCACTTGAAGAAAAAGGAATTCCACAATCTGAAACAGCATCACCTCAGTGTGGCTGAGTATATTGAAGAATTCAACAATCTGGCATGCTATGCACCGGATGAAGTTGATACAGATGCTAAGAGAAAGGAGAAATTTCTTGAAGGACTTAATGATGAGTTGAACCTGCAGCTAGCTATTGACTATGTCCCAACTTATCAATCACTCTGTGACAAAGCCACCATTTGGGAAAACAAGATGAATCAAGTTGGGAACAGGAAAAGGAAACATAAACTCAAGAATCACTCAGGATCATCAAAAAAGAAGCATTCATTCAAAAAGAGCAATGAAGATTCTGAACCACATCAGCATCACCACAACAACAATGGAAGTGATAATAATGGAAATGATACTGACAATGGAGATGACCTTGGTCAGAACCAACATGGCAACTCCAGGAAGAAAGACATTAGCCAGCTGCAATGCTATAATTGTAAGGAACTTGGACACTATGCATCAGACTGTCCTGAGAAGAAAAAGAAAAAGGATGCTAGAAACTCCAATGGAAATGACTCCAATGTGACCCAGAAAGGACATGTGAACCACATTGACATGTATGGAACCCTTGAAGAAATAGAGGACGTGGATGTCAGGAACTAGTTAACTCAGAAGAGTCAAATAAGGATTTCCTTGTCTGGATATCAATTGTTGAACCCATAGTCAAGTGAACCATCAATGTAACTCTATGAGACCTTTTAAGGGTGGTAGTACCCTAATTGCTTTGAAGCCAACTTGTAACCCTAGCCTTCCCAAATCTCGGGACGAGATTTATTTTAAGGGAGGTAGCCTGTCACATCCCAAAATTTTCCAAATTTTGAAATGTGAAAAATAAATAAACAAAATAAAATTTTGTTGAAATTTAGGGTGAGAAGAAACTTTTTGATTCCAATTGGAAACATCAAAACCTATTTTAGTCAAATAAAATCCTAAAGGGATTTACAAAGATAAACAAATAATAAATAAAGCTATAAAAGTTGGAATCACTATTTTTGGATCTTTTAATAAAAAGATTTGGTTTTCAAAAGAAAAGGTAGAATTATAAATAAGGATTATTTTATAGAGCCAAATTAAATCTTGGCCAAGCTTTTGAAATAAAATATTTCTATTTGATAAAAAGAATAAAGGTTTATTTAAATAAAATAATGAGGATTTATTAATATCCAATTTTATTAAAGTAAAGGCTTTTCCATTTTAAATAAATACTAAAACTTGTTAATTTATTTTAAATAAGAATTCCAAGTGTTTTGTATTTCAAATAAAACCTACTGAAAAGGTTTTGGTATTATTTAGATTTCAAATAGAGTTTTTAAATAAATTAAATCCTTTTTGAATTAAAGACAAAGGTCTATTTATTTAATTATTAATAGATCCTAAAAGAATAAAAGTATTATTTTATTTTGGACTTTTTTGTTAAACATAACTAAAATCAATACAAAGTTTGGTGGTGGTTTGATTTGAATTGGAGTTTGAATTATTTGTTTGAAAATCAAAATAGAAATTCAAATAGAAAAAGAAAAAGCATTCTGTATAAAAAAAGTGAAACAAACTCAACCCACTAAGCAAGGCCCAGCAAGCCCAACTCCAGCCCAACTAAGCTCCCCCGCTGGTGAACCGTTTTCACTCAGAAAAGAACCCACAGAGTCACTGAGCAGTGGACCCCGCGCCCCTCTCTCTCTCTCTCTCTCACTTTCAGTACGGCCCCACGCCAGCACGTCGTCGTTCTCACCCGCGACCAAGTCCCCCACGCCATTTCTGCCATTAACTCCGGCGATCAATTCGCATTATTGCAGCCATCACTCCCCCAGCAACCACACGTACTTAATCGCCCTTGTCTCCTCTCTCTTTCCCCTCGCTTGCCTCTCCCTCTCCGCCCCTAGGCTGACTGAATTTCGAGCTCGAGCATCTCTGTCTCCGACGATGATTCCGGCCAATTCCGGCGAACCACAACGCCCCTTGCTTGCCACCACCACTGCACGCAGCCTTGCTTGCCTCCCACTGCACGCAGCCTTGCTTGCCACCATCAGAACCTCCAACTCAGCCGCGCCCGCTCCAGAACGTCGGCAACCTCAACGCCACTCGCCACCATCATCTGCCATTGCTCCGGTGAACTTCCCTGGTAAGAGCAGACCGCCCCGAGCCTTTCCGTTGACGCTCCTATCATCTACGCACTCGCCCGCGTCTAACCATGTGCCCCGTTTGTCTTAGCTCACTCCCAAGCATCGCCCCCGTCGACAATTGAGCAAGCCCGATGCCGCTGCACACTCCGGCGAGCAATCCCCTCCGTTCCTGAGCGCTCCTCGCCAAGCCGACCACACGTTGAGCTTCAGCATCTCCCTGCGAGCATGGTGAGCTACTTCCCTCCTTCCCTTGCGTCCTGCATCGCCGGCTCCGCCGTAGCCAGAGCGTGCGCCGCCGCAGCCGCCGCTAGCGCCGCCAGGCAATGGTCAAACGCACCGCGTCCGTTAGATATTGATCCAGTGGCTGTGATTAGAACTTAGACGAAGGGGTATCACTCGATCTGCGCCGTGCAATCTAAATAAGATCCTGCGGTCAGAACAGCTCGATCCACCCGAAGCGGTACCATCCAGTTAGATTGCGCCACGTGGCTAGTCTGTTTGAATAAAACCAGAAAATGTTCTATTTGATTTGCAAACTTGTAAAATTTATAACTTTTGATCCACACGTCCAAAATTTGTAAATTTTATATCACTGGAATCAGCAAGACAAATCCTACCCAACCATGCACTTTTTTTAATGTTTTGCTTCTGTAAAATTGGTTGAATTTGCAGAAACATGTGTAGGCATATTTTGAATATCAAAATTGTTCTACATATAATTTTAAGGTGAAATCCTTGCAAAATGGATTGTTGTGAACCTACTGACCATAGGAACCAACTTATGGATTTAAAAATGTATTTTGTGAAGTTAAAGAGTAAATATATGAATTAGCACATTTCTAGTCAAATAAAAATATTGTTTTTGGTTTAGAAATGATTTTTGAGTAAAACCTTTGGGAAATGATTTGATTCAAACCTTCTGACCCTAAACACCAAGTTTTGTGAATTAACAACTTATTTGATGAACCATATAAAATCATTACTTTGCTAAAAGATATTTTCAACTACATAAAATATCACCTTATCATAATATTTGGTTTATGAGATGAAACCCTTTTGCAAATGGTTTTACCACTTTAATAAATGTAACATCCCTAAAATCATGTTTCAAACTCATGCATATCATCCATGCATCCATGATCATATAGAGTTCATTTCAAACAAATCAATTCAAAAACAGGAGCATATGAGCTCATTATTTTATGTGATCAGCATTTAAAACAAATACAAATCTCCAATGTGAGATAGATGTTCAGTGAACCAAACCTTGTGTCTTATTGCTTTCAGAGTGTATTGCTAGATTGCTAGGATTTAAACCAAAGTTTCAAAACAAATATAATTTGAAAACCAATTTCAAAACCTATTTAAAACTAGTGCTATGTCACTGCTTATTTTATTTTATTCTAAGTGACCAGGCCAATTCAAAGTGACCACTTGGTTTTATGCCCAGAAATGTGATTGTTGCACACTGCAAAAATCCCGAAAAGATTTGAATTCAAATAGATTTTGAAATCATTTGAAAAAGGTTCCTGGAAATTCATTCAGAAAAAGAAAAAGGATAGAGAAAAGGAAAAGGGCAGGCGCCAGGATTTTGGCCCAACAAGCAAAGCAGCCCGTTAGCCAGCCCACCCGGGTTTTCCCTCTCCTTCTGATTTTCTCACCGCACCCGCGCTACCCAACGGGTCACTGACTGGTGGACCTCGCCAGCTCATCATCATCTTCCCCAAATCGCGCCCACGACCACGTCGCCGGCCGTTCCCTCCGCCATTCACTACCGCATTTTAAATCGAGTTATGGCCGACGTTTCCTCGCGTGATTCTCGCTCCCTCTCTGGCTATAAGACCACCTCCCCCTCGCGGCCATTTACCCCAACAAAGCCAGACAGAAGCGCCCCCAGGCTGCCCGCAATCGCCCTTGCACTGCCGCAGACAGAGCCCACTCCGGCGACCAATCCCGGTGAGCTCCGTGCGCCCGTCCCTCTCTGCTTCACGCGAGCTGCTTTGCAATGCCCTTGCGCTTCTTCTGACACCATTGGTTCATCCTATACTGCCCCAGGTCGTCGCCTTCAACGAGCACTGCAAGCTCCTGACGACGTCTTTAACTCCAGCGACTAAATTCGGTGAGCCCCGTGTTCCCCTTCGCTGCTGATTCACATGAGCGTGTTTGCCGTAGCCTTGCGCACCCCCTGATGCCTTTGATTCATGCTAGGGTGACCAGGAGCGTCGCCAACATCGCCGTCCACCCGAGCCCGACGTTGTCAGCAACTCCGACAAGCCCCAGCAGCCGTGTCCGTGCGCCCCTTGTCAAGCCGTCGCCACGTTGAGCTTCAGTACACCGTCGCGAATCTGGTAAGCACCTCCGACGACCCCAGAGCCCCCTGTAGCCACCGCACCACCATAGACAGAGCCGCCGCCGCCAGTCGTCGCCGCTAGCGCCGCCAGAGTGTGGTCGCTTGATCGATGACCGTTGGATCTAGATCCAGCGCATAGGAATAGATCACTTAACGAAACGGTACGAGTAGATCTGGGCCGTGCAGATTAAGTTAGATCTAACGGCATGTATGCGTGATCCTGAGCGAACCGGTACGCACCAATCAGAACATGACGCGTGGCCAGGAATTAGATTTAAAAACGGAATTTGAATCTATTAGTTGTTTGATTTTGTTTTAGCCATAACTTTTGATTCCCATGTTCAAATTTGACAAATTTTATATCAATGGAATCAAGAGAGAAAGCCCTTTCCAAATATGCAATGTGTTTAATGTTTTTTTCTGTTAAAATGATTTTATTTACAGAAACATGTGTAGGTTTATTTTGTGTATATAAATTATTTGAGAAATGTTTTATTGTTTAAATAAATGTTGTTTGGCAAGTTTTGAACTTGTTTATGAACCAGTACTGTGCACTTGTCTTATTGAGTTTAGAAAAAATCATCACATATCATATTGCATGCATCCATATATTTTTGCTTGTATTTATTTGGTATGTGATTTGTGGCTATGATTTTATGTTTAGATTTTGGTGCCAATAGTGATTGTGATTGTGAGGAGTGTAGCTACTCTCCAAACTACCAAGGCAAGTGGTGCTTCATGATTTTATCCCTATGTTTTCTACTATGCATTAGAAATATTTTGCTAGTCTTGCATGGATATATTTTGCTTATATGCTATGTTGGGAAATCCTAGTAGTTGTAGAATTGCTAGAAATTTCTAAGTTAAGATGCTTATCTATGCCATGCTTAGCCTAGCTAGTAGCAACCAAGGGTGGTGAAATATTCATGCTATGATAAAAATATTTCTAAGTCTTTGGACTTTTGTTTTTACTTAATAAAACAACTAAGTAAATGAAACACCTCGGTGGAATGGAAGGAATGGTTTATGTTGAGTGGTTACACAAGGCCCATTTATATGGTTTACCTTGTGTATCTCACTTGTGGAAAGCCACCCAGGAACAAAGGGATTTGAGAGGCCAAATGTTAAGAAGCTTCTAGTGCAGCCACTTGGCAATATGGGCTCTGCCTGGATCACATAGGTTGCTAGAACTTAGCCATTTGGACAGTTGGTGGTAGTGGGATGATAGGTTGGAACGCGTCCATTTGGTCTAAGGGAAGGCTTCTGAAAGGTCCTGTCTTGGTGAAAATCAAGGCTTGTGGGGAAAGTGCACAACCTCTGCAGATGGAAGAATCTAAGTACTTAGCCATGTCCATGGTATTGGACAACTTGAGAATCAAGACATGGAAGCTATCAAGAATCTCCTCATCCCAATTTCTAAGTAAAACTTGTGGTTGAACAAGGGTGAAGGACCTCAATGTCTATTGGTGGTTCCTTGGGAAAAGTTTTGACAAAGAAAAACTTAGTGACTTCAACTAATAGGCAAAACCTATTTTTGAGCAAAGCAAGCCTAAGCTACACTTAACCAAATTGCATATAGCATGTAGTCCACCAATATTATACTAAGGTATCACTTGCCAATACTATTCCAATGTATTGACCCACTGTGGCTGTAACTTGTGATGTTGCAGGTTACTCTGATGAGGATTAGGAGTCATGAGTCTACACTCAACATGTTTGCCTGTGGCACATGAAGATGAAGACTTTTATCTATTTACTTATTTAAACTCTTGTACTAGGCCTGTGGCCATGGAGTTGTAAAGACTATGTTGTCTCTGGAATGACTGTAATAATGACCTTTGTTTCTGTGTACTTCATCTTAAACTGTGGATGCTAGCATTGATCCAGGGACTAGCATTGCAATCACAGGGATCCTTTTCCTTTATAAAGGAGGGATCTTACAGATGGTATCAGGGCACTGTGTTGCCTGTAGGATTATGACCCTAGGATTGGAAACCACTAAGGAAAATATTTCAACAACTTCTACACTTGTCTATTCTTCTCGTAAACTTTTCTAATCTTCTTTCTCATCTCTATTTGTAGATGAACTCCATCAACAAAGCCGTAAGGAAGGGACCACTCATGACAATGACTTTGGAGTGTGAGACAGAATTTCCCAAGGCTCTCAAGGACCTCATGGTTGCAATGGAAATACATGGTGCAACTGTGTACAAAGGTTTTCCTGTGATGGATGAAGGAGTTGAGTACTGGTGGGTGCAACTTCACTTGTATAAAAACAAGGAAGACAACCACAAGGAATCAGGATTCTGCATGTTCACCAATTCAGTGGTGCACACTACATTCTTTTATTCAGCAAGGGATGCAGCTTGGAAGACCATCAAAGAACTTGGTGATAGAGTCAAGTGCAGAATGCTCAACATCCAGAATGACCTAAAGGAAGAGAAGAAACATACCCAAGAGTTGGAGGCTACCAACCAAACCTTAAGAGGAGACATTATAGACTTAGTAATGGAGTCATGTGCTCAAGATAGACTGATTGCTTCTAGAAATATTGTGTTAGCCAATATATCTAGTGAGATAGGATTGTAAGCATACTTCGTTAGTTGGACCACCACTTATCACCTTATTTTCCAAATGTTGCTTAAAATAAGTTGAACCTTGGTTGTTGTAATGGATCCATGTATGCCATGACTTGTGTGTTTTGATTTCCAAAGATATGCATGTGATGCTTTGCCTTGTGTTTTATCTTAAATTGTGTTGTTTCTAACTTTTTCTATCTTATAAATAGATGCCTAATGTTACTATCAGCACTGTTGAGGAGTTCCAGGGAACTCGTTTTGGCCCTCGTATTATTGAGATCACTACTTTGCTCAATCTCCCTCTTCCTACTATCATGGTGCTTTCCCTCACCAAGTTTGAGAGGAAAGACCTTTGGGGTTTCAAGGTCAATCAGCCCGGACGCCAGACTGAGCCTACCACGGAGGATATCATCTTCAAGCTCATGCACGATGACAAGGAGAGAGGCCTAGAGGTAGTCATGCAGGACTTGATTGGACATCTGTTGGGTAGACACTCTCGACAGGTTAGAGGTACTCACTTCCACGCCTTCGGTAGACGTGATGAGGATGGAGAGGCCATCGACTTCGAGGACACTTCAAGGGAGACAGCAGAGCCGATTCGTCTATACCTCCAGGACTTAGAGGTTCTTCTTAGGCACGTGGACACTGATAGGACCAACGTCATGCTCAGCAATGACGAACTCCAGGTGCAGCTTTGTGAGAAGGACAAGCTCTTCGCGGAGCAAGATGAGATAGTCAAAGAGATGGAGGCAAAGTTCGAGAGTCAGGACAGAAAGTTCAAGAGTCAAGAGAAGCGAGTCCAAGATAGGAATAAGAGGATTCGAGACATGACTGCAGAACTGGAGGCCAAGGACTTCGAGCTCGAGCATCAGCAGACTGTGATCGAGAGGCTTCGTTCTCAGAAGAGGGCTCTCAAAGCCAAAGTAGAGACCTTGACCACCAATGTCGAGGAATACAAGACCGCTATGGAGAATGCAGGTCTTACCTTTGTTGAGGAGGAGGTTGATGCCGAGGAGTAGTATTGACTACTCATTTATCATTTATTTACCATGCTTTATTTGAGTCGCAATGACCATCCAACATGTGGATGGCTTGCTATTGGTGTGTTTACTTTGCAAACTTGTTATCTTGTTGTTGAACCTTTATTATTGTGATGCATGCTTGGTGTTTGTTTATGTGATGTATTGTGCATGAAAGCATCTATGGGTATATCATTCTTATCTCTATTGAACAAACCACAGATGCCTCCCCATCGTGCCAATCCCAACCCCAACAACAACAACATCACCCCTGAGATGCAGCAAATGATGACAGCTCAGACTCAGCTAATGCAGATGATGACTATGTTCATCCAGAACCAGAACAACAACAACAACAACAACAACAACAATAACAATAACAATAACAATAACAACAACAACCCACCGGGTTTTGACATGCTTACCAGGTTCTTGAGATTGAGGCCAGCAAAGTTCTCAGGAACAACTGATCCTATGGTGGCCAATGATTGGCTACGCTCTGTGAACAAGGACTTGGTGACAGTTGGTTGTACTGATGCAGAAAAGGTCAGATTTGCAGCACATTTGTTGGAAGGACCAGCCGCCACTTGGTGGGATAACTTCCAAATCACCACTCCCATTGAAGATGTGACATGGGCTATCTTTGAAGATGGATTTCGTACTGCTCACATCTCATCCGGAGTGATCAGTCTGAAGAAGAAAGAGTTCCATAATCTGAAGCAGCGCCACCGCAGCGTGGCTAAATATATTGAGGAGTTCAACAATCTGGCGCGTTATGCACCGGACGAAGTTGACACCGATGCCAAGAGGAAGGAAAAGTTCCTTGAAGGGCTGAATGATGAACTGAACTTGCAGCTATCAGTGGCCTATGTTCCCACTTATCAGTCTCTTTGTGATAAGGCTGCTATTTTGGAGAACAAAATGAAGCAAGTTGAGAGTAGGAAGAGAAAGCACTCGGACAAGCACGACTGGGATCGTCTCACAAGCGTTCCCATTATGATGATAGTGGAAGCTCAGGATCCCACAAGCATGGGAAATTCAACAAGCACCACAACCACAACCGTCATCATGACAACAAGCATCACCGTAGTCATGACAATGAAAAGTACAAAAACCACAAGGGTGGATATAAGAGCCACCACAGTGGTAGTGGAAGTGGCAGTGGAAGCCAGCCTATCAAGAAGGATATTAGTCAGGTTGAGTGTTTCAAGTGCAAGAAGATGGGGCATTATGCAAATGAATGCCCAGAAAAGAAAGTTGAAGGACCCAACAAGCCCAACCCTTTTCAAAAGGGACAAGTGAACCACATCAATGTGGAGGAAATCTATGAGGAGCCTGATGCTGTTGCTGGTAAGTTCAAACTCAATTCTGTTCCAGCATTTGTTCTCTTTGATACTAGTGCATCTCATTCATTCATATAAAAAGCATTTGTTGAAAGAAATGAACTACCGGTAGAAACTATTGGGTGTCCTATAAAAGTAAGTTCTCCTGGCGGAGAAATGATAGTGAATTCAGGGTGTCATGATCTAGTCATAGAGTTTGGGAAGTATAAGTTTCCCGTTAACTTGATAATCCTAAACTCCCAAGGATTGGATGTCATTTTGGGAATGGAATGGATGACTAAGCACAAGGGAGTGATAGATTGTGCCAACCATACTGTCTCACTCACAACTCCAGAAAATAAAAGAATCAGGTTCAAGAACAACTTTGAAACAAAAAGGAGTATGCTAAATTCTCTTAAGGGGGTTAGCATAGATAGTGTGCCAATTGTGAGTGAATATCTGGATGTGTTTCTGGAAGAATTGCCGGGAATGACACCAGATAGAGCTGTGGAGTTTCTTTTTGATTTGCTACCAGGATCTGGACCAATAGCAAAGAGACCGTACAAAATGTCAGTTGATGAACTAAAAGAACTCAAGAAACAACTTGGAGAACAGTTGCAGAAAGGATTTATTCAACCAAGTTCTTCATCTTGGGGAGCACCAGTTTTGTTTGTGGAAAAGAAGGATAGAAGTCAAAGGTTATGCATAGATTACCGTTCACTCAATGAGGTGACTATCAAGAACAAATACCCTTTGCCTAGAATCAATGACTTGTTTGATCAGTTAGAAGGAGCTTGTGTGTTCTCAAAGATTGATCTTCGGTCGGGTTATTTCCAACTCAAGATAAGAGAACAAGACATACCTAAGACAGCTTTCACCACAAGGTATGGATTGTATGAGTATACCGTGATGCCATTTGGTTTGACCAATGCACCAGCATACTTCATGAATATGATGAACAAGGTGTTCATGGAATTTCTTAATAATTTTGTTGTCGTTTTAATCGATGACATTTTAATCTACTACAAGAGCAAAGAAGAGCATGAAGGACATTTGCGTTTGATACTTGAGAAGCTTAGAGAGCATAAACTATATGCCAAATTCAGCAAGTGTGAATTTTGGCTAAATGAAGTTGGATTTCTTGGACACATTGTGTCAGGAGATGGTGTAGCAGTTGATCCTCCTAAAGTTTCAGCTGTAACTAAATGGGAGTCTCCCAAGTCAGTGAAAGAAGTTCGTAGTTTCCTTGGCTTAGCAGGTTACTACAGAAGGTTCATTGAGAATTTCTCCAAGGTAGCAAAACCTATGACAGAACTACTAAAGAAAGACAAGAAATTTGCTTGGTCTGAAGGTTGTGAACTCAGCTTTCAAGAATTGAAGAAAAGACTTGTGACAACACCAGTCTTGTGTTTGCCAGATTTGGAGAAGGATTTCCAAGTGTATTGTGATGCATCCCATCATGGATTAGGTGCAGTACTTATGCAAGAAGGGAAAGTTGTGGCTTATGCCTCGAGACAACTCAAAACTCATGAAGAAAACTACCCTACTCATGATTTGGAGTTAGCCTCTGTTGTCCATGCAATCAAAACATGGAGACATTATCTTTTGGGAAAGCGTTGTGAAGTGTTCACAGATCACAAGAGTTTGAAATATATCTTCACCCAGAAATAAATTAATATGAGACAAAGAAGATGGCTAGAACTCATCAAGGACTATGACTTGAGTTTGCAATACCACCCCGGTAAAGCAAATGTTGTAGCGGATGCTCTAAGCCGTAAGGTTTTTGTGAATGGCCTCACTAAGGGAGAATTACCAGATGATCTGTGTGCCCAATTTAGAGACCTCAGATTGGAGATTATGCCTGAAGGACATCTCATGACCTTGGAAGTTCAACCTACATTGTTGGACCATATTACAGAAGCCCAGAAGATTGATAAGGAAATCAAAGAAATTAAGGAAAAGATTGGCAAAGGAAAAGCCAAAGGATTCCATGAAGACGAACAGGGTACTTTATGGCATGGAAAACGTATCTGTGTTCCACAAGATCCGGAGCTTCGGAAACTGATTTTACAAGAAGCACACAACTCACCATATTCTATTCATCCAGGTAACACCAAGATGTACATGGATATGAAAGAAAGATTTTGGTGGAATAATCTCAAGAAGGACATCGCCGAACATATTGCTTTATGTGATGTGTGTAGTAGAGTGAAAGCAGAACATCACAAACCAGCAGGTTTGCTTCAACCACTACCTATTCCTGATTGGAAGTGGGACAAGATTGGTATGGATTTCATTACCGGATTACCAAGGACCCGGTCAGGATATATGATTCTATTTGGGTAGTAGTGGATATCCTAACTAAAGTGGCTCATTTCATACTCGTGAAGACAACCTATACAAGTGCTAAGTTGGCCAAGATCTATATGAGTAGAATTGTATGTCTACATGGAGTACCCAAGAGTATTGTGTCTGATAGGGGAACTCAATTCACTTCCCATTTTTGGAGACAGCTACATGAGTCATTGGGAACGAGGTTGGAATTCAGCACCGCTTTTCATCCTCAGACTGATGGACAGACAGAAAGGACTAATCAGATTCTTGAAGACATGTTGAGGGCATGTGCCCTAGACTATGGAGCCAGTAGGGATGAAAGCCTGCCTTACGCAGAATTTTCTTATAACAACAGCTATCAAGCCAGTATTGAGATGGCACCATTTGAGTTTCTCTATGGGAGAAAGTGTACCACCCCATTACTATGGAATGGTGTGGGAGAAAGAAGTTTGTTCGGACCAGAACTTATCAAAGAGGCTGAAGAGAAAGTCAAGTTGGTTAAGGATAGGTTGAAGATAGCACAGTCCCGACAGAAGAGCTACGCAGATCCTAAGCGTAGAGAAGTCAGCTATGAAGTTGGTGATAGAGCTTATCTTAGAGTGTCACCACTTCGTGGAGTGAAGAGGTTTGGAGTCAAAGGGAAGTTGGCCCCAAGATATGTTGGACCATTCAAGATTTTGAGTCGTAAAGGAGAAGTTGCTTATGAAATTGAATTGCCAGAGTCTTTGTCAGCTCTTCATAATGTGTTTCATGTGAGTCAGCTTAAGAAATGTCATCCAGAAATGGAAGAAACTTCTTTGAAGGATACTATACCTTTGGAAGAGGTTCAGTTGGAGAGTGACCTCACTTATGAGGAGAAACCTATCAAGATTCTTGAGACTTCAGAAAGAGTTACATGGACTAAGACTATCAAGTTCTGCAAAGTTCAATGGAACCATCATTCCGAAGAAGAAGCAACATGGGAAAGAGAAGATGATCTTTGGAAAGACCACCCTCACCTATTTGCTAGCCAATCCGAATATCGAGGGCGAGATTCACCTTAAGGGGGTTAGATTTGTAACATCCCTAAAATCATGTTTCAAACTCATGCATATCATCCATGCATCCATGATCATATAGAGTTCATTTCAAACAAATCAATTCAAAAACAGGAGCATATGAGCTCATTATTTTATGTGATCAGCATTTAAAACAAATACAAATCTCCAATGTGAGATAGATGTTCAGTGAACCAAACCTTGTGTCTTATTGCTTTCAGAGTGTATTGCTAGATTGCTAGGATTTAAACCAAAGTTTCAAAAAAATATAATTTGAAAACCAATTTCAAAACCTATTTAAAACTAGTGCTATGTCACTGCTTATTTTATTTTATTCCAAGTGACCAGGCCAATTCAAAGTGACCACTTGGTTTGATGCCTAGAAATGTGATTGTTGCACACTGCAAAAATCCCGAAAAGATTTGAATTCAAATAGATTTTGAAATCATTTGAAAAAGGTTCCTGGAAATTCATTCAGAAAAAGAAAAAGGATAGAGAAAAGGAAAAGGGCAGGCGCCAGGATTTTGGCCCAACAAGCAAAGCAGCCCGTTAGCCAGCCCACCCGGGTTTTCCCTCTCCTTCTGATTTTCTCACCGCACCCCCCCTAACCAACCGGTCATAGACTGGTGGACCTCGCCAGCTCATCATCATCTTCCCCAAATCGCGCCCACGACCACGTCGTCGGCCGTTCCCTCCGCCATTCACTACCGCATTTTAAATCGAGTTATTGCTGACGTTTCCTCGCGTGATTCTCGCTCCCTCTCTAGCTATAAGACCACCTCCCCCTCGCGGCCATTTCCCCCAACAAAGCCAGACAGAAGCGCCCCCAGGATGCCCGCAATCGCCCTTGCACTGCCGCAGACAGAGCCCACTCCGGCGACCAATCCCGGTGAGCTCCGTGCGCCCCTCCCTCTCTGCTTCACGCGAGCTGCTTTGCAATGCCCTTGCGCTTCTTCTGACACCATTGGTTCATCCTATACTGCCCCAGGTCGTCGCCTTCATCGAGCACTGCAAGCTCCTGACGACGTCTTCAACTCCGGCGACTAAATTCGGTGAGCCCCGTGTTCCCCTTCGCTGCTGATTCACATGAGCGTGTTTGCCGTAGCCTTGCGCACCCCCTGATGCCTTTGATTCGTGCTAGGGTGACCAGGAGCGTCGCCGTCCACCCGAGCCCGACGTTGTCAGCAACTCCGACAAGCCCCAGCAGACGTGTCCGTGCGCCCCTTGTCAAGCCGTCGCCACGTTGAGCTTCAGTACACCGTCGCGAATCTGGTAAGCACCTCCGACGACCCCAGAGCCCCCTGTAGCCACCGCACCGCCATAGACAGAGCCGCCAGTCGTCGCCGCTAGCGCCGCCAGAGTGTGGTCGCTTGATCGATGACCGTTGGATCTAGATCCAGCGCATAGGAATAGATCACTTAACGAAACGGTACGAGTAGATCTGGGCCATGCAGATTAAGTTAGATCTAACGGCCTGTGTGTGTGATCCTGAGCGAACCGGTACTCACCAATCAGAACATGACGCATGGCCAGGAATTATATTTAAAAACAGAATTTGAATCTATTAGTTGTTTGATTTTGTTTTAGCCATAACTTTTGATTCCCACGTTCAAATTTGACAAATTTTATATCAATGGAATCAGGAGAGCAATCCCTTTCCAAATATGTTATGTGTTTAATGTTTTGTTTCTGTTAAAATGATTTTATTTACAGAAACATGTGTAGGCCTATTTTGTGTATATAAATTATTTGAGAAATGTTTTATTGTTTAAATAAATGTTGTTTGGCAAGTTTTGAACTTGTTTATGAACCAGTACTGTGCATTTGTCTTATTGAGTTTAGAAAAAATCATCACATATCATATTGCATGCATCCATATATTTTTGCTTGTATTTATTTGGTATGTGATTTGTGGCTATGTAGATTTTGGTGCCAAAAGTGATTGTGATTGTGAGGAGTGTAGATACTCTCCAAACTACCAAGGCAAGTGGTGCTTCATGATTTTATCCCTATGTTTTCTACTATGCATTAGAAATATTTTGCTAGTCTTGCATGGATATATTTTGCTTATATGCTATGTTGGGAAATCCTAGTAGTTGTAGAATTGCTAGAAATTTCTAAGTTAAGATGCTTATCTATGCCATGCTTAGCCTAGCTAGTAGCAACCAAGGGTGGTGAAATATTCATGCTATGATAAAAATATTTCTAAGTCTTTGGACTTGTGTTTTTACTTAATAAAACAACTAAGTAAATGAAACACCTGGGTGGAATGGAAGGAATGGTTTATGTTGAGTGGTTACACAAGGCCCATTTATATGGTTTACCTTGTGTATCTCACTTGTGGAAAGCCACCCAGGAACAAAGGGATTTGAGAGGCCAAATGTTAAGAAGCTTCTAGTGCAGCCACTTGGCAATATGGGCTCTGCCTGGATCACATAGGTTGCTAGAACTTAGCCATTTGGACAGTTGGTGGTAGTGGGATGATAGGTTGGAACGCGTCCATTTGGTCTAAGGGCAGGCTTCTGAAAGGTCCTGTCTTGGTGAAAATCAAGGCTTGTGGGGAAAGTGCACAACCTCTGCAGATGGAAGAATCTAAGTACTTAGCCATGTCCATGGTATTGGACAACTTGAGCATCAAGACATGGAAGCTATCAAGAATCTCCTCATCCCAATTTCTAAGTAAAACTTGTGGTTGAACAAGGGTGAAGGACCTCAATGTCTATTGGTGGTTCCTTGGGAAAAGTTTTGACAAAGAAAAACTTAGTGACTTCAACTAATAGGCAAAACCTATTTTTGATCAAAGCAAGCCTAGGCTACACTTAACCAAATTGCATATAGCATGTAGTCCACCAATATTATACTAAGGTATCACTTGCTAATACTATTCCAATGTATTGACCCACTGTGGCTGTAACTTGTGATGTTGCAGGTTACTCTGATGAGGATTAGGAGTCATGAGTCTACACTCAACATGTTTGCCTGTGGCACATGAAGATGAAGACTTTTATCTATTTACTTATTTAAACTCTTTCTCTAGGCCTGTGGCCATGGAGTTGTAAAGACTATGTTGTCTCTGGAATGACTGTAATAATGACCTTTGTTTCTGTGTACTTCATCTTAAACTATGTATGCTATCATTGATCCAGGGACTACCATTGCAATCACAGGGATCCTTTTCCTTTATAAAGGAGGGATCATACAATAAATGACCACTTTGAACTTTATAATGTTTAGAGACTAGTAGAAAACACTTTTATAAATAAAACTATCTTTTGCATGCTTGCATGCATGACCTTGTTTCTATTATTTTATGTGTGATAAATTGGTTGGAATGCTAGTTGAATTTGTGTTTGATTGATTGAATTGTAGTGGAATTAGAAGAGTGTGATATTTGCAAGATCAAGAAGTGAACCAACATTCTCTACTAAAAAGGCAAGTGACACTATCATCCAAGTCCTACTATTTTTCTTACACTTAGTGGATTTTTGAAACATGCATGATAAGGACTACTATATTTTATGCTATGCTAAATCCTAATAGGATACCCTTATATATTCCTTAGTGAAAACATTGTAGTTGTAGTATGCTTAGCCCTGCTATATATTTGGGATGGGATACATGTTATGATTATATGAAGAGTTGAAAAGATATAAGTTTTATATAATAAAACAAGTACTCAATGAACCACCTGGGTGGACAAGGATACTCAAGATTGGACAAGGTGGCAACAAAAGGAACCATGTTTATATGGCTATCTCTTTTTGTATGTGCACTAGAAGAAAACCACCCAGGGACTTAGAGATTGAACATGTTTCTCGTACAGTGGCTTCCATGTACAGCCACATGCTAAATGGGCTCTGGCTTAGTCAACTACATAGTGGAAGACCCATGCATTGGCATCTTCAGGTTAACTAGAATTGTGTAAGGGGAATTTATCCCTACATTGGTGCCTGGTTGACAAGCTAGCATTGTGTATTGGGAGGACTCTTATGGAAAGACTTTGTCACATTCTCGATCTGCCAGTACTCCATTTTGGTGAGTACTTATCCAGCGGCCACTGGTGGCGTCAAGACGAGATTGTGTCATGTGGGTAAAGTGTACAACTTCTGCAGAAGATCAAAATTCTAAGTACTTAGCCGTGTCCCCGGTTATGGACAACACTGAGCAACTAAGGCCTGAAGCTATGGAAGATCTCGACATTCCAATTTCTCAAAGTAAAACTTGATGGTGACAACAAGGGATTTTGAAGCACTTGGAGTTTTCCAAGGAGTTCAGAAAGATTTGACAAAAGATCAAAACTATTTTGAAAAGATAGGATAAAACTATATTGCTTTCTGCAAAAGAGCCTAAACCCTACTTAGCCAAATATGCATGTAATGATAGGATCCACTTATTTCTACATAGTAGTGAAACTTGCCAATACAATTCAAATGTATTGACCCTTGTGGATGCAACTTAATATGTTGCAGGTTTGTTTGATGTTAGTGAAGAGTGTTGAATAGGATTACAAGTCTACAACCAACATGATTGCCTGTGGCACTTTGAAGATGAAGGACCGCATGCTATTGTTTTATTCTGCTGCATTGTAATGTGATAGCCAAATGAGCTATGTAAGATGTAATGAATTATTTTATTCCTGGTTATAAAGTGGTATTATGACCTTTGTTTCTTGATATTACATCTTAACTGTGGATGCTAGCTATTGATCCAGGGACTAGCATTGTAAACATGGGGATCTCTACCTTATTAAAGGTTGGGAACCTTACACTATGACACCAAAAAGAAAGGATATGATATGGGTAATTGTGGACAGACTCACTAAGAGTACACACTTTACTCCGGTGAATCAAAAGAATAATGCCGAAAATTTAGTTGAAGTATATGTCAAAGAGATAGTAAGTAAGCATGGAGTACCCAAAAAGATCGTAACTGATAGGGGATCAGTGTTTACTTCAACATTTTGGAAGCAATTGCATGAAACACTTGGTTCAAAGTTAGATTTCAGTACGGCATATCATCCGGAGACAGGAGGTCAAACTGAAAGAACAAATCAAATACTAGAAGACATGTTGAGAGCTTGTGCACTAGATTTTGGAGGAACATAGGAAGATCACCTACCATTGGCAGAATTTTCTTATAATAATAGCTATCAGAGTAGTCTGAAGGCAACTCTATATGAGGTTCTGTATGGAAGGAAGTGTAGATCACCAATATGTTGGTATGAACCTGGAAGCAGCAAAGAATTTGCGCCAGATTATATCAAGGAGAGACAAGACATCATTGATAAGATCAGGGATAGACTAAAAATAGACCAGAGCAGGCAGAAAAGTTATGCGGATCAAAGTCGAAGATCATGGCATCCAGAAGTGGGAGATATGGTCTATTTGAAAGTAAGTCCGATGAAAGGAGTAAAAAGATTCGGAGTTAAAGGGAAATTGAGACCAAGATATATCGGACCATTCAAGATACTGAGTCAAAACAGAACTATAGCTTATGCTTTAGAGTTACCATCAAGAATGGATCAAGTGCATAATGTTTTCCATGTGTCACAACTTTGCAAATGTTTGAAAGTTCCAGATGATGCAATCACACATCAAGAGATAGAACTACAAGCAGACCTGACTTATACTGAAAAGCCCTATAAGATTCTGGAAGAAAACTGGAAAAATTAAGGAATAGAGCAATCAAATATTGCAAGGTACAGTGGGAACATCACCCTGAAAAGGAAGCCACATGGGAGAAAGAAGATGATTTAAGAAAAGCTTATCGAGAACTATTCAGGTACATCTCCACAAACTTCGGGACGAAGTTTAATTTAAGGGGGAAGTCTGTAACATCCCAGCATTTAGGACCTAACGAAGGGTAGATTTAGGAATAAGGATTGTTGCATGCATTCATCTGTGAAAATGTGGGTAAAATTTTCGCCAAATAAAAACCTAAGTGATCAATGTTTCTTTCATACTTTGAGATTAGGTTTAGTCTTAAAGGATGATTGTTATAAACTTTGAGATGATCTTAAGGAGCTATGTGTTTTCAAATGGATTTGAAATATTAGACTTGAGTGTTTGAATTATAATTCAAATGAATTATATATAAGTTTTGAATCTTAACTCAATTAAGATATAAATATTACAACTTGAGTTCTATCCAAAGATAAACAATAATGAATCTAAAGTCTATTTCTTATCATCAATACATATAATCAAGTTATAAAATTATAACTTATTTGAATCATCCACATAACTTACAAAAGTAAATATACAAAGAATAGGAATATTCTTTATTAATAATAATATAATCTTTATTACAATTGAATAAAATAAATATTACAAGAATAATAAAAGAAAATTACAAAAGAATAAGAAAATTACATTGGAATATTTACTAACTATCCTATATCTAAATCTAAACTAAATCTTCATCTTTATCTTTGTACCTGCAAAACAAAGACTAAATAAAAAACAAAAGAAGATTAGTGTTAGTATAATTTCTCTCAGATATGTCAGTGAAATGCACTTGACAAATTCATCATTGAGAAATGTTATAAAAGGGGAAAGTTTCACCAATATGAAAGATTCCATCTTTCATAAATTCAAAGCCAGAAGTCAGATGACAGCTAAAAGGGACAAAATCACCAGCCAGATGAAAGTAACCTGGTAAGAGTAAGTTCAAAATTCTGAACATATCCACAAGTGCATAGCAAGCACATAGGCAAGACACACACCAGCATGCATGTGGTGTGTTGTCAAGCTCACAGAGCAACTCAATCTCACAAAACCACAAGCACATCCGTGGGAGGCACTAGTGCATCACCCCACTGCACAACACACAAGAACAGCCAGTGTAGACAGCAGCTAAACCAAACACCACAGCCGCAACCACACCAGCTAAGGATCAACCAAACATCACCAGGATGGTGACATAAGGAGGGGGATGGATTAGGTGGACAGCAAGATCAAGCCCAGGAGCTAGGAGGAGAAGGCTAGCTCAAGAGCAAGCACATGAGTCCAGCAAAACCAGATCAAGATCATCATCATCAACTTACTACACCATCATCAGATTCTGTGGTGAGTTTCATAAAACCTTCACATAATCTAATCATCTTATTCAGATAAAAGCATGTGTTGTTTTATAAAACAAACCCTCAGAAAGCACCCAAGTGGGGTGAATCCATCATAGGGGTTTCTTTTAAACTCTAAAGGCAAACAACAAAGTACCAAGATCCAACCAGAGCTCAGAGCAACATCCTTGCTCTGGTTGTCAAACTATATTTTACCATTCAATCATGCATATACCTATGATCTATTTCTAGGCACATCCCTAAAGGAAGGGTAGCACCTTAGGAACAAATCCTTAGGATCCATAACATGATCAAGCTCACTATCATTTTTCCAAGCTTTGATTCAATAAAGAATAGCTGGTACCACTACCAGGACTATCTAGATGAACCAATTAGATAAGATTTGAATCCCTAAGCCTCAGACCAACATCATTGGTCTTAGGGGATTCAGATAAGAGCATCTATATTTATCTTTCAAAGCCAAGATTGTCTTAAGCATAAACTAACTAAATCCATGGTTTAGAATCATACTTTTGTGCCATACATGATGGTGTCACAAGAACAAACCAATATGAATCAGGAAAGATAGTAAATCATCATAGATTCAGACAATCATCTAACTCATCATTTTCCTATAAAACAGGAATCATAACTAGGATATTCCTATGATACACTTCACTGTTTGAGATCATCATGTTAATTCCCAAGCTAACAGCACTAAGACAATAGCTGTATCTTATCATAATCAAGACCATGAATCAAATAAACATTGGAAAGCTATCAAGTCATTGGCTTTACCAAGCATGCTTCCCAAACAACTACATCATCTGAATCAGATGCAATCCAAGCATCAAAGCAACTGGTAAGCCACCAGAAACATCACAGATCATTTTAAGCAACAAACCTCAGGCCAATAAACATTTAATATGAATACAGATCATCCAAACATGAATCAATTCATTTAGTACATGATCAATCACATCACAGGAACCCTAAAAGGATAATCATCCTAAACTGAATCAGACAATAGATAGAGAGGACACGGCCAGCCTCTAGCATCAAATCAACAAGCACATACGGCACCAAGGGAGAAGAATCAAACTCACCATAGGTCCTCGCTGAATAAATTGAAGAGGAAGCATATTGGCCGACGAACCCGCGGTGGCACAGGAAGCACCCAGGGGGCGCTGCAACCTAAACCAGCCACGGCGGCGGCCATAGCAGCACACGAATCCACCACATCACCATAGGCGAGACCACGGCGGCGGTAGTAGCACTTGAATACATGCCAAACCCCAAACCCTAGGGTTTAGAGATCGACCCATATCAGGAGAGCCCCAGGCTCAAATCCAATTGGATAGAACGAACGAGCATCGTCGAAAACCCCCAATTGCACCACGGCGGCGACCAGAACGGCCTACGGCGGTGGGAATCGACGGTGGCGGCATCGCCGGCCATGGGGTCGGGGTCAGAGGAGGAGAGGATAAGATCGAGGGAGAGAGAGGCAGTGAGGAGTGGGCCGAGCTGGGCCAGACCCTTCGGGGTGGATCTTTTGTCTAGAACTAATGGGCCACCAGGGCCCAATAAGAATAATCAGCCCAGAAACAATTCCAGGCCTGTTTCAATAAAAAGAAAAGACCAAAATACCCTTGGAATTAATAAAATTCTAGAAAATAAAATAAAAGTCCAAAAATTATAAATAAATTACTTTTGGATTCACAATAATCCATACTATTCAAATAAAATGAAATATAAAGTTTTAGATATTTAAAATTTTATAAGAATTTTGTAATTTATATATTCCTTATGAAATTTTACAAAATTATTGAAAGATGATAAAAATAAATAAAAATCACTTTCATTATATATTAATATTATAGTATTTTTGAAAAATACTAAATAAATATTGAATAACAATTTGAAGGTATAATTGATAATTCCTAAAAGAATTATTAAATCAATAAAAGTCAAATAAAGGGGAAATAAAATAAAATAACTCAATATATGTTATAAATATTAAAAAGTAATATTTATAAATCCTTTATTACTAAAAAGAACTTTTTCGGGTAAATGCATATAAAACTAAATAATGCATTACATTACTTGCATAACCATTTTTGCTTCTTTAAATACCGTCCATACCGAACAAAAATGATGTTTTTGTAGAACTAGAAGCTCAAGGTCCAGTGCAAGTATCAGACTTCACTACCTTGCCATCACAAGGCAAGTTCATCACTTGCTCATGTCCTTTGAAGAGTCTTTATCAAAGTATTTTCAAATTGTGTGTTATCATATATGCTATAAAAGAAACAAAATATTATTTTCACAAATAAAGAAATTTTATATATCATCCTAAGTGATGATATGATGGAGCAATAGAACTTAGAGTTCTAATTGCAACAATGATGATCAAGTAGGGACTTAATAACCCCTGACATTAGTGATTCTAGCACCGTATATTACGCGTTAGCCATGAGATTTGGAATGGGTCAAAGAAGTCAGTTGTATCTTCTTCCTCTCGCATGAAGCCGGATGTGTAGGTCATGGTTGTTATCCTCGTAGCATGCATATTAATTGGTAATTCATAGAGGATATGCAGCATATGGGTGGGAACCCTCATCGTCACATGATAGTTCTGGCATCTAACGGTTTGTACAAACCATTGTCGTAAATCATTATGTGGGCATGGTATACACCAAGGAGGCATGCGGGGTCGCGAAGGGGGCAGTGATTGGCTTGGACCAACTACTGGGCCCCACATCATGGAATTGTGGACAGGAAAGTACACCCGGTTGTGCAACAAGGAGTTAATCTCTCATGGGTAAAGTAACGCACCTCTGCAGAGTGTAAGAATTGTAACTTGTTACTCCCTGTTTTGGCAAGGAGCTACGAACGCGGCAGGAAAGGAACTCCATGAAAGTTCTGGTCAACCTATGAAGGCTGATGGTCATAGATTTTCATAATAAAATTAATCTTTGAAGAAATATTTACAAAAATTGCATAGTGCCAAGGATTTACAATCCGAGGTGGTATTTAGAGCATCAAACTTCCCACCTTGCATATAATGAACTTGTTGGGTAACGCTGTTACTCATTCTTTCCTTTGATCCCATGCTTAGACTCTGAGGATCCCTAAGACGTGCCAATGTATGCAGCCGAATGTCAAGAAGATGTGTTCTATGAGGAACCTGATCTGTCTGGAGGAGTTGAAGGAGTGGATTACAAGATTCGCTACGGTGTCGATGAGAACGAGTCAAATTAAGTACCTAGTTAGTAGTAACTAACGGAGCCGAGCATCATGAACTCTATAGAATAATCTGTTGAGCTCAACTCCTAGTCGGAGTTGCTACTTTTTAATTTCGGCTAAACACTTTATATTTTGGTTTGTAAGTTGGATCTTTTGGAAGTCTTGAACTTCCGGTATTTTAATAATAATAATGTGTGTACATTTGTAATATGGACCAGCAATGTTTCTGTTGTACCACTCTGAGGGATGTGATATTTACGGAACGGTGTTCTGTGGATGTCATGTCAACGACTATAGTGTACTACACATGCAGTGGTATGCTGGGTCACCGCATTATGCTTATAGGCATATGCCTTTTGGTTTATGTAATGCTCCTGCTACCTTCCAGAGATGCATGTCTGCTATCTTTCATGGTTTTTGTGAAGAAATTGTGGAGGTTTTCATGGACGATTTCTCCATCTATGGAACTTATTTTGATAACTGTTTGCACAACCTTGATAAAGTTTTAAAGAGATATGAAGAAACCAACCTTTTCTTAATTGGGAAAAATGCCATTTCATGGTTAATGAATGGATTGTTCTTGGACACAAAATTTCTGAAAGAGGTATTGAAGTTGATAGAGCCAAAATTGAAGCAATATAGAAGATGCCTTGCCCTAGAGATATAAAAGGTATTCGTAGTATCCTTGGTCATGCTGGTTTCTATAGGAGGTTTATTAAAGATTTCTCCAAAATTTCAAAGACCCTTACTAATCTTCTTCAAAAAGATGTACCTTTTGTTTTTGATGATGATTGTAAGGAAGATTTTGAAACTTTGAAGAAAGCTTTGACTACTGCTCCTATTGTTCAACCACCTGATTGGAGTTTACCTTTCGAAATTATGTGTGATGCTAGTGATTTTGCTATTGGTGTTGTCCTTGGGCAGCGTGTTGATAAGAAGTTGAACGTTATTCATTATGCTAGTAAGACTCTAGATGCTGCTCAAAAGAATTATGCTACTACTAAAAACGAGTTCTTAGTTGTAATCTTTGCCTGTGATAAGTTTAGACCCTACATTGTTGATTCAAAGGTCACTATTCATACTGATCATGCTGCTATTAAGTACCTTATCACAAAGAAGGACGCTAAGCCTAGGCTTATTAGATGGGTGTTGCTTTTACAAGAGTTTGATGTGCATATTGTAGACAGGAAAGGTGCTAAAAATCCTGTTGCTGACAATTTATCTCGTTTGGAAAACATTTCTTTTGACCCTTTGCCCGTTAATGATAGTTTTCCAAATGAGCAGTTAGCTGCAATAAGGGTAAGTCCGCATGAACGTCCTTGGTATGCTGATTATGCTAACTTTATTGTTTCCAAATATTTTCCTCCCACTTTTATAGCCCAGCAAATAATAATTCTTTTATGATCTATGGCATTACTTTTGGGATGACCCAAATTTATATAAAGGAGTAGATGATATTATGCGAAGATGTGTTCCAGAATTTGAACAACAAGAGATATTGAGAAAATGTCACGGCAGTGCTTATGGAGGACATCATGCTGGGGATAAGACTGCACAAAAGGTTTTACAATCTGGATTTTATTGGCCTACCCTTTTTAAGGATGCAAGGAAGTTTGTCCTATCATGTGATGAATGTCAATGAGTTGGTAATATTTCTAGACGCAATGAAATGCCTATGAATTATTCTCTTGTTATTGAACCTTTTGATTGTTGCGGATTTGACTTTATGGGTCCTTTTCCTACTTCAAAAGGGTATACTCATATTCTTGTTGTTGTTGACTATGTTACAAAGTGGGTAGAAGTCATACCTACAAACAGCGCTGATGGTAAGACCTCTTTGAAAATGCTTAAGGATGTTATTTTTCCTAGGTTTGGTGTGCCTAGATATCTCATGACTGATGGAGGCTCTCATTTTATTCATGGGGGATTTAGAAAAACTCTCGCTAAGTATGATGTAAACCATAGAATTGCTTTAGCTTATCACCCCCAAACCAGTGGGCAGGTAGAACTCTCCAATAGGGAAATTAAATCTATCTTGCAAAAGACTGTCAATAGATCTAGGAAAAACTGGGCTAAGAAGTTGAATGACACTTTATGGGCTTATAGAACTTCTTATAAAAATCTTATGGGGATGTCTCCTTACAAAATGATCTATGGGAAAGCTTGTCACTTGCCTTTAGAATTAGAACACAAAGCTTATTGGGCAGTGAAAGAGTTGAATAGAGATTTTAAACTTGCCGGTGAGAAAAGATTGCTTGACATGAGTACCTTAGATGAGTGGAGAAGTGAAGCTTATGAAAATGCTAGACTCTTTAAGGAAAAGTAAAAAGATGGCATGATAGGAGGATTCTAGAAAGGGAATTCCATGTTGGTGAGAAAGTTCTTTTGTATAGGTCTCGCATCAGATTTTTTGCAGGGAAACTACTCTCAAAATGGGAAGGACCTTTTGTTATTGAGGAATGATGGCGCCTTGTTGATGTGGGAGATTCTTTCTTTATTCCCCGGCAACGGTGCCAGAAAAGCTTGACGACTGTCTACGCACAACCTGTTGGGAACCCCAAGAGCAAGGTGTGAAGCAGCAAGAACAAAGTTTCCCTTAGTTGAGACCGAGGTTATCGAACCAGAAGGAGGAAGTAATAGGGCAAAGGTGTCCGATCTTTCGATGAGATGGTGATAGTCGATTTGGTGGCGTTCGGGCTTGACGATCCGACTACACGTGCGAGCACAAGCGCCAATGCAACCGCTAGGCCAATCTCCTGGAGGTTACTGATCCTGCGGGAACACGATCAGCCTGACCAGCGAGGGTCTTAATTCCTACCTGAAATCGAGAACAAGTAAGAACCAATATTGCAATCAAGATATTCCGGATTAAGAGGAAAGCTTTATTGATAAGGTGGGATCCTGTATAGGTGCGAAGTACAAGAGGCCTCTACGACGCTCGAGCCTTGGCGAAGTTGCAATGAAGGCTAACTTAATGTCTAAACAAAATCCGAGTCTATGGTGACGGCTATGGGGAGTATTTAAGAAGGAAAAGGTGGGGTTTCGGCCATCCATGGAAGTGGTGGCCGAATCCAACCCTAGAAGTCCTTTTCCCCTCAAATACGGACTCTAAAAAGTGGCTATTTAAAATCCTGCGAAAATTACATGGGCCTGGCCCAAAATAAAGGTGTCGCAGCACCATATTAAGCTATGGACGAATTCGGGAAGTATTAATCTTGAATATTTCGTCCAAGCCTTCTTTCTTCATTATGGTGGCCTCAAAGTTCTGAAATCTTCATTCGTGGCCTTCTCTTGGATCATCACATGCTTACTACCATCTCCATGCATGCCATGCTCCAATGCTTGTCCATCATTCCTAAGAGTAAGAAATACATCTGATTTAGGCAGCATCATATTCTCATGTATGTGAGGAATAGTTCCAAGAAACGAAAGTACCTGATAGTTAAGTTGTTTGGCACGAGATTTTGTGATGGGTCCTTGTATGTGTGTAGTTGTAGGTACAACGGTTGTATCAATAGAAGGGATGTCCACATCAGGAAGGAAACGTCACACAGGTGTTGCAAGCAACGCGGAGACCTGCACAACACAAACTCAAGACTTTGCCCCAACAAATAGTGAGGTTGTCAAGATCACCGGTTTGCTGTAACAAAGGATTAAACGTATGGTGTGGAAGGTAATGGTTTGCAGCAAGTAAACTAGTAACAGTGGAAGATGTATTAATGGTAAATATTGGACCGGGGTACATAGTTCACTAGAGGTGCTCTCCTTAGATAAACAACATGGCATGAAGGGTAAACAAATAACAGCAGGACAATTGACAGGAACTGAGAAAGGCATAACAATGCAATTACTAGTCAGAAAGGTCCTATGAGATTGATTGGGCAATACAACAAGATACATAGACCGCCATCCAACTGCATCTATGACTAGAAGTCCACCTTCAGGTTATCATCCGAACCCCCTCTAGTACTAAGTTGCAAGCAATGCATAACCTTTAAGCAAAGTGTGTAAGGTAAACAGTCCACATGTTCCATGAACAAGAGACCGTTGTTTTCTCCCTAGTAGCAATAGCACATCTACAACCGAAGAGATTATTTTCACTTCCCTTGGAAACTAGAGGCATGAACCCACTATCGAGCATAAATACCCCCTCTTGGAGTCACTAGCAACTACTGGGCCAAGATAGCTACTAACAACGGAGAGCATGCAAGATCACAAACAACACAGACATGATAGAATCATAAAGACAAACCATTAATCAAACCAACATAATAATCTCAATATCCATCGGATCCCCGCAAACACAACATGCATGATTACAAATAGATAGATCTTGATCATGAATGGAGCTCACAAGATCTATACATGAAAGCACAAAGAAGGAGATACAACCATCTAGCTAGTACATGGACCATAGTCCAAGGTGGAACTACTCACGCATCATACCGGAGAGAAGGCCTCCGGGATGATCTCCCCTCCGGCAGGGTGCCGGGAAGAACTTCAGATCCCCCCCCCCCCGATCTAGGGACGATGGTGGCGGCGGCTACAGACGGTTTCGTGGATATTTGATCGGGTACTTAGGGTTTCTGCATCGGGGGCTTCTTATAGGTGAAGGGGGAGACCGAGGAGGCGGCCAGGGTAGCCAAACCCTAGCCAGGCACGGGGCTAGGCCCACCCATGCCTGGGGTGGGTCTGGCCCCCCTGGCTGGCCCCTCCGGCTCTCCTCTGGACTTCTTGTTCCCCATGGAAGTAATTGACTTTGACGTTTGTCCCGTCCAGTTCTGAGAATATTTATTTACTAACTTTTCTGAAACCAAAAACAGCAGAAAACAGGCATCTGGTACTGTTGTAAATTGTCAATAGGTTAGTACCATAAAACATGTAAAAAACACCTCAAAGTGTAGACAAGCAAAGCAAAGTAGAAACAAAACAAGCATGGAGCATCAAAAATTATAGATACGTTTCCAATGTATCAACATCCCCAAGCTTTACTCCTACTCGTCCTCGAGTAGGTAAGTGATAAAAGAATAATTTTTGAGGTGACATGCACCCTCACAATAAAGATCCAACCATTTGCAAGCATTAAAACTTGGGATCAAAGAACTCTAAACATGTGCATGAAAGATGGAGTTCTAACAGTAGGACATAGTAACTATGCATGCAACATGACAAGCTACAAACAAATATCATGAATAACATGCATTGAAAAATGTTTGTTTGTTTCACATACAGAAAACATAGCATAGTGTAAGATCCCTCCTTTATAAAGGAAAAGGATCCCTATGATTGCAATGCTAGTCCCTGGATCAGTGCTAGCATCCACAGTTTAAGATGAAGTACACAGATACAAAGGTCATTATTACAGTCATTCCAGAGACAAACATAGTCTTTACAACTCCAAGGCCACAGGCCTAGTACAAGAGTTTGAATAAGTAAATAAATAAAAGTCTTCATCTTCATGTGCTACAGGCAAACATGTTGAGTGTAGACTCATGACTCCTAATCCTCATCAGAGTAACCTGCAACATCACAAGTTACAGCCACAGTGGGTCAATACATTGGAATAGTATTGGCAAGTGATACCTTAGTATAATTTAGGTGGACTAGATACTATATGCAATTTGGCTAAGTGTAGCTTGGCTTGCTTTGCTCAAAATAGGTTTTGCCTATTAGTTGAAATCACTAAGTTTTTCTTTGTCAAAACTTTTCCCATGGAACCACCAATAGACATTGAGGTCCTTCTCCCTTGTTCACACACAAGTTTTACTTAGAAATTGGGATGAGGAGATTCTTGATAGCTTCCATGTCTTGATGCTCAAGTTGTCCTTTTCCAGGGACATGGCTAAGTACTTAGATTTTTCCATCTGCAGAGGTTGTGCACTTTCCCCACCAGACTTGATTTTCACCAAGACAGGACCTTTCAGAAGCCTTCCCTTAGACCAAATGGACGCGTTCCAACCTATCATCCCACTACCACCAACTGTCCAAATGGCTAAGTTCTAGCAACCTATGTGATCCAGGCAGAGCCCATATTGCCAAGTGGCTGCACTAGAAGCTTCTTAACACTTGGCCTCTAAAATCTCTTTGTTCCTGGGTGGCTTACCACAAGTGAGATACACAAGGTAAACCATAGAAATGGGCCTTGTGTAACCACTCAACATAAACCATTCCTTCCATTCCACCCAGGTGTTTCATTAACTTAGTTGTTTTATTAGGCAAAACACAAGTCCAAAGACTTAAAAATATTTTCATCATAGCATGTATATTTCACCAACCCTTGGTTGCTACTAGCTAGGCTAAGCATGGCATATACAAGCATCTTAACTTAGAAATTTCCTAGCAATTCTACAACTACTAGGATTTCCCAACATGGCTTATAAGAAAAATATAACATGCAAGTCCAGCAAAATAATTCTAATGCTTAGTAGAAAACATAGGGATAAAAATATTCATGAAGCACCACTTGCCTTGGTAGTTTGGAGAGTATCTACACTCCTCACAATCACAATCACTAGCACCAAAATATACACAAGAATCATAGCCACAAATCACATACAAAACATATACAAACAAAATATATGCATGTATGCAATATGATATGTGATGATTTTTAAAACTCAACAAAGCAATTGTACGGTACTGGTTCATAAAAAAGTTAAAAACTTGCCAAACAACATTTATTTAATGCCCAAAACATTTCTTAAACTATTCATATACTCAAATTAGCCCTACACAAGTTTCTGCAAATAAAACCATTTTAACATAAGCAAAAAATTAAACACATTGCATATTTAGAAAGGGCTTGCTATCCTGATTCCATTGATATAAAATTTGTCAAATTCTAACGTGGGGATCAAAAGTTATAGCCAAAACAAAATCAAACATCTAATAGATTCAAATTCTGTTTTTAAATCTAATTCCTGGCCACACGTCTTATTCTGATTGGCCCGTACCGCTTCGCGTTGGATCGCGCTTCTGAGCCGCTAGATCTGACTTAATCGCATGGCTCAGATCTAAACTTAACGCTTCGCTCGCGTTCTATCCTAGCCGCAAGATCTAGATCTAACGGCGCGCAAAGACCGACCATCCGATTGGAGGCGTGGGCGACGGCGAGCGCGGCGCCTCTGTCAGAGTAGCTGCCGGTGTTCTAGGTCGCGTGGGAGAGGGGGAGGGGCTTACCAGAATCGCAGTGTGCTGCTGATGCTCAAGGTGGCGGTGGTTTGGCAAGGGGCGCTCTGGAGTGGTCGAGGGAGCTCGTCGGAGTTGCTGGCGGCATCGGGCTTGGGTGGACGACGACGTTGGCGAGGCTCCTGGTCACCCTAGCATGCACAAATAGCATCAGGAGATGCGCAAGACTACGGCGAGCAAGATCGTGCATCGAGGCGAGAGGAACAAGGGCTCACCGAATTTGACCGCCGGAGTTGAGGATGTCGTCGGGGGCTTGCTGTGCTTGTCGAAGACGACGACCTGGGGCAGTACAGAAGGAACCAACGGTGTCAGTAGATGCGCAAGGAAGTGGCGAGGCTGTCTGCAAAAACTAGAGGGAGAGGGGCGCACGGGGCTCACCAGAATCGATCGCCGGAGTGCTCTCTGTCTGCGGCGGTGCGAGGATGATTGCGGGCAGCCTGGGGGCGTAGAGGTGGCGCTAGGTGAGGGGAAATGGCCGCGGTGCAGAGGGGGTCTTATAGCCAGAGCGGGGGCGAGGATCGCGCGCGGAATCAAGGGCAATTAAGCGAGGAATCAACGCGGCAGTGAAGGGCGGAGGAAACGGCCGGCGACGTGGTCGTGGGCGCGATTTGGGAAAGACGAGGGTGAGCTGGCGAGGTCCACCAGTCAGCGAGTGAAACAGAGAGGGGGTGGGGTCCTGGCGTCAGTCACTCAGTGGGTTCGTTCGCGAGTGAGAGAGAGAGGGGGGACCCGGGTGGGCTTAGTGGGCTGCGCATTCTGTTGGGCTCAATTTCAGCGCCGCCCTTTTCTCTTTCTTATCTCTTTTTCTTTTTCTAAATCGATTTTCTGGGATGATTTTCAATCAAATTCAAAGGCATTTGAATTTCAAACCTTTTCTGGATTTTTGGTAAAGTGTAACCATCATACTTTTGGGTATAAAACCATGTGGTCTCTCTGTACTTGCTTGGTCCCTTTGAATAAACAAAATAAACAGTGCTATAGCACTTGATTTGGAAATGTTTTGAAGATGGTTTTGAAACCATATTTGTTTTGTAAATTTTTGTCCAAACTCTACATTCAATCTAAACAACAAGAATCAAACAAGACTTGGTTAAAACACTTATGCTCTCAATTGAGAGTAGTAAATGATTAATGTTTGCTCACATAAAATAATAGCACTAAGTGCTTCTGTTTCTTGAAATGAGTTTGGAAAATGATCCCTAAATTATATGCATGCAAGTATGATATGCAATCTTTGGAATCATGATTTTAGGGATGTTACACATAGTGGCATTCAGCTTGTCCCTTATAGAGTAGCAAAAAGATGCATAGGACACCTGCAAAGTTCACAAGGGTGACTAGAAACAAGTAGCACAAGAACAAGTAATAACACAATATGCATAAATAATAAGCTTTGGAACACTGCACACAGAATGACAACTATGCTCTCTTAATGGTGCCTAAAAGTAGAAGGTGGAGACTCAATTATGGTGGAAGAAAAGCCTTTTTTGTAAAGTAAGCAGTGATTACAAGTTTCAAAAAGAGCTTCCAAAAATTATGGTACTTATTAGCTTTCAGCCCTCATTTCCCCTATCATAAGCATCTTGAAGTGGTTATGGTTAAAGTGGAAAAGCTGGATTATATTCTTGACGAAGTATAAGTTGGTAATCTCATGTCCCTTGAATACGAGGGCCACACCTCATGCATACTCAACTTTGGTCCAGGTAAGTTCTTGTCACTGTAAGTATTTGCATATCATTGAGAACCGCCAATGGGCTACCCCTTGCACATGGTACAGGAGCTTTCCCATAACCAAAATGACAAGGCAAGCAGACAATGAGAATCTCATCAATCTTTTTATTTACCATATGCATAGCTTTTTATTGCGGATGCTTCATAGATAGCTCATTATGGTGATGCTGCAAGTTTCCACCATGATTAGGCATGGCTTAGGCTAGCGGACCAGGCGTTTCTCTAACACATAATACAAACTCCATGGACTTACAAGTTCCCACTTCATTTCACATCGGTAACATCCATAGACAAAAGAGCATGATATCAACAGAGTACAAAAAGTACAAGTGAAATGTTGAAAACGTTCCTCGTGACAGCGCGGTTCTGCTAATCCCAACTTATGAGTGCAAGCATATACAACAAAGTTGCCTCAATGGTTCAAGTTTATTAGGGGCAAGGAATATAAAGTGTGCCATCAAGTTCGTGAGGGATTTAATCACTAAGTTTTCTCATAACAAAATAGTTTTTAATTGGAAGATAGTTGAAAACAAGAATATACTTGGAATGGTGTAACACACCATGCATAGGAGTTTATAGTGGACACTTTGGAATAACTTGGTTTCTTGGGAGTTGGAAGCATGAGTAGAACTTACTCATACAAGTGGAGGCTAGGAAAAGACTGGGAGCAACCAACTAAGAGAGAAATAATGGTCATAACCATGCAGTGCAACAGAGCATACTAATCAAAGCAAAGAGTGGTACTACAAGTCAAGGACTAAATGATCATATAGGCTAATGGTGACTTTTCATAGTCATAAAATGGTGTAAGCATGTGCCAAGTCAACCCAAGAAAAACATCAAAGGAGAATACCATAATACTATGCTTTTGCATGCTAAAACAACGCATAATTTCTTCAAGGCACACTAAGCAATCACAATTGTTTGGAACAAGACATGCTACATCAATAATTACTAATCATAAGGTCAAAACCACACCTAGCATGTCATGCTAAAGTCTAAGTCACAGTCAATGCAAGCTCCTCTTGCACTTCAAGCAAGAACTTACTACTCCTTTCCAACACCAAGCAAACTTATTTGCAAAACAACACAGCGAGAACGGGGGTCCAAACTACTCAAGAAAACTAAACAAACTAAGAAAAGCAAACGAAAACTAAGACGCTCCAAGAACAACACAACTGTGAATGAAACAATAAAAACGAAGTGTCTAGACAGACCTGAGCTTTTTTTTGATGAAGAAGGGGATGCCTTGGGCATCCCCAAACTTTGACGCTTGTACCTCTTGGATATTTATTAGGGTGACGCCATGGTTGCATCCCCAAGCTTGAGATTTTGTCCATTCTTCATCTCATTGCATCATTCTCTCTTTACACCTGAAATTTTTCCTTCACACAATCTTCATTAGCAACATTAGCTTATTCAAAAGATATTAGACCACTGGCAAATCTTTGGAACAGCAAGACTTTTCACTAAAAACACAAGCTACTGTAGTAACTCCTTCAAAAATCTCAATTTACCTGAAGATAACTCAAAAAGGAATCAATAAGAAGCAAATGCAAATAATGGCAGAAATCTGTCAAAACAGACCAGCAGGTAGAAACCGATTTTTTAGAACATTTTCTGTTGCTCAAATCAAAAAGTATTTAACTAACAAAATTTAGCTAACATATTGGGTGATTTATTCGTAAATTTTGAGATCAATCCGAGTTACAGAGCCTCCTCACGAATTTTTTTGGTGGAGGACAGAAATCTGTTTTGGGACAGCAACTCCCCAAATGTTACTTCCCTCTCATTAGAGGTCATTCTTGGCACAAAAAGCAAACAAAAAGGATAAGGAGACATCATTACTGAAGTAATAACTTGTAATACTCAAGGAAACTCTTGGGTTATCTCCCAACAAGTACTTTTCTTTAACGCCTTTAAGTTAGGCATGTAGTTTGAGAAGATGCTCACATAAGAAATATTAGATAAAGTCAAAGAGAGCATCAAGAAGCAAATTAAAAACACATTTTAGTCTAACCCACTTCCTATGTATAGGAATATTGTATGCAAATAAATTCACAAAGAACAAAGTGACAGGCATATGAAGATGAAACAAGAGCAACTTCAAAACTTTCAGCACATAGAGAGGTGTTTCAGTACCATGAAGGCTTCTAAAACCATATTTTCCTCTATCATAATAATTTTCAGTAGCCTCATGAATAAACTCAACAATATATCTATCACATAAAGCAGTCTTTTCATGAGCTACAAACACATAATTTCTATCAAGCTCAAAAATAGTGGGATTAAAACCTTCACAGGTTTTACCCAAAGTAGATATTTCAAAAGGATCCACATGAACATAGCATTCATCCTCCTTTGGTAAGCATGGGGGACAATCAAATAATATAAGAGGTAAAGAGTTACTCTCATTAGAAGGTAGGCATGGGTAGATACATTCTTCCTCCTTTTGTTCATCACTCTCCTCCTCTTTTTCATCTAATGAGCTTCCAGTTTCAACAATTTCTTCTTCCATAGGCTCCTGCAAGGCATTAGTCTCTTCCATTTGTAGAAAGCATCTATTAAAATATTCAAGAATATAGCCATTTGCTTCCTTGTAACTGTCAAAGCAAAATTTAAGTATCTCATAAACCTCATGTTCATAGGGTGCATCATCAGTATTTTGAAGCAAACTGGCAAGTTCAAATGCACCCTTGAAGGCAATAAACTCTTCAATTTGTTCCACATCATAAAAGTCATAATTTCCTTTAACATAAGAGGATATGGTAACATTATCATTATACTCACATTGAAAAGGTAGGTGTTTATACCTCCTGCAGCCACAAGACTTATCAAAGCAATAAGTAACATTATAAGTAGAGCACAAGTCTCTAGCAATAGTATTCAACTTATCAATTTGTTCCCATAAGTGTTTCCCTTTTTGTGACAAACGGTGTTCCTTATAATAATACTTTTGTTCTTCCGTGAACCCACCTTGCCAATAAGAACTAGTTTCAAAGAAACCATCCATTGATAGAAAGCATGACCAAGCAAGGCAATAAAAGACCAGCAACCAGAGTGGGAACTATTTTTTTTGTGTTTTTTTGAAAAGAGACAAACAAAACCAAGCAAAATAAACAAAGAAAACTAAAAACAAAGTAAAGATAAAGGAAGTGAAGGACTCCCCTTGTGAAGACGTCCTTAGCCTCCCCGGCGACGACGCCAGAAAACTTGTTGATGGCGCCTTGTTGACGTGGGAGCTTCTTTCTTTATTCCTCGGCAACAGCGCCAGAAAAGCTTAACGACTGTCTACGCACAACCTGTTGGGAACCCCAAGAGCAAGGTGTGAAGCAGCAAGAAGCAAGTTTTACCTCAGTTGAGACCGAGGTTATCAAACCAGAAGGAGGAAGGAAACGTCACACAGGTGTTGCAAGCAACACGGAGACCTGCACAACACAAACTCAAGACTTTGCCCCAACGAACAGTGAGGTTGTCAAGCTCACCGGTTTATTGTAACAAAGGATTAAACGTATGGTGTGGAAGGTAATGGTTTACAGCAGGTAAACAAGTAACAGTGGAAGATGTATCAATAGTAAAGATTGGACCAGGGTCCATAGTTCACTAGAGGTGCTCTACTTAGATAAACAACATGGCATGAAGGGTAAACAAATTACAGCAGGGCAATTGATAGGAACTGAGCAAGGCATAACAATGAAATTACTAGTCAGAAAGATCCTATGAGATTGATTGGGCAATACAACAAGATACATAGACCGCCATCCAACTACATCTATGACTAGAAGTCCACCTTCAGGTTATCATCCGAACCCCCTCCAGTATTAAGTTGCAAGCAACAGACAACTGCTTTAAGCAAAGTGTGTAAGGTAAACAGTCCACATGTTCCATGAACAAGAGACCGTTGTTTTCTCCCTAGTAGCAACATCACATCTACAACCAAAGAGATTATTGTCACTTCCCTTGGAAACTAGAGGCATGAACCCACTATCGAGTATAAATACCCCCTCTTGGAGTCACCAGCAACTACTTGGCCAAGATAGCTACTAACAACGGAGAGCATGCAAGATCACAAACAACACAGACATGATAGAATCATAAAGACAAACCATTAATCAAACCAACATAATAATCTCAATATCCATCGGATCTCCGCAAACACAACATGCATTATTACAAATAGATTAGATCTTGATCATGAATGGAGCTCACAAGATCTATACATGAAAGCACAAAGGAGGAGATACAACCATCTAGCTACTACATGGACCATAGTCCAAGGTGGAACTACTCACGCATCATACCGGAGAGAAGGCCTCCGGGATGATTTCCCCTCCGGCAGGGTGCCGGGAAGAACTTCAGATCCCCCCGATCTAGGGACGATGGTGGCGGTGGCTACAGACGGTTTCGTGGATATTTGATCGGGTACTTAGGGTTTCTGCATCGGGCGTTTCTTATAGGCGAAGGGGGAGACTGAGGAGGCGGCCAGGGTAGCCAAACCCTAGCCAGACGCGGGAATGGGCCCACCCGCGCCTGGGGTGGGTCTGGGCACCCAGGATGGCCCCTCTGGCTCTCCTCTAGACTTCTTGTTCCCCACGGAAAGTAATTGACTTTGACGTATGTCCCGTCCAGTTCCGAGAATATTTCTTTACTAACTTTTCTGAAACCAAAAACAGCCGAAAACAGGCATCTGGCACTGTTGCAACTTGTTAATAGGTTAGTACCAGAAAACATGTAAAAAGCACCTCAAAGTGTAGACAAGCAAAGCAAAGTAGAAACAAAACAAGCATGGAGCATCAAAAATTATAGATACGTTTCCAACATATCAAAATATCTTCTTTGAAGGATGACACAACACAAGTGGTGAATGGTCAAAGACTAAAACACTATATTTTTGGGGACTCTTATAATGAAGATGTTGATATTGTTCAAATGGTGACTCCGGAAGAGTTTAGTAGAAACCAACCACCAGAAACTGCAGAGTTCAACCTCGAATAGGTAAAAGTGGTGAGAACAGAAGGTTCGTGAAATCCTAACCTTTTTATATTTTTGATGTTTTTGTTACATAAGGAAAGTTACGAGATGGAACAGAGGAGGAATCAGAGGCCGGGGTGGCCAGACCCACCCCAGGCGCGTGCCCACCTTGCCCTGCGCCTAGAGGGGGTGTGAGCACCCCGAACTCCGACTCCGCCTTTATTTCAGATCAAAACCTTCCTTATGCTTTGAAACTTCATAATATATAACCCCCTGATCCCCCGAGATTCGTGCATTGTGTTCTCGTCGTGTTTTCATTTTGATCTATTTCTGTTAGGAATTTTTCTCAAGTTTAGAGCATCATGGTCTCTGCCAACGACAAAGGCAAGAAGCCCGAGCAGGAAGTAAAGTTGGAGGAACAAACCGCCGCAGGGTCAAGGGCAAGAAAACCTACTTTTGTAGGAGCGATTAACACTGGACGTGCTTTTTATCGTAACATGCAAGGGATCATAGCCTCCGTTCCAGACTTCAGATCCTGCCCTGAGGCAGTGGAAGCCCTTCAAACCACTGACAAGTTTTGTGATAAGTATCGTGCTTTGAGGATGAAGGTGGGTATACTTCAAGAGGAGAATGATAGACTTCGTGAGATGCTAGAGGGTTTTATGACCCTAAACAAGGGAACACCACCACCACCGAAGGATTAGTTCGTCATCAGGTTTGGCATCCCCTTGTCTTGTTCCAAGCTTGGGGGGAGTGCCGGAGTATCACAACCATTATCTTTTATCTTTTACCTTTTTAGTGGATTCATATCTTTGGTAGAGGAGTTATCTTATAGTTTGGTTTGCATGTGGAAGTATCTCCTTTAGTTGATTATATATGTATCCTTTGGTGTGAGTGCCTTTATGGAATATTAATGATAAGTTTCATCTTTTAATTTTTGCACTTCTTATTTTAGTTTGCAATCTCTATTATATGATGGATCTTGTTGATCAGTATTGGCATCACTTTGGGAGCATCAAGTAGATCTAAATTGGTTTTGGCAAACCGAGCTCTAGTTAGTAGCAACACTTTTTGAGGTTTGAAAGGAAAAGAGAAAAAGCTTACAGGTATTTTGTATCATTTATTTTCTTTCTTGATTGTCTCATAAGCTTAGTTTCTTTATTTAAGATCTTTTGTGTCTTCAAGGAAGATTGCATGTTTGGCTTTATCACTTGTAGGTTTGCTTGTTTCTTTCAACTCTTTTGCTTGCTACCCAGATTTTCTAGCCAAAAACCTGTTTTGAGAAGGCATACTTCTCATTTTTCCAATCCCTTTGAACCAAAACATGTGCCATTTGTGTCCACCATATCTACCTATTAGCAATTGTTATTCCAAGCAAATTCTCAAGCTTCATCTATCTTTTGAATTAAAAAGTATTTTGTTATGTGAAAACTAGTTAGTAAAGCTCTCACGAACTTGATGGCACACCTTATTTCCTTGCCCCTAATAGACTTAAACCATTGTGTCATCGAAGTTGTATATGCTTGCATCTATACGTTGGAATCAGCAGAAACGTGTTGTCATGGGGAATGATTTCAACATTGCACATGTACGTTGTACACAGTTGATATCATGCTCTTTTGTTTGCAGATGTCGACGGTGTGAAATAAAGAGGGAGCTTGTAAGTTCATGGAGTGATGTATGTGTGTTAGAGAAACGCCTAGGCCGCTAGCCTAAGCCATGCGTAATCATGGGGAAACTTGCAGCATCACTATAGTGAGAATTCTATGAAGTATCCTCAATAAAAATCTATGCACATAGTAAATAAAAAGATCGCTAAGATGCTCATTGTCTGCTTGCCTTGTCATTTTGGTTATGGGATAGCTCCTGTACCATGTGCAAGGGGTACCCTGTTGGCGGTTATCTATGATACACATGTACTTACAATGATAAGAACTTACCGGTGACTAAAGTTGAGTAGCATGAGGAGCGGCCCTCGTACTCAAGGGACATGAGATTGCCAACTTTTATTTCGTCAAGCATATACTCCATCTTTGTGCACTTTAACCTTAATCACTTAAAGATGCCTATGATAGGGGCAATGAGGGATCAAAGCTAGTAAGTACCATAATATTTTGGAAGATCTTTATGACTTGAAATCCCTGCTTCCCTCTATGAAGGGACCTTTCTTCTATTACCAAGTTGAGTCAGTAAACCTACTTCCTCTCCATCTCTAGCAAGCATTTGAGTTGTTGTGCTGCAAGCATTCATATGGTGATTTATTCAATCATGTTCTTTGTCTTCCTTGTTTGCACAAGACTCTTATCTATTGAGTATTACTTTGAAAGCCTTCATTGTGAAAAACCATTTTGAGCAAAGAGTTCCTGTTATAAAACTTCTTCAAAAGCTTTTTGTGAAACTGTTTGCCAGCTGTTATCTGACCAGGAACAAGAGTTTGCCAATTCCAATTATGATTTATATTTATGCATCTCTATTGTGACTCATTTACTTGTTGCAAGCTAAGTTATATAATGGTGAGTTGCTTTCTTCTATGAGTTGTGTAATGGTAAGTGTGATGCTTCTTGTCCATATTCTTTTATCGACACTTCACTCCATAAACCTGTGGACATGTTTACAGAGCTCAGTTTTCGCTTGGGGACAAGCGAAGGTCTAAGCTTGGGGGAGTTGATACGTCCAATTTGCATCACCATTCTATATCATAATTTGCCTCTATTCATTGATATATGTCTTATTATGAGGTATTACTTATGTCTTTTCCACTATTTTTGCATGTTGAATGATTCTTGGAGGATGGACTGCCGGAGTCTAGATTCTGATGGAAAAAAGAGTTGTTTTGATGCAATTTCACGAAGATCAAAAAAATACCAGAAAAATATGGGAAAATTATATTTTCCCAGAAGAGGAAGGAAGCCAGAAGGGGAGGCACAGCCGGAGAATAGGGGGCCCACACCCCCTAGGTGCGGGCCCACCTTGCCCCGCGCCTAGGGCAGGTGTGACCCACCTGCTCGGCCTCCGACTCCGCCCTCTTGCCTATATCTTCCTCACGAAACCCTAACACCAGGGAGCAACCACAGATAGATTTTCGCCACCTCTGCGGGGCGGAAAACACCGAGAGAGAAAGATCTCTCCGGCAGACAGATTTCTGCCGGGGAAACTCCTTCCCGGAGAGGGGAGATCATCGCCATCAACACCATCGTCAAGCTAGGCTTCATCGGGATCATGATCATCATCCACACCATCATCTCCACCAGCACCATCATCACCACTCCATCCCGCTGTAACAATCATGTTGGATCTTGCATTAGTTCTTAGGGGAAACTTTCCCGGTGTTAATTACTATTGTAGTTGATGTTTGTGAGTAGAACCATTGGATTATTGTTTATGTTCAGGTTGTTATCCATCACCATATCATCTTTGATCTTGATCCATATGATGTCTTGTGAGTAGTTCGTTTAGTTCTTGAGGACATGGGAGAAGTCCTGTTGTTAGTAGTGGATTAGTGTTGAGGTATTATTCAATGGTTTAGTATTTAAGTTGTGGTGTTATTCTTCTAGTGGTGTCATGTGAACGTCGACTACATGATACTTCACCATTTATGGGCCTAGGGGAATGCATTGTGTATTTGGATACTAATTGTGGGGTTGCCGGAGTGACAGAAACCTGAACCCCCGTTAGGACACCTTTGCACAAGGGAGCGTAGGATTTCAGAGTTTAAGGCTATGGTTAGGTTTATATCTTAATTACTTTCCTGTAGTTGCGGATGCTTGCAGGTGGTTTAATCACAAGTATGTATTAGTCCAAGTAAGGTCGGTACATTAGCACAGGTTCACCCACACAACACTTATAACACCAAAGAAGAGTACTTAGCTATTTGAAGCGAAAGCACTTGACAGAATTCCCATGTGTCCTCGAGAACGTTTGGTCCTTATAAGTATTTCCACTGGCTTGTCCTTTGCTAAGAAAGGATTGGGCCACTTGCTGCGTTTGTTTGTTGTCTTTATTACTTGCACTTTGTTTTGTTGCTTTATCAGAAAACCCCTAAAATCAGTTTGCTAAGTATTTATAGAGAATTCCTGCTCCACACCACTAGTCAACACCTTCTGCTCCTCGTTGGGATTGACACTCCTATTTATCGAAAGTACTGCAATACACCCCCTATACTTGTGGGTCATCAGCCCTCAAGTGAATGAGGGGGAAATGAAGATCTCTCTTGGTGAAGCAATAGATCAAGGGCTCCTCCTTCGATTCTCCAAAGATCAACGACTTTGGATGGTTGAGAGAAGAGATCTTGGCGATTTGGTGGCTCAAATGAAGCCGGTGTTCTTGAGTGAAACGAGCAACTTCTCAAGGTAGGTGAAGGGTCCTTTTATACCCCTTGGTGTTGATCTGCCCGTTGAGCATTTACTGCAGCGGTACTACCGATACTCCGAGTGGTAGTACCGAAACACACCAGTACTACCGGTCAGGTATCGGACCAGGTACCGGAGATTCCCCACTTGGGCAACCCAGCCTCAGACTCCCCCGGTACCAGCCAAGGGGTGCTACCGCAAAGCGGTAGTACCAGCCATGTGGAGCGGTACTACCGGTCTGGGCGGTAGTACTGGCTCCAGGTACCGGTTGGATCTGAATGGGAGGGGGAGATCTGTCAAACCTTGGACTCCCCCAGTACAGCTGAGCGAAACTATCGTTATCAAGCGGTAGTACCGGTTGGTGAAGGCGGTACTACCGGTTGGAGCGGTAGTGCTACCCCGCGGTACCGGTTGATACTGAAGGTTGACGAGAACTTTCCTCTCCTTGCAGACACGACTGGTACACCTGAGCGGTACTACCGGAGCCAAGCGGTAGTACCAGATGTGACTTCCGGTACTACCGGTCAGCACTGAAGCCTTTGGCTAGAGCCAATTGTGGGCAACTCATTTTTATGCCACAACCTTTGGGGAACCTGAAATATACTTAGACCACGATTAAACTGACAGGTGTGTTATCATCAAACATCAAAATCACAAAGAATAGGAAGTGAACTTTCACTTGCTTTATTAGAAAATCCGTTTGCTAAGTATTTACAGAGATTTCCTGCTACATACCACTAGTCAACACCTTCTGCTCCTCGTTGGGATCGACACTCCTATTTATCGAAAGTACTATGATACACCACCTATACTTGTGGGTCATCACATTACACCCTCTGTGAAGAAGCTCTAGACCGTCCTTGCCACATCATCTTTTAATAGGTCACAATTAAGCTAAAGGAAACATGTTGGAAACCCATCAGGACCAGGCGCCTTGAGGGGACCAATTTGGAACAGTGCATCGCTAATTTCCTTTCTCTGTAAAAGGGGCACAAAGCCTCTCATTAGCATCCGTATCCACACAAGGCTGCAGAAAATCAGTAATGACTCTCGGGTCGATATCATCCTCTCGAGTATAGAGTTTTTTGAAGAAGTTTGACGACAACTCCTCCACCTCATGGGAATCCATGGTCCAAGAGCCGTCGGGATGTTTAAGCTTGCATATACAGTTCTTTTTCCTCCTCCAAGACACGCGACGGTGAAAATATTTGGTATTATGATCGCCCTCCCGAAGCCATGCGACACGTGATCGCTGCAACCACATAATCTCTGCTCTATATAATAATCCATCCATCTCTCTCGCTATCATTTCTTTTTTGTGATACTTTTAGCATCAGATAGCAGAGCAAGGGCCTCAAGTTATTCCCTCTTTTTCTCCATCTCCCTTGGAATAGATTTAAAATGTTTAGTCTTCCAACTGTGCAGACTAGCCATCATCGTTTGCATCGACATAACCACATCCTCCAAGTCGTCCACAGGGACTCGGTGGGACCAGGCCTCCTCAACAGCAGCAGGGAGCAAGGGCTCCCTCTCCCACATGACCTCATAGCGGCAAATAGGCCTCGCCGGCCTCAATTCATCCACTACATCAGAGGCTAATAAAAGAGGGAAATGATCTGATCTAGACGATGTGAGATGCTGATACGTCAGAAACGTATCTATAATTTTTATGCTCCATGATTGTTTTGTATCTACTTTGCTTTGCTTTGTCTATACTTTGAGGTGTTTTTATATATATTCTGGAACTAACCTATTAACAAGTTGCCACAGTGCCAGTTGCCTGTTTTCTTCTGTTTTTGGTTCCAGAAAGGCAGAAAATCAATATTCTCAGAATTTGACGACACAAAAGCCAAAGTTATTATTTTACCCGGAGCAACACAGAACCATGAAGCGGAGCCGGAGGGGGGCCCACAGGGTGGCCAAACCCCCCTAGGCACGGGCAAGCCCTAGAGGCGCCTAGAGGGGGTGTGGGCCCCCTAGACCCCCACCGACCTTGATTCATGCGCCTATAAGAAGCCTTCGACCCAAAAAACCCTAGGGAATCCAGAAGAAATCCACGAAAACCTCCATAGCACCTCCGCCACCGAAGGGGAGATTCGGGGGACAAAAAGTCTCTGATCCGGCACCCTGCCAAGATGGGGAAGTGCTCCTGGAGCCATCTCCGTCGATCTCCATCACCATCTTCATCACTGTTGCTGATTCCCATGATGAGGAGGGAGTAGTTCTTCCTCGAGGCTAAGGGATCTACCGGTAGCTATGTGTTCATCCCTCTCTCTATGCATGGTCATATTGTGATCATGAGCTTTGTAATCAAGTAGATCTACCTTACTACTCAAGTGCTTCAATAGATCTCTGCTCTCCCCATGTGTGTGAAAGTGACAGCGTGCACACCATGGTGGCACTTAGGTTTGAGTCTACATAAATACTCTTTGTGCTTTAATAGATCTATGCTTTTCCCCACGTGTGTGAAAGTGACAGCATGCATACCGTGTGTGTCACTTTGTCTAGATTGAATATTTGTTATGAGTTACATTTGGAGTTGGGTGTCTCTATGAAATTGTGGTGTTTGTTGGAACCATCTAGCGCTCAAGGTGATAGTGTGGGGTTATCTAGATTGGGGAAGGCCCTATCGTGGATTAGAGTGTCCAACCAGAGAGTAGTTAAGAGTAGTATCATAAAGAGAATATATTTATATGAGAGAGTGCTCACTAGTGAAAGTATGATCCCTAGGCCTTGTTTCTAAGCATTGAAATACCGTTTGCTACTAGATCTGTTGCATGTTTGCCTGCTTTAGTCTTTACCTCACCATCAAGCTCCATCAAAGTATTTTATGGCACCGTTACCCCACGTCAACAACAAGTCATAAGCTCTTTTATGGCACCGTTACCACTTGTATTTCACTATCTCTTCGCCGAACTAGTGCACCTATACACCTGACAAGTGTATTGGGTGTGTTGGGGACACAAGAGACTTCTTGTATCTTGATTGCAGGGTTGCTTGAGAGGGAATACCTTTGACCACTTCCTCCCTGAGTTTGATAAACCTTGGGTAATCAACTTAAGGGATACTTTCTGCTGTTCTACAAACGTCTGCACTTGGAGGCCCAACAATTGTCTACAAGAATAGAAGTGCGTAGACATTAAGCTCTTTTCTGGCGCCGTTGCCAAGGAGGTAAGGTAAAAGGTACTCACATCCTCCGGTGTGAGTGCTCGAAGTTATTTCCTTTAGATTCTGTAGTTTTGTCTTTTTGTTTCTTGTTTTCACTAGTTAGGCTTAATGGAAAACAACAACAAAATTAGAGAGCTTTATAGTGTTTATCTTGAGTTAGGACATGAAGTGTTTGAAGAGAAAATTAAAAAAACCTATGGAACTTTCTTTGCATGCTAATAGCAATGTTATTAGTATTAATCTTTGGACACAATTATTGCTAATGCTATGGAAACGTCTAAGCTTGGGGAAGCTAGTTTTTATGAAAATGGTCTTTTTAGTTCCCCGGCTTTGGAAGATAGTTATTCTATTGCTTATGATGATACAAAACCTCCAATATATGATGATTATAATGATGAGTATGATATTTTCAGTCCACCTACTATTGAGGAGAAAATTAATTATGATTACAATATGCCTCCTATATTTGATGATTATGGTGATGATAATAATAGTGATAGCTATTTTGTTCAATTTTCTCCCACTACCATTAATAAGAATGACTATGCTTATGTGGAGAGTAATAATTATTTTATGCATGTGGCTCATGATAAGAATGTTTTATGTGATAGTTATATTGTTTATTTTATTCATGATGCTACTGAAAGTTATTATGAGAGAGGGAAACATGCTTGGTGCTTGTTTATGTTGAAAGTCTTGAAGTTGCCAAGTCTTGAAGTTATTATGAGAGAGGGAAACATGCATCTCAATAATATTAAGTTTCCCCTCTTTATGTTGAAAGTCTTGAAGTTGCACTTGTTTTGCTTTCCTATGCTTGGTGCTTTGTGCTTTCATGACTTGTTTCTTTACAAGATTCCTATGCATAGGAAGTGGGTTAGACTTAAATTTGTTTTGAATTTGGTTATAGATGCTCTCTTTTACTTCATTTCATATTTCTTATGTGAGCATCTTCTCAAACTATCAAGCCTAACTTAAAGGCGTTAAAGAAAAGTACTTGTTGGGAGATAACCCAAGAGTTTTATTGAGTCTTGGAAGTTATTACTTATCTAATGACCTCTCCTTATCATTTTCGTTTGTTTTTTGTGCCAAGAATGACCTCTAATGAGAGGGAAGTAAGATTTGGGGAGTTGCTGTCCCGAAACAGATTTCTGTCCTCCACCATAAAAATTCATGAGGAGTCTCTGTAAGTCGTATTAAGCTGAAAATTTACGAATAAATCCCCCAGTATGTTAGCTAACTTTCGTTAGTTCAACACTTTTTCATTTGAGCAACAGAAGGTTTTTAAAAAAATCGGTTTCTACCTGTTGGTCTGTTTTGACAGATTTCTGCCATTATTTGCTTTTGCTTCTTATTGATTCCTTTTTGGGTTCTTTTTGAAATTGAGATTTTTGAAGGAATTGCTACAGTAGCTTGTGTCTTTAGTGAAAGTTTTTCTGTTTTGAAACTAAACCCAAAGGTCTATTATCTTTTGAATACACTAATGTTGCTAATGAAGATTGTATGAAGTTTTGTATGAAGGAAAATTTACAGGTGTAGAGAAAGAATGATGTAATGAGATGAAGAATGCACAAAACCTCAAGATTGGGTATGCCACCCCGTGTCACCCCAAGAAATATTCAAGAGGTACAAGCGTCAAAGCTTGGGGATGCCCAAGGCATCCCCTTCTTCATCAATAAAAATCTCAGGTCTTCCTAGACACTTCATTTTTATTGTTTCATGCACAGTTGTGTTGTTCTTGGAGCGTCTTAGTTTTTGTTTTTGTTTTTTGTTTGCTTAGTTTTCTTTAATAAAGTTGGTTGATCACAACACACCTTTTTGGAGAGAGACACACTCTGTTTTCATTGCCTAGAATACTCTAGTTTTCATTCTTATTGTTTTGTGAGTGTTCACTTTTGCTAGCACTGCGTTCAGCCTTAGTTTTCTTGTGCTTTCAGCTTAGAACTTTTTAGTTCTTCTTTGTGGATTTGTGAGACAAGCTCACTGATCTTTATTGATTATTAACTTTGTGATTTGTTTCAAATAAGTTGTTTGCTGTTGGAAAAGAGTAGGAAGCTTCATGCTTAAGTGGTACAAAAGGGAGCTTGCATTGACTGTGACTTAGACTTTAGCATGACATGCTAGGTGTTGTTTTAACCTTATGCTTAGTGATTATTGCTGTAGCATGACTTGTTCCAACCAATTAGGATTTCTTAATGTGCCTTGAAGGAATCATGCGTTGTTTTAGCATACAAAAGCATAGTATTGCGGTATTCTCTTTTGATGCTTTGTTTGGGTTAACTTGGCACATGCTCACACCATGTTATGACTATGAACAAGTCACCATATCCTCTATGATCATTTAGTCCTTGACTCGTAGTTCTACTCTATGCTTTAATTAGTAATGTTTTGTTGCTTTGTATGATTATGGACATTATTGCCCTCTTAGTTGGTTGCTCCTAGTCTTTTGCTAGCCTCCACTTGTATTAGTAAGCTCTACTCATGCTTCCAACTCCCAAGAGACCAAGTTATTCCAAAGTGTCCACTATAAACTCCTATGCATGGTGTGTTACACCATTCCAAGTATATTCCTGTTTTCAGCTATCTTCCAGTTAAAAAGTCTCTTTGTTATGTGAAAACTTAGTGATTAAAGCCCTCACAAACTTGATGGCACACTTTATATTCTTTGCCCCTAATAAACTTGAACCATTGTGATAACTTTGTTGTATATTCTTGCACTTATACGTTGGAATTAGCAGAACTGTGCCGTCACGGGGAATGTTTTCAACATTGCACTTGTACTTTGTACTCAGTTGATATCATGCTCTTTTGTCTATGGATGTCACCGGTGTGAAATAAAGAGGGAACTTGTAAGTCCATGGAGTTTGTATTCTGTGTTAGAGAAACGCCTAGGCCGCTAGACTAGCCATGCGTAATCATGGTGGAAACTTGCAGCATCACCAAAGTGACATCTATGAAGAATTCTTCTTATAAAAAAAGAGACACACTGAGAAAAGAGGAAAGAGAGAAAAAAGCACCATATTCCCATGGTAAATAAGAAGATTGCTGATATGCTCATTGTCTGCTTGCTTTGTCATTTTGGTTATGGGATAGCTCCTATACCATGTGCAAGGGGTACCCCTTTGGCGGTTCTCAATGATATGCAAATACTTACAATGACAAGAACTTACCTGGGCCCAAAGTTGAGTATGCATGAGGTGTGGCCCTCGTATTCAGGGCCTTGAGATTGCCAACTTATACTTCATCAAGCATATACTCCATCTTTGCCACTTTAATCTTAACCACTTCAAGATGCTTATGATAGGGGCAATGAAGGTTGAAAGCTAACAAGTACCATAATTTTTGGAAGCTCTTTTTGAAACTTGTAATCCCTGCTTCTTTTACAAAAAAAGGCCTTTCTTCCACCACTATTGAGTCTCCACCTTCTACCTTTAGGCACCTTTAAGAGAGCATAGTTGTCATTCTGTGTGCAGTGTTCCAAAGCTTATTAATTGATGCATATTGTGATATTACTTGTTCTTGTGCTATTTGTATCTAGTCACCCTTGTGAACTTTGAAGGTGTCCTATGCATCTATTTGCTACTCTATGAGGGACAAGCTGATTGCCACTATGCTATGTTTTCTGTATGTGAAACAAACAAACAAACAAACAAACGTTTTTCAATGCATGTTATTCATGATCTTTGTTTACTTTGTCCTATTGTTAGAACTCCATCTTTCATGCACATGTTTAGAGTTCTTTGATCCCAGCTTTCAATGCTTGCAAATGGTTTGATCTTGGTTTTGATGGTGCATGTCACCTCAAAAATTATTCTTTTTATCACTTACCTACTTGAGGACGAGCGGGAGTTAAGCTTGGGGATGCTTGATACGTCGGAAACGTATCTATAATTTTTGATGCTCCATGCTTGTTTTGTATCTACTTTGCTTTGCTTTGTCTATACTTTGAGGTGTTTTTATATCTTTTATGGAACTAACCTATTAATAAGTTGCCACAGTGTTAGTTGCTTGTTTTCTTCTATTTTTGGTTCCAGGCAGAAAATCAATATTCTCAGAATTGGACGGGACAAAAGCCAAAGTTATTATTTTTCCCGGAGCAACACAGAACCACGAAGCAGAGCCAGAGGGGGGCCACAGGGTGGCCAAACCCCCTAGGCATGGGCAATCCCTAGAGGCGCCTAGAGGGCTTGTGGGCCCCCTGGACCCCCACTGACCTTGATTCCTACGCCTATAAGAAGCCTCCGACCCAAAAACCCTAAGGAATCCAGAATAAATCCACGAAAACCTCCATAGCGCCGCCGCCACCGAAGGGGAGATTCGGGGGACAAAAAGTCTCTGTTCCGGCACCCTGCCAGGACGGGGAAGTGCCCCGGAGCCATCTCCATCGATCTCCATCGCCATCTTCATCACCGTTGCTGATTCCCATGATGAGGAGGGAATAGTTCTTCCTCGAGGCTAAGGGCTCTACCGGTAGCTATGTGTTCATGTCTCTCTCTATGCATGGTTATATTGTGATCATGAGCTTTATAATCAAGTAGATCTACCTTGCTACTCAAGTGCTTCAATAGATATCTGCTCTCCCCATGTGTGTGAAAGTGACAGCGTGCACACCATGGTGGCACTTAGGTTTGAGTCTACATAAATACTCTTTGTGCTTTAATAGATCTATGCTTTTCCCCACGTGTGTGAAAGTGACAGCGTGCATACAGTGTGTGGCACTTTGGCTAGATTGAATATTTGTTATGAGTTATATTTGGAGTTGGATGTCTCTATGAAATTGTGGTGTTTGTTGGGACCATCTAGCGCTCAAGGTGATAGTGTGGGGTTATCTAGATTGGGGAAGGCCCTACAAGAAGCGAGGTACGCAGTGGCTGCTATGATCGCAGCTTGCGGTGTCTTCGGGATGATGTTGTCGTCGGCATCCATCTCCATGAAGGATGCGTTGAGGGTTCGGGTCACCTCACGGCGCTCCTTGGGGTCCATGTTCTCCGTTTGGGAGCGGTGCGTGTTGCCGTGGTTGCCGTTCGAGCTGGAGCCGATGCCCATGGCGGAGAGCGCAGCTCGTCGCGCGCTGGACTCCGAGGCTGCTTGCTTGCGTTTGTCGAGAACTTCTTGCATCTTGACCTACTTCTTGTGCTCCTCGATCAGGAGCAGATGGTAGGCCATCAGCAGATCCCGTGAGGAGTCTGCAGGCAGGACTATGCTGCCCACCAAGGCGGCGCGTGCCTGGGCCCATCCTTCTTTGCTAAGGCGGATGACATGGCCGTTGTTGTCCCCTTCGGGTGGGGGGTACTGGCTTCTTCTGTTCCCGCCGTTTCGATCTGGCGGGTTAGGTGTCGGGTTGGGCGGCGGGTTGGGTGTTTGCTGATCCACGTCGCCCTAGATGACTACGGCGCATTGGTAGCGCTCGTAGATTGGTCCGCTGCTACCGCAGCTTTCGGATCCGGAACCATAGGTCCCTTCGTCCGATGGCGGATCGCACAGATCGGAGTTGCAGCTGCTGCTGTCGTAGGACTCATCTGTTGATGATGTTGTGTGTAGCACAGGGTGTGGGGCCCATGAAGCGGGCCTGATTGATGGTAGGGTCACCCTCTCAGGGAGGCGGAGGGTGCCGGTCTGCCCCACCTGGAAGCAGAAACTCCCGAACAGGATCTCGAGTCCGTCGCCTACGAGCTCGAAGTCCTTCATGGTGGCCGGTGAGTGGGCGGTGAAGTCAAAAGCGCCGAAGAGGAGGTGACTCTCCGTCGCTGCAGAGTTGTAGATCGATCGGGTTGGGACCGTCACGATCGCACAATCAGTGTCCCCAGTTCCCACAGACGGTGCCAATTGACGAGGTTTAATCTCGTCAATGCCCATTGTTATGGACTTGGGTTTTGGAGAAGATGGGGATGCTGGAGATTGCAGAACGGTTAGCAAACAAGCAATACGGGACACGAGGTTTACCCAGGTTCAGGCCCCCGAAGGGAAAACCCTACTCCTGCTTGTCTGCTCTTGATTATGGCGGAACCGAAGGTTACAGGGGTGCGCAGATGCAATCTGGCGTGGAGGTGTGTATACCAAAGTATGAGAGAGAGCTCTAGGTCGTGCCCTCCTAGCCTTTATATAGACTTAGGCAGGTCCCAGGCATAGACCTAGTCGGTTACAGGTTCTAGGGTTTTACCCCTTTGAATTTCCTATCAACTCTAGTCTTGCTCTCCAAGGATCCGAAGGCGTCATGGGCCTTGGCCACCCAAAAGTCTTCATGGGCCAGCGTATATTTGTCGTGGGCCTTCCTTGGGCTGGACCAGGTATGCTGAGATCATGTACCCGCGGGGTATAACCATGTCAACCAGAGAGTAGTTAAGAGTAGTATCATAAAGAGAAGATATTTATATGAGAGAGTGTTTACTAGTGAAAGTATGACCCATAGGCCTTGTTTCGAAGCATTGAAACACCGTTTGCTACTAGATCTGTTGCATGTTTGCCTGCTTTAGTCTTTACCTCACCATCAAGCTCCATCAAAGTATTTTATGGCACCGTTACCCCAGCCAACAACAAGCCAGAAGCTCTTTTCTGGAACCGTTACCACTTGTATTTCACTATCTCTTCGCCGAACTAGTGCACCTATACACCTGACAAGTGTATTGGGTGTGTTGGGGACACAAGAGACTTCTTGTATTTTGATTGCAGGGTTGCTTGAGAGGGAATACCTTTGAGCACTTCCTCCCTCAGTTCGATAAACCTTGGGTAATCCACTTAAGGGAAACTTGCTGCTGTTCTACAAAACTCTGCACTTGGAGGCCCAACAACTGTCTACACGAATAGAAGTGCATAGACATCAAGCTCTTTTCCCTCAGCCGCATCAATGGAAAGCAGGCAGACCACGAGGGAGACGCGACTTCTCTATCTAGCCGTAATTTGACGTTGCGATCACCCTTCTTATTATTATCATATGTCCAAGGTGTGACCGTGAACCCTATATCGTGCTGATCGCAGTGGGACAGCACCTCCCTGAAGTCCATCATTAACCGTTCCAATCTTCTCGTCCTTGAGAAATGCTCCTCCTGCCACATAGCTTCATTGAAATCCCGTATCATCATCCAGGGTTCAGAAGAGCGTGGTTTCAGTTGCCACAGTGTCGTCCACATATGATGACGATCACAAGCTCGAGGTTCTCCATAGACAAAGGTCCCTCTCCATTTAGATGCAAACGGACCACCGCTGATATGCACATCAATGTGGCGAATGCTGAAAGAAAGTAACTCCACTGCAATATCCTCCTGATAATAGAAGGCTAGCCCACCCCAGATCCATATCCTCTAACATGGAAGCAATGCTTCATACCAATTCGGAAGCGTAAATTTTTCACCCTCTCCTCAGATTGCCTAGTTTCACAAATGAAGACTAGGCAGGGCTTGTAGGTCTACACAAGGTAGTCCAGCTCTTGAACGGTTGCGGGTTGCCCCATACCCTGGACATTCCAGCCTATAATACTCATTGGGCCCGACGGTCCTCATCGAAGGAAGCCGTCGATGATGCCAAAGAGTTTCCAGACGAGTCAGTTCTTCTTTGTTTCGTTCTGTCCTTCTTTTCACATAAATAGAGGGCAAAGGGGGCATGGTAGGATCAGTATCCTCTGGCACAATTGTGTTTGTTGCAGTCGCCAGGTCCTCCTCCATGTGCTCAAACCCAGGTTCCTCCTTGTAACATCCCAAAAATACTAAACTGGGATCATCAAACTCTAATCTTCAAAATTAGGGTTAACAAAAACTTTTCTAAATAAAAATAGGAAAGCATGCATGTGTGTATGTATTCCAATTTGGATTCTTTTGAATTGCCTTGTTTATGTGTTTCTTTGCTTGTAAAAGTATTCTTAGGTGAAATAAACATCATATAAACAATCCCCACACTTTTCCCAAAGACAAATAAATCAAAACAAACAAAATAAGGGAATGGTCATTTTGGCCAATTTAACTCCCATGCCTACTTTGGCTGTATCTAACTTTCAAAACTTAACAGAAACTTGTTTGGATCTTTGCACCCCTTGATAGTACTCATAACAAAGTATCAAGGCCCACTTTGTGATCATCCAAAAACATTTGAATGCATAGTTTAAATGACAGTTCAAAATTGAATCTTTATCATATGGGAAGATCCCACTTTTTCAAAAACCACTCAAACAAGCTCAACTTTCAAAACCCAAGCATCCACAGACTCACCAGCACCTACCTAGCACACCCACCAAAAATCTTTTCAAAATTCAAAACTCGAATTCATGCGGCCATTTCATCAAACACCTTGCTGATTCAAATCAAACAAAAACCAAACACTATTGTGAGCAGTGATTTGGGACTAACTGGTTCCCTCTCCAGCTCACAGCAACCTCAGTATATCATCTAGCTCATTTGTAAACGTCTAGCACCACTGTAAGCTTGCCAATGTCATCAATGGTGAATAGGCAAAGCCACCCATGCCACCCCAGTGTAGACAGCAAGCTAGGAGAGGAACTAGCCATGCCAACCTTGTCTGGGATATCACCCATGCCTCACCGCCCCCTCTCGACCAGCCCTGCCTCGAAGACATCGACCAGAGCACCCAGGAACGCCGCGCCCGTGCCTCTATCAACCATGTCGAGCGTGCGCCAGAGTGCCACCCTCGACACACGCCCACAGACCGCGCGCCGCCCTCGCCGCGTGCATACACGATCACCACCGTCCCAGGAGACCGCCAGATATCCCCCGTTCGCCGCCCCATGCCTCCTACCACCGCCGCCGAAGACGCCGCCTACAGCCAGAGCATCACATGTTCCAGACCATTTGCCACCGCCCCTACACGCGCATTAAAGCCATAGAGCATCACCAGGAGACCACCGATCGATCGCCACCGCCGGCCATGCCTCTAGCAGCCCGTAGCCATGTCGCCACCGTCGCCTGCCCATTCCGTTCGGTCTCGTCGTCGAGACTATAAATAGAGGCCTCCTCCGCTCAAACTCTTCACACCATCTCACTCCCCTCTTCTCACTGATCGTTCCACCCCGTTCCCGGAGCAAGGCGAGCAGCGCATCGCCGGAATTTGGCCGGAGCAGGCCGCCTCTGGAGAAGAAGGGCGCCATCGATTTCGTCCACCCCAGGAGAAGCTGCCGGTACCAGGAGGTTCGCCGTCATCGACTTCGTCGTTCGCCCGCCTCGCCGACCCTCGCCTGAGCCCCGGTGAGCCCCCGACGACCCCCACCTGCCGCGTTAGGTTTCTGTCTCGCCGGCGCCGCCCGACGTGGATGATGAGTAGCAGCCGTTCGATTAGACTTAGATCGTATGGCCGATATTGCCCCGTACCGCTTCGCGTTTAAAGAGCCACTAACTGATGGAACCCCCTATCAGTTGAGCCCCGCGTCGCGGAATGACACCGGGCCGGCCCATTATCGTTTCCCGCGCAGCCCACTCGTTTGAATTTGGATTTTTCCATTTTCATTCAAACACAGTTCTATACCTAGTTTCAAAAATCAACCCAGCTCGATTCAGTGAACCAAATTTAATGAAACCAATTTTGTTAGAAAGGTTTGAAATGTTGAATCCAAGCCCGTTGGATTTAAATCATTTGGATCTATAGATCACCCTTCGTAAAAATAACAAGGCAGAAGCTTTTCTGCATTCAAACATTTTTCAAATTTAAACCATAATAGCTTCAGAGTTGATTCCAACTCTCAAAAATCACATTTGATCATACCTTTCAGAATATATAAAAACATTTGGGTTTACTTATAGAAATAATGTTCAAGTAATAAAAGAATGCCACATAGGCATTTCTAGTCACTTTATTTAATTAAAATAAAAGTTTAAACCTTATTAAATTGTGACACCACTTTAAATCACATTCCCATGTACTGAAATATGTGGTAATGACATGTGTCAACATGATCCCATGTTTGGTTTGGAGAATATTAAATCTTAAGTAGTTTTTCAATGAGTAGAAATTACTTTTCTAAAAATAAAAGAAATTAAACCAAGCTTTAATCTTGTAATGTTAGTGATGATGCTAGATCATCTATAGGACCCTTTTGTGCGATGATTGAAAGTAGTTAAGTATTGTTTGGTGATTGTGTACCTCGTATTTATTCATAGATGCTAGTACCGACCAAGTATACGAGGAGGAAGGAGGATACTACGAAGAAGAAGCCGAGGAGAACTTCAACCACTGCTCTGCACAAGGCAAGCTAACACTTGCAATTATGAGAGTTAAATAACCTATGCAATGCACTAAGCATGCTTGGTTAGATACATTTGATGATACCCAATCCTAGTTTTACTTACAAGCTTTATACTTTTTTTTCTTTATCAAAGCTATTACTTAGAGCTTACTTAAGTGAATTGTAGATACTAGAAAGATAATTTGAAGGTTGCATAAAGAGCATAAAACTTGGCCTAAGCTAGATAATCTTTATGTCACCCCAAGGCATGAGATTGTATTTAGTTGAAACTCCACTAGTTTACCACCCCTCATTAGTACTTACCCCCACTTGTAGATGCTAGTGCTAAGCATAAAACCTGATCAACTTAGATGGGAATACTTGGTGGAAAAATGGTTATGAAAACCTTGGAATGATGGATCATTCTATTGAGATGTTTTGGACATGTGTTTCCGAACACCAGATGATTTATGGTGATGAAAATGTTGAGGCATGAGCCTTAGCCCTTTATAAAACTGATGGTTGTCTGGATGCGATACCATTCCAATTTTACCGTACAACCACAATACCTGAGAATTGGGTAGGGCTTGACTGGAAACTTATATACCTTAGTATTAGTTCCCTCACGGCCAAGGTCTGATCTGAGGCTACCTTGTGAAGATTGTCCACCTGTGCAGTACCCAAGATGACAGTTGGTCATGGTTGGGAGGCCAAACTCACAGGAGAGGTGCTTATACTAGGGCGTGTAATTGAAAGGTTAGGATTGATTATCCACATACTGAGTATGGTGAATTCAGGATTTGTTCCTGACGGATGTATCGAATGTTGTGGTGAAAGTGTACAATCTCTGCAGAGTGTCAAACTATTCGAATAGCCGCGTCATGATTATGGACGCTTAGATGGCCATACTGTTCCCCCGTCGGATGTTTTCAAAATGACTTATGAAATGAATTGAGACTTTGACTTGACCATAATAGAGTTGTGATATGAAATACAAGTTCCCACTTAGGTGTTATAAAACTTCAACTAGCTTTCTTCATTTCTAAACTTAGTAGATGTAAATCTGGCTTTTTGCAAAACAACCCTAGAGCTTAGTGTCCTATTACAAAAAACCCCTTTAGTTGTTAGTATTAGTTTGCGAGTACTTAAAGAATACTCATGGCTTTGTCCCTGGCTATTCCCGTGGCCAGACTATGAAGAGGAGTACCTAGAGGATGGACCCCAGGAAGGTTACGACAACTAGGATCATCTCCCATATTCAGCATTGCATGTGACCCCGAAGATGGAGCTTCGCCTACGCTACCGTTATTATTACGTATTTCCGCTGCTTTAGTTATATTAAGAACTGGATCATGATATCCTTATTTGTGTAAGACCTTATGTATGGTTTGTAATAGATGATGTACTGTGGTATCCAATTCTGTTATGTCTCGCAAAAATGGTAATCCTGGGATTGCGATGTATGGCATAACAGGCATCTGGGATTAAAAATCCGGGTGTTGACAAGTTGGTATCAGAGCCATCCTGACCATAGGAGACCCTAGTTGGACTGGACGTTTGGAATCAAAAACTTAGTTTCAAAACCAAAGAAAGCAAATATTTACAAAAACTTATTCCCATTCTTATCACTTTGATTATTTCATGAAAATTCATGTTCCTCAAAAACTCTTGCAAAATACATAAAATTTGACACACTTGATCACTCTACTAACTTACTCATCTTATATTCTTTTATATGGACGTGAAGTACAGCAAATTTTACCAGTTGGGAAATGGAGGAGACCTTATATTTTGAGAGGGATTTGGACCAGCTTTCGGAACTTCTGGAGCGTCCGCACCCCGAGTTCTTCGGAGCTCTGCTCAATGATCAAGGAGGAGAAGATCTGCAGTGGCTAATTGTTGCAAGTCTCCGATGAAAGATTGAACCTCCCATTGCTGAGGGAATTCAGTTTACCTTAAGAGAGAACATTTGGCTCGATGGACTTGCCAGGGCCATGCAGGAAACTCTTGCCCGTCTGTGTGGGCAGAGTATCAACTAGATCAAGCGTACCCGCTTTGAGTTTTGCCCAAGGCGTGATGCTAATGGACAACCACTGGAATACCCATACCACCACGAGCTGAAGACCCAATTGGACCACCTTAGCTTCATGATGTACAATCGTCAACAGGAGTTGGATAATTGTCGTGACTACTCAAACCACAAGTCCGCCATTATCAAGACGAAGGATCAGACCATCGCCATGCTAGCAAAGGATCGCAAGTATCACCGCCGTCATCTCGATAAGAAGGAGCGCATCATTGCCCGTCTTCGCCACCGTATCTCGTCTTTGGAGGAGACCATCCACGAGAGAGACATGCAGTTGGAAGAAAGGGAGAATGCCGGAGAGGATCTTCGTGGAGACCCCTACTCCTATCTCAGCAATGATGATGATTTTCTAGAGGATCAGGCTATGGATTTCTTCACCGATGAGGAGGATTTCGCCTTCATCAATGACAACGATGATGATGATGAGGATGACGACTACACCGACTCCGAGGAGTAGTAGCACTTGAGCACTAGCGTAGTGAGTAGTATTCGGTCCCACTGTATCGTAGTTTCCAGAATGGTTCTTAAAACCATCTGTTTACCTTGTTGTGGTGTGTGGTTGTATCGTGTGCTATTAATGAATGAATGAATGAATGGAAAGGAAGTTGCTAGAAAAATCTGAGTCAAACCTTAAAAAAACTTTTCAAAGCCCTGAACCTTAGAAATTTCCCTCTTTTCTCATGATCTATCTCAATCTTCAGATGCCACGCGGAGGAAGTGGTTCATCCCCGGACCCGATGTTGCAGATCCTGCAAATGTTGGTTTCTGACCGCGAAGCTGAAAGAGCGGAACGTCAAGCCAACCTAGCCACCCTTCAACAGATAGCTCAGGTAGCCCAAAACAATCAAGGCCACAGAAACCAGGACAACCATGGATCTAAGCTCAAGAATTTCCAGAATACCAACCCACCTGTTTTCACTAAGTCGGAAGATCCCCTAGATGCCGACGATTGGCTGCAAACCATGGAAAATAACCTAGAAGTCGCCGGAGTGGAAGCCAATGATAAAGTTCTGTTTGCCACCCATTATCTAGGCGGAGATGCCAGAGCATGGTGGAACAGTGTTTGTGCCATGACCAGATGACAGATGATGACCTGGGAGGAATTCAAAGTCAAGTTCAGCAAAACCCATGTGCCACCAGGTTTGATCAAGAGGATGAGAGATGAGTTCAGAGAACTAAAGCAAGGAAGGATGACCGTAGTGGAATACGGTGACAAATTCTTGTCATTAGCTAGGTATGCCCCGGATGAGATCGACACCGAAGCCAAGAAGAAAGAAAGATTCCTGAATGGTCTGCACGATGAGATGCAGACTGTGTTAGTCAATATCCCCTTTGCTGATATTGAAGCCCTGGTCGACTCTGCCATCCAGATGGAAGGAAAGATCAACCAAGCCAATGAGAACCGCAAGCGTCGCATGATGCATCAACCAGGAACCCATCAGACCCCAAAGTACCACCCTAACCCATCTCTAGGATTTGCCCCGAGAACCAACAGACCCCCAATGAACCGTCCGACCTATCCCAACCGTGGAAACCCAAGGCCCGGAGGAAATCACAACAACCCCGGCAACTCTAACAATTTCAACCGTGCCCCACCCAAGTTCAACAACAACAATGCTACCGCCAACACCAACACTGCCCCGAGGACTGGAAGCAATGTTGTGCTCATAAAGAAAGGACAAGTCGCAAGTAACTTGTTATGACTGTGGAAATAAGGGTCACTACTCCAACGAGTGCCCCAACAAGAAGAATGCCGCAGCCCCCAATGCAAATGCCCCAGCTCAGCAGCATCGTCGTGTTCAACCAGGAAGAAGGTTGGCCCCAGGGAACTCGCTCAACCGCAACAGCCGTCTTTTTCTCATGCATGCTGAAGAAGCTCAGGAAGCGCCAGACGTCGTGCTGGGTATGTTTTCTGTTAATTCAGTACTTGCAAGAGTGTTGTTTGATTCTAGTGCATCGCATTCATTTGTCACCGAAGAATTTGCCTACACTAGTCAGATTCAACCAACAAAACTGAAGCATGTTATGATCGTCCAAATTCCCGGTTCAACCACCAAGGCTAGGCAAATTTGCAAAGCCGTCCCTATCCGAATCCATGGCATAGATTTTTATGCTAACCTGATAGTACTCGGAACTAAAGGTTTGGAAGTAGTACTAGGAATGGATTGGATGTCCAAACATAAAGGATTGATTTACTGTGCCAAGAAAGCCATCACCATGACCAAGACAGGAATATCACGAGCATATATCCTAAAACCTTACCTCGCCAATTCAAGTGCAACAAGAGTATAGCCCAACCTACCATTGACCAAGTCCGGATAGTCCGTGAATACCCCGATGTATTTCAGATGTTTTGCCCGATATGCCCCGTGATCGGGATATCGAGTTTATCATTGAACTAATCCCTGCAGGACCCATAGCCCGTAGACCCTATAGTATGAACCCGTCGAACTAGCGAATCAAGAAGCAAATCGGATTCCATGTTGGAAATTGGATTAATTCAACCAAGTGCGTCACCATGGAGATCACCTGTCTTATTTGTGGACAAGAAGGATGGAGGTAACCATTTGTGTATGGATTATCGGAAGTTGAATGATGTCACCATAAAAAACAAGTACCCCTTGCCCAAGATAGAAGATTTGTTTGATCAGTTGACCGGTGCCCAAGTGTTTTCTAAGATTGATCTTAGGACTGGCTATCATCAACTCAAAATTCGTGCAGAGGATATTCCAAAGACTGCCTTTACCACCAAATATGGATTATACGAGTATACCGTCATGTCTTTTGGATTAACCAATGCCCCCGCTTATTTCATGAATCTCATGAATAAGATTTTTATGGACTTCCTGGAAAAGTTTGTCGTTGTTCGCAGCATAGAAAACAAAAAATTTCCTACGATGGGAACAACTATGTACCAATATCTATCTACTAGATACAAACAACGGGTGGATATACATCCATAGAATACATACCCTCAAAGACCGAATAGCGTTAACGAGGTTGTACTCGTGGATGATGTAGACGAACGCTTGCCGATCTCAAGATCGTGATGAAGTCCATCTGGTCCAGCCGGTCCAGCACGATCAAGTCCAGCACCTCAAAGCAGTGGTGCATCCGTGATCGCACACACGTACGGGCACACCGACAACCTCCGCGCCCTCGCTCCAGCGAAGCAGCGGAAGCAACAAATCCTTCTAGAAAAAGCCACCGGGAACATGTATCTCGCTGATCCGAGACCATGGGGAAATTCTAAAAGGGGGAGAGAGATCCTTCGCGAGGAGGTGTGCTTTGAGAGGAGGAGAGGGGGGCCATTTATAGGGGAGAGGGGGGGCACCCAAGGGGCATGGTGCCCAGCCATGGGGGCTGCCCCCACCTCTTCCACATTCATGTGGGTGGAGCTCCCACTCAAAATGAAAAGCCTCCACTCCCATTAAAAAGCCTCCACTCAAAAATCCACTCACATGCATTAAATTTCCACCAAATTTAATGCAAGCTCTCATTTAAATAAAACTCTTTTATTTATTTATTCAGAATTTTGTTAATTACTTTAATTAACAAACATTCACATAAACCCCTTACAACATTTCAATTTCACATGCGTAACCGCCAGCAATTTCAACCAAATAGCTTTCGTGTCTAGTGAAATAAATTCCTGCGCTTTCCTTTTTTCTTTCTCTCGCATATCATTTGTTCAATGGTGTCGGTATCCCTTATGTGTCACCCACGGTTCGAATAATGCGTATATGATCGAGACCCTCTCGGATCAATAATTAGAAGCGGATCTCGAGACCCATACCGACTCTACACATTCAACAATGACTTTCTTGTGATCGTCGGAACCTTTTACGCTAGTATCTTAATCCCTTTGTTTCACGATATATTACATGTCCGAGATTCGATCATCGGTATCTCCATACCTAGTTTGATCTTGTTACTGACATGCACTCTTTTCTCGTTCCCGTGATATAACATTCTAGTGATCAAATCACTTGCTTGCAAGCTAATCAATGTGATATCACCGAGAGGGCCCAGAGTATATCTATCCGTCATCGGGGTGAACAAATTCCACTCTCAATCCATGAGCCTCAACATAACACTTTATTAGTTCTGAATCCATCTTTATAATCACCCTGTTACGGTGTGACGTTTGATGTTATCAAGAAATTCTTCCGGTGTTAGTGATTGACATGATCTCATGGTCTAAGGATTAGGATCACTTCGTAAGTTGTTATAGCAATATAAACTCAATGACTTTGATTGTAATGCTATACTTCGGATGAATGTTCATCACACCATTACAATAATGTTGTGACCTCGTTATTAACAACATCCAATGTCCATGATCAGGAAACTTTGATCATCTTGTTAATCAACGAGCTAGTTTATAAGAGAGGCATAACTAGGAACTTCCTTTTTGTTTAGTAAACACACATGTATTAACGTTTCCGTATTAATACAATTATAGCATGCAAAATAAACATTTATCATAAACAAGGAATACGATAATAACCACTTTATTATTGCCTCTCGGGCATATTCCCTTCAGTCTCCCACTTGCACTAGAGACAATAATCTAGTTTGAAAACTTTGCGTATCAAACACATACGGCTTTCTGGTGTTCCATATACGCAACTGCAAGTGGTTAACATAATCTACGGATCTGAAGCTTTCAGGTCCGTGTGTATTTGCATGTATTTGCGTCTTCACGCATCACTCATTCTCCAATGAGATGGTATTGTATAAATTTGGTCTTTCGGTGAGACCTTTAGTTCCTTGGGGTTAAAACACGTCGATACTATTGTCATACAATATATCTTTAGTGTTAGCCCGTTGTGAACCACACCTTAGTTTGATAACAAACTACTTGACACAAATGCCCTCCTTTGCTGCTACTATAGCAGTCATATACTTAGCCTTTTCTTGTAGTATTCGTCACAATGTCTTAACTTTGGAACTCTTCCAAATCCATCATGGAAACTTTCTTTCCATTTCATTGTGACACCCATAGTTTAAATTGAGATAAAATTAATTTGTATCTTGTGACAAAACTAGTATCAATGTAACGCTTTACAATGAACTATTTGTAATTGTTTGTCACCTCTACACAAATATATTCTTAGTTGTTCCAAAAGATCATAAGGATTTCCTTACTATTGTCCAATGATCATTTTATGATTCATTCTGGTATATGCTCATAACACTTAGAGCATAGGACATATCGGGATGTGTACATACCATGGTATGATTTATCAATTCATTCTTGTGATTTTACTCATCAAGTGTCAAAGCACTTGAATCTTGTTTCACTTATCAAGTGTCGATACACTTGAATCTTGATTCAATTCCTTTCCATGCAACAAGAACTGTTTCTTGTCGTTTCTATATTGAACTCCTTCAATATCTCATATATGTACGTTTGGCACAACCATATTACGCCATAGTTCATCCACTATAGACATTCACGCTAAATATTCGGGTTTTGCCTAAGTATTTCCTCAAAATGAAATTCTTAACCTTTGTCAATAAAAATTACATCATTTCTAATCAACAAGATGTCCTCCACATAATGTATTAGAAATATATCTCGACGCTCCCACTTAATTTCTTGCAAATGCAAGCATCTTCATCCTCTCCTGATGAAAAACTCCTTTTTCATCATGGTGAAGATTCCAACTCCGCGATGCTTACTTCAACCGTTGAAGTTTGCATGCCCTTTTAGCATCCTTTGAATTTAACAAAACCCTTTGGACCGTGTCATGTACACGTCCTAGGTAACCATTCTATTAGAAGAACTTTGTTTTGTTTATTCATCTACCATATATCAAATTATATGTAGTGATTGCTACTTTAATCCTCCAGACTAAATATCGCTATAAAAGATCAAATCTTGTCATAGTCAACTCCTTGAACATTCTCGTAAAATACTTTACGACATGTCGATTATTTCATAGATGTGAAACATCCATGTCTGTTTCTTTATAGATCCAAATACGACCGATAGGTTTTTACACCTTTCCGGAGGGTCTTCCAAGTTCAAAACTTGATTTCTCGTGTATGGAACTATCACGGATTTTATGGCTTCAAGCCATTTGACGGAGTCAGGGCCCATCATCGCTTCTTTGCATATAGTCGGTTCATCATTGTCAAAAAATAATGATTTACTCTCAAATCTTAGTATTTGATTGTTTATTCGACCGACTTGGTTCAATAAGAACTTAGATCTCCGTGACCACAAACTTTGAGGCACATAAGCTATGAGCATTATGGCAGCCTTCGGAATGATTTCCGACGCTGCGCAAGTCAGCACATATAGCTAAGGTTCGTTAACCTTATCAAAGTTCTATTGTCCTCCCACTTAACATTTATGAAAAATTTCTTCTTGAAGAAACTTCACGTTTCAAGCGACAAACCCTTTTGTCCTTGATGTTATGGAGGAATAACCAATTTTTATTCGAAATAACCTACAAAGAAATGCTCATCTGACTTTGGTTGTAAACATCTTACTTATGTTTAGCATACCAAAATTTAAGAAATGACAACTTGGGTTTTACCCCAAACCATAACTCATATGGTGTCATTTCAACGGATCAAGATGGAGCTCTTTTCAGTGTAAAAGCGGTATTCTCTAAAGCTTTAATCTTTTTTAAAACATAATGGCAGTTTTATAAATAACACCTTTGATCCAACCATGTCCAACAAGGTTTCATTATAAATCTCAAACACTCCATACTCCTATGGTGTTTCGGGAAATGTAAATCTAGGTGTTTTGCTAATCTTGCAACTCAAATAAATCCCTTTATGATAAATCATAATTCATTTATTTTTCTTGTTACACTTGTAACTCAAATAAATCCCTTATGATAAAATCATAAACCATTTATTTTCTTGTCACAATGATTTTCACTTCATCTTGAAAGTCTTTGAACATTTTCAAATATTTCACACTTCTTTCTCATTAAGTGAATATTCACTCAAATTTCCGGAGAAAGTATATGAAGTTGAAACCCATCGCTATTTACTACACATAATGGACTACATACATCGATATGTATAAATTCCAATATTTTAGTCGTTCGTTCTTCTTTGGCCTTTGAACGAAGTTTTAATTATCCCGAGGAAAGTCTCACAAGCGTCACTTGATCAAATCAAAGACTCCAAAATCCATGAAAATGGAGATTCTTCATGTTTTCTTTCCAATATAATTTAAACAGCGATGTCACTTCGTAAGTGATCTTCCAATCATTTGTCTTGCGACATTTTAGCATTAGGTTTTATGGATGTGATTTCTCCAACTAGATTTGTAAATCATCCATCTTATATGGAATACGGTAATTATTTGAATAAACTTTGTTCTCATAATACCTGATTCGAATAACAATTATTAAAACAAATCTTGAAGTCAAGCCTTGATGTCAACGAGAAATACAAACAACGGTTTGTTTGTTTTCGATGAACATCATCACATATTCTCTTGCTAGTTACTTAGGTCATTGTGGTTTATGAATTGCGTCGTTTCGTATGAAATTTCATACCAACCAATTCGGTATCCAATACCCAAGAACCACATTGTTTAACAAGCAAAGAATACAACCATAACATGTATATCATCCATACACCTAAATTGGATATTTCCAATCTTTTCTTTTCTTCCAAATATATTTTATAGATTCTCTTTCAGCATTTCCTTTTCCTTTTTAAAAGAATCTATCAACATCAAAAGTGGCGCCATATACATGACACACAGTCCAAAGCGTGTATATTCAAATAATAATACCTTTGGACTTGCACTTTGAAGTAGATCACCATCATCAAAATGATCGGTATTCTTTAAAAATCCATTCTTTAGTAATCTTTTAGTGTAGTAAACACTTTACATACATCTTCTATTCATCCTTATCATGAAGACTTTCATGATCAAGCTACTATAGCTTATAAAGGCGAATCATGAGTATAGCATTACTTTCCAAAACCCTTTTGGATGATTAGGATGTCTAGCATCTCCAACCTTCGTAAATTCTCATCCAATATGAGAACATATATTATAATCTATCATATTGCAACCAAAACATTGTTTCAGATATCGTTATATCTGCCACACATGATGGTTTCTAAAACAATTCTTTCAGCTCCTAGATAAACTTGATATTAAAAACAATCAAGAATCTTGGAGGCAAACATGATACCTAAGATACTAACACTGGAATTGTTACTCTCGATTCAATACCAAATATTAAATTTCACGGAGTAAATAGAGTTTGCTGAAAGTTTGCAATAGGACTTTAAACTTTGATTGACACTCAACACAATACGATACCAGTTCGTAAAGTAAATATCCAGAATTCTATAGTTCTATTATCTCAATTACAACTATGCATAAGGTAGTGAACGAATGCCAATGACTACAACAAATTATGCAAATTCACTTTGCTTTAATTTTATGATAAATTGAGTTCTACTAATCCAAATTAGAAATGAACTCCCACTCAAAAACGACATCCCTCGTGTCTTTTTGGTGATTACATGAACCAAATCCACTACACCAAGTCCGATCATCACGTGAGTCGGTGTAGTTTCAAAGGCGAGCATCAAATGGTCATCATATCAAAACATATGACTCATGCTTAACCTTTCGGTCCGTGTTCCGAGGCCATGTCTGTACATGCTAGGCTTGCCAAGTAAGAACCTTAGTATTCACGTGTAATCGCTCTTACACCGAGATATGCTCGTGGATTCAAGTACACCCGATCATCACGTGATGTCTTGAAGCGACGAAACATTGTCGGTGCATACTTAAGGAAGAACACATTCTTATCTTGATATCTAAATGAGGGATCATCTTATTATGCTAATAAAATGTCAAACAAGCAATATAAGATGCAATCAAAATATCACATGTTTATAAGTGAAATGATATGGTTCCCGCATATGATCTCCATCATGTGCACCGTGGTATGATCTCTACCATACCTTTATGTGTAAGGCCAAGGTCTATGGAACTTACATGCTATGTGTGTTGTAAGAGTATCATCTCATACTTCTACTTACAACATCACCATATCATAACACTAGCCCAGCAACAATCTAAACTAGACGCCTCTAATTTATCCATTGCAAGTTTTACGTGGCTTAGGGCTTTCGAAGATAGAACTGTTCTTACCTACGAACATGAACCACAACGAGGATAATAAAATTGTTGACAACTCGTTGCAAATTAGATATTGACTATAGTAAGAGAGACAGACACCCGCTAGCCACTTATGCAAAACTAGTTGCATGTCAAGCGTGGAACGGGTCTCATGTGCGAGGACATGTAAAGTTTGTCCGGGCCGCTTCATCCCACTATGCCACCAATATCCAAAGTACAACTAAGAAGCAATAAAATGATCATCATCGCCCACATACTCATATGTGTACTACCCGTGTAAAGTATCTACACATAGATCCGGCTCTGATACCACTGTAGGGTTCGCAGCATAGAAAACAAAAAAATTTCTACGATGGGAACAACTATGTACCAAGATCTATCTACTAGATACAAACAACGGGTGGATATACATCTATAGAATACATACCCTCAAAGACCGAATAGCGTTAACGAGGTTGTACTCGTGGATGATGAAGATGAACGCTTGCCGATCTCAAGATCGTGATGAAGTCCATCTAGTCTAGCCGGTCCAGCACGATCAAGTCCAGCACCTCAAAGCAGTGGTGCATCCGTGATCGCACACACGTACGGGTACCCCGACAACCTCCGCGCCCTCGCTCCAAATGCGCGCAGAAGCAACAGATCCTTCCGAAAAAGCCATCGGAACATGTATCTCGCTGATCCGAGACCATGGGGAAATTCTAAAAGGGGAGAGAGACCCTTCGGGAGGCGGGGTGCTTTGAGAGGAGGAGCGGGGGGCCTTTTAGCGGGGAGAGGGGGGCACCCAAGGGGCATGGCGCCCAGCCATGGGGGCTGCCCCCACCTCTTCCACATTCATGTGGGTGGAGCTCCCACTCAAAATGAAAAGCCTCCACTCCCATTAAAAAGCCTCCACTCAAAAATCCACACACATGCATTAAATTTCCACCAAATTTAATGCAAGCTCTCATTTAAATGAAACTCTTTTATTTATTTATTCAGAATTTTGTTAATTACTTTAATTAACAAACATTCACATAAAACCCCTTACAACATTTCAATTTCACATGCAGAACCAGCTTCAGCAATTTCAACCGAAACAGTTTCGGTGTCTAGTGAAATAAATTCATGCGCTTCCTTTTTCTTTCTCTGGCATATCATTTGCTCCGAATGGTGTCGGTATACCTTAAGTGTGTCACCCTACAGTTCGCGAATAATGCAGACATGATCGAGACCCCTCTCGGATCAATAATCAGAAGCGGGATCTGGAGACCCATACTGACTCCCACACATTCAACAATGACTTTCTTGTGATCGTCGGGACCTTTTATGCTAGTATCTTAATCCCTTTGTTTCACGATATATTACATGTCCGAGATTCGATCATCGGTATCTCCATACCTAGTTTGATCTCGTTACTGACATGCACTCTTTTCTCGTTCCCGTGATATAACATTCTAGTGATCAAATCACTTGCTTGCAAGTTAATCAATGTGATATCACCGAGAGGGCCCAGAGTATATCTATCCGTCATCGGGATGAACAAATTCCACTCTCGATCCATGAGCCTCAACATAACACTTTATTAGTTCTGAATCCATCTTTATAATCACCCTGTTACGGTGTGACGTTTGATGTTATCAAGAAATTCTTCCGGTGTTAGTGATTGACATGATCTCATGGTCTAAGGATTAGGATCACTTCGTAAGTTGTTATAGCAATATAAACTCAATGACTTTGATCGTAATGCTATACTTCGGATGAATGTTCATCACACCATTACAATAATGTTGTGACCTCGTTATTAACAACATCCAATGTCCATGATCAGAAAACTTTGATCATCTTGTTAATCAACGAGCTAGTTTATAAGAGAGGCATAACTAGGAACTTCCTTTTTGTTTATTAAACACACATGTATTAACGTTTCCGTATTAATACAATTACAGCATGCAAAATAAACATTTATCATAAACAAGGAATACGATAATAACCACTTTATTATTGCCTCTCGGGCATATTCCCTTCAGGCACTACCTGATGGGAAATCATTGTGAGATTTATTCGGATCACAAGAGACTAAAGTATATATTCACTCAGAAGGAGTTGAATATGAGGCAGAGAAGATGGATTGTGTTAATCAAGGATTACGATCTGGACATTCACTATCACCCTGGTAAAGCCAACGTGGTAGCAGATGCCCTTAGCAGATTGCCGTGCCGCTTGAACTCCATGATTTTGAAGGAGCAACCAAGTTTGCACAAAGAGATGGAAGATTTTCGAATGGAATTAGTGAGTGAAGGATTTTTGGCTAGCATAGAACTTCAACCCACTTTGATCAGCCAGATCAAAGAGGCGCAGAAAGGAAATGCTAGTATTGACGGAATCAAGCGTCGTATCGGTACAGGCAAAGTACCCGGATTCACCGAAGATGAAGAAGGAGTTCTGTGGTACAAAGGACGCCTTTGTGTACCAGCAGATTCTGAGTTGAAAGAAGTTATTCTCAAGGAAGCTCAAGATACCCTTTATTCTATCCACCCTGGAGGAACTAAGATGTATCAAGATTTGAAAGAGCAATTTTGGTGGCATACGATGAAGAGAGAAATCGGAAGCTATATCGCCAAGTGTGATATATGTCAGCGAGTCAAGGCCGGACATCAAAGACCCGCTGGATTGTTGCAACCATTACAGATTCCGGAATGGAAATAGGACTCCATTGGAATGGACTTTATCACCGGATTGCCTACTTCTAGTAGGGGAAATGACTCTATCTGGGTCATAGTGGACAGATTGTCCAAAGTCGCCCATTTCTTACCCGTCAAGACCACATATCAAAGTTCGAAGCTAGCGGAGTTATACATCGCTAGAATTGTTAGTTTGCATGGAGTCCCCACGAACATTGTATCGGATCGAGGAACTCAGTTTACCTTGAGATTCTGGAAGAAAGTTCAAGAAGGTTTAGGAACCCACCTAGATTTCAGTACCGCGTATCACCCTCAGACCGATGGACAAACGGAGCGAGTAAATCAAATACTCGAAGATATGCTGAGAGCATGTGTGTTAGAATATGGATCTAAGTGGGAAGACTGTCTGCCGTTTGTAGAATTTTCGTACAACAACAGCTATCAAGCTAGTTTGCAAATGGCGCCATTTGAATTCATGTACAGAAGGAAGTGTCGCACCCCTTTGAACTGGTCGAAAGTAGGAGAGAGTCAGATTTTCGGACTCGATATCCTACAAGAAGCAGAAGAGAAGGTTCACAAGATTCGTGAGCACCTCAAGACAGCCCAGTCCAGACAGAAAAGTTACACCGACAAGAGACGTCGAGACCTCGCCTTCAACATAGGAGATTCTGTATATCTGAAAGTGTCGCTATTGAATGGAATGCAGTGTTTCCAACTCAAAGGAAAGTTAGCCCCCAGATATATCAGACCTTTCAAAATTCTGAACCGTCGAGGAGAAGTGTCGTATCAATTGGAACTACCCGAAGAGATGGCAGCCGTGCACAATGTGTTCCATATCTCATTACTTCGCAAGTGCCTCAAAGTTCCGGAGAAGACGGAAGTGTTCAAGAATATCGATCACCGGACCATAGAGATCAACGATGACCTGACCTATCCCGAAGTACCCATCCGTATTTTGGAAGAAGCTTTCCGAACCACTAGAACCCGAAGCATCAAGTTTCTCAAAATTCAGTGGAGCAACCACACAGAAGAGGAAGCTACCTGGGAGCGCGAAGATCACATCAGGACGGAGTTTCCCGATCTCTTCAAATCCTAGGTAATCTTTGTGTCCTTTTTCAAATCTCGGGACGAAATTTTGTTTAAGGGGGGAAGGTTTGTAACATCCCAAAAATACTAAACTGGGATCATCAAACTCTAATCCTCAAAATTAGGGTTAACAAAAACTTTTCTAAATAAAAATAGGAAAGCATACATGTGTGTATGCATTCCAATTTGGATTCTTTTGAATTGCCTTATTTATGTGTTTCTTTGCTTGTAAAAGGATTCTTAGGTGAAATAAACATCATCTAAACAATCCCCACACTTTTCCCAAAGACAAATAAATCAAAACAAACAAAATAAGGGAATGGTCATTTTGGCCAATTTAACTCCCATGCCTACTTTGGCTGTCTCTAACTTTCAAAACTTAACAGAAACTTGTTTGTATCTTTGCACCCCTTAATAGTACTCATAACAAAGTATCAAGGCCCAGTTTGTGATCATCCAAAAACATTTGAATGCATAGTTTAAATGACAGTTCAAAATTGAATCTTTATCATATGGGAAGATCCCACTTTTTCAAAAACCACTCAAACAAGCTCAACTTTCAAAATCCAAGCATCCAGAGACTCCACAGCACCTACCTAGCACACCCACCAAAAATATTTTCAAAATTCAAAACTTGAATTCATGTGGCCATTTCATCAAACACCTTGCTGATTCAAATCAAACAAAATCCAAACACTATGGTGAGCAGTGATTTGGGCCTAACTGGTTCCCTCTCTAGCTCACAGCAACCTCAGTAGATCATCTACCTCATTTGTAAACGTCTAGCACCACTGTAAGCTTGGCAATATCATCAATGGTGAACAGCCGAAGCCACCCATGCCACCCCAGTGTAGACAGCAAGCTAGGAGAGGAACTAGCCGTGCCAACCTTATCTGGGAGATCACCCATGCCTCACCGCCCCCTCTCGACCAGCCCTGCCTCGAAGACATCGACCAGAGCACCCAGAACGTGAACGCTGCGTGCTCTCACAACCATGCGCGGCGCCAGAGCGCCACCCTAGACACACGCCCACAGACTGCGCGACGCCCTCGCCGCATTCATACACGATCACCACCGTCCCAGTAGACCGCCAGACATCCCTGTTCGCCGCCCCATGCCTCACAGCCACCGCTCGTCGTCGAAGACGCCGCCTCTGCCGCGCAGAGCATCACATGTTCCAAACCGTTTTCCACTGCCCCTACACGCGCATTAAAGCCATAGAGCATCGCCAGGAGACCACCGATAACGATTGCCACCACCGTCCATGCCTCTAGCAGCCCGTAGCCATGTCGCCACCGTCGCCTGCCCATTCCGTTCGGTCTCGTCGTCGAGACAATAAATAGAGGCCTCCCCCACTCAAACTCTTCACACCATCTCACTCCCCTCTTCTCACTGATCGTTTCACCCTGTTCCCGAAGCAAGGAGAGCAGCGCATCGCCAGAATTTGGCCGAAGCAGACCGCCTCTAGAGAAGAAGGGCGCCATCGATTTTGTCCACCCCAGGAGAAGCTGCCGGTACCAGGAGGTTCGCTGTCGTCGACTTCATCATTCGCCCGCCTCGCCGACCCTCGCCTGAGCCCCGGTGAGCCCCCGACGACCCCCACCTGCCATGTTAGGTTTCTGTCTCGCCGGCGTCCACCCGACGTGGACGATAAGTAGCATCCATTTGATTAGACTTAGATCGTGTGGCCAATATTGCCCCGTACCACTTCGCGTTTAAAGAGCCACTGACTGGTGGAACCCTCTTGTCAGTTGAGCCCCGCGCCTTGGAGTTACATCGGGCCGGCCCATTATTGTTTCCCGCGCAGCCCACTCGTTTGAATTTGGATTTTTCCATTTTCATTCAAACACAGTTTTGTACCTAGTTTCAAAAATCAACCCAGCTCGATTCATTGAACCAAATTGAATGAAACCAATTTTTTTAGAAAGGTCTTGAAATGTTGAATCCAAGCCCGTTGGATTTAAATCATTTGGATCTGTAGATCACCCTTGCTAAAAATAACAAGGAAGAAGCTTTTTTGCATTCAAAATTTTTTCAAATTTAAACCATAATAGCTTTTGAGTTGATTCCAACTCTCAAAAATCACATTTGATCATACCTTTCAGAATATATAAAAACATTTGGGTTTACTTACAGAAATAATGTTCAAGTAATAAAAGAATGCCACACAGGCATTTCTAGTCACTTTATTTAATTAAAATAAAAGGTTAAACCTTATTAAATTGTGACACCAGTTTAAATCGCATTCCCATGTACTGAAATATGTGGTGATGACATGTGTCAACATGATCCCATGTTTGGTTTGGAGAATATTAAATCTTAAGTAGTTTTTCAATGAGTAGAAATTACTTTTCTAAAAATAAAAGAAACTAAACCAAGCTTTAATCTTGTAATGTTAGTGATGATGCTAGATCATCTATAGGACCCTTTTGTATGATGATTGAAAGTAATTAAGTATCGTTTGGTGATTGTGTACCTCGTATTTATTCATAGACGCTAGTACCGACCAAGGATACGAGGAGGAAGGAGGATACTACGAAGAAGAAGCTGAGGAGAACTTCAACCACTGCTCTGCACAAGGCAAGCTAACACTTGCAATTATGAGAGTTAAATAACCTATGCAATGCACTAAGCATGCTTGGTTAGATACATTTGATGATACCCAATCCTAGTTTTACTTACAAGCTTTATACTTTTTTTTCTTTATCAAAGCTATTACTTAGAGCTTACTTAAGTGAATTGTAGATACTAGAAATATAATTTGAAGGTTGCATAAAGAGCATAAAACTTGGCCTAAGCTAGATAATCTTTATGTCACCCCAAGGCATGAGATTGTATTTAGTTGAAACTCCACTAGTTTACCACCCCTCATTAGTACTTACCCCCACTTGTAGATGCTAGTGCTAAGCATAAAACCTGATCAACTTAGATGGGAATACTTGGTGGAAAAATGGATATGAAAACCTTGGAATGATGGATAATTCTATTGAGATGTTTTGGACATGTGTTTCCGAACACCAGATGATTTATGGTGATGAAAATGTTGAGGCATGAGCCTTAGCCCTTTATAAAACTGATGGTTGTCTGGATGCGATACCATTCCAATTTTACCGTACAACCACAATACCCGAGAATTGGGTAGGGCTTGACTGGAAACTTATATACCTTAGTATTAGTTCCCTCACGGCCAAGGTCTGAGCTGAGGCTACCTTGTGAAGATTGTCCACTGCAAGACTCCAAGATGACAGTTGGTCATGGTTGGGAGGCCAAACTCACAAGAGAGGTGCTTATACTAGGGCGTGTAATTGAAAGGTTAGGATTGATTATCCGTGACATCGAGTATGGTGAATTCAGGATTTGTTCCTGACGGATGTATCGAATGTTGTGGTGAAAGTGTACAATCTCTGCAGAGTGTCAAACTATTCAAATAGCCGCGTCCGCGGTTATGGACAGTTGGAGTGACCATACTGTTCCCCCGTCGGATGTTTTCAAAATGACTTATGAAATGAATTAAGACTTTGACTTGACCACAACAGAGTTGTGATATGAAATACAAGTTCCCACTTAGGTGTTATAAAACTTCAACTAGCTTTCTTCATTTCTAAACTTAGTAGATGTAAAGCTGGCTTTTTGCAAAACAACCCTAGAGCTTAGTGTCCTACTACAAAAAAACCCCTTCACTTGTTAGTATTAGTTTGCGAGTACTTAAAGAGTACTCATGGCTTTGTCCTTGGCTATTCCCGTGGCCAGACTATGAAGAGGAGTACCTGGAGGATGGACCCGAGGAAGGTTACGACAACTAGGATCATCTCCCATCATCAGCATTGCCTGTGACCCCAAAGATGGAGCTTCGCCTACGCTACTGTTATTATTACGTATTTCCGCTGCTTGAGTTGTATTAAGAACTGGATCATGATATTCTTATTTTTGTAAGACCTTATGTATGGTTTGTAATGGATGATGTACTATGGTATCCAATTCTGTTATGTCTCGCAAAAATGGTAATCCTGAGATTGCGATGTATGACATAACAGGCATGTGGGATTAAAAATCCGGGTGTTGACACTCCTAGCATTGAGATCCCCCGTCACCAGGCTCCGTATCCTCTCCAATCTCGCTGCATTGATTTTCATAGGGCTCGAGACAGTATCCTTCATATCTTCCTCCTTGTCCAGGTGTGCCTCCCCTGATTACCTCTTCCGAGGTCCAGCAAACAGGTTATCACCACGGCCACCACGTCCACGACCGCCCCCCTTGCAGGAAAGGAACCTCGGAAGCTTGGGAGGGTATTCGTTTGGGTCCTCCTCTTAGCCAGTATCCACTCCCGTACTGGATATCCTCTGGATTGTGGATGCCATCCCCACACTCCTCTAGATCGTGTCCCAAAATATCACAAACATCGCAAAAATATCCAATCTTCTCATACTTAACATGTAGCAGAGTACGCCCTTTACCAACTATATTCAGAGGGGTCCAATGGATTAAAGGCTTGTTAACATCAATTATAGCACGAACTCTAACATAATCCCCTTCAAACCAGCGAGGATGATGTAACTTTACGCTCTTAACCTGCCCAATCTTCTAGCCAACTGATCAACAATATCCTTTGTCTGATACAACTCCGGGATCGAATGAATCTGAGTCCAAATAGCAATACGGTTAAGATCAATCGTCGCTGGATCGACCATGCCATCGTACTCCGCCATCACGACAACCAGTTTGCAGAACAGCCAGGGGCCTGATACATCACCTTGTTCCAATCCCCTAAACAGAAGAATTTGCAGGTAAAGAGGCTGTCATCAACCTCCCTTAACTCTGGATCTATCGCCAGGATCCAGATATAGCGCAAAGTTTGGAATAACGCATCAGCACTCAAACTTTTCGAGGTATGTACTCGAGCAACTGCAAGCCAACGAGCACTCTTTTTCATCTTTGCCAGATCTCTTTCCCCGACCACCACGTCGTCGAGTTCACCGCCATGCAACTCCATGTGCTGCATAGCACGTGCTAGAGCCTCGTCACCATCAGCCCGCAGCCCCGAACCAGATGTTTCCTCCGACATCGTCACCATGGATCCAATCGCTCAACTCAAAAATCTCAAACCCTAGCACCAGGAACACCAAGCCGGGTAGGCAGGCCAGCTGCCCCACGATCAGCCCGAGTGCACCTGATGCCGGCCGGTAGGAGGATCAATCTGAGCAGGAACAAACAAGGACTCACGGCGGAGACAGGCCACTGGAGTAGAGGAAACCTAGATCGCCACGAGGTCGCCCACGGGACCAGGAGCGAACAGGTACATACGATTCAAATATATCTATACACTAAAATACGTCTAGATAAGATTACCAAACTCTAGCAATAGAGCATCCATGATAAACTAAGATTACCAAACACTTGTATTACAACATGCATAATTTGTCCTCAAGGGCCCTAGTCCAATTTCACTGCGAATGTTTGGAGATAATAAAATGTAAAATAGAAAATCCTCGACATAGCCGACCAAAGTTTCAATCCCTTGACCCATGTAAGCCAAGATAGGAAAGACACCATCTCTCTAATACGAAGCCGTTTTCTTCGCTGATGCAGAAAAACAAGCAAGAACGACCGTTATCTTCTATCACATGAATGGCGCCCGTGTGGGGGAGCGGTGGACGCCCTTCCGGGGATGACGGCGGTAGCTGATCTTTCCGGTCGTCTGAAGGTTGGGTGGCCCGGACTGATCTTCTTCTTCTGATCCTCCCCGCTTGCGTTTCGGATCAAGGACGAAAGTCAGGCTGGAATCCGACACCATTGAGTCAAGCTGCAATCAACAGATAACATAAATGTGCATCAGTTAAGGTATAGTATAGGCTAGTCGCAAACAGAACTTAGCAGGAAAATATGTACAGTCTTTGATGCCTGAAATCTATCGATCGTTGCATAAGGTTATGGACCACATGTGCCTATATATTGGGGGAAAAAGCCCCAAATAAAATGGCGTACTGGTTGCAACTATTTGGCGATTTCAGCTTTATTTTAAGCATCACATATGTGTGTAATTTAGTTTCTGCTATAAGAATATATACGAGACTTTTGCATGGATATACATCATCCTATAAATAAAAAGTTCTTAAAGTTCGGTACCAGGGCCCAAGCCCAACCAAAAAAAGTGGTCTAGTACAAATTTTTGCGATGAAACTGATGTCCCCCGGTTGTATCCCAAATACTAGTATCTGTTTAGACAAACATTCCTAAATTAAAGCTTCCCGAACAAAGATTGGCCTTCCTAAAAACAGTAGGATACACACACAGCTGGAGTACCTTCCTAAACGGAGTATAGTAGGAAAAAAAACTGCGTGTGACCCAGATCTATTGAACAACTAATGGCAATCCGCACCACAGCAAAACACAAAACAAAAACATCGGACGATAGATCCTGCCCGTCCATTCGAAATCGTAATCGATCCAATCCGTCCACGTGGCGCATGGCCGCATATTTTCAGAAACGGAAAGAAACGAGGCTAGGGCGGTAGGTAGATCGGACATGTGGCGTATACCTTGCATCCCAGGCAGCAGAAGCGGAAGACGGCGTCGACGAGCCCGCGGCCGCACTCCTCGCACGCGCCGGCGGCGCCGACGCATTTGTTGAAGTGCTGCGGCGCACGGGGCCTCGGGTTGAGGAACACCACCTTGTCGGCGTTGATGACGTACGTCTGCACCAGGGACAGGTCCGCCACCGGCTTCAGCTCCGCCACCCGGATCACCTCGTGGTACGACGACCGCCGTATCTGCAACACCCATCCAGCCACGACACGTACGTCGTGCGCCGCCGTTGTTAGTTAGCCCGCGCGGACGAACGATTTACTACATGGAAGAAAGAGATGCATGCGCATGACGATGCTAATTAAGTTTGACGTAGTACCTGGACGATGCGGTGGCCGCGGTGGGCGCCGACGCAGAGCGGGCAGCAGATGGCGCCGTCGTCGCCGGCGCAGTCGAGGCAGAAGTGGTTGCGCTCGTTCTTGACCAGTTCGGGGTGGAGGGCGCACGGCTCGAAGAACTTGGCGCCGAGCAGCGGACGCAGCCACGTCGGGACGAACCGCTCCTCCGCCCCGGCCTCGTCGTCGCTGAAGTCCATGCCCATCCACGACGACGACGACGACATCTCGTTGCTCTCTGTTACCCAGCCAGCAAGCAGAAAAAAACACGAATGGTACGCTCGTATTAGATCCAGGAAGCGGAAATGCCAAGAACAGTGTAGAGCTAGCCAGGATGGATAGTATAGGTAGCACGAGCGAGAGATTGGTACACTGTTACCTCGACGTTCGTCCGGGGTGGAGGCGGCGGCTGGAGGCTGGCACAGGTCTCTGCAGATCTGCGGAATGTGGTGAGATTCGCTATATTTATTTGCTAGGAGGGAGAGAGGGGGAGAGATCAAAATGGAAAGAAACCCATGTAGGGTTTCATGCGCCTACAAGGAGCACGTTTTAAAAAAAAAAACTTGCTCGTTTCTTTCCAAGGATATCCAGGGGCCTATGTTCACAGATTTTGTTTCCGTCTTTGCCCAGCTGTCTCCTGCCAAGACCATTTAATTTTAATTTGTCCACGAGCACTAAAATAAATCAGCTAAAAAATCCCTACTAAGAAAAATAACATTAAAACTAGAAAATTGCATTTACGCAGAATAGTAATAACGAGACGCAAAATCGGAGGGCATATGATTAGCGGAGCCAGATTCCAGACAGTGGTTGTAAAGGACCCAAAAAATAGTGAAATATATATAATCAGAATTATATCGCATACACATATTATACAAACATGTTGTTTTTCCCAAATATTGTGGGTATACATTTGTACACCCATGTATATCCTTAGCTCCGCCCATGGTCCTTACCATATTGGTGTGACAATGGTTAATTCATTTACAAGGTTCACATATTTGGATCATATCTTACCATATGGTCTACAAAAATGTGGGGAGGGTCGGCGAGGCGATTGCCACCTGCCATCGGATTGTTATATGGGAGATGGGTGTCACCTGAGGATGACAAGGAGAGAACTCGCCAAGATATTAGGAGGACCCGTTTGGCCTTGAGTATGAAAATGAATTAATCAAATGATCTATCTAACTACTTCTATAATTTAAATTAACATAATCAAATTGATGAATGCTCGTCACAAGAAAAACATGAGGACAACTACATATTCATGGTAGTTAATACCAATTGTTCGTCTACAAGATCTATATGTTTAGATCACCACTTACCTGATTAGGCGGCGAAGCCCTCGCCACTTGGCATTGGTTTCCAGGGAAGGTAGTGGCGCCGGAGAATAAAAAAGGGAGCATCCGCCATGATTAAACTAGATCATTGTTTTCCATGTGGTCTATTTGACGAGGTGATGAAGCCCACGGGAATCACCGATTTTTTCTATTGGAGAGTGGGTAGCGACAGAGGATGCAAAAACATCAAAGAGGGAGAATACACTAAAAATGCAAAATTCACAAACAATTAGACATCATGTTAGCCATCATAAATTGTTAATGGTTCCTTGCAAGGTTTAAGGATTTAGATCACATCTTACCGTGCAATTTCTTATTAGGTGACAAGGGACCCTCCGCCTATCAACCACAAGATGCGTGAAACAAAGGACACAAAAAAACAAGAGAGGCGCCCGAACAAAGGAGTGCATTGATAAATATATGTAGGACTTGCCAGACGAAGTAGGGATGAGATCTATACATACGAGAGAGGAAACCTGTAAATCGATAAGGGGAAAAGATGCATATGTGAGGATGTTAGAACACATATATCGATAAATAAATAGGTTTATTCAACAAGATATTAGGATGATTGGGTAGCCGTGTAGTTGTGGAGATGGAATGTCGAAGAAGTCAGCAGACATGGTAGGGTGAAGAGTTGAATTTCTAGGAAATAAGCAAGCCAATAAGTGTATACTCTAGCAGCATAATGTCACATGCCCATCTTTCAATGATCTATGTATTGATTTTGATTTTAAATAGCGGTGGGTTAATCGGCCATTCTTTTATAGGGCGTGTAGCTAAACGCTAGGTAGGACTAGGGTGGCGGCGCAGAGAGGAGGAGTGCTAGGGTTTGCGAAACTAAAACAAACATACAGGTGGCGGCGCAGAGAGGGAGGGATGCTAGGGTTTGTGAAAACATCGAAACATACATATATCATAAAAGGAGGGTAACTTTGGGAGGTATGACACGTCTATGTTTCAATTGACCAACTTCGTTTGATATATATTAGCTCTACAAAATCTTAGCAAAACCGTATTTATAAGTTGTATAAAATCCTTTTTTTATAAGTTGTATAAAATCCTAACAAAACCATATATATTGTATTGAAACTTACCATGTATTTTTTTAAATCAATATGTCCATTTGCTAAGTTTTATGAAAATGAGAAATGAGAATGCTATAATTTAAGTTTTAAAACTCATGTTAGCACTCTGTCTCTTTTTTTTTTTTTGCGTGGAGTTAGCACTCTGTCTGCCTATCTCTTTTGCTAAGGTGAGTTCCGGTGCACCTAGATTTCAAAAATCTGCACCCTGGATCGTGAAGACTGGGAGTTTGGGAATAATCTCTGCTTGCTAAGAAACGAAGTCCTCTCTAGTTTCACGAAAAGAGGCATTTTCTTTTCCAAACCATGCAATTTTTATTTTTTTTGCAAACCACGCATTCTTGCACCTTACTAGTACTACGGTCTAACTTCACCTTTGCGGTTAATTTGCCATCCTTTGTTTTTCAACCTTGCAAAAAAAAACTTCGCAGTCATTTATTTTCCTAAGAAAAATATCTTCGTAATCATTTTCTTATTTATTGGCAAATCTTACCAGTAAGGAAAACAGTTAATGAATTGCCAGGCGATTTCTACTCGGTATTTTGGCGTGTTCCCCTGTAATAATGGAAGTTTAATTACTAGGGGCCCAGTGAATCTTTACTGGCATGAGCGTATATATGCAGAATATAAAAGTTAAGAAGGGGCCAATTAATTACTACGAAAAATAAAAATAAATGACCGTTAGATGGGTAAAAGAACGGGGGGAGAGCTTGGCACGTGTGCTATGCGTCGCGAGCGCCGGACGCAACCACCCAGAGGGCAGAGGCCCAGCCCACAGAAACGAGGCTGCGATTCCAAGAGCAAGATGGTGGGCCGTGCTGAGCCAAAATGGTAGACAGCCTTTTTTTTATAAATCCGTGCAGGCAGAGCCGCGTGAGTTCGGCCAGCCCAAGAAGGCGCGCAGTTCCTTCCTTCCTTCTCACGGCCCCTTTCGTCGTCGTCGTCCTCCTCCTCCTTCTCTCTCTAAAATAACTGTGACCAAACGCCAAATATTCCTCCCTTCCTCCGCCGAGACGCCTGACCGGAGAACCCCACACCAGCCTTCGTAGTTTGGACGCCTGCGCGGCAGCGAGAAGCGGGGCCTAGGGCGTCCGGCCCCGATCCCCCTACCTCCGTGGCCTGCGAGGACGAGCACCGGCAAACTAGGTAAAGCCCACTCTCCTTCTCCCCCGTATCGTTCCCGATCTACGCGGATGACTCGAGCACAGGGCGGCGGATGCGTGGCGAACTGCTGCTGTCCGGATTCCTGTAAAACTTTCCGACTCCAGCGGTTTCTATCTTCGTATTGTCGTGTCGATGGATGTAGTGGAATATAGATCTCCTGCCCGCGCCGCTAGCGCTGTCCCAAGGGCTTAGGTCTGGTCGGTTTCCATGGCACTCGTTGCTGTGATTTCGTACGATTTTGGTGCTGTGGAATACTGGAATCATGGATTAGTAGTGAAATTATCAGCGGGACGACTGATTTGGTACGGTTTATCCCTTGCTATGTTTGCACTTTCCCCCACGGTTCCACCTTTTTTTTGTCCTAGCACCCTGTTGAGCAATGGCAAAGGGTGAAAATAGCATAGCCCTGCTGCTCTAGTGCCAGAACAGGGGTGATATTGTGCCAGTCTGGTTTAATTTCAGCCGGTTGTTTCTTGACCCATATGTTTGAACATAATGATGCACATAGAAGCAGACTTGTTTGAGGGGCACATGGAGCTGTGTGGTTCACGTACTGCTTAATTCTGATCAATCCTGTTGATCGCTTGATTTATTTCTCATTTATACTACTAAACTGCTTTGGTAGGGTGTCTCACTTGAGTTGTGTTTGCCAGGTGATAGAATGCAATACCCTAGAGGTACGGAACGAGAGGACTTCTCCGCCCCAAAGTCACAGAAGAGGAAGGCTGAGTATCGGTCTCTGCCTGCAGGCCAGATCAAAACTGAAACTGAGCTGCTGCGCAGGAGGGAGGTTCCACACTCGTCGGCCAATATACCCAAGCCACCTAAAAGAAGCATCAAGAATGAGCCTCACCCTCACACGCCGCAGTCCGATAGAGGAACTCCAGATTCGCTGACAGATTCTGGCCCCGCTGATGAATATCGGGCATTGCGGAAGAAGTACCTGCTCCTGGAGGAAGAGAACTACACGCTGGACGAACAGTTAGGCATCGCAGAAGAGGAAGCCAAGACTCTCGAGGATGAGAAGTTCGCACTCCTGGATCAGCTTGTTGTCTTGGAAGGCCTTGTGGACCCTCCGCAGCTGAAGCCTCAGCGGAGTTTTTCATAGTGTAATTCTGCACCTGGTATTGTTAGTTGTTACTCCTTTCTAGACGTAGCGAACTGTAGTGGAAGAGACAATGCTTTGTTATCAGGTTTTATGGAAGCTCGCTCTAGATGAGATAGCTGTGTGGAGTATGTGTGCATGATGAATGGGTGTGATACTTTGGAATGATTTATGACGGCAAAGTGCATGTGAATCTTGCCTCAAGTTTAGTCCAGGATATAAGAACTAGGGGATTCGTGAATGATAAAATTGAACTACTCGGTTAATGCCATTGTTCCTGTAAATTTTATCATTCACAAATCCCCATAAATCTTGCCTCAACTGTAGTATATAATTTATCTCTATACTCAGTTAATGCCATTGTTCCTGTAAATTGATAAAGCAACACGTTTCATATGGAAGTTTCTGATCATACATGATGCTACTTATTTCATCTTATGTTCTACATTTGGAAAATGGCAACACATATTTGCAGAGGATTACTTATTTCTCAGTTTATTTAGCAAGGTGTTCTTAAATTCTGGGCTGCCCATCTTAAGATCAGTTGATATAGTGAACATAAACTGGTTTCGTACTATACACACTTTTTGGTAATCTGAATTTAGTGGACATCTGATGGTCATCAAAACGAAATAGTAACTAATTGCCCCCATGATGCTCTGAACAAACATTATTTGTCCAGACGGGCATGATGCTCTGAAAAAATATTATTTGTCTAGAGGGGACGATTTCTAGACCCGAAGGCAAATATTACATGATGCACTTCACATAATATCTAGATAGAAAATCAACACATAATCATAAACCAAAGTTATAAATCATTTTTATTTCACATTATAATATTACTAGGGTTTCTTCATATCTCCCCAAGAACATGGGAACTACTCATACATAAAGGGGATTAACATTATGACAATAGCATGGAAGATATATGAAAGATACATTTGAATACAAGTGCAAATCCACAATAGAGTTTGGATTACAACCAAATAAACAAAGGAATCGATGTTGGAGACGGTGTTGATGATGATGATGAAGATCGATGTGTTGCCCTTCAAGATCCAAGTTCCTTCTTCCTCTTGAGTGGTGTGGTGGTAGAGATCTTGTGTTCGGCGGCTGTGGAGGCGGCGGAGCAGCAGGGCTTCTCCCTGGAGGCTGTGTGATTGGATTCCCTGGCGGCTAGGGTTTCCCCTCTTTAAGTAGGCTTCTGGAGGCTCACGAGGCGGTTTTAGAAAGATCTATGCCCATCGCCCCTTCACAAATGATGTTCCATTTGACAAAACGGAGTCAATGGAGGGTGGTAGGGGCGGACGGTACGACTGGGCCTAGACCGTACCGATGTCCATTAAGCTTGCAGATGCTTTGACGTTTCCACCATTTTTTCACACGAACTCTGATTGAGGTGTTCTTTGGCTAGTTGGACTCGTATGGACGAGGGCTACAACACCATGTCTTGGATCTTTAATATAAGATGATGGAAAAATACCACACACTCTTCATATGGCTAAATCCGGTGCTTGTAACTTCTCCATATTGTATCCTCTTTGTTCCTCTTGCCACCTTTATCAGCACCTAAACACTTGTCAAAGACAAGGAAAAGTAATAAAATTCCAATAAAACTAATATGTGTGCAACACTCATATGAAAATGAATGAGATCTAGTAATCATGCATAATATACTCTACACCGTAGGGATTTTTTCCTACGGTAATTCGGTCGAAAAAAAATCATGCATAATAGACATAATTGCAACTAGATGGAGCATGAGACGAGTGACAATAAGAATGATTTGTATGCTTAAATATGCATCATAATTGCACTCATTACACATCCACCTTGAGCTTTGGCTGTCGCCTCCTCCCTCTCTCATATTCTCTCCCTCCTCCTCTACAAAGAAGCACGGCGAAGTCCTACTGAATTTCTTCACCGCCATAGCCAGCGCTGTCGTTGTGCTGTCGGAGTCTAATGGAGATCTTCTTTCTCTCTCTCACTCTTGTGGGATCAAGAAGGAGGATACGCCACCAAGCCGAAACGTGTGAATACCGCGAAGGTGTTGTCGGATCGCATGACTACATCGGTTTGAACTGACATAAGTAAACAACTACATCATCCACGATCTCTAGATAGTTAACTGCTCGTGTTTTTTAAGGGGAAGTAGATTAGATCTATCTTCTTGTTACATACATCTCGTAGATCCGATCTTGTTGAGTTTTCTCCTTTCTATTCTGTAGAATTTCTTTTCCATGCAGCGAACCTATCAATTAGTACCATGGTCGTTGTCGTCGTAACATCGGCCAGTTCCAACGAACTTGTCGCTGATATGGTCATCAACGCCAGTGTCTTCCTGCTCTTCTCCCACACCTCCGACATCGGTGTTAGGATATTGGAATCATCGTCTTCCTCGCTGGCATTAACACGGAGCGCATCTTCCCTGTCTCTGCCCGGTTGCAAGTGTTTTTTAAAGATCTAACGATAAGCCAGGAGCATGAAAGAGAAAGAGCGGCCAATTTCTCATGCAGTAGACAAACCCAATTGAGGGCATATTCGATAGATCGGCGTACCGACATTTTTTTCCTTTGAGTTAACGGGGGGATCACGGACAAATTTATTTTGGATGTCGGCTTTAAAAGAAAGGCGGGGATTATGTTTCATTTTCCAAGAATAGAAGGTATCCCTTGGAACTTGTTTGTAGCTCGTGTTCTATTAGGATGGTCATAGTGGAGAGTAACATAGACTAGTAACATGCACAAGTTACTACTCTATGTTACTAACTTCATAGTGGAGAGTAACGTATAGCTGGTGTCATGCAAAGTATCATTTATTAGGTGATAGACTTATCTTGCATTGGTATGTGTGATGTTACAGTAACTAAATATGTTACTCCATCCTCCTCTCTTTTTATTAATTCACTGTCACATAAGCTATTTCGCTGAGTTAAACCCCTAGTTACTCTTAAAGTTACTTGCACTATGATCAGCCTTACCTGTGTGGTTCAGTTGATTTGGGACCTTGTTCTGCCTTAGCAATCCACCATGCGAGTCAGGTTTGTGTTAAGAAATGGATCTAGGAACTAGGAAAAAAACACAAAGCAATCCACCGTTCCTTGTTGCCATGAACAATGGATGGGTTTCTACTGCTCTGCTGTCGCCTTCCGTGGGTTAACTGAACTAGTTTGCTTACTAGTCGCGGGGAGAGAGCTGGTTTTGGTATGTTCCTAGTGTAGTTGTTCAGAAACCAAGTGAAGAGCAACTTCTGCATTAATTTTCTCTTGAGAAAGAACTGGTTTCGAATGATGTTCTCGTGAGATATTAAGCCTGCCTTCATGCACTTTATTTTGAGCATGTAACTCGCACAGCTCCGTGTTTCACTGTTGAAACTGAAACTGATAACTCTCACAGTGCATTAGAAACGGCAATTGCACCAAGTGCCATGACTCTATTTAGCTAAAAGAAAATGCTGCACTCTATTTATCACTTTCTGGTTACAAACATTAACTTTCTGTAAGGCAGAATAACAACTAGAGTCAAATTGCTACTAAGACTTTGGCTGCAATTTGAACTACATTTCAGCACGAGGCTTAGGGACTACACTGCATCGTTCTTTGGCATCCTGTATAAGCATAAACTCGGATTTTCTATCCAACTTCATGCTTGGGGGTTAGAGTGTAAGATATACAAAAAGTAAAGAGTTGAAAAAGACAACTTACATCATATTCATGCTGGAGCTTGTAGAGGCTGGTCTTGATTTTAAGCATGACCTTTTCAGCCAAAGTCAACTGCATGAAAGGAGCAATCGGAGTTTCTCTGGCCTTCAGCCTTTCGTCCTGAAGAAGAGTTTGTTCCAGCAGCTCCGCAAGCTTCACATTACCTCCTCCTCTGCTGAAATGTTCCTGGTTCTTAGGCATTCCTAGGCAAGCCTGTTGGGATCTTCGTCGGTTTTTCGGATGAAGCCAGTCGGAATTTTCACGGGACCATCGGCAATATTTTTAACTAAGCGATCATTACCCATGGAGGGTTCACCCTTATATTTAACCGACTCGTCGATGATGACATCGGGTTGCAAGCTCTGAGACGCAACTTCAGTTTCACCAGCGCGTGGAGATTGAGTCTCCTCCGACGCTGTGGGCTGGAGTGGATTGGGAGTCGAAGGGGCAAGAATAGGAGAATCCATTGACAGCTTCTGCTAGCGCATCACCTTCCCCGGCTTTCCTTTTCCCTTCAAAAAGACTTGGCTCTGAATGAAAACATGTCATAATCGTTAAGATTTGGAATCAAGCATAGTCAGAAAACAAGAAATTCTAGTAGAAGAAGTGTACCTTTTAACAGCAGGCACCACTTGTGGTCCAACAGATACAACTGGATTCTTGTATTTATAGGTTGCAGCATTAGGTACTTCTCCAGATTCTTCTTGTTCAGAAAGATCAGGATTTTCCACAGGATATCCCTTGAGGGGAGCAAGCTCCGACTCAGGGAGGTTAGCAAGCTGAAAGTAAAAATAAAACATCTTACTATTGCAAAACACTCAAAATAACAAAACGGCAAGAAGGTAAATTGGAAATCTTAACAGACTCAAAGGCTTCTCGTACGTATACTTATGCATGGAGATCCCCGGAATTTTCCCTTTCGTGGTGTCGAACACGGCAGTGCCATCGGGGATGGCTTAAGAGGGACACTCGGGGTGCAATCTGCGGCTAAAGCAACGGGTTGGGCACGATGAACTGCAAACACAACGACGTACCCAGGTTCAGTGCCATCTCTGTGAGGTAACACCCCTACTCCTACAAGATTTACTATGATGGGGGCGAATGCCCAATACAAGTGCTCCTAGAGCTATTTTCTTAACAACTATCGGAAGCTAGAGGAAGATGATGATCTAGAGGAGATCTCTACTGAATGTGAATCTTACCTAGAACCCTAGCTCTACCCTCCCTTATATACTGGTTGAGTGTAACACCCAGTCCACTGGGCCCCAGGGGTGTCACTCATGTTAGCTTAATAGGATATCTAGACTGGTCCCACAGACCAATATTAGTCTTTTCTGCGCACTTTATCCTTACTCATGCGCACCCGGTACCCACTTCTCGGTCGGTCACCCATCCTAGAATTGCTCTAGGCCAAGCACTCTTAACCTTAGAGTTCTTTTTGAATGAGCTTCCAGAAAAGAAGTTGCAACTTGTTGGTATGACTATCCTATCAATCCTATTAAGTCATGTGCTTTATGTGATATCCAAGCACATGACTTAATAAGATTGATAGGATACTCATACCAACAAGTTGCAACTTCTTTTTTTGGAAGCTTATTCGAAAATAACTCTAAGGTTAAGTGTGCTTGGCCTAGATCAATTCTAGGATGGGTGACTAACCGAGAAGTGGGTACCGGGTGCGCAGGAGTGATGACAAAGTGCGCAGAAAAGACTAGTGTTGGTCTGTGGGGCTAGTCTAGATATCCTATTAAGCTACCAGGAGTGACACCCCAGGGCCAAGTGGACGGGGTGTTACACTGGGAGAGGTAGGTTACAATGTGGGCTCTAGGGTTTACTGTTTAGACTTTGGGTTTACAGGGTGGACCGGCTGCAGGGCCCTAGCCGATGGACCAGGATCCAGTCAGCCTCCAGTACATCGGTGGACGACGCTACAGTGGCCTAGCGCCCTCCTTTGGGCATCATCCTCCACTTTAACGGTCACCCGGGGATTCTTTAGCAGCCAACCGATAGCTTTGCTTTATCTTTGTATAGTAGCGTCGGTCAGGGCGGTGTGCCATCCTGTCTGGAGATGGGAGGGACCAGAGGCGTACCCCGAAGATATCCTGTCTGGCATGTCTTTGGGGCACCATGCAAAGATATCCCTATTCTCACGGAGGAAATCGACAAGCGCACTTTCCTATTTGATGTCCAGGACGTCTTCGACCAGGACGAACTTTCTCGAGTCAGCTTCGTTCAGAAGTATCTTTTTTGTGCCCTTGGACGGCTTGAACTGTGATACGTCCAAAGCGTATCTACTTTATCGAACACTTTGATATTGTTTCTTCTCTAAACTTGTTTGATTTGGATAGAACTAACATAGACTGACGCTGTTTTCAGCAGAATTACCTTGGTGTCTTGTTTTTGTGCAGAAAATGAACTATCAGGAAAAATACCAGAAAATATGCCAAAAATTATATTTCACCAGAAGATCCGTGGATCCAGAAGAAGAGAAGGAGGGGAGGCCTGGGGGGCCCAGACCCACCCTAGGTGCGGGCCCACCACTGGCCGTGCCTGGAGGGGTGCAGCCTCCCCAGGAACCTCCTCGGCCTCCCTCTGCGCTTATAAGTTGCCTTTCGACCTAAAAACCGAGGGGGGTTCGATAGTTTTCCAGAAAGAGTTCCGCTCCACCGCCGCCACAAGAAACCAAGATTCGGATCCAGAAACTGCATTCTGGCACCCTGCCGGGACGGGGAATTTGGAGAGGATTATCGCCATCGTCATCACCAACGCATCTCCATCAACCATCGATGTTTCCCTCATCCATGAGTGAGTAATCCCCCGCTGTAGGCTTGGGGATGGTAGGGATTGGATGAGTTCTATCATGTAATCGAATAAGATCTGTTAGTGCATAGTGCCTAGTATCTCTATTAGTGCTATTTGACTTTGTTGCAACTTGTTGTGCTTAATGCTTGTCACTAGGGCCCGAGTGCCATGATCTCAGATCTGAACTTATTATTGAATCATGATAGTATTGTTTGTGATCTTATCTGCAAGTTGTGTACACATATCATTGTCCGGATCCAAAGGCCCCAAAGTGACAATAATTGGGACAACCGGAGGGGACGACTGTGGTGTGAGGATCATATGTGTTCACGGAGTGTTAATGCTTTGCTCCGGTGCTCTATTAAAAGGAGCACCTTAATTGCCAGCAGTTCCCTAGAGGCCCCGCTACCATGGGCTGGCTGGACAGAAGATGTTGTGCAAGTTCTCATTGCGAGCATGTATGGCTATATTTGGAACACATGCCTAGGATTGTTTAGTACTTGGATGCTTGTTATTATTTATCTACAATGCCCTAGATCTTGAAGTTACATGTTTATACTCGTCCATGCAACGCCTGTCCATCCATCCCTATGCCTACCGCACTCGAATCCTACTGTTACCGTTACTGTTACTATTGCTCATGTTTCACTGTTGCTGTTACCGTTGTCGTTGCTTTGCTGTTGCTACTACAAATTGTTGCTACTAATAAACTTCTGTGAGCAAGAACTATTTCCAGGTGCAGCTGAACTGACAACTCAGTTGTTAAGGCTTGCAAGTATTCTTTGGCTCCCCTTGTGTCGAATCAATAAATTGGGTAATACTACCCGCGAAGAACGTTGCGACCCCCTATACTTGTGGGTCATTAAGACTATTTTCTAGTGCCGTTGCCGAGGAGCATAACTTTATTTGTAAGTTCACTTGGATCTACTATTGTTCACTGCTACTCTTTTCATCATGGGGAAGTCTTGTGATGGAAAGTTCCCTATTTTACCATCCACTACAAGAAGAGGTACAGTCCTAAACACCTCTACTGCTCTTGATTCACCGTCTGTTATAAGTAAGCTTGTCACACCACCACCACATACACATGCTACACACACTGCTACTACTGCTGAGTCTGAAATTGCTTTTGATGCTCATGATGTTACTTCTACTGTTCTTGATGCAAGTGGTTCATTAGGTCCTTTTCTAGATGCTACTATGGCTAGTCTAGGAAATACCAAAACTCCTAGTGAAGACACTGTTACACCAGTTAGCTCACCTGAGGCTAGTGAGAGTTATGATATTAATGATGGTTACATTGAGTTCACTGATGATTTTGTTGAAGAGTGCCGAAACACACATGGTACTAGTGCTATTAAGAGTCTCCTTGCGAGACGTACTATTATGCCTAAGATGTCCTTTGATCCTAAGTTTGTCACTTCTCCCATAGATATTAAAGATAAAGATTATGATTTCTCTCTTGATTTATCTTATCTGGATATTGTTGAGAAAGAACCTTTTTTGCGACTGAAAATGAGAGTGTTGTGGCTCATATGAATGAGCTTTCTACTATGAGTGCTTTGTTCTCTGATGATTTTAAGATGCGCAAGTACTTTGTTGCTAAGATCTTCCCTTTTCACTAAAAGGAGAAGCTAGGGCTTGGTTTAATAGATTACCTCCTGGTTCCATTGATAGCCCTGATTTCTTGATTACTTCTTTCTTCCAGAAATATTTTCCTCCCAGTGCTAGACATGCTGCTTTGCAGAGACTTTTTGATTTTAAACAGGGAGAAGAAGAGAAATTGCCCGAGTCATGGACAAGGTTCTGTGCCTTGATTCATGCACATCATGGATGTCCATTTCCTAAGAATGAGCTTATTGATATTTATTATAATGGACTAACTGATGATTCTAGGACCTACCTAGATAGCTTTGCTGATTGTGTTTTCAGGAAAAGGACTCCTATAGATGCTGAAGAATTAATGACCAAGATAAGCAAGAATTATGATGATTGGACTTCAACTAAGCTGAATGCGCCTGAGGCTATTACTCCTGAACCAGTTATTCCTTAACCAGTTCCAGCACCAACAACAAAGAAGAGGGGAGTTATTGCATTAAATTATGAAGTTATGAAGGAAGCTAAGAAGTGTCTAAAGGAAAAAGGTATTAGAGCTGAAGATGTGAAGAATCTACCTCCTATAGAAGAATTATGTAATCCAATTTCCCACTCATCTACTATTGAGGTACACTCTCTCCAACACTTTTATGAAGGTGATATTCCTTATGGTAAGCCTCTTGGTCAATGTTTAGAGGAACTTGACACTTTTATTGTTAAACAAGGGTATTTTAATAAACAAGTTCAGAATCATTTATTGGAAAACTTTAGAGCTATCCATGAGTTGAAAGATATTGTGGAAATAACTTCTAATGATATTAAAATGATTTGTAAACACTTTCAAATGGTTCAAACCCAACTTGATCAACTTGCTAAGGTACAAAAGTATATGCTAGTTAATGCTTCAGGAGATAAACATGCTTATGGAATTAGAACTAGGAGTGGTATAGCTACTCAAGATCCTTTATATCCTGAAGGACACCCTAAAATAACAGAGAAGGATTCCCAACAAGGTGAAGATAGTGGTAGTCCTCGTAAGAGAAAGAAAAAGAAACATAAGATAGTTGAGGAACCACTTGAACCTGCTGTATATCCTAATAGTATATCTGTCTCTGATGCTGAAACTGAGAGTGGTAATGATAAAAATGAGTCTCCTGATAAGGAGGAAGGTGAGGAAGAACCTGAGAAGCACACTAAGAACACTAGGTACACGAAGGAAGATTTTATTGCTAATAAACATGGTAAAGAGAGAGAACCTTGGGTGCAGAAACCTATGCCTTTTTCAGGTAAGAAACACATGTCAAAGGAGGAGGAACACTACAACAAGTTTTTTGAGTGGATGAAACCTTATTCTTGCAAATTCCTTTGACTGATGCTATTAAGTTGCCTCCTTATTCAAAGTATATGAAGGATATTGTCTCTAATAAAAGGAAGATTCCTAATGAGGAGATTTCTACTTTGCTTGCTAATTACTCCTTCAATGGTAAGGTTCCAAAGAAACTTGGTGATCCAGGTATACCAACTATTCCTTGCTCCATTAAGAATAATTATGTTAGAACTGCTTTATGTGATTTGGGAGCTGAAGTTAGTGTTATGCATTTTCTCTCTATAAGAGACTCCAGCTAGAAAAGTTGATACCAACTGATATATCTTTGCAAATGGATGATAAGTCAACTACTATTCCTATTGGTATATGTGAGGATGTTCCTGTTCAAGTTTCTCATAATTGCATGGTCTTAACTGATTTTGTTGTGCTTGAAATGTCTGAAGATGATAATATGTCTATTATTCTTGGGAGACCTTTTCTTAATACTGCAGGTGTTGTCATCAATTGCAATCAAGGAAAAGTAACTTTTAATATTAATGAAAAAGATCACGCTGTCTATTTCCCCAAGAAGGTTGTTAATAGCTATTGCCTGAATTCCATTGAAAATATTGAGAGCATCAAGGTTGGAGAAATATATTGTCCCATTCCACAAGAAAATTTTGAAACTATTATGATTGGGACCATTGCTATCAAGTATGAGGTAACATAATAACCTTATGGAATGCAAATTTTTGCTTCATATAAGATTGTTTTGGTAACAAGACTTGATCAACCTTGTTAACAAAAGGATTTTAATGAATAAAATAATGTTTCCACTGTAGTTATACTTTCTTTCTTTTTTACTTTTCTCCTTCCTAGTCTTTGCTTTAGCTTTAGTTTTGCTAGTTGTTTGTTTCTTTGAGTTTCTTAGAGCTCCTGTAGTTTGGCTTTTGGTTTGCTTTTGCTTCTTCTGAAAAAACTATTTCTGTGAGAAAATCAATTTTCATACCCTGAAAATTGGACAAAAATAAAGTTTCCCGAAAAATCCCAGAAAATTCAAAATAAAATTTTCCTCGAAAAAAGGGGCAGAAAGGCACCTAAAGTGACCCAGGGGGCCACCACACCTATGGTAGGCGCGGCCAACCAGGTGGCGGCGCCTGGGGGGTCTAGCCCACCTGGTCCCCTCTAGGCTGCCTCCTCAAAGCCATCTTCTTTCTCTCTCCCAAAAAACACTGGAAAACTTGCTCAAGCTCGAGTTCTTGTTGTTCTTGCTCGCGATTTTCGATCTCCTTCTTCAGCCCATCTCAAGTGCTGATTTTTGGTGGGATTGCTCATTGGTATGTGCCTCCTCCACTTGTCCAATTAGATTTGTGATTGGTAGATTGTATCTTGAGTATTTTGCTGCTATAGGTGACAGGTTGTTTGAGCTTGCATGCTTGTTCTTTGCTTAGAAACTTTGTTTTGATGCATGTGTAGTCCTCTAGCAAGTTCCTATAGTAGTTGCTCATCATTTATCAACTTAGAAATCACTTGGTTTGATGGTTGTTTAAAATTTCCGAAAATTGAAGTCATGGACCACCACACATTTGGTGATATATTTGAGAGTGATGCACCTAGAAGGGTGTAACATCCCAGCATTAGATCTTAGAAATAAGCTGAACCCAGATGTGTGCATTGCATTCATGCATAGAAAATCCGAATAATTTTCGCGCTTTTAAATAAAAACATGTCAAAGTGATTGAAGCTTCTCTCAACTTGATGGAATTGAAATAGATCATCAAGTTGACTGTGATAAGTTTCAATATGACCTTTGCTAAACCTTATTTTGGGTAAACATGATTTGATCTAAGGGTAGATCAAATATAATAAAACTAAACCATCAACACATGGTTTAATGACTTATATTTGATCCTTAATAACTCATATCATAGTATTTAATACACAACTTATGAATACCAAGTTAAGAATGTAACCCAAGTAACAAGAATGTAATAACCAACTATTGACCTATTTTATCTTTATCTATTTTTACCATGAGGATCATGGTAATACTTAACCTTAACTCTTTAGTGAGTTTGAGTAGGAAAGAAACCAAAGTCAAGATCATTCACCATATATCTTTCTTTCCATATCAATCCTTATGGAATCCTATCTCAATATCTGTTGTTCATCAATACTGAGTAATCACTATTGATTCACTAAATCTTAACCTATCAATCCTTAACTTAGCAACTCTTGTCCTTATTATAGCATTCACTTAAGGCCTATCAAGAAAGAAGTTAGAAGAGGTAAATAGTAATGGTAGATTTGAATATCATTTATAGGATGGGAGAGTTGGAGGAGAATAAGATCAATGTGATACTTAATGGAGTTAACTCACTCCTTAATAGATAGAAGAGTTATGTAGAAGATATAATTATATGTTAACAAATAGGACTATAAGGATGAATCCTAAAGATAGATACTAAGAAGATAATTTTAATACAACTGTAATGTTGTATTGATAAAGACCTTGAGTAGCCAACTGGAAACCTAAACCATATATGATCAAAGGATTCTAATGATCATGCTTTTGTCACCAAGATTGAATGCTTATATCATGTATAAGTGACATTGGTGGATAGAACATGATTAAACCTAGTATAGATATATTATCCTAGATTAGTCATTACAAGTCACATTAATGTAATGTGAGGTTGGAATGTTAAATACTGGAGTTAAGTAGAGGCAAGATAGTATGATTAAGATGATGCTAGAGCAACATTGGATTTATAAATGGATTTAGAAGAATAAAAGGTGGATAAGAATATTCTTGTCAAGTAAGGCTCATCATGTAAACACATGATGAAGAATAGGAAGAAGTAATATATCTAGGAACGGAATTCCTTAATTAGAAGTCAAGAATTATGAAGTATGGAAGATAGGAATTCTGGATAAAACACTAAACCCTAAATCTTTAATCAAACAAAAAATCCATTTCATCTGATGGGTCTATCATCTTGTTTCCACAATGGTTTATAGGAATATTTTCCTATAACAATTACTTAAGCACATCTTTGTCATTCTCAACCATCATTATCCTAGATGCTTAAGAACTATCTTTATCAATTCTGCCTCATAAGTTAGCCTAGAAAACAATCCCACTATTTTAATTTAAATGGTGATATCATTCTAGATCACCAACATAAAAACAATCTGTCTTAGCCATCAATCTTAATTCACACCAATAGAAGAATATAAGTATATTAAGAACCCTAAACCCTAGGGTAAGCATTTGCAATTTAAACCCTAACTTCTATGTTAGATATAATAAAATATCTACATTGCTATTTATTAAATTTATGAGAATAATATTAACCATATTAATTACTCAAAACTTCATGTATCAAATATTAATGAAGGATCAATATATATAGCAGTTTCTTTAATATTATAAATCAATAAGAATTAAAACTCATGGATTTATAGTAATACATTCTTTAATAAGTTTATGGATACTAGATAAATTAAAATTCATATTTAAAGCCTTTACAAATACTAAATGAAAAAGTATATATAAAGAAAATAAAGAAGTGACAATATTATATAATAAAAATACACAAAATCTAAATACACTTTATTAGTGTTGCAGCTATTTAGCAAATAGATCTATAAATAAATTTGCAAACAATTGTGTAAATATAAGTTTAGAAATTAAAATAGGAAATAGAAAATGTGTAATTAAAAATAAAAACGAAACCAGGCCTGTGGCCCAATTCCTCTTTCTCTATCTGCTGCTCACGAGCATCTCCCAACAGCCCAGCAGCGGCCCAGTAAAGACAACACTCAGTAACTATCCCTGACTAACAAGTGGGCCAGCAAGGGAGTGCGGGTTGAACCTTGAAACGTGACAGGGGTTATCCACAAAAAGGCCTTCGTCGTCTTCCTCTTCTACTGGAAGCTGCTCGGTGGCGGTAGCCGATGCCGTCCGTCGCTGCCGTGCGCTGCGATGATCGCCGCCGACACTCAGGGTGGGGATAAGATTTCCACCGTGACTTCCCTGCTCGTCGTCATCCCCATTTTCCCCATTGAAACCCTCTCTTTCTCGAGTTCCTCTTCTGAACCGAACCCTAGCTCATCGGGAATCCCAGGGCTCCGCCGTTTCCGAGCTTCCCTTGCCCATCAAAAACCTCTATTAGATTCGCCTCGTCGTGTAGAGCATATCTGCCAATGGAATCGCCACAGTTCGAACCAAATCGTCGCCAGAGTTTGCTTCATCTCCGATGTCGTTCACCGTCGATTCACCATCATTGGACTTCCCCCGGCCCCCCGACGGTCCCATCGTAACTGTGGTGAGTTCATCGATCTTCTAGTAGCCACTGTTGCTTTGTTTGCTTCCTATATCATCCCTGGGGTGACCATCTGTCAGCGCCACTGCGTGAGTTCGTCGCCGGCCATCTTCCGATGACCTTTAGGAGGCGGCGCTGCCACTTTTAGGTTCCGCAAACTTCCCTGTGTTAAAACACTCTAGCCACACCTCTCAGAACCCTCTCTGCCGCTGTCCCTAGTTCATTTTCAGTGAGGCTCCGACGAGCACATGTGGCAGCTGATGTGGCCATGGGCCCATCTGTCTGTCTCTGTGGCTAGAATAGCTAGAGGTGTAAAAAGGAATTACTCGTCCATGCTAGCGTGGCACACCAACGTGGCCCTGTGCCCCACCTATCTGTGACTTGGGTATGTTTAGTCTAGGTGTAAAAAGTTCTATGTCTGTTTAGTAAATTGGTAAAACAATATTAATTCAAATATAAATATTTCCTAAAATGTAATAAAGGAATTAAAACTTGTTTAATTAATAACTTTTGATTTATAATACAGAAAAATGTGTATAATATATGAAAATTTGTAGAAAAATAAAATCTATAAATTAAAACTATTATCAAACATTATTATGTTAACAATTTAAATAATTATTAGTTAATAAAGATTTTATAAGTTTTAATACTTTGATAAATCATATTTTAATATTAGTAAATGCTAAAAATATAAATAAAATGCCAAAAATCTTGGAAAAAAATAAAAACAATACTTTCAAACTATAATCATATATTATTATTTCACTTAAATAAATATTTATTATTTATTAAGTATTTATAAAGTAATAAACCTTATAACAATCATAACTTATTATTTATAAATCACAAAAATAAATGTAATATATCAAAATGGTCACAAAAATAATATCTACATGTTAAAAATATGATATTCCACTTTTGGGGTAAATAAAAATTTAAACAACTTAATAACTTAAATTTAAACCTAATTCCTGAGTTATTAATTCATATAAGGTTAAATAAAATTTGTTAATATTTCTAAAATTGTCAATTTAGGTCTAATAAGTAATATTAGTCTTAAATATTTATAATGTAAAGTCTAATTAGTTCAACACATTTTGAATTACCATTCAAACCATATATGTAGTTTATTTTCTAAAAAGATTCTTGTCCAATATAAAATCTTCAAGAATAAATTGTGATAAAATAAAATCGTTTCCATTACTTCGACTACAAGTTATAAACAAACCAAAACACTATATTGAATCCATAAATAGTTAAGTAATATTACTTTCTTGTTTCCAAACCTTAACCACACATTTATAAAAGCATAAATGCTTCTATTCCATTATAATGTTAGGAAACCACTACTCAAATAGAAGTAATGCCACTCTTAAATAACTTTAAGGTAATATTATAAGATGAGCAAATATAATATCTTAAGCATTACACTTTCAAACCATCTATGTCTTTAAAGTTAACTTTAGTCTATAATACTTTAAATACTATTCTAAAAGATTTTGTTATGTGTTTTATAATTAACTTTGGTCTCTTATAATTAAGTTATAAAATATATTTATACCAAACTAACCAAGTTAAACACCAAGATAGATAAGTCTCAAATACTAATGAAGTCATTATTCAAATGGAATAATTCTTTCTTACTTAAAGACTATAACTAGAAAGAACACCTCATAAGGTTAACTTAAAAGTTTAAATGCTTCTTAGTTAAGTAAGATTTTCTTCAAATTTTATTCTTTTTGCCACTTCAAACAAAAAATGAAAATTAATAATAATCACATTAAATTGTACTTTACTTGTATATTTAGGATTAATAACACTTAAAGTTCTTTATAAGTGACACTACTTGTAAAGTTAATTTGAAGATAAACAATTATTATATAAGTAGTCTTTACATAGCATTCCATATGTGTGTACCTTATTGTTATATAGATATGTGTTGTTCACACACACTCATAAGTCTTAATAAGAAGCACAAGTGTGAAACTTATCTAAAAGGACAACACATTCTAAATAAACCATTTCCAGTATCCAAACCCTAGAATAACGTTATCCTCGGGATTCGAGTTTACGAAATTGCATTGCATTAATTTTGCATAATAGCATCTTGCTTCTTTAAACATTAGTCCTTACCGGACCAATGATGTTGTTTTCATATATTGGATCTTATATTGTCTTGAAGACCGTGAGTGCATAATCTTACAATCACAAAAGGCAAGTTCACACTTGCTCATGTACTTTGATTATTTTCTCTAAAGTATTTTCCAAATCCAGTGTTGTCATCACCTGCATTTGAAAAAGGTCAGGAAACACTATTTTCATAATAATGTGATTATAGGTTATTTACCATGAGGTAATAACCTACTATAAGGGTTCCGGTGGTAAAGGAACATATTATCTAGGACTTAACAACCAATGACGCCAGTGATTCTTGCGCCGTATATTACACGTTGACCATGAGATTTGGAATGGGACGAAGAAGTCAGCTGTATCTTTTCCCTCTCGCATGGAGCCTGATGTGTGGGTCGTGGCTGTTATCACTCATAGCGTGCATATTATATGGTAATTTGTAGAGGATATGCATCATATGGGTGGGAGCCCTCAACGTCCCACGATAGTTCCGGCATCTGAACGGTTTGTACTGCCAATTGCTGTAATTCAATAGGTGGGCTAGCGTACACCAAGGAGAAATGCGGGGTCGCGGAGAAGGCAGTGATTGGCTTGGGTGTTAGTCTGGGCCTCACACCAAGGAAGTGTGAACGGGTTCGCGGCCCGGATGTGCAAAAAAGCTAAGACCTCTCATGGGTAAAGTGACGCACCTCTGCAGAGTGTAAGAACTATAACTTGTTACTCCCTGTTCTTGGAAGGAGATGCGAACGCGGAGGGAAAGGAACTCCATGAAAGTTCTGGTAAACCTATGAAGGCTGACATACATAGCTTTTCAGAATAAAAGCAACCTTTGAAGAAATGTTTACGAAAACCTGCATTGCCTACGACCTATGGTCTGTGACTATAGATATAGTGCATCAAACATGCCTTTTCTAGTGAACTTGCTGAGTACGCTCGTACTCAATGTATCTTATTAACCCTTGCAAGATTCTGAAGCCAGTACAGATGATGTCTACATCAAGTTATGCTCCAGGAATCACCATCAAAAGCTAAAGATCTTCAATGAAGTCAAGAAGGTCAACCTATACACCCACTCAAGTGAAGACGAAGTTACTGAGTAGATAAGAAGATAATCTCTAGCCATAGAACCTATTTTTGTAGTGTATTGCGATAGCAGCAATGCCCGACCATTAGTTAAGATATTAGTCTTAATAGTATGATAGTTTTTGAGTTATTTATTTCTGATTCTTCTTTGTAAGAAGTTTCTTTCTCTCTCTTTAACCTAGAGTGTTCTCTGGATCTTGTGTAAAGAGGTGAGTTGTAACCTATAGTCATGGTTTGGACCTGCTGTGTTTCTGTTGTACTACTCTGAGGGATGTAATACTAGTGAACGGTGTTTTATTGGTGTTATGTCAACGACTATAGTATACTACATCATGAAGTGTTATGCTGGGTCACCGCAGTTGGTATCAGAGCCTATGCTTTGACCTTAGGATTAAAAACCTTTTTAGGAAGATCTGTAGGTTGGATAGGGACTACAGGAGCCATCTTATCTAAACCAAATATTCTTATGAATTGTGATGAGTATCCACTTGAGGATAACCTTGTCACGAGGTGTATAATCATCTTTCTTAGAAATAGTTGTCCATCTTCTCTTAGTGAAATTCCATTTAGTGTCCTTCGAAGGAGATTCAACCCACCAAAATACTTTAGAAAAGACAATTGGTCGCAATAGAATTGGATCAAGTGTAAGACATAAATTGAAGTACTCTTAATGGTGTAGCCTAACCATAGAATTCATGTAAGACAGTGGAAACTTAGTGTTAGTTGGTAATCAAAGACAACATGATGAATATCATTAGGATAAATGTTGAAGGAATGAGTAGCAATCATGTGGGATTCACTTGAGAATTCTACGTGATGGAGTGAAATTAGGTCAAGATTTAATGATAGAGTAGTGTGAAACAAAGTTATCATAGTTAGATTAGCTCTTAAATCATGATAAACAGGTAAATCATAACAAGATCATGGTGAGATTAGCTCCGAAACCATGATGTAAGTGTAAGTATGATAAGTACTTAATGAATTAGCTTGAAGTAGAAGTATGAAAATAACATGGTAGAGATATGATATAAGTTATGGGTGCTAAAAATTTCTAATAATCTTTGGTTTAAGTTAGCAAATAGAATATGATTAGTCATTTGGAGTGATCATATGAGGTTAGTTACTAAATAATGATAGGTTGGTTATATTAATCATTTCAAAAGTGAGACAAAAGGGTTAGTGAAAACCAAATTGAGACCACTTTGTTTAAAATTATCCTGTTGTAATTGAGCAATTTGGGTAAATATTGAGACAAAGTATAGTTTGACACTATGTGCTAAGTATCACGATGTAAACCTATATGAGGAGGTGTCATATACTACACAACTAAGCCTGAATTCTAGAGATACTATACTCAACTACTATATTCTGGGCTTAGAATATTGTGTGTTATATGTACCACATTTGGATTCATTGGTTTTTTCTTGGATCTTCTTGATTGACTAGATCCGTACATGAAGTTTGACTTGGTGTGCATATGCATGTTGCAACTTCCAGTTACTACTTGATGTTATAGATCTAGATAGAAATGGGAATTCGTGTAAGGGAGAGACGAGTTCCAAATACTAAGATGAAGACCTACATGAAGAATGAAGCAAAATATAAGGAGTATTAGCGCAGTTTGAAGGATAGATCAAGCTCAGGTTATTCTTAGCCAGATATAAGAAGGAAGTCTAGTGTAGAAAATACTTGGAGCAATAAGGAGTCATGAACTTAGAGTTCACCTAAAATAGGTGATGTTGATAGGATGTTAATAAAGTAATTGTACCAAGTTCATGGAAGCATCATGAATAAATGCAAATATGAAGTTTCGGAGAAAAATAGTATTCAAGCTCTGACAGTTCAGAGAGAATGACATAAGAATGTTGGAAACCGTAGGGTAATACCTACAACCTAGGATGATCCGCAGCTGGTATTTGATCCATAGTAGGTATTTGATCCACAGTTGGTATCTTATCCGCATCTAGTATTTGGTTAACTTAGTTAACCAGATTATCTTAATGGTTGCATAAAGAGCATAAAACTTGGCCTAAGTTAAGAAAGACTTAAAGAAGTATAAATATTAAAGCGATCGTCTTTCGAGGCGCTTCGCGAAGTCATACCTATCAAGGCGAAAATGTCCAATTAGTAAGTAAGACCAATCATGCTGAAAGATTCACTTCGGAGATCCACAATTGTGTGGATACACCGTACAATCTTTCATAAGACCCTAACTATGTAGAATATAAGCTGGATAGAGATCCATATTTTAATTATAAAGCCAATAAATGCTATATAAACAGTTTGAAGACTATTAGTAAACCCTAAGGGGGAGAGTAAACATTAGAAATAAAAGTAATATTATTTGACTTCCTGAATAAAGGTTGGAGAAGAAGGACTAACCTACAACAATAGCAAGACTTATTTTCATAAGGTAAAAGAAGCCATTAATATAAAAGTATGTTCAAAAGTATGTATGGATGAAAGATCAAAGTGTACTTCAAGGTAGTAGCACTCAAACCTTAAGGTAATTAATAAATGGAAGTTTAAGAAGTACTATAGGTAATAACAAAAGGTTGTCTAAAAGCCTGATAAGGTAAAACATTGAAGTAATGAAATAAAATAGCCTGATAGACTAATTCTAGAAGAAACAACTATTAAGTGACCCTCAAGAAGTAATAGATCACACCCAATTGGACAAGTATAGAGGAATAAGAAATTCCAATGGGTATGGACTAAATGAGTTCAAATCCAATCTTCAAAAGGACTACCAGTATAAACCATACCATCACAAATCAAAAGTTATTCTTTTGACCACAATTATTGACTAATAAAATTTAAAAGACTGTTTTAGTGAGGCTTCCTAGACCTTGCATAATAAAGTAAGGAAGTTCGCTGATCAAGTAAGGGAATTGGATTAGGATACCTAATTAGGGAAATGAACTAGATAAGAGACATCAATTAAAGATTTTTATAATAAGGAAATATCCCTAGGGTACTTAAGTAAAAAAGAACTTTGGAGTATTGGAGACACCAAATTAAAGATTGTTGAGTGATGAGGATTCAAGGAAAGTATTTGGATATGGGATATTACAATTATTCCCATTGAGGTTACCATGGAGTTAAGGCATATCGTAATCATTGCAAGACAATTCCTTACTCCAAAACGTGAGAGTATACGAACTTCGAGGATAAAGTTTATTTTAAGGGGGAGAGTCTGTAACATCCTAGCATTAGAGCTTAGAAATAAGATGAACCCAGATGTGTGCATTGCATTCATGTATAGAAAATCTGAATAATTTTCGCGCTTTTAAATAAAAACATGTCAAAGTGATTGAAGCTTCTCTCAACTTGATGGAATTGAAATAGATCATCAAGTTGACTGCGATAAGTTTCAATATGACCTTTGCTAAACCTTATTTTGGGTAAACGTGATTTGATCTAAGGGTAGATCAAATATCATAATACTAAACCATCCACACATGGTTTAATGACTTATAGTTGATCCTTAATAACTCATATCATAGTATTTAATACACAACTTATGAACACCAAGTTAAGAATATAACCCAAGTAACAAGAATGTAATAACTAACTCTTGACCTATTTTTATCTTTATCTATTTTTACCATGAGGATCATGGTAATACTTAACCTTAACTCTTTAGTGAGTTTGAGTAGGAAAGAAACCAAAGTCAAGATCATTCACCATATATCTTTCTTTCCATATCAATCCTTATGGAATCCTATCTCAATATCTATTGTTCATCAATTCTGAGTAATCACTATTGATTCACTAAATCTTAACCTATCAATCCTTAACTTAGCAACTCTTGTCCTTACTATAGCATTCACTTAAGGCCTATCAAGAAAGAAGTTAGAAGAGGTAAATAGTAATGGTAGATTTGAATATCATTTATAGGACGGGAGAGTTGGAGGAGAATAAGATCAATGTGATACTTAATGGAGTTAACTCACTCCTTAAAAGATAGAAGAGTTATGTAGAAGATATAATTATATGTTAACAAATAGGACTATAAGGATGAATCCTGAAGATGGATACTAAGAAGATAATTTTAATACAACTGTAATGTTGTATTGATAAAGACCTTGAGTAGCCAACTGGAAACCTAAACCATATATGATCAAAGGATTCTAATGATCATGCTTTTGTCACCAAGATTGAATGCTTATATCATGTATAAGTGACATTGGTGGATAGAACATGATTAAACCTAGTATAGATATATTATCCTAGATTAGTCATTACAAGTCACATTAATGTAATGTGAGGTTGGAATGTTAGATACTGGAGTTAAGTAGAGGCAAGATAGTATGATTAAGATGATGCTAGGGCAACATTGGATTTATAAATGGATTTAGAAGAATAAAAGGTGGATAAGAATATTCTTGTGAAGTAAGGCGCATCATGTTAACACATGATGAAGGATAGGAAGAAGTAATATATCTAGGAAAGGAATTCCTTAATTAGAAGTCAAGAATTATGAAGTATGGAAGATAGGAATTCTGGATAAAACACTAAACCCTAAATCTTTATTCAAACAAAAAAAATCCATTTCATCTGATGGATCTATCATCTTGTTTCCACAATGGTTTATAGGAATATTTTCCTATAACAATTACTTAAGCACATCTTTGTCATTCTCAACCATCATTATCCTAGATGCTTAAGAACCATCTTTATCAATTTTGTCTCATAAGTTAGCCTAGAAAACAATCCCACTATTTTAATTTAAATGGTGATATCATTCTAGATCACCAACATAAAAACAATCTATCTTAGCCATCAATCTTAATTCACACCAACAGAAGAATATAAGTATATTAAGAACCCTAAACCCTAGGGTAAGCATTTGCAATTTAAACCCTAACTTCTATGTTAGATATAATAAAATATCTACATTGCTATTTCTTAAATTTATGAGAATAATATTAACCATATTAATTACTCAAAACTTCATGTATCAAATATTAATGAAGGATTAATATATATAAAAGTTTCTTCAATATTATAAACCAATAAGAATTAAAACTCATGGGTTTATAGTAATACATTCTTTAATAAGTTTATGGATACTAAATGAAAAAGTATATATATATAAAGAAAATAAAGAAGTGACAATATTATATAATAAAAATACACAAAACTAAATACACTTCATTAGTGTTGCAACTATTTAGCAAATAGATCTATAAAGAAATTTGCAAACAATTGTGTAAATATAAGTTTAAAAATTAAAACAGGAAATAGAAAATGTGTAATTAAAAAGAAAAACGAAACCAGGCCTGTGGCCCAATTCCTCTTTCTCTATCTGCTGCTCATGAGCATCTCCCAACAGCCCAGCTGCGGCCCAGTAAAGACAACACTCAGTAACTATCCTTGACTGACAAGTGGGCCAGCAAGGGACTGCGGGTTCAACCTTGAAGCATGATAGGGGGTTATCCACAAAAAGGCCTTCGTCATCTTCCTCGTCTACTAGAAGCTAATCGGTGGCGGTAGCCGATGCCGTCCGTCGCTGCCGTGCACTGCGAAGATCGCTGCCGACACTCAGGGTGGGGATAAGATTGCCACCGTGACTTCCCCGCTCGTCGTCATCCCCATTTTCCCCATTGAAACCCTCTCTTTCTCGGGTTCCTCTTCTGAACCGAACCCTAGCTCGTTGGGAATCCCAGGGCTACGCTGTGTCCGAGCTTCCCTTGCCCATCAAAGACCACTATTAGATTCGCCTCGTCGTGTTGAGCATCTCTGCCAATGGAATCGCCACAGTTCGAACCAAATCGTCGCTGGAGTTTGCTTCGTCTCCGATGCCGTACATCGTCGATTCACCATCGTTGGACTTCCCTTGGCCTCCCCGGCCGTCCCATCGCAACCGTGGTGAGTTCATCGATCTTATAGTAGCCTCTGTTGCTTTGTTTGCTTCCTATATCATCCCCGGGGTGACCATCTGTCAGCGCCACTGCGTGAGTTCGTCGTCGGCCATCTTCCGATGACCTTTAGGAGGTGGCGCTGCCACTTTTAGGTTCCGCAAACTTCCCTGCGTCAAAACCCTCTAGCCACACCTCTCAGAACCCTCTTTGCCGCTGTCCCTAGTTCATTTCCGGTGAGGCTCCGGCGAGCACATGTGGCAGCTGATGTGGCCACGGGCCCATCTGTCTGTCTCTGTGGCTAGAATAGCTAGAGGTGTAAAAAGGAATTACTGGTCCATGCCAGCGTGGCACACCAACGTGGCCATGTGCCCCACCTGTCTATGACTTGGGTATGTTTAGTCTAGGTGTAAAAAGTTCTGTGTCTGTTTAGTAAATTGGTAAAACAATATTAATTCAAGTATAAATATTTCCTGAAATGTAATAAAGGAATTAAAACTTGTTTAATTAATAAATTTTGATTTATAATACAGAAAAATGTGTATAATATATGAAATTTTGTAGAAAAATAAAATCTATAACTTAAAACTATTATCAAACATTATTATGTTAACAATTTAAATAATTATTATATAATAAATATTTTATAAGTTTTAATACTTTGATAAATCATATTTTAATATTAGTAAATGCTAAATATATATATAAAATACCAAAAATCTTGGGAAAAAATAAAAACAATACTTTAAAACTATAATCATACATTATTATTTCACTTAAATAAATATTTATTATTTAGTAAGTATTTATAAAGTAATAAACCTTACAACAATCATAACTTATTATTTATAAATCACAAAAATAAATGTAATATATCAAAATGATCACAAAAATAATATCTATATGTTAAAAATATAATATTCCACTTTTGGGGTAAATAAAAATTTAAACAACTTAATAACTTAAATTTAAACCTAATTCCTGAGTTATTAATTCATATAAGGTTAAATAAATTTGTTAATATTTCTAAAAATGTCAATTTAGGTCTAATAAGTAATATTAGTCTTAAATATTTATAATGTAAAGTCTAATTAGTTCAACACATTTTAAATACAATTATATTGAATTACCATTCAAACCATATATGTAGTTTATTTTCTAAAAAGATTCTTGTCCAATATAAACTCTTCAAGAATAAATTGTGATTAAATAAAATCTTTTTCATTACTTCAACTACAAGTTATAAACAAACTAAACACTATATTGAATCCATAAATAGTTAAGTAATATTAATTTCTTGTTTCCAAACCTTAACCACTCATTTATAAAAGCATAAATGCTTCTATTCCATTATAATGTTAGGAAACCACTACTCAAATAGAAGTAATGCCACTCTTAAATAACTTTAAGGTAATATTATAAGATGAGCAAATATAATATCTTAAGAATTACACTTTCAAACCATCTATGTCTTTAAAGTTAACTTTAGTCTATAATACTTTAAATACTATTCTAAAAGATTTTGTTATGTGTTTTATAATTAATTTTGGTCTGTTATAATTAAGTTATAAAATATATTTATACCAAACTAACCAAGTTAAACACCAAGATAGATAAGTCTCAAATACTAATGAAGTCATTATTCAAATGGAAAAATTATTTCTTACTTAAAGACTATAACTAGAAAGAGCACCTCATGTTAACTTAAAAGTTTAAATGCTTCTGCTTAGTTAAGTAAGATTTTCTTCAAATTTTATTATTTTTGCCACTTCAAACAACAAATGACAATTAATAATAATCACATTACATTATGCTTTACTTGTATATTTAGGATTAATAACACTTAAAGTTCTTTATAAGTGACACTACTTGTAAAGTAAATTTGAAGATAAACAATTATTATATAAGTAGTCTTTACATAGCATTCCATATGTGTGTACCTTATTGTTATATAGATATGTGTTGTTCACACACACTCACAAGTCTTAATAAGAAGCACAAGTGTGAAACTTATCTAAAAGGACAACACATTCTAAAGAAACCATTTCTAGTATCCAAACCCTAGAACAAATTTATCCTCGGGATTCGAGTTTACGAAATTGCATTGCATTAATTTTGCATAATAGCATCTTGCTTCTTTAAACATTAGTCCTTACCGGACCAATGATGCTGTTTTCAGATATTGGATCTTATATTGTCTTGAAGACCATGAGTGCATAATCTTGCAATCACAAAAGGCAAGTTCACACTTGCTCATGTCCTTTGATTATTTTCTCTAAAGTATTTTTCAAATCCAGTGTTGTCATCACCTGCATTTGAAAAAGGTCAGAAAACACTATTTTCATAATAATGTGATTATAGGTTATTTACCATGAGGTAATAACCTACTATAAGGGTTCCGGTGGTAAAGGAACATATTATCTAGGAATTAACAACCAATGTCGCCAGTGATTCTTGCGCCGTATATTACGCGTTGACCATGAGATTTGAAATGGGATGAAGAGGTCAACTGTATCTTTTCCCTCTAGCATGGAGCCGGATGTGCGGGTCGTGGCTGTTATCACTCGTAGCGTGCCTATTATATGGTAATTCGTAGAGGATATGCAGCATATGGGTGGGAGCCCTCAACGTCACACGATAGTTCCGGCATTTGAACGGTCTGTACTGCCAATTGCCGTAATTCAATAGGTGGGCTGACGTACACCAAGGAGACATGTGGGGTCACGGAGAAGGCAGTGATTGGCTTGGGTCTTAGTCTGGGCCTCACACCAAGGAAGTGTGAACGGGTTCGCGGCCGGGATGTGCAACAAAGCTAAGATCTCTCATGGGTAAAGTGACGCACCTCTGCAGAGTGTAAGAACTGTAACTTGTTACTCCCTATTCCGGGAAGGAGCTGCGAACGCGGCGGGAAAGAACTCCATGAAAGTTCTGGTAAACCCGTGAAGGCTGATGGACATAGCTTTTCAAAATAAAAGCAACCTTTGAAGAAATGTTTACGAAAACCTGCATTGCCTACGACCTATGGTCTGTGACTATAGATATAGTGCATCAAACACTCCTTTTCTAGTGAACTTGCTGAGTACGCTCGTACTCAATGTATCTTCTTAACCGTTGCTAGATTCTGAAACCAGTACAGATGGCGTCGACATCAAGTTATGCTCCAGGAATCATCATCAAAAGCTAAAGCTCTTCAATGAAGTCAAGAAGGTCAACCTATACACCCACTCAAGTGAAGACGAAGTTACTGAGTAGATAAGAAGATAATCTCTAGCCATAGAACCTATTTCTGTAGTGTATTGCGATAGCAGTAATGCCCGACAATTAGTTAAGATATTAGTCTTAATAGTATGATAGTTTTTGAGTTAATTATTTCTGATTCTTCTTTGTAAGAAGTTTCTTTCTCTCTCTTTAACCTAGAGTGTTCTCTGGATCTTGTGTAAAGAGGTGAGTTGTAACCTATAGTCATGTCTTGGACATGCTGTGTTTCTGCTGTACAACTCTGAGGGATGTAATACTAGTGAACGGTGTTTCATTTGTGTTATGTCAACGACTATAGTATACTACATCATGCAGTGTTATGCTGGGTCACCGCAAAGGGCAAGCCTTCCAAGGTCATCTACCAGTACTAGACCCTCATACAATGAGGATCTCATCACTCCACGATTTGGTGACGAGGGAGATGAAGGGGATGCACACCGCTCCACCTTTCCTTGCCAAACTTTCTTGCAAGCTGCTGGGATTCTTAACGATTTTATGACTTTGGTGCATAGGGCTGGACTAAGAAGTTACATGCAGGATGAGAGTGCACAATATGCTTTGCTTACTAAAACATTTGTGGAGAGTTTCTCCTTTACTAATAGTTTGTTCAAGCCTGCTGTGTCTTTCAAAATTTATGGCAGGGCTCATTCTATGACTTTGAAGCAATTCTGCAAGGCCCTGGGACTTGGTACAACTAGGTCATCAAAGAATATTCCAGCTCTACCCGCTGATTTGTTAGAACTTTATCGAGGAATAACCAATTATGATGACCGTAGAGCTCAGCGAGGGAAGATAAAGAACATTCAACTTCCAACCATCAGGTATTTTGCCTACTATCTTGCCACCAGTGTTCTTGGTAGGGAGAACACTAGTAATATTTCTAACTATTAATTGGCCTTCTTAGCTGCTGCGCTCAACAATGATGATAAGTATAATCTTGGTTCTATCATTGCTCGTCGTCTAGCTGCTAAGGGACCCATTTATGGGGGAATTATTTCTACTCGTATTGCTGCTGCCTTGGACATTGCTGTTGATCCACATGATACAGTTTTGGCTCCTCAGTGGCTTGATCTTGCTGCCATGAAGGCGCGCTACTTTGTCACCACTATCTCTACTCTTGAGAACTTGGTTTATAGAATGTTGTTTACTGACGGGGAAGAGAGAGATCCCTCTACCCCAAACCACTTTGTTCAGTATTTCTCAGGGACCTTGGTCACACTCGAAGGCGGAGATGGATGACAATCTGCACTCTCTTAACTTCCACGGGCACTATCAGGAGGAAGCACCATCATACGACCCCCCTGCGTATTACACAGGGGAAGCCTCGAGATCGTACCAGGACGAGGGAGCTTCCTCGACATACTATGGAGGTGCATCTACTTGGGCACCATGGGATTGAGCCCCACTCAGGCCAAAAGCCTAAGCTTGGGGGGAGGTACACCGACATCACACTCATATATATATTATGTTCGGTCGGTTCTTTGTATATCCATTGTTTTCGCTTTCTTTTTGGTTTTTGTTGCTTCTTTCTAAAAACCCAAAAATACCAAAAATATTTTCTTTGTTTCTCTTGGTTTGTTTCTTTGCTTTGGTTTTTCCTTAAAAGAAAAAATCCAAAAATATTTTTGCTTTGTTTGGTTTGGTTTGCTTTGTTTTTGTTTGGTTTTTCTTTGTTTGCTTGTTTCTAAAAAAATCGAAAACACCAAAAATATTTGTTGTTCTTCTTTGGTTTTGTGCAGGGTTCAGCCGTTCTTAGTGGATATTGGTTTCATGTTAATTATTCAAGTCACACAAGTGAAGGGCAATAATGAAGATTAAGACAACTTGAGGTGTGGTAAGAGGCTGGTAACGAACTCTATTTGTTTCATTTTGTACATATACTCATCATTGTGAGCATGCTTAGCCTGTTTGTGTAAGGTGTATGTCATTATAGATGCTTAGTAGTTCTTGCTTGTCTATGATTAGCTCCAGCTTGCTAATAGTTTGTAGCATGTCATATGAATGTTTGCTTGCATTGTTTTATTCATACTTTGGTATGATATTGTGGTATCCTCCTCTAACTGTTCATGTGAATCGACTTGGCACATGCTCACGCATGCATATGACTAATCAATAGTCAGTAAGCCTCGATGATTTATTTTGCCTCAGAGTTATTGTATCACTTTCATGCCATAGTTAGTCCTGTTTTGTTGCAAGCATGATTATGACAGCTATTGCTCTCTCATTTGTTGCTCCCTCTCTATTGCTAGCCTTCACTTGCACTAAGTATGTGATATACCCGTGCTTCCAACTCCCCAAAACCAATATTGCCAGCTGTGTCCACCATACCTACCTATTAGCATCATTTGCTACTTCAGTGCATATTTTATATATGCCGTGTTTTCTTCCAAAATAAAATGTTTGTGTGTTTTGAGAAAGTTAGTTAGTAAAGCTCTCACGAACTTGATGGCACACTTTATTCCTTGCGCTTAATAATTCTGAACCATTGTGACCTGTCCATGAAAGTTATATGCTTGCTAATTATATGCTGGGAGTCAGCAGAACCGTGTTGTCACGGGGAATGCTTTCAACACTTTTTGGATATCTCATGCAGTTGATTCCTTGCTCTTTTGTTTACGGATGTCGACGATGTGAAATAAAAGGGAAGGTTGTGAGTTCATGGAGTTTATACATTGTGTTAGAGAAACGCCTAGGCCGCTAGCCTAATCCATGCCTAATCATGGTGGAAACTTACAACATCACCATAATGAGCATCTATGAAGCATCCTCAATAAAAATCTATGCATATGGTAAATAAAACGATTGCTGAGATGCTCATTGTCTGCTTGCCTTGTCATTTTGGTTATGGGAAAGCTCCTGTACCATGTGCAAGGGGTACCCCGTTGGAGGTTCTTGATGATATGCATGTATTTACAATGACAAGAACTTTCAGGTGACCAAAGTTGAGTAGCATGAGCGACTTGGGATTTCCAGTCTAAGGTGTGTCAAGCATATGATTCAGATTGGACCTCACTTTCACCTTAACCACATGAAGATGCCTATGATAGGGGCAATGAGACCTCAAAGCTAATGAGTACCTTCCTTTCAGCATTGGGAAGCCTTTCAAACCTTCACAAAACCATTTTCACAACCTTGTTGAGTCACCATTTATTCTATGAGCACCTTCTTGAGAGCATAGTTGGCATTCTTGTGTTTATTCCAAAACTTGGTTAATTATGTCATAACTTTGATGCTTGTATCTCTGATATCTTTACTTCTAGTCTTCATGTGAACTTCAGAGGTGCCTTGGCATTTATACTGTGCTCTTCAAACAAAGGCAAGTGAGATACCAGTCTATCATACCTTATTATGAGCATTGCAATGTTGCTTATGTTTATGTTTCATGCTACTTATTATTATTGAGTTGGTTTCTCTTCATAGCTTGCAATGACTATTGAGTAGACTTAGTTGCATACTTCTTATTATGAATTGTCTAAGAATCTACTCCTGTGCTAAGAATATATACATCATATGAAGCAAAGTGTTCATGAAAGTTCTTTTATCGCACTCAGTTTTTAACTGAATTGCTTGAGGACAAGCAATAAGCTAAGCTTGGGGGGGAGTTGATATGTCCAAAACGTATCTACTTACTCGAACACTTTGCTATTGTTTCTTCTCTAAACTTGTGTGATTTGGATACAACTAACACGGACTAACGCTATTTTCAGCAGAATTACCTTGGTGTCTTGTTTTTGTGCAGAAAATGAACTATCAGGAAAAATCCCGGAAAATATGCCAAAAAATATTTTTCACCAGAAGATCCGCGGATCCAGAAGAAGAGACGGAGGGGATGCCTGGGGGGCCCAGACCCACCCTAGGCGCGAGCCCACCACTGGCTGCGCCTGGAGGGAGTGCAGGCTCCCCAGGCACCTCCTCGGCCTCCCTCTGCGCCTATAAGTTCCCTTTCGACCTAAAAATCGAGGGGTGTTCGATAGTTTTCCAGAAAGAGTTCCGCTCCGCCGCCGCCACCAGAAACTAAGATTCGGATCCAGAAACTCCGTTCTGGCACCCTGCCGGGATAGGGAATTTGGAGAGGATCATCGCCATCGTCATCACCAATGCATCTCCATCAACCATCAATGTTTCCCTCATCCATGAGTGAGTAGTCCCCCGCTGTAGGCTTGGGGATGGTAGGGATTAGATGAGTTCTATCATGTAATCGAATAAGATCTCTTAGGGCATAAAGCCTAGTATCTCTATTAGTGCTATTTGACTTTGTTGCAACTTGTTGTGCTTAATGCTTGTCACTAGGACCCGAGTGCCATGATCTTAGATCTGAACTTATTATTAAAGCATTATGATAGTATTGTTTGTGATCTTATCTGCAAGTTGTGTACACATATCATTGTCCGGATCCAAAGGCCCCAAAGTGACAATAATTGGGACAATCGGAGGGGATGGTTATGGTGTGAGGATCACATGTGTGCACGGAGTGTTAATGCTTTGCTCCGGTGCTCTATTAAAAGGAGCACCTTAATTGCTAGTAGTTCCCTAGAGGCCCCGCTGCCACGGGCTAGCTGGACAGAAGATGTTGTGCAAGTTCTCAGTGCGAGCATGTATGACTATATTTGGAGCACATGCCTAGGATTGTTTAGTACTTGGATGCTTGTTATTATTTATCTGCAATGCCCTAGATCTTAAAGTTACATGTTTAGACTCATCCATGCAACGCCCGTCCATCCATCCCTATGCCTACCGCACTCGAATCCTACTGTTACCATTACTGTTACTATTGCTCCTATTTCACTGTTGCTATTACTGTTGCCGTTGCTTTGCTATTGCTACTACAAACTTTTGATACTGATAAACTTCTGTGAGCAAGAACTATTTCCAGATGCAGCTGCACTGACAACTCAGTTGTTAAGGTTTGCAAGTATTCTTTGGCTCACACATGTCGAATCAATAAATTGGGTAATACTACCCGTGAAGACTGTTGTGGTCCCCTATACTTGTGGGTCATCAAACTGTGACTCCCCAGCTGGTTTTGGTTCCCTAGCCGGCATGTCTTCCTGCAGGGTGGCCACATTTTGCATTATGATGCGCTTCTCTTCCGCAATGATCATGGCCTCAGCTATCTTGGAGCCGTATGTAGCGCACTCGATCGACCGCTTGTATCAGCCATCAACGGTGATTTCTCCCTTTGCAGCCGACTCTCTTCTCGATGCAAGATAAATGATTCATTTGACTAACTCTTAGTCGATCCCCTCAGTTAACACTTAACCGAGTCGCGCATGACCATGCTTTCCGAATCATATCCCACGAGACGGCCCAAAGAATATCTCTCTAGTTGGAGGGGAAAACCCCGTCTTGGTTATCCACATTACGCATCTTGATTCTCAGTCGACCCAAACTCTGTCTTTATAACCGCCCTGTTATGGAACAACATTTGATAGAACCTAAGTCGGTGATCCTCAACTCAGATTGTGCAATAACCTCAAGTCTAAGGATTACATTGATTGAGACATACAAATAATGACTTTTTCGTTGTATCTCAAGATGGGTCAATCCGACTTGCTAAACTCTTTAGCCGAATCCGTGTAAGTCGGAATAGCATCACCATGCCCATGACAAGTGGAACCGAGTCATCTGCCAATTTTCACATTAGTCTAAATTGTGTGTCCAGCACAACCTCAATGACCAATGATATTTAGTTTTTTTCGAAAAGGGGTGTTGCGCCTCGGCCTCTGCATCGATAGATGCACACAACCTTTTATTGCATCAATTTTCAAAGAGTTTAAAAGTCAGAGCTTACAATTCATGGATCACGTAATGCGGACACAAAGATCAGCCAGCAAAATAAAATAAGAATGCGTCTAAGAATCTTGTAATCTATTAGTATGCCACTGGCCCGCCTAGTTGAATATAGCCCGTGCTACCGCCTCCAAACGGCTGCATCCAGCACGCATAGGCTCCCGTTGTGTCTCTAGGAGAAGAAAAGACCAGTCTTGGATTGAATGAGACATCATATGAATGACATGTAGAACACAATTATTTGTGCTTTTGTTAAAGATAACATCATTGTGACAATTCCATATAGCCCAAACAAGAGCACAAATGCCAATTCTAATCCTTTTTTTCGAAGCACTATCCACCCCATTTAACCAATTCCTAAACATATTTGTTACATTAGTTGGAGGTGGAATGGTGAAAGTAAAATGAACTATCCTCCAAATCAATCTAGCCATGTGACAATTGAAGAACAGATGCTCAATTGACTCCGGTGAATCACAGAAAGCACACTTTTTACAACCATTCCAATTTCTTTTAGCGAGGTTATCCTTAGTAAGAATGACTTTTTTATAAAGGAACCACATAAAAATCTTAATTTTTAGTGGCACTTTGATCTTCCAAATATACTTTTATAGAAAAATCGTATGACCATTCATATAATTTGTGTACATAGATTTGACCATAAACGCCCCTGAAGCATCAAGCTTCCACACGAAAACATCCGAGTTTTCATTTAAACGCATACTCATAAGACGTTGTACTAGGTGTAGCCATTTGACCCACTTGTCCCCAACCAGAGACCTCCTAAACTCGATATTTAGAGGAGCCCTAGTTAGGACGTCTGCCACTAAGACGTTTCTTCGACGGACAATATGATATGAAGAGGGATAATGAGTAGCAAGGGACGTTTCCCCTAACCAAGTGTCCTCCCAAAAGTAGGTCTTCTTACCATCTCCAATTTTGAAATAACCATTGTTAAAGAAATTATCTTTAATCCCCATTAAGCCTTTTCAAAAAGGAGAATCAGTAGGATTAGCCGACACCTGAGCTAAAGTTTTGTTCTGAAGGTATTTGTTTTGCAATATTTCTTGGTAGACCCCTTCTTCCGTTAGATGTTTATAAAGCCATTTGCTTAGTAAGCATCTATTTTAAAGTTCGAGCACCTCGATGCCAAAACCACCTTGATCTTTGGGTCTACACACGATGTTCCATTTTGTCAGGCGATACTTACGTTTAAGTTGATCATTTTGCCAGAAAAAACGGGAACGAAAGAAGTCTAACCTTTTATGTACCCCTTTGGATAACTCCAGAAAGGATAACATGAACATCAGAAGGCTTGTTAGAACATAATTGATTAGAACAAGTCTGTCTCCGTATGACAGCAGCTTGCTCTCCCAGCATCCAAGATTCCGTTCGAAGCGGGCTTTCACTAGATGCCACTCCTTGTTTAAAAGTCTCCGATAATGCATAGGAATGCCGAGATAAGTAAATGGTAGAGAGTCAGCAGTGCAACCAAAGATGGTCTTGTATTGGTCTTCCATTTCCTTTGCCTTCCCAAAGCAGATTGTTTCACTCTTATGGAAATTAATCTTCAACCCGAAAAGTTGCTCAAAGATACAAAGAATCAATTTCATCTTGACTGCCTTCTCTAAGTCATGCTCCATAAAAAGGATTGTATCATCACTATATTGAAGGATTGAGAGCCCACCCTCTACTAGGCGAGGAATCAAACCAAGTATTTAGTATGAATAACATGAATATAAAGTTTCATAACTGAATCACATATTCAATGATATACATACAACAAAAACTTAATAACTTTATAAATATAATGAGAATTATATCATACATGATTTTTTCTAGGGCATATTTCCAACAATAAGCAGGGGCGGCGCTGCGACCAACAGTGCTGCAGGCTGCATCGTCGAAGCTGTAAGCCTGGACATAATGCCACCAGTGATGCTCATCTGCGAAGCTGCTGTGGCATCAACTCCGGGGACGGTTAGGGCTTGTGAAGGGGCGACGGCCATGGGTATCGGTTTGTAGAGTGGTTTTTTGTGTGTGTGTATTCTCAGACTTTATTTTTTGCTGTCATCGGGGGTATTTTGCTTCATTGCAGCGGTTCGGGACACGTGTCAGGGGAGGCGAGGGATCGGGATCCAATAATTAGGGCAAGCAAAAGCCGTCGATGTACATCAGCTAATAGACCAGGAAACATACGCTACTACCGTTCGTGTTCAAGTTCAAATAAGGGGTATAGATTCGGTGAACATGCAGTTTTATAAGCCTGGAAGTTGGAGAGAGACATGTCGACACGACGTACGTGTGCACGCCTTACGTATACACCATTTATTTGTTATCGGAGGAGCGAGGTAATGGGATTAACTAGGGCAAGCAAAAGCCGTCAACATTAGCTCATAATAAACCTCGAAACATACGGTAGCTACTACCGTTCATCCATGGCGGCGGCTCGGCACGCTGGCGGTGCACTCCTCCGCCGGATTCCGGCGGCCGGCAGTCTGTGGAGAGCGGCCGTCAATGGGGAGCGGCCAGCTCTCCAGCAGTCGCTGCAGCAGTACCCGCAAGGGATCCATCGACCGGCCGCAGCCAGCAGGGCGGCGGCGTTCTCGACGACGGCCAGTACTCAAGTCGACATCCCGTCATCCGAACCTAACGGCTGCAACAAGGTTAGTTCTGCATCCATCTATATTTCATCATCTATAAGAAACATCGATCTACATACGCTCCATTACGTACACACCATTGTTTTGCCCTCAAATTTAGGGCCTTTCATAAATTAATCTGGCATGCGATCGATACAACTAGCTAGAGAATTAGCAGAGAATCACATGCGATCGATACAACTAGCTAGACTAAGACACTAGATCTATGTATATACAGGAGTCTGAGGAGGAGAAGAAGAAGAGGAAGAGGATGGCTGCGATGATGCTGATGAAGTCACATTGCACCGACGACCGAGAGTCAGAGATAAAGAGTATCAACGAGCTGTTCTCCTTGCTAGACCCGGCCAATGAGTACAACTACAGCGAGATAACGTACTTGATTAACTAAACCCCGGCCCGGCCCTCTCATGTTATATATAGTGAAGGCCCTCCACGTAATACCGACTGATCCGAGTAATTAATATAATTGTATATATGTATATATATGTTGCAGAGAATTGCAGGAGCGACGGAGCCTCTTTGAGAAGAAGAAGAACGCGCTGTTGATAGCGCTTCTCAGTGGGGACGCACAACAAGAGAAGGAGAAGATGGCCGAGCTTGCAGCTGCGGGTCGCTTGCTCCGGGATGTTCTTTCATCTTGCATGTTTAATTGTCAGGATCTAACTATATACCACTCTCTCGGTTTTAAAATATGAGATGTATTACCCTTTTTCTGCAACTCATGTATCTAGACGTCTCTACTGTGTAGGTTTAAAATAAAATGAGTGAATTTACACACTAAAACATGTCTAGATACATGTGTTTTATGAAAAGGCTAAAACATCTTATCTTTTAGAATGGAGGGAGTATGAATCATGTACTAGTGTATTCCTCATCATATGGAAACTATATATACTTAGGTTAAACACTCTTTTTTTATTACCCTAAACGTTGTTTATGCAGGGAGCTCGAGGAGGACAGAACACTTTCGGAGAGGATGCTGGAACACAACAGAATTGTGCTGGAGATGCTGGACACGTTAAAGGGGTCTGTTGCAGATAACAAAGCGATGCTGGAGAGGTTTGGCGAGAAGCATGAGGAACTAAAGGAGTCTGTGGAGAGCATTGACGAGAAGCAGGAGGAACTAAAAGAGTCCGTGGAGAGCATTGACGAGAAGCATGAGGAACTAAAGGAGTCCGTGGAGAGCATTGGCGAGAAGCAGGAAGAACTAAAGGAGTCCGTGGAAAGTGTGCAAGAGTCACTGAACGAGGTGAAAGAGTCGGTGAATGAGGTGAAAGAGTCCATGGAGGGTATGGAAGAGTCTGTGGAAGAAGCCGTGAAAGATTCTATGGAAGAGGCGGTGAAAGAGTGGGTGAAAGATCCTGTGGAAGAGGCGGTGAAAGATTCCATGGAAAGTATGGAAGAGTCGATGAATGAACTTAAAGACACCATAGAGAGGGTGGAGTCTTCGGTGGACAAGCTGGTAGACAGTATCGGGTAGCTTGGATCAGCGGGAATAACTCGGTAGATGACCTCCTAGAAGGTTACATAGTAATGATATTGGACAAGATAAAGGAGCTCTTGGATGAAAAATGTATTAAGTACCAGGGAAAATATGTAAGCATTTTAGACATTTAATAGCTAGCATATGATCCATCGACCAGGAAAATATGCATGCACTTGGTCTACTATCTACAACCCGTGTTTGGTACCGAGGGTCCGTGTGACCAGACTATTAGATTACTTCATTTTAATTACTTGATTATTACAAATCTAGATTATGCGTGGCCTTAATTGTTCCTGAACATGCGAGATGAATGAACTGGCCTGGTTGGTTCATTGCAAATTTTAAAATTACCAAACACGTGTACCATGGATACATGCATGTATATATGTGTGCACAAAGGATACAAACGTGGAGAGTTTTCTTGTCGCTATTTTTTTAGATGAAAGAGTTTACCCTCGATTTCATTAAGGAAATCACAGCTAGACGTTCAGGTTCCTTACAACGCATAAGAGTACAAACTACCTACTTCCTCCGGCTCATATTAATTGACTTGGATTTGTCAAATTTTGGATGAACCTATATACTAAATAGTGTCTAGATTCATTTAAATTTTAACAAATCCAAGTCAATTAATATAGATCGGAGGGTGTAGAAAAACAAAACTGGAAAAAAGAGGAGGAAAAACAAAATTGAAAAGAAAGAAGAAGCCTAATTCCTCCAGCACAGCAACAAGATCTTTCCCAGCTCCAGAAAGTTCCCAGCCTCCCTGATGCAAGATCTTCTTCTCTTTTTATTCATTAGTGACGACACCCATCTTCTGTGCCCATTGAAAACTTCCATCGCCACCTTCTCCAGCACTTTCGCAAAGAACCTCAACCTATCCTTTGCGACATGTTTCACTTGCAAGGATCGAGCTCCACCACTGAATCCAATAACAATTCTCAAAATGACAGAGATAGGTTCATCATGCAATTTGTGTTGGAAGCGGGCCTTATTCCTTACTTTCCAAATACTCCAAATGACAGCTGAAATGCCTACTGCGAATAAATCTCTTCCTTTTTTCCTAAGATTTTCCAGCCACCACATGTACGCATGTACAATAGAAAATACAGTGTATATTGGTTGTAATGTGTGTTTAAAAAGGCATAATGGCATCTATAAAGTCTATGAATTGTACTGGCATTTTATTTTTTTGAAGTCAAAACTTGCGGTGGCCTTTCTCTAATAGCCAGAAATTGTAGTGGCATACCAATTAACCCAAAAATTTAGGGCATGCCCAATATTTTTCCTGTTTATGCCACAAATTTTGACAAAGAATGCGACAACCTTATCCATCTTTCGCATGTGCGCACAAAGCAACTGTGCGTTGAAACTTTATCCAGCCGCCAGTAGCCTTCCTCTCCGACCATCGCTAGAAACCAATAGAGCCAGAATCGGTCCGCCGCCACTCAACACATATTTCCTGGTGTCTCCCAATGTTGCTCACTGCTAGTCATGGCCGGTGCAGCCCTGCCGCCGGATTGAATCTACCTCCACAGCCCTGCCTCTGCCGTTCTATACCGGTCCGCTATCGAGCCTTCTTCGATCAATTGCGGCTCCATCGTTGCTCCTGTTGGAGATATGCCCTAGAGGCAATAATAAATGTAGTTATTATTATATCTTTGTGTTTATGATAAATGTTTACATTCATGCTATAATAGTATTAACAAGGAAACATTAATACTTGTGTGATTTGTAAACTTAAATTGAAGTTCCTAGTATAGCCTCTATACATCACTAGCTTGTTGGTTAATAAATGATTATGGTTTTCCTATCATGAACATTGAGATGTTATTAACAACAAGATCATATCATTAGGAGAATGATATGGTGGACATACTCCTATAGATAAGCGTAGCATAAAGATCAAGTCATTTTAATAGTTCAACTGCTATATGCTTTCTGATACATAGTAACCTAATTCCTTCGACCATGAGATCATGCATATCACCTTTACCAGATGGATGGTTTGATGACATCAAACACCACACCTTAACTGTGTGGCTATAAAGGTGGCATTGAGTGTTCAGAAAGTATTGGTTGAGACACATGGATCAAGAGTGGGATTTGTCCATCCATATGACGGATAGATATACTCTGGGCCCTCTCGGTGAAATGTCATCCAATTAGCTTGCAAGCATATGACTGGCTCACAAGGGATCACATATCACGAGAACGAGAAAAGAGTACTTATCAGTAACGAGGTTGAACTAGGTATGCAGAGATACCGACGATCATAACCCCGGATAAGTAAACTATCGTGAGACAAAGGGAAATTGGTATCGTATGTAAGTGGTTCATTCGATCGCAAAGTAATTGTAGAAATATGTGGGAGCCATATGAATTTCCAGATTCCTCTATTGGTTATTGTTCGGAGAAGTGTCTCGATCATGTCTGCATAATTCACGAACCATAGGGAGACACACTTAAGGATTCAACGTTGTTTGAGTAGTTATGGAATGATGAGAAAGAGACCGAATGTTGTTCGGAGTCTCGGATGGGATCCGGGATATCACGAGGAGATCCGGAATGGTCCGGAGAATAAGATTCATATAAGAAAAGTCCTGTTTCGGAGTTGGGGAATGATTCCGGTGTTTTCATCAGGAATGTTCTAGAAGGTTCCGGAATGTCCGGCACTCCGGAGGGGAAGGGTACATGAATGTATTATATCAAGTTGATATGATTGCATCATGTACTAGGTGTCATCGCTGAACAAAATAGAGGGTTTATTCAAATCCTAGTTTGAAAAGTCAAACTCCAAGTTTGAAAGTCAAACGGCTATTTTGGGAAGTGGAGAGGGAGGTGGAAACCGACTTGGGGGAGGAGTTCCTCCTCCCACCGCCGGCCCACCTCCAAGCCGAGTTGGAGAGGGACTCCCCTCCCCTTGGCCGCGCCTCCCACCTATAAAGGGAGGGGCAGGGCTGCCTCTCCCAACCCCCAATACCTCCGCCTCTAAACCCTAGCCGTCGGCGCCGCCACCTCCACTACCGCCGCCGCCGCCCTAGGGCAAGCCGCCGCCGCCTAGCAACCCTAGCCGCCGGCCAAGCTTCCTCCTCAGCATGTCTAAACCCTAGATCGTCGAGGGCTCTCTCATAGTACGCCATACTCGCTCCGGCTTAAGGCGAAGCCCCGCGAGATCTCTCCTCTACTTCCGGTACCACGCCGTTGTGCTGCCGGAATCACGAGGAGAGTGCTACAACCTCCGCTGCCTGCTGGAACAAGGGAGAGGAAGGTCTTCGTCGAGTACCGAACGTGTGACCGATCAAGGGAGCGCCGCCGAACGCAGATGCGGAAGGATCGTCTACGCGATCTTGAGATCGGGAAGAGTACGACTACATCACCCACGAGAATCCGCTCTCGTTAAACGCTTTGGAATCTTCGAGGGTGAGTTATTCCATCGACTCGTTGCTACAATATAGTAGATAGATCTTGGCTTGTTTGTTTGTATGCGATAGAAATTTTTTGTTTTCCATGCTACGAAACCCTACAGTGGTATCAGAGCCATGTCTATATGTAGATCTGCTGCACGAGTAGAACACAATGGTCATTGTGGGCGTTGATGCTTTTATTGTCAATTGCTTCTTGTGTACTTTGCATCTTGCGGGATGTTGGGATGAAGCGGCCCGGGCTAACCTTACATGACATCGTTCATGAGACTTGCTCCACGCTTGACATGCAACTTGTATTGCATAAGTGGCTTTGCGGGTGCCTGTTTCTCCTAGCATAGTTAAGATCCAATTTACAACGGGTGATTAACAATACTAGTATCAATGTTGTGGTTTGTAACACCCTCAGAATCGGCCCTATGCAAGTTTTAGCGAATCCCGCCAAACCCGCATAGAAACGATTCAAAGGTGCCCACCAGGCACTTGCGTGCGGGTAGAAAATGAAGTAATATCATTACACAATCGGACTGGTCAGGTTGGGCCTCTGGCCTGACCGATCGGACTGCCTCCCTGGACAAAACATTTTATTATTTATTTTATTTCTAAAACATTTTTGTAAATACTTTTTTTTAGACAAATAAAAGATCCGAACAGACCAAGGTTTTAGTTTGAGATTAAAGGAGAGGGCTAATTAGAAAACAACTTAGGCTTTTACGAAAATAGTTTTTATGCAAAATATATGCATGAAGTCATGATGATGCACAAAATATAAACAACAGGCGATTTTCTAGTAGTGGTTTTTGCGGGGCGCCACAATTCGACACCACTAACAATGGATCTCGCCCTCGAGATCCGCCTCATGGTACCGGGAAGAAGGGCGGCGATCTGAATCTTCTCGCATCGTGTAGATCCTCGCGACACCACTAACAAGAGGTCGTTGTTCGTGATCGTCGAGAGAACACTCCAGGAAACAAAGGCGAAGGTATAGGTATCAACCAATCAATCCACCTCTAACTTCGATAGAAAGAGAGAACCGATGCATTCTCATTCACTTCAATGTACACAAGCGAATAGAGTGAGTAGTCGGCATGGGGGCCAATCCATCACGCACCCAAACTATTACTCTGCACAATCAGTAGAAAAGCGTGCAACCATTCTCGAATCGATCAAGATCTCTACAATCAGGTTCAAACAAAGGAGTGATGCACTCAGATCGGATCGTGAGATGATGTCGTCGCCGGAAAACACCGGAAGGCACAACAAGGAACAAAGAGAAGTCCACTGACGAAGGATTCCTCGGATAACATGAAGACCAGATGTAGCAACACCGTTACTAAAGGAGGAAGCGAAACCTCAAGGTACGATGGAACCCAACCACGAAATCCTGGACTCAAGAGAGAGAAGAGAGCGGATTCAAAACACGCAGAGGTGAGAGGAGAGCAGCAGAGGGTAAGGAGTAAAATCAGACCTAATCGTAACTATCCAACCGATTTTGCAAAAATAGTTTTGACACTCTACTTGCCGTTAGCTAGGTTATCCTATAGGATGGACTTGTGGGGTATCGCAACTGCTGGGCTCTAATACCACTCAGAACACCTCGGAATCGGCCCTATGCAAGTTTTAGAATCCCGCCAAACCCGCATAGAAACGATTCAAAGGTGCTCACCAGCACTTGCGCGGTGGAAAACGAAGTAATATCATTACACAATAGTCCACGATGGAATCCACGTAACATATATATACAACATGACTCAAAGAGTCCAGAATACAGTTATACAATACAAAGATCCTTATCACCTTGAAAACGACACACCTTCCGAGTACGTACAAGATGCAAATTGAGCTAAGAGCCCTGAATAACCAATGGCGCCCATAACCCCTGCCCAGGCCAAGCCGAAGGGTAACCTTGCTAACGACGCCGAGCTCAAACCTGCTAAACAAAAGGGTGCGAAAGGGCAAAGGAAAAGAGGAGCCAAGATCGAGGCCAAGACACGGCGAGACTAGAATTGGCGGTCCTCGCCACATAGGTATGGTGGATGAAGCGGCAAGCAGATGCACTAAACAACCTATAGAGACTCGATATAACCGCCGGCTATCGAGAGGGATAAGAAAGACCTATTCGAACCAACCTGATTCTACCACCAAACATACCCATCCTGGTATTTCTCGAGACCAAACGAGGAAGTCAACCGAGGAACTCACACGCTGGCGTTTTATTCATTCCGTTATAGTTGCGGCAATTACTAGTCCAATATAGGTAGCCTGAGTCATCCCGATATAACAAGCAAAGGCACTTTTAGTTAACCATTCCGCTAGAAGTTGCAACACTTACTAGTCGATACAATTAGCATGAGATATCCCAAACCCAGCAGCTTGTTGGTACTTTTATTTAGCCATTCCGCTTTAGTGAAGCTGATTACTAGTCATAACGGATACAAGTCAAATTATAACAAGAAACTTTAGTTATAGTTGTCTATGATCGAGAACTGTGCTCCAAGTCGTCCATAACCGCGACACGGCTTTTAAAAGATTTAACCCATAGGGTGCACCAAAGTATCCACACGCACTTCACCCTTTTGCCGCATCGCTTAACATACACCCATCGGTATGTCGGCGGGGCCTAAGTCATGACGCTTCCTGCACTCCAAAGCAAGTACATGGGGCCACCCCACTAAGCTACCCAAGAACGTCGGCCGGTCTCCGAGACGGACTCGTGGTTTGTAGACGGCTGTAAACGATCGGGAACCCGAAGTGTGATCGGGCTTGTCGATACATATCGAAAAATACGTGTCGTCCTAAACAGACAGTGCAAGACTCGCACAATTTAAATTAAGCAGTAAAGCATGGCATAAGTACAGGATAGTAATAAAGCCCCAAACTAATTGTGGCCCCCGGTACAATACTTTGAAATCAGGTACTAATCGATGGGGGTGCCCACACACCCCACCTGTGGTTAGCGCGCTCGATCTCGGAACAGGTGTCAAGAACTCGTGGTCCTACGGGACGCAAGTGGACGGTTAACAACCAAATAACATCTATTGCCCACCTGTGCCTCTGCATTTACCTACTTCAATTTTTAGTTATTAAGCGGTAATTATAGCCATGATCATCTCCAACATTAAACATGCGGCAACACTCCAACAACTGTGGTACTTGACGACACGCAACAGCACTTGAGCAAGCGACTACGACGCGCAAGTCCAACTATCTACCAATCAACAGGTAATAGGACGTGTCCAAGGCAATATAAGGCTGCAAGGGATATCACGGGTACGAAAGCTAGAGCATCGCAACACAGATAGCAATAGATCAATAGGGGGAATAAATACTATAAAAGTAAGATAGGTAGAAAGGGGGAGGTGCTCGCCTGAAAACACTGCCGAAGGTTCATCCGAAGATCGGGTCGACACTCGCATCAACTCATCGGCCTAATCCGTGAAGAAGCAAAGCACTAGAAGAAACACCGGATGGACTATTTAATACTACGGTAGAAAATCGGCATGATGCATGCATGATGTATGACATGACAAAGGTGCGATGCATTTAGGCAATATTAAGTGGAACCGAGGCCCCGACAATTAATTAATAGGTTCAAGTTGTTTAGATACCCCCAATTTAAATGTTGCAATAACAAGACAAAAGATAGCACCGGTTCGCTACACAAATTTAAATGGGGCCAATATAAGACTAGATTTGTCCGCATATGGGCCCCATATTTAATTATGAGGTGACTCGGCATAATGCCCCCAAACCACATGAGATGTATGCAAGCATGAATAATGTAATATGCACAAGTTTATATTACATTTTATAAAATAGGGCTCGGGAAGGGGATCACACATGGGGTTGGCGATCTTGGGGTTCCGAGGGTTCGACGGGTTTGGTCTCGCCGGGATCGGTCTTCGGGGTCCGGGAAGGAGGTCATGGCGTTCGAGATGGAGATCTTGGGGTTCCATGGTGCCATTATCAGGGAGAACTCGTTGGTGTCGGGGTCTTCGGAATGGCGTCGGCCCTTGCACGATTCATGGGATTCAACCGGCAATTGTAGGAGAACTTGCTCTCGGATCAATTATCCTTTGAAGATCTTGCCGAGAGGTTGATCCGAAGGAGTGGCCATAGCTTCACGATTTTATCACCCTCGAAGAACCATCTTATCAGCGTCAGAATACACATACAACACCCATCCGCAGGTACATCACCACATGGGCAACACCAACACATGTTCAAGGTCATTCTTCCGCCGGAGGACGCAAGGACGGGCACGGGCTCAAGCGGTTGTCTGGTCAGGTCGAGCAGAGAGACTCGGGACAAGCCGCTGCCATGGAGGAGGGCGGCGATGCGGCGCAGAGCTTCTGCAAGGAAGGCGCCATGACAGGGGGCAATGCCTAGGGGTGGCGGCACCGAGGAGGCACGGCCTCGTGGAGCCCAACATGACGGCAAGGGCTCACGAGAGGAAGGAAGGGAGTGGCGCTAGGAGGAGAGGCCATCGACGACACCCAGCGAGGAGGTGGCGGCGGAGAGAGGTGGACGGGGGAGGGGGCCGGCCTGTGGAGCTTCACGGAGAGGCGGCAGCGATTCGCGAGACGCAAGGGAGACGGGGGCTCGCGGTGGTTGGCGGCGGGGTCCCTCGCGAGGTCGACAGAGCGGGCGGAGCAGGGCTACCGGGCGGAGGAGACAGCGTGGAGGGGGTGGCGTGGCACGGTGCTCGCTGGCGGCGGTGACGCCGCAGGACGGGGAGGAGGGCGGCCACGGCGGAGCCGATGCGGACGAGGAGAAGGCGGGCCGGGGTCGGCAGAGGCGAGCCGTCGGAGGCGGGGAAGATGGGAGGCGCAGGCGATGGCTGAGCCTGGCGCGGCGGCTGAGGGGGCGGACGGGCTCGGGCCACTGCGGCGGGCTGCACGGGCGCTGGGTGGGGCGGTGGATCCGGCCAGAGGTTGAGGACGGGCCAGGGCAAGCGGAAGCGGAGCTCAGTGGCGGTGGGGACGCCGGCGGCGGGGTAGGGCGAGGCGGGGCGCAGACGGGGGCCACCGAGAGGCGCGGGCGAGGTGGACCGGCGGCCGAGCGAGGCGGGCGCCGCTCCGGCGCCGGTGGCGACTCGGGATGGAGGTTGGGGACGAGGCAGGGAGGTGGGATCGAGGGAATCCCGTGCGGGAGAGGGAAACCGACAAGGGGGAGGAGGTGGACCTGGTGGAGAGTGGGCCCGGGGTGGTCGGTTGGTCCAGGTGGGGTGCTGTGTGTGTGTTGCGTCGCGTTTGGTGGGTGTGTGCTGCTGCTGCCAGGGGGGTGGTGGCGGCGATGGGGGGAGTAGGTGGGGTTTGGGCAGGGTAGAACTAGGGTTTGGTAGTTTTTTTTTTAGGGTTTCTTTAGATGGGCCGGGTGGTAGGTAGTCTGGTCAGGTTGGGCCTCTGGCCTGACCGATCGGACTGCCTCCCCGGACAAAACATTTTATTATTTATTTTATTTCTAAAACATTTTTGTAAATACTTTTTTTTAGACAAATAAAAGATCTGAACAGACCGAGGTTTTAGTTTGAGATTAAAGGAGAGGGCTAATTAGAAAACAACTTAGGCTTTTACGAAAATAGTTTTTATGCAAAATATATGCATGAAGTCATGATGATGCACAAAATATAAACAACAGGCGATTTTCTAGTAGTGGTTTTTGCGGGGCGCCACATGGTTCATGTTCGTAAGTTAGAACGACACTTATTGAAAGCCCCAAACCACGTAAAACATGCAAAGAAAGTAGAGGCGTCTAACTTTGTTTTGCAGGGGTGTGCAGTGATGTGATATGGCCATGATTGTGATTATATTTGATGTATGCAATGTTCCTTATTGTAAGTTGGCAATCGGCAGGAGCCATTTGGTTGTCTTTAATTTATGTTAAGACCCGCGTGTCTATTCAAAGTAGTTGTAATAGTTGAAGCCGGTGGACGACAACCATGGAGAAGCGTCATTGACCTTGATGCAATGCCAGTGATGATGGAGATCATGTTCGTTCTTGAAGATGGAGATCGGAAGCACAAAGAAGAAAGGCCATATCATATCATATATTATGAATTGCATGTGATGTTAATCCTTTATGCATCTTGTATTTCTTAGTAGACGACGGTAGCATTATAAGATGATCCCTCATGCACATGAATTTCAAATCATAAAGTGTTCACCCTTAGTTAGCACCGTTGCTAAAGCTTGTTGTTTTGAAGCACCACGTGATGATCGGGTGTGTTAGATTCCGCAGGTGTATACAACGTGAGCAAGCCAGATTTGCTCATGCGGAAACTAAGGTTTGATCTTGACGAGCCTAGCATGTACAGACATGGTCTCGGAACACGGATCACCGAAAGGTAAAGCATGAATCATATAGTAGATATGATGAACATGTCGATTGTTCGCCATTGAAACTATATCAACTCTCGTGATGATCGGTGTTCATGTGGTGGATTTGGTTCGTGTGATCACTAAAACAATGTGAGGGATATTGTTTTGAGTGGGAGTTCACCTAGATTAATTTTATTATTAATTTGAACTCAATTTGTCATAAACTTAGTCTAAACTATTGCAAATATGTTGTAGATCAATGGCAGCCCCTACCATCAATTTTAATGCGTTCCTAGAGAAACAAAAATTGAAAAACAATGGAAGCAACTTCGCGGATTGGTTCCGCAATTTGAGGATTGTCCTCACAGCTGGTAATTTGACCTATGTGCTGGATGCATTTGGTGACCCACTGCAGCCATCGCTACCGATGAAGTAAAGAATGTTTACCTCACTCGGAAGACACAAAGACTCCAGCCGAGTGTGTTATCTTGTATGGTTTAGAATCGGAGCTTCAGAAAAGGTTTGAGAATTCAGACCCACATGATATTGTCCGTGATCTCAAATTGATCTTTGAGACTCATGCGGCAATTGAGAGCTATGAGGCTTCTGAAAAGTTCTTTAACTGCAAGATGGAAGAGGGCAGCTCCATCAGTGAGCATGTGCTTAAAATGTCTAGGCACGCAAACAAACTTCAAAGCTTGGGTATAGTGATTCCTAATACTTTGGGGATTTACCATGTCCTCCAATCACTACCACCAAGTTACAAGAACTTTGTGATGAACTACAACATGCAGAACATGAACAAGACGTTGCCAGAACTCTTTGCCATGTTGAAATCTGCAGAAGTGGAGATCAAGAAAGATCACCAAGTGTTGTTGGTCAATAAGACCACCAAATTCAAGAAAGGCAAGTCTAAGCAGAAGGGACACTGCAAGAAGGGTGGTAAGAAAGTTACCACACCGATGAAGAAAACCAAGGCTGGACCTAAGCCTGATACTGAGTGCTTTTACTGCAAGGGAGAAGGTTACTGGAAGCGGAATTGCCCAAAGTACTTGGCGGATTTGAAGAACGGCAACATCAAGAAGAAAGGTATATCTGATATACATGTTATTGATGTGTATCTCACTAGTACTAAATAGTAGTGCCGGTATTTGATACTGGTTCGGTTGCTCATATTTGTAACTCAAACAAAGGTCTTTGCAGAATAAACGGAAGCTAGCGAAGAACGAGGTGACGATGCACGTTGGAAACGGATCAAAGGTTGATGTGATCGCGGTCGGCACGCTACCCCTTCATCTACCATCGGGATTAGTTTTATACTTAAATAATTGTTACTTGGTGCCTGTGTTAAGCATGAACATTATATCGGGATCTTTTTTATTGCGAGACGGTTACTTGTTTAAATCCGAGAATAATGGTTGTTCGATTTATATGAGTAATATGTTTTATGCACATGCACCTTTGATAGATGGTCTATTCTTGTTGAATATCGATAGTGGAAATACACATATTAATAACATTGAGGCTAAACATTTGAAATCGAGTGATAACTCGACCTATATGTCGCACTATCGTCTTGGTCACATTGGAGTGAAGCGTATGAAGAAACTCCATTCCGATGGACTTCTTGAATCACTTGATTTCGAATCACTTGAAAGATGCGAAGCATGTCTGATGGGTAAAATGACTAAGACTTCATTTTCTGGTATGATGGAGCGAGCTACGGACTTATTGGAAATCATACATACCGATGTGTGTGGTCCAATGAGTGTAGCATCGCGCGGTGGTTATCATTATGTTCTTACCTTCACGGATGACTTGAGTAGATATGGGTATATCTATTTCATAAAACATAAGTCCGAAACTTTCGAGAAGTTTAAGGAATTTTAATGTGAGGTAGAGAATCAACGTAACAAGAAGATTAAATTTCTACGTTCTGATCGTGGAGGTGAATATCTAAGTTACGAGTTTGGCGAGCATTTGTAGAAATGCGGAATACTTTCACAATTGATACCGCCGGGAACACCACAGCGTAATGGTGTGTCCGAACGTCGTAATCGAACTCTCTTAGATATGGTTCGTTCTATGATGTCACTTATAGACTTACCGCTATCATTTTGGGGTTATGCATTAGAAACAGCCGCATTCACTTTAAATAGGGCACCATCTAAATCCGTGGAAACGACACCGTATGAATTATGGTTTGAGAAGAAACCTAAATTATCGTTCCTTAAAGTTTGGGGATGCGAAGCCTATGTAAAGAAGTTACAGCCGGACAAGCTAGAACCCAAAGCGGAAAAATGCGTCTTCATAGGATACCCGAAGGAAACTATTGGGTATACCTTCTATCATAGATCCGAAGGCAAAATCTTCGTTGCCAAGAATGGATCCTTTCTAGAGAAGGAATTTCTCTCGAAAGAAGTGACTGGAAGGAAAGTAGAACTCGACGAGGTTGTTGAACCTTCTCTCGAACTTGCGAGTAGCGCAGCACCGGAAGTAGTTCCTGTGACGCCTGTACCAGTAAGATAGGAAGCTAATGATGATGATCATGAAACTTCGGTTGTAGTTGCTACAGAGGCTCGCAGGTCAACGAGAACTCGTACCACTCCTGATTGGTATGATCCTGTTATGAATGTCATGTTGGTGGATAACACCGATGACCCTGAGACATATGAGGAAGCGATGATGAGCCTAGATTCCAATAAATGGCAAGAAGCCATGAAATCCGAGATTGGATCCATGTATGAAAACCAAGTATGGACTTTGGTGGACTTACCGGATGGCCGGAAGGCCGTCGAGAATAAATGGATTTTCAAGAAGAAAACAGATGCTGATGGTAATGTTACTGTCTATAAAGCTTGACTTCTGGCAAAAGGGTTTCGACAAATTCAAGGAGTTGACTACGATGAGACTTTCTCACCAGTAGCAAAGCTAAAGTCTGTGAGGATTATGTTAGCAATCGCTGCATATTACGATTATGAAATATGGCAGATGGATGTCAAAACAGCGTTCCTCAATGGAGACATTGATGAAGAGTTGTATATGATGCAACCCAAAGGTTTTGTCGATCCTAAAGATGCTAACAAGGTATGCAAACTTCAACGGTCCATCTATGGATTGAAGCAAGCATCCCGAAGTTGGAATCAATGTTTTGATAAGGTAATCAAAAGTTTTGGTTTTATACAAACTTATGGAGAAGCTTGTATTTACAAGAAAGTGAGTGGGAGCTCTGTAGCATTCTTAATACTATATGTAGATGACATATTGTTGATTGGGAATGATATAGACCTTCTTAATAGTGTCAAGGAATATTTGAATAATAGTTTTTCAATGAAGGATCTTGGCGAAGCAGCTTACATATTAGGCATAAAGATTTATAGAGATAGATCGAGACGTCTAATATCATTGTCACAAAGTACATATTTGGACAAAGTTCTAAAGAGGTTTGGAATGGAAGATAGCAAGAAAGGGTTCTTGCCCATGTTGCCCAATACGAACTTGAGTAAAACTCAAAGTCCGACAACGGCAGAAGATAGAGAAAGGATGAGTAAGACTCTCTATGCCTCAGCCATAGGATCTCTAATGTATGCCATGCTATGTACTAGACCCGACATTGCATATGCTGTTAGTTTAACTAGCAGATATCAAAGTGATCCAGGAGATATCAAAGTGATCCAGGAGTGGATCATTGGACAGCGGTTAAAAACATCCTTAAGTACTTGAGAAGAACTAAGGATATGGTTCTTTCTTATGGAGGTGATGAACAACTCGTTGTTAATGGTTACACCGATGCTAGTTGGAACACCGATCCGGATGATTCTAAATCACAATCTGGATACATATTTACTTTGAATGGTGCAGCAGTTAGCTGGAGGAGTGCAAAGCAAAGCGTTGTGGCGAGATCTTCAACTGAATCGGAATACATGGCTACTTCGGAGGCTTCACAATAAGCGATATGGATGAGAGTTCATTACAGAGCTGGGTGTGGTTCCTAGTGCGCTGGACCCAATGTCTATCTACTGTGATAACATGGGCGCCATAGCCAATGCGCAAGAACCAAGGTCACACAAGAAGCTGAAGCACATCAAGCTACGTTTTCACGCTATTCGAGAACATGTCCAAGATGGGGACATAAAGATTTGCAAAGTACACACAGATCTGAATGTGGCGGATCCGTTGACTAAACCTCTCCCGAGGGCAAAACATGACCAACACCAAACTGCCATGGGTGTTCGGTATATTACCATGTAATCTAGATTAGATGACTCTAGTGCAAGTGGGAGACTGTTGGAGATATGCCCTAGAGGCAATAATAAATGTAGTTATTATTATATCTTTGTGTTTATGATAAATGTTTACATTCATGCTATAATAGTATTAACAGGGAAACATTAATACTTGTGTGATTTGTAAACTTAAATTGAAGTCCCTAGTATAGTCTCTATACATCACTAGCTTGTTGGTTAATAAATGATTGTGGTTTCCCTATCATGAACATTGAGATGTTATTAACAACAAGATCATATCATTAGGATAATGATATGGTGGACATACTCCTATAGATAAGCGTAGCATAAAGATCAAGTCATTTTAATAGTTCAATTGCTATATGCTTTCTGATACATAGTAACCTCATTCCTTCGACCATGAGATCATGCATATCACCTTTACCGGATGGATGCTTTGATGACATCAAACACCACACCGTAACTGGGTGGCTATAAATGTGGCATTGAGTGTTCAGAAAGTATTGGTTGAGACACATGGATCAAGAGTGGGATTTGTCCATCCATATGACAGATAGATATACTCTGGGCCCTCTCGGTGAAATGTCATCCAATTAGCTTGCAAGCATGTGACTGGCTCACAAGGGATCACATATCACGGGAACGAGAAAAGAGTACTTATCAGTAATGAGGTTGAACTAGGTATGCAGAGATACCGACGATAATAACCCCGGATAAGTAAACTATCGTGAGACAAAGGGAAATTGGTATCGTATGTAAGTGGTTCATTCGATCACAAAGTAATCGTAGAAATATGTGGGATCCATATGAATTTCCAGATTCCTCTATTGGTTATTGTTCGGAGAAGTGTCTCGATCATGTCCGCATAATTCACGAACCGTAGGGAGACACACTTAAGGATTTGACGTTGTTTGAGTAGTTATGGAATGATGAGAAAGAGACCGAATGTTGTTCGGAGTCTCGGATGGGATCCGGGATATCACGAGGAGATCCGGAGAATAAGATTCATATAAGGAAAGTCCTGTTTCGGAGTTGGGGAATGATTCCGGTGTTTTCATCGGGAATGTTCTAGAAGGTTCCGGAATGTCCGGCACTCCGGAGGGGAAGGGTACATGAATGTATTATATCAAGTTGATATGATTGCATCATGTACTAGGTGTCATCGCTGAACAAAATAGAGGGTTTATTCAAATCCTAGTTTGAAAAGTCAAACGCCAAGTTTGAAAGTCAAACGGCTATTTTGGGAAGTGGAGAGGGAGGTGGAAACCGACTTGGGGGAGGAGTTCCTCCTCCCACCGCCGGCCCACCTCCAAGCCGAGTTGTGGAGGGACTCCCCTCCCCTTGGCCGCGCCTCCCACCTATAAAGGGAGGGGCAGGGCTACCTCTCCCAACCCCCAACACCTCCGCCTCTAAACCCTAGCCGCCGGCGCCGCCACCACCACTGCCGCCGCCGCCGCCCTAGGGCAAGCCGCCGCCGCCTAGCAACCCTAGCCGCCAGCCAAGCTTCCTCCTCGGCGTGTATAAACCCTAGATCGTCGAGGGCTCTCTCATAGTCCGCCATACTCGCTCCAGCTTAAGGCGGCTCATGAGATCTCCTCTACTCCTGGTAGCACGCCAGCCGCCGGAATCACGAGGAGAGTGCTATAACCTCCGCCTGCTGGAACAAGGGAGAGGAAGGTCTTCCGAAAATCAACGTGTGACCTGATCATGGAGCGCTGCCAAACGCAGCCGAAGGATCGCTCGCGATCTTGAGATCGGGAAGAGTACGACTACATCACCCACGAGAATCCGCTCTCGTTAAACACTTTGGAATCTTCGAGGGTGAGTTATTCCATCGACTCGTTGCTACAATCTAGTAGATAGATCTTGGCTTGTTTGTTTGTATGCGATAGAAATTTTTTGTTTTCCATGCTACAAAACCCTACAGCTCCTCACGGTCAATTTAGTGGTCGAGAGTTGCCCTAACTCCCCACTTCCCCGCTCGCCTTCCTCCACGCCGACGAGCTGCTCACAAGGTGTTTGATTAAAGGCATGCATGGGACATGTATTTGAGATGCCCAGCTCTTGGAATGACATCAATGTTCTCCACTCTTTGCCAAGTTAGCCGTGGATGAGTCAACGCAGATGGAGTTTCAAGCAAACAGGCACATATACAACATGGGCTACTACCCTGCGGATCACAAGTATCTCAAGTGAAAAACTTCTATGAAGCCGGTTATAGAACCAAAAGGTAAGAAACAACTTGATTTCCATTATGCACAAGCAACGGCTAAAAAAGTTATAGAGAGAGCATTTGGGATTTAACAGGCCCAATTTGCTACTGTGGAAGGATCAGCTAGATTTTGGGATCAAGGTATTCTTTGGTACATCATGATCCCTTGTGTGATCATGCATAACATGATCATTAAGAACAAGCGTGGAAAAAATTTAGACTATGGCTTCTACGAGTTGATGAGATGTCTGGTGTAGGTCTATGCTAAGGGAAGTTGTCGGTGTAGTATAGCGTCGGCCTAGACTAATATGTCATCGGCATAGTAAAGTCGTCGTCATAGTTCATATGGGCCCCACCTAGACAGCTAACATGCGTTAGGATAGCCATCGGCCTAGTTTTTTTTCAAAAGAAATTTTAGAATTTCTTTTCCAATTTTTTTGAATCGTTTGACTTGTTAATCTCATAAGCGATTTTTTAAATCTAAGTATGCTTAATCTTTAGTTAAATTGCACTAATGGTCAAACTTTCTGATCGGTCACTCATCCTCACACTACTCCTTTGTTTCTTCTGGATGAGCTTCCGATAAAAAATTAGACCTTGTTGATAATACTACCATATCAATCGCATTACCCCTTGGATCATAGTGTCACACGTCTTTACTTTAAAATTTCAAACAATTATTTAAGTAAACAAAAATGAATAAGTAATAATAATTTTGAATTCAAATGAGAATAAAATAAATATTCTTTTTGCTTTTTCTATTTAATATGGAATAATTCATACATTTAAACTCGTAAATCGGAATTTGACAAATAATATGCCTAAGTCGATCAAAAAAATGAGAAGAATCCAAACATGACATCCCTATCATATTTTTAATCATGCATCATGTATTTTTAAATAAAATTTATTTAATAGTATTCAAATCTTCAAAAAATCATATTGTGAGTCTAAAAATGGTTAAAACTGCGGGCATAAAGATTCTTACCTAGGGGATGAGTCTTCCTAAACTTGCATTGGATCTCTAAAGAAACATTATATTGTGAGGCTAAAAATGATTTTTGCAAAAATCATGAGCATTAGATCATGTACACGTAGTTTAAATCGGACCCACTTCCTACTGGTTCGGCAGATATTTGTCTTTTTCACCAGGGGTGGATGGAAAGGTTTGATATATCTCGGTTGGGACATTGTCCATCTACGATGGTCTAGTATTTTTTGAAAAAATGGGGTTGTAGCATTTTGAATGAGCATTTTGGTGGTTGTTTCACAAAACGCCCTGTTTTTGGCGCTTGGAAAGTGAATTTTTCATGCGACGAAAAGAAAAACTCCGTCTTGCAATATTGTTCGTCATCACATGATGCACATCCATGCATAATATGGACATATTATTACAAATTATGCCCTTCTAGCCATAACATTGGTCATTTCACCCGAAAGCCAGAAAACCTCAAACATGATAGGTTATTTTGTGAAGTTTTTTTTGAGACATAATCAATTTACCAAGTTTGGTATTTTTTCTTACAACTATGTCATATAATATGACACCACGCAAAGGATTTATATTGTTTGGACCGTTTTTGAATTTCTTATGCCCGTTTCAAAATTTGCCTATTTCAAATTATAGTGAAAATGGCGGGCATAAAGATATGTGATGAGCTTGCTAAAACTTGCATTAGATCTCTGAAGAAACATCATATTGTGAGCCTAAAAATGATTTTTGCAAAAAATATAAGCATTCGATCACATACATGTAGTTGAAACCGGACCCACTTCCTACCGGTTTGGTAGACATTTGTCTTTTTCACCAGGGGTGGATGGAAAGGTTTGAGCCCCTATTGGAACATTGTCCATGTAAGGTGGTCTAGTATTTTTGAAAAATGGGTGGTAGAATTTTGAATGAGTATTTTGGTGCTTGCTTCACAAAACTCCTCTTTTTTGCACTTGGAAAATAGAAAATGTGTTATATAAAAGTATATGTAATGTTTTTATATTTTGTTCAATAAAAATATGTAATATTTAAGTTTAGTTAGATAGATCTTATTTTTCTGCAAATTTTGATATATTATATTTTTCTGAATTAGAATGATTTAGTTATGATTTTTTCTATGATTAATGTGGTGAAAAGGAAAAATAGCTATGCCGACGGCTTTGTCATCGGCGTAGGTGTGAAATCTAGGCCGACGACTTAGCCGTCAGCGTAACATTGACGTCGTCGCATCGCCGTCATGGCCAAATCACTCCGTCAATGATTGTCGTCGGCCTATTCCATCCTACGCCGACGGCCAATCTAGGCCAATAGCCTGTTTGCTCGGTTGCTTGCCTCGGAGTCTATGCCGACAACCCTGAAAAATAGCCGTTGTAGGAAACGGTCTTGTATACATGTTGTTGTATATGTGTACTTGTCGTGTTCTAATTGTAACTCTATATGTTGGTCCCTTTTATATATACGAGATATTGTGGAGGCTTTTCCCCGACGAAACCCTAAACTTAGCTTGGTATCAGAGCTAAACTCACTCCTCCTTCCGCCACCGCCGCGTCGCCCCACTCTCACCGCCACTGCTGACATCACTATATTTTTCGACCGCCACCGCCGCCCTCTCGGAGATGGCTATGTCTTCCGCCATTGTCGCCTCTGCACCGATCGGTCCGATCGTCTCTGCCCCGGGAGCATCGGCATCAGCACCCTCCTCCTTGACCACCATCTCCGTGCGGCTCGGACGGGGGAACTTCATGTTGTGGAAGGGGATTGCCATCCCGATCCTTGCCGGTGCTAGCCTCCACGGCCATCTCGATGGCACAACTGCAGCTCCGCCCGAAAACCTAACTCAGGGCACCGGTGATGCCGCGACCTCCGTCGCCAACCCCGAGTAACTCCGTTGGTGGACTTAGGATCAGAAGGTCAAGGGCCTTCTTCTCTCCTAGATGGACGATGACATCGCGTGCCAGCTTGTTGGCTACAAGACGACACGGGCCGTCTGGGCGTCCGTCATTGCCATGTTCGGTGCGTACAGCCGCGCCAACGTCCGCCATATTAGGCGGCAACTCCAGTCGCTGCCCAAGGAGGATCTATCCGCGGCGGAGTACATGCATAAGATGAAGGGCCTTGCCGATGTCATGGCGACTTCCGGTGCCCCCATCAACGACGACAAGCTCATCAATGACATCCTCACTGGGCTCAGATCGGCCTTCAACCCCATCGCTGCCTCTCTCGGTGTTACCAACACCGAGATGACCTACTCTTCCTTCTACTCGTTGGTTCTCTCCTATGAGGCCTTGCAGGCTCAGCAGAGCGTGGAGGAGGGGTGGTCGTCATCTGTGAACGCTGCGTCCCGCGGCGGCCGCGCGCCATCCCAAGGGATCTTCTCCGCTGGCACTGGCTAGCCTGCGCCCAACTGCCAAGGCGGCAATGGCGCTACTCAGGGAGGCGGCTATGATGGCCGCAATGGTGGCAATAGCCTCCAAGGCGGCAACAACAATAACGCCGTCAATGGTGGTGGCCGCAACGGAGGCGGCAACGGCGGTGGCCGTAACAACGACAGCAAGCGCCCTAGGTGCCAGATGTGTAAATACTGTGGACATAAGGCCTACGCCTGCCACCATCGCTTCAACCAGGACTTCAAAAACCACGCCGGCAACTCAGCCTCCACCATCTCCTCCGACAACCAGCCCTCAATGATGAACTCCGAGGCTACGGATCACTTCATCAGCGAGCTTTAACGTCTTCAAGCTCACGAGCGCTATGGAGGGAATGACCGGGTCCAGGTGGATAATGGTGCAGGTTTGTCTATTACGCACATTGGTCATTTATCTTTACCCGGTTCATCTCTCCAACTTAAAAATATCTTGCATGTCCCTCACATTAATAAACACCTTCTTTTCGTTTATTGTCTTATGTGCGACAATGACGTGTTCATTGAATTTCACCGTCATTCTTTGTTTGTAAAGGACAAGGCAACCCGGCGCATCCTCCTTCACGGTAGAAGCCATGGAGCATCTTATCCCATTCCATATCGCCGTGCATCATCCTCATCCACTCGTCATGCCTCCGCTAGTGTCAAGGTGTCACCCTCTCAGTGGCATCAGTGTTTAGGTCATCCAGCAAATAATATCGTCAACTCTATTGTTAAGAGTCATGAGCTTTCTTGTACTAGTTCAGAAGAACCCCCATTAGTGTGCGATGCTTGTCAGCATGCTAAGAGTCATCAACTATCGTATTCTATGTCCACTCGTGTTTCTACGGTGCCTCTTGAATTAATTCATTCGGATGTTTGGGGTCCCGCTATTGCTTCTTCGGGAGGGTACAAGTATTATGTTAGCTTTGTTGATGACTACACACGTTTCTGCTGGATTTATTTTCTTAAACATAAGTATAATGTTGAGCAGGTCTTTTACGCCTTTCAACCTCATGTGGAGCGTCTTTTGAACCACAAGATTAAGGCGGTTCAGTCCGACTGGGGGTGGTGAGTATCACAAACTCCATCGCTACTTCTAGCGCACGAGTATCTCTCACCACGTATCTTGCCCACATACCTCTCAGCAGAACGGGATCGCTGGGCGCAAACACCGGCATTTGGTGGATACCGGCCTTGGTCTTCTTGCGCACTCCTCCCTCCCTCTTTGGTTCTGGGATGAGGCGTTTCTCACGGCATGTTATCTCATCAATCGCATGCCCACACCGGTTCTTAACAAGGAGACACCTTTGTTTCGTCTTTTCCGTGTCTAGCCCACTTATTCATCTGTTCGGATTTTTGGGTGCGCTTGTTGGCCTAGTCTTCGCAAATATAATGCCCGCAAATTTGAGTTCCGCTCCAAGATGTGTGTCTTTCTTGGTTATAGTCCTATGCATAAAGGCTACAAGTGTCTAGATCGTGCCTCGGGAAGAATTTATATTTCTCGCGATGTTGTGTTCGACGAGAACGTTTTTCCCTTCTCTACCTTTTTGAAAGAACATGTGGGCCCCCATGTGTGGTTTTGGTAATTAATGACAATCTTTATGGACTAATGTGTGTATTAAGTTATACTTGTAGGAATTGTCCATTGGCATCGCTTGGAGCTTGTGTCGGCTTCAAGGTCGATGAAATGAGAAGAAGATATGTTGTGCAAGCTCAAAATGTGCAATCTTTAGAAGATCTCATGTTTGATGCTTGCCATCCTCGGTGATCATGGATCGATGATGAGGAATCAAGAAAGGCGTTCCATCTTGAGAAGGTAAAGATCATCTACATCGAGCTCAAGTGGAATGCTCAAGGCAAAGGTATAATCTTGATAGGTTTTCCCTTTTGCCGGTCTTATATTGTTAGTGGAAGACTGGGTTTAGGAAAGATAACCGTACTATCAAGAGGGGCTCTCGAATGAGTAACTCGATCACATCGTTCGGAGAGATCTCAAACCTTTGCATACTTGCATCATCGTATTTGGTTGTTATTTGGTCTTATCCATGTGAGGATATAGAGCTTGTGGTAATCTCCATAACAAGCTCTTGTTCATCAAAATCGGATCCCTCTTTTATATCTTATTGCGATTTTGATCTATGCGGTTTTTCGGTTTCTCACCAAGTGAGGTATCTCACATTATTATAATTGATACATTTTCACTTGGTGATAACCAATATTTTCACCTTTTATAGGGAAGCTCATGTCGTCCTCTTTCCAACGCAATTGGAATCAGGTCGATCGGAGTTACCAATCAAAAGTTATAGCCGTTTGAATATTTGCTGGTCTCCTAGGTACCAAAATGCGGTAGTACCGCATTTTAGTACCTAGCAAGGCAGAAGGTTTTGGAAAGTTTCTGAAATTCACTGCCGGGCTAGGTACCAAAAAGCGATAGTACCGCATTTTAGTACTTAGCGCGGCAGAAGGTTTTTTTTACTTCTTCATTTGGATCTATCCTCCCTTGCTGGAATATGATGTTTCTTTGCATGATCTTGTAGAGGTTGTTGTCATCTTTGAAACGAGCCCAAGGTCATCGAAATCGGAGTCCGGATGCAAAAGTTATGGCTGTTTTTGTTCTGTGATGACCGGTAGTACCGGACCAGGATCCGGTAGTACCGGGGTTCGGTAGTACCGCATTTTGGTACCGGGGAGCGCAGAGAAAAAATGCCTTTGGAGCCCCAGGAACCCCAGGAAATGTCCGGTAGTGCCGGGAAAGTCCGGTAGTACCGGGAAAAAGTCCGGTACTACCGGGAATCGCGTTTTTGGGCTGCAACGGTTGGATTTTGGAGGTACCTATATAAGGGGCCTTCTTCCCCAATGGTTCCTCAACCTTTCTTGCAAGTTTTTCCCCTCCATTGTTGACCTTCTTGAGCTTGATTTCTCTCAATCCCTCCGATGATTCTTGCATATTCTTGAGGGATTTGAAAGAGGAGATCTAGATCTACAATCCCACCAAACAATCTCTCCTCTAAGTGAGGGGAACATATTGGGATCTAGATCTGGTCTTTTGTGGATTTCCTCCATTGTTCTTCCTCTCTTATTCCCCCATAAGCTTTTGTACCTTTGGTGGAATTTGTGAGAGAAGGATTTGAACACCTTTGTGGTGTTCTTGCCATTTGCATTTGGTGCATCGGTTTGATTTCTCCTCGGAGGATTTGGTTTGAGTTGCTCATTGGAGCTTGTCCCTCTTGGGTTCTTGGAACCCTAGACGGTTTTGTGGCCTTGATGGCATTGTGGCCTTGGTGGCATTTGTTGAGGCCTTTTGTGGCATTTGTTGGGAGCCTCCAATTAAGTTGTGGAGAAGTGCCCCAACCTTGTGAGAGGTTCCGGTTGCCACCGACAAGTGCACCGATAGTGGAAGCGTGGATCGATCCCGTTGGGGTGAGATTCACCGGAGAATAAGGGAGGCCTTTTGTGGAGTTGGTGGTTTGATACCCCCCGTCTCCAAACGAGACGTACTCCATGTTGGGAGGAACTCGGTAAAATATCGGTGTCCCCGCGTGCCTCGGTTATCTCTATACCCGAGCTCTTTACTTATGCACTTTACATTGTGATAGCCTTCGTGCTTGAAGTAATATATATCTTGCTATCACTTTGTTGCTTGTATTGCTTAGCATAAGTTGTTGGTGCACATAGGTGAACCTTAGTTGTTCTAGGTTGTGCTTAACAAAGTAAACACTAGTTTTATTCCGCCTTTGTTGAGCCACTCTAGGAAAAGTTTTAATCGCCTATTCACCCCCCCTCTAGGCATCCATATCCTTTCAATTGGTATCAGAGCCCGGTCTCTCATTTTAGGCTTCACCGCCTTGAGAGTAAAGATGTCGGCTAGGGGATTAGTGCATAATGACATGTTTATATTCGATGGCACAAATTATGATATATGGAAAAATCGCATGCTCATTCATTTTCGGGACATGGACCCAAATTTGGAGCGTATTGTAGATATGGGTTTTTCTCCTCCTATGGATTTCAAAAATCTATCTTGTGAGGATGAGAAAAACTTATATGTCGATGCTCAAGCTTCTAATGTGATTGTTAATGCTTTGAGCTATGTAGTTACATCTTCAATCATTCCTTTTTGGAGCGCTCATGAGTTATGGACAAAACTTCAAGATAAATATGTTGTGTCCAACATTATTGAGGATGATTGTGTTGCTTCCACTTCCGGTCGAGATGAGTTCTCATCCTCTACCACTTCACCAACATGTGACTTTTCACAAGGTAATGATATGGTTAGTGGTGATAGAAATTGCAATTTGGATAGTGTGCTTACTATTTGTAATCCCTCATCTCTATCTAGTTGCAATAATCTATCTTTGGACTTTAACACTTCTAGCCCTACCAACTTCTTACATGCTTGTGTTAATAGTCCTTGCATATCATGTAGAAATTACTTGAATAAATCTCATGATGATATGCTTGTGTTGTCTTGTTGCCATGATAAAAATGCTTCCATTTCCTCTAGTGCTGGTGTTGCTAACCATGTAGAGGAAACCGAAGATTCTATGGACCAAGACATGGTTTTGAATGAAGCCACATATGCAATCTCATCTTCACCTTATTCCGGTACCCACCTATGCCTTATGGCTAGGGATTCTAAGGTAACTCCTACTTTAGAACTCATTACCTCTTGTGATGAGGAGGATGTGGATAATGTGGAAGAAGAGCTAGATATTGATGATTTATATGAAAAGGGTGAGATTGTTTATCGTGCCCTTGTTAAAAAGGATATTGCTTGCTCTAACTTTGTTGAAGTCTTGGACTTTGCTATTAAGAGCAAAGAACATATTGATAAGTTAGAAACACAAATTAAGGTGCATGATAACAATGTTGATAAAATGTGTAGCCTTGAGCGTGAGTATGCTAATATAATTGCAAACCTAAATAAAGCTCTTGAAGAGGAAGAAACCACTAAGGAATCTCTTGAGGAGACCTTTGCTTTAGAGCTATCTAGAGCAAAGGAATCTCATGATAGAGATCTTGAGGTGGCAAGTGATCTCAAAAGTAAAAATGATGAGACTCAAGTTGCTTATGATAAAATCCTTGAGGATTTTGAGCACCTCAAAAATGGCTCTAGGGTCATAAAGGGTGAGCTCATCAAACTCACCGAGTCACATGAGCAACTTAAAGTTTCATATTCAAAAGAGCTTGCCAAGTTGCCCTCACCTCTTGCTAATAATCATGATGCTCGTGCTACTAACTATATTTCTTGTGAAGCATCTATTTTGAAGGATAATGTTAAGCTAAAGGCTCAACTTGCTTTTCTAACTAGCAACTATAGGAAATTAGAAGAAAGTCATGTTAAGCTCTCGAGCTCGCATGAGGATCTTCTAGTCTCCCATGGTAGGCTAAAGTTAGCTCATGAGGCCATCGTGTCAAAGGTAACATCTAGTGGGCCTCATGTGGACATTAGCACTACATCTACTCCAAATGTTGTATTGCCATGTGCTAGTCCTTGTAGTTCATCCTCTCACAACCATGATATATCTTGTGATGAATTACATTACGTGCCTTGTTGCTCTAACAATGTAGCATCTACTTCCTCTAGTGTTTTTGTTGAAACTAACCATGTAGAGGAAATCAAAAGGCTCAAGGCTCAAGTCACTTCCTTGAAGAATGACTTAAAAAAGGGTAATCAAGGGAAGTCCACACTCAACAAAATCTTGAGTGTGCAAAAATCCCCCAATGACAAGAGTGGGCTTGGATTCAACTCCAATGTCAAGAACAAGTCCACTATCAAGTTGAAGCATAAGGATAACAAGAAAAATGGCCAAGATCAAGTCAAGAATCCGGCCAACATTGTTTTCTTCAAGTGCAAGGAAGAAGGGCATCATGTCAAACATTGCCCATTAAAGAAGAAGTCCCTTGGCAAGAAGCAACAAGGGAAGCGGCCTCAAGCTCTACATCTTGTTAGAGATGGGCCTCCTCCCAAGAAGACTCAAGCTCTTCCTCAAGTTGTTTCTTCATCCAAAAATAAAGACGTCAAGAGTAGTACTTGCTACATATGCCTCGAGAAGGGGAACATTTCTTCCTCATGCACTATTGGTATCTCCTCATCCCATCCTATCTTGATTGATGATGCTTATTCTCTTTGTAAGGATGATGTTGGCAATGTGTTTGCCAAGTTTGTTGGTGCCCAATGTGGTGTCAAGAAAAGATCCATTTGGGTTGCCAAGCCTATTGTGACTAACCTCTTAGGACCCAACTTGGTTGGGGACCAATAAGCCAAAACTTGATCAATAGGTGTTTGTTGGAGGGCATTGGAGTCTTGGCTACATTATGAAGAATTGAGGGATCTTCATCAATTATTATTGCCAAGCCAATCCATTTGGATTATCATGATTATATTATATTCCCAATGTTCCTCCTTGCAGTAACATATGCTTAACTCATTACATTGAAAGTTACTCGCCCCTTGTGCATGTGTTGGTTTTGTATCTTCCATGCTTTTGTACATGTTGTGCTTTCCACTTAATTATCTTGAGGTATCAAGTATACTTGTATAAGACTAGGTGGCACAACATGTATGTGTGTTTCTTGTGTTTGAGCCTTTCTTGATTATATTTGGTATCTTATTTGGCTCTTTTTGAGAGATTAATGGATTATCCCATTTTGGGGGAGTGTTATGCTTGGGCATTCCACAATCCTAAAATTGTGTGTACATGAGGAATACCACCTAGTATTTATATTGGATTATTGTCTAGCCTCTATGTGGTACAATTCTCATGAGAAATTTAAGTTTTATAATGTCCATTAATTATCTCTATTTGTATCCTTTTGCCTCGTGTTGGTTTTATGGTAGTATCACATTATGGGGGAGTCATATGCTTAGTGCATATTACAAATCCTAGAAAATGTGGATATTCGAGGTTGTGTCACTTAGAATTGATATTGATAATTATCTAGCACCTATGTGACACATTTGCTCATACAATTTCCAATTTGCTTGAATGGCTTTATTGATCTTATTTTGGATCTTGTATATGAGAGTGGTTCTTGGTATGTGTTTCCTCATATTTAGATATATATATTCGCATGGAAACCATTTGCTTCAAGTTACTCTAACCACTAGTGATTGTGTGACTATTGGAAGATACCAAGAATCTTGTTTGAAGTATCATGCTCAATTCTTATATTTAGTTTTATGCTTCTTGTTGTGTGTATATGATCTTGGATATCCGTATGAACTACCTAGGGAAAATTATTCCCAATATTTCTTGTCCTTGGACAATGAGTACTCAATTTAAGGTAGAATTTGTTGATCATATTCACTTTGGCCTTTGTTTAATTTTATCCTATCTTTGGCCAAGAAAATGTTTTATGTTGTCTCCCAAGCTTCCTTGCTTCTTTTGGATCGTCTTATTTTATTGATATCCTCTTGTGTTTTAGTTAATGTAGGTAGTAGTGATGATCCCATTTGTGTGCATTTTGCATTCTAAAGGAAAATCCTACATAATGCACTATCCATGGGGAGCTCTCCTATATTATTTGGAACATTCATATTTATGCTTCTTTGTTTGATCCATATCGAGTTTTATGTGCTTGGAACCTCAATCTTTTCGTTTTGGTATTTTGTGCCATCATGTGAAGTTTGGGGAGTTTGGTTTCTTGTTGGAACCTTGCTCTTTTTGGGAGTTGGTTTTGTCTCATTCCTTGTTTCTTGATTTGACCATTTTAGAATTAGATAAATCCTTGAGCATTTTTATTTCTATCTATTTTTGCTCTTTTGGCCTTAGCCTAGTTCATTTGTTGAACTTGTGATCTTTCATGTGTTGAATTGGGTCTTTGATACAATTTGGACACCGCTTGTCTTGTCACACTCTTGTGGGTGCCATCTCGGTTTACTTGGTGTTTTTGTTCAAATTGTATCTCATTTTTGGTTCTTGGAAGCCTTGTGCATGCATATTTACTACATATCTATATTATGTTCTTTGATCCAATATATAGGGGAAACTCCACCAATTCCCATCGGCTAAGCTGTGCATGAAATTCAATTTCATATCAATATGCACATATTTATGTGGAGTCTCTCCTATGTATTGTAGTTGCACTAACTACATTGGACCCAATAAATTTGGGGACCATTTTGTACTTAAATGTGTTTTAGGTACATTGGAGATATATTGTACGCTTGTCTCTCAATTTTGAAGAAGTGATGCTTAGAAGAAAATTTGAGGCAAGCTATAGGATGATCAACGAATTCATATCCTCTACATCCTACCAATTATATCTCGGTAACAAGTATCTCTTTCTCATGCTCACATATCTTGATTCCAACCGTTTGTCGGTTGCCTTTTAGCATGAATTAATGTATTTGTAATTGTTGTAGTTCTAGCCATGGTTTTAAGAGGACTCACTATTGTAAATGTGTATAAGTTGAGATGAGTGCATATAATTGGGACTATACAAAATCATGCATATGAGCCATCAATCCCAAATATGTCAATCTAGCAATTTTATTGCCTATCTTTTCCTCAACTTCTCTCATGTGCAATACTGAGATTAAAGTTTTAGTGATACTTGTTGCCTTTCTCCATATATTCCAACTTTCTCCTTTTTCCCTTGGTGATAGTTGTAATATATGTAGTGTGTTGGTGTTTGAAGTTCATTAATGTACAATAAGATACATTTGAGCCTTTGGCCATGCTTTGAAGCAAAAATCTTATTGGTATATAGTATGACTTCATTTTTGCTTTTCATATGCCTTCTTGTATATCTTCTTTATGTGTGCACATTTCTTTGTTGGCATATGTCTCTGTGATGTTTTCCACTTATAGACATATACACATATGAGAAGATAATTTTAGTTGATTTTTAATCCTTGGAGACCACCTTTCTATTCCTTTTGATTCTTCAGTGGCTTCCAAATTTAATTTCCTATGAGTGTTAGTTCCTCTTGTTTGCATATTTGGGCACTCATATTTGTTCTCTCATTCCTTGCATTGTTAAATAAACTTGGATGAGTGAGGATTCCATGATTATGCACCTTGTTCCCAAATACAATTATCATAATTGGTGCATTATCTTTGGGGGGCTCATCTAGTTCATTTAATAATGCTCATTTATCTTATTTATTATTTATTGTGCCTTAAATGTTTATGGATAAGTGAGGATTCCATATTTGTGCATTTTTGTATTGAAATACAACGATTCTAAAGTGTGCACAAATCTTGGGGAACTTCTCTATTTTATTTAAGCATTTATTTGATCTTTCATTTGATGTGTTTTAAATGTTTATGGAGGAGTGAGGATTCCATATTTGTGCATTTTTTGTATTGAAATATACCGATTTTAAAGTATGCACAAATCTTGGGGAGCTTCTCTATTTTCTATTTCAAACACTCTTTTGCTCATATCATAACATCTTGTTGTTTCCATTTGGACTCATTTGTTGTTTTCAATTGGTTGTCGGACCTTGTAATTGCTTGCATCATTTGGCTTTATTTTGGCAATCTTCGGGTCCTCGATATAGTCCTACTCCCTCCCAAGTATTCATCATTGGATATGTGCGAAGGCACACCTTTGGAGGAATTATTACTATATTTGCCTTCTAGAACTTGTCACCCATTTCGGCAATCGATGCCAATGGGGGAGAAGTTTTAGAGGGTTTAAGGGAAGTTGGTTGATGCATTGAGTTTGTTCTTAAGCATTTGCCTTTCATGCTCTTGCATCTTTATTGTTTCTTAGCATGTGTTATATATAGAGGAAACTCCACCAATGATAATGATTGGCAATATATGCAATGAAATTCAAGTTCATCACACATGCATAGATTGTGGGGGAGTTTGCTCTATATATGTTGGTGGTACCAATATCACATACTTTTGTAGTATTTGATATTGGTATTACCATCTTATTCATTAAAATTCCTTATATAAACCCTCTTAAAGGCATTGTCATCAATTACCAAAATGGGGGAGATTGAAAGAACATGTGGGCCCCCATGTGTGGTTTTGGTAATTAATGACAATCTTTATGGACTAATGTGTGTATTAAGTTATACTTGTAGGAATTGTCCATTGGCATCGCTTGGAGCTTGTGTCGGCTTCAAGGTCGATGAAATGAGAAGAAGATATGTTGTGCAAGCTCAAAATGTGCAATCTTTAGAAGATCTCATGTTTGATGCTTGCCATCCTCGGTGATCATGGATCGATGATGAGGAATCAAGAAAGGCGTTCCATATTGAGAAGGTAAAGATCATCTACATCGAGCTCAAGTGGAATGCTCAAGGCAAAGGTATAATCTTGATAGGTTTTCCCTTTTGCCGGTCTTATATTGTTAGTGGAAGACTGGGTTTAGGAAAGATAACCGTACTATCAAGAGGGGCTCTCGAATGAGTAACTCGATCACATCGTTCGGAGAGATCTCAAACCTTTGCATACTTGCATCATCGTATTTGGTTGTTATTTGGTCTTATCCATGTGAGGATATAGAGCTTGTGGTAATCTCCATAACAAGCTCTTGTTCATCAAAATTGGATCCCTCTTTTATATCTTATTGCGATTTTGATCTATGCGGTTTTTCGGTTTCTCACCAAGTGAGGTATCTCACATTATTATACTTGATACATTCTCACTTGGTGATAACCAATATTTTCACCTTTTATAGGGAGTCTCATGTCGTCCTCTTTCCAACGCAATTGGAATTAGGTCGATCGGAGTTACCAATCAAAAGTTATAGCCATTTGAATATCTGCTGGTCTCCTAGGTAACAAAATGCAGTAGTACCGCATTTTAGTACCTAGCAAGGCAGAAGGTTTTGGAAAGTTGCCAAAATCCACTGCCGGGCTAGGTACCAAAAAGCGGTAGTACCGCATTTTAGTACCTAGCGCGACAGAAGGTTTTTTTACTTCGACATTTGGATCTATCCTCCCTTGCTGGACTATGATGTTTCTTTGCATGATCTTGTAGAGGTTGTTGTCCTCTTCGAAACGAGCCCAAGATCATCGAAATCGGAGTCCGGATGCAAAAGTTATGGCTGTTTTTGTTCTGTGATGACCGGTAGTACCGGACCAGGATCCGGTAGTACCGGGGTCCGGTAGTACCGCATTTTGGTACCGGGGAGCGCAGAGAAAAAATGCGTTTGGAGCCCTAGGAACCCCAGGAAATGTCTAGTAGTGCCGGGAAAGTCCGGTAGTACCGGGAAAAAGTCCGGTACTACCGGGAATCGCGTTTTTGGGCTGCAACGGTTGGATTTTGGAGGTACCTATATAAGGGGCCTTCTTCCCCAATGGTTCCTCAACCTTTCTTGCAAGTTTTTCCCCTCCATTGTTGACCTTCTTGAGCTTGCTTTCTCTCAATCCCTCCGATGATTCTTGCATATTCTTGAGGGATTTGAAAGAGGAGATCTAGATCTACAATCCCACCAATCAATCTCTCCTCTAAGTGAGGGGAACATATTGGGATCTAGATCTTGGAGTCTTTTGTGGATTTCCTCCATTGTTCTTCCTCTCTTATTCCCCCATAAGCTTTTGTAGCTTTGGTGGAATTTGGGAGAGAAGGATTTGAACACCTTTGTGGTGTTCTTGCCATTTGCATTTGGTGCATCGGTTTGAGTTCTCCTCGGAGGATTTGGTTTGAGTTGCTCATTGGAGCTTGTCCCTCTTGGGTTCTTGGAACCCTAGACGGTTTTGTGGCCTTGGTGGCATTTGTTGAGGCCTTTTGTGGCATTTGTTGGGATCCTCCAATTAAGTTGTGGAGAAGTTCCCCAACCTTGTGAGAGGTTCCGGTTGCCACCGACAAGTGCACCGATAGTGGAAGCGTGGATCGATCCCGTTGGGGTGAGATTCACCGGAGAATAAGGGAGGCCTTTTGTGGCGTTGGTGGTTTGATACCACCCCCTCTCCAAACGAGACGTACTCCATGTTGGGAGGAACTCGGTAAAATATCGGTGTCCCCGCGTGCCTCGGTTATCTCTATACCCGAGCTCTTTACTTATGCACTTTACATTGTGATAGCCTTCGTGCTTGAAGTAATATATATCTTGCTATCACTTTGTTGCTTGTATTGCTTAGCATAAGTTGTTGGTGCACATAGGTGAACCTTAGTTGTTCTAGGTTGTGCTTAACAAAGTAAACACTAGTTTTATTCTGCCTTTGTTGAGCCACTCTAGGAAAAGTTTTAATCGCCTATTCACCCCCCCTCTTGGCGACATCCATATCCTTTCACTTTTCCTATGGATGAACCGGTTCCGGATGTACATGTGCGTAAATATGACATGTCCTACTTGTCTCCTAACCCTCTGTGTCAGGCGATATTTATTTGATGCCGTCTCAGGTACCTTCGACGGCCCCTGACGCTGTGACTACGGACACCAGCGACGTCGACACGATCGGCGTGCATGGCTCAGGTGCGTCTTCCGATGTGCCAACGTCGTCCGCCTTCGCGCCCACGTCCCCTCGCGCTGGGCCTCCTGAGCCCACGGGGACATCGCCTTCACCTGGCTCCCCATCGCCTACTGCATCGGCCCAGCCCAGCCCCTCCCGCCAGCCCACGTCGCCCTCTGCTGGGGAGCTCTCGGAGCCCCTGGCCGCGACGCCCTTGGCTGAGCCACCTCCTGGTTTGTTAGAGGCTCAGGCGCCTTCCCCTGTGCACATAATAGTCACTCATAATCGAGATCATACGCGGCGCGAGAAGACCTACCATGATGGCACTGTCCGGTATAACCCCAGTCGTCGTGCGTTTTTTTTCGCTCCCACCTCACATCGGGATGCTCTTCGGTAGCCGGCGTGGCATGCGGCGATGGCTGAGGAGCTCACTGCTCTTCGCGATACTCACACCTGGACTTTGGTGTCTCGCCCAGCTGAAGTTAATATTGTTGAAAGCAAATGGATCTTCAAGACCAAACACCGTCCCGACGGTTCGATTGACAAGCATAAAGCACGCCTGGTCGCCCGTGGATTCACTCAGCAGCATGGTATAGATTATGGTGATACCTTCAGCCCAGTTGTTAAGCCAGCCATTGTTTATTTGGTGCTCTCTCTTGCAGTTTCCCGTGGTTGGATTCTTCGTCAGTTGTATGTCAGTAATGCGTTTCTCCATGGATACTTGGATGAAGATGTCTACATGCAGCAGCCTCCTGGTTTTGAGGATGCCCGCTTTCCCTCGCATGTCTGCAAGCTGCAGCGGTCCCTCTATGGCCTCAAGCAGTCCCCGCGTGCCTGGTATGCTCGGCTGAGTCAGCTACTTCTTCAGCTTGAGTTTATTGCCTCCAAGGCGGATACATCATTGTTCATCTTGTCTCGAGGTACTGCTCATATTTACATGCTTGTCTATGTCGATGACATTATCATTGCTGGCTCTTCTCCTGCCGTGGTAGATCTTCTGGTACAGTCCCTGGCGGCTAGTTTTCCTATCAAGGATTTGGGCAAGCTGGAGTATTTTCTTGGATTGGAAGCGTCCTTCCATTCATGGGGCATGCCATTGACTCAGCGAAAGTATGCACTTGATCTCCTTCATCGAGTCAATATGGAGAATTGCAAGTCCACTTCCACTTCGCTTGTCACGACAGAGCCACTGTCTCGTGAGTCTGGTGCTCTTCTTAGTGCTGATGATTCTTTTCGGTATCGCAGTCTGGTTGGAGCACTTTAGTACTGGACGCTCACTCGCCCAGATATTTCTTTTGCTGTGAACAAGGTGTGCTAGTTTCTTTCTCAGCCGACTGAGGTTCATTGGGAAGCTGTTAAGCGTATTCTGAGATATGTCAAAGGTACGCTGGATACAGGACTGCAGATTCGCAAGTCTAATTCCACTAGTGTTAGCATATTCACGGATGCAGACTGGGCAGGTTATGTTGATGACAGACGATCCACTGGTGGTTTTGCTGTGTTTGTTGGACCGAACCTTGGCTCCTGGAGTTCGAAGAAGCAGCCTACCGTCTCGAGATCTGGCACCGAGGCTGAGTACAAGGCGCTAGCGAATGGCGCTGCCGAGGCCATGCGGGTTGAGTTGGTTCTAAGGGAACTCGGCGTATCACGGCAGCGAGCACCTATTTTATGGTGTGATAATTTGGGGACTACTTATATGACTGTTAATCTTGTCTTTCACTCTCGTACCAAGCACGTTGAGATCGATTTCCATTTTGTGCGGGAACGAGTTGCTGCGGGCACACTAGATGTCAGATTTATCTCGACTAATGACCAATTGGCTGATGTATTTACTAAACCAGCCACACGACAGATGTTAGAGTTTCGGTCCAATCTGAATCTTGTATGTTGTAGTAGTTCAGATTGAGGGGGTGTGTTGGAAACGGTCTGTATACGTGTTGTATATGTGTACTTATCATATTGTAATTGTAACTCTGTACGTTGATTTCTTTTATATATACGAGATATTGTGGAGGCTTTGCCCCACGAAATCCTAAATTTAACTGTCGTCGGCGTAGAAGCTGGTCGTCGGCGTCTTGTTTCTTTTCTATAGTGGTGTCCTATTTTAGGACATCTGGAATTTTGCTTGTGTCTATTATACATCATCTGGAACGGTTATCCTATATTTCGAGTCCTAAAACTGCACTAGGGATGTCCTAACCCAATTTTCCTGTGCCCTACAAGACATCATCCGTGAGTCACCGAACCAACAAAGCTCTACCATAGCAAAATGCAAGTTTTACCAAGTACTATCCCGTTGGCTACTCTGCTTGTGACACAATACACATGCATCCATGCATCATGGATATATATGGATACAAACACGCAGATCGAGTTGCTGACGAAGTAGTTCTTGTGGCTAATCGTGATGAATTATTCCGTGTTGAATCCATTTGTGCCTGTCAGCAAGGCAGCAAATACATCACGTTTGACCCGTCGCCCGGCCAGTCGATCGGCACATGTGTGAGGCGTATCTGCATCTTATCCTCAGCTCTTCTTGATGGGTCCATGCATGGCTGGCCTTTCTTCTCTGTCTGGCTAGATATATGCCACTCCAGTTGCTTAATCTGTACATACATAGAGTGAGCTCGCGCGCATCAAAGACACAGCCTGCACGATGATGATGCACTCACACGCTTTGCTTCTTCTCCTCCTCTCCTCTCTCCTCGCCGGAGCCGCTAATGCCGACCCCGGTCGCGATCCTACTTACAAGGATTGTCACCCCGGCGACAAGGCCACGGTGCTCGCCATCACGGCTGCCCTCGGGCAGCCAGACGCGCCCGGGCAATTCAACCGCTGCTGCGACTGGTACGACGTCAGTTGCGACGACTTGGGAGTTGGGACGCATCGTTGGCCTATACCTCTTCCAGCAGCCCGAACTCACGGGCACCATCCCACCGGCCATCGGCGACCTCACCCACCTGCAGGACCTCTTGCTGCACAAACTCCCGGGGCTGTCGGGCCCCATACCACCGGCCATCGGCAAGCTCTCCAACCTCTCGATGCTCCGCATCTACTGGACGGGCGTGTCAGGCCCCGTGCCGTCCTTCCTGGGCGCGCTCAAGAAGCCCACCTTTCTCGACCTCTCCTTCAACTCGCTCACCGGCACCATCCCGGCCTCGCTGGGGAGCATCCCAAACCTGTCCGGCATCAACCTCAGCCACAACCGCCTCACCGGCGCCATCCCGTCGCCGTTCCTCAGCAAGTCCGCAGACCAGCGCTACAGGAAATGTTGCAAGCGCCGACGGCCGGTAGGCTACGCCGACGGCCAAAGGTCGGGGCCGTTGGCGTAGCTGCCTCCCCAGGCCAGCCCCCCCGCCAGGCCGTCGGCGTAGAAACGGCCGTCGGCACAGCAACATGTGCCGACGGTGGCCCTCGGCAAAGACAGGCCGTCGACGTAGGGGAGAACAGTGTGCCGAGGGTGACCCTCGGCGTAACATTGGCCCTCGGCGTAGCCACGGCTCAGACACGGCGCCGCAAACGCCGTTTGGTGGCGAAGCTGTGCCGACGGCCTAGCCGTCGGCGTAGCCCTGACACGTGCTCACACCACCGCGCCTAAATTTGGTAGGCCTAGCCGAAGCTGTGCCGACGGCTTAGCCGTCGGCGTAGCCCTTCGGATTTTTTTCAAATTATTTTTTCCATTTAATTTTAGCCATATATTTTATACTCCCAATAATTTATTAATTACTCCCAATAATTTAATGTTGATATATATTGTTTGTATCGCCCGATAGCAGTCTCCATCTCTTTCCCCGGATACATCTATCCTCCTTCATACGGACTTATATAAGGGGGGAAACTCCCCGTTCGGGTGAAACCGGGTAGGATAGTGCCCTCCACTTGTGAAGCACCATGGTTTTACATCATCATATGACCTAAACAAACACAAAACAAGAGAGTGCTACTCCGGGCTACCCCTGTCAGAGGGATGTCTAGGGGGTAGACGATCCGATGCCCACAGATCAGGGTTCCGCGGGAGACCACGCTCCGAGGCGTCGGAATACCTCAAGGACTTGCATGTGGCCCTAGCACATGCATGGAAGTGTGGTGCTATGTTGAAACATGCAAAACCTAGTCCCCGGGTGCACTTGTCCCCCTTCTCATGCGTGCGCTAGGTGTAACCTAAATCTAAGGTTCTGGACTTATATAAGGGGGGAAACTCCCCGTTCAGGTGAAACCGGGTAGGATAGTGCCCTCCCCTTGTGAAGCACCATGGTTTTACATCATCATATGACCTAAACAAACACAAAACAAGAGAGTGATACTCCGGGCTACCCCTGTCAGAGGGACGTCTAGGGGGTAGACGATCCGATGCCCACAGATCAGGGTTCCGCAGGAGACCACGCTCCGGGGCATCGGAATACCTCAAGGACTTGCATGTGGCCCTAGCACATGCATGGAAGTGTGGTGCTATGTTGAAACATGCAAAACCTAGTCCCGGGTGCATGTGTCCCCTTCTCATCGTCGCTAGGTGTAACCTAAATCTAAGGTTCTGGACTTATATAAGGGGGAAACTCCCCGTTCGGGTGAAACCTGGTAGGATAGTGCCCTCCACTTGTGAAGCACCATGGTTTTACATCATCATATGACCTAAACAAACACAAAACAAGAGAGTGCTACTCCGGGCTACCCCTGTCAGAGGGACGTCTAGGGGGTAGACGATCCGATGCCCACAGATCAGGGTTCCGCGGGAGACCATGCTCCGGGGCGTCGGAATACCTCAAGGACTTGCATGTGGCCCTAGCACATGCATGGAAGTGTGGTTCTATGTTGAAACATGCAAAACCTAGTCCCCGGGTGCATGTGTCCCCCTTCTCATGCGTGCGCTAGGTGTAACCTAAATCCAAGGTTCTGGACTTATATAAGGGGGGAAACTCACCGTTCGGGTGAAACCGGATAGGATAGTGCCCTCCACTTGTGAACCACCATGGTTTTACATCATCATATGACCTAAAAAACACAAAACAAGAGAGTTCTACTCCGGGCTACCCCTGTCAGAGGGACGTCTAGGGGGGTAGACGATCCGATGCCCACAGATCAGGGTTCCGCGAGAGACCACGCTCCGGGGCGTCGGAATACCTCAAGGACTTTCATGTGGCCCTAGCACATGCATGGAAGTGTGGTGCTATGTTTAAACACGCAAAACCTAGTCCCCGGTGCATGTGTCCCCCTTCTCATGCGTGCGCTAGGTGTAACCTAAATCTAAGATTCTGGACTTATATAAGGGGGGAACTCCCCGTTCGGGTGAAACCGGGTAGGATAGTGCCCTCCACTTGTGAAGCACCATGGTTTTACATCATCATATGACCTAAACAAACACAAAACAAGAGAGTGCTACTCCGGGCTACCCCTATCAGAGGGACGTCTAGGGGGGTAGACGTTCCGATGCCCACAGATCAGGGTTCCACGGGAGACCACGCTCCGGGGCGTCGGAATACCTCAAGGACTTGCATGTGGCCCTAGCACATGCATGGAAGTGTGGTGCTATGTTGAAACATGAAAAACCTAGTCACCGGGATAGCAGTCTCCCCCTTCTCATGCGTGCGCAGGGTGTAACCTAAATCTAAGGTTCTGGACTTATATAAGGGGGGAAACTCCCCGTTCGGGTGAAACCGGGTAGGATAGTGCCCTCCACTTGTGAACCACCATGGTTTTACATCATCATCTGACCTAAACAAACACAAAACAAGAGAGTGATACTCCGGGCTACCCCTGTCAGAGGGACGTCTAGGGGGGTAGACGATCCGATGCCCACAGATCAGGGTTCCGCGGGAGACCACGCTCCGGGGCGTCGGAATACCTCAAGGACTTTCATGTGGCCCTAGCACATGCATGGAAGTGTGGTGCTATGTTGAAACATGCAAAACCTAGTCCCCGGGTGCACGTGTCCCCCTTCTCATGCGTGCGCTAGGTGTAACCTAAATCTAAGGTTCTGGACTTATATAAGGGGGGAAACTCCCCGTTCGGGTGAAACCGGGTAGGATAGTGCCCTCCACTTGTGAAGCACCATGGTTTTATATCATCATATGACCTAAACAAACACAAAACTAGAGAGTGCTACTCCGGGCTACCCCTGTCAGAGGGATGTCTAGGGGGGTAGACGATCCGATGCCCACAGATCAGGGTTCCGCGGGAGACCACGCTCCGAGGTGTCGTAATACCTCAAGGACTTGCATGTGGCCCTAGCACATGCATGGAAGTGTGGTGCTATGTTGAAACATGCAAAACCTAGTTACCGGGATAGCAGTCTCCCCCTTCTCATGCGTGCGCTAGGTGTAACCTAAATCTAAGGTTCTGGACTTATATAAGGAAACTCTGCTCGGGTGAAACCGGGTAGGATAGTGCCCTCCACTTGTGAAGCACCATGGTTTTTCATCTTCATATGACCTAAACAAACACAAAACAAGAGAGTGCTACTCCGGGCTACCCCTGTCAGAGGGACGTCTAGGGGGGTAGACGATCCGATGCCCACAGATCAGGGTTCCGCGGGAGACCACGCTCCGGGGCGTCGGAATACCTCAAGGACTTGCATGTGGCCCTAGCACATGCATGGAAGTGTGGTGCTATGTTGAAACATGCAAAACCTAGTCACCGGGATAGCAGTCTCCCCCTTCTCATGCGTGCGCTAGGTGTAACCTAAATCTAAGGTTCTGGACTTATATAAGGGGGGAAACTCCCCGTTCGGGTGAAACCGGGTAGGATAGTGCCCTCCACTTGTGAACCACCATGGTTTTTCATCATCATATGACCTAAACAAACACAAAACAAGAGAGTGCTACTGGCTACCTGCCGAGGGACGTCTAGGGGGTAGACGATCCGATGCCCACAGATCAGGGTTCCGCGGGAGACCACGCTACGGGGCGTCGGAATACCTCAAGGACATGCATGTGGCCCTAGCACATGCATGGAAGTGTGGTGCTATGTTGAAACATGCAAAACCTAGTCACCGGGATAGCAGTCTACCCCTTCTCATGCGTGCGCTAGGTGTAACCTAAATCTAAGGTTCTGGACTTATATAAGGGGGGAAACTCCCCGTTCGGGTGAAACCGGGTAGGATAGTGCCCTCCACTTGTGAACCACCTTGGTTTTACATCATCATATGACCTAAACAAACACAAAACAAGAGAGTGCTACTCAGGTTACCCTCGCCGAGGGGCGTCTAGGGGTAGACGATCTGATGCCCACAGAATAGGGTTCCGCGGGAGACCACGCTCCGGGGCGTCGGAATACCTCAAGGACTTGCATGTGGCCCTATCACATGCATGGAAGTGTGGTGCTATGTTGAAACATGCAAAACCTAGTCCCCGGGTGCACGTGTCCACCTTCTCATGCGTGCGCTAGGTGTAACCTAAATCTAAGGTTCTGGACTTATATAAGGGGGGAAACTCCCCGTTCGGGTGAAACCGGGTAGGATAGTGCCCTCCACTTCTGAACCACCATGATTTTACATCATCATATGACCTAAACAAACACAAAACAAGAGAGTGCTACTCCGGGCTACCCCTGTCAGAGGGACGTCTAGGGGGGTAGACGATCCGATGCCCACAATTCAGGGTTCCGCGGGAGACCACGCTCAGGCGTCGGAATACCTCAGAGACTTGCATGTGGCCCTAGCACATGCATGGAAGTGTGGTGCTATGTTTAAACATGCAAAACCTAGTCCCCGGGTGCATGTGTCCCCCTTCTCATGCGGCGCTAGGTGTAACCTAAATCTAAGGTTACGACTTATATAAGGGGAAACTCCCGTTAAGGTGAAACCGGTAGGATAGTGCCTCCACTTGTGAAGCACCATGGTTTTATATCATCATATGACCTAAACAAACACAAAACAAGAGAGTGCTACTCGGGCTACCCAGCGGAAGGGGCGTCTAGGGGTAGACGATCCGATGCCCAGATCGTGGTTCCTTGGAGACCACGCTCCGGGTGTCGGAATACCTCAAGGACTTGCATGTGACCCTAGCACATGCATGGAAGTGTGGTGCTATGTTGAAACATGCAAAACCTAGTCACCGGGATAGCAGTCTGCCCCTTCTCATGCGTGCGCTAGGTGTTACCTAAATCTAAGGTTCTGGACTTATATAAGGGGGAAACTCCCCATTCGGGTGAAACCGGGTAGGATAGTGCCCTCCCCTTGTGAAGCACCATGGTTTTACATCATCATATGACCTAAACAAACACAAAACAAGAGAGTGCTACTCCGGGCTACCCCTGCCAGAGGGACGTCTAGGGGTAGACGATCCGATGCCTACAGATTAGGGTTCCGCGGGAGACCACGCTCCGGGGCGTCGGAATACCTCAAGGACTTGCATGTGGCCCTAGCACATGCATGGAAGTGTGGTGCTATGTTGAAACATGCAAAACCTAGTCCCCGGGTGCACGTGTCCCCCTTCTCATGCGTGCGCTAGGTGTAACCTAAATCTAAGGTTCTGGACTTATATAAGGGGGGAAACTCCCCGTTCGGGTGAAACCGGGTAGGATAGTGCCCTCCACTTGTGAAGCACCATGGTTTTACATAATCATATGACCTAAACAAACACAAAACAAGAGAGTGCTACTCCGGGCTACCCCTGTCAGAGGGACGTCTAGGGGGGTAGACGATCCGATGCCCACAGATCAGGGTTCCGCGGGAGACCATGCTCCGGGGCGTCGGAATACCTCAAGGACTTGCATGTGGCACTAGCACATGCATGGAAGTGTGGTGCTGTGTTGAAACATGCAAAACCTAGTCACCGGGATAGCAGTCTCCGCCTTCTCATGCGTGCGCTAGGTGTAACCTAAATCTAAGGTTCTGGACTTATATAAGGGGGGAAACTCCCCGTTCGGGTGAAACCGGGTAGGATAGTGCCCTCCACTTGTGAACCACCATGGTTTTACATCATCATATGACCTAAACAAACACAAAACAAGAGAGTGCTACTCCGGGTTACCCCTGTCAGAGGGACGTCTAGGGGGTAGACGATCTGATGCCCACAGATCAGGGTTCCACAGGAGACCACGCTCCGGGGCGTCGGAATACCTCAAGGACTTGCATGTGGCCCTAGCACATGCATGGAAGTGTGGTGCTATGTTGAAACATGCAAAACCTAGTCACCTGGATAGCAGTCTCCCCCTTCTCATGCGTGCGCTAGGTGTAACCTAAATCTAAGGTTCTAGACTTATATAAGGGGGGAAACTCCCCGTTCGGGTGAAACCGGGTAGGATAGTGCCCTCCACTTGTGAAGCACCATGGTTTTTCATAATCATATGACCTAAACAAACACAAAACAAGAGAGTGCTACTCCGGGCTACCCCTGTCAGAGGGACGTCTAGGGGGGTAGACGATCCGATGCCCACGGATCAGGGTTCCGCAGGAGACCATGCTTCGGGGCGTCGGAATACCTCAAGGACTTGCATGTGGCCCTACCACATGCATGGAAGTGTGGTGCTATGTTGAAGAATGCAAAACCTAGTCACCGGGATAGCAGTCTCCCCCTTCTCATGCGTGCGCTAGGTGTAACCTAAATCTAAGGTTCTGGACTTATATAAGGGGGGAAACTCCCCGTTCGGGTGAAACCGGGTAGGATAGTGCCCTCCACTTGTGAACCACCATGGTTTTACATCATCATATGACATAAACAAACACAAAACAAGAGAGTGCTACTCCGGGCTACCCCTGTCAGAGGGACGTCTAGGGGGTAGACGATCCGATGCCCACAGATCAGGGTTCCGTGGGAGACCACGCTACGGGGCGTCGGAATACCTCAAGGACTTGCATGTGGCCCTAGCACATGCATGGAAGTGTGGTGCTATGTTGAAACATGCAAAACCTAGTCACCGGGATAGCAGTCTACCCCTTCTCATGCGTGCGCTAGGTGTAACCTAAATCTAAGGTTCTGGACTTATATAAGGGGGGAAACTCCCCGTTCGGGTGAAACCGGGTAGGATAGTGCCCTCCACTTGTGAACCACCTTGGTTTTACATCATCATATGACCTAAACAAACACAAAACAAGAGAGTGCTACTCTGGGTTACCCCTGTCAGAGGGACGTCTAGGGGGGTAGACGATCCGATGCCCACAGAATAGGGTTCCGCGGGAGACCACGCTCCGGGGCGTCGGAATACCTCAAGGACTTGCATGTGGCCCTATCACATGCATGGAAGTGTGGTGCTATGTTGAAACATGCAAAACCTAGTCCCCGGGTGCACGTGTCCACCTTCTCATGCGTGCGCTAGGTGTAACCTAAATCTAAGGTTCTGGACTTATATAAGGGGGGAAACTCCCCGTTCGGGTGAAACCGGGTAGGATAGTGCCCTCCACTTCTGAACCACCATGATTTTACATCATCATATGACCTAAACAAACACAAAACAAGAGAGTGCTACTCCGGGCTACCCCTGTCAGAGGGACGTCTAGGGGGGTAGACGATCCGATGCCCACAGATCAGGGTTCCGTGGGAGACCACGCTCCGGGGCGTCGGAATACCTCAAGGACTTGCATGTGGCCCTAGCACATGCATGGAAGTGTGGTGCTATGTTTAAACATGCAAAACCTAGTCCCCGGGTGCATGTGTCCCCCTTCTCATGCGTGCGCTAGCTGTAACCTAAATCTAAGGTTCTGGACTTATATAAGGGGGGAAACTCCCCGTTCGGGTGAAACCGGGTAGGATAGTGCCCTCCACTTGTGAAGCACCATGGTTTTATATCATCATATGACCTAAACAAACACAAAACAAGAGAGTGCTACTCCGGGCTACCCCTGACAGAGGGACGTCTAGGGGGGTAGACGATCCGATGCCCACAGATCAGGGTTCCGCGGGAGACCACGCTCCGGGGCGTCGGAATACCTCAAGGACTTGCATGTGACCCTAGCACATGCATGGAAGTGTGGTGCTATGTTGAAACATGCAAAACCTAGTCACCGGGATAGCAGTCTGCCCCTTCTCATGCGTGCGCTAGGTGTTACCTAAATCTAAGGTTCTGGACTTATATAAGGGGGGAAACTCCCCATTCGGGTGAAACCGGGTAGGATAGTGCCCTCCACTTGTGAAGCACCATGGTTTTACATCATCATATGACCTAAACAAACACAAAACAAGAGAGTGCTACTCCAGGCTACCCGTGTCAGAGGGACGTCTAGGGGGGTAGACGATCCGATGCCCACAGATCAGGGTTCCGTGGGAGACCACGCTACGGGGCGTCGGAATACCTCAAGGACTTGCATGTGGCCCTAGCACATGCATGGAAGTGTGGTGCTATGTTGAAACATGCAAAACCTAGTCCCCGGGTGCACGTGTCCCCCTTCTCATGCGTGCGCTAGGTGTAACCTAAATCTAAGGTTATGGACTTAAATAAGGGGGGAAACTCGGCGTTCGGGTGAAACCGGGTAGGATAGTGCCCTCCACTTGTGAAGCACCATGGTTTTACATAATCATATGACCTAAACAAACACAAAACAAGAGAGTGCTACTCCGGCAACCCCGTTGCGAGGGAACTCTAGGGGGGTAGACGATCCGATGCCCACAGATCAGGGTTCCGCGGGAGACCATGCTCCGGGGCGTCGGAATACCTCAAGGACTTGCATGTGGCACTAGCACATGCATGGAAGTGTGGTGCTGTGTTGAAACATGCAAAACCTAGTCACCGGGATAGCAGTCTCCGCCTTCTCATGCGTGCGCTAGGTGTAACCTAAATCTAAGGTTCTGGACTTATATAAGGGGGGAAACTCCCGTTCGGGTGAAACCGGTAGGATAGTGCCTCCACTTGTGAACCACCATGGTTTTACATCATCATATGACCTAAACAAACACAAAACAAGAGAGTGCTACTCCGGTTACCCCGCCGAGGGACGTCTAGGGGGTAGACGATCCGATGCCCACAGATCAGGGTTCCGCAGGAGACCACGCTCCGGGGCGTCGGAATACCTCAAGGACTTGCATGTGGCCCTAGCACATGCATGGAAGTGTGGTGCTACGTTGAAACATGCAAAACCTAGTCACCTGGATAGCAGTCTCCCCCTTCTCATGCGTGCGCTAGGTGTAACCTAAATCTAAGGTTCTAGACTTATATAAGGAAACTCTGCTCGGGTGAAACCAGGATAGTGCCCTCCACTTGTGAAGCACCATGGTTTTTCATAATCATATGACCTAAACAAACACAAAACAAGAGAGTGCTACTCAGGGCTACCCCTGTCAGAGGGACGTCTAGGGGGGTAGACGATCCGATGCCCACAGATCAGGGTTCCGCGGGAGACCATGCTCCGGGGCGTCGGAATACCTCAAGGACTTGCATGTGGCCCTACCACATGCATGGAAGTGTGGTGCTATGTTGAAGCATGCAAAACCTAGTCACCGGGATAGCAGTCTCCCCCTTCTCATGCGTGCGCTAGGTGTAACCTAAATCTAAGGTTCTGGACTTATATAAGGGGGGAAACTCCCCGTTCGGGTGAAACCGGGTAGGATAGTGCCCTCCACTTGTGAACCACCATGGTTTTACATCATCATATGACATAAACAAACACAAAACAAGAGAGTGCTACTCTGGGCTACCCCTGTCAGAGGGACGTCTAGGGGGTAGACGATCCGATGCCCACAGATCAGGGTTCCGCGGGAGACCATGCTCCGGGGCGTCGGAATACCTCAAGGACTTGCATGTGGCCCTATAACATGCATGGAAGTGTGGTGCCATGTTGAAACATGAAAAACCTAGTCCCCGGGTGCACGTGTCCCCCTTCTCATGCGCGCGCTAGGTGTAACCTAAATCTAAGGTTCTGGACTTATATAAGGGGGGAAACTCCGAGTTCGGGTGAAACCGGGTAGGATAGTGCCCTCCACTTGTGAAGAACCATGGTTTTACATCATCATATGACCTAAACAAATACAAAACAAGAGAGTGCTACTCCGGGCTACCCCTGTCAGAGGGACGTCTAGGGGGTAGACGTTCCGATGCCCATGCATCGGGGTTCCATGGAGACCACGCCCAGGCGTCGGAATACCTCAAGGACTTGCATGTGGCCCTAGCACATGCATGGAAGTGTGGTTCTATGTTGAAACATGCAAAACCTAGTCCCCGGGTGCACGTGTCCCCCTTCTCATGCGTGCGCTAGGTGTAACCTAAATCTAAGGTTCTGGACTTATATAAGGGGGGAAACTCCCCGTTCGGGTGAAACCGAGTAGGATAGTGCCCTCCACTTGTGAACCACCATGGTTTTACATCATCATATGACCTAAACAAACACAAAACAAGAGAGTGCTACTCCGGGCTACCTCGCCGAGGGGCGTCTAGGGGGGTAGACGATCCGATGCCCACAAATCAGGGTTCCATAGCAGACCACGCTCCGGAGCGTCGGAATACCTCAAGGACTTGCATGTGGCCCTAGCACATGCATGGAAGTGTGGTTCTATGTTGAAACATGCAAAACCTAGTCCCGGGTGCATGTGTCCCCTTCTCATGCGCGCTAGGTGTAACCTAAATCTAAGGTTCGACTTATATAAGGGGAAACTCCCGTTCGGGTGAAACTGTAGGATAGTGCCTCCACTTGTGAAGCACCATGGTTTTACATCATCATGTGACCTAAACAAACACAAAACAAGAGAGTGCTACTCCGGGCTACCCCTGTCAGAGGGACGTCTAGGGGGGTAGACGATCCGATGCCCACAGATCAGGGTTCCGCGGGAGACCACGCTCCGGGGCGTCGGAATACCTCAAGGACTTGCATGTGGCCCTAGAACATGCATGGAAGTGTGGTGCTATGTTGAAACATGCAAAACCTAGTCCTCGGGTGCATGTGTTCCCCTTCTCATGCGTGCGCTAGGTGTAACCTAAATCTAAGGTTCTGGACTTATATAAGGGGGGAAACTCCCCGTTCGGGTGAAACCGGGTAGGATAGTGCCCTCCGCCAGAACCACCATGGTTTTACATCATCATATGAACTAAACAAACAAAAAACAAGAGAGTGCTACTCCGGCTACCCCGCCGAGGGGCGTCTAGGGGTAGACGATCCGATGCCCACAGATCGTGGTTCCTTGGAGACCACGCTCAGGCGTCGAGAATACCTCAAGGACTTGCATGTGGGCCTAGCACATGCATGGAAGTGTGGTGCTATGTTGAAACATGCAAAACCTAGTCCCCAGTGCGTGTGTCCCCTTCTCATGCGTCGCTAGGTGTAACCTAAATCTAAGGTTCAGACTTATATAAGGGGAAACTCTGCTCGGGTTAAACCGTGTAGGATAGTGCCCTCCACTTGTGAAGCACCATGGTTTTTCATCATCATATGACCTAAACAAACACAAAACAAGAGAGTGCTACTCGGCTACCCTCGCCGAGGGACGTCTAGGGGGGTAGGCGATCCGATTCCCACAGATCAGGGTTCCGCGGGAGACCACGCTCCGGGGCGTCGGAATACCTCAAGGACTTGCATGTGGCCCTAGCACATGCATGGAAGTGTGGTGCTATGTTGAAACATGCAAAACCTAGTCCCCGGGTGCACGTGTACCCCTTCTCATGCGCGCTTAGGTGTAACCTAAATCTAAGGTTACGGACTTATATAAGAAACTCTGCTCGGGTGAAACTGGTAGGATAGTGCCCTCCACTTGTGAAGCACCATGGTTTTACATCATCATATGACCTAAACAAACACAAAACAAGAGAGTGCTACTCCGGCTTCCTGTCGGAGGGGCGTCTAGGGGTAGACGATCCGATGCCCACAGATCGTGGTTCAAGGGAGACCACGCTCCGGGGCGTCGGAATACCTCAAGGACTTGCATGTGGCCCTAGCACATGCATGGAAGTGTGGTGCTATGTTGAAACATGCAAAACCTAGTCCTCGGGTGCATGTGTTCCCCTTCTCATGCGTGCGCTAGGTGTAACCTAAATCTAAGGTTCTGGACTTATATAAGGAAACTCCCGTTCGGGTGAAACCTGTAGGATAGTGCCCTCCGCTTGTGAACCACCATGGTTTTACATCATCATATGACCTAAACAAACACAAGACAAGAGAGTGCTACTCCGGCTACCTCGCTGAGGGGCGTCTAGGGGGTAGACGATCCGATGCCCAGATCGTGGTTCGCGAGAGACCACGCTCCGGGGCGTCGGAATACCTCAAGGACTTGCATGTGGCCCTAGCACATGCATGGAAGTGTGGTGCTATGTTGAAACATGCAAAACCTAGTCCCCGGGTGTGTGTGTCCCCCTTCTCATGCGTGCGCTAGGTGTAACCTAAATCTAAGGTTCTGGACTTATATAAGGGGGGAAACTCCCCGTTCGGGTGAAATCAGGTAGGATAGTGCCCTCCACTTGTGAAGCACCATGGTTTTACATCATCATATGACCTAAAAAAACACAAAACAAGAGAGTGCTACTCCGCTACCCCATCAGAGGGACGTCTAGGGGGTAGACGATCCGATGCCCACAGATCAGGGTTCCGCGGGAGACCACGCTCCGGGGCGTCAGAATACCTCAAGGACTTGCATGTGGCCCTAGCACATGCATGGAAGTGTGGTGCTATGTTGAAACATGCAAAACCTAGTCCCCGGGTGCGTGTGTCCCCCTTCTCATGCGTGCGCTAGGTGTAACCTAAATCTAAGGTTACAGACTTATATAAGAAACTCCCGTTGGTGAAATCAGGTAGGATAGTGCCCTCCACTTGTGAAGCACCATGGTTTTAGATCATCATATAACCTAAACAAACACAAAACAAGAGAGTGCTACTCCGGGCTACCCCTGTCAGAGGGACGTCTAGGGGGGTAGACGATCCGATGCCCACAGATCGAGGTTCCAAGGAGACCACGCTCCGGGGCGTCGGAATACCTCAATGACTTGCATGTGGCCCTAGCACATGCATGGAAGTGTGGTGCTATGTTGAAACATGCAAAACCTAGTCCCCGGGTGCATGTGTCCCCCTTCTCATGCGTGCGCTAGGTGTAACCTAAATCTAAGGTTCTGGACTTATATAAGGGGGGAATCTCCCCGTTCGGGTGAAACTGGGTAGGATAGTTCCCTCCACTTGTGAAGCACCATGGTTTTACATCATCATATGACCTAAACAAACACAAAACAAGAGAGTGCTACTCCGGGCTACCTGTCAGAGGGACGTCTAGGGGGGTAGACGATCTGATGCCCACAGATCGTGGTTCCATGGAGACCACGCTCGCGTCGGAATACCTCAAGGACTTGCATGTGGCCCTAGCACATGCATGGAAGTGTGGTGCTATGTTGAAACATGCAAAACCTAGTCCCCGGGTGCATGTGTCCCCCTTCTCATGCGTGCGCTAGGTGTAAGTAAGAGCAAATAAAAAAGGCACTAAATAAATTTAAGTGAGGAAAAAACAGGGTTGTGCCGACGGCTATACCGTCGGCGTAGGGCCCTTTTGGCCTTAGCCCAAACCGGCCCACCCCGCGACCCCCTACCCTCGCATTCCCCACCCCGCTCCCAGCCTCTGTCCCACCCAGCAGACTTCCCACCCAGCTGCCGCCGAGCCCCTCCCCGAGCCCAGCCTCGTACTGCGCCACCGCCAGACTTCCACCCCAGCGCCACTGTCGACCTCCCCGCCACATGAGCCCCCACCAGCGCCAACCTGTCCCCTGCCGCCGCCTCCACCTTCCTACCCCCGCACCGCCGCCGTCAACCTCCCCCCACCTCGAGCAAACCCCGCCGCCGTCGACCTCCCCCCACCCCACGCCAACCCTGCCACCGCGAGCCCCCTCCTCCCCCGTAGCTGACCCGAGAGCCCCCAGGGCCTCCCTGTCCGGCTCAGCCCCTAGGGCCTGGGGGCCTCCCCCTGGTCCGGCTCGCCCCCAGGGCCTCCCCCTGATCCGGCTCGCCCCCTGGTCCTGTTGGAGATATGCCCAAGAGGCAATAATAAAGTGGTTATTATCATATCTTCATACTTATGATAAATGTTTACATACCATGCTATAATTGTATTAACCGGAAACATTAATACTTGTGTGATTGGTAAACATAAAAGAGTCCCTAGTAAAGCCTCTTGTTAAACTAGCTTGTTGGTTAATATATGATCATGGTTTCCTGATCATGAACATAGAGATGTTATTAACAACAGGGTCATATCATTAGGAGAATGATGTGATGGACATACTCCTATAGTTAAGCGTAGCATAAAGATCAAGTCATTTAATATAGTTCATTTGCTATAAGCTTTCTGATACATAGTAACCTAATTCCTTCGACCATGAGATCATGCATATCACCTTTACCGGAAGGATGCTTTGATGACATCAAACACCACACCGTAATAGGGTGGCTATAAAGGTGGTATTGAGTGTTCTGAAAGTATTGGTTGAGACACATGGATCAAGAGTGGGATTTGTCCATCCATATGACGGATAGATATACTCTGGGACCTCTCGGTGGAATGTCATCCAATTAGCTTGCAAGCATGTGACTGGCTCACAAGGGATCACATACCACGGGAACGAGAAAAGAGTACTTATCGATGCGAGGTTGAACTAGGTATGCGAGATACAAGCGATCATAACCTCGGATAAGTAAAATATCGTGAGACAAAGGGAAATTGGTATCGTATGTAAGTGGTTCATTCGATCGCAAAGTAATCGTATAAATATGTGGGAGCCATATGAATTTCTAGATTCCTCTATTGGTTATTGATCGGAGAAGTGTCTCGATCATGTCCGCATAATTCACGAACCGTAGGGAGACACACTTAAGGATTCGATGTTGTTGAGTAGTTATGGAATGATGAGTAAGAGACCGAATGTTGTTCGGAGTCTCGCATGGGATCCGGGATATCACGAGGAGATCCGGAATGGTCCGGAGAATAGGATTCATATAAGGAAAGTCCTGTTTCGGGGTTGGAGAATGGTTCTGGTGTTTTCAGCAGGAATGTTCTAGAAGGTTCCGGAATGTCCGGCACTCCGGAGGGGAAGGGTACATGAATGTGTCATTGCAAGTTGGAATGATTGCATCATGTACTAGGTGTCATCGCTGTACAAAATAAAGGGTTTAATCAAATCCTAGTTTGAAAAGTCAAACGCCAATTTGAAAAGTCAAACGACTATTTTGGAAAGTGGAGAAGAAGTGGGAAACCGAGTTGGGGAGGAGTTCCTCCTCCACCGCCGGCCCACTAGGGATCCGAGTTGGGGAGGGACTCCCTCCCGTTGGCCGGCGCCTCCCTCCACCTATATAAGGAGGGGCAGGGCTCCCCTCCTAGACACACAAGTTGCCTCCCTCTAAACCTAAACCCTAGCCACAGCCTAGGGATTTCTCCCAAGCCGCCGAATTAGAGCTTCTAATTGCCCTAGCCGCTGGTTTAGCCCCTTCTAATTGGTGTGTCTAAATCCTAGATCACCAAGGCTCTCTCATAGTCCACCATACTCGCTCCGGCTTAAGGCGAAGCCCTGCAAGATCTCCCCTCTACTTCCGGTACCACGCCGTCGTGCTGCCGGAATCGCGAGGAGAGTGCTACAACCTCCGTTGCCTGCTGGAACAAGGGAGAGGAAGGTCTTCATCGAGTACCGAACGTGTGACCGATCTGAAGCGCTGCCGAACGCAGCACCGAAGGATCGCTCACGCGATCTTGAGATCGGCAAGAGTGCGACTACATCACCCACGAGAATCTGCTCGTTAAGCGCTTTGGAATCTTGAGGTTAGTTCCCCTATCGACTCGTTGCTACAATCTAGTAGATAGATCTTGGATTGTTTGTTTGCATGCGGTAGAATTTTTTTGTTTTCCATGCTACGAACCCCTACAGTGGTATCAGAGCCGTGTCTATATGTAGATCTGTTGCACGAGTAGAACACAATGGTCATTGTGGGCGTTGATGCTTTTGTTGTCGATTGCTTCTTGTGTACTTTGCATCTTGCGGGATGGTGGGATGAAGTGGCCCGGGCTAACCTTACATGACATCGTTCATGAGACTTGCTCCACGCTTGACATGCAACTTGTATTGCATAAGTGGCTTTGCGGGTGCATGTTTCTCCCAACATAGTTAAGATTCAATTTACAACGGGTGATTGACAATACTAGTATCAATGTTGTGGTTCTTGTTCGTAAGTTAGAACGACACTTATTGAAAGCCCCAAACCACGTAAAACATGCAAAGAAAATTAGAGGCGTCTAACTTTGTTTTGCAGGGGTGTGCTGTGATGTGATATGGCCATGATTGTGATTATATATGATGTATGCAATGTTCCCTATTGTAAGTTGGCAATCGGGGAGCCATATGGTTGTCTTTAAATTCTGTTAAGACCCGCTTGCATTCAAAGTAGTTGTAATAGTTGAAGCTGGTGGGCGACAACCATGGAGCGCGTCATTGACCTTGATGCAATGCCGGTGATGATGGAGATCATGTTCGTGCTTGAAGATGGAGATCGGAAGCACAAGAAGAAAGGCCATATCATATCACATATTATGAATTGCATGTGATGTTAATCCTTTTATGCATCTTGTATTGCTTAGTTAACGACGGTAGCATTATAAGATGATCCCTCAAGCACACAATTTCAAGTTTTAAAGTGTTCATCCTTAGTAAGCACTGTTGCTAAAGCTCGTTGTTTCGAAGCACCACGTAATGATCGGGTGTGTTAGATTCTGCGAGTGTATACAACGTGAGCAAGCCAGATTTGCTCATGCGGAAGCTAAGGTTGATCTTGACGAGCCTAGCATGTACAGACATGGTCTCGGAACACGGATCAACGAAAGGTAAAGCATGAGTCATATAGTAGATATGATGAACATGTTGATTGTTCGCCATTGAAGCTACATCAACTCTCGTGATGATCGGTTTTGATGTGGTGGATTTGGTTCGTGTGATCACTAAAACAATGTGAGGGATATTGTTTTGAGTGGGAGTTCAATGGCAATATGATTAAAAGTTGAACACTATTTATCATAAACTAAATCAAATTAAATTTGCATAGTTGTTGTAGTCATTGTCATCCGTTTACCACCTTGCGCTTAGTTTTAATTGAGATGATAGAACTATATAATTCTGGTTAGTTACTTTACGAACTGGTATCGTATTGTTTTGAAGTGTTAATCTAAAGTTTAAAAGTCCTATTGCAAACTTTCAGTAAGTTCCGGTTACTCCATGAAGTTTAATAATTAGTATTAAATCAAGAGAGACAATTCCAAGTGTTAGTGTATGAGTATCATGTTTGTCTCCATGATTCTTGATATTCAAAGGATTGTCTTAATATCAAGGTTATCTAGGATCTGAAAGAGTTGTTTCAGAAACCATGATATGTGTAAGATATTGTGATATCTGAAACAAAGTTTTGGTTGCAACATGATAGAGTATAATATGGCAAAAGTCATGTTCTCGTATTTGATGAGAATTTGCAAAAGGTTGAAGACACTAGTTGTCCTAATCCTCCAAAATGTTTTGGAGAGCAACATTATACTCGCAGTTCACCGTTATAAGCTAAAAGTAGCTTGATCATGGATAATTCCATGATAAGGGTGAATATTTGATGTAGGTAAAGTGTTTACTACACCAATAGATTACTAAAGAAAGGAATTTGAAAGAACACCAAACATTTGATGATGGTGATCTACTTCAAAGTGCAAGTCCAAAGACATTGGTATTTAATTATACACGCTTTGGACTATGTGTCATATGTATGACTCCACTGTTGATGTTGATAGATTCTTTCAAATGTAAAATAAATCTTGAAAGAGAATCTCATAAATATATGGCAGAAAAGAAAAGACTAGAATTGTTCAGTTTAAGTATATAGATGATATACATGTTATGGCTATATTCTTTGCTTATTAAACAATGTGGTTCTTAAGTATTTGATACTGAATTTGTTGGTGTGAATCGTCATACGAAACAACACAATTCATGAACTACAATGGCCTAAGTAACTAGCAAAAGAATATGTGATCATGTTCATCGAGAACAAATAAAGGGTTATTGTGTTGCTCGTTAAACATCAAAGCTTGCCTTCAAGATTTGTTTTATCAGGTATTATGAGAACAAAAGGGTTGTTCAAATAATTGCCGTAATCCATAAAAGATGGATGATTCACAAATCTCGTTGGAGAAATCACATCCATAAAACTAGTGCTAAAAATGTCGAAAGACAAATTGATTGAAAGATCACTTAGGAAGTGACATCGCCGTTTAAATTATATTGGAAAGAAAACATGAAGAAACTCCATGTGGATGGAATTTTGGAGTCTTTTGATTTTGATCACATGACGCTTGTGAAACTTTCCTAGAGATAATTAAAACTTCGTTCATAGGCCAAAAGGGAACGAATGACTAGCTTATTGGAACTTGTACATATTGTTGTATGAAATCCATTATATGTAGTCAAGAGCGATGGATTTCAACTTCATATGCTTTCTCTGAAAATTTGAGTGAATATATGAATATTTACTTAATAAGGATGAAGTATGAAACATTTGAAAAAGTTCAAAGTCTTTCAAGATGAAGTGCAAAATAATTGTAATAAGAATATAAATAGTTTATGATAAAGATCATAAAGGAAGATATTTGAGTTACAAGTTTAGCATAATACCTAAGATTTAAGGAATCGCTACAGGATTTGCATTTCCAAACACCATAAGAGTATGGAGCGTTAGAGATATGTAATTAAAACCTTGTTTGACATGGTAAGATCAAAGGTGTAATTCATAAAACTGCCATTATATTTTAAAGATTAAAAGCTTTAGAGACTACCGTTTTCCACTGAAAAGAGCTCCATCATAATCCGCTGAAATGACACCATATAAAGTTATGGTTTGGGATAAAACCCAAGTAGTCCTTTCTTAAACATTGGTATGCTATGCATAAGAAAGATGTTTGCAACCAAAGTCGGATAAATCTGTCTTTGTATTCTTTTTAAGTATTCCTCCATAAACAGGAGACAAAAGTGTTTGTCGCTTAGAACGTCAAGTTTCTTTGAGAAGGAATTTTTCGTGAAAAGATAAGTGGGAGGACAATAGAACTTTGATAAGGTTAAAGGAACCTTAGCTATATGTGCAGAGTTGCGCAGCGCCGAAAAGTGTTCCGGAGGCAGCAATAATGCTCATGGCTCACGTGCCTCAAAGGTTGTGGTCACGGAAATCTAAGTTCCTATTAAAACAAGTAGGTCGGGTAAACAATCAAATACCAAGATTTGAGAGTTAAATCATTATTTGACAATAATGATCTGACTACATGCAAAGAAGCGACGATGGGCCCTGACTCCGTCAAATGGCTTGAAGCCATAAAATCCGTGATAGTTCCATACACGAGAAATCAAGTTTTGAACTTGAAGGACCCTCGAGAAAGGTGTAAGACCTTACAGTTGTGTTTGGATCTATAAAGAAGTAGACATGGATGTTTCACATCTATGAAATAGTCGACATGTTGGGAAAGAGTTCACAAAAATGTTCAAAGGTTGACTATGACAAGATTTTGATCTTTCATAGCGATATTTAGTCTAGACGGATTAATGTAGCAACCACTACATATAATTTTTTGTTATGTGGTAGTTGAATAAACAAGACAAGTTCTTCTAATAGAAGGGTTACCTAGGACGTGTGCATGACACGGTCCAAAGGGTTTTGTTAATTCAAAGGATGCTAAATGCATATGCAAACTTCAATGGTTGAAGTAAGCATAGCGGAGTTGGAATCTTCACTATGATGAAACTGTTAAAAGAGTTTAATTTCATCGGAAACAATGAAGATGCTTGCATTTGCAAGAAATTAAGTGGAGCGCTTAAGACATATTTCTAATACATTATGTGGAGGACATATTGTTGATTAGAAATGATGTATCTTTTATTAACACATATTAAGAATTTCATCCTGATGAAAGACTTAGGCAAAACCCAAATATTTGGCATCAATAGACGCTAATATGGTTGTGCCGAAAGTACATAAATGATGTATTGAATGAGTTCAATATAGAAACTACAAGAAAGGTTCTTGTCACACAGAAAGGATTGAATGAGTTCAATATTGATGATATATTCAAGTGTATTGACACTTGGTAAGTGAAACAAAGATTCAAGTATAGATTGATACTTGATGTATGAAATCACAAAGAGTATTTATATCAATCATATTGTGATATGTACAAATCCAGATATGTCCTATGCTCTAAATGTTATGAGCATATACCAGAATGATTCATAAGATGATCATTGGACGATAGTAAGGATATTCTTATGATCTTTTGGAAGAACTAAGAGTATATTATTTGTAGAAGTGACAAATAGATGGTTAGTTCATTGTAAAAGTACTACATTGATACTAGTTTTGTCACAGAGTACAAATTAAGTTTATCTCAATCTAAACTAAGGGTGGCACAATATAATGGAAAGTAAGTTCCATAATGGATTTGGATGAGTTCCAAAGTTAAGACATTGTGAGATACTACAACAAAAGGCTAAGTATATGTGCTATAATAGCAGCTAAAGAGGCATTTGTGTCAAGTAGTTTGTTGTCAAACTAGGTGTAGTTCACAGCGGGATAATACTATGAAGATATATTGCGACAATATTATCAACATGTTTTAACCCCAAAGAACTAAAGGTCTCACCGAAGGACCAAAATTATACAAAGCCATCTCATTAGAGAATGAGTGATGCGTAGAGACGCAAAGACATGCAATTACACACGGACCTGGAAGTGTCGATCCAGGAATCGAGTTGACCACTAGAAATCGTGTACATACAACACCAGAAAGCCATAGGTGTTGAATACACAAAGGTTTGAAACTAGATTATTGACTCTAGTGCAAGTGGGAGACTATTGGAGATATGCCCAAGAGGCAATAATAAAGTGGTTATTATCATATCTTCATACTTATGATAAATGTTTACATACCATGCTATAATTGTATTAAGGAAACATTAATACTTGTGTGATTTGTAAACATAAAAGAGTCCCTAGTAAAGCCTCTTGTTAAACTAGCTTGTTGGTTAATATATGATCATGGTTTCACGATCATGAACATAGAGGTGTTATTAACAACAGGGTCATATCATTAGGAGAATGATGTGATGGACATACTCCTATAGTTAAGCGTAGCATAAAGATCAAGTCATTTAATATAGTTCATTTGCTATAAGCTTTACGATACATAGTAACCTAATTCCTTCGACCATGAGATCATGCATATCACCTTTACGGAAGGATGCTTTGATGACATCAAACACCACACCGTAATGTGGTGGCTATAAAGGTGGTATTGAGTGTTCGGAAAGTATTGGTTGAGACACATGGATCAAGAGTGGGATTTGTCCATCCATATGACGGATAGATATACTCAGGCCCTCTCGGTGGAATGTCATCCAATTAGCTTGCAAGCATGTGACTGGCTCACAAGGGATCACATACCAGGAACAAGAAAAGAGTACTTATTAGTAACGAGGTTAAACTAGGTATGCGAGAATACCGCGATCATAACCTCGGATAAGTAAAATATCGTGAGACAAAGGGAAATTGGTATCGTATGTAAGTGGTTCATTCGATCGCAAAGTAATCGTATAAATATGTAGAGCCATATGAATTTCAGATTCCTCTATTGGTTATTGATCGGAGAAGTGTCTCGATCATGTCCGCATAATTCACGAACCGTAGGGAGACACACTTAAGGATTCGATGTTGTTGAGTAGTTATGGAATGATGAGTAAGAGACCGAATGTTGTTCGGAGTCTCGGATGGGATCCGGGATATCACGAGGAGATCCGGAATGGTCCGGAGAATAACATTCATATAAGGAAAGTCCTGTTTTGGGGTTGGAGAATGGTTCCGGTGTTTTCAGCAGGAATGTTCTAGAAGGTTCCGGAATGTCCGGCACTCCGGAGGGGAAGGGTACATGAATGTGTCATTGCAAGTTGGAATGATTGCATCATGTACTAGGTGTCATCGCTGTACAAAATAAAGGGTTTAATCAAATCCTAGTTTGAAAAGTCAAACGCCAATTTGAAAAGTCAAACGGCTATTTTGGAAAGTGGAGAAGAAGTGGGAAACCGAGTTGGGGAGGAGTTCCTCCTCCACCGCCGGCCCACTAGGGATCCGATTTTGGGAGGGACTCCCTCCCCTTGGCCGGCGCCTCCCTCCACCTATATAAGGAGGGGCAGGGCTCCCCTCCTAGACACACAAGTTGCCTCCCTCTAAACCTAAACCCTAGCCACAGCCTAGGGATTTCTCCCAAGCCGTCGAGTTAGAGCTTCTAATTGCCCTAGCCGCTGGTTTAGCCCCTTCTAATTGGTGTGTCTAAATCCTAGATCACCAAGGCTCTCTCATAGTCTACCATACTCGCTCCGGCTTAAGGCGAAGCCCTGCGAGATCTCCCCTCTACTTCCGGTACCACGCCGTCGTCTTCTTGGAATCGCGAGAGTGCTACAACCTCCGCTTCCTGCTGGAACAAGGAGAGGAAGGTCTTCATCAGTACGAGCGTGTGACCCATTGCGGAAGCGCTTGAACGCATGCGTCGGAAGGATCGTCTACGCGATCTTGAGATCGGCAAGAGTACGACTACATCACCCACGAGAATCTGCTCTCGTTAAACGCTTTGGAATCTTCGAGGGTGAGTTCCCCTATCGACTCGTTGCTACAATCTAGTAGATAGATCTTGGCTTGTTTGTTTGCATGCGGTAGAAAATTTTTGTTTTCCATGCTACGAACCCCTACAGGTCCGACCCAGCCCGAGCTGGAGCTCGTGGCTCGGGGCTACTCCCCTGCATCGGCCCGTCCCCTGCCTTTGTCCTGCTCGCGCGCCTCCTCGCCGGAGCTCCCTGCAGGTAATTCCACCATGTCTCACATTTAAGCGAGAAATTATTCCTAATGTCTCCACAATGGCTAATTTGTACTTTTATTTGTCTTTGCAATCTATAGACTTTTTGTGGACACTAGGCCCCGTCGGAGAGGTCGCCATCCCGGAGGTCGTGACCGGAGGTTGCCATTGGAGAGGTCGCCCTTCCGCTGCCCGATCTTCCTCGACTATTTGCTCACGCTTCGAGGGTATAAATCTTGCACCCATCCTGTAATGTACCTAGGTATTTATTTTGTGTCTACATCACCAAGTCAGTTGCAAAACCTAGGCGTCTCCCGTTCAAAAGGGTTACACGAATAAATATGCATTCGATTGCATATTTTAAAATGTAACTCTTTCGGATTGTCCACGATTTTTGGACAGCCGGAGGATGTGTAGATTGGGTACGCTCTCCACGGTCTACCCCAAACCGAGACAGGATTTCGGCGGCGCCTCCCTATTGTTCTCCGGATGCACAATTCTCTCAGCATTTTTGGCGGGACGTGTATCGGGAGAACAGCAGGGAGGTGCTGCCAAAATTTTGTCTCGGTTTAGGGTTGACCGTGGAGAGCGTATCCAATCTACACATCCTTGGGTGGGATTAGGACATATATTTTCCTATTAGACATGTTAGGTGTATGCATGGAATAACAACGTAAAATTTGCGTATTTAGTTTGATGTCATTAATTAATATGAAATGTTGAATTTGTATTGTGGCTCTCGATGAAGAAGAGGATGGCTGGTAATGGTTGGATGCACAGTGGTCGTATTAGTGCGCTTGAAAGAACAGACGAGTGGGTATGGAAGACCAATTTTCTGGTGAAGGAGTTAGCGCGTGGTTCAAGGTAGTTCGTCCAAGGTGTCCTTGCGCTCATTGCATGAGGCTTCGTCGTCAGACAAAGGATGATATGAGTAAACACCTTTGGCAGTATGGGTATATGCTTGACTACGAGCCTTTGGTCGACTTTTCTCAGTACGAACGTGATAGAGCTGAGGTGATGCGACAACGTATTGATGGCATTGAGGACGATGGGATTATAAACTTGCTAGAGGATTTTCGCAATGCCGACATGCCAGATTCGCCACCTCCACAGGAGGAACCGGAGGAACTAGGTGAACCGGAGGAACCAGGTGAACGGAGGAACGAGAGGAAACCGAAGGCCTTCCTTGATATGATGGCCTCGGCTAAGAGGCCTCTATATCCGGGTGCGAAAGTGTCTCAACTCGATGCCATCTCGCAAATACTAGCCGACAAGTCCCAGTACGCCACCACCCGAGCAAGTTTTGAACGTAATTTGTTTACGTATGGTAACATGTTGCCCGAAGGGCATTGTCTACCTAAAGCATGTCTGAATGCGGAAAATCATGAAAGTGCTCACCATGGATTATGTAAAGATAGATTGTTGTCCGAGGCATCTTTTGTTTTAGAAACAGTTTGAGGATGACAAATCTTGCAGCAAGTGTGGGGCCTCTAGGTATCATGAGAGAAAGGGACATGATGGTCAGATGACACAGTCAAATGTCGCCGTGAAGATTCTTCGTTATCTCCCATTCATAAAAAGAATCCAGAGGCTTTACATGACCGAGGAGACTGCCACACAGATGAAGTGGCACAAGACAGGGAAGAGATGCCATGACAAGCACGGACATGAAATGATGGGACATCCATCTGATGGTAAGGCATGGAAGAACTTCGATGCAAAACACGAGGCATTTGCAAGTGAGGCTCGGAATGTCAGAATTGCGATAGCAACCGATGGATTCAATCCATATGGTATGTCGTGACCTCTTACATTTGCTGGCACATGTTTGTTATTCCACTCAATCTCCCTCCCGGAGTCCTAATGCAAAGGAATACCATATTCTTGTCGCTTGTAATTCCAGGGCCTGAATACCCGGGGAAAAATTTGAGTGTCTACATGCAGCCTCTTATTGATGATTTGAACCACTCTTGGCACCACGGGACGTTGACATATGACCGAGCATCTAAGACAAACTTCCTCATGAGAGTTTGGTACCAGTATTCCATGCATGACATTCCCGGCTACGCCCTATTTTGCGGATGGTGTACATCCGGTAAGTGGCCTTGCCCAGTTTGCAGGCTCCAACTTGAGTTCTTTTGGCTAAGCGCGGGTGGCCAGTATGTCGCCTTTGACAAAAATCGACCTTTCCTCAAAAGAGGGCACCGGTTCAGACGAGACAAAAAGAACTTCATGAAGGGCGTAGTTGTGAATGAAGAGAAAGAGATACCAATGTTTGATGGTGTAGCTGTTAAAGCCGAGCTACTTGCTCTGAAGCGTACTGAGATTCCTGGCCCACAATTTGAGGGATATGGTAAAACGCACAACTGGACTCACGAGGCAGCCATAACGAAGCTCGAGTATTACAAGGACCTCGAACTTCCCCATAACATCGATGTGATGCACACTGAAAAGAATGTAGGAGAATCCCTCTTTCACACAATTTGCAACATCCCTGGAAAGTCAAAGGATAATGTCAAGGCTAGGGTCGATGTTGAGAAGCTATGTGATAGGAAGAAACAACACATGCGACCTCGACCGCAATCGAAGAAATTGGTTCAAGCCGCATGCCATCTTCTGCCTTGATAGTGACCAAAAGAAGGAGTCATTCAGGTGGCTCAAGTACGTCGTGATGTTCCCTGATGGTTATTGTTCAAATATGAGTAAGGGAGTCAATCTTGCGACGGGAAAAGTCACCGGCCTAAAGAGTCATGACTATCATATATGGATTGGCGGTGATGCGGTGATGGTTCGAGGTATCTCCCGATCATGTATGGCGAGTGCTCGCAGAGTTGAGCCATTTCTTTCGCACTCTGTGCTAGCGGTATCTCCGAGCTGATTGAGAGGCTGGGAACTAGTGCAGTTGCTATGCAAGTTGGAGCGATCTTTCCGCCGATTTTTACTCGATGGCACATCTCATCATGCACCTCATGAGCGAGGTACTTTTGGGTGGACGGTCAGTTTAGTTGGCGATTACGTATTGAGAGAGTTTAAGTATATTCGAATGAAATGTGGAAACAAAAGTAAGATTGAAGCATGCATAGCTGAGGCAACTCTGATCGGGGAGATAGCAGACGTCACGACAAAGTACTATGCCGATGATGTTCCCACTCTACATAACCTGATCACTCGGTACAATGTCGACGAGCTGGAGGAAGACCCCAAGATCGCACTCTTTCAATCTCCCGGTGGCAAGTCCGGTGCTGGAAAAGAGTACATATTGAAGCCGGAAGAAAAGGAGGGCATAATGTTCTATGTGCTCATGAACATGAAGCATGAACTTATCGGTTTCATGAGGTAAACTGATGAACAAATTACCTATTGCAACTAGTAACATCGATGGACAGAGAAGTACCCCTTCCATTGGGTTAGTTGAAGTTAGGCCTTCAACCACCTATTGCGGAGCCGATGTCTATATAGTGGCTCACCAAGCCAAGCAAGTTTATTACTTGCCCTACCCATGCAAGAAAGAGGAACTTTTGGGTTGGGAAGTCGTCTTCCAGGTATCTCCACATGGTAAGCTACCTAGGCCCAACGCCAACGATTACCTCAACATTGACCCTGTGACATACGAGGGAATTTTCTATCAAGAGGAAGAGAACTTCGGGGGTTTTGACATACAAGTGGGTCATGAGGACCTCGAGAACGATGCACAAACTCGTGGTGAGACAGTGGTGGATTTAAAGGACGTTGATATGCTCAACAAGTTTCATGAGGCGAATTTCAACAATGATGAGCCTCCACCGTGCGACGAGCCTTACTACTCACATGATAGTGATAGTGATAGTGAAAATGAGAACGCGATGCACCACAACCAAGTACTTTATGATAGTGATGACTAGAGGTGAGGGTCTTTTATGTCTTTATGCTTAGTATTTATTTCTTAACATGCTTCTTAATTGCATTATGTCTTTATGCTTATTAATTTCAACATGTCTATAATGCAGGTGATTGACCAATGCCTCGGGGGAGCAAGGAATCACCGGCCTCCCTTCTCAATATGATGACCCAAGAGAAGATTACCCAAAGGAGAAGAGTACCTCGTCCCAACCCGCGCTACGGAAGGGGATTGGAGGACCCACCTCCCTCGCAGGGAGAACTTCCCGCTGCAGGAGGACGAGGACGAGGACGAGGAGGTGCACCACGAGGACGACCAGGTGCAGCACGAGGACGAGGAGGTGCAGCCTCAGGTACATACTCATCTCCACCGTTGTTTATATTTTTTATGTCTTCATGCTAAATTGGCTACTCTTTATCAATGCAGGTGCAGGACTCGATTCAGAGGATCCAGACTCGTCTCCCCCGCGGCGTGTTGCCCGTTTGTCTGACTTACCCTCTGCTTCTGGCACCGTGGCTTCACAGTCAGAGTCAGATGAGGAGTTGGGGGGATGTCGGATGGGGAGGCGGAGGGTGAGGCGCCGCCGAAGAAGTTGTCGATTCGTGGGGAGGCTCGTGTCCCTAAGAAGGAGCCTCGCCCGGAAGAGAGACCTACGATTGAGCCCTACGGCAAATAGTAAGTGACTAACTCATGTTTTTGTCATAACATTTTGGCATGTACTAATGTTTGTTTATTGTGCAGCAACTGGTTAAAACCGGCGGGGGTTCACCACCCTAATAGCGTGCTTGGATCTTTGATCAGGAAGTATTGGCCGGGCTTGTACACTACAGTCCCCAACGGCCGAAGGAAGCTAGCCTGGTTTTGGTCGGACTATGAGGCCTCCACCGATTGCCCGGGCTTCGAGAGTGCTGCTGATGCTGTGATTAGCAGCTTTTGGGTAAGGCATACTTTGGCTTGTGACTCCCATAATTTTTTTTGCTCATCATCGTGCTATCTCATGACTCCCATAATTTTTTGCATGATTGAAGGTCTTCTATCAGGTGACACCGAACATCGGAGGCGAATGCGACTTTGCTTGAGGCTTGTCGGAAGTTGACAACACAGCAATGGTACAACACCAAGAATACGTTGATCAATCACTTTCAAGCTGAGCATGGCCTTAAGATACGGAAGGATGAGATTGCCCGGGGTCACAAGCCAAAGATGTCGGTGGCTGATTTCATGACGGTAAGTAAATTGTCAATGAGAAGGTCCATAGATGCTAAGTTGGTATTGTATTATCTGTTAGTGAAATGAGTATTGTGGTTTCAGGTTATGCCAATGTGGTGTGAACACAAAGAAGACGCTTTTGAGGTGAAGGCTAGTACGTGGATCGGTGAAGATCCTGAATATTATGACGTGAGCAAGAGGAAAAAGAAAAACAGCTGAAGCATGGTAACACACAATAGCGGAAGCAACCATGGTCTCTTCAAGAAGCACTTGGTATATATATACATGGAACAACCTTCATTTTATTTCCCATAATGTTATTAGTTGACACACATAATTAACATTTCTTTGCCGATGCAGGAGGAGATGGAGGGGGAGGTTAATAGCCCTATTACCGACCTGGTCGTGTGGGAGAAGATGAAGACGAAGAAGCCCGACCTAGAGCAGCCTCAGCCTCGGCTTCCCAGTGCTTGATGCGCCAAGGAGAAGCTCAACACCTACTGCGAGAAGCTCAAGGGTTTGCATCCGGAGGTGGATGAGCCCATGCACCATGAGGTCGATGAGACTGCCTTGATCATGGCGAGCCACGGCAAGCCACATGGCCGTTTCAACATTCTTGATGGGGTGGTCCAGCCTACCATGACCCTCACACGAGTCAAGGCTACCCTCACCCCCGATCACCCCTCTATCGCGCCTCGTCCTCGGCCTGCTGCCTCCACCGCCGATGTGAGTGTTTCTCATTTCCATCTTATTTCCGCAATTTGATCATAAATGGCTAAGCTGACGAGATTCGTTATTTTTGCAATTGTAGCGTCATTTTGATGATGCCTACAAGGCCCTTCAGTCAGATTATAACAAGGAGTATGATGCATGGATTGCGCTGAGGGCAGAGTGCGATGCGTACACTAGGAAAGTGATGGCTGTAAGTTTCAAACTTTACTTTTGCAAATGATGATAAGTCCCACTTCCTCTAGTTTGAACCTTTGTTCCTGCAACGACTGACATATAACTATCTTGTAGGCGATGAATCACTACTTTATCACTGGACAGCGGGTTCCGGTGGAAGGTGACCAGCCACCTGATCCTGGCATGCCACCTCGCTGCATATCGAGGGAGGATTTCGCTGCCACATACTACGGAGGGACCCCGGTAAATTCTTTGCCAAACCACATGTTACCACTTTCATATGCCTCGCAAGTTGCTAAATTTTTGCTCAAACATGTAGGGCTCAGGATGCTCCAGGAATGTTGGACCCTTTGGTCGTGCCTCGGCCTCGCCTAGTCCGTCACGTGCTGATGCACAACTTCGTATCATGGCGCCCGATGGCGGTTCTGCTAGTGGTTCTACTTCCCCGATGGCCCGACAACTGCAAGCGTCTCCTAAGCTCGGAACGGGAAGCCTCGGGCTCCTTGACACACCGACACATACAGCGAGTTTCGGACCATGAGCATGGACATGGTTAGAGCTAGAGCTAGTGGATGCACTTGTCATATCTTCTATGTGTATGCACTTGTGATGAGTTTGTATGTGTAACAAATATGTTTTGTGGATGATCATGTTGTTGTTTGGATGACTTGCAATGGCATGATTATTTGTTTGGATGCTCAAATTATTTTGCTGATATTGCAATGCAATTAAATTATTTTGCGTGAATTTTGGATGCTCAAATTGAATTAGAAATGGAAACCAAAAAAAAAATGGCACATGCTACGCCGACGGCATAGCCGTCGGCATAGCTCTATGCTGCACAGCATATGCCAAGGCTGTGCCGACGGCATTGCCGTCGGCGTAGCGGGCAACATGGCGCTATGAGGGATGGCCTGTGCCGACGGCCAGGCCGTCGGCACAGACCGGCGGCGTGTCAGCTCGAGGGAGGGCTGTGCCGAGGGCTTGGCCGTCGGCGTAGGAGGGCACGTGGCGGGCTGCGGCGGTTCACGGGCTGCGCCTGTGCCGACGGCCCAGCCGTCGGCGTAGCCCTCTGACGCGGCCGTTAGCGCGGACGGCCGTTTCTGACACGCGGGAACCGCGGGGAGATGCTGTGCCGAGGGGGATACGATGTGCCGACGGCCGTTTTACTGTGCCGACCAGGAGATACGCCGAGGGGGCTACGCCGACGGTTACCGTCGGCACAGCCTGTGCCGACGGCTTTGCCTGGCTGTGCCGACGGCTTCCAGCCCTCGGCGTATCTCCCGTCTCCTATAGTGCAGGTCTACCTCTGGCTTTCACACAACAACCTCACGGGCCCTATCCCGGCCGAGTTCGCTGCCGTGAACTTCGGGCGCCTCGACCTGTCGCGCAACGCCTTGATCGGCGACGCGTCGGGCCTCTTCGGCCGTGGGAAGGAGTTAGACTACATCGACCTCTCCCGCAACGCCTTTGATTTTGACCTCTCTCGCGTGGTGTTCCCGGAGCAGCTTGACTTCGTCGACGTGAGCCACAATGCCATCAGTGGAGGCATCCCGGCGCAGGTGGCGAACCTGACATACCTGCAGTACTTCAACGTCAGCTACAACCGGCTTTGCGGCGCGCTTCACACCGGCGGGAGGATGGCCCAATTTGATCTCTACGACTTCCAGCACAACAAGTGCCTATGCGGCGCTCCACTCTTCCCTCCATGCAAGAAATAGAACCATTATCTTGTTTGAACTGAGATGATGCTTAACTAAGTTTCATATGTATATTTATTTATTTACTTCCAAAAGGAACTAAGAGCATCCCTTAAAATCCTTTAACTCCTTATTTTGAGGAGTTAACCGCACCTTATTTTGAGGAGTTAACCGCGTTGCATGTGCAGGAGTGACAGCTCCATTCACACCCCACCGCCCCGCCCCAGCCGCAACAAGCAGATGCTTGGATCAAATTCATGGAGTTTGATCAGTCGAGAGGCCTTGCTCTTGCTGAGAGAGACGAGGAGGATGGGGAGGAAGCCCTCGACAAGTACAAGGCGGCCCTGGACGAGCCGCTCTCCACAATCAAGATTGTTGCTCTCACCGCCCTGGCCAAGGGAGTGAGCAGGAGGGGAAAGAAGCCTGGTGTAGCCCCGGCAGCCAGGATGGTGTCGCCGGTGCAGTAGGATGCGCCAATACCTGTCGTATGTCGATCTAGTTTCCAAATGCATTGCGATTTCCTTGTGTGGAATGTCAGAGGCCTCAACGATGTAGCCTGCCCTTGTCCGTCAGTTCAATGTTGTAGTGGTCTGTCTTCAAGAAACGAAGTTGCATTTTGTTGATCTGAATATTGTGCATCAGTGTTGTGGCAACCAGTTCACTGAATTCTGCTTTTCGCCGGCGGATGGCACCAGGGGAGGGATTTTATTTGCTTGGCAGGGGTCCGAATTTCATCTAATTTCCCATTCCATCTCTCCCTGGTCTATAGCCGCCCACGGCACCATGCTCAAGTCACAAATCCCCTTGAATGTCATCACTGTCTATGGGCCTCAACTTGACGCTGATAAGCTTCTCTTCCTGCAATCACTCAAAGACAGAGCATCCCGCCCAATGAAGCTACAATCATAGCAGGAGATTTTAACTTGATTGTGCAAGGAGCTGATAAAAACAACCGCAACCTCAATCGCCGCACCATGGCTGCATTCTGCAGGTTCATCAATGAGATGCAGCTCCAGGACCTCTACCTTCATGGCCGATGGTATACTTGGAGCAACGAGGAGCAAGCAGCAACAATGGTCAAGCTTGACCGTGTCCTCTTCAATGAACAATGGGATGAAGCCTTCCCGAGCTGTATACTGCAAGCGCTGTCCTCGGAGATGTCAGTATGAAAAACTCACGATGGGGTTAAGCGTATACCTCTGGCAGGGACGCGTGCGTGTTAATATAATCAGACAGATTACAGAGTTTGATACGGTTTGTCTAGAGAGATTCCTTGCTATCTAAGAAAGCTATACAAGATAGGAATCTAACTCAGCAAACGTACCATGTACAAACACAACACAACATGCTACAGATTACATTGTTTAACATCCCCCGTCAATCACAACTTATCTAAGTTGAGATTGTGTCTAAATATTTGTAACTGTCTATTTGACAAGGCTTTAGTAAACCCATCTGCAACTTGATCACCAGTGGGAATAAATCTGATTTCTAGTAGCTTATTAGCTACACGTTCTCGAACAAAGTGATAGTCCACCTCTATATGCTTAGTTCTAGCATGAAATACTGGATTAGCTGAAAGGTAAGTTGCGCCTAGATTATCACACCATAGCGACGCAGACTTTGGATGATTTACACCAAGTTCTGTCAATAAGGTTTGAACCCATATTACTTCAGCAGTAGCGTTTGCCAATGACTTGTACTCAGCCTCTGTACTTGACATTGAGACTGTTGCCTGCTTACGAGCACTCCAGGAAATAAGATTACATCCTAGAAACACAGCAAAACCTCCAGTAGACCTCCTATCATCAGGACAGCCAGCCCAGTCTGCATCTGAAAATGCACTAACCAAAGTAGACTCCGATTTGACAAGTCTCAACCCGAGAGCCTTTGTATGATTAAGATACCTGAGAATCCTCTTGACTGCTGTCCAGTGTATAGTGGTGGGTGCATGCAGAAACTGACACACCTTGTTAACAGAAAAAGATATATCTGGACGTGTCAGAGTGACATACTGTAAAGCTCCAACTATGCTCCTATATCTGGTAGCATCATCAGCAGAAAGCAAATCTCCTTCACTAAGAGACAACTTTTCGGATGTTGAAAGTGGGGTGGTAACACCTTTACAGTCCCCCAAACCAACACGCTTCAACACATCCGAAATATACTGTTCTTGAGACAAAGTAATTCCATTAGAACCATATTTTACCTCAATCCCAAGAAAGTAACGGAGCATGCCAAGATCCTTAAGCGCAAAGTCCATGCGCAAATCCATAAGCACTGCATCAATAGCCTTAGAGGAAGAACTGGTGATAACAATATCATCAACATAGATAAGCATATAGATGGTAATACCATGTTTGTGATAAAAGAACAACGAAGTATCAGCCTTGGAAGCGATAAATCCAAGATCATGAAGCTTGGAAGACAAACGAGAATACCAAGCACGTGGGGCCTGTTTGAGACCATATAATGCTTTATCAAGCTTCCAAACATAACCAGGATACTGAGAACTCTCATAACCAGGAGGCTGCCTCATGTAAACCTCTTCTTCCAGAACGCCATGGAGAAACGCATTCTTCACATCTAATGACGCATGGTCCAATTTTGTGAAACAGCAAGAGACAAAATCAATCGAATAGTAGCAGCTTTAACCACAGGACTAAATGTGTCCTCATAATCAATACCATACCTTTGTTTGAACCCTTTAGCTACCAACCGAGCTTTATACCTATCAATGGTACCATCGAACTGATGCTTGACTTTGTAGACCCATTTGCAATCAATGACATTGCCACAGACAGGTTTAGAAACAAGATGCCATGTTTGATTATTCATCAAAACAGAGTACTCTTCGTCCATAGCACTCTTCCACTTGTCATCACCAAGCGCCTCATGCAGATTCTCAGGTTCACCTGTACTACAAAAATTACACCACCGGATCCGGCCATCAGTAATTTCCTTAGGGCAAAATACACCACTTTGAGCACGTGTGTGTGGACGAGTTGGTGGCTCAGCCGGAGCTACAGATCCACAGGCCACAGCTGATCCAGGCGGGAAAATAGATTCTGCCCCTGCCGATTCTGAGTGTTGAGGAGACGTGACCAATTCACGTGGAGCAGCTGCATGGGTAGCAGAGGACGCGCCCGCGGCAGAACTACGTTGCCGATCGGGAGAATACACATCAGCCGTACTCATGGAATCAGCGCGCGTGTGAGCGGGATGCGCGACGCAACACGGAGAGCCTGGCTCCGCTGAACCCAAGGAAGACGCGGTCTGCTCCGCTCCTGATGCCGCAGAAAAATCTTCTATTGCATCGCCGCTGTTGTCTTCCGCAGCAAAAAATTCCTGGGCACTATTTTCAACAGAGAAATCAGTAGTAACAGACATATGATCATGACAACCTTCATCTCCTGATGCAGTTATGGTAGGGCTACGAAGGACAGATGGAATAGAAGAAGTTCGGCACGTAGCTGCGCACCGGCATTTGGATGAAGTTGATAAAAAGAAAAAACCGACTCGTCAAAGATGACATCACGAGAAATATAGATCCGACCAGTAGGAATATCAAGGCATTTATAATCTTTGTGAAGACCACTATAGCCCAAAAACACACACTGTTTGGAACGGAATTGAAGCTTGTTTTGATTGTACGGGCGAAGATTAGGCCAAACCGCACACCCAAAAATCCGAAGAAAAGAATAATTGACTTGAACAATATTTCCATTGGGCTTTTGTGATGAGTAACTTTACTAGGAAGTCGATTAATGAGATAGACAGCGGTAAGAAAGGCTTCATCCCAGAATTTAAGAGGCATAGACGCATGTGCTAGTAAACACAAACCAACCTCAACTATATGACGATGTTTACGTTCGGCAGAGCCGTTTTGCTGATGAGCATAAGGACATGAAACATGGTGCGAGATACCAATGCGAGCAAAAAAGGAATTTAATTTTTGATATTCTCCGCCCCAATCGGATTGCATAGCAAGGATCTTCTTATCAAAGAGACGTTCGACATGTTGTTGAAAATCACGAAACTTTTGAAAGACATCAGACTTATTTTTGAGCAAATAGATCCAAGTGAATTTGCTGTAATCATCAATAAAACTCACATAATATTTGTAGCGACCAACAGAGGGAGGGGCGGGGCCCCAAACATCAGAAAAAATAAGCTCTAAAGGAGCACTAGACACACTAGTAGACTTAGGATATGGCAATTGATGACTTTTGCCTTTTTGACACGCATCACAAACCGACTCATCATGTTCTTTAGAGAACGGAAGATTATTACTCCTAAGAATTTGATCTACATCTGAAAACGACGGATGCCCAAAACGCCCATGCCACCGAATGGATGATGGAGTGCTTGCACTAAAGACTTGTTTGGAAGATGGTGTAGAGGCGCCATGGAGTGGATAAAGACCACCCCTACTCTTTCCTTGAAGCAGGATTTTCCCGGTGTCCCGATCCTTAATAGAAAAGAAGTTTGGATGAATTTCAACATAGGTATGATTATCAGAACCAAGTTTAGATGCCGAAACAAGAATTTTGGTGGCTTTTGGAACATGCAAGATATTGTTAAGATGAATTGAACGATCAGGAGTATGAAACGACGTATGACCAATATGCTGTATTTCCATACCTTGTCCACTAGCTGTGTGGACTTTCTCGTTTCCAGAATAGCGATCCCGAACAGTGAGTTTGTGGAGCTCGCCGGTGACATGGTCGGTTGCGCCAGTGTCAATGTACCAGTTGGTATCTACCCCATAAGAGGGTTCAGTCGTCGCCGTGTTCGCTTGCGGCTCCGGCGTGACGAAGTTATGATTGTACCGCTTGAAGCACTTATATGCAGGATGTCCTGCTTTGTTGCAGATTTGGCAAGGGGGGCCAGTGTAGCGAGGGCCACCTCTTCCTTGCCCTGAGTTGTTGTTGTATCCACCGCGGCCGCTGCCATAGTTGTTGTATGCAGCACTGCCGCCGTAACTCCCGTCGTAGCTCCCTTGCCATTGATTGCTTCGGCCGCCATCATATCCGCGACCGCCGCCACCGCCTCCACGCTGGCCTCCGCCATGACCATCGCCGCGGTTGCCGCTGTAGCCGCCCCGAGAGGCGAGATTAGCAGAGAAACCACTGATTCCAGTGTCGGCGCTTTGAGCCTCAAGTCGAGCTTCTGCCGCCAAAAACATGGCGTAAACTTCATTCAGAGTGATGCCCTGATCCAGGCGGGCTGAGATTGCCTCTACGAGCGGGTTATATTCTGCATCCAGGCCGTTCAGCACGGCGTTAATGACATCATCGTCATCCATATTTTTTCCGGCAAGGGCCAGCTCATCTGTCAACGCCTTGACCTTGTTGAAGTAAACCGAGGCGTGCATCTCTCTCTTCTTCGTATCTTGAAGAGCTCGACGCAGCCCCATGACACGGGCACGCGATTGAGACGCATACATCTCTGTGATCGCCGTCCAGGTGGCATGTGCCGTCTGATGTTCGGAGACCTGCACCAACACATCAAAGGAAAGCGAGGACAGAAGATATCCTAGAACCTGCTGATCCTTCTCGTTCCAGACTACGTACGCTGGATTTTCAGACTGGACGATGACCTTCTTCCTGTCTATCTCGATCTCAGATGAGATTTCTTCAGGTGGCACCTTGGTGGAGCCATCGAGGTAGCCGAACAGCCGAGCGCCCCTAATCGCCGGCAGAACCACGGCCTTCCACACGAGGTAATTGGTACCCGTGAGCTTCTCCTGGATAGGTCGATCGAGAGAGCCCCCGGTCGAGCTCCCGGCCGAAGAACTGCTTGAAGTTGCCATCGTCAGAGGAGAAGGGAAAAGCGATCTAGATGTGTTTTGAAAGAAGGGGCTCTGATACCATATGAAAAACTCACGATGGGGTTAAGCGTATACCTCTGGCAGGGACGCGTGCGTGTTAATATAATCAGACAGATTACAGAGTTTGATACGGTTTGTCTAGAGAGATTCCTTGCTATCTAAGAAAGCTATACAAGATAGGAATCTAACTCAGCAACCGTACCATGTACAAACACAACACAACATGCTACAGATTACATTGTTTAACAGTCAGATCACTGTCCCATCTTGCTCAGTTGTGATGCCATGTTTAAACCAGTGGGCCACTTCCGCTTTGAGAACTCCTGGGCAGCTCGTGATGATTTCCTTGACACGGTTCAGGGTGCCTGGAATTCAGTTGTGCAACAAGTCGACCCATATATCAACCTACACGCCAAGCTCACTAACACAGCGAAGGCGCTTACCAGCTGGAGCGTGCAATTCGGCTCTCACTTGGCACTGAGGGCTGCCATTTCGAGCGAACTGATTCTTAGACTTGACCAGGCCATGGATAGTAGGCCGCTTTCGGATGTAGAGCGACAGTTCAGAGCCATGCTGAAAATGAACTGTCTAGGCATAGCAGCCATGCAACGCACGATGTGGCGGCAGAGATCTCGTGTCCAATGGCTGAAAGAAGGGGATGCCAGCACCAGGTTCTTCGAATCCAAGGCGTCGGCTAGAAGGAGGAAAAGTTATATCCACAGAATCGAGGTTGATGGGATCTCATACACAGATCAGCTGGACAAAGAGGAAGCGATCTGGGGCTACTTCCACTCACTCATAGGGGAACGATAACGGCGTGATCACACCCTAAGAATGCAAGCGCTGGGCATCACGCCTGTGAATCTTGATGATCAAGAAATCCCAATCTCCCCGAAAGAAGTTCGAGCTACGATCATGGATCTACCATCAGATAAAGCCCCTGGAACAGACGGATTCACAGCCTTGTTCTTCAAAACATGTTGCAGATGATGTTATGTTGGCCATCAAGGCTCTAGAATGCGCAACATCACGGAACCTGCAGCTACTGAACTCAGCCACAATGATCCTACTGCCAAAGAAGCCTGACGCTGCTCACCCGCGCGACTTCAGACCCATTAGCCTTGTGCACTTCTTCGGAAAATTATTTACCAAGATCTTAGCCCTGCGCCTACGGCCTCGCCTTCATGAGCTGGTTAGCCCATGCCAGAGTGCCTTCATCAAGAAAAGGGCCATCCACGACAACTTTGTTTTTGTCAGAGCCCAAGCAAGAATTTTCAGACAAAAGAAGATCCCTGCACTGCTGCTTAAGCTTGACCTGCAAAAAGCGTTTGACTCGATCTCCTGGGAATTCCTCATGAAGGTTTTGCAAGCTAAAGGGTTTGGCCGAAGATGGAGAAACTGGATCGCGTGCCTGCTGCTAACATCCACAACAAAAATTCTAGTCAACGGCGAGCTCACGGAGTTCATTTTGCACAGAAGAGGCCTGCTCCAGGGAGACCCCCTCTCCCTACAATTGTTTGTCATTGCAACTGACATACTCGCATGGATGTTTGCTTTCGCTGATCAAATGGGCGCCCTCAAGACCAACATATACCTTCTCCCAAGCAGACGTATCTCTCTCTATGCTGATGATGTAATGATCTTCATCGAGCCAGACCATATGAAGCTATCCTCAATCAAAGAGATGCTTAGTAGCTTTGGCGAAGCTTTAGGGTTGCACATCAATTTCAGCAAGAGCTCCGTCATACCAATCAGCTGCCAGCATGTTGACACGACCGCTTTGGCTGCAATTCTATACTGCCCCATACAAGAGTTCCCCTGCACTTACCTAGGGATGCCGCTGTCTGACAGGCGCTTGCGTAAGGACAATCTGCAACCAGCCATCGACAAGCTTGCAAATAAGGTGAAAGGATGGAACAAAGCTTGCTTCGCATAAGACGCTAGACTGCCACTAGTCACACACGTCTTGTCGGCTATGCCTATTTTCCAGCTGATGGTCATCGACACCCCCCCCCCCCCCCCCCCATCTGGCTAATTAAGGCAATTGACAAGTTGCGACGCGGGTTCTTCTGGAATAATGATGAGATTGCGGCCGGTGGTAAATGCCTTGTCAATTGGGCGACGGTATGCAGGCCTCTCGAATATGGTGGACTTGGCGTCCCCAATTTCCAAGCAGGAGGAACAACTCTCAGAGTTCGTTGGTTGTGGCAGAGCTGGACTGAATCTGATAAGCCCTGGCTGCACTTGCCGATAAATATTTATGACTGTGCTCGCAACCTTTTTAACTCCGCCGTGAGATTCAGCCTTGGCAATGGAAGGAAGATTAACTCCTGGCATGACCCTTGGCTGGACAACTATAGCATCGCTCAAGCCGCACCGGAGCTTTACCACCACTGCACTAAGAGGAACGTTACAGTTGGACAAGCACTGCTCAACAACAAATGGATGACCCATCTCAAGCACACCTTGTCACTCGAGGCGCTCAGGTAATATTTGGATATGTTTATTAAACTTGTAGACGTATAGCTGATCCGGGACGTGCCTGACTCAATTACTTGGAAGAGGACACACTACTACACGGTACACCTTTAGGGACACTTTAGTACACGGTACACGGTACACCTTTTCATCAAAGTGTCCCTAAAGATACTAGCTATAGAGGCATTTTGCCAAGTGTCCCTAAAGATACTACCTTTAGAGTAATTTTCTTCAAAGTGCCCCGAAAGATACTAGCTTTAGAGGCATTTTGCCAAGTGCCCCTAAAGATACTGAGGCATTTTGCCAAATGCCCCTAAAGATACTATCTTTAGAGGCATTTTCATCGAAGTGCCCCTAAAGATACTAGCTTTAATGTACTATATTTAGAGGCATTTTCTTCAAAGTGTCCCTAAAGATACTATTTTAGAGGCATTTTGCCAATTGCCCCTAAAGATACTGAGGCATTTTGCCAAATGCCTCATGACGAGGTTTAATCTCGTCAATGCCCATTGTTATGGACTTGGGTTTTGGAGAAGATAGGGATGCTGGAGATCGTGGCACGGTTAACAGACAAGCAACCAGGGGACACGAGATTTACCTGGTTCGTGCCCCGGAGGGAAAACCCTACTCCTGCTTGTCGCTCTTGATTACGGCGGAACGAAGGTTACAGGTGCAGATTCGATCTGGCGTGGATGCGTGTGCGAAAGTATGAGTCGAGAGATCTAGGACGTGCCCTCCTGGCCTTTATATAGACTTAGGCAGGTCCCGGGCATAGTCCTAGTCGGTTACAAGTTTTAGGGTTTTACCCCTTTGAATTTCCTATCTCCTCTAGTCTTGCTCTCCAAGGATCCAAAGGCGTCATGGGCCTTGGCCACCCGAAAATCTCCATGGACCAGCGTATGTCTGCTGTGGGCCTCCCTTGGGATGGACCAGGTATGCTGAAGTCACGTACCCGTAGGGTATAACCATGTTAGTAGCCCCCGAGTGATCAGTCGAATCGTAGATTCGGCTGAGGACTCTTCCATTTTTTGGGTGCAGCTATATATTAATAGTATATGTGTGTAGGGATTGTTGATACGTGTGCCTGACTCACCCGACGGATCAGGGTCAGTTAACTGTCTTAGGACGAAATAACACGATCTTCTTCAGGTTCGGGTCCCTCAGCCCGGACCTGGAACATATGCTGGTGTAATTCGACTCAGGCCGCGGAGGACTTACAGGAGTAGAATTCCAGTGATTTTAATTGGTGTACCCAACGCGTCCGTCGGGATTTTCCATCGTACCTGCTGGTACAGATTCATACTAGCAGAGCGCAGTCAGGTGCGTTGCCAGGCCATCAGATGATATCTGTAGGTCTTATCTTTGCGTCGCAGACGCAGCATCCGAACATTTATCACCTCGGAGGTGCTTCGGGTGGCCTAGGAGATTGTCGCTCACTCGGCCGTTTTGTTGGGGCAAAGTTGCCAAAAAGTTTTTGCGTGCTGATCCGGAAGATTGCAGTCGAAGATTTCATAGGGTGCGCGACCAGCGCTCCCTATGGGAGTAGTCCCCGAGTGTCTGTTCGAGTCGTAGACTCGAACGGAGACTTTAGTTCAAGCATTGTTTTCTGTCGTTAAGTCCGCAGGACTCGAAAATTTTCGGATGCTTTAAATCCATCCTCCCTATGGGAGTAGCCCCCAAGTCCGTAGTGGAGTCGTAGACTCGACGTAGGACTCAGAGAAGTAATTTGTCATCATTTGTTCTGTCGGGTGCGCGGCCAGCGCTCCTGATAGGAGTAGCCCCCGAGTATTTAGTCGAATCGTAGATTCGAGTGAGTACTCTTAGCTGTGGAGCCGAAGTGGTGCTAGTATAGCTTTTGATGACGTCAGTGCTTACGGTCGATGACCTCAAGCGTCTGCTATGCCAGAGATGACTTGACTGGACGAAGCGTGGGTCCCACTTGCTGACTTTGAAATGACCGGTCACGCGCGGCGTGGAGATGATCACGGCGTCTCCTCGATTTCCGCGCGTAGTGGACGGCGTGGTAATGACTGTTCGTTGTGGTGCTGACACGTGTACGACCAGATCTACCGTTGGCGTTAGGTCTTCTCGATAGACGGCCAGCGTGCGTCGTCTTCGCTGTTATAATCCTTGGTGAAATCGTGGTTCTTGCTGCGCGCTGAGACTTTCTTCCACATTTCCTCTGTTCTTTCTGCTTTGGCATCGCCACCACCGCCGTAGCGCCATGGGGAAAACAAAGAAGTCCTCATATGCGGTTGGGACCAGCGCCGCCGGAGGCAAGAAGGGCACCGCCGCTGCTCGCGTCACCGATGGTGGCTGGCGGCGATCAGAAACGCGGGAGAGCGATCTCCGCAAACTGCGCGAGCGGGGCCTGATCCCGCAAGATACGACGGCTGTGAGACTCCCCGGCAATGAGGTAATCCCCCGTCCCCCATCTGGGTACCGGGTTATGTTTGTTGCCTTCGTGATTCGCGGGTTTTCTTTTCCGGTCCACGACTTCCTCCGTGGACTGCTCTTCTTCTATGGGGTTCAACTCCATCATCTGTCTCCCAACTCCCTTCTCCACATTGTGTGTTTTATCACACTTTGCGAGTGTTGGCTTGGCATGGAGCCGCACTTTGGCCTCTTCCGGAAGCTTTATTCCGTGAAGAGGCAGTCTGGTTCGGATGGTGTGTATCCCATTGGGGGTTTCATCATCTCCCTCAGTCCCAATGTGCAATTATTTTCCTTTTCCATGTCCGAATCTGTCGATCTTGGAGGCGATGGTTTTACATCCGCGACTCCGTATTGCCTGGGCAAGATTTTGGTCTTGTTCCCTTTGACCCCTCCCAAAAGATTGAGAAGAAAAGGTCTAGGAAAAACCAAATCTTAGACGGTGAGGTGGAGGAGATAGAGGCCCTTTACCGTCGGGTGGAGGATCTCCAACTGATTCCTGAGAAGGAGGTGAATGGCGTGGACATCATCCGGACGTTTCTTGAGCGTCGGGTGCAGCCTCTCCAAGCGAGGGCGCACCCGATGTTTCTTTATTCTGGGCGCCGTGATCCGACGAGGGTTTCGAGTGAGAAAATCTCCGAGTCGGGTTTTGACAAGGATCTTCGCGTGCTGCTGAAGTTCAAGGCCGGAGAAGAACTCCCGGGGAAGTCGCTGACTCCTTCCTTTTCTTTGACGTTGGCCGTGCCGAAGGTGTAGATTTGTGCACGTAGTGCTCTCCCCTTTTTTTGTTGGGTGTGTATTTGTTTCCTTTGTTTGCTAACAAAGTTCCTTCTCATCTTGTAGAGCTTCAAAGTGCCGGGCATGGTACCACCATTGCCCGAAAGGTATCCGAATGCCCCGGATAATGAAGTGGTGGATTCCATGTCCGAGCTTCCGTCGGCGCGATCTCCGGCGGAGGATGCCGACGAGTCGAGTGAGGACCATACGCGCAAGCGATCACGGAGCTCGAGCGAGTCTTCGGATGTCTCGACTCCTCCGACTCCCAGAAATCCTCTGGGCCTTGAGCGTCATGATGATGGTCATGGAGGTTCTTCCTCTCCCCTTCCTGCTATTCCTGTGCGGGCTGTTGCGCCGTACCCGCCAGCAAAGCGAAAGAAGGAAGAAAAGAAGGAGGAGAAGAAGGAAGAGAAGAAAGAGGAGAAGAGGGCCCGAAGGGCTTCTCCTATCTTCGACCTGAGCGCATTGGGCTCGTAAGTTTTCTTGGTGTACTGTTGTCCTTTTCCCTTCATGATTTTTGCACCTGTGTTAATTGATTCGTATGCAGGCAATCCTCCCATGACTCCAGTGATGGTGCGCGAGAGATGATGGGGGAGTCGAACATTGCGTTGCCTCCTCCTCAGACGGTGGCGACTTCGGGTGGCGCCGCTCCAGATCCTCCTGTGCGGGAGGGGCTGGTGGTTGCGCCTCAGAATTTCGCAAGCGGGCCTTCGGGGTCGCCATCGGAGCATGTAAGTTTTCCTGCTTCATGTCACGGGGGAAGCCCCCGAGTGTCTTCATGTGCTGATGTTGTTTTTGCTTCTTTGTGTTGGGCGTAGCCCCCGAGTCCTGTTCTTACTGCTATTGCCCTTTTCTGCAGCCTTTTGTCCAAGAGGCCAAGCGGCTGGTGGAGGAACGCCTGACGCTGGAGGCGAAACTACGGCAGCTTCAAGGTATTCGTCTGCCATTTAGTACCTCTCTTGTTTATCCTGGTCCTGTTCTTTGACATTTGCTTGTCTTAAATGCAGAGGAGCATAACGACTCTCTCCGTGAGGTCGACACTCTTAAAAAGAGCCTTGGCCAATCGGAGCAGAAAGCCGAAGCCGCCATTGGCGCAAAAGAGCGCCTTGAGCTAGAGTTGTCGAAGGCAGCCGAAGCGAAGGAGCGTCTGCAGCAGGAGGCCGCAGATCGTGAGGAGCAGCTGGCCACCGTTGCGGCTGCTCGTGAAAGAGGGGTGGCGGCAAAGCTCATGGCTGCTGCCAAGGCTATTTCGGGTGAGTGCATGTTCTGTATTTGTTTCTTTTTCCACGGGTCGTCTGCTTTGCTGCTTTTCTTCATGTTTTTCTTCATTTTTGTCTCAGATGCCGCAGTATCGAAGTTCGACTGATGCTCTGGAGCACGGGAGTGCTCTAGATCATGCCACTGTGGCGGTCGAAGACCGCTGCGGCACCATCGTCAACTCCCTTGCCAAGGCGAAAGAGGTCCTTGGTCGCTTCTACCAGGAGCTCTTCCCGAAGGGCGCAGCCCTGGATGATGTGGACGCTCTGGCAGAGGCTCTGTCAGCCGAAGCGCCTGCGGCGTACAAGCGCAAGCAGAAGGGCATCGGCGCGTCCGTCGGGCTGGCGATGGCCTTGGCGGCTGGAGCGGAGCTGGACCTGCCCCAGATCACTTCTCGGATGCCGACGGCTGCGGATGGATCCGAGGTAGCCTTCGTTGCCTACTCCGCTCGCTGCGCATTTATATGGGCCCAAGCTCATTGACTTGTTGTCTGAGTATGCCTTTGCAAAGCGGCGAGGCCAAAGCTAGGCAGTCTGGCTCTGAGGCGACTCAGTGTCCTGCACCTTAGGCGTAGTAGACGTAGGGCAGTTTGTAGTCTACTTTTTGTTGTAAATATCTTTTGTAGTACCATCCTTGTGCCACGTAGTGGCCTTATATATTTAATGAATTCCTCCGAGTTGTGCTTTATCCTTGGTTGAATGTCTGTGTGCCTTCTTTTTTCTGCTGCTATAGGTTCCTTCGGGTGCTGACCCAGTTGACACTTCATCCGAAAAGCCCTTGCGACCATCATTGGATGATTCCTCGCAGCTCGCTTTTCTTCGAGATCGCGTGCGCAGCTTGGAGAGGGATTTGCTCGGGTTACGCGGCCGCGCTGATGTTTGGAAATCCAAGGCAGATCGTGGTGCATCCAGAGAGGAGTATTTGATGGCGGAGCTAGGTCGGCTGTCCGAGCAGCTGCAATGTAAGTTGATCCTTCTTTCGGGTTGTAGCTCCATTCTTCGGGTGAGCCTGCTGGCCTTATTCTTGTTTTGTGCGGTTGTCGCAGGTGTCAATCTTGCTCCGAGGGAAGAAAAGGAGCGTGTCGCTGTTCGAGTCAATTGCTTGACTCAACCGGACATGGAGGCCGGCGGCTTCTTCTGGATGGATCGCGATCGTGCCATGGTTCTGGCGACGGTGCAGGATCGTGTTTATCAAGTTTCGCGGGTGCTCCGCCAGGTGCAGACATCTCTTTCCTCGGTGATGCACGTCATGTTTCCTTTGGATGCTGTGCCGACGACCCTCGCAGGTCTTCTGTCGAGGTTTCGGAGTGCCCGCAATGTCAAGGAGCTGGTGCAGCAGCAGCTCGTCGCAGGAGTGAAGGATGCCTTGTCTCTTGTGAGGGTGCATCGCCCTGACGTAGATTTGGCTGCTGTGGCAGCTGGGCCACCTCTTCGACCGGATGGTGGCGAGTGGAACATGCGTTCGCATTACGCGGCTGTAAGGCAGTATGCCGAACAGATTGTAGATTTGTTTGAGCAGCGTGCTCAGGTTATTCTTCAGAATAGGTAGGACCTGAAAATAAACAGATAGATGTAAAATTTGTATATTTCGGCTGGGCGTGTTTGTGCCCTTTGTTGTAAAGGTTTTCTTGTTTGTGAGCACGCAGTGCTTTGATTGAGTACGTGTCCTTTTCGTTTGCCTGACGTGGTCAGCTACTCAGGTGTACACGTTTGGTCCTCAGTCGATGAAATCGTGAGGTGGGGGGAGCCCCCGAGTGCGTATGTAGCATGTAGTAAAGTTGCAGAAAAATAGTCAACCGAAGGTTGGGGGCGAGACACTTAGCTTTATTTATATCGTAATGGAGGAGGTACATGGTTCGGCTGAGTAGCCTTGGCTGAAAGCCTTATTGAAAATAAAAGTGAGTAGGTTGCTACGGGTAGAATCGTCGCAGGTACGAGATGTTCCATGGGTTGGAGTATGCGACTCCAGACTCCACGTGCTTGAGGCGATAGGCGCCACCTGGGATGACTTCGGTGATGACATAGGGTCCTTCCCATGGTGACTCGAATTTATTTGGTCGCTTTTGCTTGAGTCGTAAGACGAGGTCTCCTTCGACGAAGGACCTTGGGCGCAGCCGGCGGCTGTGGTAGTTGCGGAGACTTTGCTGGTACACCGCTGATCTAGCTGCTGCTATATCCCGTGCTTCGTCGAGTGTGTCGACGGCATCTTCGAGTGCAACCGTGGATTCGGCTTCGCTGTAAGCGACGACTCGTGGAGCCTGGTGGCGTACTTCGGCTGGTAGCACGGCCTCAGCTCCGTGCACCATGAAGAACGGTGTGTAGCCGGTGGAGCTGTTTGGCGTAGTCCGTAAGCTCCACAGGACAGACGGTAGCTCTTTCGTCCAGTTTCCAGCTTTGTGCTCGAGTGAGCTCATGAGGCGCTTCTTGATGCCGGCGCCGATTAGGCCGTTGACCTTTTCCACTTGCCCGTTTGTTTGCGGGTGTGCTACTGAGGCATACGTGATGTTGATCCCGAGGCCTTCGCAGAAGTCCTGGAATTCTTCGAAGATGAAGTTCGATCCGTTGTCGGTGATGATGCTATGCGGTACGCCAAACCTGTAGACAATGGATTCGAAGAATTTGACGGCGGTTTTGCCCTTCTGGTTGGTGACTGGCATGGCCTCGATCCACTTGGTGAATTTGTCGACTGCGACCAGGAGGAAGACGTGTCCTCCTTTCGAGGACTTTGGCAGTTGGCCGATCATGTCGAGGCCCCATTGGGCAAAAGGCTAGGCTATGGGTATGGGTCGAAGTTCGGACCCAGGTGCGTGCGGTTTGTCGGCGAACCGTTGGCACTCGTTGCATCTTCGGACGATGTCCTTCGCGTCGCTCATGGCCGTTGGCCAGTAGAATCCTGCTCGTAGAGCTTTGGCGACAAGGGAGCGGCTGCCTGCGTGGTGGCCGCAGATGCCCTCATGGATGTCTTGGAGTATGGCCTTGCCGTCGTTGATGGTGACGCATCATTGTAGTACACCCGTAATGCTGTGTTTGTACAGTTCGCCGTTGATGATGGTGAAGGCTTTTGACCGACGAGATATGTGCCGGGCATCTGTCGGGCTGTCAGGTAGTTCACCGTTGATCAGGAACTGGAGGTATGGCCGCGTCCAAGTTTCTTCAACTGCCATGACCTGCATCAAGTTGATCATGGCGACTTCGGTGTCCAATTTTTCGGGTCCTTCATGACCTTCGGGTAGCGTAGCCCCCGAGTGTTCTGCTTCTTCGGCTGATCCCTTGGGGAATTTCCGCTTGATGGATGGCACGCAGATCTGTTCGAGGAACACACCTGGTGGCACCTTTGTGCAAGTGGAGTCGATGTTGGCGAGTCTATCGGCTTCCTCGTTGCTCTCTCTTCCAACGTGCCGAAGTTCGCAGCCGTCGAATTCTCCTTCGAGTGCGTTGTAGAGCGCGCGGTACGCTATCATGTTTTCGGCGTGTGCGTCGCACTCATTCATCGTCTGCTGGACGAGGAGGTTGGAGTCACCGTAGATGACCAGGCGCGTTGCGCCGCATATCTTTGCCATCCTCATGCCATGGATGAGGGCTTCGTATTCGGCTTCGTTGTTGGAGGCTCTGAACTTCATCCGAAGAACGTACTTCATCTTGTCACCTTGCGGGGAGGTCAGTATGACTCCTGCCCCTGCTCCGGCTTCGCGCTTGGAGCCGTCGAAATGCATTGTCCAGGATTGCGACATGTCTGGGGTGTCTGGCAGCTGCAGCTCCATCCAGTGTACCAGGAAGTCCGGAAGGACTTGAGATTTGATTGCGTGTCGCTTATCGTAGAGGATGTCCAATGGGGATAGTTTGATGCCCCACAGGGCCACGCGTCCTGTGGCCTCTGGGTTATTCAGGATGCTGTTCAGGGGTGCCTCGTTGACGACCATCACCTGATGCTCCTGGAAGTAGTGGCTCAGCCGTCGAGCCGTCATGAACACGCCGTAGGCTAGCTTCTGGTAGTGCGGGTACCGCTGTTTTGTTGGAGTGAGAACCTCGCTGAGGTAGTAAATTGGGCGCTGGACCCCATGGGTCTTGCCTTCTTCGGGTCGTTTGACCACCTGGTGTGTGGCTGCTATGTATAGCAGCAGGGGTTCGCGCTCCTTTGGCGTGATCAAAACTGGCGAGGTGGAGAGTAGCCGCTTGAGGCTTTCGAATGCGTCGTCGGCTTCTGGTGTCCACTCGAACTTGTCTGCCTTTGGCGCAGAATGTAGAATGGTAGGGCCTTCTCGCCCATGCGGCTGATGAACCTTCTTAGTGCCGCTACTCGTCCTGCGAGCTGCTGGACGCCCTTGAGGTTTTTCGGCTTCTCCATTGTCATGATGGCTCTGATTTTCTTCGGGTTCGCCTCAATCCCTCGTTGGGAGATGAAGTACCCGAGCAGCTGACCCGAGGGGACGCCGAAGGCGCACTTTTCTGGATTGAGCTTGATCCTGTAGCGATCAAGGTTGTCGAACGTCTCGCGGAGATCGTCGATAAGTGTCCTTGCCTCCTTGGTTTTTATTACTATGTCGTCGACATAGACTTGGACGTTGCGACCGATCTGGTCCTTAAGGCGGGCCTGCATGCATCGCTGGTACGTGGCACCCGCGTTCTTTAGCCCGAAGGGCATTGTGTTGTAGCAGAATACTCCGAACGGTGTGATGAACGCCGTTTTCTCTTGATCTTCGACCTTGAGTCAAATCTGGTTATAGCCTGAGTAGGCATCGAGGAAGGAGAGTTTCTCACAACCTGCAGTCGAATCGATGATCTTATCGATCCGAGGAAGAGGGAAGTGGTCCTTTGGGCAATGCTTATTTAGTGATGTGAAGTCCACGCACATCCGCAGGATGTCCGTGTCCTTCTTCGGGACCATCACCGTGTTTGCCAGCCACTCGCTTTCCTTGATTTCCTGGATGAAGTCTGCTGCGAGTAAACTGTTGATCTCCTTGCCGATAGCTTCGGCTCGTGGCTCCGATAGTCTTCGGATGGACTGCTTGACTGGCTTGGTGTCTGGAAAGACATTGAGTGCGTGCTCGGCGAATTACCTGGGAACTCCTGGCATGTCTGTAGAACACCAGGCGAAGATTTCCCAGTGCTCACGGAGGAATTCGACGAGCGCGCCTTCCTATGTGGCGCTGAGGTGGTTGGCGATCAGCGCCGTCTTGGAGGCATCCGTCGGATGGACCTGCACTTTCTTGGTGTTGACGGTGGAGTCGAAGGACATGTCAGGTGCGTTCTGCCTTGTGACTGGGGGTAGCCCATTGTCCGTCACCTCGCGGAGCCTTACAAGCTCGTCTTGCATGCCGAAAGACTAGGAGATTTTGTTGAAATCCCTGTCGCATTGGTCCGATCGGGTGAAGCTCCCGTGGACTGTGATGACGCCCCTTGGTCCTGGCATCTTGAGTAGTAGGTATGTGTAGTGTGGGACGGCCAGGAACCTTGCGAATGCAACACGCCCCAAGATGGCGTGGTATTGCGACGGCCAGTCCACCACTTCGAATTCCAAGCGCTCCTGCCGAAAGTTGTCCGGCTTCCCGAAGATGACGTCGAGTCCTATTTTGCCCAGGGGGAATATGCCCTTCCCTGGGACAATACCGTGGAACGTTGTGTCTGATTGTTCCAGGCTGCATTGCGGGATCCGCATAGCCGCTAGAGTGCTTGCGAACATTAGGTTGATGCCACTGCCGCCATCCATGAAGACGCGACTCATCTCGAAGCCTCCGATCTGCACCTCCAGCACCAGGGCAGCAAGACCTGGGCGAGGGATCTGGCAAGGGTGATCCGCACGGGTGAATGTGATGCAGGACTCCGATCCACTGAGGTACTCAGGGATTGCAGGCGGAGTTGCCACGGCCAAGTTGATTTGTCGGGTGATTTTCTTCTGCACCCTGTTTGTGGGGCATCCCTTCTGGATCATATTTAGTGCTCCCTTTGGTGGGGGGTATCCGACCCCGGCATTGTTTCTTGATGCGGTCTGGTTGATTTGGGCCTCCAATAGGCGGCGGTGGAGGAGCTCCGTGTGCTATTTCACCTGGCGCGGGTGCATTTCCAAACGCAGGGATTGGAGCTTGTTGCCTCATCTGCACCATGCCTTCGCTGAGTTTCTGGAACTCGCGGCAGTCCTTGAGCATGTGGCTGGCTTTCTTTTTGCCATTCTGTTTGTCGATGTAGAAGTGGATGGTGCATGGACCCGAAAGTTTGTCGAATGCTGAGGGTCCATTGTCGCGGTCGTGGCGTTGCCACGACTGCGTTGGTCGTCCGTTGTCGCGGAAGTTTCCACTGCGGTACCCTCCGCTGTTGCGGGGGTTGTCGTTGCGGCGGTCGGCGTAGCCGGCCGCGACCATGTCGGGTCCGTCGCGTTCCTCGTAGACGCGCGATCTCCTTTTGCTGCGGCGGTCGCGTCTTCGGCCGTAGTCGTCCTCTTCATCTGATTGCGGTCGCTGGATGCAATCTTCGCCGTCTGCCCAACTGTTGGCGATTTCCATGAGGTGGTCGAGTGTCTTGGGCTTTACGCGCCCAAGTTCCTCCTTGAAGTCTTGGCGCTTGACGCCGTCCCTGAAGGCGTCGATGGCCCTCTCTTCGGAGATGTGTGCTGTGGAGTTCTTGGTTGTAGACCAGCATAGTATGTACGAGCGAATAGATTCGCCCGTTCTCTGAGTGCAGGCTCGCAACTCTTCGATTGAGGCGGGCCTCTTGCTGGTGCCTTTGAAATTTCGGATGAAGCTGTAAGCAAGCTCCTCCCAGCTTCGGATGGATCCTGATGATAGGCTGCTGAGCCAGACGCGCCGCTTTGTCACCGCAGTGAAGGCATTGCATGGAGGTTTCTTTGTTGCCTCCGTGAAGCTTGACGGATGACAGATGGTCGCTGAGCCAGGATTTTGGATCTTGCGTGCCGTTGAACTTCGGAGTATCCGAAGGAAGCTTGAAGTTGCGTGGCATCTGTGTTCGCCGAACGGATCTGCTGAAGCATCGAGCTCCGCAGAGTTCTCCTTCGTCTTCATCCATCTCAGATTCAGACGAGCATGCGCGCTTAGTCGTAGTCGCGTTTATTGCGGTGCGAGCTCTTCTTCCTTCGAGGAAGATCGTGCTCCTCTTCTTCTTCGGATGAGGGGGTGGGGCTCCGGCCGCGCCTGGCCGGAGCTTTCTTCTTCGGCTCCGCAGGAGCGTCTTCGTGGAGCACAGCTCCGATTAGTCCTAGTCCGGTGAGTGCGGACCTATGCATGGCCCTTTTCAGGTCTCCCTCTGGAGGTGGGTGAGCCGCGAGATACGCAGTGGCTGCCATGATCGCAGCTTGTGGCGTCTTCGGGATGATGTTGCCGTCGGCATCCATATCCATGAACGATGTGTGGAGAGTTCGGGTCATGTCACGTCGCTCCTTGGGATCCATATTTTCCACCCAAGAGCGGTGCTTGTTTCCCTGGTTTCCGTTTGTGCTAGAGCCGGGTGCCATGGCAGAGAGCGCAGCTCGTCGCGCGCTGGACTCGGAGGCTGCTTGCTTGCGTTTGTCGAGCGTCTCCTGCATCTTGACTTGTTTCTTGTGCTCCTCGATGAGGAGGTAGTGGTATGCCATCAGTAGGTCACGTGAGGCGTCTGTAGGTAAGACGATGTCGCCTGCGACAGCACGGGGCGCCTGGACCCATCCTTCTTTGTTAAGTTGGATGACGTGGCCGTTGCTTTCCCTGTTGGGTGGGGGGATTGGCTTCTTCTGTTTTCGCCGTTTTCGCCGTTTCGGTTGGGCGGCGGGTTAGGTGCTTCCTCATCGGTTTGGATGACTGCGGCGCATAGACAGCGCTCGCAGATCGGTCGGCTGCTGCCGCAGCTTTCTGATCCGGAACCGTAGGTCCCTTCATCCGAAGGTGGAACGCACAGATCGGAGTTGCAGCTGCTGCTGCTGTAGAACTCATCTATCGATGGTGACGTGCGTAGCACGGGGTGTGGATCCCACGAGGCGGTCCTGATTGACGGCACGGGCACCCGCTCAGGGAGGCGGAGGGTGCCAGTTTGTCCCACCTGGAAGCAGAAGCTCCCGAACAAAATTTCGAGTCCGTCGCCTACGGGCTCGAAATCCTTCATGGTGGTCGGCGAGTGGGCGGTGAAGTCGAAAGCACCGAAGAGGAGATGATTCTCCGTCGCCGCAGAGTTGTAGATCGATCGGGTCGGAACCGTCACGACCGCACAATCAGCAGCCCCAATTCCCACAGACGGCGCCAATTGACGAGGTTTAATCTCGTCAATGCCCATTGTTATGGACTTGGGTTTTGGAGAAGATGGGGATGCTGGAGATCGTGGCACGGTTAACAGACAAGCAACCGGGGACGAGATTTACCCAGTTCAGGCCCGGAGAAAACCCTACTCCGCTTGTGCGCTCTTGAATACTGGTAGACGGAAGGTTCTGAGGTGCGCAGATTCGATCTGGCGTGGATGCGTGTGCGAAAGTATGAGTCGAGAGATCTAGGACGTGCCCTCCGGGCCTTTATATAGACTTAGGCAGGTCCCGGGCATAGTCCTAGTCGGTTACAAGTTCTAGGGTTTTACCCCTTTGAATTTCCTATCTCCTCTAGTCTTGCTCTCCAAGGATCCAAAGGCGTCATGGGCCTTGGCCACCCGAAAATCTCCATGGGCCAGCGTATGTCTGCTGTGGGCCTCCCTTGGGCTGGACCAGGTATGCTGAAGTCATGTACCCGTAGGGTATAACCATGTCAGTAGCCCCCGAGTGATCAGTCGAATCGTAGATTCGGCTGAGGACTCTTCCATTTTTCGGGTGCAGCTATATATTAATAGTATATGTGTGTAGGGATTGTTGATACGTGTGCCTGACTCACCCGACGGATCAGGGTCAGTTAACTGTCTTAGGACGAAACAACACGATCTTCTTCAGGTTCGGGTCCCTCAGCCCGGACCTGGAACATATGTTGGCGTAATTCGACTCAGGCCGCGGAGGACTTACAGGAGTGGAATTCCAGTGATTTTAATTGGTGTACCCAACGCATCCAATCTTGCTCACTAGACCACTTTGAGTGTTTATAGTCCAAGATTTCAAACAGAAACATTTCCATTTCTTTTCATCCCTTGCTAGACCAAGTAAAAGTGAATCAAAGCCCAACTTTCAAACTGACAGAAACATTTGGCAACTTGATTCAAATGACAATTCAAAATTGAATCTTTATCATATGTGAAGATCACCATTTCTCAAAACCCAACCAAACCAATTCCACTTGACCTTTCCAACTAACCAGATACTCCCTAGTATGTAACTAGCACACCCACAAAGTTTGATTCAAAAATTCAAATTTGAATCTCTTTCGGCCATTTCATCAAATACCTTGTTGGCACCAAACAAACAAACCACAAACACTATTGTGAGCAGTGATCAGTGCCTAACTTGTTCCCTATCTAGCTCACACTACACTCTCAGTAGGTCATCTAACTTGTTTAACCCCTCTATCTCACTGTAAAGCAGACCATGCCATCAATGGCAAGCAGGCCGAGAGCACCCTTGCCACCCCAATGTCGCCAGCGAGCTAGGAGAAGCACTAGCCTCGCCAACCTTGTCTGGGACACTCTCCACCGTCCACCACCACCCCCTGTCCAAGCCCTAAGCCTTGCCATCCACTGGACCACACGGAAAGCTCGCGCCCAGTTTCTCTACGAGCATGCCGAGAGCACGCTAGAGCGTCACCCGTGACACACGCCCATAGACTGTGCGCCTCCCTCGCCACGTGCAAGCAGGATCGCCACCACCCAAGGAACACCCCAGACACGCCCGTTCGCCGCCACGCAGACCATGGATGATGTGTGCCATTAAAACCACTATCGGACCCGCTTAGAGCACCGCGATGTTCCAACCATTTCGCACCGCCCCACGCCGCGTAGCCATGTCGTTGAGCGTAACCAGGGAACACAGCATCGTCCCCTACCTTTGCCCATGCCAGTAGCTCGATGTAACGACGACATCGACGAGCTCCGCCCGCGCCATTTGGTCCCCTACAGGCACTATAAATAGAGGCCACCACAGCACGAATTCTTCACACCATCTCACTCCCCTCTCTCTTGCCGGAATTTTGCCGGAGCTTGCCGCTGCTGGAGGAGAAGGGCGTTGTTGATTGGAGTCGCCTCACGAGGAGCTGCCGGTACCAAAAGGATCGCCGTCGTCGACTTCGTCGTTCGCCCCCATCGCTGACCCTTGTTTGAGCCCCTGTGAGCCTCCCACGACCCCCACTGGCCGCGCTAGGGTTCTGTCTCGCTGGCGTTTCCCGACGTGGACGATGAACCGTAGCCATAGTATTAGAGTTTAGTCGCACGGCCTAGATCGCCCCATACCGCTTCGCACCCCCGCCTCGCTGACTGGTGGGGTCATTAACTTAAACCCACCCGAGTGTGCGCTGTGCACCATGGGCTGGCCTAGTTAGCATCCCGCGCGACCCAGTAATTCAAATTTAGGTTTATTCTTTTAGTTTCAAACTCAGTTCTGTACCCAGATTCAAAAATCAACCCAGCTCGATTCACTAAACCAAAATGCATGAAACCAATTTTGTTAGAAAGGTACTGGAATGCTTAATCCAAGCCCGTTGGATTCAAACCAATTGGATTTGTGGATCAGCAATAGTAAAAATAACAAGGCGGAAACTTTTCTGCATTCAAACATTTTTCAAAATTCAACCATGAAAGCTTTTGAGTTGATTCCAACTCTCAAAAATCACATTTAACCATACCTTTTAGAATATATAAAAATATATAGCTTTACTTGCAGAAATACAGGTCAAGTAATAAAAGAATGCCTCATAGGCCATTCTAGTCACTTTATTGAATTAAAATAAAAAGGTTAAACCTTATTAAATTGTGACACCACTTTAAATCACATTCCCAAGTACTGAAATATGTGGTGATGACATGTGTCAACATGATCCTATGTTTTAGTTGGAGAATATTAAACCTTAAGTAGTTTTTCAATGAGTAGAAATTACTTTTCGAAAATAAAGGAAATAAAACTATTTTCCTTAATGGTTGTAATGCTTGTGATGATCCTATATCATCTAGTGAAAACCTTGGTGTGATAACTAGAAATAGTTAAGTATTGTTTGGTGATTGTGTACCTCGTATTTATTTATAGACGTTAGTACCGACCAAGGATACAAGGAGGAAGGAGGATACTATGAGGAAGAAGCCGAAGAGAACTTCAACCACTGCTCTGCACAAGGCAAGCTTCATACTACCAGTTGACTTGGCAAGCTAAAACTTGCTTGTTACTATGCCAACTAGATGCCCTAAGCATATGTGATTAAACCCACTTGATGATACCAAATCCCAGTTTTACTTGCAACCTTAATTCTTTTATTTCTTTATCAAAGCTTTTATTTGAGTTTACTTAGTGACTTGTAGATATTAGAAAGATATTTAAAGGTAGCATAAAGAGCATAAAACTTGGCCTAAGTTAGATAATCTTGATGTCATCCTGAGGCATGAGATTGAACTTAGCTAATTCCCACTTGTTTACCACCCATCAGTAGTGTTCACCCCCACTTGTAGATGCTAGTGCTAATCATAAAATTTGATCAACTATTGATGGGAATACTTGGTGAAAATGGTTATGAAAACCTTAGAATGATGAGTCATTCTACTAAAATGTTTTTACATGTGTTCTTGAACACCAGATGATTTTGATGATGAAAATGTTAAGGCATGAGCCTTAGCCCTTTACAAAACTGATGGTTGTCTGAATGCGATACCATTCCAATTTTACCGTACAACCACAATACCCGAAATTTGGGTACGGCTTGACTGGAAATTTATATACCTTAGTATGGGTTCCCTTGCGGCCAAGGTTTGAGCTGAGGCTATCTTGTGAAGATTGTCCACCTGTGCAGTTCCCAAGATGACAGTTGGTCATGGTTGGGAGGCCAAACTCACAGGAGAGGTACCTATACTAGGGTGTGTAATTGAAAGGTTAGGATTGATTATCCGCATACTGAGTATGGTAAATTCAGGATTGTTCCTGACGGGTGTATCGAATGTTGTGGTGAAAGTGTACCACCTCTGCAGAGTGTTAAACTATTCGAATAGCCCGCAATTATGGACAGTTGGAGTGGCCATACTGTTCCGTCATTAGACGTTTTCAAAATGGCATGAAATGAATCATGAATTTGACTTGACCACAACAGGGTTTTGATATGAAATTCAAGTTCCCACTTAGGTGCTATAAAACTTTCAACTAGCTTTCTTTGCTTCTGAACTCAGTAGAGGTAAATCTGGCTTTTGCAAAATAACCCTAGAGCTTAGTACTTCCTATTCCAAAACCACTTCACTTGTTAGTATTAGTTTGCGAGTACTTAAAGAGTACTCATGGCTTTGTCCCTAGCTATTCCCGTGGCCAGACTATGAACAGGAGTATCAGGAAGACGGACAGCAGGAAGGTTACGACAACTAGGATCATCTCCCATCGTCAGCATTACCTGTGACCATGAATATGGAGTCTCGCCTATGCTATCGTTATTATTATGTTATTTCGCTGCTTGAATTGTATTAAGACTAGATCATGAGATCCTTATTTGTTGTAAGACCTTATGTATGGTTTGTAATGGATGATGTACTATGATATCCAATCTGTTATGTATCACAAAAATGGTAATCCTGGGATTGTGATGTATGGCATAACAGGCATCTACGATTAAAAATCCGCATGTTGACAAGTTGGTATCAGAGCCATCCTGACCATAGGAGACCCTAGTTTAGAATGGACGTTTGAATCAAAAACTTAGTTTCAAAACCAAAGGAAGTGAGTATTTATGAAAATTTATTCTCATTCTTATCACTTAGACTCTTTCATGAAAATTCATGTTCCTCAAAATTTCTTGCAAAATTACATAAAATTTGACACACTTGATCACTCTACTAACTTACTCACCCTATATTCTTATAGATGGACGTGAAGTACATCAAGTTTTATCAGTTGGGAAATGGAGGAGACCTCATCTTTGAGCGTGACTTGGACTAGCTGTTGGAGATGATGGAGCGTTCGCACCCCGAGTTCTTCGAAGCTCAGCTCAACGATCAGGAAGGAGAGGAGTTGCAATGGCTAGTTGTTGCAAGTCTCCGGGGAAAGATTGAAGCCCCCACCTCAGAGGGAATTCAGTTCACCTTGAGAGAGAATAATTGGCTCGATGGACTTGTCAGGGCCATGCAAGAATCTCTTGCCCGTTTGTGTGGGCAGAGTATCCATCAGATCAAGGGTACCCACTTTGAGTTCTATCCAATGCGTGATGTTATGGGACAGCCACTGGAGGCACCATATCACCATGAGCTGAAGAGTCAATTGGACCACCTTAGCTTCATGATGTATTACCATCAGAAGGAGTTACACAATGCCCGCTCCTATGCCAACCACACGTACGCCATCGCCGCTAAGAAGGATCAGACCATTGCCATGCTAGTGAAGGATTGCCAGTCTCGTTGCCGTCAGCTCGACAAGAAGGAGCGCATCCTTGCCCGTCTCCGCCACCGGATCACAGAGTTGGAGGAGACTGTCCATGAGAGGGATATGTAGCTCGAGGAGAGGTAGAATGCAGGGGAAGACCTTCGTGGAGACCCCTACTCCTATCTCAGTGACGATGATGATTTTCTAGAGGATCAGGCCATGGACTTCTTCACCGATGAGGATGACTTCGCCTTCATTGATGATGATGATGAGTATGATGAGGACACCGACTCTGAGGAGTAGTAGCACTTGAGAACTAGCGTTAGTGAGTTGTATTCGGTCCCAGTGTATCGTAGTTTCCCAGAATGGTTCTTAAAACCATCTGTTTTCCTTTGTTGTGGTGTGTGTTTGTATCGTGTGCTGTGAATGAATGAATGAAAAGCAAGTTGCTAGAAAAATTTGAGTCAAACTTTGAAAATGTTTCAAAAACAAAACCCTGAACCTTAGAAATTTCCCTCTTTTCTCATGATCTATCTCAATCTTCAGATGCCTCACGGAGGAAGCACTTCATCCCCGGACCCGATGCTGCAAATCTTGCAAATGTTGGTTTCGGACCGCGAAGCCGAAAGAGCCGAACATCGAGCCAACTTAGCCACCCTTCAACAGATAGCTCAGATGGCCAACAACAATCAAGGCCATGGAAATCGGGACAACCATGGATCCAAGCTCAAGAACTTCCAGAATACCAATCCACCTGTTTTCACTAAGTCTGAAGAGCCCCTAGATGCAGATGATTGGCTGCAAACCATGGAGAACAACCTAGAAGTTGCAGGAGTGGAAGCTAACGAGAAAGTACTGTTTGCCACCCACTATCTGGCTGAAGATGCAAGAGCATGGTGGAAGAGCGTTCACGCCATGACTGTAGGACAGATGATGACTTGGGAAGAGTTCAAAGTCAAGTTCAGCAGAACCCATGTGCCACCAGGTTTGATCAAGCGGATGAGAGATGAATTCAGGGAACTGAAGCAAGGCAGGATGACGTTAGTTCAGTACCGTGACAAATTTTTGTCATTGGCTAGGTATGCTGTCATATCCCAAAATTCTCCTAATTTTGGAATGTGAAACAAATAAATAAGATTGATTGATTGTTTGACTTTGTTGAAAATTCTCAAAGAGAAGAAACTTTTTGAATAGAAAATCCTCTCAACCTTGAATTCAAAATCTTATATTCTTTTGTTAAGACCTAAGTAGCCATATAGGCAAAAGGGCATGGATTGATTATGGATTGTAGAATTGATGTGCAAGATTTCAAAATAAAAATCATGAAGCATTCATATGCATTTCATCCATGCAAAGTTCTCACAAACTAAATCCAAATCCTGGTATCGAAATCCTATAGTTGATTCGCCCAAATGTTCCTAAGGGTAATTAAATTGACTTATTAAAACCCACTGTTGCTAAGGCATAAATTATTGCTAAATCATAGCCTAAAGAGATCCAATTAATACTACAAAATTTTAGAAACAAAATTGAGCTCATTTGGAGCTAGTATGAAAAAGTTATGGAATAAATACAAACACATAAATATATAAATAAAATGAGATATACAAGGATTTATAAACCCACTACTTCAAAACTAGTAAAAATATTACAAATTTGGTTCTATAATAATCTATTCGATTTTAGAAAAATTTAGAAACAAGAATCATGTCATTTGGAGTTCATATGCAAAAGATATGAGGGAAACAAGTATAAAAAAAAAAACGGATGCAGGCCGACCAATTACCGACCGAACATCGAGCCAGCATTCGAGGATCGTTTGGTTGCTCCGAAAACCGTGCAAAATCTGTTTTGTCTAACCTATCTCTACTCAAACTCGTATAATTTTTTATCTACAACTTTGAATCAACTTCCGTTTATTTCTACTTGTTCTCTACTCCAAGGCCTATCTCTAAACTGTCCTAAACCTCCATATAAACTCGTGGAACCACGGCTGTACGAGTTTCTATTCTCGAAATCCCGAATCTACATATGCCCGAATCTTATTTCGCTTTTTAACCCATCTAGACTTCGTCGTTTGCCTTCGGTCAAAAAACGAAAGTTGTAGGGATTGTTGAAATCTTTCAATCCCGACAAACCTCACCTCTTTTCATCCACCACATACGGACAATTTCGCATCGCAATATTTCAGATCTTACGGTGTAAATCCAAGATCTACTCGCGCTCGTTTCTTCAAATCCAAATTCCTTTGGTGAGAAGGTAGGAATAATGATTCCCCACAACTTTCATGTTTTGAGTTTTTCGATTTGACCTACGGATTTGTCTCTCTAACACAGATCTGTTTCTTGTCTATTCTGAGCCAAAATCGGGTCAATCTCTTCTTCTAGCCACCGGATCCTATCCAGACGGTCGAGATCCAATCAAACCGGTGCGTGCCATGTCGTCATCCCGGTCATCTTCATCATCAACGCCACATCAACGTAAGGTCAACATCTAGTCCCAGTCAGCATGCAAAGTCAACCTGTCCAGTCAGCGGAATATTCCCTGGAATATTCCGTTCGAATTTAAATTTGTATATTATAGATCTAACTTGTAAAATTCATTAGAAATTCATACCATGTCCAAAAATTGCGTATAATATACCAAATTGAATATAATTTTACGTAGAATCATCTTATCAAAATAGATCTAACTTTTACTGTACGTAGTTACTGCAGTAATTTAATTAGTTTTAATGGTCTTTTAGGTTAATAAATTCATAAGATATTATCTGTAACTCCGAAAAATATGAACAATATATCAAATTGAAGCTACTGTAATGTACTTTAATAATATCTGGTTGGATCCAGCCTTTGCAGATTATTTAAACCGTAGCAATTTAATTAGTTTTAGTGGCTTTATAAATCATTAAATTCATAGTAAATTAATTGCTTGTCACAAAAATATAAATAATATACCGATAGAAAGCTGGTTCCATGTAGATCATCAATCTGCAAATGGTTCAGTAAAATACTATAAGGTTTCGCAACAATTAAATAAATGGTTTAATGGCTTATTTAGAGTAATAAATTCATAAGAAAATAAATACTATTCAGAATATTACAAATAATATGTCCCTGAAATCACAATTCCGTGGAGATTACAGATATAATTTTTGTTTGATTTTTAGGCAACAGAAACTATATGAATCATTTAAAACCCATTAAACACTATTTAAATCATATAAAAAGATCTATAACTCCGATTAGGGTGAATCCAACGCCTACTGATTCGTATTAACGTCCTCTATCCAGTAAACCCAAGAAACAAATTTAATTCTACAGTTAGAACAGGCGTTACAACAGAACTATCAAAACCCTTATATTGGCAAGTAATCATTAATAACAAGTACCCTGTTGCATTAAATGAACTCATACATGGATCATATGATATATTAATGTTCATAAAACTAATTATAACCATTGTGTCATGTTAAATCATCATGCATGTTTTCGATCATCCTTGTTGTGTTTGCTATGTTTGCAATTGTTTTGATTGGAACTACCTTGTCCTCGTATTAGATTGTTCAGAGAATGCGATTGCTGCGAAGAAATACAATCAACACCCATATTATCAACATAAGGCAAGTTACACCACTTGTTCATAATTTTATCCCAGTTTTGATTCTATGCATGTGATCTTCAAAATTCTGTAGTATGCATGTGTAGGATGATCTAGTAGAATTTTCCTTAATTGTTATTTTGCAAGTGCGATGATTTTGTAGTATGCCATGAGTAGCTCTATACTTAGGATCTTCCCTCCTAATAGGTTACCCCTGTTTTTGCTAAGTATTGCTTGCTATGCTATATATACAAAGTACCGTTGGGGGGGTTCGAAAGACAAAGAATTTTTCTAAGTATAAAGGCTCTCTAGAGCAAACTTTTCTTCTCAAACCCACTTCAAAATAAAACTAAGTTTTCTTCTGGGCGGAATGGTTGTCGGGACAACGAGTGAGATTTTGGTGGAGGACGGCCACCCAGGAATCAAAGAAGTCTGCCATGTTTCAGAATTCAGAAGCTTCCAGTGCAACCACAATACATTATGGGCTCTGTCTTGGCCTAGTACTTAGTGGGAAACCTCACCTGGGTACCAACATTTGGAGGTTCTTGGCACGGTTGGATCCGGAAGGTAGAGGGGCTACTAAGGGAAAGCCTCGCCATGGTCTTATCTGTAAAAGGACTTGATCGTGGATTGTGGGTAAAGTGCACAAACTCTCGAGAGTATTGCAATCTGATCGATCAGCCATGTTCACGGTAACAGAACAACAATGAGCGTTTGAAGGATGGAGCCTCTGAAGGATCTTCCTCTCTCTTTTCTAAAACAAAGTTTTGAAACCCCATGGCGTGTGTAATATCGCTAATGGGTGGGAATTTGGGAACTTGGTGTGTAATATCCAAGTGGGCTTGGTGCGTAATATCCAAGTGTTTGGTTGTTTGGACACTTGGTGCGTAATATCCTTGTGTGCCACTCGACCTTATTTTATCTAAGCAAATGTTTACAAAGTAGGACAATCTTCTCTTCTCTCTACTTAAGAAAACTAGCTTTATGCAAATGAACTCCAAAGCCTAAACTAGCCTTGCATGTAGAGTTAGTCTTTCCTTCCTTGGTGTAATTTGCCAATACATTCAAAGTGTTGACCCAACTTGTTGGCTGCACGTTTCATGTGCAGAATTTCGGAGATCTTTGAAAGGTGCGCTAGGATCACGGGTCTTCACTCAACCTGCCTGTGGCATTGATGGGACTCCAAGTTGTATTTATATCGCTTCTGTTGTAATAATGTAAACTCTGGATTATTCGATTCATGTAATAAAGACTTGTGTTTTACATGATATTTCATCGACTGTGAGTGCTAGCTATTGATCCAGGGACTAGCATATTATTCACAGGGACTTAGGATCTTACTTGATCCGAGGTCACTACAGATGGTATCAGAGCATAAGTTGACTGTAGATCGTGACCCCTAGACATGGAAAAACCTTAGGACAAATATTTTCTAAGTTATTTCAGAAAACTCTCATACTTCTCATCATCTACCTTTGGGGTTTTAAAATTTCTTAAGTCTCTTCCTTTCAACATTAGAATATGACCACTACACACTTCAAGAAGAAACTTTTCTCAAGATTACCTTTTCAAAGAAGATCATCTCAATGTTTCGATTAAGTCGGGACTTTTGAAGACCTCCATGAAAGATGTTCCAAGACTGATGATACAAGATTAAAGACTTCAAAGGCCTTAAGTCAATGTTATTAACTAAAGAACTCGAAAGATTGAAGATTATGAAGAACATGAAGACTATCAAGAGCACGAAGACTTTTGGAGACTCGAAGCCTCGAAAATTCCAAGTGACCTATTAGGAACCAAACCCGAATAAGATTTCGCTAAATATAGATGCGACAAATTGTTTGCTATCTTGTATGGTTTATTACCTTAGCCAATGAAAACCTGTTTTCTAAATAAAATTTCTTGTATGGGTTATTCTTCTTCTTCCATACTCCATTCGTTCCTACTCTAAACCTTGGTCAACTCGACGGATGGACCATATCAATAAGGAGGACAAGGAACTCAACTCCACCAAGCGTAAGAGCCACGCCGATGCAAAGAAGTGGATGCTCCAGGTTGAAGAAAGAATGAAGGATGCCAACATTGAAGTCAACAGAATGCTTCATTATGCCACCCAATTCCTAAAGGACGACGCTCCAACTTGGTGGGAGATGCAACACATCATTGATGATCATCAAGGGGTGATATCTTAGGAAGAATTTAAAGTGGTTCTAATTCAATCTCGTCTCGTATACCAAAAAAATCCAAGAAGTTGAAGTCCCGAAACATTTAGCTTGCACGATCTATGGAGAAATAGGACATATCACCAAGGAGCATCATGATCAGTGCCCCTACTGTGAAGGAAGGCACCCATTAGAAGAATGTCCCACCTCTCAAGTTACATTCTTCCTGAGCGAAGGGACCAATCACAACCCCGCTCAATGCACCTCTATCCGGTGGTACATCAACTGAATCAACAAGTCAGAGACAGAATGCGCCAAGACCTCATGAGCTCTGCGAGGACACGACAAAGACAAGGGATGGATTCAAGACTCTAGACACCGCACCCAAAGTCATCACTTCGCAATACTCGACATATGAAAGGAATGCCCTTTTTTCCCAAACTGTCTCAAGGAAACGATCAAGGCTTCCAAATGTTGAGGTAGAGCATGAAGAACCACAAGACGGGATGTCCTTGCCAAAAAGGAGGAAGGATCTAAGCAAAAGTCCTATGCTTCCAGTGTCAAAATCCTGGGCATTATGCTCATAATTGTCCAAAACATGTGAATGTAGATGGAAAGGATAAAAACGACGATGGTAATAGCAATAGAAGACCTCTATTAGGAGAACTATCATATTTTATACTTATTGGATGTTCTTATATTTCTTGTCTCTCTTTTATATAACCTCTTCTTGTTCAAATTTGTAGTTTTCCATTCTTATGATATCTATATGAGAGTTAGCTAAGTAAAAGAACAATAGTATAACATAAATAAACATCTCATCAAGTTTGGTTAGGTCTGGACCACCATATTTTATCTCTTTAGGAGATCATCGCTATCGTGTTAGCATATTGTTCTTACCAACTTATGTGGTATGACAATATAGGTTGTTTGCTTGGTTGTATTGAGCTATTTTGTGTGATGCCTTGTTTAGGATCTGTTGTTTTGAAACTCTAAAGTTGCTGGAGTTTTCGTGTGGTTTTAAAATTATTTTAATGGTGTGAATTGATTGAAATTCGTGGGATTACTGCTGCAGTTTTCTGCCTGACCTGTTGTACCGCGCGATTTTACATATTTTATTGGTAACTCAGAAAAATCTAACAAAATAGGATCTGGAGCGTAATTACCTGTGGTACATGCACAAAAATTGGCTAAAATTCCTGACGAGTTTAGGTCGGTTAGATAAATTCGTGAAGTCTGCTGTACCGTTTTGACAAATTTTGTTTATTGCTTACATGTTGCTCTATTTTACTCTAGTATTGTTCCCAATGCTTTCAAAATATTTTGTGGTTATATACTACTAAGTTTATACACCTGTAATGTTATTATACAAGTGTTTGATTGAGTGTTGATCGCCTATGATTGCTTCCTTGTTTGTAACATTGATTGCTTCATATAGTTATGGGTAGGATTATTTTCTTAGTCGTTTCTCTCCTATAGAATCTATTCTTTCCTATCTTGAACCCTTGGAGATATAATGATGTGTTAAGTGGAAGGTTTAACAACACAATGCATTTAGGAAAGAAAATGCTTCACCTAATGGAAAAAGGATGTGGAAGTATGAAGTGTTGCACATGATGTTATGTAGTAGATTACCCAACCTGAAAGTTGAAGTATCGATAGCTTAGTTTTAGTAGTAGCTTTGTTGATTGAATACATGGGAGTATACATAGAGCATTAGTTCGTGCCCATGGAAACATTCTTCAAGGCAAGTAAGAATGCCCGAGTGATAGAAAAACGTGATTCACCTATCCTCATACAGGGTAATGATTTGGGTGCAGGATGGATTGATCACCATTCCTACTACTCTTATTATTCGCTCTTGTACTGTTGGCTTTGCGAATCTTGAGTGCCCTTTTCAACCTTAGCAGAGAGTCAACGTTGAGCCTAAACCCTAGAATGGTATATCGTTACACCCTTCTAAAAGCATCCATTGCTAAGCATAGGATGTACGGTAAGGATGAATCCCAACCGTGAATTATGGGCACCGTGAAGTAAACATTCCCTATTTGCCCACCATGAGAGTTTTGCTAGTTTAAGAAGTGCTTTCTCGGAAACTATCAATCATGATGTTTAGAATGTGCTAGAGATATTGTGCCAATAAAAGTCTAAAAGAGAACCAATCTGAGCTAAGTGAATCCTCGAGAAGTGACCTAGTCAATTTCTTTTAAGGGTGGTAGCATCCTAAAGGATCCCGAACCTTTCTTTCTTTCTAGCCTTCCCAAATCTCGGGACGAGATTTCTTTTAAGGGTGGTAGTCTGTCACATCCCAAAATTCTCCTAATTTTGGAATGTGAAACAAATAAATAAGATTGATTGATTGTTTGACTTTGTTGAAAATTCTCAAAGAGAAGAAACTTTTTGAATAGAAAATCCTCTCAACCTTGAATTCAAAATCTTATATTCTTTTGTTAAGACCTAAGTAGCCATATAGGCAAAAGGGCATGGATTGATTATGGATTGTAGAATTGGTGTGCAAGATTTCAAAATGAAAATCATGAAGCATTCATATGCATTTCATCCATGCAAAGTTCTCACAAACTAAATCCAAATCCTGGTATCTAAATCCTATAGTTGATTCGCCCAAATGTTCCTAAGGGTAATTAAATTGACTTATTAAAACCCACTGTTGCTAAGACATAAATTATTGCTAAATCATAGCCTAAAGAGATCCAATTAATACTATAAAATTTTAGAAACAAAATTGAGCTCATTTGGAGCTAGTATGAAAAAGTTATGGAATAAATACAAACACATAAATATATAAATAAAATGAGATATACAAGGATTTATAAACCCACTACTTCCAAACTAGTAAAAATATTACAAATTTGATTCTATAATGATCTATTCGATTTTAGAAAAATTTAGAAACAAGAATCATGTCATTTGGAGTTCGTATGCAAAAGATATGAAGGAAACAAGTATAAAAAAAAAACTCAACTGGCCGGCCCAGCCAGACCGACCCGAGCGGACCGAACCACACGCGCGCGTACCTGAGGATCGTTTGGTTGCTCCGAAAACCGTGCAAAATCTGTTTTGTCTAACCTATCTCTACTCAAACTCGTATAACTTTTTATCTACAACTCCAGATCAACTTCCTTTTTTTCTACTTGTTCCCTACTCGAAGGCCTATCTCTAAACCGTCCTAAACCTCCATATAAACTCGTGGAACCACGGCTGTACGAGTTTCTATTCTCGAAATCCCGAATCTACATATGCCCGAATCTTATTTCGCTTTTTAACCCATCTAGACTTCGTCGTTTGCCTTCGGTCAAAAAACGGAAGTTGTAGGGATCGTCGAAATCTTTCAATCCCGACAAACCTCACCTCTTTTCATCCACCACATATGGACAATTTCGCATCGCAATATTTCAGATCTAACGGTGTAAATCCAAGATCTACTCGCGCTCGTTTCTTCAAATCCAAATTCCTTTGGTGAGAAGGTAGGAATAATGATTCCCCACAACATTCATGTTTTGAGTTTTTCGATTTGACCTACGGATTTGTCTCTCTAACACAGATCTGTTTCTTGTCTATTCTGAGCCAAAAACGGGTCAATCTCTTCTTCTAGCCACTGGATCCTATCCAGACGGTCGAGATCCAATCAAACCGGTGCGTGCCATGTCGTCATCCCGCTCATCTTTATCATCAACACCACATCAACGTAAGGTCAACATCTAGTCCCAGTCAGCATGCAAAGTCAACCTGTCCAGTCAGCAGAATATTCCCTGGAATATTCCGTTCGAATTTAAATTTGCATATTATAGATCTAACTTGTAAAATTCATTAGAAATTCATACCATGTCCAAAAATTGCGTATAATATACCAAATTGAAGATAATTTTACGTAGAATCATCTTATCAAAATAGATCTAACTTTTACTGTACGTACTTACTGCAGTAATTTAATTAGTTTTAATGGTCTTTTAGGTTAATAAATTCATAAGATATTATCTGTAACTCCGAAAAAATATGAACAATATATCAAATTGAAGCTACTGTAATGTAATTTAATAATATCTGGTTGGATCCAGCCTTTGCAGATTATTTAAACCGTAGCAATTTAATTAGTTTTAGTGGCTTTATAAATCATTAAATTCATAGTAAATTAATTGCTTGTCACAAAAATATAAATAATATACCGATAGAAATCTGGTTCCATGTAGATCATCAATCTGCAAATGGTTCAGTAAAATACTATAAGGTTTCGCAACAATTAAATAAATGGTTTAATGGCTTATTTAGAGTAATAAATTCATAAGAAAATAAATATTATTCAGAATATTACAAATGATATGTCCCTGAAATCACAATTCCGTGGAGATTACAGATATAATTTTTGTTTGATTTTTAGGCAACACAAACTATGTGAATCATTTAAAACCCATTAAACACTATTTAAATCATATAAAAAGATCTATAACTCCGATTAGGGTGAATCCAACGCCTACTGGTTCGTATTAACGTCCTCTATCCAGTAAACCCAAGAAACAAATTTAATTCTACAGTTAGAATAGGCGTTACAATAGAACTATCAAAACCCTTATATTGGCAAGTAATCATTAATAACAAGTACCCTATTGCATTAAATGAACTCATACATGCATCATATGATATATTAATGTTCATAAAACTAATTATAACCATTGTGTCATGTTAAATCATCATGCATGTTTTCGATCATCCTTGTTGTGTTTGCTATGTTTGCAATTGTTTTGATTGGAACTACCTTGTCCTCGTATTAGATTGTTCGGAGAATGCGATTGCTGCGAAGAAATACAATCAACACCCATATTATCAACATAAGGCAAGTTACACCACTTGTTCATAATTTTGTCCCAGTTTTGATTCTATGCATGTGATCTTCAAAATTCTGTAGTATGCATGTGTAGGATGATCTAGTAGAATTTTCCTTAAGTGTTATTTTGCAAGTGCGATGATTTTGTAGTATGCCATGAGTAGCTCTATACTTAGGATCTTCCCTCCTAATAGGTTACCCCTGTTTTTGCTAAGTATTGCTTGCTATGCTATATATACAAAGTACCGTTGGGGGGGTTCGAAAGACAAAGAATTTTTCTAAGTATAAATGCTCTCTAGAGCAAACTTTTCTTCTCAAATCCACTTCAAAATAAAACTAAGTTTTCTTCTGGGCGAAATGGTTGTCGGGACAACGAGTGAGATTTTGGTGGAGGACTACGCCCAGAATCAAAGAAGTCGCCATGTTTCAGAATTCAAGCTTCCAGTGCAACCACAATACATTATGGGCTCTGTCTTGGCCTAGTACTTAGTGGGAAACCTCACCTGGGTACCAACATTTGGAGGTTCTTGGCACGGTTGGATCCGGAAGGTAGAGGAGATACTAAGGGAAAGCCTCGCCATGGTCTTGTCTGTAAAAGGACTTGATCGTGGATTGTGGGTAAAGTGCACAAACTCTCGAGAGTATTGCAATCTGATCGATCAGCCGTGTTCACGGTAACAGAACAACAATGAGCGTTTGAAGGATGGAGCCTCTGAAGGATCTTCCTCTCTCTTTTCTAAAACAAAGTTTTGAAACCCCATGGCGTGCGTAATATCGCTAATGGATGGGAATTTGGGAACTTGGTGTGTAATATCCAAGTGGGCTTGGTGCGTAATATCCAAGTGTTTGGTTGTTTGGACACTTGGTGCGTAATATCCTCGTGTGCCACTCGACCTTATTTTATCTAAGCAAATGTTTACAAAGTAGGACAATCTTCTCTTCTCTCTACTTAAGAAAACTAGCTTTATGCAAATGAACTCCAAAGCCTAAACTAGCCTTGCATGTAGAGTTAGTCTTTCCTTCCTTGGTGTAATTTGCCAATACATTCAAAGTGTTGACCCAACTTGTTGGCTGCACGTTTCATGTGCAGAATTTCGGAGATCTTTGAAAGGTGCGCTAGGATCACGGGTCTTCACTCAACCTGCCTGTGGCATTGATGGGACTCCAAGTTGTATTTATATCGCTTCTGTTGTAATAATGTAAACTCTGGATTATTCGATTCATGTAATAAAGACTTGTGTTTTACATGATATTTCATCGACTGTGAGTGCTAGCTATTGATCCAGGGACTAGCATGTTATTCACAGGGACTTAGGATCTTACTTGATCCGAGGTCACTACATATGCACCTGATGAGATAGATACCGAAGCCAAGAAGAAGGAGAGATTCCTGAATGGTCTGCACGATGAGATGCAGATAGTGTTAGTCAATATCCCATTCACTGATATTGAAGCCCTAGTGGACTCTGCCATTCAAATGGAAGGCAAGATCAACCAAGCCAATGAGAACCGCAAGCGTAGAATGATGCATCAACCAGGGACCCATCATACACCAAAGTATCGCCCCAACCCATCTCCACGATTTTCCCCAAGAACCAATAGACCCCCCATGAACCGTCCAACCTATCCCAACCGTGGAAACCCAAGGCCCAGAGGAAACAACAACAACCCCGGTAACCCCAGCAATTTCAACCGTGCACCACCCAAGTTCAACAACAACAATGCCACCACCAACACCAACACTGCCCCAAGGACTGGAAGCAATGTTGTGCCTGTTGCAGCAAAGGACAAGTCCTAAGTGACTTGTTACGAATGTGGAACCAAGGGTCACTATTCCAATGAGTGCCCCAAGAAGATTGCCGCAGCCCCCAATGCAAATGCCCCAGCTCAGCAGCAGCGTCTTGGTCAGCCCGGAAGAAGGTTTGCCCCAGGGAACTCGCTCAACCGCAACGGCCGCCTCTTTCTCATGCATGCTGAAGAAGCCCAAGAAGCACCAGATGTCGTGTTGGGTATGTTTGTGTTAACTCAGTACTTGCAAGAGTGTTGTTTGATTCTGGATCATCGCACTCGTTTTTTACCGAAGAATTTGCATGCACTAGTAAGATTCAACCCACCAAATTGAAGCATGTTATGATAGTTCAAATACCTGGTTCAACCACCAAAGTTATACAAATTTGCAAGGCCATGCCAATCCGAATCCATGGCATAGATTTTTATGCTAATCTAATAGTACTCAAAACTAAAGGTTTGGAAGTAGTACTAGGAATGGATTGGATGTCGAAACATAAAGGATTAATCGACTGTGCCAAGAAAGCCATAACCATGACCAGTACAGCCGGAATATCAGTAGAGCATGTATCTAAAACCTTGCCCCGCCAATTCAAGTGCAACAAGAGTATAGCCCAACCAACCATTGACCAAGTCCGGATAGTCTGTGAACACCCCAATGTATTTCCAGATGTTTTGCCCGGTATGTCCCCAGATCGGGATATCGAGTTTATCATTGAACTAATCCATGGAACCGGACCCATAGCCCAGAGACCATATAGCATGAACCCATATGAACTAGTGGAGCTGAAGAAGCAACTGGATGCCATGCTGGAGATACAATTGATCCAACCAAGTGCGTCGCCCTGGAGATCACCTGTCTTGTTTGTGGACAAGAAAGATGGAGGTAACGGTTTGTGTACGGATTATCGAAAGCTGAATGATGTCACCATCAAGAACAAGTACCCACTGCCCAAGATAGAAGACCTATTTGACCAGTTGACTGGTGCCAAAGTTTTTTCTACGATTGATCTTAGAACTGGTTATCACCAACTCAAGATTCGCGTAGAGGATATTCCAAAGACTGCCTTCACCACCAGATATGGATTATACGAGTATACTGTCATGTCTTTTGGATTAACCAATGCCCCCGCTTATTTCATGAACCTCATGAATAAGATTTTTATGGACTTCCTAGATAAGTTTGTCATTGTTTTCATCGATGACATTCTGATCTATTTCAAATCAGAAGAAGAACATGAGCTACACCTAAGGACCATCCTTGGAACCCTTAGGGAGCATCAGTTATATGCCAAGTTTAGCAAATGTGAATTCTGGTTACAGGAGGTAGGATTCCTCGAACATATTGTATCAGCCGGAGGAATTGCCGTTGACCCTGCAAAGGTGAAGGATGTTGAAGATTGGCAAGCCCCAACCACTCAAACCCAAGTTCGTGCATTTCTCAGATTAGCGGGATATTACCGCAAGTTCGTAGAAGGATTCTCGAGTATCGCCAGACCCATGACCCAATTATTGAAGAAGGATACGAAGTTCGAATGGACGAACAAATTGAAGGGATACGGGTAGGCTACACTAGCGCAAATCAAAATTTTCTACCGCGTAAACCAGGATTACTGTTGTCATAGATCACGGGATTACCACTAGACGCGCAGTTGCGGAATTGATGAAGCGCGTCGAGGCAGTGCAGACGTTCCACGTCTCCTCCTTGTCCTCATCCCACGAGCAGATCCCCTTGCGCGGCTCATCCAAGCGCTACAGATGCAGCGCCTCCGAGGTATCCACACGTACAGGATGGAAGCGTCAGACGCCGGACTGCTAGGTCCGCGCGTGCAACACAGGCGTGAGGAGTGGTGGCTGGGTGGAATGGTCTAACCCTGGTCAGCTCGCCCCACCCTCTCTTATATAGGCGTCCCTAGTGGGCTTCTACATTAGCAGCCCATTAGTAGCCTAAGCCTGGTCTAATTTGGATCCAATCCTCATTAGGCTTCCAGCCCCTTAAGTGTGTGACCCTATAGGTTCGTATACGTATAGACATGACACGAATAGACTTATTCTGTCAATAGTTGGTAGCGGCCTCTAGCAAGACGTTCCAACTCCTAAACGCATACAAAGATCATATCGGACGAACCATCACAAGGTTTAGTACATGTCTTTCCCTTTGCCTCACGATATTTGGTCTAGCTCCAAGCTGACCTCCCTTTCTCGATAATGTGATTCGGAATCCCTTTACCAGGTTAACTCTTAACCATATGTAGCACGACCATGCATTTCTGGATCCGATCACTCGAGGGTCCCAGAGATATCTCTCTCAAGTAGAGAGGGGCAAATCCCATCTTGATTGACCATGCCTTGCAGCATGCTTCAGGACAAATCCGAAAGCTACCTTTATAACTACCTAGTTACGATGCAGCGTTTGATAGCCCCAAAGTAGGTCGATCCACATCTCAAGTACATGCGACAATCTCAGGTCTAAGGACAAAACGTACACGATGTGTAGAGAGAGAGCTGCAACTAATTGCCAGTCTCAAGTTGGGTCAGTCCAACCCCATGTTCATAACATGTGTCCACGTCATTGGTTTGACATCTCCATGTCTATGACTTGCGAAACATAGTCATCAACCAATCGATGTGCTAGTCTAATATTCATGTGTGTCCTCATATGAACTCCGACTAGGGACAACTCTTAAATAACCATACAAGTATAGAGTTTCACAAACAATTCACATAATTGCCAATCAATACAAGTTGCCTGATATGGATATTCAAGGAACATTACAATAACTCATGGATACATAAGAAATATAATCATCTCTATGATTGCCTCTAGGGCATCTTTCCTTCACAAATGTGAAGCGAGTTTTCAAGAACTCAAGAAGAGATTGATTTCAGCCCCAATCTTGATCATGCCGGATATCACAAAGCCGTTTGATGTGTATTGTGACGCATCCAAGATTGATCTCAGATGTGTGTTAATGCAAGAAGGCAAAGTTATATCTTATCTATCCTGACAACTGAAGCAGCATGAACAGAATTATCCAACCCATGACCTTGAACTAGCAGATGTACTTCTAGCCCTGAAGACATGGAGGCATTATATTATGGGAAACCGTTGTGAGATTTATTTGGATCACAAGAGCCTGAAGTATATTTTCACTCAGAAGGAGCTGAATATGAGGCAGAGAAGATGGATAGAGCTAATCAAGGACTATGATCTAGAGATTCACTATCGCCCCAGTAAAGCCAATGTGGTAGCAGATTCCCTTAGCAGATTGTCGTGTCGCTTGAACTCCAGGATTCTGAAGGAGAAACCAAGTTTGAACAGGGAGATGGAGGATTTCAGAATGGAATTAGTAAGTGAAGGATTTTTGGCTAGCATAGAACTTCAACCCACTTTGATCAGTCAGATCAAGGAGGCACAAAAAGGAAATGCTAGTATCGACGGAATCAACCGTCGTATCGGTACATGCAAAGTACTCGGATTCACCGAAGATGAAGGAGTGTTGTGGTACAAAGGACGTCTTTGTGTACCAGCAGATTCAGAATTGAAGGAAACTATTTTGAAAGAGGCCCATGATACTCTTTATTCTATCCACCCTGGAGGAACAAAGATGTATTAGGATTTTAAGGAGCAATTTTGGTGGCATAAGATGAAGAGAGAAATCGGAAGCTATATCGCCAAGTGTGATATTTGTCAGACAGTCAAGGCGGGACATCAGAGACCCGCAGGACTGTTGCAACCACTGCAGATTCCAGAATGGAAATGGGATTCCGTTGGAATGGACTTTATCACCAAATTGCCTACATCTAGTAGGGGAATGACTCTATTTGGGCCATAGTTGATAGATTGTCCAAAGTCGCTCATTTCTTACCAGTCAAGACCACCTATCAGAGTTCTAAGCTAGCGGAATTGTATATCGCTAGAATCGTCAGTTTGCATGGAGTTCCCAAGAACATCGTGTCAGATCGAGGAACTCAGTTTACCTCGAGATTCTGGAAGAAAGTACAGGAAGGACTGGGAACCCGACTAGATTTCAGCACAGCGTATCACCCTCAAACCGATGGACAAACGGAGCGAGTAAATCAAATAGTCGAAGATATGTTGAGAGCATGTGTGCTAGAGTATGGATCTAAATGGGAAGACTGTCTGCCTTTCACAGAATTTTCTTACAACAACAGTTATCAAGCTAGTTTGCAAATGGGCCCATTTGTGTTCATGTATGGAAGGAAGTGTCGTACCCCTTTGAATTGGTCGGAAGTAGGAGAGAGTCAGATCTTCGGACCCGACATCCTACGAGAAGTAGAAGAGAAAGTTCACAAGATCCGTGAGCACCTCAAGACCGCCCAGTCAAGACAGAAGAGTTATGCCGACAAGAGACGTCGAGACCTCGCTTTCAATATCTGAGATTTTGTGTATCTCAAAGTGTCGTCTTTGATGGGAATGCAACGTTTCTAGCTCAAAGGAAAGTTAACCCCCCAGATATATCGGACCTTTCAAGATTCTAAATCGTCGAAGAGAAGTATCGTATCAACTGGAACTGCCAGAGGAGATGTCAGCAGTACACAATGTGTTCCATATATCGTTACTTCGCAAATGCCTTGAAGTCCCGGAGAAGACTGAAGTCTTCAAGAACATTGATCACCGGACCATAGAGATCAACAATGACCTGACGTATCCCGAAGTACCCATCCGTATTTTGGAGGAAGCTTTTAGAACCACCAGGACCAGAAGCATCAAGTTTCTCAAGATTCAGTGGAGTAACTAACATGGTTATACCCTACGGGTACGTGACTTTAGCATACCTGGTCCAGCCCAAGGAAGGCCCACGGTAGATGTACGCTGGCCCATGAAGATTTTTGGGTGGCCAAGGCCCATGACGCCTTCGAGTCCTTGGAGAACAAGACTAGCGCAGATAGGAAATTCAAAGGGGTAAAACCCTAGAACCTGTAACCGACTAGGACTATGCCCGGGACCTGCCTAAGTCTATATAAAGGCCAGGAGGGTACGTCCTAGAGGGATCGACTCATACTTTCGCACACACCTCCACGCCAGATCGAATCTGCGCACCCTGTAACTTTCGGTTCCGCCGTAATCAAGAGCAGACAAGCAGGAGTAGGGTTTTCCCTCCGGGGGCCTGAACCTGGGTAAATCTCGTGTCCCCTGGTTGCTTGTCTGTTAACCGTGCCACGATCTCCAGCATCCCCATCTTCTCCAAAACCCAAGTCCATAACAATGGGCATTGATGAGATTAAACCTCGTCAATTGGCGTCGTCTGTGGGAATCGGGGCTGGTGATTGTGCGATCGTGACGGTTCCGACCCGATCGATCTACAACTCTGCGGCGACGGAGAATCACCTCCTCTTTGACGCTTTCGACTTCACCGCCCACACGCCGGCCACCATGAAAGATTTCGAGCCCGTAGGCGACGGACTCGAGATCCTATTCGGAAGCTTCTGCTTCCAGGTGGGTCAAACTGGCACCCTCCGCCTCCCTGAGCGGGTGCCCGTGCCATCAATCAGGCCCGCCTCATGGGCTCCACACCCTGTGCTACGCACATCACCATCAACAGATGAGTTTTACGACAGCAGCAGCTATAACTCCGATCTGTGTGATCCACCTTCGGATGAGGGGACCTACGGTTCCGGATCCGAAAGCTGCGGCAGCAGCCGACCAATCTGCGAGCGCTATCTATGCGCCATTGTCATCCAAGGCGATGAGGAAACACCTAACCCGCCGCCCAACCGAAATGGCGGAAACGGCGAAAACAGAAGAAGCCAGTCCCCCCACCCAATGGGGAAAACAACGGCCACGTCATCCAACTTAGTAAAGAAGGATGGGTCCAAGCACGCCGTGCTGTCGCAGGCGACATAGTCCTACCTGCGGACGCCTCACGTGAACTACTGATGGCATACCACTACCTCCTCATCGAGGAGCAGAAGAAACAAGTCAAGATGCAGGAGACGCTCGACAAACGCAAGCAAGCAGCCTCCGAGTCCAGCACGCGACGAGCTGCGCTCTCCGCCATGGCACCCGGCTCTAGCACAAACAGAAACCAGGGGAACAAGCATCGCTCTCGGGTGGAGAACATGGATCCCAAGGAGCGGCGTAACGTGACCCGAACTCTCCACACATCGTTCATGGATATGGATGCCGACGGCAACATCATCCCGAAGACGCCACAAGTTGCGATCATGGCAGCCACTGCGTACCTCGCAGCCCACCCACCTCCGGAGGGAGACCCTAAAAGGGCCATGCATAAGTCCGCACTCACCGGACTAGGACTAATCGGAGCTGCGCTCCATGAAGACGCTCCTGTGGAGCCAAAGAAGAAAGCTCCGGCCAGACGCGACCGGAGTCCCACACCCTCATCCGAAGAAGAGGAGGAACATGACCTTCCTCGGAGGAAGAAGAGCTCACGTCACCATAAACGCGACTACAACGCCAGAGACAGGCTTACACAGCGCAAGATCGACAAAGCAAGAGCCAAACGTGCATGCTCGTCTGAATCCGAGATGGACGAAGACAAAGGAGAACTCTGCGGAGCTCGGTGCTTCAGCAAATCCGTTCGATGCACGCAGATGCCATGTAATTTCAAGCTTCCTTCGGATACTCCGAAGTTCAACGGCACGCAAGATCCAAAATCCTGGCTCAGTGACCATCTGTCATCCGTCAAGCTTCATGGAGGCAACAAAGAAACCGCCATGCAATGCCTTCAATTGCGGTGGCGACAGGCGGCAGTCCAGCTCAGCGACCTATCATCGTGGTCCATCCGGCTGGGAGGAGCTCACAGCTTCATCCGAAATTTCAAGGGCACTAGCAAGAGGCCGCCTCAATCGAAGAGTTGCGAGCACACTCGGAACGGGTGAATCTATTCGCCGTACATACTACGCTGGTCTACAACCAAGAACTCCGCACACATCTCGAAGAGGGCCATCGACGCCTTCAGGGACGGCGTCAAACGCCAAGACTTCAAGGAGGAACTTGGGCGTGTAAAGCCCAAGACACTCGACCACCTCATGGAAATTGCCAACAGTTGGGCAGACGGCGAAGATTGCATCCAGCGAGCGCAATCGGACGAAGAGGACGACTACGGCCGAAGACGGGAACGCCGCAGCAAGAGGAGATCGCGCGTCTATGAAGACCGCGACGGACCCGACATGGTCGCGGCCGGCTACGCCGACCACCGCAACGACAACAGCCGCAACAGCGGAGGATACCGCGGCAGAAACTTCCGCGACAACGGACGCTCCACACAGTCGTGGCAACGCCGTGACCACGACAACGGACCCTCAGCATTCGACAAACTTTCGGGTCCATGCACCATCCACTTCTACATCGACAAACAAGATGGCAAAAAGAAAGCCAGCCACATGCTCAAGGACTGCCGCGAGTTCTAGAAACTCAGCGAAAGCATGGTGCAGATGAGGCAACAAGCCCCAATCCCTGCGTTCGGAAACGCACCTACGCCAGGTGAAGTAGCACACGGAGCTCCTCCACCGCCGCCTATCGGAGGGCCAAACCAACCAGTTGCACCAGCGCAAAACAACGCCGGGTTCGGGTATCCCCCACCAAAAGGAGCACTAAATATGATACAGAAGGGACGCCCCACAAATAGGGTGCAGAAGAAAATCACCCGACAAATCAACTTGGCCGTGGCAACTCCACCTGCAATCCCTGAGTACCTCATTGGATCGGAGTCCTGCATCACATTCACTCGCGCGGATCACCCTTGCCAGATCCCTCGCCCAGGTCATGCTGCCCTGGTGTTGGAGGCGCAGATCGGAGGCTTCGAGATGAGTCGCGTCTTCATGGACGACGGCAGCGGCATCAATCTAATGTTCGCAAGCACTCTAGCAGCTATGCGGATCCCACAATGCAGCCTGGAACAAATCAGACACAACGTTCCACGACATTGTCCCGGGAAAAGGCATATTCCCCCTAGGCAAAATAGGGCTCGACGTCATCTTCGGGAAGCCGGACAACTTTCGGCAGGAGCGCCTAGAATTCGAAGTGGTGGACTGGCCGTCGCAATACCATGCCATCCTGGGGCGTGTAGCATTCGCAAGGTTCCTGGCCGTCCCACACTACGCATACCTACTACTCAAGATGCCAGGACCAAGGGGCGTCATCACAGTCCACGGGAGCTTCACCCGATCGGACCAATGCGACAGGGATTTCAACAAAATCTCCTAGTCTTTCGGCATGCAAGACGAGCTTGTAAGGCTCCGCGAGGTGACGGACAATGGGGCACCCCCAGTCACAAGGCAAAACGCACCCGACATGTCCTTCGACTCCACCGTCAACACCAAGAAAGTGCAGGTCCATCCGACGGATGCCTCCAAGACGGCGCTGATCGCCAATGACCTCGGCCAAGATAGGAAGGCGCTCGTCGAATTCCTCCGTGAGCGCTGGAAATCTACGGTGTCCTGCGGACATGCCAGGAGTTCTCAGGGAATTCGCCGAGCACGCACTCAACGTCTTTCCAGACACCAAGCCAGTCAAGCAGTCCATCCGAAGACTGTCGCAGCCACGAGCCGAAGCTATCGGCAAGGAAATCAACAGATTACTCGCAGTAGACTTCATCCGGGAAATCAAGGAAAGCGAGTGGCTGGCAAACACAGTCATGGTCCCAAAGAAGGACACGGACATCCTGCGGATGTGCGTGGATTTCACGTCACTAAACAAACATTTCCCAAAGGACCACTTCCCTCTTCCTCGGATCGATCAGATCATCGATTCGACTGCAGGTTGTGAGAAACTCTCCTTCCTCGACGCCTACTCAGGCTATAACCAGATTCGACTCAAGGTCGAAGATCAAGAGAAAACGGCGTTTATCACACCGTTCAGAGTATTCTGCTACAGTACAATGCTCTTCGGGCTAAAGAACGTAGGTGCCACGTACCAGCGATGCATGCAAGCTTGCCTCAAGGACCAGATCGGTCGTAACGTCCAAGTTTATGTCGACGACATAGTAATAAAAACCAAGGAGGCAAGAACACTTATCGACGATCTCCGCGAGACGTTCGACAATCTTGATCACTACAGGATCAAGCTCAACCCCGAAAAATGCGCCTTCGGCGTCCCATCAGGTCAGCTGCTTGGGTACTTCATCTCTCAGCGAGGGATCGAGGCGAACCCGAAGAAAATCAGAGCCATCATGACGATGGAAAAGCCGGAAAACCTCAAGGGCGTCCAGCAGCTCGCAGGACGAGTAGCGGCGCTAAGCAGGTTTATCAGCCGCATGGGCGAGAAGGCCCTGCCATTCTACCAACTGCTGCGTAAGGCAGACAAGTTCGAATGGACACCAGAAGCCAATGACGCATTCGAAAGCCTCAAGCGGCTCCTCTCCACCTCGCCAGTTTTGGTCACGCCAAAGGAGCGCGAGCCCTTGCTGCTGTACATAGCAGCCACACATCAGGTGGTCAGCACCGTACTCGTGGTCGAACGACCCGAAGAAGGCAAGACCCACGGGGTCCAGCGCCCAATTTACTACCTCAGCGAGGTACTGACACCAACAAAGCAGAGGTACCCTCACTACCAGAAGCTAGCCTACAGCATGTTCATGACGGCTCGACGGCTGAGCCACTACTTCCAGGAGCATCAGGTGATGGTCGTCAACGAGGCACCCCTGAATAGCATCCTGAATAACCCGGAGGCCACAGGACGCGTGGCCCTGTGGGGCATCGAACTGTCACCTCTGGACATCGTCTATGAGAAGCGACTCGCAATCAAATCTCAAGTCCTTCCAGACTTCCTGGTACATTGGATGGAGCTGCAGCTGCCAGACACCCCAGACATGTCGCAATCATGGACGATGCACTTCGACGGCTCCAAGAGAGAAGCTGGAGCAGGAGCAGGGGTCATACTGACCTCCCCGCAAGGAGACAAGATGAAGTACATTCTCAGAATGAAATTCCGAGCCTCCAATAACGAGGCCGAATACGAAGCCCTCATCCATGGCATGAGGATGGAAAAGATATGCGGCGCAACACGCCTGGTCATCTACGGTGACTCCAACCTCGTCGTCCAGCAGACGATGAACGAGTGCGACGCACACGCCGAAAACATGATCGCGTACCGTGCGCTCTACAACGCACTCGAAGGAGAATTCGATGGCTGCGATCTTCGACACGTTGGACGAGAAAGCAACGAGGAAGCCGACAGACTCGCCAACATCGGCTCCACTTGCGCAAAGGTGCCACCAGGTGTGTTCCTCGAACAGATCTGCGTGCCATCCATCAAGCGGAAATTCCCCAAGGGATCACCCGAAGAAGCAGAACACTCGGGAGCTACGCTACCCGAAGGTCATGAAGGACCCAAAAAATTGGATACCGAGGTCGCCATGGTTAACCTAATGCAGGTCATGGCAGTCGAAGAAACCTGGACGCGCCCATACCTCCAGTTCCTGTTAAATGGAGAATTGCCTGACAACCCGACAGATGCCCGGCGCATATCCCGTCGGTCAAAGGCCTTCACCATCATCAATGGCGAGCTGTACAAGCGCAGTATCACGGGTGTACTACAACGGTGCATCACCATTGACGACGGCAAAACCATCCTCCAAGACATCCACGAGGGCATATGCGGCCACCATGCAGGCAGTCGCTCCCTTGTCGCCAAAGCTCTACGAGCAGGATTCTACTGGCCAACGGCCATGAGCAACGCAAAGGACATCGTCCAAAGATGCAACGGTGCCAACGGTTCGCCGACAAACCGCACGCACCTGGGTCCGAGCTTAGACCCATACCCATAGCTTGGCCTTTTGCTCAATGGGGCCTCGACATGATTGGCAAACTGCCAAAATCCTCGAAAGGGGGACACGTCTTCCTCCTGGTTGCAGTCGACAAATTCACCAAGTGGATCAAAGCCATGCCGGTCACCAACCAGAAAGGCAAAACTGCCGTCAAGTTCTTCGAGTCAATCGTCTACAGGTTCGGCGTACCGCACAGCATCATCACCGACAATGGATCGAACTTCATTTCAGAGGAATTCCAGGACTTCTGCGAGGGCCTTGGGATCACCATCACGTACGCCTCAGTGGCACACCCGCAAACGAACGGGCAAGTGGAAAAGGCCAACGGCCTAATCGGTGCTGGCATCAAGAAGCGCCTCATGAGCTCACTCGAACAAAAAGCTGGAAACTGGACGAAAGAGTTACCATCCGTCCTATGGAGCTTGCGGACTACGCCAAACAGCTCCACCGGCTACACACCGTTCTTCATGGTACACGGAGCCGAAGCCGTGCTACCAACCGAAGTACGCCACCAGGCCCCCAGGTCGTCATAAATAAGCCGAATCCACGACTGCACTCGAAGATGCTGTCGACACACTCGACGAAGCAAGAGACATAGCAGCAGCTCGATCAGCGGTGTACCAGCAGAGTCTCCGCAACTACCACAGCCGCCGGCTGCGCCCAAGGTCCTTCGTCGAAGGAGACCTCGTCTTGCGACTCAAGCAAAAGCGACCAAATAAATTCAAGTCACCATGGGAAGGACCCTACGTCATCACCGAAGTCATCCCAGGTGGCGCCTATCGCCTCAAGCATGTGGAGTCTGGAGTCGCATACTCCAACCCATGGAATATCTCGCACCTGCGACGATTCTATCTGTAGCAACCTACCCCTTTACTTTCAATAAGCCTTACAGCCAAGGCTATTCAGCCGAACAATGTACCTCCTCCATTACGATATAAATAAAGCTAAGTGTCTCGCCCCACAAACTTCGGTTCACTATTTTTCTGCAACTTTACTATATGCTACAAACGCACTCGGGGGCTCCCCCCACCTCACGATTTCATCGACTGAGGACCAAATGTGTACACCTGAGTAGCTGACAACGTCAGGCAAACGAAAAGGACACGTACTCAATCAAAGAACTGCGTGCTCACAAACCTTTACAACAAACGGCACAACATGCCCAGCCGAAATATACAAATTTTACATCTATCTGTTTATTTTCAGGTCCTATCTATTCTGAAGAATAACCCGAGCACGCTGCTCAAACAAATTTACGACCTGTTCGGCATACTGCCTTACAGCTGCATAATGTGGACGCATGTCCCACTCACCACCATCAGGCCGAAGAGGTGGGCCAGCGGCCACAGCAGCCAACTCTATGTCAGGCCGGTGCAACCTCACAAGGGACAAAGCAGCCTTCACTCCTGCGACAAGTTGCTGTCGCACCAACTCCTTGACATTGCTTACGTTCCGAAATTTCGACAGAAGACCCGCAAGGCCTGTCGGTGCGGCATCCAAAGGGAACATGACATGCAGCACCGAGGCAAGTGATGTCTGCACCTGGCGGAGCACCCGCGAAACTTGATGAACATGATCCTGCACCGTCGCCAGGACTATGGCACGATCACGATCCATCCAGAAGAAGCCACTGACCTCCATGTCCTATTGAGTCAAGCAATTGACTCGAACAGCGACACGCTCTTTCTCTTCCCTCCGAGCAAGGTTCGCACCTGTGACAATTGCAAATAAGCGAAAGGCCAGCAGGCTCACCCGAAAAACTGAGCTACAGATCGAACCAAAGAACAACTTACATTGCAGCTGCTCGGACAGCCGAACCAATTCTGCCATCAAGTACTCCTCTCTGGCTGCACCACGTTCTGCCTTAGACTTCCAAACATCGGCATGACCGCGCAACCCGAGCAACTCCCTCTCCAGACTACGCACACGATCTCGAAGAAAAGCGAGTTGCGAGGAATCATCCAAAGACGGTCGTGGCGGCATTGCAGACGAGGTATCAACAGGGTCAGCACCCGAAGGAACCTAGAGCAGCAGAAAAAGAAAGGGACACAAACATTCAAACAATGGAAGAGCACAACTCAGAAGAATTCATTAACATATAAGACCACTACGTGGCATAAGGATGGTGTTCTTCAAAATATTTACAGCAAAAGCACACTACAAACTATCCTACATCTACAAAGCCTAAGACGCGGCACCCTGAGTCGCCTCGGAGCTAGACTGCCTAGCTTTGGCTTTGGCCCGCTTGCCGCATACTCGACAACATATCAATGAGCATGGGCCCATATCGTTTGCGTGGCGGAGTAGGCAGCGAAGGCTACCTCGGATCCATCTGCAGTCGTCGGCATCCGAGAGGTGAGCTGGGGCAGGTCCAGCTCTGCTCCAGCCGCCAAGGCCATCGCCAGCCCGACGGACGCGCCGATGCCCTTCTGCTTGCGCTTGTACTCCGCAGGAGCTTCGGCTGATAAAGCCTCCGCCAGGGCATCCACATCATCGAGGGCCACGCCCTTAGGGAAAAGTTCCCTGTAGAAGCGGCCAAGGACTTCCTTCGCCTTGGCTAGGGAGCTGACGACGGTGCTGCAGCGGTCTTCGACCGCCACAGCAGCATCATCTAGAGCACTTCTGTGCTCCAGAGCACCGCGGTCAAACTCGATGCCTGCGGCATCTGAGACAAAAAGAAGAAAAGCATGAAGAAAAGCAGCATGGAAGAAGACCCGAAGAAAAAGAAACAAGTACAAAACTGGCACTCAACCGAAAGAGCCTTGGCAGCAGCCATGAGCTTCGTCGCCACCTCTTTTTCACGAGTAGCCGCAACGGTGGCCAGCTGCTCCTCACGATCTGCGGCCTCCTGCTGCAGACGCTCCTTCGCTTCGGCTGCCTTAGTCAGCTCTAGCTCGAGGCGCTCTTTCGCGCCAACGGCGGCTTCGGTCTTCTGCTCCGATTGACCAAGGCTCTTTTTAAGAGCGTCGACCTCACGGAGGGAATCGTTATGATCCTCTGCATTTAAGACAAGCAAGTGTCAAAGAACAAGACCAGGATAAATAAGAGAGGTATTAAAAGGCAGATGGATACCTTGAAGCTGCCGAAGTTTCGCCTCCAGCGCCAGGCGCTCCTCCACCAGCCGCTTGGCCTCCTGCACAAAAGGCTGCAGAAAAAGAAAATAGCAGTCAGAAAAGGACTTGGGGGCTACGCCCAATAGAAAGGAGTAAAAACAACATCAGCACACGAAGACACTCGGGGGCTCCCCCCGTGACATGAATCAGAAAACTTACATGCTCCGATGGCGACTCCGAAGACCCGCCTGCGAAATTCTGAGGCGCAACCACCTGCACCTCCTGCACAGGAGGATCCGGAGCGGCGCCACCCGAAGTTGCCACCGTCTGAGGAGGAGGAGACGCAATGCTCGACTCCCCCATCATCTCCCGCGCGCCATCACTGGAGTCGTGGGAAGAATGCCTGCATACGAATCAATCAGCACAAGTGCAAAAATCATGAAGGAAAAAGGACAATAGTACAACAAGAAACTTACGAGCCGAGCGAGCTCAGGTCGAAGACAGGAGGAGCTTTTCGGGCTCTCTTCTCCTCCTTCTTCTCTTCCTTCTTCTCCTCTTTCTTCTCTTCCTTTTTCCGCTTCGCTGGCGGGTGCGGCGCTACAGCCCGCACAGGAATAGCAGGAATGGGAGAGAAAGAATCCCCATGACCGTCACTATGACGCTCAAGGCCCAGAGGGTTCCTGGGAGTTGGAGGAGTCGAGGCATCCGAAGACTCGCTAGAGCTCCGTACTCACTTGCGCGTATGATCCTCACTTGACTCGTCGGCATCCTCCGCTGGAGATCGCGCCGACGGCAGCTCGGACACGGACTCAACCACTTCATTATCCGGGGCAGCCGGAAATAATTCGGGCAATGGAGGCACCATGCCCGGCACTTTGAAGCTCTGCAAAATCAGAAGGAACTTTGTTAGCAAACAAAGGAGATAAATATGCAGCTGACAAAAGCACTACGTGCACAAATCTACACCTGCGGTACGGTCAACACCGAAGAAAATGGAGGAGTTAGCGACTTCCCCGGGATTTCTTCTCCGGCCTTGAACTTCAGCAGCGCACGGAGGGCCCTGTTAAGATCCCCCTCGGAGATTTTCTCAGCCGAAACCCTCGTTGGATCATGGCGCCCAGAATAAAGAAACATCGGGTGTGCCCTCGCTTGGAGAGGTTGCACCCGACGCTCAAGAAAAGTTCGGATGATGTCCACGCCGTTCACCTCCTTCTCCGGAATGAGCTGGAAATCCTCCACCCGACGGTAAAGGGCCTCTATCTCCGCCTTCTCACCGTCCAAGATTTGGTTTTTCCAAGACCTTTTCGGCTCAATCATTTGGGAGGGGTCAAAGGGAACAAGACCAAAATCTTGCCCGGGCACCACGGAGTCGCGGATATAAAACCATCGCCTCCGCCAGTACTGGACAGATTCGGACATGGAAAAAGAAAAGAACAGAAGATTGGGACTAAGGGAAATGATGCAACCCCCAATAGGATACACACCATCCAAACCGGATTGCCTCTTCACAGAATAGAGCTTCCGGAAGAGGCCGAAGTGCGGCTCAATGCCAAGCCAGCACTCGCGAAAAGTGACAAAACACGCAATGTGGAGAAGAGAATTGGGAGACAGATGATGAAGCTGAATCCCATAAAAGAAGAGCAGACCACGGAGGAAATTGTGGACTGGAAAAGAGAACCCACGCATAACGAATGCGAGAAACATAACCCGATACCCAGATGGGGGACGGGGGATTACCTCATTGCCGGGAAGTTTCACGGCCTCCGTATCTTGCGGGATAAGGCCCCCTCACGCATCTTGCGGAGATCGCTCTCACGCGTCTCTGATCGCCGCCAGCCACCGTCGATGACACGGGTAGCGGCGGTGCCTTTCTGTCCTCCGGCGACGCTGGTCCCAATGGCAGACGAGGACTTCTTGGATTTCCCCATTGAACTACGATGGCACCGGCGGTGAAAACACAGAAGATGATGATGGAAATGCGAAGAAAATCCTAGCGCGCAGCAAGAATCGCTCGAGCACAAGGAAGCAGCGAAAGCAGGAACTAATGCGGTGAAAACAAACCGCAGGATTTCCCCAATGATTATAATAGCAAAGACGACGCACGGCAGCCGTCCATCCAGAAGACCTAGCGCCAATGGTAGATCTGGCCGTACACGTGTCAGCATCATAACAAACCTTCGTTACCACGCCGTCCACTACGCGCGGAAATCGAGGAGACGCCGTAATTATCTCCACGCCGCGCGTGACCGGTCAATTCAAAGTCAGAAAGTGGGACCCACGCTTCGTCCAATCAAGTCATCTCTGGCGTAGCAGACGCTTGAGGTCATCGATCGTCAGCACTGACGTCATCAAAATCTATACTAGCACCAACTACAATTCTTCGGCTCCACAGCTAAGAGTACTCATTCGAATCTTCGATTCGACTAAATACTCGGGGGCTACTCCTATCAGGAGCGCTGGCCGCGCACCCGAAAGACGAATAAAAACAAATTACTTCTCTGAGTCCTACGTCGAGTCTGTGGCTCCACTACGGACTCGGGGGCTACTCCCATAGGGAGGATGGATTTAAGCATCCGAAAATTTTCGAGTCCTACGGACTTAACAACTGACAATGCTTGAACTAAAGTCTCCGCTCGAGTCTACGACTCGAACAGACACTTGGGGGCTACTCCCATAGGGAGCGCTGGTCGCGCACCCTATGAAATCTTTGACTGTGATCTCTCGGATCAGCACGCAAAAACTTTTTGGCAACTCTGCCCCAACAAAATGCTAAGTGAGCAACAATCTCCTTGGCCACCCGAAACACCTCCGTGGTGACAGATGTTCGGATGCTGCGTCTGCGACACAAAGATAAGACCTGCAGATATCGTCTGATGGCCTGGCAACGCACCTGACTGCGCTCTGCTAGTATAAATCCATGCCAACAGGCGTGATGAAAAATCCCGACGGACGCGTTGGGTACATCAATTAAAAACACTGGAATTCCACTCCTATAAGTCCTCCGTGGCCTGAGTCGAATTACGCCAGCATATGTTCCAGGTTCAAGTTAAGGGACTTGAACCTGATGAAGATCTTGATTGTTTCGTCCTAAGACAGTTAACTGACCCTGATCTGTCAGGTGAGTCAGGCACATGTATCAACAATCCCTACACGCATATACTGTTACTAAAATGCACCCGAAGGATTGAAGAGTCCTCAGCCGAATCTACGATTCGACTAATCACTCGGGGGCTACTGACATGGTTATACCCTACGGGTACGTGACGTTAGCATACCTGGTCCAGCCCAAGGAAGGCCCACGGCAGATGTACACCGGCCCATGAAGATTTTCGGGTGGCCAAGGCCCATGACGCCTTCGAGTTCTTGGAGAACAAGACTAGCGCAGATAGGAAATTCAAAGGGGTAAAACCCTAGAACCTGTAACCGACTAGGACTATGCCCGGGACCTGCCTAAGTCTATATAAAGGCCAGGAGGGTACATCCTAGAGGGATCGACTCATACTTTCGCACACACCTCCATGCCAGATCGAATCTGCGTGCCCTGTAACTTTCGGTTCCGCCGTAATCAAGAGCAGACAAGCAGGAGTAGGGTTTTCCCTCTGGGGGCCTGAACCTGGGTAAATCTCGTGTCCCCTGGTTGCTTGTCTGTTAACCGTGCCACGATCTCCAGCATCCCCATCTTCTCCAAAACCCAAGTCCATAACAATGGGCATTGATGAGATTAAACCTCGTCAGTAACCACACTGAAGAAGAAGCAACCTAGGAGCAAGAAGATCACATCAAGACGGAGTTTCCCGATCTTTTTAAATACTAGTTTTCTTCTTTCTTCTTTCTCAAATCTCGGGACGAGATTTTGTTTAAGGAGGGAAGGTTTGTAACATCCCAAAAATGTTGAACAATGATTATCAAATTCCAATCACCAAAATTAGGGTTAACAAAAACTTTTGTTAATTAAAATCTTATGAATGCATGTGTGTATGTGATGATTGTATGAATGCATGAATGGACTTGTGTGATTGATCTAAATAGCAAGGAAGGGTATAAACATGAAAACAACATCATCTAAAACATTTCCAAGCAGAAACAAATCAAGAGAAAATCAAAAACAAATCAAATAAGCAAATGGTCATTTTTGCCAATCTTGCTCACTAGACCACTTTGAGTGTTTCTAGTACAAGATTTCAAACAGAAACATTTCCATTCTTTTCGCCCCTTGCTAGACCAAGTAAAATTGAATCAAGTCCCACCTTTCAAACTGATAGAAACATTTGGCAACTTGATTCAAATGACAATTCAAAATTGAATCTTTATCATATGTGAAGATCACCATTTCTCAAAACCCAACCAAACCAATTCCACTTGACCTTTCCAACTAACCAGAGACTCCCTAGTATGTAACTAGCACACCCAAAAATTTTGATTAAAAAATTCAAATTTTAATCTGTTTCGGCCATTTCATCAAACACCTTGCTGGCACCAAACAAACAAACCACAAAAACTATTGTGAGTAGTGATTAGTGCCTAAATTGTTCCCTATCTAGCTCACACTACACTCTCAGTAGATCATCTAACTTGTTTAACCCATCTAGCTCACTGTAAAGCAGACCATGCCATCAATGGCAAGCAGGCCGAGAGCACCCTTGCCACCCCAATGTCTCCAGCGAGCTAGGAGAAGCACTAGCCTCACCAACCTTGTCTAGGACACTCTCCACCGTCCACCACCACCCCAGTCCAAGCCCCGAGCCTTTCCAGCCAATGGACCATTTGGTCCCCTGCAGGCACTATAAATAGAGGCCACCACAACACGAATTATCCACACCATCTCACCCCCTCTCTCTCAGAAGCACCCCACCTCACTCCCGGAGCAAGGCGAGAAGCGCATCCCCGGAATTTCGCCGGAGCTTGCCGCTGCTGGAGGAGAAGGGCGTCGTTGATTGGAGCAGCCCCAGGAGGAGCTGCCGGTACCAGGAGGATCGCCGTCGTCGACTTCATCGTTTGCCCCCATCGTCGACCCTCACCTGATCCCCGATGAGCCTCCCATGACCCCCACTGGCCACACTAGGGTTCCGTCTTGCTAGTGTTGCCCGACGTGGAGGATGAACCGTAGCTGTAGGATTAGAGTTTGATCGCACGGCCTAGATCGCCCCATACCGCTTCGCACCCCCTATCTCGCTGACTGGTGGGGTCATTCACTTAAACCCACCCGCGTGTGCACTGTGCATCGTGGGCCGGCCCAGTTAGCATCCCGCGCGACCCAGTAATTCAAATTTAGGTTTATTCTTTTAGTTTCAAACTCAGTTCTGTACCCAGATTCAAAAATCAACCCAGCTTGATTCACTAAACCAAAATGCATGAAACAAATTTTGTTAGGAAGGTACTGGAATGCTTAATCCAATCCCATTGGATTCCAACCAATTGGATTTGTGGATCAGCAATAGTAAAAATAACAAGGCAGAAGATTTTTTGCATTCAAACATTTTCAAAATTCAACCATGAAATATTTTGAGTTGATTCCAACTCTCAAAAATCACATTTAACCATACCTTTCAGAATATATAAAAATATATAGCTTTACTTGCAGAAATACAGGTCAAGTAATAAAAGAATGCCTCATAGGCCATTCTAGTCACTTTATTGAATTAAAATAAAAAGGTTAAACCTTATTAAATTGTGACACCACTTTAAATCACATTCCCAAGTACTGAAATATGTGGTGATGACATGTGTCAACATGATCCCATGTTTTAGTTGGAGAATATTAAACCTTAAGTAGTTTTTCAATGAGTAGAAATTACTTTTCGAAAATAAAGGAAATAAAACTTTTTTCCTTAATGGTTGTAATGCTTGTGATGATCCTATATCATCTAGTGAAAACCTTTGTGTGATAACTAGAAATAGTTAAGTATTGTTTGGTGATTGTGTACCTCGTATTTATTTGTAGATGTTAGTACCGACCAAGGATACGAGGAGGAAGGAAGATACTACGAGGAAGAAGCCGAAGAGAACTTCAACCACTGCTCTACACAAGGCAAGCTTAATACTACTAGTAGACTTGGCAAGGTAAAACTTTCTTGTTACTATGCCAACTAGATGCCTTAAGCATATGTGATTAAACCCACTTGATGATACCAAATCCCAGTTTTACTTGCAAGCTTAATTCTTTTATTTCTTTATCAAAGCTTTTATTTGAGTTTACTTAGTGACTTGTAGATATTTAAAGGTAGCATAAAAAGCATAAAACTTGGCTTAAGTTAGATAATCTTGATGTCATCCTGAGGCATGAAATTGAACTTAGCTAATTCCGACTTGTTTACCACCCATCATTAGTGTTCACCCCCAATTGTAGATGCTAGTGCTAAGCATAAAATTTGATCAACTGTAGATGGGAATACTTGGTGAAAATGGTTATGAAAACCTTAGAATGATGAGTCATTCTATTGAAATTTTTTGACATGTGTTCTTGAACACCAGATGATTTTGATGATGAAAATGTTAAGGCATGAGCCTTAGCCCTTTACAAAACTGATGGTTGTCTGAATGCGATACCATTCCAATTTTACCGTACAACCACAATACCCAAAATTTGGGTACAGCTTGACTGGAAATTTATATACCTTAGTATGGGTTCCCTTGCGGTCAAGGTTTTAGCTGAGGCTACCTTGTGAAGATTGTCCACCTGTGTAGTTCCCAAGATGACAGTTGGTCATGGTTGGGAGGCCAAACTCACAGGAGAGGTACCTATACTAGGGCGTGTAATTGAAAGGTTAGGATTGATTATCCGCATACTGAGTATGGTAAATTCAGGATTGTTCCTAACGGATGTATCGAATGTTGTGGTGAAAGTGTACCACCTCTGCAGAGTGTTAAACTATTTGAATAGCCGCGTCCGCGGTTATGGACAGTTGGAGTGGCCATATTGTTCCGTCATCAGACTTCTTCAAAATGACTTATAAAATGAATCGTGAATTTGACTTGACCACAACAGGGTTGTGTTATGAAATTCAAGTTCCCACTTAGGTGTTATAAAACTTTCAACTAGTTTTATTTGCTTCTGAACTCAGTAGAGGTAAATCTGGCTTTTGCAAAATAACCCTAGAGCTTAGTACTTCCTATTCCAAAACCACTTCACTTGTTAGTATTAGTTTGCGAGTACTTAAAGAGTACTCATGGCTTTGTCCCTAGCTATTCCCGTGGCCAGACTATGAACAGGAGTATCAGGAAGACGGACAGCAGGAAGGTTACGACAACTAGGATCATCTCCCATCGTCAGCATTACCTGTGACCATGAATATGGAGTCTCGCCTATGCTATCGTTATTATTATGTTATTTCGCTGCTTGAATTGTATTAAGACTAGATCATGAGATCCTTATTTGTTGTAAGACCTTATGTATGGTTTGTAATGGATGATGTACTATGATATCCAATCTGTTATGTATCACAAAAATGGTAATCCTGGGATTGTGATGTATGGCATAACAGGCATCTACGATTAAAAATCCGGGTGTTGATACACATCAGCAATAACATCCATAATACTTAGCAGTTCACATCTACATCCATAATACTTAGCAGTTCATAATACTTACCAGTCCTACACATACTTAGTGCATCCACATCCATAATAACCTCCAGTGCATCCACATCCAAAAGAACTTAGTAGTCCATAACAACCTTCAGTCTAAACATCATTCTAATGCATCCACATCCATGCATAATTACCAACCATACTTACCAGAAGATGTTTTCATCCAGCATAACTAGCTTCATGCTAAGAAGTAACATCCTGATGGTGGAAGCTCTGCGATGAGAACACTCAGCTTTCCTTCTTTATTGATCCCGAAGATGGAAAGGAAAATGTCTCTCGCATGAATCTTGTACAGCATCACTACATCGAACCATCCACTTGTGATGATTGCTCTGTTTGACACACGCATCTTCATCCTAACAGAGGTCTTGATGTTTCTTTGCATGTTTTCAACTTCCAGAGCAATAGGTTTAGCAATATACTTCTTCAAGTACCTACGAGTGAACTCAACTCCAAATTCCTATAGAAAATACAAATTTTTTAACAAATAATATACTTGCAATTAAGATTTTGTATATGTTTAAGTAAATATCATCTCACCATTTTTCATATGTTATCATTGCTAGATGAATTTGTCTTCTTGTAGACATAGTACTTGATTTTTGACCTTTTGTAGATGCACCAGTCAACAAGAAAGGCCACCTGTTCTTATGTCAGATCCATTTCATTTCCAAACATGCACTGTCTATCAAATTCATATTCACCCATGATGCTAGGACCTGATACAACACATTGTCAAACACACATAATTAAAAAGAAATACTAATACTTTGGGATTTCTTCTATGAATGCAGCAGGTAGGTAATTAAAATGCAGCAGGTAGGTAGTTTAAATAGTCCTCAACATTTTACAAACAGACATTGCATCTAAAAACATTAAGATTACTTGATGATAAGCTAATACAGAAATATAGAAAAATAAAAGCAACTGACGAGAACAAGTGAGACTACATGATAAATAAAATACCATCCAGTCACTATGGTAAATAAAATGCTTGTCTATGTGTCTGATGCTAGAAGTTAACTTACATCAAACAATTTTTGATTAAGAAGACAGGTTTCATGCATATGTATGAGGCTACTAACAAATAAAATTACATATTACAGGTAAAAAATTTAAAATATCTTTTAACATGTCTAAAATAGCACAACACACACAAAAAACTGACATTTTATTAAGAACTGGTAGATTTATAAGCCAATAAGTAACAACCAACGAGCATTCATACCTCTCTTCTGAAGAATCTCCTCGGGCTCACTCTCAGAGCTGTTATAGCTCTCAGAGTTGTCAGAGCTGAAGGATCTCCTAGAGTCGTCACTAAGGATAACGACAACATCGTTACTGGAGGTCCCCATCTGTTGCATACATGAAGAAATGTTCTGTCAAAATCTTATAAAGATCTGTTATAAATAACAGACACAGAAGAAAGTACCAAACAGTATGTGCACTACCAAATTTTAGTAAGCATAGTTGATCTTTAAATAGCAGATAACACAATTATTGAACTTTGCTCAATTTGAGCTCCAGCTGAGCTTTGTTGAATTAAAGTCAACCAAAACACTCACCTGGAACCCAAACAGAGCAAAGTTACTTAACATTGCATTTGGTTTATCACTGTAACGTTAGAGCATTGCATTTCAGAACCTTTGTTTATAGCATGTAGTTCATTAGGAATGAAAATAACAATGTATACAGTTATTATGAATTCCAAGATACTACAGTCACTAAAAACACAGCTGCAGTATACTTTAGCAATATCTTAAAGAAGATAATATAACATCAGGAACTACTAGATACTAGACATTATGAATTGATGATATATAGTTCATTAACAACCATCAGACCTTCATGAACAAATATATAGATTAACAAAGATTTAAATGAAGCAATAACAGAAGAAAACCTAGATCTACAGTTACCAAAATCAAGTTGTAGTGACTATAACTAGATATACAGAAGAAAACCTAAAGTTGACACCAAACATTTCGAAAGTAGATCTATAGAATGAAAGCTAGATCTACAGAATGAAAGCTAGATCTATAGTAGTGACTTTAACTATTGAACCTAAAGTAGATCTATAGAATGAAATCTATATCAAGATCTTGACATCTACTAGATGAAGATGAACCTTACGAAAAACCAATGCAGTTACTGTAATTATATCTACATAAGGGTTTTTAGCTTTCATTCTATAGATGTCAAGATCTTGATCTACTAGATCAAGATCTTGACCACTACTAGATCAAGATCTACATGAACATTACGAAAAAAATAGATCTATAGAAAGGGAACCAAAATGAGGATAGGAGAGGAGGAGAAAAGCTAGCCCCTTGCAGCTAGAACCTTGCGGCGGAGAGGGAAGGAAGAAACCCTAAGTGAGTTTAGGCGGCAGCGGCGGCGCTGCTATGGTGGGAGCGGTGGGAGCGAGTGAGTGGGAGCGAGTGTGGGAGCTAGTGGGAGCCGGGCTGTATATATTGTTCATGTTTTGCAAAAAAAAGCACTCTTATTTCACCTGTGTTAACTTACAGTCCTACCACCTCGGCTCTGTAGTTCAATTCAGTTTCATACACACCCCTCTAGTTAAGTTTTTTTCACGAACAGTCCTTCACCTGGGATTCACTGCAAAACGGAATGCGGCCAGTCCTATTTAGCATTGTTTCCTCCGCCCGCGCTAGGGTTTCGCCTCCTCATTTTCCCCTCTCCTCTTCACGGCCGCTGCTAGGGTTTCACCATGGAAGCTCTGCGTCGCCGCATCCTGTAGATGCGCGAGCGCCAGTCATCGGAGAGTCTGCCCCACGCCAGCCACCGTAGTGTTTCAGCCGGCACGACAACACCGTGCTTCTGGAGGGAGCACGGCAGCCCAGGTTCTCCCACGGAGCATGGCAATACCGTTCTTGCCTCGCCGGAGCACGCAAGTCACCGGAGCTTCCCCACGCCGGAGCATGCAAGTCGCCTCTGCTTCCCCCCGCCGGAGCATGCAAGTCACCTCTACTTACCCCCGCCGGAGCACTCCACTCACCGGATCTCCCTCACACCAGAGCACGCAAGTCATCGGAGCTTCCCCATGCCGGAGCACGCAAGTCGCCTCTGCTTCCCCCCGCTAGAGCACTCCACACCGGATCTCCCCCACGCTGGAGCACGCAAGTCACCGGAGCTTCCCCACGCCGGAGCATGCAAGTCGCCTCTGCTTCCCCTTGCCGGAGCACTCCACTCACCGGATCTCCCCCACGTCGGAGCATGCAAGTCACCGGAGCTTCCCCACACCAAAGCACTCAACTCACCAGATCTCCCCCATGCCGAAGCACGCAACTCACCGGATCTCCCCCATGCCAGAGCAGGCGTCAAAGGATCTTCCCTCAAGCGTTAGCGGTTGGCGCTTCCCTCTAGCCCCCGTCACCGGCCGTTCTCCCTCGCCTCAGCCGGCGTTCTTCCCTCTTGTCCCCGCCACCTGCCCATCTGCATCCGCCACTACAATCATCTGAACCATTAAGGTAAGTACCCATACTCCACAACTGTTCCTGTAATTGTTCATGCAATTTTCCCTGTAATTGTTCATGTATTTGTCCATGTGATTGTTGACTATAATGTGACTATTCATGTTATTGTTCATGCATTTGTGTTCCTCTAATTGTTCATGTCATTGTTGATTGTAATTTCTTATCTAAATAATTCTGAATCTCTTCTATCTGAATTACGTTATCTGAAAATTCATTTTAGAACATGAAAATTCATTCTTTGAAAATTCGGTTCATTTTGGATAGAATTCAATTGCAATGAGATGATCAGGAGCTCATTCTACCATTTTGGATAGAATTATGTTCAGTTCATTAATTATGCTACCATTTTGGATAGAATTATGTTCATGAAAATTTATTCTATGAAAAATCAGTTACACTAAGTCATTTCAACTTGATTAAACTTTGTTTTTCACCTGATGTTATAGTACTTACCTATTATCTATTAATTACAATTACAGTTACAATGGTAGCCACATTTTGGATGAAGACTACTTCAGTGGGGAAGATGAATACTTTACTGAAGAAGATGAATATATTAGTGATCAGGATGATGTAGGTGATGAGAGGGATATGATCACTATTAGAGGTTAGTTTCTGCAACTTCATTTGTGCTTTCTGTAACTGCACTACCTTTTTGTCTTGCAACTAACATTGGTTTTCATTTGTTAGGGCCTGGACATTCAGGATTTGAATCTTTTGATACAAACTGCATATTTGGAAATGAGGTGGAGATGAATTTCAATCAAGTTCTTCAGCTGAGGTCTTATGTGGAGGAATTACCAAGACCACTAGTGAAGGATTACGTTTGCAAAATCACATCACTTAATGTGATTCCTCATGAGGGAAAAATGGTATGTTTATATGCCTTCAACAACTTCTTTGTCCATGATTTAATGGTTTGTTTATTTTAATATGGTTCCTAATATCTCCTATCTTTCATTTTCAGGAATTTAGCAAAGATTTTACCACCAATTACCTCCTATACTTCTTAGTGGACTCGGTAGTTGTTCCTAATGTTCCAGCAATTCCTCAAATGCTCAGTTTGGATGTGAAAGAAAGAGAGGGAATTGTCATCAAGTACTGCAGGATGGTGCTTCAAGATAATGGGAAGGCCAAGATACATGCAGGATGGCAAAGAGTTGTGGAGCAATTCAACATACATGCAGGTGACATATGCATATTCAGCTTTACTGACGAAAGGCGTCTACCAATTCGACGCAGGGATCCATTTGCATGGCTAAAGCTGGAGATACTGAAGCTGGAGGAGCATGGAGATGCTTCTTAAGCTGGAGATTTTATGTTTTGTATTAAACTATGTATCTGTCGATGTTATGTAACAGCTAAGTGGTACCTGGTACAATGACTAAGTGTTGTCATGTTTATGGATGCTAAATTATATGTTCTAAGTGGTACCTAGTACAATGACTAAGTGGTGTCCTATTTATGGATGTTGTAGTGTCTTTTTGTTTACATATTATTTTATGGATATGTTTTGATAATAATGCAAGAAATCCATATGTTGTTGTGCTCTTCATCACAACGGCTTGGATACTTTCTTGCAACATTTTGTCTGAAACTACTAGCGTCTTTCTTTGTTTTTATAATAATGCAAGAAGTCCATATGCTGTTGTGCTGTTCATCACAACAGTTTGGATAATTTCTTGCAACATTTTGTATTTCCGTATTTCATGAAAATAAAAGGGCATCTTTATGTATTTACTTCTTGCAACATTTTGGACAAAACTACTGGCATTTTTCTGTATTTCATGAAAATAAAAGGGCATCTTTATGTATTTATTTATTGCAACATTTTGGACAAAACTACTGGCATTTTTCTGTATTTCATGAAAATAAAAGGGCGAATACTTATTAAAAATGGACCACGTCGATCTTATTACCTGAACAACTGTATTTATTTTAAATGGGAGAAGTTTGTGGGAACATGGACTGGACAAGATCGTGGGTGGGAGAAGTTTGTGGGTTGGGAAGTTCGTGGGTTTACTCTCTTTCTTCCACGGTGGGTTTACTCTCTTTATTCCACGGTGGCTATTTATATGGATGGTTACCGAATTGAAAAACCATTCTCATTCTTCCACGGTGGGTTTAGTCTCTTCCTTTCTATTACATTATCCTCTCATCCTCCTCACAGTCGACAATAAGGCCCAAGTGAGTTCAATCTCTGTTAATTCCTCTGCAAATATCTCATGTGTTAATTCATCTGCTAAAATTCCTCTGTTTGATGTTTCAATATGTCTATCTTTGCAAATTCCTGTGTTAATGTCTACAAATAACTCGTCTGTTAATTCCTCTGCAAATAACTCCTGAATTACTCGGGAAATAATTTCTATCTGTTAATTCCTCTGCAAATAATTTATCTCTGTTAATTCCTCTGTAGATAATTTATCTCTATTAATTCCTCTGTAAATAATTTATCTCTATTAATTCCTCTGCAAATATCTCCTGTGTTAATTCATCTGCAGATAATTTATCTCTGTTTTGATGTTTCAATCTGCAAATTCATGTGTTAATGTCTGCAAATAACTCCTCTGTTAATTCCTCTGCAAATAACTCCTTTGTTAATTCCTCTGCAAATAACTCCTTTGTTATTTTTTTGCAAGGGAGATGGACGAAGTGAATTGTGCTATTTGTGAGCAATCTCTGGAGAGATGTGGTAGGTACTCTGACAGGCGTGCTAATTCCTTTGAGTCTGTCATGGTGCAAGGTTTTCAGCATGGATTTGTAAGTTATACTTTTCTCTTTCTAAAGTAACATACTTTTAAACATGGAGACTAATCTATGAAATACAGGTCGTGCCATGCAAATTCAAGGAGCAACTTAACAAGTTTGCAAATTCCAAGAACTGGATGGTGGCTAGATGCAGTAACATGCATTACTATGACTTCTATCTGGAGAAAGAAGCAGCAAGAACTACTATGTGTGGACCTTACTGGTCATCCCTAGTTAGGAAGTATGATGTCTAGGAGGGTGACATTGTCAATTTCAGGTATGCGGAACATGACAACAGGTTTGACATCACAGTTTCTGAACTGCTAAACCACTACAAGAAATGTGTTACTTGTGATCTTCTCATAGTGACGGGGAATGAAATCGTCATAGATCTATGACGATTTTGCACAAGATGGTCATAGGCCATTCGGAGAGGTCAAAATCCTATAAACTTATGACGATTTGTCTAAAAATCGTTGTAATTTCATCATACGGAATCGTCATAAACTACATGATACAGCTCATAGCATTATTTATAGCTCACTATGACGAATTTAAATCGTCATAGCTTATAAAATATGGTATATTAAAATGACTAGTTGGCCACATCAAAAATTATGTCTACGTGTCATGTCTATGTGTGTGTCTATATGCATCTAAGTGATACACTGGACCCATCCCGCATCGTTTTTTGTTTCCAAGTATTTCTTCCATCTTTATTTTCCCCAAGAAAGTTCAAAACGAAGTATGCAATCAATGATGATACCAGAATTAGAAACGAAGTGCAAAAATTTCTCCACATTTTTCCAAGTATGCAATCAATGATGATACCATAATTAGAAACCAAGTGCAAAAATTTCTCGTGTGGGGTCGAACCCGCGAGCATGGGTCCATTCTCGATGGCTACAAACCAACCTGCCCACCTTTCTTAGTTGTCTCAACATTGTGCTCCGCGTATATTAGCAACGATTTCATCTGTTGGGCCTTGTCCTCGAATGCTGATTCGGCTCGGCCCATGAAATAACTACATCAGGCTTGAAATTGCAACGGGCCACCACAAAGTAGAGTAAAGCGGGTAGATTACAGCCTGGCCAGTTCGCCTGGTCCCTTAGAATTTTCTTCTTCTTTTCATTTTTCTATTTTCTTAATTATTTTTTTTGTATCTTTTTCATAAGAAGTCTAAAAGAATTTATTTTTCGCTCTAATTTTTTATTAGGTTTGGAATTCAACATTTTAGATGAGTGCAATGGATGATCCTTATGCCCATTTTGAGTTCTAGGTTTTGCATTGATCGGACCTTTTTGAATTTTTTATGACCGTTTTAAACTATAGACAAAACGGCGGACACGAATGTTCTTAGCTAGGGGCTAAGACTCGCTAAAATTGCATTGGATCTCTGAAGAAATAGGATATTGAGAGTCTAAAAATAATTTTTGCCAAAAAATCATAAGCATCGGATCATGTACCTGGAGTTCAAACCGGACCCACCTCCTATCGATTCGGCAGGAATTTGTCTTTTTTACCAGAGGTGGACAAAAAGGTCTGAGATATCCCGGTTGGTAAATTGTTCAAGTAAGGTGGTCTAATATTTTAAAAAATGTGGTGGTACCATTCTAAAAATGTCATTTGGTGGTTGCTTCATAAAACGCCATGTCTTTTGCGCTCGGAAAATGGAAAATAGATTTTCCGTGCGTCAAAAAGGAAAACTTTATCCTGCAACATTGTTCGGAATCCCATGATACATATGTATACATAATATGGGCACATTATCACAAACTATGCCACGATTCTGGCCATAACATTGGTCGTTTGGTCCGAAAGCCATGAAACCTCGAACATGATAGCTCATTTCTGAGAAGGTTTTTTTGAGACACTTGCAATATACCAAGAATGGTATTTTTCCTTGCAACTATGTCACATCAGAATACACCACGCGAAGGATTTGCATTGATCGGGCCGTTTTTGAATTTTTTATGCTCATTTCAAACTATGGTCAAAATGGCGGACATGAAGGTTCTTAGCTAGGGGCTGAGCCTCGCTAAACAGGCATTGGATCTCTGAAGAAATAGCATATTGTGAGTCTAAAAATGATTTTTGCCAAAAATCATGAGCATCAAATCATGTACCTGTAGTTCAAACCGGACTCACTTCCTACCGATTCGGTAGGAATTTGTCTTTTTTACAAGAGGTGGACAAAAAGGTCTGAGATATCCCGGTTGGGAAATTGTTCATATAAGGTGGTCTAATATTTTTACAAAATGTGGTGGTACCATTCTAAAAATGTCATTTGGTGGTTGCTTCACAAAACGCCCCATTTTTTGCGCTCAGAAAATGGAAAATGGATTTTCCGTGCGTCAAAAAGGAAAACTTTCTCCTGCAACATTGTTCGCCATCCAATGATACATATGTATGCACAATATGGGCACATCATCACAAACTATGCCGCGATTCTGGCCATAACATTGGTCGTTTGGTCCGAAAGCCACGAAACCTCGAACACGATAACTCATTTCTGAGAAGGTTTTTTTGTGACACTTGCAATATACCAAGGTTGGTATTTTTACTTGCAACTATGTCACATAAGAAGACACCACGTGAAGGATTTGCATTGATCGGACCGTTTTTGAATTTTTTATGCCCGTTTCAAACTATGGTCAAAACGACGGACACGACGGTTCTTAGCTAGGGGCTGAGCCTCGCTAAAATTGCATTGGATCTCTGAATAAATAGCATATTGTGAGTGTAAAAATGATTTTTGCCAAAAATCATGAGCATCGGATCATGTAACTGTAGTTCAAACCGGAACCACTTCCTACCGATTCGGCAGGAATTTGTCTTTTTTACCAAAGGTGGAAAAAAAGGTTTGAGAACCCCCAGTTGAGACATTGTTCATATAAGGTGGTAAAGTATTTTAAAAAAAAATGTGGTGATACCATTCTAAAAATGTCATTTGGTGGTTTCTTCACAAAACGCCCTGTTTTTTGCGCTCGAAAATAGAAAATGGATTTTCCGTGCGTCAAAAAGGAAAAATTTCTCATGCAACATTGTTCTCCATCCCATGATACATATGTGTGCACAATATGGGAACATTATTACAAACTATACCGCGATTCTGGCCATAATATTGGTCGTTTGGTCCGAAAGCGATGAAACCTCCACCATGATAGCTCATTTCTGAGAAGGTTTTTTGAGACACTTGCAATATACCAATGGTGTTATTTTTTCCTTGCAACTATGTCACATAATAAGACACCACGCGAACTATTTGCATTGATCGGACCGTTTTTGAATTTTTATGTCCGTTTCAAACTATGGTCAAAACGGCGGACACGAAGGTTCTTAGCTAGGGGTTGAGTCTCCCTAAACAGGCATTGAATCTCTGAATAAATAGCATATTGTCAGTCTAAAAATGATTTTTTTCTAAAAAACATGAGCATCAGACCATGTACCTGTAGTTCAAACCGGACCTACTTCCTACCGATTCGGCAGGAATTTGTCTTTTTACCAGAGGTGGACAAAAAGGTTTGAGAACCCCCAGTTAAGACATTGTCCATATAAGGTGGTCAAGTATTTTTGAAAAATAGATTCATACTATTTTGAAACTTTAATTTGACAATTGCTTCATAAAACACCCCGTTTTTTAATAGGACGCGTCTCTCTCTATTCGTGTCACTCCTAAAAGCTCTCCAGCCAACCAGAGTACAGGAACAGAACGCACGCGGCTCACCAAGCTGAACCTGATCTCGGCCGTCGAAATGCCACCAATCCAACGACCTGGCTCTCGTCATCCTCCAAAGAAACACACTAGAAGCAAGCGCCCAAGGCCAAACCCTAGCTGCCGCACTCTTACTGTCCTTGGTTCCTCCAGCGCCCAGCCGCATATTTCGATCCCCTCCCCGAAGCCTCGCGATTCCCCAACCACGAGCGCCGCCTTCCTCCTCCCGAGACCTTGGCGCCGCCGCCCCCTTGCTCCCTTTCTCGCGCAACAACCCACAGATTGGGCAACGCCCCCGCTCCTGCGTCCTCTCACTGAACAACCCCCATGCACACGCCGCCATCTCGCACCTTCATTGGCGCCACCAGGAAACCCTAGCGGCTCTCTGTCGAGGACAACGCAGCCCATGGTCGCGCGGCTACTCCAGCGGCAGCACGACGACGGCCCTCTTCCTCAGAGGCAGCATGACGGGCCCCTTCCTCCAACGGCAGCAGGACGGCTGTACCCTTTCCTCTAGAGGCAACACGACGTCCGCCCCTTCCTCCAACGGTAGCACAACTGTCGGCACCCTTCCTCTAGAGGCAGCACGATGGGGCCCTTCCTCCAGCGGCTGTAGGATGACTGTCCCCTTTCCTCTAGAGGCAGCATGACGCCGGCCCCTTCCTCCAGCGGCAGCACGACGATCGGCCCCCTTCCTCTACCAGAAGCTTTCCGCCAGCGACCTTCCTCCACCAGCAGTTGTCCCCGGCCACCAATGATCTGGTTTATTTTCTCCCTCTCTTAGTCTCTACTCTAGCATGCTCGATTTTGAATATTTGATTGAAACCTTGTCATTAATTGGTGTCTATGTGTAGATTTACTGGAATCTAGTTCTACTGTTCTAGTAATTAGATCGAATTTGATGTATTCATGAGTAGAGGGGCACGGAATGTTGTTGCTTGGAGAAGCAAGAACTGCCATTACGCTCTTCTAATATGGAATATTTTGTATTTTTCATGAGCATTAAGCATGTTTTGTTAGCAGATTATTATTCCTAACAATCCATATAAAATTTTCATGTACTGTTGGTAGGCTAGCTAATCATGGGAGTTAGTAGTATGTGACTTTTGCTTGCTTGTTCATACTTTAGCTGCAGGTAAACTACAGGTAGCATCCAAGCATGCTTGTCGCACGAAAAATCACGCATATTATATAGCAGCACTTCCTCTAGTAGCAGTAGCAGTAGACTAGCATGCTTCCATGCCCACATGATTCTAAAGCGAGATCCATTTTTCATCTTGTCAGATTTATAGTTCTGTTTCATGAATATCATACTTGCTATGTCCTCAATCTAGGACTTGATGAAGTAGGATTTCAATTTTTTCACTGTTCTATCTTGATTGTTCATGACTGCCTTTTTTCTCATGTTGTTTATGAAACTCAAACACTGCATTCCTTATTTGCCAGGGGGTATACTTGGTTCACAAGGTTTACTATCTGCTATTACTGTCACACTCAATGTCAACGGTCTCCTGTGACCTGAAGTTATACTTCACCATCGAATCCCCCTTCACACTGGTCTCTTAAATGTTGTTTGTAATACATTTATTCAAATGCTACTCTTTACTGTTTGGATCTTCTACTATCTTGAAGTGGTGCAGCCTATATTTGTGTATAGGTGACAAGGGGAGAGCTGCTATTATAGGGTTGACAGCAGTACTACAATCCTTTTCTTTTATATCATTGTTTAGACCATCCACACCGATGAATCGATTCAAAGCAAAATGTGTCAGAATTTAGAATCGCTGTGTTTTGGCTGTAGTGTATAGCATCGCTTTGGCTGAAAATCCTGGGACCTACAACACAATAGAAAACTACTTTTGCTACTCATATAATCTGTCCATCCAGCGTATGATTGGGTAGCTAGGAACTGAACCAAGTATGTGGTTTACTTTTCTTGTCAGGTGCTTTGAAGCGATTCCCCACATTGTATGGAACCGGTTCAATAGCTCCTTTGAATCGCTTTGTTTTCAGTGTGGCTGGTCTTACTTGCATGGTGCATATTTCTGCTAGTGTTTTATACTAGCAGAACATCATATTTTTTCTGGTAGATCAATGTAGAATTTAGAACTGAGATATATGGCCTCAAGTTGATCTTCGTTTCTTCGCATATGTTTGTGTTGTGCTCTTTGCATAGTTGTTGTAGTTAATATAGCGTGTGTGGAGATAGTTTTCTGTCTAGATTAATATGATGGTATTGGTAACAATAGACATGCTGATAGTATTGTAAAGAGTTTTATGTGATGTGTAGGTTGCGCCGCTTGGGTAGTTTACCATATACTTGCCTTGTATAATGCGGACTATATATTTGTTGCTGGAGGTGGATTGTAAGCCTACTGCAAGACAAGCCTCACAGCCTCAAGGTATTTATCTTGAGCTTATGGAGGAGATTTTAGTATACATCTCATTGACTGGGATGTTGCTCATGTAGAAAGATGTTGCTGATGTCTAATCTAGTAGGAGAGAACTGTTTCCTTTTGGGCACCTCAATTGCATAGTTTTTCTTTGTTTGTATCAGTCGAAGATGCCCCTTTTGGAGCCGCAACCACGCACCAATGGCAGGCTTCAGGCCAGATGTGGCCCGTTTCTTAGGGGACGGCTTGGATCGAATGTCCTAGCTTCGCCATGGCAAGAGTGGGCCCAATAGACTAGCGGGCCGCTGGGTAGGCTCCTGAGGCCGTATCCCAGAGCGTCATGGAGAGGGGGCACGCTCCTCGTCTCCATCAGTCCTTCTCCCTACCACGGGCGGCGACGGTGGCACCGCGCTACATCTGCGGAGGACCGTGACTGCAACCCTGTAGGTAGGGGCTACAGCCTGAAGCCACTATCCAAGGCCGTATCCCTCCTCACATCGGCAACCCTATCTACCAACATCAGCGATCGGGCACCCTATGGAACCCGTAGCGGCGCCGGGCTTATAGCTCCTATGCGACGTCTTTACGTGGAATTGGAAGGAAAGTGGCATCGTTGAAAAGAATATCTCGCATGCGACGGTTGTGAGGCGATAAATAGCTCCCGTGCGACACTTCTACTTAACCCCACGAGACCGTCAACGAATTCGAATCAGCTGAGCACAGTAGGACCCACATCCTCTCCACGTCACGGCGGAACTCACCTAATGTCCACCTCATATCGTGGGACCCACCATGTGGTTGAAGAGAGCCGTTGGCCCCGATCCGTCCCCGCACCCGAGCACTCCCGCCATCGTTCCAGCATCTCATCCCCTTCCGTTTTCTTCTCCGGCGAGCAATTGCGGCAACACCGGCGAGGGATGTCAAGCTCTGCTTCCTCCCACCGCTCATGGCCTCGGTATGGTGCGGTGCCGATGAGGAGGTGCCCCGATTGCCCCCATACCGCGCCCCTGAAGGGGCTTGTCACATCCACCGATAAGAACAGCAACATTGGCCGGGAATTTGTGAAGTGTGAGAGCAAGCCCGAGCTGGGAAAGGTGAGATCTGAGTGTTCCGAGCGCCAATTTCTCACTTTTCTTTCGAAATTTCATGCATTTCATCGAATTTGGGATTTAGGGTTCATCTCTGCGATTTCAGGAACTGCCAAAATGTGGGCATTTTGAGTGGCTTGATGAGTACATCGAACGAATTGGGGTGGAGGTAGCATCCCGGGAGCTCGAAAACCCGTCCGTGGTGGAGCAATTGGGATGTGGCAACCTCATTTCCGCTGGTACTACGGTGGATGCGGAAGTGAAGGCCGAGCTGAATAAGATGAACAAGTAGCTAAGGCAAATCATCGAATTGAAGAAGCAGGACAATCTGATGGCCTTTTTTTATTTTTGTGTAATTTCTCTCGGATTAGTTTATCTCCTGATCGTTAGTCATTAGACAGTGCAGTCAGTGTTCGAGTGATGCTTTGTAATGGATGTTAGGTTCTTTGTATTTGGCTTTAATAAAATGCAACACAAATTCGGGCTAATTTTAAGCTGCCTGCTTTTCAAATCGTTGTTCCTTCAGTTTCATCAATTTCGTGTTCCTTTTATCGAAAGGTGTGGGAGGGAGGGTTGAAAAGTAAAAAAAAACAATTGACGAGGATTGAAAAAGGCCAGACCCAAATAGAACTTAGCCAGGCCAAAATGGACGTATCTAGGCCCAATAGTAACTATATGTTGATTGGGCAAAAAAAATGGTACTCATGTTACAATCTAAATAGGGACGTGTGGATTTGCAGATACTCGTGCTCAGGTCGCAATCTTTTTTTTGCGAAAGTAAATATATAAATAAAGTCCAAGGGCATCCATTTAACTAACATAACTTAGGCGCTCCTTTAACTTATGTAAATATGTAAATTTCTTGTTTGAAAATGAACCATGTGTTGTTTGAAAATAATCAACCATCATTACGTTAACTTATTCTTCCTTTTGAGCTTTTCTAATTTCACTCATTTTATAAATATTGCACGAGTATTATATGAGAACTTGTTTTTGTGTCTTTTGTTTTATACACTTGTTGTTTTGGGTGTTTTGACAAATGACAATACAATAAAACACAGATTACAATAAAACAAGGAGATAGATAATATTGGGATAACATTACTTATATTAGATAGCCGGATTGTTAACATTGGGATAACGTTACAATAAAAAGAAAAAAGTACAATAATATAGAAGGGAATAGGCGCCCCGCCTAAACCCTGGGCTAGCCCCTAAACCCTAACCCTAGCTACCCTACTCTATCGGCGGTGGAGGCGGTGCCGGTGCAGCCGCCTTCGCGGCATTCCACGCCGCCAGCCTCTCCCGCTGCTCCCGCTTCCGCTGCTCCTCCCGGTAGGCCCAGCCATTGGCCTCCCGTTGCTCCTCGTCCTCTCGTGTGCGCCTTTTCTTCAAGGCGCTGGGCCTGCTTCTCCTCCCACCTAGCGATAGTAGCCTCCTGCTTTGCCTCGTCCTTCGCCGCCTTAGCCCAAAGAGAGGCTTTGAGGGAGGTCGCCGCCGGGAGGTTGGGGACCTGGGTTGAGACGATGGGGCCTGCTCCCTGTGGGCAGGGCGGGGACTTCTTCTTCTTGCCATGCTTGGGGCGCGTGGGCGCCTCCTGCTCCCACCACTGCTTGTGGTCCGGGTGGTTGTCCTTGTCGCTTACTTCGGTGTCAGAAGGGAAGCGGAAGGGGGAGGTCGCCATGGTCGCCGGAGTGTTTGGGGGCAGGAAGGAGGCAAAGGGACGGGCTCGAGGTTAAAGATGAGGGGCAAGATGAGATGAGGAGGCAAAGGCGTTTTGCCTATTTATTAAGGGCGGGGCGTGAAGGGCGGCGTGGGAATCCAACGTCGCGTTAGCGCAGACGCGTGCGCTGCGTTGCGTGTGGGAAGCGGGCATGATCAATGCGAAAGATAGATAAAAATAGCTAGGATACGACGTATTGTAACCCCTGCACCGCCGCCCCCACCCCTGCATGCATGCATGCATTAATGCGAAAGTGAGAAAAAAACGTCCAAGGTAGTTGTTCATTGGCAGTGAAAAATAAAAGGGAAAATATAATTTGGCCTAGATTTACTTCGGTAATAAATGCAGGAATCTAGTACCAAGGTACTCGTTCGTTTTTACACACCGCATGCAACAAACTCGTTCGTTTTTACACTTATTTAATGGGGCATGAACCAAGGAATCTAGTACCAAGGTAGTCAAAGTTGATATTTAGATTTATAAGTATTGACTTTTTGTATGGCGCATGAACCAGATGGGAGTAAGTTTGACTGAAAAAAGTTATTCGACGTACACTTATTTAATAGGACAGCGCTGTTGCACGCAAAATAGCTAGACTGCGACGCTAGGGGCAGCTGCATGCATGGTGCAGCCCGCCCCGCCTAGCGTCCTCACATGCCACGCTCGGTCCAACGGTCAATGGAGTGTACGTTATGCTGGTCAATATTTATTACATATTTTAGATTTTGATATTTTTTCTTAGGCTGGTCATAGTGACATGCATACTCACTCTGTCCACAAATAAGTGTACGTTTGGCTTCAAAATTTGTCCACAAAAAAGTGTATTTCTACCTTTCCAATGCACTTTAAAGTAGAAAAAATTGCTTAACGGAAATCAAGTCCAATAACATTTAGCAAATAGTCTCTTTAATTTATTTGCGGACGGAGGGAGTATGTGGGAGTAACTTAGATGTGGTATCATACATATGTTAATAGTCTAAGTTACTATTCCATAGTGCAAAATAACATAGATGTGGTATCATGCAAAGTCTCATTTATTACAATGAACCTGATGGGAGTAAGTTTGACTGAAGAAAGTTGTTACACGTACACTTATTTAATGCGATGGAGGGAGTAAATACGCTGCAGCGTTGTTGCACGCAAAATAGCTAGATCATGACGCTTAGGCATTTGCATGCATGGTGCAGCCCCGCCTTCGCCAAAGACCTCGCATGCCACGCTCGGTCCAACGGTCAATGGAGTGTGCCACGCTCGCATGCCACGTTGTTGCACGTAAAAACGATGAAGCCAATCAGATTCCAGAATCATCCATCCCACGGATCGCCAAGAGCTAGCCACGAAATCCTTCTAAGAGACGCCAACCAATCAGGTTGTAGAACAAGCCCTTCCACGGATCACCCAGAGCCACCCGCGGAATCCTTCTAGAAGACGCGATCGGACGGCCACAGTGTCGCGCTAGGGCTAGATCTACGTTCCTCATTCGGCCTTAGGGTTAGCGGGGTTTAAGATGCAGTCAACGGGGTTTCACAAATTTGACCAGACATTCAAATGTGCATAACTAATTCAAAAAATATCAAAAAAATACAAAACCTTCGCATGGTGTCATTTTATGTGACATAGTTGTGAGGAAAAATATCAAACTTGGTCTATTGATCATATTTCAAAAAACCCTTCACAAAATGACCTATCTCCTCCGAGGTTTTCTGGCTTTCGGGTCAAATGACCAATGATATGGCTAGAATCAAGGCATAGTTTGTGATAATGTGCCCATATTTGGCATGCATGTCTATAATGGGATGACTAACAATGTTGTAGCACAAAGTTTTCCTTTTTGACGCACAGAAAATCCATTTTATATTTTCTGAGTGCCGAAAGAGGGGGGGATTTGTGAAGCAACCAGCAAATTGAAGTTTCAAAATGGTAACATCCTATTTTTCAAAAATACTAGACCACCTAGCATATACAATTTCCCAACTTGAGTATCTCAAACCTTTTATTCCATCCCTGGTGAAAAAGACAAATCCTGCCGAATCGGCTGGAAGTGGGTAAGATATGAAGTACAGGTACATGATCTCATGCTGATGATTTTTTGTAAAAATCATTTTTAGGTTCACAACATGCTATTTCATCAGAGATCCAATGCTAGTTTTGTGAGCCTCAGCCCCTAGCTAAGAATATTTATGAAAACCCTTCAAGTTTAACCAGACATTCAAATGTGCATAACTAATTCAAAAAAAATCAAAAAAATACAAAACCTTCGCATGGTGTCATGTTATGTGACATAGTTCTGAGGAAAAATATCAAACTTGGTTTTAGAAATGGTCAAAAAAAACTTGCTTAGAAATGGGTGGTTTACCCTAGCTTTGGAGCCCATTTCTACCCCATTTTGGGTGAGGGTGAGTTGTACTTCACAAAAGGGATCAGGGTGAGGATGAGTTGTATTGTACATATGAGAAAAACGTTGGAAGCTCATACAAACATAGAAAAGTGACATAGCTACATTTGTTGAAATTATCAACAAGTGACAAATTATTATAATAACAAATGTTTACAACAACAAGTGCCAAATTATTACAATAACAAATGTTTACAACAACAAGTGCCAAATTATTACAATAACAAATGTTTACAACAACAAGTGACAAATTCAAAGTCTATTTCTTTTGGCTCTTCTTACCCCTCGTTTTCTTCTCCTTCACAAGTTTCACACCACACAACAGGTTTATGCTCTTCTTTTTCTTACCATTACCATCCGCCTCCCACAAGACGTCCAAGAGTCTCCTTCACCTCCTGCACCTCCTCAACAACCTCATGATCATGATCCAGAGCCTCATCAACATGGTCACTTTGCACCAGAGCCTCAACAACAGGTTCATTTTGCACCAGAGCCTCAACAACAGGCTCATTTTTCACTAGAGCCTCAACAACAGGCTCATGTTGCCCCTCATTTTGCACCAGAGCTTCCAAATCAGAAACGGTGTGCCCTAAAGCCTCAACAGTTTGCACATCATCCTCCAAAACAAGTTCAGATTGCACCTCAAAGACCAAACATGATCCGTTAGTTCTCTTCTTTCTTTGGCCATTGATTCTTGCCCTTTTCACTGCCAGATTCGTCAACAACAAGAGGTGGGCCTTTTCTCCACGCTTCCTCCGAAAACAAGCAAGTTAGCTGGGGAGAAAATCATCAACAAGAAATGGGATAGATTTTGGATGAACATACTTTGGCTTTTCAGCAGTGTATCTGCACTTGGTAGAGCTAGCTCGGTGTCCAAGTTCTTCACAGAGTTTGCATCTATTCTTGTTACCTTTTTGGGCCCTTTTTGGCTTGGCATCTTTATTTTCATCTTTCTTTCCCTTCTTGCTGCTCCCACCTTTCTCAAACCAAGCCTTGAATCTACTCGCTTGGGCCAGCCTTTCTTTTCATCAAAGGAGGACACAAGGAGAACTGAATGTCCACTTCAGGCCACTGAGACTGATCTGTAAGTGCTGGAATTGGTGTTCCATATGCAGCCTTGAATTTTGCTACAGAATAATACTCATGCAAATATGGGTGCATATTTAGCTTGTGTTTAGAGGCCAAGAAAAGTATGGCATGCTCACAAGGCTTCCCAGTGTGTTGCCACTCAAGGCATGTGCATTCATGCAATTGAGTGTCAACAACATGCCTCCCGCCATCTTTGTATCTCCGACTTCAGACCCCACAATGAGGATTTCTCAACACGCAAATGTGCAAGATTTCGCTCTGTTGACCACCACGCTGCACAACATCGAAGCTTATCTCCTTGAAGAACATCACCAAGCCTTCTTCTCAATTCCCACAACCTCATGATCATGATCCTGATCTGGTCAACCATGTCATGGACAGGCAAGTCTTTTAACTCCTTCACTTTGTTGTTGAAACTTTCTGCCAAATTATTGTTGATATGATCACATTTGATGGCAGTGTTAAAACCAGACCTGTACCATAAAAGAGAATGGTAGGTTTCCAACCATGTACAAAACTTGACCCTATCCTCCTTAGAGCATGCCGCCTTAATCTTCTCAAGGTGATATGAATGTGTCTGCCTGGTGTAAGATCTTGCTGCTGGCCACATGCGTCCAAAATCATCTCCTCTGAATTTTTTGATCAAATTCATCCACATATGGTCAAGCACTCCCTCTGCTCAGCATGAGGGAAAACAATCTTCACTGCATTTTCTAAACCTTTACATGCATCTGTGTGCACTGCCAATGGAGAGACTGGCCCTATGCATCTTTTCAACTACATCATGAACCATGTCCATGATGCCTCTGTCTCAGACTGAAACATGCCAATAGCTACAGGGAACATCCAATTGTGTCCATCTAAAGCATTGCATGTTGCTAGTTGACCATTCCACTTTCCAGTCAAGAAAGATGAGTCTATACTCAAATATGGACGGCACCCTGCTTTGAAGCCATCGATGCAAGGCTTTAAAGCCATGAAGAATTTAGAGAAGAAGACTTTCTCATCAGCTGTTACCTCAGTATCTATCTCCACAACACTGCCAGGTGACCTCTTCTCTACTTCTGCTTTGAAGTTATAAAGCATTCGAAAGGTATTTGCCCAATCACCATATAGCTCTTTCATTGCCCTTTGCTTTGCCTTCCACACTGTAGTATAATTCAGCTTAATGGGGTACTGCTTTTCCAAGTCTATTTTCAGTCTCTTTGCAGTGTTGTTTGGTGTTGTGGATAAAATGGGCTTGATCTTTTCTACAACCCATAATTGTGATGTCATCTTTGTAACTGTTTGAGAACTTGTAATGCAAGTATGAGGTTTTGGAATTTTATTCACTCTTATTGTCCTTCCATCAGGTTGGCGTCTAGCAGATATATACCACTTGCAAGGCTTGGCACCACCATCATAACCTATGCATTTTGCATAGAACTTCTTTTTATCAGTCCACATAGTCTTGGTAGCAAACTCACGTTTGACTGCATATGTCCTGAAACACATCCTGAATTCATCCATGCTTGGAAACAATCTCCCAACTTCAATAACTGGGTCCTCTTTGTCATAAACTGTTATTAGCTCATCATCATGTGCATCATCTACATGAACTGCAGCATTTTCCAACAACTCTAGATCTATATCTGCCTCTTCATCTCTTAAATGGTTGTCACCATCATTTGCAGCTTCATCCCTCTTCTTCTCCTTGTCTCTGTCATCTATAGGAATGCCAAAAAGCTTTGCCATTTCAATGTCATCTATTGGTGCAATGACCAAATCAGTCCGGTCATGTATCTCAACTGAATTCCAATCAACAGTTACAATCCTTTGTGCATTACCATCTGCAGCCTCCCCTTGTGCATTAGCATCATCATCCTCCACTGTTAACACTTACAACTCAGTAAGTATAGGCATTACTTGCCTTTGTGCAGCCCAATCATCCTCGACCATCTGAGCAGCCAGCTTCGAGGCCACATATCCAACCCTCGAATCAGGTTTCAGATCAATGAGCTCTGCTAAAAGCAGAACAGTTTTGCTTGTCCAACCGTTTCGCTCATCGATTTCATCAACTATATGTTCCCCTGTCTCAACCCTAACATAGTCACATTTGCAATCATCAAATCGTAACAAAGAAACTTCCTGCTCTGGCCCCCAAACCACACTATCCCCAATTTTTTCCACCATTTTCCTCACCGCCTCCTCTCCCATGTTTATTAGCTCTTGGGGATCAACATGTTCTAATTCCACCTCCCATTTAACAACCGTGTCTCCCTCAATGATCTGCGTGCTACCATCAACTAAAACTGCCCTAGAGGGAAAGAAGTTGATGCGAAATTCGAAGGTTTGGCGCGCAACATCGTCTCTCCTGTTTTTGGCGGGCACTGTGAGCTAGCGGAAGCGAACAAAGAGCTCAACCTTAGAGAAATTAAGTGCAGAGATACGGGATATACCGATTAGAAGTCCCCTCTCCATGCTCCATATCGTTCCTCGCCTGCTCAGCACACCGCCCACAATCTAGCATCAATGGGCACGCTCAGATCTCGAATTGAGAAGAATGAGAGAGGAATTAGCTTTCAAATGGCACTCACTCACCTTCGCCGTCGAACGAAAGCGCCGCCGCCTAAATTAATTGTCGTGCCGCCGACGCCGGCGCCGAGAACGATGGGTGAGGTCCGCCGCCGCCGTCGGGGAAGCTACAGTCAGTGTGACGCGCGCTCTCGGTCGGAAGCGGTTGGTTTGACTGGCTTGACTGGCTGTCCCAACCGACCGGTTTGGCTTAACCCTAATCTTGAAACAAAGTTAAATGTGTTTTTACGACCGTTTTAAGGCCCGTGTGGCCCTGGGATATTAGCTGCCTCACAACCGTCGCATGCGAGCTATTCTTTTCAACAATGTCGTGTTCCTTCTAATTCCGTGTAAAAACGTCGCATAGGAGCTATAAGCCCAGCGGCGCCTAAGCATACCCCGAGGAAGCAATTGGATGATGGCGGTGAGTCTACTATAACCCTAGACTAGGCACATGACGCGCACAGGAGAAACTCCGCAATAGCAGGCAGCGCCGGTGACCCGCAGCGAGCTTCCACTTCCGCTTGCAAGGCCTTCTCCATGTCCACTTCGTAGGCCACATATGCCCACCGTCGGCCACGCAAGGACTCCAGGGTTGAACCCATACCCGGCAAGGCAACCTCCTCGCTGGAGGCTAACACCCAGGGACACGTATGAGGCGGGGAGGTGGTCTGAGGGGTCTGGCGCACGCTTCAGGAGCATCGCCATGGAGTCGCCCCTCATGTCTTACCTTTGCAGGGTCCATAAAAAAGGAATGTCGACCGCACGCGCCAAAATTACGCAGAGTAATGCCACGGCAGGTATATCTTAGGCAGTCGCATATCCCAAATCATCCGTGTGGTTCTGTTGCTGCCTACACACCGCACCGCACCGCTACCAGCTGGACTATCGTGGTCGTCGAAGATTTCAAGCGATCCGTTGAGTGTTAGACATGGGAAGCTGAGATCACGATTCACGTCCAAGTCGCTCCCGCCATCACAGTGGCTCTCGCGTCACCAGCGATGATCTACTGTAATACGTATTTTTCTCCTTTGTGGAGATTCTCCGGATCTGGACAGCAGCACAAATGAGGGACTGTTCGTGATCATTCTTCCCGGCCAGATTGTTCAGCAGCCATCAACTCCCCGATCCGTTAAAAAAAAAACTTCCCGATAAAGTTTGTTATACTACTCTTTTTTTCTTAAAATAGATATCGAAATTTTTTTATCCTGGAGAAACTTTTCATTCCAAAAACAATGCTTTTAATAAGGCTATTGTCAGACACAATCAATTAAGATCAGATCTTCGATTTTCATCTTAAAAGATAAACTTTGGACTTCTCCAATGCTATTGCCCCCACTTATGATGCCGCTGCTCCAAGCTAGAAATCTCCAAGCCAATTCACCATCACAACAAAGAGTCGAATCACCCTTGCTAGTCCCTCGATCTCGGCTTCCATGATCTTCTCCGCTAGCTGACTTCAACATAGAACAAGAAAGCATGCCCATGAAGGTAACAGTCAACAAAGTTCGTAGCACTCCTTCTAAAACCAAACGGTCAGTAAAAAAACACTGATGCGCACGGCCGAATTCCATCAGATCCAATAATCTCTAGGCAATAGGCGCTCATGAGAGTTCACCGATAGAGCTTTCGGGAACACGACACTCCCATCAGATCGATGGGACTGTCATCCGGTAGATCTTCATCTTGGCATGAGAAGAATCCTTGGACCGCCGCCATTATTCTAGCACACAAGAAGGCCCCCACACCATTGGACAGAGTAGAAAAGGAGGAGGCAGCCGCACACGAAGTTCATCCATGGTGGTTGGCAAGCCCAAGATTTGACTCTAAGGCCAAGATCCATGGCACCGCTGCATTGTCGATGGAAGTGTCATGTCCTCCGCTGCCAAAGCGCCACCCCGGCTTCTAGGCCCCAACCAGATCAATTCACGCCACCAAGGATCGTCGTTGTCACCCCAGCAATGCCAGTGGAGCCTCCTCCACGAACCCTCTCCTCCCCTCCTCCCTTTGCCGAGAGGGGGGCCACCACCGCCGCCGGCGTGGCCGCGGCGCCGGCCAGGGACCATCGAGGGGAGGAGAGCCGGCAACGAGATCGTGGGTCGCCTCCAGAGCCTCTCGGCGAGAGCGACCCGTGGGTGGTTTTTTTCCTACATGCTATTATTTGTTTCGTCGTGGAATTGGTTGGTTTGTTTCTAGATGATATCTATATACTAAAAAGTGTCTAAATTCATCTAAAAAATCTACCACATCTATTTTAAAACAGTGGGAGTATCATATTAATGGTGCTCGGGAAAGGTGCCTTTGACATAGTACCTTGGTACTTATCCTCTTAATTTACCTAGGGCATTTACTGATTGATCGTGAAATTGAAATGGATTGACTACATATTTCCTTAGTATTTTTCTACAATTGGTTTGTGTCTCATAGAAAACAAATAAGGTCCTCTCAATCAACAAGATTAATTTGTCAACTGAAAACTAATTAAATCTTAACCAAATATGCTACAAGGCATAATCATCTCAACTTTATTTCAGCATAGCTCTTCAGCGAGAGAAGCATCTCAATGCGGTCAAATCAATCATGTTTGGGTTTATGAATAGGATAGCTGACTCTTCAGCCTTCTTATCTTTTGCAAGATTTTCTTCCTTCTTCACCTTCCTCTTCTTGGTTGCCAACTTGGACCTCCGCTTCATGTTCTCCAAGAACTTAGAGCTCATTCCAAATTGTCGCCTTCTCTTCTTTGCGTTCGGTAGTCAATGTTTCTTGGTCTTAATAATAGCACAAAGCTCTTCCTTGCAGACACCGGCACCTCCTCTTCTTCCTCTCTTTTTGTAGCCATCCGACCTCTTGTGAGGATTTTCATCCTCCTCCTCATCGGCTTCAACGGGTATGCTAAGTCATGACCTCTTCGATGTGGTCTCTCCCTCCAAGGCACTTCATCGAGCACTTGGCTATGGTCCTTGGTGGCAGCTTTGATAGCCGAACGCACTGGAAGACGAGGCGTAGGGGTGGACGGAGAAGCGGTATGAATCACCGAACAACATGAGATATCGGTGTTGCCTTCTTCTTCTTCTTCTTCTTCGCCCGCTTGCTGCTAGCCGGAACAAGGGGAGGACGATGTGGTATCACCGGGGCCGCTCCTGCACCCTTGTTTTTTGATGAAAAGGCAGTCTGGCATGCTTTTCATTTAATTAGAAGAAGAGTACAAGAAGTACAAAGTCAAATAAAAATACAGCGAGAAAAGGAAATTTAGGAAATCTAGAGAAAGCCCCTACTATCAATCTGGCTCTCTTGGTCTGTGAAGAAGGTCTAAGGCGCTAGAACGTCCTGCTGCCCTCCAAAGATCATCTTCTGCCACAATGTTTCCAAGGATCTAGGTTATTGGGGCAGCCTTGTTTTGAAATATGCGAGCGTTGCGCTTCTTCCAGATCATCCACCAGGTGAGATGAACAAGCGCCAACCATTTTCTTCTTTTGGCCATCGGCTGCGCAAGTTGAGTGGAAGTCAACCAGTCTTGCAGCCTTGTTGTGCCCAGCACTGGAATCAGGTGCATCGGCAGCCTAGCGTAAGTTAGGACCTTTTTCCATATCATCCGAGCAGCATTGCACGTTGCAAGGAGATGCAGGGCAGTTTCAGGTTCACCGAGGCAGAGGACGCATTGTTGGAGATATGCCCTAGAGGCAATAATAAATGTAGTTATTATTATATCTTTGTGTTTATGATAAATGTTTACATTCATGCTATAATAGTATTAACAAGGAAACATTAATACTTGTGTGATTTGTAAACTTAAATTGAAGTCCCTAGTATAGCCTCTATACATCACTAGCTTGTTGGTTAATAAATGATTGTGGTTTCCCTATCATGAACATTGAGATGTAATTAACAACAAGATCATATCGTTAGGAGAATGATATGGTGGACATACTCCTATAGATAAGCGTAGCATAAAGATCAAGTCATTTCAATAGTTCAATTGCTATATGCTTTCTGATACATAGTAACCTAATTCCTTCGACCATGAGATCATGCATATCACCTTTACCGGATGGATGCTTTGATGACATCAAATACCACACCGTAACTGGGTGGCTATAAAGGTGGCATTGAGTGTTCGAAAAGTATTGGTTGAGACACATGGATCAAGAGTGGGATTTGTCCATCCATATGACGGATAGATATACTCTGGGCCCTCTCGGTGAAATGTCATCCAATTAGCTTGCAAGCATGTGACTGGCTCACAAGGGATCACATATCACGAGAACGAGAAAAGAGTACTTATCAGTAATGAGGTTGAACTAGGTATGCAGAGATACCGACGATCATAACCTCGGATAAGTAAACTATCGTGAGACAAAGGGAAATTGGTATCGTATGTAAGTGGTTCATTCAATCGCAAAGTAATCGTAGAAATATGTGGGAGCCATATGAATTTTCAGATTCCTCTATTGGTTATTGATCGGAGAAGTGTCTCGATCATGTCCGCATAATTCACGAACCGTAGGGAGACACACTTAAGGATTCGACGTTGTTTGAGTAGTTATGGAATGATGAGAAAGAGACCGAATGTTGTTCGGAGTCTCGGATGGGATCCGGGATATCACGAGGAGATCCGGAATGGTCCGGAGAATAAGATTCATATAAGTAAAGTCATGTTTCGGAGTTGGGGAATGGTTTCGGTGTTTTCATCGGGAATGTTCTAGAAGGTTCCGGAATGTCCGGCACTCCGGAGGGGAAGGGTACATAAATGTGTTATATCAAGTTGGTATGATTGCATCATGTACTAGGTGTCATCACTGAACAAAATAGAGGGTTTATTCAAATCCTAGTTTGAAAAGTCAAACGCCAAGTTTGAAAGTCAAACAGCTAATTTTGGGAAGTGGAGAGGGAGGTGGAAACCGACTTGGGGGAGGAGTTCCTCCTCCCACCGCCGGCCCACCTCCAAGCCGAGTTGGGGAGGGACTCCCCTCCCCTTGGCCGCGCCTCCCACCTATAAAGGGAGGGGCAGGGCTACCCCTCCCAACACCCAACACCTCTACCTCTAAACCCTAAGCCGCCGGCGCCGCCACCTGCTGCCGCCGCCGCCTAGCAACCCTAGCCGCCGGGCAAGCTTCCTCCTCGGCGTGTCTAAACCCTAGATCGTCGAGGGCTCTCTCATAGTACACCATACTCGCTCCGGCTTAAGGCGAAGCCCTGCGAGATCTCCCCTCTACTTCCGGTACCACGCCGTTGTGCTGCCGGAATCGTGAGGAGAGTGCTACAACCTCCGCTGTCTGCTAGAACAAGGGAGAGGAAGGTCTTCGTCGAGTACCGAACGTGTGACCGACTGCGGGAGCGCTGCCGGAACGCAGGACTGGAAGGATCGTCTACGCGATCTTGAGATCGGGAAGAGTACGACTACATCACCCACGAGAATCCGCTCTCGTTAAACGCTTTGGAATCTTCGAGGGTGAGTTATTCCATCGACTCGTTGCTACAATCTAGTAGATAGATCTTGGCTTGTTTGTTTGTATGCGATAGAAAATTTTGTTTTCCATGCTACGAATCCCTACAGTGGTATCAGAGCCGTGTCTATATGTAGATCTGTTGCACGAGTAGAACACAATGGTCATTGTGGGCGTTGATGCTTTTATTGTCGATTGCTTCTTGTGTACTTTGCATCTTGCGGGATGTTGGGATGAAGCGGCCCGGGCTAACCTTACATGACATCGTTCATGAGACTTGCTCCACGCTTGACATGCAACTTGTATTGCATAAGTGGCTTTGCGGGTGCTTGTTTCTCCCAGCATAGTTAATATCCAATTTACAACGGGTGATTAACAATACTAGTATCAATGTTGTGGTTCATGTTCGTAAGTTAGAACGACACTTATTGAAAGCCCCAAACCACGTAAAACATGCAAAGAAAGTAGAGGCGTCTAACTTTGTTTTGCAGGGGTGTGCAGTGATGTGATATGGCCATGATTGTGATTATATTTGATGTATGCAATGATCCTTATTGTAAGTTGGCAACCGACAGGAGCCATATGGTTGTCTTTAATTTATGTTAAGATCCACATGTCTATTCAAAGTAGTTGTAATAGCTGAAGCCATTGGACGACAACCATGGAGAAGCGTCATTGACCTTGATGCAATGCCGGTGATGATGGAGATCATGTTCGTGCTTAAAGCTGGAGATCGGAAGCACAAAGAAGAAAGGCCATATCATATCACATATTATGAATTGCATGTGATGTTAATCCTTTATGCATCTTGTATTGCTTAGTAGACGACGGTAGCATTATAAGATGATCCCTCATGCACATGAATTTCAAATCATAAAGTGTTCACCCTTAGTTAGCACCGTTGCTAAAGCTTGTTGTTTCGAAGCACCACGTGATGATCGGGTGTGTTAGATTCCGCAAGTGTATACAATGTGAGCAAGCCAGATTTGCTCATGCGGAAACTAAGGTTTGATCTTGACGAGCCTAGCATGTACAGGCATGGTCTCGGAACACGGATCACCGAAAGGTAAAGCATGAATCATATAGTAGATATGATGAACATGTCGATTGTTCGCCATTGAAACTATATCAACTCTCGTGATGATCGGTGTTGATGTGGTGGATTTGGTTCGTGTGATCACTAAAACAATGTGAGGGATGTTGTTTTGAGTGGGAGTTCACCTAGATTAATTTTATTATTAATTTGAACTCAATTGGTCATAAACTTAGTCTAAACTATTGCAAATATGTTGTAGATCAATGGCAGCCCCTACCATCAATTTTAATGCGTTCCTAGAGAAAGAAAAGTTGAAAAACAATGGAAGCAACTTCGCGGATTGGTTCCGCAATTTGAGGATTGTCCTCATAGCTGGTAATTTGATCTATGTGTTGGATGCATTTGGGTGACCCACCAGCCATGCTACCGATGAAGTAAAGAATGTTTACCTCACTCGGAAGACTCAGTACTCCACAGTTCAGTGTGCTATCTTGTATGGTTTAGAATCGGAGCTTCAGAAAAGGTTTGAGAATTCAGACCCACATGATATTGTCCGTGATCTCAAATTGATCTTTGAGACTCACGCGTCAATTGAGAGCTATGAGGCTTCTGAAAAGTTCTTTAACTTCAAGATGGAAGAGGGCAGCTCCGTTAGTGAGCATGTGCTTAAGATGTCTAGGCACGCAAACAAACTTCAAAGCTTGGGTATAGTGATTCCTAATGCTCTGGGGATTTACCGTGTCCTCCAATCACTACCACCAAGTTACAAGAACTTTGTGATGAACTACAACATGCAGAACATGAACAAGACGTTGCCAGAACTCTTTGCCATGTTGAAATCTGTAGAAGTGGAGATCAAGAAAGAGCACCAAGTGTTGTTGGTCAATAAGACCACCAAATTCAAGAAAGGCAAGTCTAAGCAAAAGGGACACTTCAAGAAGGGTGGTAAGAAAGTTACCACGCCGACGAAGAAGACCAAGGCTGGACCTAAGCCTGATACTGAGTGCTTTTACTGCAAGGGAGAAGGTCACTGGAAGCGGAATTGCCCAAAGTACTTGGCGGATTTGAAGAACGGCAACATCAAGAAGAAAGGTATATCTGATATACATGTTATTGATGTGTATCTCACTAGTACTCGTAGTAGTGCCTGGGTATTTGATCTTGGTTCGGTTGCTCATATTTGTAACTCAAACGAAAAGCTAGCGAAGAACAAGGTGACGATGCGGCGTTGAAGCGGATCAAAGGTTGATGTGATCGCGGTCGGCACGCTACCCTTCATCTACCATTGGGATTAGTTTTATACTTAAATAATTGTTATTTGGTGCTGCGTTAAGCATGAACATTATATCGGGATCTTGTTTATTGCGACGGTTACTTGTTTAAATCCGAGAATAATGGTTGTTCGATTTATATGAGTAATATGTTTTATGCACATGCACCTTTGATAGATGGTCTATTCTTGTTGAATCTCGATAGTGGAAATACACATATTAATAACATTGAGGCTAAACGTTTGAAATCGAGCGATAACTCGACCTATATATGGTAATCGCTGCCTTGGTCACATTGGAGTGAAGCATATGAAGAAACTCCATTCGATGGACTTCTTGAATCACTTGATTTTGAATCACTTGAAAGATGCAAGCATGTCGATGGGAAAATGACTAAGACTCCATTTTACGGTATGATGGAGCGAGCTACGGACTTATTGGAAAACATACATACCGATGTGTGTGGTCCAATGAGTGTAACATCGCTGATGGTTATCGTTATGTTCTTACCTTCACGGATGACTTGAGTAGATATGGGTATATCTATTTCATGAAACATAAGTCCGAAACTTTCGAGAAGTTTAAGGAATTTCAAAGTGAGGTAGAGAATCAACGTAACAAGAAGATTAAATTTCTACATTCTGATCATGGAGGTGAATATCTAAGTTACGAGTTTGGCGAGCATTTGAAGAAATGCGGAATACTTTCACAATTGACACCGCCGGGAACACCACAGCGTAATGGTGTGTCCGAACGTCGTAATCGAACTCTCTTAGATATGGTTCGTTCTATGATGTCACTTACAGATTTACCGCTATCATTTTGGGGTTATGCATTAGAAACAGCCGCATTCACTTGAAATAGGGCACCATCTAAATCCGTTGAAACGACACCGTATGAATTATGGTTTGGGAAGAAACCTAAATTGTCGTTCCTTAAAGTTTGGGGTTGTGAAGCCTATGTAAAGAAGTTACAGCCGGACAAGCTTGAACCCAAAGCAGAAAAATGCGTCTTCATAGGATACCCGAAGGAAACTATTGGGTATACCTTCTATCATAGATCCGAGGGCAAAATCTTTGTTGCCAAGAATGGATCCTTTCTAGAGAAGGAATTTCTCTCGAAAGAAGTGACAGGAAGGAAAGTAGAACTCGACGAGGTTGTCGAACCTTCTCTCGAACTTGCAAGTAGCGCAGCACCGGAAGTAGTTCCTGTGACGCCTGCACCAATAATAGAGGAAGCTAATGATGATCATCATGAAACTTCGGCTGTAGTTGCTACAGAGCCTCGCAGGTCAACGAGAACTCGTACCACTCCTGATTGGTATGATCCCGTTATGAATGTCATGTTGGTGGATAACACCGATGACCCTGAGACATATGAGGAAGCGATGATGAGCCCAGATTCCAATAAATGGCAAGAAGCCATGAAATCCGAGATTGGATCCATGTACGAAAACGAAGTATGGACTTTGGTGGACTTACCGGATGGCCGTAAGGCCGTCGAGAACAAATGGATTTTCAAGAAGAAAACAGATGCTGATGGTAATGTTACTGTCTATAAAGCTCAACTTGTCGCAAAAGGGTTTTGACGAATTCAAGGAGTTGACTACGATGAGACTTTCTCACCTGTAGCGAAGCTAAAGTCTATAAGGATTATGTTAGCAATCGCTGCATATTATGATTATGAGATATGGCAGATGGATGTCAAAACAGCATTCCTCAATGGAGACATTGATGAAGAGTTGTATATGATGCAACCCAAAGGTTTTGTCGATCCTAAAGATGCTAACAAGGTATGCAAACTTCAACGGTCCATCTATGGATTGAAGCAAGCATCCCGAAGTTGGAATCAACGTTTTGATAAGGTAATCAAAAGTTTTGGTTTTATACAAACTTATGGAGAAGCTTGTATTTACAAGAAAGTGAGTGGGAGCTCTGTAGCATTCTTAATACTATATGTAGATGACATATTGTTGATTGGGAATGATGTAGACCTTCTTAATAGTGTCAAGGAATATTTGAATAATAGTTTTTCAATGAAGGATCTTGGCGAAGCAGCTTACATATTAGGCATAAAGATTTATAGAGATAGATCGAGACGCCTAATATCATTGTCACAAAGTACATATTTGGACAAAGTTCTAAAGAGGTTTGGAATGGAAGATAGAAAGAAAGGGTTCTTGCCCATGTTGCCCAATACGACCTTGAGTAAAACTCAAAGTCCGACAACGGCAGAAGATAGAGAAAGGATGAGTAAGACTCCCTATGCCTCAGCCATAGGATATCTAATGTATGCCATGCTATGTACTAGACCCGACATTGCATATGCTGTTAGTTTAACTAGCAGATATCAAAGTGATCCAGGAGTGGATCATTGACAATGATCAAAAACATCCTTAAGTACTTGAGAAGAACTAAGGATATGGTTCTTTCTTATGGAGGTGATGAACAACTCGTTGTTAATGGTTACACCGATGCTAGTTGGAACACCGATCCGGATGATTCTAAATCACAATCTGGATACGTATTTATTTTGAAAGGTGCAGCAGTTAGCTGGAGGAGTGCAAAGCAAAGCGTTGTGGCGAGATCTTCAACTGAATTGGAATACTTGGCTGCTTCGGAGGCTTCACAAGAAGCGATATGGATGAAAGAGTTCATTACAGAGCTGGGTGTGGTTCCTAGTGCGTTGGACCCAATGTCTATCTACTGTGATAACATGGGCGCCATAGCCAATGCGCAAGAACCAAGGTCACACAGGAAGCTGAAGCATATCAAGCTACGTTTCCACGCTATTCGAGATCATGTCCAAGATGGGGACATAAAGATTTGCAAAGTACACACAGATCTGAATGTGGCGGATCCGTTGACTAAACCTCTCCCGAGGGCAAAACATGACCAGCACCAAACTGCCATGGGTGTTCGGTATATTACCATGTAATCTAGATTAGATGACTCTAGTGCAAGTGGGAGACTGTTGGAGATATGCCCTAGAGGCAATAATAAATGTAGTTATTATTATATCTTTGTGTTTATGATAAATGTTTACATTCATGCTATAATAGTATTAACAAGGAAACATTAATACTTGTGTGATTTGTAAACTTAAATTGAAGTCCCTAGTATAGCCTCTATACATCACTAGCTTGTTGGTTAATAAATGATTGTGGTTTCCCTATCATGAACATTGAGATGTTATTAACAACAAGATCATATCGTTAGGAGAATGATATGGTGGACATACTCATATAGATAAGCGTAGCATAAAGATCAAGTCATTTCAATAGTTCAATTGCTATATGCTTTCTGATACATAGTAACCTAATTCCTTCGACCATGAGATCATGCATATCACCTTTACGGATGGATGCTTTGATGACATCAAACACCACACCGTGAATCGGGTGGCTATAAAGGTGGCATTGAGTGTTCGGAAAGTATTGGTTGAGACACATGGATCAAGAGTGGGATTTGTCCATCCATATGACGGATAGATATACTCTGGGCCCTCTCGGTGAAATGTCATCCAATTAGCTTGCAAGCATGTGACTGGCTCACAAGGGATCACATATCACGGGAATGAGAAAAGAGTACTTATACAACGAGGTTGAACTAGGTATGCGAGATACACGATCATAACCTCGGATAAGTAAACTATCGTGAGACAAAGGGAAATTGGTATCGTATGTAAGTGGTTCATTCGATCGCAAAGTAATCGAGAAATATGTAGAGCCATATGAATTTCTAGATTCCTCTATTGGTTATTGATCGGAGAAGTGTCTCGATCATGTCCGCATAATTCACGAACCGTAGGGAGACACACTTAAGGATTCGACGTTGTTTGAGTAGTTATGGAATGATGAGAAAGAGACCGAATGTTGTTCGGAGTCTCGGATGGGATCCGAGATATCACGAGGAGATCCAGAATGGTCCGGAGAATAAGATTCATATAAGGAAAGTCCTATTTCAGAGTTGGGGAATGGTTCCGGTGTTTTCATCGGGAATGTTCTAGAAGGTTCCGAAATGTCCGGCACTCCGGAGGGGAAGGGTACATAAATGTGTTATATCAAGTTGGTATGATTGCATCATGTACTAGGTGTCATCGCTGAACAAAATAGAGGGTTTATTCAAATCCTAGTTTGAAAAGTCAAACGCCAAGTTTGAAAGTCAAACGGCTAATTTTGGGAAGTGGAGAGGGAGGTGGAAACCGACTTGGGGGAGGAGTTCCTCCTCCCACCGCCAGCCCACCTCCAAGCCGAGTTGGGGAGGGACTCCCCTCCCCTTGGCCGCGCCTCCCACCTATAAAGGGAGGGGCAGGGCTGCCCCTCCCAACACCCAACACCTCCGCCTCTAAACCCTAAGCCGCCGGCGCCGCCACCTGCTGCCGCCGCCGCCCTAGGGCAAGCCGCCGCCGCCGCCTAGCAACCCTAGCCGCCGGCCAAGCTTCCTCCTCGGCGTGTCTAAACCCTAGATCGTCGAGGTCTCTCTCATAGTCCACCATACTCGCTCCGGCTTAAGGCGAAGCCTTGCGAGATCTCCCCTCTACTTCCGGTACCACGCCGTTGTGCTGCCGGAATCGCGAGGAGAGTGCTACAACCTCCGCTGCCTGCTGGAACAAGGGAGAGGAAGGTCCTCGTCGAGTACCGAACATGTGACCGACTGCGGGAGCTCTGCCGGAACGCTTGTATTTGGAAGGATCGTCTACGCGATCTTGAGATCGGGAAGAGTACGACTACATCACCCACGAGAATCCGCTCTCGTTAAACGCTTTGGAATCTTCGAGGGTGAGTTATTCCATCGACTCGTTGCTACAATCTAGTAGATAGATCTTGGCTTGTTTGTTTGTATGCGATAGAAAATTTTGTTTTCCATGCTACGAATCCCTACACGCATGCGGCATTGTGTGGCCAGTTCTTCCTCTCCAAGTTAACTGCGGTGTTACATTTGCCAAGGACTGCTAACCATGCAAAGATACGACATTTGAGAGGCACATCACTATCCAAGATGATCTCAGTGAAGCAGCAGCTGGTAGAACCTTCAAATTGCAGAGAGTAAGCCGAAGCCGCACTGTATTCTCCATCAGCTGCCACTACATCACGGTAGTCATTTAGGGGCACTTCAAAGTGTCCCTATATGTGATCAAAATGCCCCTAAAGGGTTTTAGAGGCACTTTGAAATATGACACTAATACTCATGTCCCTAAAGGTTTTAGGGGCACTTTAAGTGAAATGCCCCTAAAACCTTTAGTGACACTAAGAGAAATGCCCCTAAAACCTTTAGTGGCACTAAGAGAAATGACCCTAATCCCTTTTAGTGGCACTAAGAGAAATGCCCCTAATCCCTTTTAGTGGCACTAGAGAAATGCCCCTAATCCCCATTAGTGACACTATGAGAAATGCCCCTAAACCCCTTTAGTGGCACTATGAGAAATGTTCCTAAATCTCTTTAGTGGCACTAAGAGAAATGCCCCTAATCCCCTATAGTGGCACTAAGAGAAATGCCCCTAAAACCCATTAGGGACACTATGAGAAATGCCCCTAAACCCCTTTAGTGGCACTAAGAGAAATGCCCCTAAATAGCTTTAGTGGCACTATGAGAAATGCCCCTAAATCGATTTAGTGGCATTAAGAGAAATGCCCCTAAAACCCTTTAGAGGCACTATGAGAAATGCCCCTAAAACCCTTTAGAAGCATTTTCCGTAGTGACTCTAAATCTATTTAGGGGCATTTTGCATAGTGCCTCTAAAGAACTTTAGTGACACCAAGAGAAATGCTCCCAAATGTATTTGGAATCATTTTCCATAGTGTCCCTTAAGCTCTATAGTGGCAATAAAAGAAATTCCCCTAAATAATTTTAGAGTCACTACATGTGAACAACTAGAAGAAAAATCTTGAACAGTCAGTAGTAATGTTAAATAGCACAATCTTGAACAATCAATAGTAACAATCAGTAGTAATGTTAAATAGCACAATCTTGAACAATCAGTAGTAACAAACAGGTTTGGCATCACAGTTTCTGAACTGCTAAACTATTGTTGAATATTCATCACAGGTATGTTTAATATCCATCACAGGTATGCTGATTTCAAGGTACTCACACGTTCTTAAATAGCTCACAGTTTCTGGCACAATCTTAAATAGCTCACACTTTCTAGAACAATCAAAACTAAACTCACACTTTCACTAACTCACACTTTCTGGAACAGATTGCTGCTATGACTCCCCAGTTTGTCTCCTCTTCTTACATTGCTGCTGTGACTTCAATTGCTTCTCAAGGGTGCAGGCAATCTCAGCACTTGTCTTCTCAAGGGCTATATCTGTGATCTGCAGATGAAGCCAATCAAATTGTGAACAGCAATCTAAGAAGAGGAGTGAACAACAATCAACCAATGTATTCAAAGAATCCAATCAAGTTGTGAACAACAAGTAACTAAGTTATTTGCAGATGAAGCCAATCAAGTTGTGAACAGCAAGTAACTAAGTTATTTGTAGATGAAGCCAATCAAGTTGTGATCTGCAGATGAAGCCATAGCGAGTTGTGAACAACAAGTAACTAAGTTATTTGCAGATGAAGCCAATCAAGCTGTGAACAGCAATCAAGCAATCAACCAATGTATTCAAATTGTGAACATCAATAAAATTTACAGGGAAATGATTTGTTAACTTACAAATTTTTTGGGCCATTCAATACAGTGTGCTTCTGCATGTCCTGTAAGTGCCATTCTTGCTCTTGGTTTTGGCAGTGCAGTTGTTCTCTTATATACAACATTCACCAAATTTTTGACAAATTCACCATCTTCATTGGCCTGAACTGTTCCCATTGCCACCATCTGTTCACTATTTGGTGAAGATAAACCAACTTCCATTCCTGCTTTTATATTAGTTACCTACAGGATAAAGAAGCAATGTCAGTTTAGTTTTTTTAAAAGATCTTGCCTAACTTTTTTCTTTTACCAAACATTTTATTTACCTTCATTGGTTTTCTTCATCTTGACCAATCGTTTGCCTCGGAACTAAATCTCCCTAGTGTTTTCCAATCATTCTTGTTGTTATTTGCATTGTTTTCCTCTAACTTTTCCTGTTTAACCTTGACAAACTGAACATTTGCATCTAGCAAGTCTTTGTAGGAGCACTATGGTTTCTCTACTTGAGTAACAGAAATGATTTCCACATCTTGAACTATTTCATCAAGTTTTCTCTTCTTCTTCTGTTTATTTGTTGCTTGACTTCCTTCTATAACATATTCCTGCATTTCTGAATCTTCTGGTACTTGTGCATTAGTAGTGTGAGATTATTTGGATGACATGCCTTTTCTTGGTCTGATTGCTTGACCTCCTTGTATTTTTGCTGTGGTTTTTTGTCGTTCATCTTGATTGCCTTTTGTTAAGTTTGATATTGAGTTGCTTGCTGCTGATGCTTCTTGTGGAAGTATTTTGTTATTGGCTACTGATTTTGGTGGCAACATCACATTTGTTGTTGCTTCTTTCACTGTTTTTCCTTGATTCACTGATGATGATGTAGTTTTTGTCTTGGTTCCTGCTGCTGCTTTTAGTTGTGCTGATGTTGATTCCTTCACATCTGTTGTTGTTGCTTCTTTCACTGCTTTTTTTGCTTAATTCACTGATGATGTTGTGGTTGTTGTCTTGCTTCCTACTGCTGCTGCTTCTGGTTGTGCTGATGTTGATACCTTCACTGCTTTTTTTGCTTGATTCACTGATGATGTTGTGGTTGTTTTTTTGCTTCCTGCTGCTGCTTCTGGCTGCACTCTTGACTTTGTTGACGTTTGTATTGAATTTGACTCTACTACTACTGTTATTGTTGTTGTATTTGATTCTATTGGCTGTACTATTTGCTTCACTGTTGTTGTTTTGTTTCCTGTTTCTGCTTCTTGTGGCTTCACTGCTTTTTCCCTTGTTTAACTGATGTTGTTGTTCGTGTCTTGCTCCCAGTTGCTGCTGATTCTGGCTGTACTCCTTTCTTTGTTGCTGCTTCTGGCTGTACTCCTTTCTTTGCTGCTAATTCTCGTTGTACTCCTTTCTTTGCTGCTGCTTCTGGCTGTACTCCTTTCTTTGTTGCTGCTTCTGGCTGTACTCCTTTCTTTGCTGCTAATTCTCGTTGTACTCCTTTCTTTGCTGCTGCTTCTGGCTGTACTCTCTTGCTTCCATATCTTTCTTCTGCTGACAATGCTTTTGGTTGTACTCTCTTGCTTCCATATCTTGCTTCTGCTGATAATGCTTCTAGTGTTGCTACTGCTTTTTCTTGTTCTTCATCAATATGCCCTTTATTTGTCATTTCTTCTTCCTGGCTACGATGATGGTATTGAGATGCCATGAGATAATCAATCTTTCCTTCCATTTCTTAAATCCTTTCTACTAGGGACTTGACCATACTTCTCAGCTGGAAATTTTCCTCTCTAGACTCCTGCAGTGCTGATATTGCTTCATCCAGAAGCACTGATGATTTACTACCTACCATCATCCCTAATCCATGCACTCTCGTATTACTTGGTTTGTTGAATATTTGAGAGTAAAGATCACTACCACTGAACTCCTCACTTACAAGTTGTGGATTATTGTTGAAATGTCCTATTATTTCAGCCTACATAAATTTGCAAAAAAACAATTATGGCATTATATCATGTACATCTATATCAGAAAGTAAGAAGTTGTTTTGACATACAATTTTTTCTACAAAATATGCATCCACTGATAATCCTTTTTTGGTTGTATGCACAATTATGTATAGTTCTGACCTAGAGACTCGTGCTCATCGTCTCAGTTCCTGTAGTTTGCACATGTTATTTTCTAGTTCACACAGTTTATAGTCTACATTATAGTAATTGTAGTTGAATTGTAGTTTCACTTTGTTATGGGGTCCATGCTTTTGCCAGAACTTTCTCATCTCTGTTGGTCCTCTCCTAGATTTTTTCTTCCCTGAATAGAATGAATATAGTTATATTTTCAGTATGACAGTTCAAGTAGGTAATGAAAAGAACTTGCAACTAGAAGATTACTAGTACTCTTACTTTGGATAGTGTGTACTTGCTGATCTTGTAACTGGTCCAATGCTTCTTCAGCTTCTTCTTCATGTCCTGCTTCTTCATATGCTTCTTCATATGCTTGATCACCTATTTCTTCATCACTATCATATCCCTGATCTTCATAATCTTCAGTTTCATGAATCCTTGCAGACTAGGAATGTAACATTTATCCAAATATTAACTCCAATTTAACTGCACAACATAGATAAGGCATAACTGAACAACAAGAATAACGCATGGAGAACTAGTTATAGCTAACATACTTCCAAAAAGTTAGAGTAAATTCCTCTAGATTTTGCTTGCTTGAGTAGTTCGTTCTTGTGATATTCAGTTGAAGCAATATCTTTGGTGCTGAACTCTCTTTCTGGCAGGTCAAGTTGTTCTCAACTTATTATTTAGATGCTTAAATCTTTTATCTTGGCTTTCATTCATGATAGCTCCTGTATCAATAACAATTTAAGAAATTAACAACAATTAAACAAGTATTAATAAGTACAACTCTAGAAAATGGCTCACATTTATTAAATACTTGTTCCATATCAAACAAATCACATATTGTAGGACAAATAACAACATGCCAATCGGTTTCAACCGGGTCTTGCACGTAGTACACTTGTCTTGCTTGGCTTGCAAGTATGAATGGTTCGAAACTCTTATCCTTGTCATCATAAAGATGATTAAAGTTTACGTTATTCCAAAATCTCCCAACTCTCTAACCCCATTACTTTTTATCCAGTCACACTTGAATAGAACTACATGTGCTTCATTAGAATAATTTAACTCTATGATTTGATTTATTCTACCATAGTATGTGACATCCCCTATAACAGGATTCTTGTTCCTAGCACTAGCAAAACTAGCAACAGTGGAAACCCCATCACATTGTGTTTCTTTTCCTAAACCATACGATTGTGTATGGTATGTGCTTCCATTGATACAGTAGCTACTATAGATTTTGGCCATCATGTATGGCTTATGAGCTAATAATTTAGCTTCAACTGGGGGTGCATCAATTCCTTGATCTATTTGATTTTGTACCTAGAGAGAGAGAAAGATAAACATGTAAGTACAATTGCTCATCATTACTTTTAGTTGAAACATTCTATGATTGTTAAAGTTACTTACACGCTCACAAAACCATTTTTCAAATGTGTTGTGATGTGCTCTCTCAGTCTCTCTTTTTGACTTTCTTGGTCCAGTTGAAAGCAACTTCATATGATCTCTACATGTTTTACAAAGGTATTAGCCTATGTTATTAAATTAAATGAAAGTTGAAAGGGACAATCAGGGCAGGAACTCACTGGGCATATTTCTGAACATCTGGGTATTTCACTGGCACACACCTTTGGGCTTGTGTCTATGATACCTCATCTAGTTTAATAGAAGCAAAAGTAGACAAATGACTTCCAATTATCCTCAAGTATGGATGCAAATCAGCAGAGTAACCAGGATTATCATCATGCCTGTGAGGTCTATTTAGTTTGGTGGCACGGTCCTTCAAATATCTTGCACTACAAGAGATCTGATATACTGTGACAAGCTTGAAACATCATGGAATAGCAAATAACGTCTCAGAATACCCCTGTGTGACGTTTTTCGAGCGTCATGGGCATCGTCATGGAATCCCCGTCATAGATTCCCGCTTGTGACGCGGCGCGCAAAAGAACGTCACCGAATATTGATGATGTCATATGTGATGTAAGCACCTGCGAGACCATCTCATAGCGTGAAAACGTCATGGATTAGCATCACAGTTGTTGATGACATCATATGTGATGTCATTTTATTAATTAAGAAAAAAAACTATTTTTCTAGATTTTTCCCTTTTATGATATTTTCTAAAAATTAAAATTTATTACGTGTAGACCTTTTCCCGATTATTTTTTTGCAATAAATCATTGTTTACCCTATTTTGCGGGTATTATTTTCTAGAATTATTTTTACTTGTGATATTGATTCCCTTTTTATGTAAATTTAATTTAAATTCTTAACGATTAATATTTTTGAATCCGATATACATATGGCCAGATATACTCAATTGCAATCAAAATCATAATATATATCTGCGACACACAATTGAATATCATCATACATAACTAAAGAAGTTGCAATGTAAAATTGACATAATTAAACACTAGCAAACTAGGTTAATGCTAGAAAAGCACTATGATATACTGATGTTCTTCACGCACCATCAAATATGGTGCTTAGTTTTGAGTTGCATGTTTTCGTAAGAGGAAACTAAGAAGTCCGTCCTGCTTGTGTTGCTTCTTTTCATATGCATCCTGACTCTTCTTTAGAGTTTCCAATTCTTCCTGTTGCTTCCTTTGCATCTCTTCAAGTGCTTCCTCTTGCTCTTTTGCTCTCTCAATTTATTGTTGCTGGTACATCTCACGTGCCTCTATTGCCTCTCTCCTTTGTTGCTCTACTAGTTCTTCTAATTCTCGGACACGTTCTTCAGAAGCAGATGTTCTAGACCTCCCAGATCTTGATTGGCACCCCATGCTAGAGAGGAAGGTGCTTGACGAGCTATGCTCCTTTAGAACTTCAGCCACAATCTGTGTATCAGGCAATAGCAGCTCATCTGCTGGTTGTGCTTCAGTCCTTTTATTTGCCATTGCGGTCTGTAAAAGAAAGCATCCATCGTGGCTCAAGTTAGAGAAAGATGATAGGTTCAATAAAAATTAGAAAAACATATAAATATCATAGATAAGAGTCACAAATGCCAACAGAATATGTAATGAAACAAGTAGCCAGCAGCACAATAATATCCAATGGCACAATAAGTAGTAAGCAAGGCCAGCACCCAACATAATATCTAGTCCTGAGAGTGAAAAAATAATTTGATGACCTAGTACTGAAGCATTGTATACATGCACATCACCATTTCATTAATATATATAATGCACCACCAGACATGTACCCGTACAAACTTGCTAGCCATATCATACAATTAGTCAGAATTAAGTATATAGTTTAAGTCCTGATTCAAACATATTTTTTGAGGGGAATACTTATCACATCTACCCTTTTATATATATGCACATAAGTAACTACAGGATATGGTAGTTGCATGCATGCATTTATATATGCAAGAATGAAAACTACTGCCAGCAACAATATGTGTTCATGTCCAAACGGATAAAGAAATCTCACATAAGCATCAAGTGCAGCTGCGCTCATGCATCCCGTCTTTTTGTTGGTATGGGTCTCTTTGAAGAACTCAATTGGACTAGGGTCCTCATTGTTGTACTTGTCTTTCTTCTACAAGATTTAGGAATTCATATAATTAGTATTCAATATATGAAGACATGTTACATTATACATGGTACAGTATTTAGTTTGGTAGAATACTTACAAGTTGGTGAAAATGGGCAGGATATGACCTAGAGCCAGTAGTTTGCTGATGCTTGATAGCTTCTCGGTTCTTCTTGTTCTTTGCGCAAAGTTTCTAAATGAAGCAAACAAATATTAGTATTATCAGTAGCAACGATTATTTACTAAAACAAAAAACATGTCCATTAGGTACTGCCAATTATGCTACTAACACTAGTATTATCATCTTACTTTGTCCCTCCCTTACTATGTCTAAGATATCAGTAAGAACATTTCTACCTTGCTCTGTCCTAAAAACTCCAGGCAAAATAATACAACAAAAAGTGTCTAATAAACATGACAAACTAGTGACAAACTAAAACAAAAGTAGTATGCAACTTCAGATTCATTTTATGTATTGTTGGTGGTCTATTTTGATACAAACCTTGTTTCTTTCATCTGACCATTTGTTGACAAGAGCTTCCCAATTTGGTTGAGTAACTTTGGGTGGATTATTTGATAACGCTTCATCAACAGTGCGCCCATAAAATAATCCCTCTTCAAGATGTATCGACGTTGTCGAACACCTTTCTGGAGTATCTTTGTGCATACACCTCTAGCCACCTCCCCTTTTGGATCCATTTCAAAGTTTTTCTAAAAGCAATAAATGATTGGATACATCAATAAATAGACAGCGCAACATGTAAAAATTGGAATGAAAAGAAAGAAGGAAAATGTCTCACCGCAACATGACCAATAGCATTAGGAATATGGCGTTCTAGGCCTTCTTTGCTGTAATCATTCCAATGTGTAGCAACATGCATGATGTTGCTGTGAACATGTATACCACACTGAGAAGCAAGCTTGGCTGCTTGGATAGGGTCAAGAGGCCTCACTCTACCAGCTGAGAAATCAATCTTCATCTTCCTCCCTCCGTTTCTTTTTGCATAATCATCTAAACCATGCCCCATGGTTGGTCTACGTTTACTTCTCATTGAGTTTTATGGATTTTTTGGACAACTTGAGCATACTAAAGCATCTACATCACAAGGTAGCAGAAAAAGTGGAAGTTCATTATTTCAAGTGGAAACTATAAAGCAAACAGAGTTAGAAGATGATGCTACATATACCTTGGCCACGTAGTGTAACCGTGTTATCAATTTGGCACGAAGAGTCTATCATGTCTTGAGAATGTTGCATCCCTGTATCGGCATCAAGTGAGTTAGTATTGTTGGAAGTTTGGTGAGGTGATGTGTTGTTGTCATTAGGTGGGGTCTGGTCTGTCTGGTTAAGTCCAGATGCTGATGTTCTTGTTGTTCATATGGTAGTAGGTACAGTAGTTTTGGATCGAGCACGCTTTCTCCCGTGTGGATTTGTAGAAGCTTGCTTTGCCTGGTTCAGACAAGTTGGGAAAAAACAAGTTAGTGAATCAACATTGACTTATATTTGACTTAGCAAGTTGAAATCTGCATTTAGTAGTAAGACAGAAAATAATAATCATGCCAGTAGTTCTACATTTAATGTCACATGTGTTTCCAATTTAAAATCACAAGCATGCTAGAAATACATTTAGAATAGAACAAGCTCACTGGATTTTAGTTAGCTAAAGGTGATTTTAAGATCTGAGAAACACTGCATATTTTCTATATGCTTAAAAACCTATCAAGAATACTTATAAATGATCTATAGATATTCTGTTTTGATAGACAAAGATATGCTACATTTTCCTTTGAGATATGTAGAGTTGGCTCCTGCTCATCTTCTTCTCCAGAAACCTCATCTGCATCGTCGGCCTCCTCATCATCATTTGGATCATATTCGGAGCCACTGTGTAAGATCCCTGTGATTGCAATGCTAGTCCCTGGATCAATGCTAGCATCCACAGTTTAAGATGAAGTACACAGATACAAAGGTCATTATTACATATCATTCCAGAGACAAACATAGTCTTTTACAACTCCATGGCCACAGGCCTAATACAAGAGTTCAAATATAGAATAAGATAAATAAGTCTTCATCTTCATGTGCCACACGCAAGCATGTTGAGTGTAGACTCATAACCCCTAATAATCATCAGAGTAACCCGCAACATCACAAGTTACAGCCACAGTGGGTCAATACATTGGAATAATATTAGCAAGTGATACCTTTGTAGAATATTAGCATCTAGATACTACATGCATTTGGCTAAGTGCAGCTTAGGCTTGCTTTGCTCAAAATAGGTTTTACCTACTAGTTGAAAACACTAAGTTTTTCTTTGACAAAACTTTCCAAACGAATCACCAATAGAAATTGGTGAACCTTCACCCTTGTTCAACCACAAGTTTTATCTTAGAAAATTGGGATGAGGAGATTCTTGATAGCTTCCATTTCTTGATGCTCAAGTTGTCCAATACCAGGGACATGGCTAAGTACTTAGATTCTTCCATCTACAGAGGTTGTGCACTTTCCCCACAAGACTTGATTTTCACCAAGACAGGACCTTTCAGAAGCCTTCCCTTAGACCAAATGGGCGCATTCCAACCTATCATCCCACTACCACCAACTGTCTAAATGGCTAAGTTATTGCAACCTATATGATCCAGGCAGAGCCCATATTGCCATGTGGATGCACTAGAAGCTTCTTAACATTTGGCATCTCAAATCTCTTTGTTCTTGGGTGGCTTTCCATAAGTGAGATACACAAGGTAAACCATAGAAATGGGCCTTGTGTAACCACTTAACACAAACCATTCTTTCCATTCCACCCAGGTGTTTCATTCACTTAGTTGTTTTATTAAGAAAAAATACAAGTCAATGACATAGAAATATTTCACATAGCATGAATATATAATCCACCCTTGGTTGCTACTAGCTAGGCTAAGCATGGCAATAGTAAGCATCTTAACTTAGAGGAAATTCTAACAATTCTACAACTACTAGGATTTCCCAAGCATAGCATATAGATACTTATCAAAATATTCATGCAATGTCCTATACAAAATATTTCTAATGCATAGGTGAAAATATAGGGATAAAAACATGAAGCACCACTTCCCTTGGTAGTTTGGGGAGTAGCAACAATCTTCACAACCACAATCACTATTAGCACCAAAATCTACACATAAAATAATGGCACCAAAATCACATAACAAAATATACAAACAGAAATATATGAATGCATGCAAATGCCATGTGATGATATTTCTACACTAAACAAGACAAGGGTATAGTACTGAAACATAAACAAGACCAAGATACTCAAAATAAACTTTACTTGATCTTTAAAACATTTTTCAAATAATTTCCATACTCAAATTAAGCCTACAAATGTCTCTGCAAAAATAACCATTTTTACAGAAGCAAAACATTAAACACATTGCATAAACACATAGGATTCTTTCCCCTGATTCCAATGATATAAAATTTACAAAATTTGAACGTGTGGATCAAAAGTTATGAATTTTACAAGTTTGAATCACTAGTAGATCTAATTCAGATTTTTAAAACAAAGAACTAGCCACGCGTCATGTCCTGATTGGTTGATATCGTTTCACACCGGATCACACTCGCGGGCCGTTAGATCTAACTTAACATACACGGTCCTGATCTGCTTGTACCGCTTCGCTACAGATCTAATTCTAATCGTTGGATCTAGATCCTATGGCTACAGATCAAACGACCACAGATGGGCAGCGGCGGCGATGTGGCAGTGCGGTTCTGTCAGAGAGGTTGCCGGCGATTTAGGTCGCGCGGGGAGGAGTGGAGGTGCTTACCGTGTTCGCGGGACTGCAGTGAAGCTCAAGGTGGTCGAGGGAGAGGCAGGGGCGCTCGGACTCGGCTGTTATTGCTCGTCGGAGTGGAGCCTGTCGTCGGGCAAGCTCTGGCGTCGTCGGGGGCGAGGTTGTGGTGCGCGCTAAGACAAACCAGAGGTGCCGTTAGATGCGCACAATCCTGGCGAACATGTGAGTAACCAGAAGAAAGGAAGGGGCGGTCGGGAACTACCAGTGGGTGCCGCCGGAGTTGCGCTGAGCTTCAGTTGCTTCCAGAGGTGGACGATGACGATGCTCTAGGGCGATATAGAGCAAAAGAAGGGCATGAGAAGATGCGCAAGGACACACTGATCATGCTCGTATGGATCAGAGACAGGGGCAGTCGATGCTTGCCGGAATCGCACGCCGGAGACGCTCGGTACCGCGGCGGTGCAAGTGGGATTGTGGGCAGCCTGGTGGCGGAGAAGAGGCGTTGAGTGAGGGGAAATATGCGGAGAGGGGAGGGGATTAAATAGCTGGAGCGGGGGCGAGGATCACTCCCTGCATCAATGGGATTTAAGCGGGGCAGTGATTGCGGCGAGGTAACGGCGAGCAGTGACTGCGCGCGTTGATTGGGGACGACGCTGACGGGGCAAGGTAGGGTCGGGCTATCAGCGGGTGGGTGCACGTTGCTGCGGTGAGAAACAAAGAGGAAGGGGGAATCCCGGGTGGGATGCTTTGGTTGCTGGGCCGAATGGGTAGCGCCTGGCCCAGTTCTGTTTTCTTAACCTTTTTCTTTTTCTAATTCGATTTTCAGGAAACCTTTTCAAATGAATTCAAAAGTGTTTGAATTCCAAATCTTTCTGGATTTTTATAAAGTGAAACCTACATATTTTTGAGTATAAAACCATGCTGTCTCACTAGACTTGCTTGTTTCCTTTGAAATTTTAAAATAAACAGTGCCTTAGCACAAGATTTGATAAAGATATGAAAATGGTTTTAAAACCATATTTTGTTTTGGAAATGTTTGCCCAAGCTTTGGAATTCATCAAACAATCCTATGAACACACAACATTGGTTTAAAACAAATATTCTCTCACTAGAGAGTAGCATTGGATCAATGCTTGACTACATAAAATAATAAGCTCTCAAAGCTTCTGTTTTCTTTGAAATGACTTTGAAATTGATCCCTAAATGATTATGCATGCATGGATGATATGCAATCTTTGAAAACATGATTAGGGATGTTACAAATCTAACCCCCTTAAGGTGAATCTCGTCCTCGAGATTCGGATTGGCTAGCAAATAGGTGAGGGTGGTCTTTCCGAAGATCATCTTCTCTTTCCCATGTTGCTTCTTTTTCGGAATGATGGTTCCATTGAACTTTGCAGAATTTGATAGTCTTAGTCCGAGTAAATCTTTCTGCAGTCTCAAGAATCCTGATAGGTTTTTCCTCATAAGTGAGATCACTTTCCAATTAAACCTCCTCCAAAGGTATAGTATCCTTCAAAGAAGTCTCTTCCATCTCTGGATGGCATTTCTTTAGCCGACTCATATGAAACACATTGTGAACCGCAGACAATGATTCTGGCAATTCAATCTCATAAGCTACTTCTCCTTTACGACTCAGAATCTTGAATGGTCCAACATATCTTGGGGCCAATTTTCCTTTGACTCCAAATCTCTTCACTCCACGAAGTGGTGACACTCTAAGATAAGCTCTTTCACCCACTTCATAGGTGACTTCTCTACGCTTAGGATCTGTGTAGCTCTTCTGTCGGGACTGTGCTATCTTCAATCTGCCCTTAACTAGCTTGACTTTCTCTTCAGCCTCTTTGATTAATTCCGGTCCGAACAAATTTCTTTCTCCCACACCATTCCATAACAATGGGGTGGTACACTTTATCCCATAGAGAAACTCAAAGGGTGCCATCTCAATACTGGCTTGATAGCTGTTATTGTAAGAGAATTTTGCGTAAGGCAGACTTTCATCCCAACTGGCTCCATAGTCTAGGGCACATGCCCTCGACATATCTTCAAGAATCTGGTTGGTCCTTTCTGTACATCCATCGACCGAGGATGAAAAGCAGTGCTGAATTCCAACCTCGTTCCCAATGACTCATGTAGTTGCCTCCAAAAATGAGAAGTGAATTGAGTTCCCCTATCAGACACAATACTCTTGGGTACTCCATGCAGACACACAATCCTATTCATGTATATCTTGGCCAACTTAGCACTTGTGTAGGTTGTCTTCACGGGTATGAAATGAGCCACTTTAGTTAGGCGATCCACTACTACCCAAATAGAATCATATCCTGACCTGGTCCTTGGCAATCCAGTGATGAAATCCATGCCAATCTTGTCCCACTTCCAATCAGGAATAGGTAGTGGTTGTAGCAATCCTGCTGGTTTCTGATGTTCCACCTTCACTCTACTACATACATCACACAAAGCAATATGTTCGGCGATGTCCTTCTTGAGATTATTCCACCAAAATATTTCCTTCATATCCATGTACATTTTGGTGTTACCCGGATGAATGGAATATGGTGAGTTGTGCGCTTCTTGTAAAATCAGCTTCCGAAGCTCCGGATCTTGTGGAACACAGATACGTTTTCCATACCATAAAGTACCCTGTTCGTCTTCATGGAATCCTTTGGCTTTTCCCTTGCCAATCTTTTTCTTAACCTCTTCAATTTCCTTGTCTGTCTTTTGGGCTTCTTTGATTTTGTCCAACAAAGTGGGTTAAACATCCAATGACATGAGATGTCCTTCAGGCATAATCTCCAATCTGAGATCTCTAAATTGGGCACACAGATCATCTGGCAACTCTCCCTTAGTAAGGCCATTCACAAAAACCTTACGGTTTAGAGCATCCGCTACAACATTTGCTTTACCGGGGTGGTATTGCAAACTCAAGTCATAGTCCTTGATGAGTTCTAGCCATCTTCTTTGTCTCATGTTGATTTCTTTCTGAGTAAAGATATACTTCAAACTTTTGTGATCTGTGAACACTTCACATCGTTTTCCCAAAAGTTAATGTCTCCATGTCTTGAGTGCATGGACAACAGAGGCTAACTCTAAATCATGAGTAGGGTAATTTACCTCATGGGTTTTGAGTTGTCTCGAGGCATAAGCCACAACTTTCCCTTCTTGCATTAGAACTGCACCAAATCCATGATGAGATGCATCACAATACACTTGGAAATCTTTCTCTAAATCTGGCAGACATAGGACTGGTGCTGTCACTAGTCTCTTCTTCAATTCTTGGAAACTGAGATCACATCCTTCAGACCAAGCAAATTTCTTGTATTTCTTTAGTAACTCAGTCATTGGCTTAGCTACTTTGGAGAAATTCTCAATAAATCTTCTGTAATATCCTGCCAAGCCAAGGAAACTACGAACCTCTTTCACTGACTTAGGAGATTCCCACTCAGTTACAGCTGACACTTTTGCGGGATCAACTGCTACACCATCTCCTGACACAACGTGTCCAAGAAATCCAACTTCATTTAACCAAAATTCACACTTGCTTAATTTGGCATACAACTTATGCTCTCTAAGCTTCTCAAGTATCAAACGCAAATGTCCTTCATGTTCTTCTTTGCTCTTGGAGTAGATCAAAATGTCATCGATGAAAATGACAAAAAACTTGTCAAGGAACTCCATGAACACCTTGTTCATCATATTCATGAAATAAGTTGGTGCATTGGTCAAACCGAATGGCATTACGGTGTACTCATACAATCCATACCTAGTGGTGAAAGCTGTCTTAGGTATGTCTTGTTCTCTTATCTTGAGCTGGAAATAACCTGACCGGAGATCAATCTTTGAGAACACATAGGCTTCTTCTAACTGATCAAACAAGTCATTGATTCTAGGCAAAGGGTATTTGTTCTTGATAGTCACCTCATTGAGTGAATGGTAATCTATGCATAACCTTTGACTTCTATCTTTCTTTTCCACAAACAAAACTGGTGCTCCCCAGGATGAAGAACTTGGTTGAATAAATCCTTTCTGCAACTGTTCTCCAAGTTGTTTCTTGAGTTCTTTCAACTCTTCAACTGACATCTTGTAAGGTCTCTTTGCTATTGGTCCTGATCCTGGTAGCAAATCAATCAGAAATTCCACATCCCTATCAGGTGGCATTCCCGGCAATTCTTCCGGAAACACATCCGGATATTCACTCACAATTGGCACACTGTCTATGCTAACCCCCTTAAGAGAATTTAACTTACTCCCTTTTGGTTCAAAGTTAGTCTTGAATCTAATCCTTTTGTTTTCTGGAGTTATGAGTGTGACGGTATGGTTGGAACAATCTAGCACTCCCTTGTGCTTAGTCATCCAGTCCATTCCCAAAATGACATCCAATCCTTGGGAATTTAGGATTATCAGATTAACGGGAAACTTATACTTCCCAAACTCTATGATTAGATCATGACATCCTGAGTTCACTATCATTTCTCCGCCAGGAGAACTTACTTTTATAGGACACCCAATAGTTTTTACTGGTAGTTCATTTCTTTCAACAAATGCTCTTGATATGAATGAATGAGATGCGCCAGTATCAAAGAGAACAAATGCTGGAACAGAATTGAGTTTGAACTTACCAGCAACAGCATCAGGTTCCTCATAGTTTTCTTCCACATTGATGTGGTTCACTTGTCCTTTCTGGAAAGGGTTGGGCTTGTTGGGTCCTTCAACTTTCTTTTCTGGGCATTCATTTGCATAATGCCCCATCTTCTTACATTTGAAGCATTCAACCTGACTGAGATCCTTCTTGACAGGCTGGCTTCCACTACCACTTCCACTTCCATTGTGGTGGCTCTTGTATCTACTCTTGTGATTCTTGTACTTGTCATTGTCATGACTACGGTGATGCTTGTTGTCATGATGACGGTTGTGGTTGTGGTGGCTTTTGTAATTTCCATGCTTGTGGGATCCAGAACTCCCACTATCATCATAATGGGAACGCTTGTGAGACGATCCCGAGCTGTGCTTGTCAAAGTTGTGTTTCCTCTTTCTGCTTTCAACCTGTTTCATCTTGCTCTCCAAGATGGCAACCTTGTCACAAAGAGATTGGTAGGTGGGGACATAGGCCACAGATAATTGTAGATTCAGTTCATCATTCAATCCTTCGAGGAACTTCTCTTTCCTCTTGGCATCAGTGTCAACTTCATCCGGTGCATAACGCGCCAGATTGTTGAACTCCTCAATATATTCAGCCACGTTGCGGTGGCGCTGCTTCAAGTTATGGAACTCCTTCTTCAAACTCATCACTCGGGATGAGATGTGAGCTGTACGGAAACCATCTTCAAAGATAGCCCATGTCACATCCTCAATGGGAGTGGTGATCTGGAAATTATCCCACCAAGTAGCTACTGGTCCTTCCAACAAGTGTGCTGCAAACCTGACTTTCTCCTCGTCGGTACAGCCGACAGTTATGAAATCCTTGTTCACTGAACGTAGCCAATCATTGGCCACCATGGGATCAGTAGTTCCTGAGAACTTTGCTGGCCTCAGTCTTAGGAATCTGGTGAGCATGTTAAAACCTGGTGGATTGTTCTGATTGTTGTTGTTGTTGTTATTCTGATTCTGTATAAAAGTAGTCATCATCTGCATCAGCTGTGTCTGTGCTGTCATCAATTGCTGCATCTCGGGGGTGACATTGTTGTTGTTCGGGTTGGGGTTGGCATGCCGAGGAGGCATCTGTGGTTTTCAATAAGGATAAGAATGAGATACCCATAGATGCTTAACATGCACAATACAACACATAGTCAAACACCAAACAAGCATCAAAATAACAAAAGTTCAACAACATAGACAACAGGTTTTGAAAAGCAAACACACCAATAGCAAGCCATCCACATGTTGGATGGTCATTGCGACTCAATAACATAAACATGGTAAATGATAAATCAATGAGTAGTCATCACTACTCCTCTGCATCAACCTCCTCATCAACAAGTGTAAGACCTGCATTCTCCATAGCGGTCTTGTATTCCTCGACATTGGTAGTCAAGGCCTCTACCTTGGCTTTGAGAGCCCTCTTCTGTGAACGAAGTCTCTCAATCACAACCTGCTAATGCTCGAGCTCGAAGTCCTTGGCCTCTATTTCTGCAGTCATCTCTCGAATCCTCTTGTTCCTGTCTTGGACTCTCTTCTCTTGGCTTTTGAACTTCCTATCATGACTCTCAAACTTGGCCTCCATTTCCTTGACTATCTCATCTTGCTCCGCGAAGAGCTTGTCCTTCTCACGAAGCTGCACCTGGAGCTCGTCATTGCTAAGCATGACGTTGGTCCTATCAGTATCTAGGTGCCTAAGTAGAACCTCTAGGTCCTGAAGGTACAGACGAATCGGCTCTGCCGTCTCTCTAGCAGCATCCTCGAACTCAATAGCCTCACCATCCTCGTCGCGTCTACTGAAAGCGTGGAAGTGAGTACCTCTAATCTCCCGAGAGTGTCTCCCTAGCAAACGCCCAAGTAAATCCTGCATGACTACCTCTAGGCCTCTCTCTTTGTCATCATGCATTAGCTTGAAAGTGATGGCCTCCGTGGCTGGCTCAGTCTGGCATCCTGGCTGAGTAACCTTGAAGCCCCAAAGGTCCTTCCTCTCAAACTTGGTGAGGGGAAGCATCATGATGCTAGGAAGCAAAAGATTGAGCACACTAGTGAGCTCAATAAGACGAGTGCCAAAACGAGTTCCCTTAAACTCTTCAACCATGCTGATAGTAACATTAGGCATCTATTTTATAAGATAGAAAAAGTTAGAATCAACATAGATAGAGAAAATCACAAGACAAAGCATCACAGGCATATCATTGGAAATCAAACACACAAGTCATGGCATACATAAATCCATTACAAGCATCCAAGGTTCATTATAATTTAGACAAAAGTTTTGTAAATAAGACGATAAGTGTGGTGGTCCAACTAGTGAAGTACATTACAATCCCATCTCACTTGCCAAGTTAGCTAACAAGGCATCCCTAGAGGAAATCTGTCGATCCTAATCACATGACTCCATTTTTAAGTCTATGATGTCCTCTCTTAAACGTTGGTTGGTAGCATCTAACTCTTGGGTATGCTTGTTTTCTTCCCTAAGGTCATTTTGGGTGTTAAGCATTCTGCACTTGAGTCTATGACCAAGCTCCTTGATGGCCTTCCAAGCTGCATCTCTTGCAGAGTCAAAGAATGTGGTGTGCATCACTGAGTTGGTGACCATGCAGAATCCTGATTCCTTGTGGTTGTCTTCTTTGTTTTTATACAAGTGAAGTTGCACCCACAAGTACTCCACTCCTTCATCCATCACGGGGAAACCTTTGTACACAGATGCACCATGTATTCCCATGGCAACCATGAGGTCCTTGAGAGCCTTGGGGAATTCTGTCTCACACTCCAAGGTCATAGTCATGAGTGGTCCCTTCCTCACGGCTTCGTTGATGGAGTTCATCTACAAATAGAGATGAGAAATAAGATTAGAAAAGCTTACGAGAAGAAAAAGACAAGTGTGGAAATTGTTGAATTTTTTTCCTTAGTGGTTTCTAATCCATTCCTAGGGTCATAATCCTACAGGCAACACAGTGCTCTGATACCATCTGTAAGATCCCACCTTTATAAAGGTAAAGATCCCTGTGATTGCAATGCTAGTCCCTGGATCAATGCTAGCATCCACAGTTTAAGATGAAGTACACAGATACAAAGGTCATTATTACATATCATTCCAGAGACGAACATAGTCTTTTACAAATCCATGGCCACATGCCTAATACAAGAGTTCAAATATAGAATAAGATAAATAAGTCTTCATCTTCATGTGCCACAGGCAAGCATGTTGAGTGGGTCAATACATTGGAATAGTATTGGCAAGTGATACCTTTGTAGAATATTAGCATCTAGATACTACATGCATTTGGCTAAGTGTAGCTTAGGCTTGCTTTGCTCAAAATAGGTTTTACCTATTAGTTGAAAACACTAAGTTTTTCTTTGACAAAACTTTCCCAAGGAATCACCAATAGAAATTGGTGAACCTTCACCCTTTTTCAACCACAAGTTTTAACTTAGAAAATTGGGATGAGGAGATTCTTGATAGCTTCCATGTCTTGATGCTCAAGTTGTCCAATACCAGGGACATGGCTAAGTACTTAGATTCTTCCATCAGCAGAGGTTGTGCACTTTCCCCACAAGACTTGATTTTCACCAAGACGGGACCTTTTAGAAGCCTTCCCTTAGACCAAATGGACGCGTTCCAACCTATCATCCCACTACCACCAACTGTCTAAATGGCTAAGTTATTGCAACCTATATGATCCAGGCAGAGCCCATATTGCCATGTGGATGCACTAGAAGCTTTTTAACATTTGGCATCTCAAATCCCTTTGTACTTGGGTGGATTTCCACAAGTGAGATACACAAGGTAAATCATAGAAATGGGCCTTGTGTAACCACTTAACACAAACCATTCTTTCCATTCCACCCAGGTGTTTCATTCACTTAGTTGTTTTATTAAGCAAAAACACAAGTCAATGACTTAGAAATATTTCACATAGCATGAATATATAATCCACCCTTGGTTGCTACTAGCTAGGCTAAGCATGGCAATAGTAAGCATCTTAACTTAGAGGAAATTCTAACAATTCTACAACTACTAGGATTTCCCAAGCATAGCATATAGATACTTATCAAAATATTCATGCAATGTCCTATACAAAATATTTCTAATGCATAGGTGAAAATATAGGGATAAAAACATGAAGCACCACTTGCCTTGGTAGTTTGGGGAGTAGCAACAATCTTCACAACCACAATCACTATTAGCACCAAAATCTACACATAAAATAATGGCACCAAAATAACATAACAAAATATACAAACAAAAATATATGAATGCATGCAAATGCCATGTGATGATTTTTCTACACTAAACAAGACAAGGGTATAGTACAGAAACATAAACAAGACCAAGATACTCAAAATAAACTTTACTTGATCTTTAAAACATTTTTCAAATAATTTCCATACTCAAATTAAGCCTACAAATGTATCTATAAAAAACCATTTTTACAGAGGCAAAACATTAAACACATTGCATAAACAGATAGGATTATTTCCCCTGATTCCAATGATATAAAATTTACAAAATTTGAACGTGTGGATCAAAAGTTATGAATTTTACAAGTTTAAATCACTAATAGATCTAATTCAGATTTTTAAAACAAAGAACTAGCCACGCGTCATGTCCTGATTGGTTGATACCGTTTCGCACCGGATCACACTCGCGGGCTGTTAGATCTAACTTAACATGCACGATCCTGATCTGCCCGTACCGCTTCAGCCCTTGTCAACCTGTTCCTCTCATACTGCGGAATTTCTGGCATGGTTGTACTACCTTAGAAAAGAAGGATATCATGAAACATTAGAAAACCAATATTATGCATACATAAATAAAAGTTGCACAAACATATGCGAATCAAAACTAATGACTTTGATTGATTTACCACCTCTTATCATACATGAGTTGCTGCTGGCCAAATTTCTTTAAATCGGGTCCATAGTCAAAGACAAATAACAGCCTAGAACTTATTTTATTCAGTTTAAAAAATGAACTTGTTTCATTTGCAAGTCCCTGTTTTTTACATAACATGACTACTGTTGATGTCTTAAAGAATCTATTCAAAGTCATTAAATGCTCGTGTCTAAGTAGGTTTAAATAAAAATTCTGAATCAAGTTACTTAAAAATTAGAGAGAAGGCATCTATACATGCAGTTTTTTCAGTCAAGACAGAACCTACTCGCTTTGTACAAGAACACAATGTAGTAATCCAATAGTAGTCATGTTGAGATTTAGGCAAATAATTAAGTTTGTCTTCAGATGCATATGTCACAATCGCACCGAGCTAATCCAGGAAACAATGCATACAAGCAGCTGTCATTAAAATGCATAGGAACCAATTTTTTTGATTAACTACTCTATATAAGAAGGATAGATATAAGTTAAACATGTACGTATTTGATGTTTATGATACTTGTACACATCTAGATCTAATATGTTTCTAGCTGGAACTCTGCATTAATTTTTCATGCATGGCCTTAAAGTACTGTATGATTATATATCTGCAGTGTCAGTATTATCCCATTGCAGTATACTGTATCTGAAGAACACTTGTTAAAATTCCTCACAGGAACACTGCTAAAGAAGAGCTCACTAGACACCTACTCAAAGAAGGTACTTGCTACTACTGGTCAGATACTCAGATCAATGGACCATTTCTGTCATTAATTCCAAGATTAAACCTGAGCTACCGGTCTTAATATCTTTTTGATATACAGAGGAGCCAAATGATTGTGAAGAAGCAAAGCCATATTTACCAAAGCCTGTAGACAAAAATCAAGGCTGGAACAACAGATTTCCTGATTGATCTCGAGGACAAAAGATCAATCAAAGTAAGCACCCGTAGAAATACCAATTTTTGGTTCATAACTAGTTGATTCATCATGATTAAACTGCAGTGTCTTACTGCAAAAACGAACAAATCAATGAACAATTGCATACTTCTGAAGAACATAATTTACTGTCACGCAATAATCAAAACAATGAAAGGGAAAAAGATTGCACAGAGATGATAATTTTTCAGCTCAAAAAAGATGAAGATAAAAAATAGTACTCCCTCCAACCTATATTAGTTGACTTTGATTTGGCAAATTTTGGATGAACCTATATACTAAATAGCATCTAGATTCATCCAAATCTAGACAAATTAGATCCAACTAATATGGATCGGAGGGAGTACTGAACCATATTTTTTATGTAAGTGATGTCGTCAGTATAATCGCAAAATAGTCGCGAGGTAAATAGAGAACGATCGAAGAACCATAACAATCGTATTTGGAGGTATATATTTTTTTATGAAAACTCTTCCGTAGAATTAATTAGTTAACTATATACATTTATTTTAGTAGTGTTAAATAGTTATTCAATTGTTTGATCAGTCTAGGATTTAAAATCTCTGATTTTTTGCACAGACTATACTGTACATAGAAGTTCACTGTCGTTTTACCGTGCACTACTGCAGTGAGCTGCAAACCTTTTCACCGTTCAACTGAAGTCGTCAACCACACCGTCCTTCTTCTTATCCATCCAACTACTGTAGCAGTTCTTTTACTACTGCGAACAACCACACCAAATCGTAGCTCTACACCATGGCCGTGACCTAGGAAATCAATCGCCATGGAGGAAGGTAGACTTCAACACTAGCCGTTAGGAGGAAATCAAGGGGGGTTAGGAGGCGAAGCAGCTGACCAATCTGATTTAGACATCTCAAGCGATGAAGGTAAATTTTGTACTTGAGAACCCGTGGGTGTATTTCTAGATGAAAAGGATTTCTATTGATTGGTTGTTGCCGTGCTGTTCGACCGTAGCTAGAGAAAAAGTGAGATTTGGGGGTAGAAAAAGAGGTCCTCGGTTTAAATGATTCACTTGCTTTTGTTGCAAACAATTCTTTCTATCCATTTCCTGGATTTCATAGTTCCTGATTGAGTTAGTCGGCATACACTGCTGTCCTAATTAGTGTCAGTGGTGGATAAATTTCATGTTTTAATGTTAGTACAAATGATACTTAAACCATATGTATATATAAATCTCTGCATGTGAAAACCAGAGTGTGATTTGTTCTGTAACTGGAACTGCCAATACATTGCTCTGTTTTGGGTGTTGTGCTAGAATGGCTATAGCAACATGGACATAAGAAACAAGTTGATATGGCAATCCATAATTCTAGGATTTAAAACAAGCAAACAATCAGAAAACAAGCAAAACTGATGCATGTCACTCCAATACAGCAGGAAGATACATATAGCCATTACAAAAATCATGAAAACAAGAAAAAACTTAATGAAAGATTCATACTTCAGGAAACATGCTAAACTTCATCGTCACTTGAATGCTCACTTGCGTTCCCAATGTCATCATCCTGTTCATCCTCGTCGGTGCCACTATCTTCATCCTTGTTCTCAACATGGTTCTCAATCTCAATCTCAGCAACAATTTTAGGATCTACGGGTGTGCCTTCTTCATCATCATGGCTAAATGTTTCAAACAACGGATCAACATTGTTCACGGTAGTTGCTGCTGCCATATCTTCTTGATATGCATCTGCAGCATTTAGCTCACCTGTCTCTGATTCAGGAACATCATACAAATGTCTGTGACTAAAAGTCTGCACCAATTTCCAGTTTTTTCCAAGGGCTGTGTCCTCCATATAAAACACTTGGTCTGCTTGATAAGCCAATATAAAGGGATCATTCTTGTACCGAAGAGCCTTATGATTCGGACTTTTGAAGTACCCATCATCCCTCAACCCGGTCGTCTTTCTGCTTGTAATATCATACCAATCACAACGAAACAAAAATACCGACCTATCTCCATGCTTGTTTTTCGGGTACATCAACTCAAGAACTTCCTTAAGAACACCATAGTACACAACCTCTGTACCATTGTCATCTCCCTTAACCATGATGCCTGAATTTTGAGTTCTTCTCTTCTTCTCACGATCCAAAGTGTGATACCGAACACCATTCACGTTGCAAGCAGAGTACACTCGAAAACGATTGTGTAGGCCACATGATAGTGAGTACAAATCATCTGAAACATTCTGCTCTCCTACGTCATGAATCTTTCAAGATAGGTGCACATATCAATAAAATGGTGAGGTTAATGACATGTATATAGCACACACACAACAATTACTTACATGCTTCGCAAACCACGTAGGGAATTCTTTCTTAAGTTTTTGCTCAATGTTAGTCACACCATTCATTCGAAATTCTTCTCGACAAACCCTACACCAACAAACGCAAAATTAACACATCTACATACACTGTCTCTACAAGCCAACCACATACTACGCATAATGATGACAAAGATACTTACTCCATGTACTTCTCTACTTCACGACAATTACTAAGCACATACCAAACCATTTGGTCATACTCAGTATCATAAAAATTGAGTTTTGACGCTCCAAAACCTTTTGCAACAGTTGAAAAAACTCCCAGTTCATCAGAAGAAGCAACCCTCTTTCCATCCTTGTTCCTATCTTCTTTGTTAAATCTTGTCTCAATATTTATCAAATATTTGGAGTAGTAGGACAAGCACTCATCCACCACATATGCCTCTGCAATAGAGCCTTCTGGCTTTGCTCTATTACGAACGGTTCCCTTTAAGTACCCAAGCCTTCTTTCTATTGGATACATCCATCCATAATGCACGGCCCCCCTCAAGAGAGCCTCTTCGGGTAGGTGAACAACTAAATGAACCATGACATCAAAGAAGGCGGGTGAAAAAATCCTCTCGAGCATGCAAAGAATTACATGAATACCTTCCTTCATCCGTTCAAGCACATCAACTTTGAGAGCTTTTGAGCACAACTGCTTGAAAAAATTACCCAGTTCTGCAATGGCCTCATATATGTCCTTCCTCACGAGCCCTCTTAGTGCAGCTGGTATGACTTGCTGCAACAATATGTGGCAGTCATGGGTTTTAAATCCATGCACTTTACATGTTTCAAGATCCACGCATCTTGCTAGATTAGCAGCATACCCATCCGGGAATTTCACATTAGCTAAATACTCGCAAAATCTTTTCTTGTTTTCCTTGGTAAGATTATACTCTGCCTTTTTCTTCTCCATTCCACCTTTTCCATCGGGTTTCAGGTGCAGGTCTTTCCTGATTCCTAACTTTTCCAAATCTAACCTAGCACTTGCCGTATCCTTATTCTTTCCCTCAATCTCTAGCAGACTCCCAAGTATATTTTCACATATGTTCTTCTCAACGTGCATTACATCAATGTTGTATGCTAATTTCAGGTTTGACCAGTACGGAAGATCATATAGGCTCACCTTCTGACTCCAGTTTGGCTCATCTTTCTGTGTGCGCTTTATCTTCTTATTTCCTAGATACTTTCCTGGTTTGAAATCCTTAACTTTCTCTAACTTCTCCAACACTTCAGCATTTGTGAACTTCCGAGGTTTTTCTCGTTTCTCAACCAACCCATTGAAATCCTTGCTTCTCCTGAAATGATGATTAGTAGGTAGAAATCTACGATGCCCGACATACCCAATCTTGTTTTTCAGAGGCTCGGAGCAAGGGTTCTCATCACAATGTACACATGCATAATAACCTCATGTGCTACGCCCTGATAGAGTGGCTAGTCCAGGGTAATCATGAATCAACCATAGGAACGCAACATGCAAACGGAATATATCACCTGTCAATGCATCATATGTCTCTACACCAGTTCCCCAAAGCTTCATCATATCTGCAATCAGCGGCTGCATAAACACATGGAAATCCTTTCCAGGTGATTTTTTCCAGGAATAAGCAAAGACATCATGAAATTGGATTGGTCCATGCACATCCACGGCAGGAAGTTGTACGGGATGACAAAAACTGGCCACATACTATATGAACTACTCATGTTTCCAAAGGGGTTGAATCCATCAGTGGCAATGCCAAGCCTAATGTTACGAGCATCCTTAGCAAACCAAACATACTCACGATCAAAGTTCTTCCATGCTTCACCATCGGCAGGGTGTTCATGACACCTTTCTTGACAACCCTCTTATCCTTGTGCCACCTAGCATCTTCTGAGTGTTCCTTTGACACAAAAAGTCTTTGAAGCCTAGGAATTATAGGAAAGTACCTAAGAACCTTGTGAGGTACCTTTTCCTTCCCTCGGCATCTTTCCATCTTGATGTTCCGCACTCAGGAAAATGAGTGTTGTTGGCATAGTTTCCCAAATACAATGCACAATCAAACTTGCATACATGAATAGTCTCGTAACCAAGCCCAACTTCATGTAGAACACTCTTAGCTGCCACATATGACTTTGGTATATCAGCATGTGGAAACCCTGCGCTGATCAGCTCAAGAAATAGATTGAATGCTCTATTTGTAACCCTGCCATAAGACTTGACATGGAGAAGCTTAATAATGAACGATAGCCTTGTGAAGTCGCTGCATCCTTCGTAAAGTTCTTTCTTGGATTCCTCAATTAGCTTGGAATAGAGGTTTGGCTGACCCTCACCTCGCCTTCCAGACCTGGCAAGATCATCAACCAAATACGGAACATCAGCTCGGCTGCTTTCATCAAAGTCGTCGTCATCAGACGTGTATGCAACGTCCTCCATCTTATCCCCTTCATCATCACTCAACGGTTCACCATAAAAGATCCACCTCGTATATGTGTTGGACATACCAGCGCATTGTATGTGCTCCTCAACAATCGACTGGCTTTGGTGTTGCAGATTCCGGCAGTCCCGACATAGGCATAGTACATCTTGATATTCTTTGAAATTTTGGTGAACAACAGCCATAAAATCCTCAACACCTTTCATATACTGTGATGTGAAACGAGTTCCATGTATCCAGCTTCGGTCCATTCTCCTATAACAAATTAATTTTCTTGTGAGAAAAATATGCTTACACCATAAACTAGCATGCATATAGACTTTGATCACAACATGGTGTACAAATTTTATATCTACATGTAAGATGAATAAAATAGTGATTAACTAGTTATGTATTACACGACAGAACATAACATGTCAACTACGAGAGAGTAGGATATCTTGGAAAATTTACCTTGGCAAATTATCTCTTACTTTACGGGAAAAAAGTCATAGCACTAATAATAATCTAGTTTACAAAAACAATATTCCTGTATTGAATGCAGTAAACTGCTTATCAAGTCGATATGATGATCAACGGATGGTTTGCAGATGGCTTGTGATGGCTTGTCTGGCATTAGGGTGATTATCACTTTATCAGATCTCATGTTGGTGCTGTGGTGGCATTGGTCTGACGTTGTTTGGAGCAGTGTGACGATGCTATGGAAGCAGAGCTCAAGTAGCACTAGAAGGGATCAGAATTGGGCTAAATCACATAGACAAGCGTCTACTACTTCAACCAGATTGCTCAGTGTTGTTGCAAGCAGTGAAGATCTCACACATGGATCGATATATGCTGGATTTTATATCACCAAAGGAGATTAAGCTATTGTCTCATGGAAGCAGAAGTTGTTACTCAAGAAAATTTACTATAATCAAAACAGGGCTGCAGATCTGCACCTGACTACACGATGTCACTCAAGTTTTCTACTAGTAGCAAACTATGCTTGGGTTATTGGCTATGCAATCTAATTGTGACATCGTGTACCTGACTTTGCGTCAGCAGCTATTGTTGATGATTGTAATCCTGATTACGAGTAATGAAACAAAGTTTCCTGATTCCCCGTGGAGAAAAAAGACGCATAGAACCAGGTTCAGGCAATGCAACATATAAAAAATTAATGATTTAAACGCAACCTTCTTCTAGTATTCACTCCGATCCAAATTAGTTGACGCACATTTGTCTAGATTCAGTTATATCTGATAATAAACATGTCTAAATACATCCGAATCTTGACAAATCAGAGTTAAGTAATTTGGAGAAAATACTACATAAATACTCCCAATTAGCTACCAAAATTAATTCCCCAGAATCAATGGTACGACACGTTCCAAGACCAGCATAGATCGTACCAAGAAGAGCGATGGCACGTACGAACTCGCAATTCAACTTCAGAAGAGCGACGACACGTACCAAGACCCGACAGGCGGGACAAGCAGCGCACGCCCGTGATGAGAGAAGAGGAGGCCGCCTACGATGGCAACAATACGGCGTCACCGATGATTAGGGAGAGGAGGTCGTCTGCTTCCACAATATCAGGCAGTAGTGTCTAATGATCAAAGGTATCTACAACGGTCTCCTTTCCTTGTCTTATTTGATAATGTACGTACCGATTACATCCAAATCAAACAGAACTCTGTTTACGTACGATCCAGATGAAATAGAACCCTGTTTCTTATCTTTTAAATATAGAACACTGATCAATTAAATAAACTCGTCAACACAAATCTTGAAGTGGCCTACTGGTATCACTAAGCGTCGAAAATAGTTCCTTTCACAATTTTAGACGGATAATAACTTTTAAAAAGCGAGCTCGATTACTTTTTTCTCGATACATTCAGTACAACTTTATAAAAAATAATTTTATAAACCTAATTTATCAGCAAGCTAACATTGACCTACTGGTAAAGGTACGATGGTGCACCTCGTATGGCCTAGGTTTGAGTCTTAGAAACATAATTTTAAATACATATCATTCTAATTTCTTCAAAAAAAAATGTGACCCCTCTGCATTCGTCATTGAGGCTATCTGTACCGTCACGGAATGTGCTTATGTGTGACGGTGATTATGTGACCGTCATGGATTTTATGAATTCCATGACACTAGGGACAAGACGTCACACATTATGATATTGCGTGACGTTACAGACCATCGTCATGAAAGTTTTCGTCACTGCATATCACATCTCTTGTAGTGTTGAACAGAAAGTAAGGCATTCAGAAAATTTGTAGTTCTCAGCAATTGATCCTTCTGGGTAATTTGTGTTAACTACCATGTCCTTCATTGTACCCATGAATATCTCAGTACTCCACATGTCTCTGTACTGCACTGTCCCAGCTACTCTAACTTCAGATGCAAGGTGGACAGTGACATGAACCATCATGTCAAAGAAAGAAGGAGGAAATATCATTTCTAGATTGCACAAAATTTCTGGAATCTCAGCTTCCCACCTCTCAATTTCCCTAACATCTATAACTTTAGAATATAGAGCCTTGAAGTATCTGCACAACCTTACTAGTGGTACAGATACACTGTGAGGCAATGACCTACACAGTTCCAAGGGCATCAAGTCCTACATTATAATGTGGTAGTCATGACTTTTCAATCCTGTCAATTTCTTGTCATCCAGATTTACTTTTGAAAAAAAGTTTGATGCGTATCCATCTGGGAATCTTGCATACTTAATAACCGTGCAGAAAATCAGTTTCCCTTGTGATTCCATCTGATAAATGGCTCTTAGGATTCTAGGTTTAGGACCTGACATATCTGCATGCAAATCAGTTCTAATATTCATTTCTTTTAAGTCCATCCTAGAATTTAAGTTATCCTTTGATCTACTGTCCACATCTAGTACAATGTTAACTATGTTTTCGGACACATTTTTCTGTACATGCATGATGTCAAGGTTATGTCTTACAAGGAGTGTCTCCCAATATTCTAGTTGGAAGACCACACTTCTCTTCTTGAAAGTTTCCTCCACACTGTGAACATAGATATCTTCATTTTGTTCATCAACATTCCTCCTTTTTCTATCTCTCCTCTTGGGTATTTGTAACTTCCCATAGTCTGTTACCAAATTTGCAGTCATGTCAGATATTTGTTTCCCTGTAGGTTGAACTTGTGGTTCCCTTAATTCTTCTTTTCCACTGAAATAATCAAGATCTAGCCTATAAACATGGTCATCATCCAAAAATCTTCTGTTCCCTAGAAATATTGTTTTCTTCCCATGCTTTAGCCACCTGGAGCAAGTGTTTGTCAGACAGTGAAAACAAACAACCAGAATCTCACCACTAAGACATCCTCTCCCTAGCCAGTCAGATATTGTCCAAAGCAAGGCAACACGCAGCAAGAACTTGTCTCCAGTAACTGCATCATACGTCCAGACTCTAAGTTTCCAAAATTCTTGGAGATCTTCTATTATAAGCTACATGTACACGTCTAACTCCTTTCCAGGACCCTTCCTACCAGGGACAATCACATTCAAGATGAAATTGGACTGTTTCATGCAAATCCAAGGAGAAAGGTTGAGTGGAATTAGAACAATAGGCCATATGTTGTAGTCCAAGTTTTTTGGTCCTAAATGGGTTGAATCCATCTGTTGCCAGTGCAAACCTAACGTTCATAGGGTCATCACTAAAGAACTTGTGTCTTGAGTCAAATGATTTCCAAGCTAGGGAGTCTACTGGATGTCTCATCATTGCATCTTTAGTTCTGCCATCACTGTGCCAAGTCATGAGTGGTGATGTTTTAGAACACATGAACAGTCTTTTAACTCTAAACTTCAACTTGAAATGTCTAATTACTTTGTTGGGAACCCTGTGCATCCTTTTTCCACTAACTCATGTACTCTCACTCTTCCATCTACTAGTTTTGCAGACAGGGCACTCTGATGCATTAGAATAATCTCCCCTAAACATTATGCAGTCGTGCTTACAGGCATCAATACTCTCGTAACCTATACCTACATCCTTTATGTATCTTTTGGATGCATGGAATTTTTTTACTTCAGAAATGGTGTGCCCCTCTGGTAGTACCTCTTTGAATAGAGACAATAGTTCATCATAGCAAGCATTAGGAATCTTCCAGGTATTTTTAATGTTCAGTAGCCTAACTAGGAATTGAAATTTTGAGAAAGATTTGCATCCTGGGAACAACTCCTGGCTACCATCCCTCACTAGTTTCTGATAAGCTTCTGGATCAGCATCTACCCCAGTATCATAAATTTCCTCCTCAGTACACTCATCCTCACTGTCTTGGGCTTCATCTAGTCCTAAACTTGTAGTGTCATACATGCCAAAATTGTCAACAAGCATGGTGTCCATCTCATCACTCTCAACTAAGTCATCAGAATTAGTATTATTATGTTCCTCCAGCAAAGTTGGAGCTGCTGGTTCAGGACTTGATTTAGGTGCAGTTTCAGGTTCAGGCTAGTCATTATTTTCACCATGGAATATCCATTTGGGATAAGAATTCATGAACCCATTGCATACCAAATGTTCGGTAACAAGACTAGAAGATATCCAAAATCTATTATAACAGATTTTGCATGGGCATAAAACTTTACTTTGCATTCCTGCATGTTTAGCAGCATGTGCTAAAAATTTACCAACCCCGGCAGAATATTCAGGACTTGATCTAGGTGCAGTTAGCCAGCTCTTATCCATGTTTATCTAATTTTACCAACCCCAGTAGAATATTCTGAGTTATGACAAACTATAACAAGCATACACATAAGGAACAATTAAAATTTGCCTGCAATTCAGTCAATTATGGAGTCATTTCAGAGCAATGTATTATTCAGGCCATTTATAGCAGCATAACTAAGAGTTAGTAGGGAAATATTACTAGACGAACTAGGCTCGCCGTTGTGGTAGGTGGATCGACATGTCAAGAACTAGCGTCGGGGATCGCGTTCATCCATTCCATGGCGGAGGAGATGCAGCGCTATAGAATGATGCCTGGCGGAGGAGGAGGAGGAGGGCGACACGGCAGTGGAGCACGGAGATGCAGCGCTATACAACCATGCGTGGCGGAGGAGGAGGAGGGCGACGCGGAGGTGGAACACGGAGATGCAGTGCTATAGAACGATGCATGGCGGAGGAGGATGATGGCGATCCGGAGGTGGAGCACAGAGATGCAGCGTTGTATATCAATGCGTGGCGGAGGAGGAGGATGGCATGGCGTAGTAGGAGGGCGATGCGGCGGTGGAGATCGATGCAGATGATGGCGCAGTGTAGTAGGAGGGCGATGCGGCGGTGGAGATCGATGCGGCGGTGGAGCTCGATGTGGATGATGGCGCGACGTAGTAGGAGGGCGATGCGGCGGTGGAGCTTGATGCAGATGGCGAGCGGTGGAGGGCGAGCGTTGATGCGGTGGAGAGGTGGATGGCGAGCGGTGGATTGGTCGATCTGGGTGGAAATTTGCACCCCCCCCCCCCCCCCCCGCCCCCAAAATAGTCGAGCCTTGTTTCATTTCCTTCACAATTTGTGCTTTGAAAACAGAGACTTGTTTCAAAATAGAAAATAGAGACTTGTTTTGAAAACAAGTGAAAATAAGTCAAAACACAATTAAGAGGAATTTAGAAGCCAAAAAACAAATCACAGTAAGATGTTTGCCAATATTTTTTTATGTCCTGAAAATATTTTAAAATTTAGGACATGATTATAATATGGCACAACAATATCACAATAAGATACACATCACAGTAAGATGATCAAAGATCTAAGATACACAACACAGTAAGATGATCCAAGATGCAAATACATTCAACATGTTCAACATCACAATAAGATACACATCACAATAAGAAGATCAAAAATCCAAGATACATAACACAGTAAGATGATCCAAGATGCAAATATATTCAACATGTTCAACATCACAGTAAGATACACATCACAGTAAGAAGATCAAAGATCCAAGATACATAACACAGTAAGATGATCCAAGATACATTCAGTAAGACACATTACACTAAATAAAAGATGTTTAACTTACGAAACAGCACAACTGCATTAGACTTTAGCACCTGAACAACAAAAGATGACTAGATTGGAATCAACAATCTTCTTCTCCTTCCAAGGTTCTTCTGTACAAGCTTCTTCCAAGGTGAAACACTACATTCTAATCTCAACAAAGTTGAGACCAAGGTACTACTGCATATGCTCTAATTTCATCAAAAGTAGAGATGCCCATCCAACATCAGCAAAAAATGTGAAGTCATTCCACCCTGTGGTGAAGCTGACATGTCCATGGTCCCTCTGTACAGTATAAGCACATGGAATGAAATTATCTTCTTCTCCTTGAAGACCATGCACCTGCCTGTACAGATGTGCTATGCCCTGAGTTGGGTACCTGAAGCCATCTACAACCTCAATTGCCATGAATTGCAATTAAGTTTAAAGTTAGTATTCGAACAAGTATTCTAAACTAACAAATGCATTCAATTCTATGTGGAAACTAAAAAACGGATAATGAAACATATGGAAAATAACCAGTGTATTATGTTCATAGTTTTCCATATTCATCTTGTGTATCCAGAAATGCTTTTCATCTTTACTTTCAAAAAACTCATGTTCAGTGACATAAACATCTTTGTAAATGCCAAATAAGATAAGCCATGTCCTGCTCAGTGACTGCATTTATGTCTGAGAAGATGGTCCTATGCAGAATGCTTTTGATGGAACTAGGCACATCTCCAACCTCTGATCAATGAGGGAAAATACATGTTAAATATTAAACAATAAAGAGAAACTACAAGTAGTAGGATTTAGTAGTAGGAAATACCAGGTGCTTCATGAATCTGTTTCTCTTCACCATTAGAGTAAACAGTGACATGGAATAAGTTGGTCAAGTTCAAACCAACATGAGGAAGGGGGTCTTCATAATATTCAAAGTGCACTACATCTCCTTGTCCTATATCATAAACCCTCATCAAGGATGTCCAATATGGACCACATATGATTGTCCTAACATTAGACTTGTTTAGGAACAAATCAAAGTTCCTTAATGCTTCACTAATTGCAACCATCCAATTATTTGGAGTGAAATCATTCAGTCTTTCCCTAAATGAGCAAGGCACTACCTGTAGGTAAACAACATAGTTCAGTTCATGGGGAAAGCAACACAGTACAATAAACAGTAAATAAAAAGAAAAGATGTGGAAACTTACCAAACCATCAATGGAAAATTTATCAACAACGTTAACTTGGAAGCTGGTTCCTCTCCTTTGTGTCCTACCACAATTGTGGGAAGATTGCCCACACATAGTCCATTCCAAGAAACACCTGAAGAAAGTAGAAATTTCATTAAAGGAAGGAACAATTCACTAAAACTAGATGATAATATATGCATTAAACTAAGTAGAACCCTAATCTAGAAAGTGAAAAACAGTACACTAATCCACTACACTAGAGGACAGTATATGCATCAACTACAGCACACTACATTCAGTTATCAAGCATGCACAATCTGAAGAAATCAGATCCAGTCGTAAACTGCATTCAGTTATCAAGCATGCACAATCAGGCATAAACCTAATCTAGTCGTAAACAATTCATTTACATTCAGTGACTGCATTCAGTTATCAAGCATGCACAATCAAGCATAAACCTAATTCAGTCGTAAACAGTCAGTAAATCTATGGAACAACCAGTAAATCCATAGCCCGTAAATCCTAATAAACAACCGGGATAATCCATAACCAGTAATACATAACCCTAATCCATGAACAGTAAAACCTAATAAATAACTAGGATAACTCTAATCAATTCAAATCGATCCATAATCAAAATAAATCTAGACGGGAAAAATGATAGGAAGAACACAATAAGGAGTCGAGGGAAACCAAGAAATAGAATGGAAGGGAGATGCAAAACTCACCGTCGAGCTGTAGAAATGCAGATGGAATCTAGAGAAACAAAGAGCAAAGCTTCTGCAAATGAATAAGCAAAGAAGGATTAGAACTAAAACCAACAAAAAATTGGAAGGGAGAGGGGATTAGAAATCTCAATCTGGAGGGGACGAACTGCTCTGCTCTCGGGAACCAACCTCCTCTCGGGAACTGCTTTGGGAGAGGGGCGGAGAGAACTGAAGTGTGTCTCTTCGGTTTCCCTCCCTTTATAAATTGCCCACTTACCACGATGGCTCTACTCGCACTTCCCATGATCCCACGATGGCTGGCCCAAGTTGGCCTTCCAATAGTAGTGGGCCTTCCAAAAGTTGGGCTTACCGTTTGTACTGTCTGCATTTATTCAGAAATAAAAAATGAAACACATTATCAGTACAAAACATTCATTTTGTGATAACTAAAGTAAGAGTCTGATATTACTCCCTCTAATTCATATAGAACTCCCTTTGCTACCTCTGATTCATATTGCTTGTCACTCAAAATATTACTACCTCTGTTTCATATTGCTTGTCACTAAAATGGATGTACCTAGGCATGTTTTAGTGCTAGAAACATCCGTTTTAACGACAAGTAATATGGATCAGAGGAAGTAGCTAATAAATTGTTGCAAGAACTTATCCTGCATGTTGTGATGAATAACACAATAACATTTGGATTTCTTGCTTAAGGTGGACTAATAGTAAAAAAACTTAATTGCATTTAATAGTAAGAAATTAAAACAAGCAAAATGAGATATAAGTACATAATATCTTCTTACTGCTCAGAAATTAACCTAAGATAGATCATTACAACAACAAAAACTGAACATAGTTCATTACAACACCAAAAACTAAAAATAGTTCATAATAACAGTAGAAAGCAAACATAGTTCATTGCAGACACTAGAGACCTAAGATAGCACTTGTGGAATCTAAAGTCTAGACACTTCAACATAGCCAGTAGCTTCAAGGGTTTTCAATTTCCACAAAGTCCAGAGCGATATGACCATGCCTAGGCTCTCCCATCATTAGCAAAAGTGATCCCTCCACAATGTTAGCCTCTTCTCTGAATTGTTGCCACCCTATGGTGAATGCAATGCGCTGGTCTTCATCTTCCATGTGGTACTAGCCTTCAACAGGCAGATCAGTTCTGTAATTGATCCACAGATTTGAATGACCTTGCCATGGGCACCCAACTTCAGTGAAAGGTTTTGAAGAAATGTACTGTTATTGATCAGAGACATATTTACACAGTTAATATATTTAGTGGCAGAAATATTTGGTTTATCAGGAACAATTGATATGTAAAACTTACCAGAGCATCCATTTGCACATTCGCCTGATTGTACTTGTGGACAAAAAACTTCATATCATTGACACTCTCATAGAAGTCATCTTCATCCAGTTCTACAAAAGGTTTAAGGGCCAAAACCTTGTAGATACCACAATTTATGGTAGCCATGTCCTTCTCAGTAATGACTCTGATATTTGAGAAAATGGTCTTGTGAACTATAGCTCTAATTTTAGGCATCACACCATAAACAACTGTTCACAGATGGGAACAAAGAAGAAAGGTCAACATAAAAAAGCAATTTAGCTAATACTGGATTTAAGAATAAGATATATTTGATGGATATTCAGCATACCTCCATATGCAACAATAGTCTTTTCTACCTTCACATTGTTCACTACAAGGAATTTGTTGATACATACCCTCCATTTTCGTCACTGAATCTTCCTTGTCTATAATATATGACGATCTTATGACGGAAAACATATCGTCAAAAACTGAGCGTCAGTAATTGCATACAACGACGTTTTTTGTGAAATCGTCATAATCGTCTATGACGATATTAGATCGTCATAATCTCTATGACGATCCAATATCGTCACGCGTTGTCTAGCCTCACCACGTCAGATCCTACGTGGCGAAGCCTACGTGGCAAAATCGTGACGATATTAGATCGTCGCAAATCAAAATCAGCCCGGTCCATTTCTGTGATCTATATGGGCCGAGGCCAATAATCCGGCCTTTTTCCTTTCTAAGCTTTTAGCCTTTTACTATCCATTACTTTTGGGCCTTGGCCTTTTTACCATCCATTTCTTGTTGGGCCTTGCAATTTTTTTCAAGTATTTCCTTTTTTCATCTAAATTTCTGAGCTAGTCCCACTTGTCAGGTTTTACCGTCAGGTACCAATTCTCTACCTTTTTTGATATTCAAATAACCAATATTTTTTCAGAAAAGAGAGAACATATGAAAAATTACAACTATAAACTCTAAAAATACACGATTTCAACAAAAATGATACAAATACTACACTTTAGGTCAAAAGGCCATGCAGTTGCATGTCTATCGTACTGTTGTATATGTTTAGAACATATCATCTGTGACATGAGGTTATCTATGTACATGAAGATATCAATGTTACAGGAAGGACCATCGTCAAGCTAACCAAGCACCAGTCCTGGTGTTTCTCCTCACGACAGCTGTTGCCTTCTTGCCATCTATCAGCACCCTGGTGTTGCTTATGGCATTGTTGGGGATACGCTATATGGGTATCCTCATAGCATGTCTCTTATTCGACTAACCCGGGTGGCCCATAGTCGGTAGCATGGCCTATGGCCTGCTGGGCGGCCCAGTTAGGTGGATCCAGAAGGGAGGTCCATGCCGGATAAAGGAAGGCTACGGTGGAGTCACCCGTGCACGAGCCTTGGAGTACAAGATACACAAGACTAGTGATAGGCGGTGTAGGACTCAGAACTTTGTCCGGCTAGGACTTTTCCCTGTAACCCTAGGACCTGGCGACTATATAAGTCGGGCCTATGGGAGCCTTTAGGGCACAATCTCATACAACCTAGTATCGTTTACACACACCTCTCACAACGAACCTATCTCTGTAACTCGGCGTATTGCCATTATAGTGATTTATAGCAGGAGTAGGATTCCGCCACCGTTGTGGGATCTAAACCTGGGTAAGCTGTGTTACCTCGTACCCGTCAACCGTCCGCCTTACCCCACGTCTCTAAACACGCACTGTGAGGACCCCTCCATGGCGTGCCGGCAATATCACGACTTGGCGCCACCGTGGGGCAAGAGGCGCCAGCTCTTCAGGGCGAGGACCAAGATCTTCGCGAATCGCAAACCGTAGCCATCGGTCGAGTTCTCTCCGCAACGTTCGATCGCCCTGACGAGTTCTGGATCCCGGCGAAGACGAACCCTACGCGGTGTTCGATCGTTCCTGTCGGAGACATCCACCTCTTCATCGGCGAAACCGACTCGGGCACTAGTTCCCTGGGAGTCGGAGGAGCATCAAGACCCGCACGGACCGCCTACGAGCAGGACACGTTCACGGAAGGGTCGATGTCGGATCTCTCTTCGGATTTTGCCGGAAAAGATCGAAAAGCATCAAGGCCCGCACGGACCGCCTATGGGCAGGATACGTTCGCGGAAGGATCGATGTCGGATCTCTCCTCGGAGTTTGCCGACAAAGATCTGAAAAATTCAAGACCCACCCAAACCGCCCCTGTGCAGGATATAAAGGTGGAAGATCACTGCAAATCCGCCGACTTTGTTCGCGCGTCTGGACAGCAGAGATCCAAGTTCGTTGGCGTGGTTACCATCTTCGATCTGGCGCGTTGCATTCAGAGAGAGGGCAAAAACCCCCGTGACTACCTCGCCAGATGGCTCCGTATACGGGCCGACCTGGCCAATTACCCCAATGATGATGCCATCTATCACTTTGTGGAAGGACTGGACCATGGCACGCTTCTCCGACATTCTCTAAGGCGGCAACAGGTGTTAGGCCGACTTACCTTCGAAGGCATGGTGAACACCGTCAACAACTACGCGGAGGCCGAAGCGGCAGCTCGTGACATTAAGCGCTCATTGACGGAGCCCTCCGATTCATCCACCACCACCGCCTCCGGCCGCCATCGTCAGCAGCAGACCACCACCGAGAATCGCCGAGGTCGCTGTTGCACCTCCACCGCCCGTCATCGAGGAAGTCCTGGCACCCTCCGACTCTGTCATTGACGCACTTTATGCTGATTTCAGTGCAGATTTAGAGGAGATAGACTTCAGTCCAGAAGAGCTAGACTCCACTATGCAGGAGATGGAGGAGGAGTACTCGCGCGACGAACAAGCTAATAATACCGTCATGTCCCGAGGGGTGTTTGTCACCATTGGGACAGTGATGGATGAAGACCAACCCGGGCAAGCTCCGCCTACCGCACTGGAAAAGGGGAAGGGGCCACTTATTGCAGCCGACAATGATCACGCAAAGGTCATGACTCCTCCGCCTAACCCAGTGCAGCAGCCGCAGGAACTCGGCATCGGTCCAAGCAACAACAACACCGCAAACTTGCCGCCTCCAGCATCTACGTCGACAGCAGCCCATGTTACTCCAGCTGATAGAGTGATGTACGGCAATCTCCTCGTTGAGCCACTAACCGTTGATCATATCCGGAACGTGACTCAGCTTGACGAGAAGCGCCAGCAGCTGCTGGAGGAAGCGTAAGCCATCGCGGAGCAAGGCGCCAAACTAGATCGAGATCTGGTCAACGCGCAGAAGTCCATAGAGAAAGCTAGAGCAATGGAGGCCGAGTACAAGACTCTGCTACAGCAGCAGAAGGCTAAGAAAGCTCCGGCCCGCATCATCAACGATCCTGGTGTATGGCGCAACCTAGGACGGGCTCCCTCGAAGCCGGCACAGGCCAAGCCATACATTGATAGTGAAGGCAAGCAGGTGATGCCCACCCCACTCCTTAACCTCGCCATCGCCAAGACCCTTCTGGAACAGGATAGATCACCTGAGGCAGTAGAACAGATCTATGACCTAGTGGCCAAGGCGGTAAAGCAGCAGGAAAAGGCCACCTCTCAGAGGCTTGAGTCTGACCCAGCGCTCTGCCAATCTAGCCAGTACAAACTGCCAAGGGACAGATCTCCTCAGGATGTCGGATCACAGACGGGTTCATCAGAACGAAGACGGAGGGATGCGCACAATAGGAAGGATGCTATCCCCATATCCTCCGACCACGGAGAAAAAGCCTGACCTCGTCGCCCATCGCCACCGCCCCGATCCCCCCGACGTCACGCAGATTACAAGGCTCACCATCGTACGGATATGCCCCCACCAAAGCAGTGCGGCATCGTCATCCGCGACAACGCGACACAGACCCGTCATGATGAAGAGCGCCACCAAGGACACAAGAGCAGGTCACACTATGATCCTCCGTGTCCGACAAGCAACCGCGATAGGCGTGGGGCGTCGCAGGAGGGTAACAGCAAGAAGGCTAACCCACCGCCACCTCCGCCTCCGTCGCCGCCAAGCAGTCACCATGACGGAAGAGGCCCGCGTCATTCACGCAGCCCGTCCCCTATTGACAACAAGAAGAAGAACCCAGAGCCATACGATGCACGTTCACGGATCGATAAGATCCACGAGGCCCGGGAAGGACCATACCTAGGACCACACTGCTTTGGACCTGCAATACGGTCCACAACTTACCCCCAAAGGTTTCCAGATTGACAAGACCATCAAGCCTTATGACGGCACCGCCAAGCCCGCCATATGGTTGCAGGGCTACGGCAATGCGGTGGAGATTGCCGGAGGCAACCCCAACGTCATCGTCAAGTACCTCCCGTTAATGTTGGCAGGAACGGCCCGTCAATGGATCGACGACTTGCCGGAAAAATCTATCTACAACTGGCTGGATATGCAAGAAGCGTTCACCAAGAACTTTGAGGGTACATATAAGCGTCCCTACACTGTGGGCGATCTACAACGGTGCGTGCAGGAGAAAGACGAGACATCTCGCGCCTACCTCTCCCGCTGGCTGGATATGAAGAATTCCTGCGCGGGAGTGCACGCTCAGACCGCCATGGCCGCCTTCATTGATGGCTTGGAAAGGGGCATGTTGCTCCGACACAAGCTGAAGCGCTTGCAGGACAATCACCAACTTGACTTGAACCAGATGATTCAGTTGGCTAGTGAGTTCGCAGCTGCCGACGACGATGCTTGTGGCTCATTGTCGGCAACAGCCGTTCCAACCCAAGCTCGGAGGAACAGCAGTACAAAGCGGAAAACCGCTCCAGAAGAAAAGCAATCTACCGACATGGTCGCTATGACTTTTGTAGGACGAGGAGAAGGCGGACAATGTGGCCGAGGAAGGGGAGCGGGCCGCAGGCAGCAGCGAGGAAGTGAAACCACCTCGGTGTCGCTCCGCATTCCCCAAACCTACGAGGAGTACCGCGATATGCCGTGCCTCGTACACCTCGACGCCAACGGCAAGGCCACTCATACCAATCGACACTGCAAGTTCGTCAACGACCTCAAGGAAGACCCGGAGTTCGGCTACAAGTGAAGTCGGAAGAACAGACCGCGAGGCAAGGGCAAGGGGAAGAAGAAGGAGGAGGAGTCCAAGGATTCAAGTGACATGGACGAGGACGTTGACCCCAAGCACACCGCCAAGAGTGACGACAAGGGCAAGAACCCCTTCGCAAAGAAGGCCCCAGTCTACCACACTTTCCTTGGCACCCCCACCGTCCGAGAACAGAAGACCTCTCTAAGGATCCTGATGGCAACTCTCCCCCCAGTCCCCCAATACCTGCGCTGGTCGGAGGTTCCAATAAATTGGGACAGGATGGACCACCCAGACCTTGTGCCCACGGAGAACCAGTACGCCATGGTCATCAACCCATTGATTGACGGCACGGAGTTCACCAAGTGCATGGTGGATAGTGGAAGCAGCATCAACATCATGTACCTGGATACACTGCAGAAGATGAACTTGACGGAGGCAAACCTAAGGCAAACCAACACCGTTTTCCATGGCGTAGTTCCTGGTCGGGAGGCTAGGTCCCTTGGGTGCATCACACTTCAGGTAGCCTTTGGCGACGTTAATAATTACCGCCAAGAGCGCATGACCTTTGAGGTGGTCCCCTTCAAGAGCGTGTACCACGTCATATTCGGCCACGACATATTCCACATGTTCATGTCCAATCCATGCTTCGTCTACAACAAGCTCAAGATACCCGGAACAAACAGTGTCATCACCGTATCCAGAAGCTTTACCAAGGCAAGGGACTGCGATATCAATGAAGCAGCCATTGCAGAAGCTATCCTCTACAGCGAAGAATTCAAGGAGATCCAGAGCAAGGTCAATGACTCAGAGATGCCCGCGTCGAAGAAGCAGATCCCCGACTCTGCTCCTGCGTTCAAGGATGCCATCGAGACCAAGCCGGTGGAACTTGTGGTAGGCGATGCCTCCAAGACCGTCGCCATTGGGACGAACCTGGATCCCAAATAGGAAAGCGCGCTCATCGAGTTCCTCCGTGAGAATAGGGACATCTTTGCCTGGCAACCTGCCGAAATGAAAGGTGTACCTAGGGAACTTGCCGAGCACAGCTTAAACATAGATCCAAAATGCAAACCAGTAAAACAACCTCTACGACGCTTCGGAGATGAGAAGAGACGCGCCATTGGCCAAGAGATAGCTAGGTTACTTAAGGCTGAGTTTATCCGAGAAGTCCTTCACACCCGATGGGTGGCCAATCCTGTACTTATCCCCAAAAAGGGAACCAATGAATTAAGAATGTGCATTGATTACACCGGCTTGAACAAAGCATGTCCCAAAGATCCGTTTGCTTTGCTTCGCATTGACCAAGTCATTGACTCGACGGCTGGCTCGGAGCTTTTGTGTTTTCTTGATGCATACTCAGGATACCACCAGATCAAGATGAGGAAGTCGGACCAATTGGCCACTTCGTTCACCACCCCATATGGCACGTTTTGCTATGTCACAATGCCCTTTGGGCTGAAAAACGCAGGTGCTACCTACCAGCGGACAATGCAACGTTGCCTTCACGACCAAATTGGTCGGAACATTCATGCCTATGTGGACGATATCACGGTGATGTCTAAAAAGTCAAATGACTTAATCTCCGACTTAAAAGAAACTTTTGATAATCTCCGGAAATACAACATGATGCTCAACCCTAAGAAGTGCATCTTCGGGGTTCCAGCCGGCAAACTGTTGGGCTTCATCGTTTCCCAGTGCGGAATCGAGGTCAACCCGGAGAAAATCAAGGCCATCTTAAACATAAACCGCCCGACATGCCTAAAGGACATCCAACGACTAACAGGTTGTGTTGCAGCAGTTAGTCGGTTCGTCAGCCGACTTGGAGAAAAGGCTCTGCCGCTGTACAAGTTGCTCAAGAAGACGGACAAATTCGCATGGACAGACGAAGTAGATGCAGCATTGAAGCATCTCAAGGAGATCCTTTCCTCAGCGCCTATCCTTGCAGCACCCGAGCCTGGGGAGCCCCTGTTAATTTACATGGCGGCAACCAACTGGGTTATTAGCATCGTCATCGTGGTAGAGAAGAAGGAACCAGGCTACGAGCACGGAGTTCAATGACCAGTTTACTATGTAAGCCAGGTCCTGACGGAGTCCAAGCAGCATTACCCGCACTACCAAAATATAGCTTATGGAGTATTCCTTGCTTCTCGGAAGCTGAGGCATTACTTTCAGGAGCACCCAATCACAGTAGTGAGCAAGACTCCACTGTCCGACATTATCAACAACAGTGACGCTACAGGAAGGGTCGCGAAGTGGGGCATTGAACTTGCCGCCTTCGAGATCACCTACAAGAGACGCGACGCTATCAAGTCACAAGCTTTGGCGGATTTCATTGCAGATTGGACGGAGATGCTAGATGCTACTCCACTGCCAGAACCAGAGTACTGGGTGATGCACTTTGACAGATCAAAGTTGCTCAACGGCTCGGGGGCTGGTGTCTTTCTGATCACCAAAGGAGACAAGCTGCACTACGTTCTGCAGATCCACTTCGAGGCTACAAACAACATGGCGGAGTATGAAGCACTCATTCACAGATTACGTGTAGCCAATGATATTGGCATCAAGTGCATAGTTTGCTGTGGAGATTCCGACTTGGTTGCCCAGCAGGTGGCTGGCACCTAGAATGCGCGGAACCCTATGATGGCGGCATATCGCAACGAAGTGGACGAGATAGCCAAGAGCTTCTTGGGCTACGAAGTCAAGTATGTGCCTAGGGAGCAAAACGAGGCGTGATCTCTTGTAAACTTGGATCAGGGCACAAGCAAATTCCGCCAGGAGTTTTCCTAGAGCATCTACGCACACCATCCGCGAAGGGAGCCGACATCGACAACCCGGATAGAGCTGACTCTTTCGTCAACATGGTGACAAAGATCCCTCTGGCTTGGGCAAAACCATTCATGGAATACCTCGAACACGGAACTTTGCCCGACGACGAGGTCAAATGACGACAAATAGTACGACGAGCAAAGGGCTATACCATAATCAATGGGCAACTCTACAAGAGGAGCACTACTGGTGTATACCTAAAGTGTGTTTCCCAGCTAGAAGGTATGGAAATCCTACGCGAAATCCATCTCGGAGATTGCGGGCATCACGCCGCTCCTCGATTGTTGGTCGCAAAAGCCTTTCGGCAAGGATTCTATTGGCTGACCGCGAAGGCGGACGCTGACAAGCTGGTTGAGACATGCACAGGATGCCCGTGTTATGCCCGATAACCACATGTTCCTGCTGAAGAATTACGAACAATACCAATAACTTGGCCGTTTGCAGTCTGGGGTCTAGACATGGTGGGGCCGTTACAAACGGCACCGTGTGGGTTTACGCATCTGCTTGTAGAAGTTGACAAATTCACCAAATGGATAGAAGCTAAACCCATTAGAAAGCTTGATGGGGCAACTGCCCTCAGGTTTGTCTGAGATCTTGTGGTGAGATTTGGTCTCCCACATAGCATCATCACCGACAACGGAAGCAACTTGTCACTCGGAGAAGTGGAGGCCTATTGCTGGGACAAAGGCATCCGACTTGACCTTGCATCTGTGGCACATCCACAATCCAATGGTCAAATTGAGTGAGTCAATGGATTAATTATGCAGGGAATCAAGCCACGTCTTGAGGCACCGCTACATAGAGCAGCTGGAGCCTGGGCGGAAGAATTTCCATATGTACTGTGGACTTTATGGACCACACCCAACAGATCCACCGGCTACACCCCTTACTTCATGGTATATGGAGCAGAAGCCATCCTACCTTCCGACATCCTCCACTATGCACCAAGAGTTGCCGCCTACGACGAAGATGACGCTGAAGAATCCAGACGCCTAGATGTGAACCTTCTCGAGGAGGAGCACGTTTTGGCATGCCAAAGATCCGCCATCTACCAGCAGAAGCTACGCAGCTACCATAGTCGCCGCGTTCGGCATCGCTCATTTAAAGAGGGGGATTTGGTGCTCCGACTTAAGCAGAAGAAGTCACACAAATTATCCCCGCCATGGGAAGGACCGTTCATCATAAGCAAGGCGCTACTCAATGGGTCTTACTACCTTGTCGACAATCGTGAACTCAAGGATAGACCCAACAAGGATCATAAGCGTAAGCGACGTGACCCGGATGATGACTACCCGGAGCTTGATCGGCCATGGAACATAGCACAGCTATGTCCTTTCTACACTTAGCATTTTTTATCTAATTGTGTACCTCTTATATGATCAATGGAATAAAGCTCTCTGGTTCACTCATATTTCTGAGTCTTTTACCTCCTTTAGTGTTCATTTTTGGATCATGTAAAACCTTTATGCACAAGATTTGCGATTGCACTTGTGAAAATTCCGCCTACGGGCGTTAGCTTAAGTTTTCTGGTCTACACGTTCTTTGTTGTTTTTATGTGGATTCTGGAGTAGTGACTTTTGGCACTTATTGTCGGCGATTTTGTGCTCAGGTTATTGACGGTGCCATTGGGCATCATCACCTAAGCGCATGGTTCCGACAACGAGTCTTCCGACTCACGAAAAGTCAAGCATAAAAACCAAAGTAATGGATAAGCCAGCACTTGCTTAAAAAATATATACATACTGGGAATTAATTCTTAAGTAGCAGGATACGACAACCACTGTTTTCCGCCTTAAGATTAAATCACCAAGTTTTTTCAATGCACACGTCAAGGGTGAAACAAGAATTACAAAGTATTTTTCACTCTTTGGGTGCAGGGAACTTGGAGGCCGCATCATCACCAGCCGGAGAATCACCCTCAGCGTCGGCGCTGTGGTGAGACTCGGAGGAATCCGGGTTGGCGTTGTTGAGAAAGTTCCTGGGCACGAAGACGTCAACATCTACCAACTCGGCAACCCTGGTATCATACCCCACGAGTGATGACAAGATGGCTTCGTGATCGATCTCCTTGCCGTCATCATCTACGTCGGGGATGCCAGAGGTCACCGTGTCGATGTCGGCATCTTCATAGTGTGCCTTCACCATAGACAACGCCATCCTTGCGCCAGCCCGTGCGCATGAAGCTTTCCAGCTTTCGACACGCTCGGGGGCTTGGCGCAGAATCTCCGAGTACTTCACCACGGAGTCCGAGGCCTTGATATAAATCTGGAGGGGCTTGGCAATCTCCTTGGCTTGGGCGATGGCGGTATTGATGAAGTTGCCGGCAAGAATCATGCATTCCTTGTCCGAAGGAGGCGAGCGGGTTAAACCCATTGGCGCTGAAAATTCCGACAAGGATTGCATGAGTTCAATAAATTCTAAGTATCCAGACTACAGAAAGACAAGGCAGAGGAAACTTACTGAAGATGCTGGCCTTGGATTGCCAGACGATGTCCGCCAAGGATTCCTTCTCTTGTTGGAGGAGCTTAAACGCCTCGCTATGGCGAAGGTTTTGCTCATCGGCAGCTTGCTTCTGATCCTTTAGGATCGCAAGCTCCTCCTTCATGCGATTAATCTCCACAGAGGCGGAATCCTGCAAGGTTTTCATAGAATCCTCATGCATCTTTAGCATCTCCTTCCTCTCCTCCTTCAGGATCTTGTTCTCGCTGTCCAGCTGTTGGATATGCTTGGACTTCTCAACAATGTCCTTGGCCTTGGCGACATGTTCTTCAAGTCGGAGAAAGCACAGTGCACAGTGAGTACTCGAAGATTGCAGGCACAAAAATAAGACAGAAATGCGTCATAAGAAAACAGACTCTTGTTTTTGATGATCTGTTCCTTCAAGATGGCGGTTTTACCATTTTCAGCTTCAAGGTCTGCGCGCATCTTCTGGTACTTGTCATTGGCCATGCCCCTCCGAGCATTCTCGTTCTGTGGAAACAAATACAAAGTTATATCGTTGTTTGGTCTGCTTGGAGCCCCTAGTCGGAGATTCTCCATCTAGGTGCTCGGGGGCTACAGCGAGAGTTTTTAAAACTTATCAATATGCTTAGCTTTTCTTTAAAGCATCTAGTCGGAGCTAATTCAGTTCTCGATTAGAAGCTTGGGGGCTACAGTATAAAGTTTTTAGCTCGGAAAATGCTTAGTTTTTCTTTAAGCATCTAGTCAGAACTAATTCAGTTACAACTAGAGGCTTGGGGGGCTACAGCATTAAAAATCAAGAACACTGCTTGTGCTACTCTTAAAGCATCTAGTCGGAATAATTTCTTCCATCTAAATGCTTGGGGGCTATAGTGAGAGTTCTTTCTAACTTAGTCACTCTTAGAGCATATAGATGCAAAACCTATGGTTTTCCGTCTACATCCTCGGGGGCTACAGTGGGATACTCATACGAAATGCAAAAGGTAAAGTAAAACTTACAAGTGCGATGATCTTGAGGCTTGTAGCGCTCTCGTCCAGCAGCTTGCCAAAGGCAATGTTTCCTATAAGATGTGCGCTTGTCGGAGTAGCTCCTCAAGACCGCACGTCGGAGATGACGGCACTCCTCCAGGAACCATAGTTGTGTTACTCGGCATGAGCGCCGGGTAAACAATCTTCGGGAACTCGAAGGGTTTCTGGGGAGTAGGGGCGCCGCCTTCGGCGGAGGTACCAGCTCCCATCACCGTCTTGCCACTACCGATGGCATCCTTAGCCGGAGCTTCAGCCATTTGAAGAGCAGCACTCTCCTGTGTTGCCTGCTCGCTGATGACGGCTAGTTCGGTAGAGGCGCCAGAGTCCACTTCCATGGCGGAAGGGCCTGGTGCCTCCTGGACTTGGGAGCTTGTCGAAGCAGAGGAGGGCTTGATGGCAGGAGTAGCAGGGGCGATGGCGGGGGAGGAGTCGCGATGCAGCATATCTTTGATATTTCTAGAAGCCCCAAGAGTCTTGGAGGACTTCTTGAGGATGGTTGTGGCTTTCTTCCTGAAGCAGCATAAGTGCATAAGTAATGAGGAATAAATGAGACAATGTCGGAGAATGAGAGGCTTACACTAGGGGCGCTTTGGCAAACATCCGGTGGCTTTCTTCTTTTCCGCCTCCGAGGCGATTACTCTTTTTGGAGGCTCCACCCTCCGTCTTCTTCTTCTTACCTCCGTCGGCAGCGTCAGAGGTGGAGCTCTTCCGCTTTCGCGCCAACGGGGCATCGTCATCGGACACGACCGTGACTTCCTTCATCTTTGGATCGTAGATTTGGGCAGCCAGGTTGCCCTCCTCTAGATCACTAAGCTGTTAAGTGAGAGATCATCGTGTTAGACAAGATGGTATTGGCAAGACGTAAAAACTGGAGCAATGTCATACACGGAAAATAAATATCTACCTTTGGGCACTTTCTGTCTATGAACATGTCGTAGGTGAGGGTGAAGCCACGCTTCTTATCCTTCACCTTGACGATGTCCTTAAGGCGGAACTTGACGGAGTCGCTCGAGAAGTTGTCCTCAGAGATCCGGAGGGTATCCCTTTGGTCACCGGTGTACTCGTGCATAAACTTCGTGCGGTGCTGCAGAGGTTGGATCCGCCTGATGAACCAGCACATGGCTAGGTCCAAGCCGGTTAGACCCGTCTCTACAAACCACTCGATCCGCCTTATTGCGCGAGAAGCGTCGAGGTCGGAGGGAAGGGAGGCATGGGACCGCCATGTGGAGACTTCAGCAGCGGCTCCATCCACGAAGTCCGGGTACGTTACTTCTCGGCCCGCCAAAGGAATGTCGGGGCCGTAGAAGTACGTCCGCTGCCGATTTTACCGCGACTTCGTGGCCGACGATGTCGGGGAACCGCCGGCTAGGTCGGATCTTGAAGCTTATGGTGCCGCAGTTCCTAAGCTCCTCCCTACTATGTCCGGCTTCACGTTTGACGGTGAAGAAATACACAAACAAGTCTAACCTAGGCTTAATCCCTAGGTAACCCTCACAAAGTGCCGCGAAGTTGCTAAGCACTAAGATACTATTGGGGGAGAGGTTATGGGGTTGGACCTTGAAGTGATTCAAGACAGATAGAAAGAAGTGGGAGATGGGCAGAGAAACGCCGCGTACCAATTGCGCCTTGAGGTACACTTTCTCTCCGGCTTGGGGAGAAGGGGTCACCTCGCCGGCCGGCGCCGCCCGCCAGGCGAGCCCCTCCGTCGTGGGGAGGTAGCCTTCGGCGACCATCTCTTGGATGTCGCGGTCGGTGATGTCCGAGCCGCGCCAGTCGCCTTTGTGTGAATCTGGTTCCTCTTCTAGAGGCTCTAGCGCCGCCAGATTGTGGTCGCCGCCGGTGGTTTCAATCACCGCCGACGCAGGGATGACCAGGCCCTCTGGGGGCACGACGATGGAGCTCGCCGGCTTCGCCGTGGCTTCGCTCGACGCCGCCATCGAAGGGGAGGAGCTGCTGCTAGCCATGGAAGGAATGGAACAAAGCGACTAGTGCAGAGAAAGGCTAGTGTTTCTCGAGGTTTTTCCGTGGAGAGCTCGAGGAGGCGTGTGGCTGGAGGAAGAAGACGATGACGCGAGAGAATGGGGTGAAAAAGTGGCAAGTGTCTCACGGTTACTATTTATCTTACTCTGCGTCAAGATTCGTGCAGCTAATCGGACGGTTGCCGCGTAGACGACGTGTTTGTGAACGTGCGCGGTAATTTCGCCACGTCTCCAACCGCCGTCGCCAACGGTTCGCATCGCTCGCGCGGGAAAATCGGATATGATTGCATTCTCTGCATGTGTGAGTTACGAGGCGTCGCTGACCTACAGCCTACGTCGTCATAACTGACATGGTAGATGATCTGTCCCATCGAATATTCCGGCATGGACGGATTTAATCCGACAACAGAAGCGTACGATGGAAGATTCAGCATTTCTCCGACTTACTCATAGAAGACGGAGAAACCTTTGCAGGGTTCTTTGGGAGGACTACAAGATATTGCTTGACGATTTGCCAACATCCACCTAGACGGAGCATTCCACGGGAAGAGGCAAGATGGCGCAAGATCTCGGAGTTCTCCGGGGGCTACTGTTGAGGATATGCTATATGGGTATCCTCATAGCATGTCTCTTCTCCGACTAACCCGGGTGGCCCATAGTCGGCAGCATGGCCTGTGGCCTGCTGGGCGGCCCAGTTAGGTGGATCCAGAAGGGAGGTCCATGTCAGATAAAGGAAGGCTACGGTGGAGTCACCAGCGTACCCGGAGCCTTGGAGTACAAGATACACAAGACTAGTGATAGACGGTGTAGGACTCTGTAACCTGTCCGGCTAGGACTTTTCCCTGTAACCCTAGGACCTGGCGACTATATAAGTCGGGCCTATGAGAGCCTTTAGGGCACAATCTCATACAACCTAGTATCATTTACACACACCTCGCACAACGAACCTATCTCTGTAACTCGGCGTATTGCCATTATAGTGATTTATAGCAGGAGTAGGATTCTGCCACCATTGTGGGATCTGAACCTGGGTAAGCTGTGTTATCTCGTACCCGTCAACCGTCCGCCTTACCCCACGTCTCTAAACACGCACTGTGAGGACCCCTCCATGGCGTACTCGTCGGCAATACCACGACAGGCATCATCTGGGATCTGGTAAAAATCAGAGCTAGGGAGGTAGAACAGGAGTAACTATCAAGGAGAATTAAGCATGCCATGCATTTATCCTAAAGGTTGAGATAAGAAATAATATTGCGTGAGAATATTAAGAGTTTGAGGATCCATCTATTGTTGGATTTTCATACAGTTAATTCAAGCCACACCAATATGAAAAGATGACAAGTCCAAATGCCAAGTGTGGGCAGAACGGAGTGAACAACATACATGGGACATTTGGACAAAAAAAGTAATAATCACAACAAGGTTAAGTTTAATATACACAAGTAATTTTGTCGATGAAGCAAGGGTTTCCTGCCCCCACCGTGCGGCGCTTCGCCGCTCCCGCTCGCGTCATGCGTCCTTGTGTGCGACTGCCGCCGTTGACCGAGACCTTCGTTGTCGTCGTGATGAAGCGCCACAGGCACTCGTCGTCGAGCGAATCGCACCCCCCCGACACTATCGTCATGCTCGCCTTGCATCCCCTCCCTCGCGCATGGCGCCATACGAACCCTATTGTTCCCCAGGCTCTCCGTGCGGAACGCCATTGGAGGGCCGGTGTGCGAATCGCGGCCCCCCAACACCAGCACCGAGACGCGTCTCCACTGGATTTCCGCGAGCGTCGTGCTCCCTCTCTATTGGGTTGTTGGTCGCTGCATGGTTGCTCCCCCTACGCATTGGATCCCCTCGCGGGCGGGGAGCATACTGAGAGGACCCTTAGCCGCAAACTCCATCTCCCGCTGGAGTTGCGTTGGCACAGTGCACATGGCTCATGGAGGGATGGTCGTGTTGGCACAGAGGCCTCCCACTAGTCACCTGCTTGGCAGTTTGCCCAGCCGGCTCGCTCCAATGCCATGCTGGGAAAAGAAGAAGAACATGAAGCATAAGAACATATAGGGGAGGACCTGTGGTTGGTCCTTACGGTGGTTTGGGTACGGGAGGGAGCTAGAGTGGGCCTTTCCTGGTGCCGCAACGCACTAGTCTGTCTTTGTCTCAGGTGGAGTCATCCGCTACCATGGTGCAGGCTGAGAAGCGTCCTAAATCCCCAACACGCAACAGATGCTTCAGCTGCGGGGTGGTGGGTCACTTCCCGTCAGATTGCCTGGAGCTTTAGTAGTGTTTAGTCTCTGGATACCTTTCCCATCGCATCATGGACTGCATAGCTAGAGCCGCCCATGAGGAGTGCAAGGCTCTAGAGTTGCTCAGTCATGGAATTGACCTTGGGTTTTATTACATAATGATATGGGAGGGCTTGAGCTCTCGGTGCCATAGAACTTGGCTGAGATCATAGCGCTACTAGTGGAGGACGCTGCTCTGAGTGTGGAGGTTACTTCAGACACCACCCGCGCTAGAGTCGTATGGCTCAAGCTATGCGTGAAACGTGAGGGAGATTGCTCCCATGGTGTTTGCGGTGATCTTCCTATCGCAAGAGGCAATCCAAGACACTACTAGGAAAACGTCTGTTCGTGGCGCACTTGAAAAGGCCTTCCGTGGCGCACCATGCAGTGCGCCACGGCTAGGAGATAGCCGTGCGCCACTAGCCTCGCCTTCTGACTATCTCTAGCCGTGGCGCCACGGTTGTGTCGAGATAGGCGTGGCGCACTACCAGGTGCGCCACGGGTAGGGGTACAGGGTGCGCCACGGATGTGTTTTCAAAAAACAAAAAAATGCAAAAAACACCCTCGTTTTGAATTGCAAAAGCAATCGGGTCCGTGCGCCGCCGTTGTGTCGCCTCGCCGGAGCATGGTTGTGGTCGTGGCCGTGGTAGTCCTTGCCGGCATCAAGGCAGTAGATGGTTGGAGAAGGGGAGGTACGAAGAGAGGGAGGAAGAGAAGAAGAGAGGGAGGAAGGGAGGTAGGTGAGGAGAAGGAGGTCGTCGTCGCTGCGAGGAGGAGGAGGCCGCCGTTGCTGGTCGTCGCTGCGAGGAGGAAGAGGCCGCCGTCGCCCGTCGTTGCTGCGAGGAGGAGGAGAGTGCCACCGTCACTTGAAGGAGAGGAAGAGGCCGAAGCAAGGACACTGGAGCAAGGTGGCCAGAGATAGGTGAAGGGGAAGAAGGGGAAGGATGAGAGGGAGAAGGAGAAGGAAAAGGGAGAAGGAAAAGGGAGAAGGGAGAAGGAAAAGGGAGAAGGAAAAGGGGGAGGGAAATTTGAGGGTTAGGTGGGCGGGGTGGTGATTTAAATTTGAATCCCGCCCAAGCTTATCCGTGGCGCACTAGGTGGTGGTGCGTTACGGGTAAGTTGCCCTCTTTTTTTTTCTGCAGGAAAAACCGGTCTTTTGACCGTAACTTTTTACTCTTTTAGAATTTTTAAAATCTAAAAAATCTCTAAACGACCGAAGGTGGTTGCGAGTGGATGCGAAATCTCGTTCTCGTTATTTTGGTATATTATACGATTTTTTCGATACCGTATGCAAAAGTTACGGCTATTTTACCGTGGCATGACTTTTTTTGCAGATAAAGTCAAAATTATTGTTTGTTAATTTTCCTACAAACTATACCACATTACCTACATAAATATGAAAGGATTATATTTTTGGAAGTGTTTATCATTTTTTTTATTTTTTACAAAACCTAAAAAGGCGATCCAAGGGGGTGGAGTTGGTGCAGGTCACTTAGGCCGTAGGGCACTAGGACAGAGTGCCCTATGGCTAAGTTGACCCAGCTTCTGCAACACACATGCCCGTAGCGCACGACACATCCGTAGCGCACCTTGACCTAGTGCGCTACGGGTATTTGTGTTGCGGCCACCTGTGCCCTGGCTCACACATAGCCGTGGCGCACCACCCACATGTGCGCCACGCTTATGGCAGTTAGCCGTAGGGCACCTGTGGGCAGTGCGCCACGCCTATTTTATCCGTGGGGCACCACTAGTAAGTGCGCCACAGAAGTGTGGATTACCTATAGCCGTTTTCCTAATAGTGGACATGTCTTGGGACAGGACTACCCTCCCCATCAACCATATTAGGGTCTCTATCAGTTAGTCGTCCGTGCACCCTGACACTACCGTGTCTTTCTACTATGTGGGTGCGCATACATGTGATTCCAGAAGAAGCTAGAAGGATAAGTACCCCAGTCTTATCACCCGGGACATTGGCAAGTGATGAGTGTATATTTATATCATGTTTTATATTATTATTTTGTAGTGGTAGGATCTTGGTATTTTATGACGTTCGCGCGCATCTTTTATGTTTATTTTTACAGGGTTAGGTCAGATGATGGATACGATTGCCACAATTTTTTGACCAGTTATATTGAAGTAAAATGAGCCAAAAACAACGTAAATTGCTACTTGGTAAATATTAATAACACCAGAAGAAAACTCGAAGCAATTGAAGCAATCGGTAGCCAATTGTTGTGATAGGGCAAAAACATATGATGCATATGAAAAAAATTATTTTAGTATGTTGGTGTCATATTTTCTTATTGCAAAATGGCTACACAAGTACATGTATAGAATTTGCCAATTTGGCATTAGTCTTTTACACTTACCACCAAAGAACTAATATGTGATTAAGCCATCTCATATCTATGTTGCTAGTTGAGGTCATCTAATGTTGGCTGCTTTCAGAAACGAACCATGTTGTGGTAATCTGTGGCTTCCTCAGAATTTTTTGGTCATCAAAACCCAAGAGTAATTGCTAGCACCGTGGTTTGATTCTGGTCCTCTTAAAAAATAATGTTTGTTCTCATGTTGCAGATAATCATACTTATAAAAATAAAAATATATATCTGCATTTTTTATAGTTTTATTGTTTTACAGTTGTATCATACTAATAATCAATGTTTTTATTTTAGAGTAAAGAATGTTTAAGGGGATTAAAATTTGTTATTTTATAAGAAGGGACTAAATTTGTTTTGTATGATTCCGTGTTTTGGGCTGATTTTGTTTTTTTGAGGGATGGTTTGGGCTGAATCATCAACAGCAAAATGAATATACACCAGATGGGCTCGTGGATCTGGGCCCATACGGCCACACTAACTTTCAAGCCCAAACCCAACAAGAACCCAACCATTGTATAAAACCCAACCCAGACCAGCATCCGCTCCTCGACGCAAACGAGCCAATCTACGAATTCGAATCCTCTCCTCCCCCAACGGTCGGCTTCGGAACGGCAGGCAGACCTACTACATCACATGGCGGCGGCGGCGGCGGCGGCCGGAGAACTGGCGGCGCTCGACGTGGAGACTCTGGCGCTGTTAGGTATAGGAGCTGACACGGCGCCGGTGGCCGTGTGCGGCGAGTGGGAGACGTTCAAGGAGAACGTGCGACCGCTGAAGCGTGGGCGCAACGTCGGCCTCCTCAACCGCGCCCTCAAGGCGCACGCCGACCCCGCCCAGAGGGCCGCGCTCCTCGACGAACGGAGGTACGGCGAACTCCTCTCTTTCCCAGCAAGTACTTTATTGGTTCTTGGGTTTGGTTTAGTTCGTTCTGGTCTGAGACTATGGGTTTCTTGGTCGGGGAAAAAGTCTCCGGCGCCTTGCCTGTTCAGTGTTTGATTAATTGACTGATCCAGGAGGAGGATCGAAGCAACCGAAGAGTACCAAGGTGAAGACCCGCTCCAGCCGTGGGTAGAGTAAGCTCTTGATACCCTCATCCCCTTTCTGTGCATGGTTATGGCACGAATCAGTAATCATTAGCTAGATATTAGAGTGCAAAGGTTGTCCCTTCATCGATTTATACAAGCTAGGTACTCATAGATCTTCCTTTCCGCTTTGCCTGTGCGCAGCTGCATTAAATGGGTTCAGGAGTCTTTCCCGGCCGGCGGGGAGTTCTCGGGCCTTGTGGTGATCTACGAGCAGTGCGTGCGCTCCTTCTGGCACGATGAGCGGTACAAGGACGATCTCCGGTACCTCAAAGTGTGGCTAGAATACGTAAGTTGTTGAATGAACCAAATTGATCTATCTGATTTTGTAGTGTGTCAGCAATTAGGCATGTAGGCTGAACTTGCAGCTTGGTTTTTGCAGGCTGGGAACTGTGCTGATGCTGAGGTGATATTCAGGTTCCTGGAGGCCAACCAGATTGGTGAGGGTCATGCTATTTTCTACATTCGTTATGCTTCGCTGATGGAGTCGAAGAACAAGCTAAAGATAGCTGACGAGATTTTTAACCTTGGAATAGCTAGGTGAGATTCTTAGGAAACACGGACACTTATCTATTTCAGATGTTGTTGGATTTGAGATTTAGAGCTTTCTTATTACAACTAAACCATCGAACTTGTAAATTCCACTGCTACATTATTATGGATCAACCACACACCACATGATTGACATTAATAATCAGATACGGAAAAGATCGCAAAGTTTCTGCAGTGCGTCTCTCGGACAGAGCGAGAGGAAGGGTGGGCATGAAAAATGTGGAAGTCTAAGACCGCTAGAGTTAAATTAAAACAATTTACAGGCTTCTTAACATTTTTCTTTGATCCCTGTGACCTTTACCTATACAAGATTTATACGTTCGTGAAAATATATCTTGCGGAATACATTAGTTCAGTACGAACAACTGCTAATTTGTTAGTCTGCGATTGACAATACAAATAATGCATTTTCATTTATTTCCAGCAAACAAACAATCCTAATTTCTTAAGAGTCCTATGTTACACTGTCTTTGGATCTAGTCATGATATCATCTTATGCACAATTATTACACACTAAAAACCACAGAGGTCTTCACTGTCCTTTTATATTCATTGAAAGGAATCGTCTTACTGTTACACTGTCATGATATCATCTTATGCACAATTATTACACACTAAAAACCACAGAGGTCTTCACTGTCCTTTTATATTCATTGAAAGGAATCGTCTTACTGTTACACTGTCTTTTTATATTCTTATAAGAGTCCTATGTTACACTGTTATTTCACCTTTCTTTTATTAATGATGCACTTTTCTATGTACTTGATTCTTATCTTCGGGCTGTTCTTTTTCATCAGAAAAGCAAAGCCTGTGGAGAAATTGGAAACTACGTACAGAGCATTTCTTCGGAGATCAACCAAAAAGAAGGAACATGAGGTGCACTATTTTAATCATTGCAGTTTTTTTTTATATCCGGCCACCACTCTTCACTGAACGATTTCATTCATCTTTTCTAACAGGATGATACTGCAAGTGAGGATCAGCCACAGCCAATACGTAGATTCGGTAGTGACGTGAACCGTGGTGAAACCAGTAAGTTTGTTGTGTGATAATGTGATTCAGCATCAACTTTGAGTGGCTGGGTGCAAGCTAATCTTGAATTTGATGTGGCAGGAGGCACGGGGAATACCCACCTGTTGTCAAAACCTAGGCCACTGCAAAGGTCAGTACCATAATCAAATAATGTATCTGAGCATGGAGGTTTTATTGACTATTACTTATGTTGTTGCATATTCGCAGGATCAATGTCAACGCACCTATTTCGGTTTACAAAGAAAATCCATTGCCAGGTCAGGGCCTTGACAGAGCTAGGAGCAAAGACAGGACCTGGAACACCCTTGGAACACAAGCGGATAGAAACAAAGAAAATAACATGATGCCTGCCAGGTGGACTTCGCACAAGGTATTTTTATGGAGCCACTAAAATTTTTCAAAGATGACCCTGATGATACTTTTCCCGAGGATGACTACTATCCGTTTAGTAAATTTATTTAGATAATGGCATAGAGACTGTCCAGGCCTCTTCCATTCAGTAATAAACTGACGATGACATTTCATTGAACAGATCCCACCAAAGGTAGCAGGACGGCCAGCGGTTCAGTCAGCTCGTGTCAGCTCTATTGAGGTCTTCGTAGATGAAGAATCTGACGGGTATGTTATATGAAATCCTTAAGTCATCAGGTTTTGATGAATGGAAAACATAAAGTTAAAAGTTCTTTCGATCATCTTAGGGAACTAGCTCCGCCTCAGGTGGCAAAGAGTCCAAAACCATCTGTTCTGAAGCTTAGGCAAGCAACAAGCAAAAACCTTAAGAAGTAAGAAAAGTTTACTTGCAACCTTCTGTTTCCACATATTACATTCTCTTCGTCAATGCTTGACCCCTGCCTGTTTTCTTTGAATAGGGAAACTGAATTGCTTAAGGAGAATCCGCTGCGCAACTTCCCGCTGAGCAGCCTTAGATAATTAACAATTAGGTGGTTCTCTCCAGTGCCTTTCTGCCAGAATAAGCTTTAGCCTCTAAAGCTTACAGATGACGTGGCAAGCATGTAGGATTAAGTGTTGTCGTCTTTGTTACACTAGTTTGATTAATCCTCATCGAGGTGAGGATGGCTTGAGTGTTGTCATCTTTGTACACTAGTTCGATTAATCCTCATCGAGGTGAGGATTGAATAAGATCTTCAGATTTGTCACAGATCATCAAGGTTTTGTTCGAGTGTTGTAATCTTGTTCATTAATTTTCTTTTGTTTGGGTGTCCGTACGTTCCATACAGTGTCACACACACAGTAATCTGATCTTGCAGACCTATTTTGGTACTATCTCTGTATTTTGTAGGAATCTCCCTCTCTATTTTGTAGGAACCTCTAGTGAGGTCAAACTCAAATCGATGTCGAGACAGCCTGATTATTTGCTAGCAAATAATAAAGAACCTTAAAAGGCATTAGATTCTCCAAATAATACACAAATGCCATAGCAAACAAAAACGTGACTGAAAACTGTGACAGGGCAAGTGGATCCATGACACATTGGATCAAATATTCTAGTCATGGCAAGCTGCCATCGGACAACTTGTTTGCTCGCAGGGGAATAAAAAGCATGGTTTTTTTTCTTTCCATGGATCTCCATTGCTTGAAACTTTTCTCGGGTCAGTGCCAAGGCCCCCGTTGCCACCACAGGGTACAGAAGAACGCGACGAAACTAAAACCGATCATTTGCCATGTCGGCCTGAAGAACGCGACGAAACTAAAAGCGATCATTTGCCATGTCAGACTGGTTTCCCGAAGGATCCTGATGAAGAGATGAGAGATAAGACATGTGACAATTCGCAAACGCAAGTGTTCACAAGCTGTCACTCCAAGATTGGTAAGTATTTGAGCTGTGGTTAAACTTAGCCTTACTATTAGATTCTCTACTTTGCCCGAATTAACAATGTGTGAGACTGTGGAAGGCACATAGATTTCGACCAGTTTTGGATAGCAGTATAACATTGTGTACTATATTAGCACCTTAGCAGCGTAGTTAGTACACCACAGGCCAAGACAGCAAATCTAGGATTATTAAGGGCACAGAGCATGAGATGATGATAGCAAAGAAGATTGGAGCACCAAGAGAATTCCCAAGGTGATAATGTATTAAAAAACAGTGGCTGGGCTACTCACTTGACCACATCCTGTATACCCTTGCATCACACAAAATGTCTTACTGTGTGGCCTGACCAGGCCGAGCCTGGTGTTAGCTATTGGATTTCGTTTAACGACAAGCTCATCCAAAAGCTACGGGCAAACACTCAGTAGTTGTACGGTAGTGCCACGCACCTGTTATATAAGAGGGGCCATACACGGTGGGCTTCTCCATTCAGGGTTTCAGGCATCATCACAACGCCAAGGGTCTTTGCCTCCTTTGATCAGCTCTCTGCCGGTGGCACAATGATGGTCCATCGGGCGAGCGGTGCCAAGCAAGGCCAGCGAGGCCGCCCGAGGGTGCGGCATGTCCGGCTGGGGTCGCTGCTCCGGCTGCGCATGCGGCTGTTCCGCCTCGCCGGCCTGGTCGCCCGGTGCCTAGAGGAGCTCAACTGCTGCCCCAGGAGGCGGTCGGCGGCAACGCGGAAGCCGAGCCGCTGTCTCCGACCAGCAGGGGCGGTGCCGGCGCCGCACAGGGAGAGCTCCGCTTCGTTCCATGCAGACCAGGCCATCGCTGATTGTCTGGAGTTCATCAAGAGGTCCTACATGCAACCTGTGCAAGATGACCATAGGACCAGTAGTACCGCTTGATAGGTACTGTAGTTAGTTGCCCTTCCTGTGATGTGTACGTTCGTGACTTCGTGTATCTCAGTTTTTGCTAGTTCCTGCCAATTTCATATTGCTTGCTTACTCTTTGCCTGAAGCATGCATGGATAGATGTTCTTTTTTCACGAACACGCAAAATCAAGTGAATAAGTGCAACAGGAGTATGTCTGGAACGCAACAAAAACCAGAATCCTGAATCCTGCTGGAAACGCTTCTTGTCAAATTCCGTCAGGGTTAAAAAAAAAACAAATGTCATTTTCTCGGTCAAGAACTTGAGTGATGATACCTTGATGGGCGGTAGTTTTTAACAACGAAGTCGGTTAACTCGAGTCATGGATAGTGACATCCAAAGTATATATACTCAAGCTTCGCTTTCCAGAGCAGTTAGCCCTTGGTCTTGCATAGCACAAACAAATTAAGAGGATCAGGGCAGCTTGTTTCATACTGGTACCCTATTAGAGATGACAGCACCGACCATCAATAAAAATGCCCATAGTTCAACGAGTTCATTACTTATTAATTGCCCGCCTTTCTTTGATATGTGTTCAGTTGTCAAAAAAAAAACTACAGGTAGATCAAACCCAGGACTATATTCTTATTTTGCTTAAGACTCCCATTAGAAGATCGTTGGTATATTCTCTTAGGAGTCAAGACCACAGTACCCATCTATTTCTATTAATTAAGAATTAAAACCTCATATTTATTGCTATGTAGATACAGTAATAGTATTTTCAGAAGAGGGGAGACTGGGGGAAGGGATAACTTGATAGACGACTTTTTATTGTAGTCTCCATTGAAAAGAAAACACTATACGAGGCTATTGTTACAACGGGGAAAAAAGGTTACATGGCAAAAATTTGTTCACTGTTGAGCAGAACACTCCCTTGTGGAACTCCATAGCTGTTGATGCAGAACCAGGAAGTCAGAAACACTTTGTTCCAATATTCATCTGCCTTCAAAGCCAGCGGTGTCAACGATAACCCATGAATTTAAATTAATGTTAGGAAAGGAGGGCGCAATTGCCCTTCAAAATGCCTCCTGCCTCCAAGTATCTGAACCGATGTTAGATGCTGCTGCAAAACTGACACAAGCAGATTAGTATCCTGCTCTACGTTGAAAATAAATAAGTTGCCAAGAAACAGAGAGAGGTTTTTACCTTCCACACCAGAATTCTGGAGGAACAGGTTTCAATCATTAAGCTGTAATTTTTCTTTATCTCTCAATAAATACTGTTACTGTATCTCCACCATCAATCAAGCTACCCTACCACGGTGGACTGACAAAATTGTACAGTTGATGAACAATTATTATATGCTATACTGATATTATAGGGCCTATCAATGACTGGAAGATACCATACAGTGCAACTTGAACCTCTCCAGAGCTATGCTCGCAGCGAATGAGATTAACTAATAAGGGGAAAAGAAGGGGCAAATTTTTCCTAAAGCACTCCCTCTCTAGGCCTCTGAGTAACCGCATTACATGAAGGATCAACGAGGTTCTAGCAGACAGTTCCTCTTTCTTACCAGCACCCAAAGGCAGCCCCCACTGTACAACTGGATCTCTACGAGAAGCATCCTTAGATGTTTCATGACCTGCACAATTCAGATAAATCCGTAGTATTTTCTCAGAAACGAGCATAATTCGTGACTCAATATTCATGTCTCGAGACAAAGATGGGTTGTCGTGAAGCAAAGCTTGCAGAAGTTTGAGGTAACTCTGGTAAGACTCATTCTCAAAATGGATAACTGCAGGCGCAGATACCTCCAGGAGGGAGCATGCTTTCTGGAATTTGGTGTGCAAAGCAGATTCAGAGCTCACTTCACTGGCATGGGACGTAATAGCTGATAGCATCTCCAAAATTATGTCCATATGCTCAGCACAAAAGGATCTCCTGTGCATCTCATACAATTTAACAATTCCCTGGAGAGAAGCCAGAAAATGGTGAGTGCGGTTTTGATATAATTGTTGGCATGATGAACATGAAGGAAAACTTCTTGTTCTAATTCCTATTTTAGGTAGACGTGCGAAACAAATCAAAGTATTACATTAAATCTACAAAGCAAGAGATGCTACAAAAGGGACAGTCACCAAATTTAACTGGCAAAATTTTTGAAGTACCTGAACAATTAGGAGTTGCAGAGACATATGATTCCTCATCTTGACAATAGCATAAGATGATGTTTCCATATTAGCTTCCTCTTCATCCTCATTGCATATGTCGAGCTCTGAATACTGCTCTGCTTCAGACTGAGACTCATTTTTCTCTGGAATTTCGATATCTTGCATCATCTTAACTATTTTCTCGAAAACAACAAATGTATGTGCTGCTGATTCTTTAAAGCATAACAAGATCTCTTTCCATTCGTCCTTGGTGAGTTTGCTCGCGAGTCCTTCTGTTAAACGCTGAAAAACAGACATACCTGTGCTAGCAGATTGTCTATAAGGGCTTCTGATAAAACTGGTAACAACAGAAGTGACTCTAGTGAGTTCTGGCCGCATCACATCAAAAAATGTAACATACAAATCCGCTAGACATTTCACAGCCACTGTTTTAGTTTCAAAATTCCAAGTATCTTCCTCAGTGCTATTGCTCTCGCCATTGGGTATACGGATTTCACTGCTAAATAGAGGATAAATAACAGACCCCAAGATATTGGTCCAGAAGGACTGCGAAAAGAGTTGCCCATGATCCTTCAAAATGTCAAAGAGTACTTCTACTGCACCTTTTCTGATAGTTGGCCGTGTGTCAGCTGTCAGTTTAGCTAGACCTAAAAGGAGAAAAAATCAAACAAGATATATATTACAAATGTGATGCATTTCCAAACTTATTCAGCAGTATCTGCGAAAGAAAATGTAACCTACCAGCAAGCAAAGGGACCCAGAAGTAAACATGATCATCCTTCTGCGCTACTGTGTTCCCGTCTGAAGAATCTATATTATTTGATTGCTGGTCGTTATCCTTGTCGTGACAAACAAAACCTTCCTCGGCAAGTTTCACAGCACAGAACCGAAGAAACGCAATAGCATTCAGACTAGCATCGCTGCTAAATTTACTACTTGTGAATGTAATAAGACATTTAACACAATCTGTAAATGTTGTGGTTTCAGTCTCAGTTATGTACGGAAAATAGTCCCGAACAATCTTTTCCATAGTTTCAAATGCTAATAGAACAATACTTTTTCGATCATCAGCAGCAGCTGCAGTAAAAACCTGTAAGATGAAATACCATTAATATTGAGTGGTAATGTAGGAATGTTCCACTAGTTCGTTTGTCAAGAACTAGCTTCTATACAAAGTTATACTACTCCCTCCTGCCGGAAAAGGATGTCACAGATTTGTCTAGATTTGCATGTATCTAGACGTGCTTTAGTATATAGAAACATGCGAATATAGACAAATCCGCGACATCTTTTTCCGGACAACGGGAGTACAAATAATCAAGGTAAACTAACCATATAATACCATACATACCGTGAAAACACTTTTCCATCCAGATTTAATATTGTTAACACGGCTCAAAACCATTTGGGAGACACATCGAACTACAAGTTCTCGTACTTCTGAAGCATTGCTCTTCTGCATAACAACCGCAAATGGTCGCAGGAATTCATTCTGGAAATTATAGTTGGCCAGTTCCTCTCTTTCAAGAAATTTCATAGCTAGCTGCCTCAAAGAGTCCATAACAAATATTGCAACAGAAAGATTTTCTGACAATCCGACAGACACAAAGAAGTCCGACAGAACTTTCCAAATACGAGACCACACCAGACGTATGCGGTTCATATTGTAATGCCTGCACAAATGAAGCTCTAAATTAGACTAAAAATGGTTGATCATAGCTGCATGCTATGACAATACTTTGCATCTGGAAATAGGTTCTTAAACTAGATGTCGCAGAAGACTTACGCAATCTCCACTATCTTTGTTAGGCAGAAGATACGAGGATCTGTAGGTGACTGCAGCTCTGTGATTGCGACCTTGCAAAGAGCTTCCACAAAAGCAACAATCGCATTACTATTCAATCTTTGGCTATGAGCAAATATGTGATTCAACTCAAAAATGCCAATCTGGTCTAACATATTTATGTTTGATATAAAATTATTAATCTGATCAGAAGTAACTAACGGTGAGGCATTGTTTTTTGCTGTTGTGCTGTCATAAGAACCGCCTCTAACAGCAGCCATTACAGCTGGATTCTGAAGAGCATTAGTTCGTTTTGAAGCTGTAGCTGTACTTGATTTCTGTGTTTTTTCTTCTGACTCAACCAGAGGTACTGTCAAAAATGAAGCATCAGTAGGTGCCCCTTCCCCAAGAAGATGCAAGTGCTCAAACCGTGAAAGACAGGTTAGCACATGTTCCCAAGCTTCCTGCAAATAATCACCATCCTCGATTGCGATGGAAATTATAGCCTGTATAAAACATTTGGTTAGAAAAATAGGCATAAACAATTTGTTCTCGGGAATTTCAACAGGCTTGGATAAATTAAAGCTCCCAAGTACTGCTAGTCATCTAACTGTGCTTATAAAAATAAACTAAGATACTAAATAGGCATGAACAATTTTTTCTCGCGAATTTCAAAATTATAGTTCAAGATATAGAAAAACAAAGAACAAAGTAGTGAAAAAAGGACCGGAGAATGGGAGGAAAAAGCCTCTGCAAGAAACAAGTTTGAATAGACTCTTTTCAAAAAGGGGAAAGCCCTGTCCTCTGCATCGATTGATGCATATGGCCTTTAATTTCATTATTGGAGATAGTTCACAAAAGGTTACAGCTCAAGGGTCACACAAGGTCAACACATGGATCATCAACCATCTAAAAAAGAGAACATAACATGTAGCGCATGTGCATCAACATGATATCCGGTTGTCAAACCACCAGCCACACTGGTTGAAAATAGACTCCTAATGTATCGCGTCATTACTTCCACTGACAATGTATAGGAAACAGTTTTAAAGCTACTCACGAATGCACGTAGACTTATTTATTTGTTACCAGCTTACTACCCACACAAAGTATTCTCACCTCTCAAAAAGCAACCTAGGTCCACGGTTTCTCATAGTGTTCTACAAATTCTAACCACCTCATTTAGTTTTGTGCAAACTCAAATAATAATGCTAAATTGATCAACTGAAGGTGCATCTGCGATGCCTTCCACTATAAGATCCATTTAATCAAGGTATGCATTGCTAGGAATTTGAAAAGGAACATGAATATACTGTCTGCCTTCCAAGTTCCTACCTTCACAGCATCCACATTCTTTTGTTTCATGTCCGCAACACAATGAAGATATGTGAACTTGGCTACAGATGTCACAAAGGCATCTCTCTGCGTCTGCATGGACATTACGGAGGTGACATGCACTGCAGATCTGAACCCCTGCAAACACTGTGACGTGGCAGCCTTATCATCACATTGATCAAGCGTCATGCTGAATGCAGCCATCATAGGGGCCCAACAAACCTCCATCATGAATCGTAAAATGGTTGTCTCGGTAATAACATAAAATATAGATCTGCATGTATCACAAGGTTGAATTCATTATATAGCAGCGGATGCAAATTTATTGGCTATTAATAGTTGTTTGGGTCATACTCTGATTTCGCACTCTTTGCTTTGAACTTCTCATGTATGTTTTTGATGAGCAAGTCATTTGCTCCAAGTGCCTTGTCTTCCGCCTGTTTCCAGTTAACTAAGCTTATAATATTGTCTAAGCCCAAGAGCTTCATTACACTACTAGGTTGCTTGTTTTGTGGAACTGATGAATCAGCACTCATTTTGATCTCATTTTTGACAATTTGGTCATACAATGTACTCAGATAAACTTCAGGCAAATCCTTCCCATCATCAATTCCTCGATTATTTCGAATGAAATCAGATTTAGACATCTGCACAAGGATACTTCCATTAATGAGTGCATTTTTTTTACTGACAACAGAAGCAACTAGTCATTGGACTAACCTTATCCTTGACCATCGTATTGTGAGCATCAGTATTGAGCATGATTACAGAATAAGCAAGAACATACGCAGTGTCTGCACTAGTAAAAGAATTTGGGTTGCATTTACAGTATCGTTCAGCAAATTTTTCCATGACCCGGTCAATTTTTTGTGCTTCCCCGGGCAATCTGAAACCTCGCAAGTAATACCTAATGGCTTCACCAAAGTCCATGCCTTCGAAATTTAGTGCATCGACATATGCATGCATAACTTTCAGAGGGAATTCATCTCTTTCGCCTAAATAGTCCCCTATCATTGTTGCATTTAAACCACCAGTATTTCTCAAGAAAGAAGCAACATCTTCTGGGGATTGACCTATCTTCTGGCTTTTAGTGAGGAACTCAATACCCTTAGAAGGTTTTCTGTTAAACAAGGAAATTCCTTTCTGCAGAACAAAATGTGTACTTCAGTAACTAAAATGTGAATCGCCCTCAAAATGCACTAACAATGGAGAGAGTATAATCCAAGCACACAAACATTACATACCTGAAGTTCTATTTTATAAGCACGGCGTTGTTCAAGTGAGGAAGCATCAGATGTGTCTGGGCTATAAGAGTCGGATTGCAGTTCATAATCAATTCCGATCCCATCTTCTCCGATAAGGATGTTAGGACTGTCTATCGAATTTAAAGAAACTTCAGAAATTTTGGGTGAAAAATCACCAATTCTCAACTGCTGGTCCATCCATGAACCCATCGATCTGAGTATGGTTGCAAGGCACTTGACTGACTCAATCCGAAATGTTTGGTCTTGGGCTGGGGTTAATGTTGTTGTAACTCCAGGAGTAACCCCTAGAGCAGTCTTTAGTAGGCCATTGACAGTCCTGCAAATATCTGCTGGAATTAGAAGTGCTTTAACATACGATGGAAAGAGAGAGAATTACGGTTTTCATAGAACTGTGCTCTCAGCTCAATATGTATCACTATTTGCACCATAATTGACTTGAGGGCCTCTAGTGGATTACAGGCTACCCTGACCCTCAATTGCATTTCATCTTTTGAACTTACAACATAACAGAAATTTACTAGTATTCGTCAGGAAGAGCTTTACATACCTTTCAAAAATATTTGGTGCATCAACATCACAATCATAGTTCACAAAGATATCAATAAGAACCTGAGATTCTTTACAGATCTTCTCCAGCAAATTTAGAACTGTCATTTTCTGCAGAAAACTAGGCTGATGGACATTCTCAAGAACCCTTAGGACAAGCATGGGAAAAAATATTCCAATTTCCTCTTTCAGCCCAGATCTAAACCTTGACAGCAAACCCACAAATATGGAGCAAAGAAGCTGGAAAATACTCATTGCTGACAACGCACTGTTTTTCAACAATGACAGACAAAGATACTGCTTGATTGCTCCAAGGTACCTGCAGCAAAAACAAATCTTCAGTGTATATGTTTTACTCTCTATCAAGATCACATTAAAAAGGAATGCTCCTTTATGAAATAACCTAAAAAACATCTAGTAATATCTACTACATAATCTTACTATCGACTAGAATCAGAGTGAATAGCAAGATTTCATATCCTGCAAGTGCAGGTACAACCACAACCACTTGGGGGCTCCACTGTTCTGTTGGAAGTAGTATTTTCCATTTCCATGGATGCACAATCATAAAGGCTAAAAGTTTCATGTATGCACCTCCAACAAGTTCGCAGAACAAAGAGCATATCTTCACCACTATCATTTCTACCATCTGATAGATGATGAAAATCTTCCATTAATACAACTACGAAATAAAACATGGAGTTGGTGAGAGCAGAAGCTGTGGTGGTTCTCACACCCCACTTCAACCTTCCTTAAATATCTCTACAGGAAATTGAAGCAAAAACACCTCCTGGTAAGTAAATACTCACATATCATGGTGTGGGTCAGAACGAAGCGACTGTTGGTGGCAAAAGCGAGGATGTGGTGTAGGATGAGCAGTGACAGAGACGTGGACACAAGCCGGGACATCAGCCAGGTGCCCAGGTGGCACAGCAGAGCAGGGGCCATGGAGTGATGGGTCGGGGCATATTTTCCGTAGCAAAATACGAGCATTCAACTAGTTTAACAGAATACTATTATGTTCTAGTCATTCATAATATGAATAAAATGGCATTCCATATGCCTCCCTCTTGTGTCAATCCTATCACATTCTTCTAATTCACTGCAATAACAATATTTGCATAGATAGAAAAAATGCAACAAGTTGAACTGTTAAATGCAAATGACTGAAACAAGAGCAACTATGAACATACTTTTCATTTGTTCTCCAGAATGGCCCAGCATTGTCCACAACCATCTTGAGAAACTCGAGAGACAACACCTTCCCCCGCAGCAGCACCTGGTCCTCGGGGTTATCTGGTGTTGAGAACTTCATGGACAGCTTGCAGAGATTCTTGAACAATGCCAACCCATCCTCCCTGATCTTGCTCATTCCCCCCTCCTCTGTCTCATCGACCTCAGCCATCGCGACGGGAGTCCCTGGCTCCGGGACATCGCTCCCCTCCATGGCCTCGTTTATAAACCCCTGCGCCACCAGCACAATGCTGGAGTCATTGAGGCTGCGATCAGACACATCCATCAAGTCGCTGATCGACACTGTCTGCACGCGCACATCCATCGAGTCCACCTCCACGCGCGCAAACACGATCACGAGCACCTGCGCGAGCGCCAGCTTGGCGCAGAGCTGGTTGGCGCTGGTGCTGCTGCTAAGGTAAATGTTGTAGCAGGTTTTGAGCATTTGGCCGAGGCCGTCCCCGCGGATGGCAATGGAGGGGCACCGCGCCGCGGCGATGAGCACGCGGAGGGTAGAGAGCTCCATGGCATCGTCGTTGAGGGCGCCGCAGGAGAGGACCGCGGCGAGGAGCTTGGTGGCAGGGGAGTCGTCAGTGGCCGCGCCGATGTCGCCGAGGAGGAGGCGGTGGTAGAGGAGCTTGGCGACGCAGTCGAGGGCCGGTTCGACGACCTTGGGGGACGCGGACTCGAGGGCGAGGATCAGCGCGTGGAGGGAGGCGGCGGCGGTGGCGACGGGCAGGCCGAGGAGTGCGGAAGGGTGCGGCGAGGTGGGGTCGGGCGGAGGGTAGGAGGAGGATGAGAGGAGGTCGAGCGCCGACTTGGCCGCGGCGACGAGCGCCGAGTGCTTCCGCCACGCGGCGTTTTTGATGATGCGGTCCAGCGCCGGGCCGAGCACGCGGCCCGACGGGGTCGAGCCGCCGAGCGGCGCCGTGGGGGACGCCATGGAGGGTCCGGGGGAGAGGACGCTACGCGCTGGCCGTGGCCGTGGTCATTGGAGGCAGAGAGATCTGAGAGAGAGAGAGAGAGAGAGAGAGAGGGAAGAGGGGTGGAACAAATGGGAATGCGGGGGAGGTGACGAGTCTCCGTGTGGGAGTGCGCGTGGGGTGGAAGGGAGAGAGGAAGGAGGAGGGGTAGGACTGGGATTTTTGCTTTCCACGGGGTAAACGGCGAGACTTTCCTCGGCGGGGCGTTACCGAACTAAACTACTGTGTAGTTTAGCACTTTGCTCCCTGTATTTTCTCATATTCTCTCCAAAGTTTGATTCTCTCTTTGCCACAACTGAATCCTGTCCTTTCTCTCAAAAAAAAAAAAAAAACTGATTCATGTCCTCGCCCCCACCACTCCAGCCTCTCACGCGCGTCGCCGCTCCTCGCCGTTCCCGTTCTTCCTCGGTTGAGTGCTGACCTCGGCCCCACCCCCACCACCCCGCCTCTCGCTTCTCACGCGCGTCGCCGCCGCCGCCGTTCCCGTTCTTTCTTACCGCGAAATCGGGTTCCTGCGGTCTCCCACCCCGTCCCAGTCTCTGGCCATTGGGTTCGAGGTATATGAGGGTTTTTCTTCAATCCAGCGATTAGTTGAATAACCCCACTGACCTTCGCAATTTCTGGGTGTGACGTTGTAGCGCCATCTAGATCCGCCCCTGGCTGATGGAGTGCGTGGTGCAGGGTATCATCGAGACCCAGGTATTGTTTCTGCGTGTGCTTTTTGTAGTGATTGGTACGAGCAGTAGCTACCCGTGATGTTAGGATAGTTCAAGTGAACTCTAGTTGTGCCGAGGATGCTGTAATACGTGACTGATTTGAACAATGACCTGGAAAATCACATGTCATAACGTAGTTCAGAGTGATGATTTATGCATATTATGGAATCAACTTGCTGCTGTAATGCATTGCTGATTTGAACAATACGTGGAAAATCACTTGTCATTACATAGTCGATAGTTCAGAGTGGCGATTTATGAATATTATTTATGTATTTCTTCATAGGATGGCAGGCCTCTCTTGTATATGTATTTTGATAAGAATTTTGGGATAAAAGCCCTTTGGCTTTTCAGGTGATCATAATGACCATATCCAAAGGATGTGGTGCCTCGGATTTAGTGTTTAGCTGTTTAAATAAATTTTCTCTTAGTTGATTTTGGATATTGGTTTTGCTGTTGGAATTGATAGCATAACTATCTCCATACACGAAATTATCAATTGTTTTCCTATGAAAAGGGGTCTCTCTAACTGTGCCTGTGTTTAAGATTCTATCTTTGGTTCAGTCTACTATACACATCATATTAAGTAACCTGTAAAAATCAGCAACTGCCAAGCTCAGACCTCATTAGTCTGTTCTTAAGAGGATAGTTAATTTTGTTATTTCTTCTGTAAGCATCAATGCTGCTGACCACCATATGTGAACCATTTCTCCACTTTGAGGGCACTACTTCGGATATCATAATATACTAGATTTACTGTACAGTTGGAGGAATCACATAGTTTATGTTGTTTGTTTGTAGTAAACGGAGTTTCATTTATTTAGGATAATGATGTTGGTGTTGGACTTGTCAGTATAACTGTTATATTTTTTATGGCAAACAACTGTAACATTTTTGCTATTCCTTAACACATAGGTAAGATGATCTATGCTATCTCTGGGTCGGTCAGACATACACCTCGTTTGAACTAGAATTACGTGTAAAATCTATCACCTGCAGAGCTCAGCTGATTTAACTATCACTAATATGTACTTAATAATACATGAAACTTGTTATTTCTTTCTTAAGCATGAAGTGATATCTGAATTTTATGTTTATTGAGAATAATAATTTATGCTAGATTTATTTATTATTCATTGTCTCCAACTCCATGACAAGTTGGTTGCCACTTTGCATGGATTTAGAAGGTATTTCACAGGAATGATGGGTAGATCATGCTGACCACCATATGTGATATGTCAACCATATTGCTCCACTTTGAGAGCACTACTTATGATATAATATAAAAAATCATTGCTCCACTTTGAGACCACTCAGGAATCACATGGCTATATGTTGTTTATTTACAGTAAAAGGAGATCTGATTCATCTCAACATTCATTTAGAGTTCATCTAATTATTGTTTGAATGCCATTACTCTAACATTTGTTTTTCTTTTGTTATGCAGCATGTTGAAGCTCTGGAGGTTCTTCTCCAGGGCCTCTCTGGTGTCCCAAAAGAACGTGTTAGGGTGCATGAGCTTTGTCTAAAAAGTGGACCAAATCTAGGTTAGTTTTTATTAGGCTGTTCTTGGGGTCATAAGCAATTTTTTATATGTACTGACCTCTTTCAATCATACAGGAGTTGTCTCATCAGAGGTTCGTTTGTTGTGTGACTTAGCTCAGCCCACACCATCCTGGTAACTGCTTGTGTTAAGCTGCTGAAATTTACCCTTCCTCCTATTTTTTTTTACACTAATCTGGAACCAGTATTAATCATACGTAGGACCATAAGACATGTTGGTGGTTCCATGAGAGGTGCCGGTGCAGAGCAAATCTCAATTCTTGTGCGTACAATTGTGGAAAGCAAAGCCAGCAACAATGTGCTGCGCTACTTCTACACTATAGGTTACAAGTTGGATCATGAGATTCTGAAGGTGGGCTTCGCGTTCCGGTTCCAGCGAGGTGCCCAGTTCACCGTGACCGTCACTTCTGCCAACAAGATGCCAAAACTCCATGCGACGGATGAAGCTGTGCAGGTCACTCCTGGAATACAGCTAGTGGAGATCACAGCTCCCTGTGCTGCCAACAATTACACTGATGTCGTTTCAGCTGTCACCTCGTTCTGTGAATTTCTAGCTCCGTAAGTACCCTACCCCTCAGCCTAAATTTTTAATACCCCGGTTAGATAATCTTCATAGTTCTTCCTGTAAACAATATCTTTGCTCACGCGAGACCGCAAACTTGCTGCAGGCTGCTGCATCTCTCTAAACCAGGTAACTCGACCGGCATCGTCCCGACTGCCGGCGCTGCTGCTGCCTCGCTCATGTCAAGTGGTGGTGCTAAAACAATGTAAATCTTTGTCACCTGTATCTGTCAATGTGATGCTGGTATGTACTTGTAGTCAGTTGAAGAGGTGCGAATAACGTTGTGTTGCCATTTTCACTGATTTGACTTGAAGTTGTATGATTAGGCCGGTATGGTTTGCACTCATTTTCTCTGTGACCGCTCTAAGGTTGGCCCAACTGAAGGCACTGGTTACTACTCCCTCCGGTTCATAATATAAGATGTTTTAACTTTATAAAGATAATGTATCTAGACGTCTTTTAGTGTGTAGGTTCAGAGAGGTTCACTGCGAATCAACACACTGAAAGTCTAGATATATTACCTTCACAAATTTAAAACATCTTATATTTTGAAATGAAGAGAGTAGATTATGCATATCCTTGTACGCTGGTAAGTGAACACTCGAAAAGGCTCCATTATTATCACTCGCAAAAAGTTTTATTGCTGCCAGGGGTGGCAAAGTGAAGCTACAATCTCTTATGAGCTGCAATGTGACCGGTGCATCTGGAGCTTCTTTCTTTCTATTCTCTCCTGGAACGATTCTGTAGGTAAGCTGCAGGCTTTCTCGAACCTATTAAAATTTAAAAAGATAAAAGGCTTTAAACTTGAATTTCGTTGGGGTGCGCCAGGCCAGGGCAGTAGTGCAAAGCGACGTTTGAGGCCTCAGTAGCCGTGGACCCTCCCCGCAAAAAATAAATTTAATATCATTGTAACCACATGACCCACATATCAGATATTAGACTGACCAGATACTACACTTGATTTTAGCCAAAAGGCCGAGAAAGGTATGAGTTCTCCCTTGACATTGCCCCTCGTTTTATATAGAGTTAAGTACAATAACAGTCCCTATACTTGTAAGCCTGGCTTGATTTAGTCCTCATATTTGGAATTTACTAAATTTAGTTCATGTATTTGTGAATTGGGTTTGATTTAGTCCAATTCGATGTTTGCCGTCGAATTTGAGCCGACGCGGATGACACATGGACTAAAATCTTGCAAGAACACCTTCCCGCATCTGAGAAAATTGCAAAAAAACTACCACAAATGTTGCAAAGTACAGGATTAGTCCCCGTACTTGTTCGAATGGCTCGATTTAGTACTAGTACTTATCAATTGGACTTAATTTAGCACAAACGCATATTTGCTGTCGAATTTGTGCTAATGCGGACGACACATGAACGCAGGTCGCACTTACAGAAAACTAACTGGCTAAAAATTTGCAGACTCCCTCACACATCTAGAACGTATATTTTCGATCCCAGATATTTGCATGTACCCACTCTCCATCTAATCAATAAGCAAGCATTTCATGTTGTTACAGTACTCTTCAATTCAAGACTGTTCTATTTAAAAGGGAGGGAAAATGAGGGATTCGATGGAGAGTAAGGCAACGGTGGCGACGATCACTAGACCAAAACGTGGAGAGCTATCTCTCGAGCACAGGTTGAGGTTCGTCCTCAATGGGAAAATGGAGCACCTAACAACGCATCTTCACAGACCAAGAACTACGAGATCACCCCTTTCATTCTGGGGTGACGGAGGGATCGTACCATTCGAGCCTTTTTTTCATGCTTTTCCGTGATGCGAGAAAGCAGCAATCAATAGGACTTTCCTAATCCTCCCTTTCTTTCAGGAAGAATGTGAAATTCTTTTTCCTTAAATGGGAGCAGAGCAGGTTTGAAAAAGGATCTTAGAGTGTCTAGGGTTGGACCAGGAGGGTCTCTTAACGCCTTCTTTTTTCTGCCCATCGGGAGATGACATTGAAGCGACACCGACAGCCGCGAAAATGTTAGTTCTAGATGTGGGAGGGGGTCCTGCAAGTTTCCACGCTAGCCACTTTTATGCAAGTGGGACCCACGTTCGTGTGTCATCTGCATCAGCTCAAGTTCGACGACAAACATATTTTTGTACTAAATCGAGTCAAACTAAAAAGTACACGGATTAAATTGTTCAAATTATGAGTATCGAAACTAAATCGAGCCAAACGAACGAGTATAGGGACTGCTATTATATCTAGCCTAATTATGATAGTTTTTTGCAATTTTCTTAGATGCGGGAGGGTATTTTTGCAAGATTTTAGTCCACGTGTCGTCCCCCGTCAGCTCAAGCTCAAGTTCGACGACCAACATCAAATTGCACTAAATAAAACCTAATTCATAAGTACACGAGCAAAATTCAACAAATTCCAAGTATGAGGACTAAATTGAGTCAGCCCGATAAATGTAGGGACTGTTACTATATTTAACTCTTTTATACACCTCTCCGGACACCCATCTCTCAGTGCGAGCGAGGTGGGACTAAACTTGCTGCGCGGTCTGTGTCGTAGCTGAGCTCCTGACGTAGTTGGGCTCTCAAACAAATCTCCCAAGACCCAGCAACGGCTGTGTTGCGAGTAAGAGCATCTCCACTCATTGGCTGTTCCCAAGCCGAAATCCGAACTTAAATTTGGCCTGATGAAACAAGTTTTCGGCCTGGGAACACCGAGTTTCTCACTTGTATTCCTAGGCCGTGTTCCCAGGCGAGACAAAAATGGTGAAACATTTAAATCTTATAGTTCCTGCCAGCGAACTCTCGGCAAAATATGATAGAAGTACGCCAAGATTGTTCGGCGACAAATTATTATAGAACTGGATAAAACGGCTCGGTGGTCAGTCGTCGACGGGGATGGAATTCTCCGGCATGACCGATGTGACGGGGTTGGGCATACCGACGGCTTCGTCGGGCGAGTGGTTGGCGAAGGTGGAAGCAGATCTCGGCGAAGTAGTGGCGACGGAGACGTTCGGCGCAGCCGTTGGCGTGAACTTGGCATTATCCTCCTACAGGATGGAGTTGCGACATGCCATGTACCAGGCCTTGACAGGCGTGCTCATCACCGACGTGTCTTCGCCGCCCATAAGGAAATGGAGATCCGTGTTCCTCTTCTTGGCGGCGTAGTTGGCCTTGAGTAGGTTGATCTTACGGTCCTGGTTTTGCAGCAGCTGCGCCCACCTCTCGTTGGTCTTCTCTGCCCTCTTCTCGGCATGTGCCTTCGTGTCGGCGATGCACTTCTCGATAGAAGATTGGAGGCACTCGACGGGAGGTCCGATGGCTTTGAGCATCTTCACCTTCTTCTGGCCAAGCTCCGGCCTTCCTTCATCGACAACAGGGGGAGGAGCCTCCGGATTGTACACGTTGTCCTTGGTCTTGACGAGGGTCTTGCGAGTGTCCAACCATTTCTCGCAGTGCTGGAGTAGGGCCTGCGTACGCCAGAGAGGTAGAGTAGGGCGTTGATGTCGACGTTGAAGGTCGAAGGAGGGCGAGGCGCGGGGCAGGGGAAGACCACATTCGGGTTGAACCCGCCGTCGAACTCGGGGGAGTACCTCTGGCGCAACGGGGCCTGGCTCTCCTGGAAGCCGGCCGGCAAGATCGGCGAGAACCCGGCCGGCGAGCCGAAGCTTGGCTGGCTCCCCCATTGGGCCCGTACTGCGGGGGGACGATCGGCCTCGGGTGCGGGATCGCCGTGCACGACACCGCCGCCTGCTTTTCCCTCATCGTATGCTCTTCGGCGAGGCCTTGGGTCTCGGCGAGCTCCTTCGCCGCTTTCGCCCTCTCCTTCCTCTCCCTCCATTCGTCCGACGCGAACTTTCTCTTCTGGACAAGGGAAAGCCAGTCGGCGTTGGTCAAGACTTCCGGCCTCTTCATCGGCGCTCTTGGTTTCCTCGCCTTTTTCTCCTCCGGTTCGCTGAGGTTGGATCTGGATTTGGTGAAACCCTTGGGTGGCATGGCGGGTGGGAGCTCGGCGAACTGGCGGGAGTAGGGTGATACGTTGCAAACATATCTATAATTTTTGATACTCCATGCTTGTTTTACACCAATTACTTTATGTTTTTCTTGCACTTCGTGGCATTTTTATGCATTTTCTGGAACTAACCTATTAACAAGATGCCACAATGCCAGTTCCTATTTTCTGCTGTTTTTATATTCCAGGTTTTTACCAAAGGAGATATTATCAGAATTGGACAAAGCAAAAGCCAAACCTCCTATTTTTTCCGACACAAAGACGGAGTCCAAAGCAGAGACGGAGGAGGGCACCGAGGAAGCCACACCATCGGGTGACGCGGGTCCCCCTGGTCGTGCCTGGCCATGGTGTGGGCCCCTTGGGCGTCCACCGACATCGCCCTTCCGCCTATATATTGCCCCTGACGCGAAAACCCTAAATGGATCGGCATCCATCCACAAAAAGTTCTATAGCGCCGCTGCCACCGAAGACGAGATTCGGGGGACAGAAGTCTCTGTTCCGGCACCCTGCCGGGACGAAGAATTGCCCCTGGAGCCATATCCATCGACTCCACCGCCATCTCCATCGCCATTGCTGACTCCCATGATGAGGATGGAGTAGTTCTCCCCCGAGGCTAAGGGCTCTACCGGTAGCTATGTGTTCATCTCTCTCTCTCTATGGTGTGATCTTATTGTGATCACGAGCTTTGTAATCTAGTTGAATAAGTAGATACTACTCTTTGTCTATTATGCTACTCAAGTGCTTTTATTAATGTGATCTCCGGAGACACCTTGTCCCAGGTGTGTGAAGGTGACAATGTGCGCACCGTGTGTGGCTCTTAGGCTAAAGATTAGAGAAATACTTATCGTGAGTTATAATTTGAGTTGGATGTCTCTATGAAATTGTGGTGTTTGTCTGGAACCATCTAGCGCTCAAGGTGACAGTGTGGGGTTACCTAGATGGGGAATGCGAACTTTAAGGTGTGCTTTTATAGCCCTACATGGTGAATTGGTGTTCGTTATCCAACCGGAGAGTAGTTCAGGGTAGCATAGTGAAGAGAAGATATTTATGTGTTCAATTATGTTATCATTGTTGAGAGTGTCCACTAGTGAAAGTATGATCCCTAGGCCTTGTTTCTAAGCATTAAAACACCGTTTACAATCAGTCCTGCTACATGTTTGCTTGCTGCCATTTTTATTTTAGATTGCAATTACCACTTATAATCATCCATATTCACTATCTCTTCGCCGAACTAGTGCACCTATATGTAGGGGTTCGTAGCATGGAAAACAAAAAATTTCTACCGCATACAAACAAACAAGCCAAGATCTATCTACTAGATTGTAGCAACGAGTCGATGGAATAACTCACCCTCGAAGATTCCAAAGTGTTTAACGAGAGCGGATTCTCGTGGGTGATGTAGTCGTACTCTTGCCGATCTCAAGGTCGTGTAGACGATCCTTCCGACGCTGCGTTCAAGCGCGCTTCATGATCGGTCACACGTTCGGTACTCGATGAAGACCTTCCTCTCCTTGTTCCAGTGCAGCGGAGGTTGTAGCACTCTCTCCTCGCGATTCGGCAGTACCGGAAGTAGAGGGGATATCTCGCAGGGCTTCGCCTTAAGCCGGAGCGAGTATGGTGGACTATGAGAGAGTCCTCGGTGATCTAGGGTTTAAACACACCAAGGAGAGAGGGCTAGGTCTGCGGCTAGGGCAAGTAGAAGCCCCAACTCGGCGGCTTGGGAGAAACCCTAGGACGGCGGCGGCGACTTGGTGGCCGACGGCTAGGGTTAGGGTTTTAGTGGGGCAAGGTGTAGTCTTGGAGGGGCAGCTCTGCCCCTCCTTATATAGGTGGAGGGCGCGGCCAAGGGGAGGGGAGTCCCTCCCCAACTCGGCCTCCAAGGCCGGCGGTGGAGGGAGAGGAACTCCTCCCCAAGTAGGTTTCCTACTCTCCCTCCACCAAGCAAAACTTGCCGTTTGACTTTTCAAATTGGCGTTTGACTTTTCAAACTAGGATTTGATTTATCCCTTTATTTTGCTCAGCGATAACCCCTAGTACATGATGCAACCATTCCAACTTGTTATGACACATTCATGTACCCTTCCCCTCCGGAGTGCCGGACCTTCCGGAACCTTCTAGAACATTCCCGATGAAAACACCGGAACCATTCTCCAACCCCGAAACAGGACTTTCCTTATATGAATCTTATTCTCCGAACCATTCCGGATCTCCTCGTGATATCTCGGATCCCATCCGAGACTCCGAACAACATTCGGTCTCTTACTCATCATTCCATAACTACTCAACAACATCGAATCCTTAAGTGTGTCTCCCTACGGTTCGTGAATTATGCGGACATGATCGAGACACTTCTCCGAACAATAACCAATAGAGGAATCTGGAAATTCATATGGCTCCCACATATTTCTACGATTACTTTGCGATCGAATGAACCACTTACATACGATACCAATTTCCCTTTGTCTCATGATAGTTTACTTATCCGAGGTTTTGATCGTCGGTATCTCTGCATACCTAGTTCAACCTCGTTACTGATAAGTACTCTTTTCTCGTTCCCGTGATATGTGATCCCTTGTGAACCAGTCACATTCTTGCAAGCCAATTGGATGACATTCCACCGAGAGGGCCCAGAGTATATCTATCTGTCATATGGATGGACAAATCCCACTCTTGATCCATGTGTCTCAACCCATACTTTCCGAACACTCAATGCCACCTTTATATCCACCCAGTTACGGTGTGGTGTTTGATGTCATCAAAGCATCCTTCCGGTGATGGTGATATGCATGATCTCATGGTCGAAGGAATTAGGTTACTATGTATCAGAAAGCATATAGCAATTGAACTATTAAAAATGACTTGATCTTTATGCTACGCTTATCTATAGGAGTATGTCCATCATACCATTCTCCTAACGATATGATCTTGTTGTTAATAACATCTCAATGTTCATGATAGGGAAACCACATTTATTAACCAACAAGCTAGTATTATAAAGAGGCTTTACTAGGGACTCTAATTTAGTTTACAAATCACACAAGTATTAATGTTTCCTTGTTAATATTGTTATAGCGTGAATGTAAACATTTATCATAAACACAAAGATATAATAATAACTACATTTATTATTGCCTCTAGGGCATATCTCCAACAGTCTCCCACTTGCACTAGAGCCAACTAATCTAGATTACATGGTAATATACCGAACACCCATGGCAGTTTGGTGTTGGTCATGTTTTGCCCTCGGGAGAGGTTTAGTCAACAGATCCGCCACATTCAGATCTGTGTGTGCTTTGCAAATCTTTATGTCACCATCTTGGACATGTTCTCGAATAGCGTGAAAACGTAGCTTGATGTGCTTCAGCTTCTTGTGTGACCTTGGTTCTTGCGCATTGGCTATGGCGCCCATGTTATCACAGTAGATAGACATTAGGTCCAGCGCACTTGGAACCACACCGAGCTCTGTAATGAACTCCTTCATCCATATCGCTTCTTGTGAAGCCTCCGAAGCAGCTATGTATTCCGATTCAGTTGAAGATCTCGCCACAACGCTTTGCTTTGCACTCCTCCAGCTAACTGCTGCACCATTCAAAGTAAATACGTATCCAGATTGAGATTTAGAATCATCTGGATCGGTGTTCCAACTAGCATCGGTGTAACCATTAACAACGAGTTGTTCATCACCTCCATAAGAAAGAACCATATCCTTAGTTCTTCTCAAGTACTTAAGGATGTTTTTGACCGCTGTCCAATGATCCACTCCTGGATCACTTTGATATCTGCTAGTTAAACTAACAGCATATGCAATGTCGGGTCTAGTACATAGCATGGCATACATTAGAGATCCTATGGCTGAGGCATAGGGAGTCTTACTCATCCTTTCTCTATCTTACGCCGTTCTTTGGACTTTGAGTTTTACTCAAGGTCGTATTGGGCAACATGGGCAAGAACCCTTTCTTGCTATCTTCCATTCCAAACCTTTTTAGAACTTTGTCCAAATATGTACTTTGAGACAATGATATTAGGCGTCTCGATCTATCTCTATAAATCTTTATGCCTAATATGTAAGCTGCTTCGCCAAGATCTTTCATTGAAAAACTATTATTCAAATATTCCTTGACACTATTAAGAAGGTCTACATCATTCCCAATCAACAATATGTCATCTACATATAGTATTAAGAATGCTATAGAGATCCCACTCACTTTCTTGTAAATACAAGCTTCTCCATAAGTTTGTATAAAACCAAAACTTTTGATTACCTTATCAAAACGTTGATTCCAACTTCGGGATGCTTGCTTCAATCCATATATGGACCATTGAAGTTTGCATACCTTGTTAGCATCTTTAGGATCGACAAAACCTTTGGGTTGCATCATATACAACTCTTCATCAATGTCTCCATTGAGGAACGCTGTTCTGACATCCATCTGACATATCTCATAATCGTAATATGCAGCGATTGCTAACAAAATCCTCACAGATTTTAGCTTCGCTACTGGTGAGAAAGTCTCATCGTAGTCAACTCCTTGAATTTGTCGAAACCCTTTTGCGACAAGTCGAGCTTTATAGACAGTAACATTACCATCAGCATCTGTTTTGTTCTTGAAAATCCATTTGTTCTCGACAGCCTTCCGGCCATCCGGTAAGTCCACCAAAGTCCATACTTGGTTTTTGTACATGGATCCAATCTCGGATTTCATGGCTTCTTGCCATTTATTGGAATCTGGGCTCATCATCTCTTCCTCATACGTCGCAGGGTCATCGGTGTTGTCCACCAACATGACACTCATAACGGAATCATACCAATTAGGAGTGGTACGAATTCTCGTTGACCTGCGAGGCTCTGTGGCAACTACAACTGAAGTTTCATGATCATAATCATTAGCTTCCTCTCTTATTGGTGCAGGCACCACAGGAACTTCTTCCGGTGATGTGCTACTCGCAAGTTTGAGAGAAGGTTCGACAACCTCGTCGAGTTCTACTTTCCTTCTAGTCACTTCTTTCGAGAGAAATTCCTTCTCTAGAAAGGATCCATTCTTGGCAACAAAGATTTTTCCTTCGGATCTATGATAGAAGGTATACCCAATAGTTTCCTTTGGGTATCCTATGAAGACGCATTTTTCCGCTTTGGGTTCAAGCTTGTCCGGCTGTAACTTCTTTACATAGGCTTCGCAACCCCAAACTTTAAGGAACGACAATTTAGGCTTCTTCCCAAACCATAATTCATACGGTGTCGTTTCAACGGATTTAGATGGTGCCCTATTTAAAGTGAATGCGGCTGTTTCTAATGCATAACCCCAAAATGATAGCGGTAAATCTGTAAGTGACATCATAGAACGAACCATATCTAGGAGAGTTCGATTACGACGTTCGGACACACCATTACGCTGTGGTGTTCCCGGTGGTGTCAATTGTGAAAGTATTCCGCATTTCTTTAAATGCTCGCCAAACTCGTAACTTAGATATTCACCTCCACGATCAGAACGTAGAAATTTAATCTTCTTGTTACGTTGATTCTCCACCTCACTTTGAAATTCCTTAAACTTCTCGAAAGTTTCGGACTTATGTTTCATGAAATAGATATACCCATATCTACTGAAGTCATCCGTGAAGGTAAGAACATAACGATAACCACCGCGCGATGCTACACTCATTGGACCACACACATCGGTATGTATGATTTCCAATAAGTCTGTAGCTCGCTCCATTATACCAGAAAATGGAGTCTTAGTCATTTTACCCATCAGACATGCTTCGCATCTTTCAAGTGATTCAAAATCAAGTGATTCAAGAAGTCCATCAGAATAGAGTTTCTTCATATGCTTCACTCCAATGTGACCAAGACGACAGTGCCACATATAGGTCGAGTTATCGCTCAATTTCAAACGTTTAGCTTCAATGTTATTAATATGTGTATTTCCACTATCGAGATTCAATAAGAATAGACCATCTATCAAAGGCGCATGTGCATAAAACATATTACTCATATAAATCGAACAACCATTATTCTCGGACTTAAACAAGTAACCGTCTCGCAATAAACAAGATCCCGATATAATGTTCATGCTTAACGCATGCACCAAATAACAATTATTTATGTATAAAACTAATCCCGATGGTAGATGAAGAGGTAGCGTGCCGACCGCGATCACATCAACCTTTGATCCATTTCCTACGTGCATCGTCACCTTGTTCTTTGCTAGCTTCCGTTTATTCTGCAGCACCTGTTTTGAGTTACAAATATGAGCAACCGAACCAGTATCAAATACCCAGGCACTACTACGAGTACTAGTGAGATACACATCAATAACATGTATATCAGATATACCTTTCTTCTTGATGTTGTCGTTCTTCAAATCCGCCAAGTACTTTGGGAAATTGCCCAAAGGACCTTCTCCCTTGCAGTAAAAGCACTCAGTATCAGGCTTAGGTCCAGCCTTGGTCTTCTTCGTCGGTGTGGTAACTTTCTTACCACCCTTCTTGAAGTGTCCCTTTTGCTTAGACTTGCCTTTCTTGAATTTGGTGGTCTTATTGACCATCAACACTTGGTGCTCTTTCTTGATCTCCACTTCTGCAGATTTCAACATGGAGAAGAGTTCTGGCAACTTCTTGTTCATGCTTTGCATATTGTAGTTCATCACAAAGTTCTTGTAAGTTGGTGGTAGTGATTGGAGGACACGGTAAATCCCCAAAGCATTAGGAATCACTATACCCAAGCTTTGGAGTTTGTTTGCGTGCCCAGACATCTTAAGCACATGCTCACTGATGGAGATGCCCTCTTCCATCTTGCAGTTAAAGAACTTTTCAGAAGCCTCATAGCTCTCAACTGCCGCGTGAGTCTCAAAAATCAATTTGAGTTCACGGATAATATCATGTGGGTCTGAATTCTCAAACCTTTTCTGAAGCTCCGATTCCAAACCATACAAGATAGCACACTGAACTGTGGAGTACTGATTCTTCCGAGCGAGAAAAACATTCTTTACCTCATCGGTAGCATCAGCTGCAGGCGGGTCACCCAGTGGTGCATCCAGCACATAGGTCAAATTACCAGCATTGAGGACAATCCTCAAATTGCGGAACCAATCCGCGAAGTTGCTTCCATTGTTTTTCAACTTTTCTTTTTCTAGGAACGCATTAAAATTGATGGTGGGGTCCGCCATTGATCTACAACATATTTGCAATAGTTTAGACTAAGTTTATGACAAATTGAGTTCTAATTAATAGTTATATTAATCTAGGTGAACTCCCACTCAAAACAATATCCCTCACATTGTTTTAGTGATCACACGAACCAAATCCACCACATCAAAACCGATCATCACGAGAGTTGATGTAGCTTCAATGGCGAACAATCGACATGTTCATCATATCTACTATATGATTCATGCTTTACCTTTCGGTGATCCGTGTTCCGAGACCATGTCTGTACATGCTAGGCTCGTCAAGATCAAACCTTAGCTTCCGCATGAACAAATCTGGCTTGCTCACATTGTATACACTTGCAAATCTAACACACCCGATCATCACGTGGTGCTTCGAAACAACAAGCTTTAGCAATGGTGCTTACTAAGGATGAACACTTTTAGAACTTGAAATTTATGTGCATGAGGGATCATCTTATAATTCTACCGTCGTTAACTAAGCAATACAAGATGCATAAAGGATTAACATCACATGCAATTCATAATATGTGATATGATATGGCCTTTCTTCTTTGTGCTTCCGATCTCCATCTTCAAGCACGAACATGATCTCCATCATCACCGGCATTGCATCAAGGTCAATGACGCTGCTCCATGATTGTCGTCCACCAGCTTCAACTATTACAACTACTTTGAATAGACACGCGGGTCTTAACAGAAATTAAAGACAACCATATGGCTCCTGTCGGTTGCCAACTTACAATAAGGAACATTGCATACATCAAATATAATCACAATCATGGCCATATCACATCACAGCACACCCCTGCAAAACAAAGTTAGACGCCTCTAATTTCTTTGCATATTTTACGTGGTTTGGGGCTTTCAATAAGTGTCGATCTAACTTACGAACAAGAACCACAACGTTGATGTTTGAACTATCAAGTGCCCGTTGTAAATTGGATCTATACTATAATGGGAGAGACAGACACCCGCAAAGCCACTTATGCAATACAAGTTGCATGTTGAGCGTGGAGCAAGTCTCATGAATGATGTCATGTAAGGTTAGCCCGGGCCGCTTCATCCCATCATACTGCAAGATACAAAGTACACAAGAAGCAATTGATAATAAAAGCACCACCGCCCACAATGACCATTGTGTTCTACTCGTGCAACAGATCTACATATAGACACGGCTCTGATACCACTGTAGGGGTTCGTAGCATGGAAAACAAAAAAATTCTACCGCATACAAACAAACAAGCCAAGATCTATCTACTAGATTGTAGCAACGAGTCGATGGAATAACTCACCCTCGAAGATTCCAAAGTGTTTAACGAGAGCGGATTCTCGTGGGTGATGTAGTCGTACTCTTGTCGATCTCAAGATCATGTAGACGATCCTTCCGGCGCTGCGTTAAAGGCCTTCAGTGTCGGTCACACATTCGGTAGACGAAGACCTTCCTCTCCTTGTTCCAAAGGCAATGGAGGTTGTAGCACTCTCCTCGCGATTCCAGAAGACGGCGTGGTACCGGAAGTAGAGGGGAGATCTCGCAGGGCTTCGCCTTAAGCCGGAGCGAGTATGGTGGACTATGAGAGAGGCCTCGGTGATCTAGGGTTTAAACACACCAAGGAGAGAGGGCTAGGCCAGCGGCTAGGGCAAGTAGAAGCCCCAACTCGGCGGCTTGGGAGAAACCCTAGGGCGGCGGCGACGACTTGGTGGCCGGCGGCTAGGGTTAGGGTTTTAGTGGGGCAAGGTGTAGTCTTGGAGGGGCAGCCCTGCCCCTCCTTATATAGGTGGAGGGCACGGCCAAGGGGAGGGGAGTCCCTCCCCAACTCGGCCTCCAAGGCCGGCGGTGGAGGAAGAGGAACTCCTCCCCAAGTAGGTTTCCTACTCTCCCTCCACCAAGCAAAACTTGTCGTTTGACTTTTCAAACTAGGATTTGATTTATCCCTTTATTTTGCTCAGCGATAACCCCTAGTACATGATGCAACCATTCCAAATTGTTATGACACATTCATGTACCCTTCCCCTCCGGAGTGCCGGACCTTCCGGAACCTTCTAGAACATTCCCGATGAAAACACCGGAACCATTCTCCAACCCCGAAATAGGACTTTCCTTATATGAATCTTATTCTCCGGACCATTCCGGATCTCCTCGTGATATCCCGGATCCCATCCGAGACTCCGAACAACATTCGGTCTCTTACTCATCATTCCATAACTACTCAACACCATCAAATCCTTAAGTGTGTCTCCCTATGGTTCATGAATTATGCGGACATGATCGAGACACTTCTCCGAACAATAACCAATAGAGGAATCTAGAAATTCATATGGCTCCCACATATTTCTAAAATTACTTTGCGATCGAATGAACCACTTACATACGATACCAATTTCCCTTTGTCTCACGATAGTTTACTTATCCGAGGTTTTGATCGTCGGTATCTCTGCATACCTAGTTCAACCTCGTTACTGATAAGTACTCTTTTCTCGTTCCCGTGATATGTGATCCCTTGTGAACCAGTCACATGCTTGCAAGCCAATTGGATTACATTCCTCCGAGAGGGCCAGGAGTATATCTATCCGTCATATGGATGGACAAATCCCACTCTTGATCCATGTGTCTCAACCCATACTTTCCGAACACTCAATGCCACCTTTATAGCCACCCAGTTGTCATCAAAGCATCCTTCCGGTGATGGTGATATGCATGATTTCATGGTCGAAGGAATTAGGTTACTATGTATCAGAAAGCATATAGCAATTGAACTATTAAAAATGACTTGATCTTTATGCTACGCTTATCTATAGGAGTATGTCCATCATACCATTATCCTAACGATATGATCTTGTTGTTAATAACATCTCAATGTTCATGATAGGGAAACCACAATCATTTATTAACCAACAAGCTAGTATTATAAAGAGGCTTTACTAGGGACTCTAATTTAGTTTACAAATCACACAAGTATTAATGTTTCCTTGTTAATACTGTTATAGCATGAATGTAAACATTTATCATAAACACAAAGATATAATAATAACTACATTTATTATTGCCTCTAGGGCATATCTCCAACACTATACACCTGTATTGGGTGTGCTGGGGACACAAGAGACTTCTTGTATCTTGATTGCAGGGTTGCTTGAGAGGGATATCTTTGACCTCTTCCTCCCTGAGTTCGATAAACCTTGAGTGATCCACTTAAGGGAAACTTGCTGTTGTTCTACAAACCTCTGCACTAGGAGGCCCAACACTGTCTACAAGAATAGACTCGTGCGTAGACATTAGGGGAATGTGGAGGAAAGGCGGGAGGGAAAGAAGAAAAGGGCGGAAGTTTAGCCTAGCGTCGCCGACAGGGTTGGCCCACCGTTGTTTGTGTTCCGTCCGGCGTTCCTAGAGCGTTATGAGGAACCCGGGATCGACCTGGAAAGTCCGGCCCAAAGTTGTTCCAAATCCAAATGAAACCTGGTTCGGACAAAAAAATTGCCCCGGAATCGGTGTTGTGGGAATCCGAGTGGAGATGCTCTAAAGCTCGAGAGCCCATATATACAAAGCGCAGCCACGGCGGAAACAAACCGAGGCGGTCCTCAATAAAAAAACAGAGAGAGCTCCACCGGCTACCCCGCTGCTGATGGCCATGACGCCGGCGGGCTCCGCTGCCCGCGACAACTACCAACTTTGTGCCAACGCCTCAGAGGACGACGTATAAGTCTCCTCCCTTTTCCTAGTCTCCCCCTCCACTTCGTTCCCGTTCTTCCTCCCCGGGACATCACGTTCCTGCTGTCCCCACCCCGCCCTAGTCTTTGGCCAGTTTTATCGCATTTTCTAGGTGTGCCGACCATCTAGATCTGCCCCTTGTTGATGGAATGCGTGGTATGTACCACACCGACCTAGTTTGATTGCTAGAATCGGAGATCGGATGACCTTCGTGAGGAAGAAGAAAGGGACAGAGAGAGACGGAGAAGCAGAGTCTGATTTTCCTTTCTTATTTCAGTCATAGTTTCTTCAGAGTACAACGCACGCTTAAGTAGACCCAAACCCAGCTGATTACAATAGGCCTCAGGCCCAACCCAACTGACAAGTGGACCCACACACTCAACTTTAGATAACGTACTCCTGGTCACGCATCACCCGTCGTGACAATACCCCCCCTCCCCTCGAGGAACACTCGCTTGCCTCCAAGTGAGTACTGCAGGAAACCGCGTAGTCAGCATGCCCCAATCTTCCCACTTCATTGAGTCTTCAGGTATATCTTTCCATTTGATCAGCACCTGAGTGATCGCTGCCCTCCTTTGTTCACCAAGCGACGATCCAACATTGCCTCCGGAGTAGGATCATGCAAGTCTAGTGTAGGTAAATATGAAAGTACCTTAAACACTGGTGTGTAAACAACATGATGTTCCTTGAGTTGCGACACATGGAATACATTGTGAATCTGGCTTTCTTTTGGCAGCAAAGTTTATAGGCCACCTTGCCAACGCGCTCCACAATCTCGAATGGCCTGAAGTACTTATAGGCGAGCTTGGGATATGGACGACTGACCACAGATTGCTGAATGTAAGGCTGCAGCTTACGAAGTACCTTTTCCCCCACCTGAAATTCCTTTTTAGTGCGATGTTTATCCGCCTTTAATTTCATTTGGTTTTATGCTGATGCCAGGTGAATCTTCAAACGCTCCAACTGGTTTTCCCTATCAGCGAGCAGAATTGAGAGAGAGGACGCTTCAGCGGAAGAGGCCCCGGTATTGCACCCAAATGCAGTTCATGACCATAGAGAGCTTTGAACAGGGACATGCCAATCGCACTGTGCACTGAGGAGTTGTACCAGAGTTCCGCCATAGCCAACCACTTCTTCCAGTCTCGAGGATTTTCTTGCACACAGCAATGCAAATACACCTCCAGACTCTGGTTTACACACTCCGTCTGACCATCCGTTTGAGGATGGTATGCCGTTGTGAATTTGAGTTTGATGGCCAAACACGCAAACAACTGACGCCAAAAATTACTGGTGAAGATGGCTCCGATGTCTGACACAATTGATCGCGACATGCCATGTAGCTTGACAATGGAATCGACAAAGACCCGAGCTACCTGTGGTGCAGAGAACGGATGCTTCAGAGGCACGAAGTTAGCAAACTTGGTAAATCAATCCACCACCACGAGAATAGCATTAGACCCTTTCTACAATGGCAGCCCTTCAATAAACTCCATCGTAATATCTTGCCAAGCACCGGCGGGAATTGGTAATGGCTGGAGAAGTACCAGTGGGTGTTGATTTGAGTGCTTTGCGTGTTGACAAATATCACATTGTTTCACAAAATCAGCTACAACCAACTTCATTCCCATTCAGGCAAATAATATTTTCAACCTCTTGTAAGTTCCCTCCACACCAGAGTGTGCCCCTATCACACTGGTGATGCAGCGCTGAGTTAATGTTAGAGCGCTTCGTTGGGAATCCCAAGAGCAAGCTATGAAGCAGCACATTGTAACTACCTCGGTGAATTACGCTCCTAGTACAAGCCTGGATGATCAGAAATGGTTGAAATAGTACGGTGGGGCCCAAATGCCACTCACAGGTAGACCTTTCTAGTCCCAACCATTTCCAAACATCGGGACAAGAACGGGCGGCGTAATCGGCAGGCGAAGGGATCAACTACATACACAAATGAGTATGTATGCAAGCCACCATACAATAGTACATCAGAGCCATTCCATCTAAACAGAAAGGAAATATAGCAACGCCATACGGCAAGATCCAAATATCCTAGATAGATATAATAGTTTAGGATATCTCCTCATACATCAATCAATGAGTATCAAGCGAGCGAACAAAATCCAGTATGGATAAGAAGCAAATCGGCATAAGATGCCCCATAAATAAGCACATCCGCCCACGATCTCACGGATCCCCGTTCCGGAATCTCTACACCAATGATCGTTGCCCACATCGTCCGTCTCTTCCACCCGGTATCCATCTTGCGAGTGTACTGTTCATCTGAACCAATAATTTATCGTGAGACCCTAGGGTACTCAGCAAGTCTTTATGCCTCTAAAGGGACACAACAGGGTGACGCAATTGCAGAAAAGATAAACCCTAGCAATTTATAGATACCGCTAACCATCCGCCTAACCAGATAGAGCGGATGTCCGTGAATTAATAACAAGTTATAATGATTATAATGGTAATATCCACAGATCCATCCTCCTCCTCGCCATCGGCGAGGAAGCGGACGAATAACCCCATCCGTTGGCGGTTTTATTATCCATTCCATGAGTATTGCACTATTTACTAGTCGTATCTAGTCTAGTCAAATTAATAGCGGTACTTTAGTTATGCTTGTCTATGATCGGAAAGCGTGCTCCAAGTCGTCCATAACCGCGGACACGGCTTTGAAAGTTTTACCTGCAGGGTGCACAAATAACAACACACACTCGATATGCCTCGGAAAACCAAATCAAAACCCAGCAGGCGATCGACGACAAAGCAATCACAGGATTCAGAAATATTTTAGGGGCCACCCCATTGAGCTACCATAGCGAAGTTAGCTGACTCGAGACGGTCTCAAGGTTTGTGGAGCCATCAGAACGACAGGAACCCAAAGTGTGATCGGGCTTGTCGACAGCATAAACGGGTCACGGACCTAAGCGATGCGATGTGCATTACCTCGCACAATCTTAAATTAAAGCAGTAAAGCATGGCATAAGTACAGGATAGTAAAATAAATACTCAAACTAGTTTGTGGCCCTCAAGAAATAAGAATGAATCAAGCTCTGGCTCAGGGGGGTCCATAAGGCCTCTCGGATGTGGATAGCGCGAATATTCTTGGAACAGGAATCAAGTACTCGGGGTCTTACGGGACACAAGTGAGCCTGAAAAACCAAATAGCGAATATGTCTCACCGATGCCACTTTCATTAGTTATCCCATTACTACTCAGGTTAAGTTGTTTAGGTACCTCGTTATCCATCAGACACTCACATACCCTACACATGTTGTTCTCACTGCATGGCTCAAACAACTCCTGTAGTAATGGCTCATGGGATGGAGGAACAAGCTTCGGTGGGGTTTAAAAGTAAAGGCTATGCAATACTTGGGATTCAATTTAATGCAACCGCGACTCAATGATGCAAGAATAAGATAGAGGCAATAGGTACTGTATGTATGCAAGCATGTGGTAGTGCTTGCCTGGCAGCTCAGTTGAAGCAAAGGATGGATCTGGGTAGTGCTCCTGGTTCTCTTGATATATCCCCTGCTCAGCGTCTATTCGAAGAAGAACCAAACAAACAAGGGCCAACATAAATAAAGTGCACAAGCATATGAATAAATGCGACAAGCAAACAATCATGCCATGATGAATGATGCACAATTTGCAGGGCAATAAGGTAGCATGGCATGGGTGAGGGGTGAAGTACAAGATTAAATCATTTTATTAAGTTTTGGCCCCATTTTATTCACAATTAAGTTGTTGTATACAATATATTTATATGATGCATGATTCAAAACAAACCATGGACTGCATAAACAGAAAGGTCTCGTCGAGCTAATCATTTTAGACATATCATTTATTGAATTTGGACTTATAAATCAAAAGTTATTAATTATTTAAGAAAAAGGGGCATTTATTGTAATTTAAATAAACTTGGAAATTTAAAAGTTCAAAATATATTTTGGATTGCATATTTGAAATCCTCACATTTTTCTGATTTGAAAACATATATTATTTGTATTATTTGGATTTGTATTTGAAAAGTTATTTGAAAACAGAAATATATTTGAATTTGGAATAATTAGAAAAAGATTTGAATTTTAAACAGAAACAGGTAAATACTTTTGTTACTCAGGATTAGCTAGGCATAGACGCTGACGGGTGGGCCTCTCTGCTGACTAGGATTCCACTGCGCGCAGAAATATCTGTCACCGAGAGCTAAGCCAGCCACAGAGGCCGACAGGTGGGGTCAGGCTGTGGGTCCACGAGATGAGGCGGCGAAGCGACGTGGGCAGGCGAGGAGCCGGGTTGAGGGTAAACATCTGCGGGGGTGTTTTTGCAAAGCGATCGGAGAGGCAGCGGTGGGCAGCTGGTGATTGTAAAAAGAAAAAAGCGGAGGGTTTGTGCAAAACAGCCTCTGCTACTGTTTTTCTTCTCGCGTCGTGGCGGTGATCGGTCTTGTGGCGGGGATCGAGCAGTCGCAAGGGTGCCTGTGAGGAAGGCAGCCAGCGCGGCTAGGTGGGCTAGGTGATAAAGAGGGTCAACGCGGCCTAGATGTGGTACTGCGCTTAGCGAAGCGGCAGAGCGGCAATGACGGTGCTCTGAGCGCTTCGGCAGAAAACGCAGCGGCGCTAAAGGCGGATCGGCGAGGGATGTCCGGAGGTTGGCGGCTCACCGCGAGTTGGTCGGTGTAAACGGATCTGCTTTCGGCGCAGCTATCGTCGAAGCGAGCGTCTTGGCGGCTAGGGTTTGCGTCGGCGATGGTGGTTACAGTGGTTCGGCGCTTCTCCTCCTCGACAGCGAGGACGGCCTCCTAAGCGTCTCCTCGTTCTCCAGCTTCTTCTCGGACGTCTTTACGTGATGGATCGGGAGGCATGGTGGAAGCGGTGGCGAGAGGGAGGTTGGCGTCGGTGGGGAGGAACGGCAGGGGGAGGGGGCGTCCTGGGGTGGATCTGGGGATGGCAGAGGGGTGGTAGGAGGAGGATAAAGCCGAGAGGGAGAGGGAGATGTCGTGGGGGTGGAGTAGATGGGAAAAGGTGGCTCGGTGCCACCTTTCTCTTCTCCCTCCTTCACGTGCACGGTCGGGGGAAAGGCAGGGCGCGCGCATGGGGAGCTGGCAGGTGGGGTAGGGCAGGCCAGGGTGGTGGGAGGCTCGGGCTAGGGGGCCACAAGGCAGGGAGGGAAGGAGCAAGAGAGGGAGAGGCTCGGGCTAGGGTAGGGTCTTGGAGATAGGCTCGGGTGGGGACTTGGGTTAGCTAGGGCAGGGTGGGTGGCCAGGGAGAGAGGGTGGCCGGTGGGGCCAGCTGGGTCTGGTTGGAGGGGTGGCTCGGCTAGGGAGGAGAGAAAGAGAGGGTACTTAGGGTTTGGTGTAGATTAGGGTTTAGGTTTAGATGGGGTATGGGTATGGTGATGATGGAGTAGGTTTAGGTGAGAGAGAGAGGGGGAGGTTAGATGCTAGGGTGTTCTTTTGTCAAGACCAAGCCAAGCACAAACCAAACCCCAACAAGATCAAGACTAGAAAAGAGAGGAAAGGTGATGTAGTTTTATAAAAGATCTACTCAAAAAGCAATTAAAACCCAAAGCTAGCAAAAGATGGTTCTTGCATGGCCCATGCAAAACATTTAATGCCATGTTGATTCTTGTGAAAACAATATTATTTCATGGCATTTTTATTATGCATGCTCAAAAAAATTGGAGTAAGGCCCAAGCAAAGGAATTTAGAAAGAATTCCAAGTGGAATATATGGAGATGATCACATTGGATTATATTTGGGACTTGCTAGTGTGTATGTGCCACTAGGTATGTAATAAGCCCACAAAAATATCCCAACATGATGATAACCCCAAAACCACACATATGGAAGCTAGGAAAAGGTCCCATCCACAAGGCATGCAAAGGTGGCCATGTGGCTCTCATGTTTCAATATTGTGAAAACAACATGATGCTAAGATGAGAGCATGTGGAAAAGAATTGGATCCATCCCAACCCACATGAGCTAGAGGTAAAACCAATAAGTGCCAAGCTCATATTTAGTTTGATGGTGGAATTATAAGGTGGTGAGAAGAAAGGGTGGTGGAGTTATTAAAAGATATGCCCCCAACTCAACTTGGGCATTAAACAATATATCAAGAACCAAATACAGTATCAAGAGGCAAATACAATTAATAATGCATATGAGATAAGAACCAAGACAAAAAAGGGTTTTATATGATGCTCAAATGCAAGGTGGCATGATGACATGAGCATGATATAATTATGATGCAACAATTATATATATGAAGGTAGCATCTATATAGACTAGGCTAGTAGCATTGCAATTGTTAGACAATTGGGATGCTACAACTCTCCCCCACTAAACAAGAATCTCGCCCCGAGATTCCTAGGAAAAAGAAAACAACACAAGGAGGCGGGTGTTGAGCGAAGGTGATCCTTGCGTTCCCAAGAAGATGAAGAACGGAATGGTGCGACCACTACACCTTGCAAAACTTGCTAGACTTGTTGCGAGTCTTGCCTTTTGCTTGAGGCACAAAGGGTTAGGAGAATTGAAGGATTGTCGTGAGACAAGAAGGATAGGATGGACATAGCTCCGGTTTTCTCAAGAACAGGATAAAAGAAGAAGAACCACTTGGTGAAAGAAAGGACAAGATGATGCATCATGGATAAAGAAAGACACGCCGTTAAGATTAAAGATTTACCGATACTATAGAGGATGAATCTTTGTGTCGCCGGAAGAAAAGAGCTAGATTGGAGAGGTTTTGAACCACTATGACAATAGCATCGTATCCTCTCTCGGATTAGAGAAATGAAGTTCGGAAACAATATTGCCTTCAAACAATAGAGTCCCTTGATATCGACAGAAAGATTTAGTTAGACATCGTCGGATTAGAGTCTTCTTACGCCGGTAAGAACCAAAGGATCACGCAATTGAGGTGTGCGGATATAACTTCCAGATACGGATGTGAAGATAGATCATGGGGGATAGGTTCCTTTCATCTTGTTTGGGGATGTAGAGCTCCGGTATAAAGACGAGGATAGAAAAGAATTTGCGTTTGTTTCCACCAGATAATCGAGGATTTTGCTCCGTGTAGAAAGGACGAGATCACCAACAAGAGATTATCGATTACTTTCTTCGAGAGAGCACTCCGGAAAAACAAGAATGAAGTAAAAGTATCAAGGGATAAAGGCCACTTCTAACTTCCGTGGAATGAGTGAAATCACATAAATTCCCCAATTCAATGTACAAGAGCGAATGATAAGAGTAGTGGTATGGTAGCTACTCCATCCCGCACTCAAAGCATTACCCCGCACCTGAATAAGAAAACCATGCAACCCTACTACGAAGCAGTGAAGGTATTGACAAGGATAACTCATGGAACTCCGTTAGCAAACCAGGATAGATGCAAACGATACGCCGGATTCAAGATAGATAAGGGTGATGATGTTGTCGTCATACCTGATGTAACAAGCCACCGGAAAGATATGAAGGAAGATTACGGAGAACAAGCGCGATTCCACAAGTAAAGAAGAAGATAACACCAACGATTCGAAAGATCTGAAAAGTCTTCATGGCCTCCGGTGGATTGAGCATCGATGATAGAAACGACGGTTTCAAAGATCACTTAACGAGATAGAGGTGAAAAGAACTCCATGTTCTTCTTGAAATGATTGAGAGAGATCTAGCAGTCTTGAGGAAAAACTTTAGCGGAACGACGATGATAACTTGCCAACAAAGAAAACTCCGGGTTTGATTGAAGATGGCAGATGGAATTAACAATGAACTTGCTGATTCCAGAATTGAAGAAGATGTCTTTGGAAGAATAGATTATCTGGTCCTTGGAAGGAAAGAGATGCCTTTGATTCACATTGTCGATCGGATCACGGTTACAAAGATAAAGAGATCTTGGACAAGAAAGCGATGATATAGCTTTGCTTATGGTATGAGCTATCGAGAGGCGAAAAAGATGTGCGATATGGAGTTCAAAAGATGTGAAGCATGATAAGCGGATGATAGACCGTGGTGCCTTGAGAAACTCGGATTTCCAAGGATGCTTGAATTTGCATAGATATGATCACGGTGTACTCCAAATCACAGGAGATAACCGTATCCATGGAGGATAGAGTTGATAGCATTTTCCATATTCAATCGACACTTATCATGAGTGGGATATAGCTTTGCTGAGAACCAAATTACAATCACCGACATCGGATCGACACATGTTATGTAATTAGCCCAAGAAAGAAGATGAAGTGAAAACTCCGAGGATTAAGCGCGGTGACAAAAGAATGAGTTAGCATGGACATGCTGATAAAAGAGATAGATAATGTTTCACACACGGTGAAAGGAGTGTGGAAACCTGAATGGATCAAAGAAAAATTTTCCACATTTTTCGGCATTAAAATACCGATAGATCATAAAATCACTTAGCAGATAGGGATTAGCATCGGATGCCTGCAGAAGAACACCCTTTAAGAAGATGGCACGGTCAACAAGGAGTCGGATAGATCGCGCGGTTTTCAAAAGCTGTCGATATGGAGCGTACCAGCAGTTGATAACCAAAGGCAGATTGTGATAACAAAAGGATGCAACAGATAGACAAGGAATTACACACACACACACTTTCTATGGTACTCTGACCCGAACACGTGAATCCTAGTTTGAATTTTAAGAAGAGGATTGAAAGCGTTACACTTCCTTACCGAGAAAAGGGTGGGTGGTTGGAAAGAAAGAAAGTGGAAGCAGTCCTACTCTCGTTTTGTTTTCCCTAGTATACATAACTACCAAAATATTTGCTAGACGGACAACGACCATTTGGCTGAGACCACGAAGGTCGGGATGGCTCGATACCAATTGTAACTACCTCGGTGAATTACGCTCCTAGTACAAGCACGGATGATCGAAATGGTTGAAATAATGCGGTGGGGCCCAAATGCCACTCACAGGTAGACCTTTCGCCGTCCCAACCATTTCCAAACATCGGGACAAGAGCAGGCGGCGTAATCGGCCGAAGGATCAACTACATACACAAATGAGTATGTATGCAAGCCACCATACAATAGTACATGAGCCATTCCATCTAAACGAAAGGAAATATATAGCAGCATATACGGCAAGATCCAAATATCCTAGATAGATATAATAGTTTAGGATATCTCCTCATACATCAATCAACAGAGTATCAAGCGGGCGAACAAAATCCAGTATGGATAAGAAGCAAATCGGCATAAGATGCCCCATAAATAAGCACATCCATACAGATCTCACGGATCCCGTTCCGGAATCTCTACACCGAATGATCGTTGCCCACATCGTCGTCTCTTCCACCCAGTATCCATCTTGCGAGTGTACTGTTCATACGAACCAATAATTTATCGTGTGAGACCCTAGGGTACTCGGCAAGTCTTTATGCCTCTAAAGGGACACAACCTGGGGTGGCGCAATTGCAGCAAAAGATAAACCCTAGCGATTATAGATACTAGCTAACCATCCGCCTAACCAGAGATGAGCGGATGTCCGTGAATTAATAACAACATGATTATAACGATTATAATGGTAATATCCACAGATCCATCCTCCTCCTCGCTTACCGAAGCGAGAAGACGAATAACCCCATCCGTTGGCGGTTTTATTATCCATTCCATGAGTATTGCACTATTTACTAGTCGGTATCTAGTCTAGTCAAATTAATAGCGGTACTTTAGTTATGCTTGTCTATGATCGAGAACGTGCTCCAAGTCGTCCATAACCGCGGACACGGCTTTCGAAAGTTTTACCTGCGAGGGTGCACAAATAGCAACACACACTCGATATGCCTCGGAAAAACCAAATCAAAACCCAGCAGGCGATCCACGACAAAGCAATCACAGGATTCAGAAATATTTGAGGCCACCCCATTGAGCTACCATAGCGAAGTTAGCCGACTCGAGACGGTCTCAAGGTTTGTGGAGCCGGTGTAAGCGGCAGGAACCGAAAGTGTGGTGGGCTTGTCGTCTGACGTAAGCAGGTCACGGACCTAAGCGATGCTGATGTGCATTACCTCACAATCTTAAATTAAAGCGATAAAGCATGGCATAAATGCAGGATAGTAAAATAAATCCTCAAACTAGTTTGTGGCCCTCAAGAAATAAGAATGAATCAAGCTCGGCTCGGGGGTCCATAAGGCCTCCGGATGTGGATAAGCCTGAATATTCTTGGAACAGGAATCAAGTACTCGGGGTCTTACGGGACACAAGTGAGCCTGAAAAAACCAAATAGCGAATATGGCTCAGATGCCACTTTCATTAGTTATCCCATTACTACTCGGGTTAAGTTGTTTAGGTACCTCGTTATCCATCGGACACTCACATACCCTACACATGCTTTGTTCTCATCGCATGGCTCAAACAACTCTGTAGTAATGGCTCATGGGATGGAGGAACAAGCTTGTGGGGTTTAAAAGTAAAGGCTATGCAATACTTGGGATTCAATTTAATGCAACATGACTCAATGATGCAAGAATAAGATAGAGGCAATAGGTCTTGTATGTATGCAAGCATGTGGTAGTGCTTGCTGGCAGCTCGATTGAAGCAAAGGATGGATCAGGTAGTGCTCTGGTTCTCTTGATATATCCACCTTTCGGCGTCTATTCGAAGAAGAACCAAACAAACAAGGGCCAACATAAATAAAGTGCACAAGCATATGAATAAATGTGACAAGCAAACAATCATGCCATGATGAATGATGCACAATTTGCAGGGCAATAAGGTAGCATGGCATGGGTGAGGGGTGAAGTACAAGATTAAATCATTTTATTAAGTTTTGGCCCCATTTTATTCACAATTAAGTTGCTGTATACAATATATTTATATGATGCATGATTCAAAACAAACCATGGACTGCATAAACAGAAAGGTCTCGTCGAGCTAATCATTTTAGACATATCATTTATTGAATTTGGACTTATAAATCAAAAGTTATTAATTATTTAAGAAAAAGGGGCATTTATTGTAATTTAAATAAACTTGGAAATTTAAAAGTTCAAAATATATTTTGGATTGCATATTTGAAATCCTCACATTTTTCTGATTTGAAAACATATATTATTTGTATTATTTGGATTTGTATTTGAAAAGTTATTTGAAAACAGAAATATATTTGAATTTGGAATAATTAGAAAAAGATTTGAATTTTAAACAGAAACAGGTAAATACTTTTGTTACTCAGGATTAGCTAGGCATAGACGCTGACGGGTGGGCCTCTCTGCTGACTAGGATTCCATCATGCAAGAAATATACATCATAGAGCTAAGCCAGACCACAGAGGCCAAGCAATTGGGGTCGAGAACCCAGGAGGTCCACGGAGACGAGGCGAGGGCGGCAATTGGGCAGGCGAGGAGGCCTTGGGTTGAGGTAAACATCTGCGGGGGTGTTTTTGCAAAGCGATCCGAGAGGCGGTGGGCGGCTGGTCATGATTGACGAAAAAAGCGGAGGGTTTGTGCAAAACAGCCTCTGCTACTGTTTTTCTTCTCGCGTCATTTGGCGGTGATCGGTCTTGTGTGTGGCGGGATCGAGCAGCAGCAAGCTAGGTGGGCTAGGTGATAAAGAGGGTCAACGCGGCCTAGATGTGGTACTGCGCTTAGCGGGGGCGAGCAGACGACAGCGTGAGATCCAGGACATCATGAGAGGTTCCGGAATGGTCCGGAGAATAAGATTCATATAAAGGAAAGCAGTTTTTGGATTTCGGAATCGTTTCGGAATGTTCGGTATTATACCGGAAGGTTATAGAAGCTTCCGGAGTGGGACCAACGTGGCCCCACTTGTCAGAGGGGTGCGTGGGCCTACGAGGGAGTTCCCTGGCCGAATTGGGCCAGGGGCACAAGGCCCCATAGGCCCAGCCGGCCAAAACCCTAGGGGAAACCCTAGGAAACCTTCTAGAAGGGGGGGAAGACTTGCCCCCACTCCACCCTTGGGGCCGCCGCCCTAGGGCTTGGAGGAGGGGGAAAGAGGGCCGGCCAGCCCCCTATATAAGGTGGGAAGGGGGCGCACCCTCCCCTCACCCCAAACCCTAGCCGCCAGCTGCTGCCCTACCTCTCTCTCTCTCTCCCGACTGCGTGTAGGCGAAGCCCTGCTGCACAAACTCTCCACCATAGCACCACGCCGTCATGTTGTAGATCCATTCTATCTCTCCACCCCACTTGCTGGACCGAGGAAGGAGGAGACGTCGCGGCACCGTACGTGTGCATCTCTCGGAGGCGCCGCCACTTGCGGCGTAGGATCGGATCGGATCGCGAGGAGGAGACGGCGAGTACGACTACACCAACCACGTTCTGTTGAACGTTTCCGCTGTGCGATTTCTTCAAGGGTATGAAGATCTCATATACCCCTCTCGTTGATTGCATCTCCTAGATTAGATCTTGGCTTTCCCGTTCGCATCCGTAGAAAATTTTTATTTACTATGTTGCGAATCCCTTCAGTGGTATCAGAGCTAGATCTATGCGTATATGTGTTTCACGAGTAGAACGCAACATGCTTGTTGCGGGCGTTGATTTTTTTGTTGCAAGCCTCTTGTTGTGTACTTCTTATGACGCGGGATAGTGAGATCGAAGCGGTCCAGGCCAACTTTACGCGACCTCGTTCGCGAGACCGGCTCCGCACTTGACGTGTGGCTTGTTCCATACATGCGGCTGGTGGATGCCAGTTTCTCTCACTATAGTTGTCATGGAATTTACACCGGATGTTGGCAACCATAATATCACCGTTGTGGATTTCCGTAGGTAAGAATTGTTCTTAGCTTGTTACTCCCATAAGCCACGTAAAACATGCAACAACAAAGTAGAGGCGTCTAACTTGTTCTTGTAGGGAGTGTTTTGTGATATGGTATGGCCCAAGATGTGATGTGTATGTTGTATGCAATGATCATGTTTTGTAATATTTCACGACTTGCATGTCGATGAGTACACAACCGGCAGGAGCCATATGGTTGTATTTATAATTGTGTATGACCTGTGTGTCGACTTCTTGTACGCCATGTAATAGCTTCACCTTATCGCTAAGTAGTTAGCAATAGTTGTAGTTGCTATTCGTGGTGGAGGCAATCATGGTGGAGTGATGGAGATCATGCGGGCACGCACAAGATGGAGATCATTGCGCGAAGATTGGCTATACCATGTCACATAAAATTATATGCATGTGATGTTTATCCTTTTATGTATCTTATTATGCTTAGATCGCGACGGTAGCATTATAATATGATTCCTCACTTAAAGATCAAGATAAAATTGTGTTCTCCCCATGTAGGCACCGTTGCGAAAGTTCGTCGTGTTCAAGCACCTTGTGATGATCGGGTGCTATAAACTCTACGTTCACATACAACGGGTGCAAGCCAGTTTTGCACACGCGGAAATACTTGGGTTTGACTTGACGAGCCTAGCATGTACAGACATGGCCTCGGAACACACGAACCAAAAGGTTAAGCATGAGTCATATGAATGATATGATCGACACTTGGTTGTCCACCATTGAAACCACATCTCTTCTCGTGAAGATCAGATTAGGTGTGGTGAATTTGGATCGTGTTCACTAAACAACTTGAGGGATGTTGAATTTAGTGGGAGTTCATCTAGTAATTTGATTAAGTTGAACTAGTTATCATGAACATAGTCTAAATTGTACTTGCAAATTTTGTAGATCAAATGGCTAAGTCCAACTTCAACTTCAACGTTTTTGCTGAGAAAGAAAAGCTTAAGAACAATGGGTATAACTTCACCAACTGGTTCCGCAATCTGAGAATCATTCTCGCTGGCGGACAAAAGGACTATGTCCTTGAGAAAGCGCTAGGTGAAGCCCCTCCTATAGATGCGCCGGCTGATCAAAAAGCTGTTTATCAGTCGCGCAAAGATGATTATGGAGTGATTAAGAGTACCATGTTGTTTGCTATGGAATCGGACCTTCAAAATCATTTTGAGGAGTTCGCTGGGCCTTTTGAGATACTTGAGGAACAGAAAACCATGTTTTGAGACTCGGGCCGTTAAGAGATATGAGATCTCTGAGAAGTTATTTAACTGCAAGATGGAGGAAGGGAGTTCCGTTAGTGAGCACGCCATTAAGATGTCGGGCTACACTCAACGTCTTGAGCAACTGGACTGCAAGATTCCAGAAGAGCTCAAGATTGACAGAGTTCTACAATCACTCCCTCCTAGCTACAAAGGTTTTGTAGTTACTCACAATCAGATTGGTTCCACTGATATGATCACTGAGCACTTCGCTAAGCTGAAAGCTGCGGAGGTGGATATCAAGAAAGATAATCATGTGTTAATGGTCAACAAGACCCCTAGCTTCAAGAAAGGTAAGGGTGCAAAGAAGTCCTTCAAGAAAGGCAGCGGCAAGCGCGTTGCCCCTGCTGAGAAGAAGCTCAAGTCTAGACCTAAGCCGGACACTGAGTGCTTCTATTGCAAGGACAAGGGTCACTAGAAGCGCAACTGTCCGAAGTACTTAGCGGACAAGAAGGCTGGCACCATTAAAGGTATATTTGATATACATGTTATTGATGTTTACCTTACTAGCGCTTGTTGTAGTGCCTGGGTATTTGATACTGGTTCAGTTGCTAATATTTGTAACTCGAAACAGGAGCTACGGAATAGATGGCGGCTAGCAAGGGATGAGGTGACGATGCGCGTTGGCAACGGATCAAGAGTTGATGTGATGGCCGTTGGTACGCTCTCCTTAGTTTTACCTTCGGGATTAGTTTTAAACCTTAATAAATGTTATTATGTTCCTGTGTTGAGCATGAACATTATATCTGGATCGTGTTTATTGCAAGACGATTATTCATTTAAAATCGAAGAATAATGGTTGTTCTATTATATGAGTAACATCTTTTATGGTCATGTACCTGCGGTGAATGGTTTATTTCTTCTGAATCTCGAAAGCAATGAAACACACATCCATAACATTGAGGCTAAGAGATGAAAAGTAGATAGTGATAATTCGACTTATTTGTGGCACTGCCGTCTAGGTCATATTGATGTAAAACGCATGAAGAAACTCCATTCTGATGGACTTTTGGAGTCTCTTGATTTTGAATCATTTGACATGTGCGAGCTGTGCCTCATGGGCAAGATGATCAAAACCCCGTTCTCCGGAATAATGGAGTGAGCAACGGACTTGTTGGAAATCATACATACCGATGTATGCGGACCAATGAGTGTTTCGACGCGTGGTGGATATCGCTATTTTCTCACTTTTACTTATGACTTAAGTAGATATGGGTATATCTATTTAATGAAACATAAATCTGAAACGTTTGAAAAGTTCAAAGAATTTCATAACAAAGTGGAAAACCATCGTAACAGGAAAATTAAATTTCTATGATCCAATCGTGGAGGTGAATATTTGAGTTATGATTTTCTCACGCATCTTAAAGCAAGCGGAATCGTTTCGCAACTCACGCCACCCGGAACACCACAGCGCAATGGTGTGTCTGAACACCGGAATCAAACTCTTACAGATTTGTTGTTATCATTTTGGGGTTATGCATTAGAAACCGCTGCATTCACTTTAAATAGGGCACCATCTAAATCCGTTGAGACGACACCGTATGAACTATGGTTTGGTGCTAAACCTAAGTTGTCGTTTCTTAAAGTTTGGGGATGCGAAGCTTACGTCAAGAAGTTGATGCCGGACAAGCTCGAACCCAAAGCGGAGAAATGCATCTTCATAGGATACCCTAAGGAAATGATTGGGTATACCTTCTACCACAGATCCGAAGGCAAAGTGTTTGTCGCAAAGAACGGATCCTTACTTGAGAAGGAGTTTATCTTGAAAGAATTGAGTGGGAGGAAGGTAGAGCTAGACGAGGTTATTGAACCTTCTCTCGAGTTGGAGAGTAGCGCAGCACCTGAAATTGTTCCAGTGCCGTCTACACCAATAAGAGAGGAAGCTAATGACGAGGATCATGAAACTTCAAACGATGCTACTTCTGAACGTCGCAGGTCGACAAGGTCGTGTGCCACTCCTGAATGGTATGGCAACCCTGTCTTAACTGTCTTGTTGGTAGACAATAGTGAACCTATGAACTATGAGGAAGCAATGATGAGCCCAGACTCTGAGAAATGGCTAGAGGCCATGAAATCCGAATTGGGATCCATGAGCGAAAACCAAGTATGGACTTTGGTGGACCCTCCTAGAGACCGTAAGGCTGTTGAGTGCAAATGGATTTTCAAGAAGAAAACAGACGTGGATGGTAACGTTACTGTCTATAAAGCACGGCTTGTCGCAAAAGGGTTTCGGCAAGTTCAAGGTGTTGACTACGATGAGACTTTCTCTCCCGTAGCGATGTTTAAGTCCATTCGGATTTTATTAGCAATTGTTGCGTTTCATGATTATGAAATATGGCAGATGGATGTCAAGACTGCGTTCCTCAATGGCAACATTGATGAAGAGTTGTATATGATGCAGCCCGAAGGTTTTGTCGATCCTAAGGATGCTGATAAGGTGTGCAGACTTCAGCGTTCCATTTATGGACTGAAGCAAGCATCTCGGAGTTGGAACCTTCGTTTTGATCAAGTGATCAAGAGCTTTGGATTTGTTCCAAATTGCTATGAAGCTTGTATCTATAAGAAAGTGAGTGGGAGCTCAGTGACATTTCTAGTACTATATGTGGATGACATATTGATTATTGGAAATGACATTGGTATGCTTGATGATGTGAAGAGTTATTTGAATATTTTTTTTTCAATGAAAGACCTAGGAGAAGCTGCTTATATATTAGGCATCAAAATCTATAGAGATAGACAAAGACACCTAATAGCTTTAAGCCAAAGTACATATCTATACAAAGTTCTGAAAAGGTTTAGAATGGATAAGGCAAAGAAAGGTTCAGTGCCCATGTTTTCAGGTAAGATATTGAGCAAGGCTCAGTGTCCAGCTATGGTAAACGATAGAGAAACCATGAGCAAAGTGCCATATGCCTCGGCCATAGGTTCTATCATGTATGCCATGTTGTGTACTAGACCGGATGTCCAATGCTCTTAGTTTGATGAGCAGATACCAAAGTGATCCAGGAGTGGAACACTGGACAGACGTAAAGAACATCCTCAAGTATTTAAATAGGACTAAAGAAATGTTCTTGGTCTATGGAGGTGATGAGCAGCTCGTCGTAAAAGGTTACGGCAACGCCAGTTTTGACACCGACCCGGATGATTCTAAATCTCAGACAGGATACGTTTATATTTTGAATGGAGGAGCTGTGAGCTGGAGAAGTGTAACTACCTCGGTGAATTACGCTCCTAGTTACAAACCTGGATGAGCGGAAATGGTTGAAATAGTACGGTGGGGCCCAAATGCCACTCACAGGTAGACCTTTCGGCCGTCCCAACCATTTCCAAACATCGAGACAAGAAGCAGGCGTAATTCCGGCGAAGGGATCAACTACATACACAAATGAGTATGTATGCAAGCCACCATACAACAGTACATCAGAGCCATTCCATCTAAAAAGAAAGGAAATATAGCAACGCCATACGGCAAGATCCAAATATCCTAGATAGACATAATAGTTTAGGATATCTCCTCATACATCAATCAATAGAGTATCAAGCGGAAGCGGAAGACAAAGTCCGAGTACGGATAAGAAGCAAATCGGCATAAGATGCCCCATAAATAAGCAGATCCATACAGATCTCACGGATCCTGTTCCGGAATCTCTACACGAATGATCGTTGCCCACATCGTCCGTCTCTTCCACCCAGTATCCATCTTGCGAGTGTACTGTTCATACGAACCAATAATTTATCGTGTGAGACCCTAGGGTACTCGGCAAGTCTTTATGCCTCTAAAGGGGACACAACACAGGGTGACGCAATTGCAGCAAAAGATAAACCCTAGCAATTCTATAGATACTCGCTAACCATCGCCTAACGAGATGAGCGGATGTCCGTGAATTAATAACAACAGTTATAACAGTTATAAAGGTAATATCCACAGATCCATCCTCCTCCTCGCTTACCGATGAGGAAGCGGACGAACAACCCCCCATCCATTGGCAGTTTTATTATCCATTACATGAGTGTTGCACTATTTACTAGTCAGGTACCTAGTCTAGTCAAATTAAAAGCGGTCCTTTAGTTATGCTTGTCTATGATCGAGAAACTGTGCTCCAAGTCGTCCATAACGCGGACACGGCTTTGAGAAAGTTTACCTGCGAGGGTGCACAAATAACAACACACACTCGATATGCCTCGGAAAAACCAAATCAAAACCAGCAGGCGATCCGACAAAGCGATCACAGATTCAGAAATATTTGAGGCCACCCCATTGAGCTACCCATAGCGAAGTTAGCTGACTCAAAGACGGACTCAAGGTTTGCGTCAATGGCATGAACGAGGGAACCCGAAAATGTGGTGGGCTTGTCGACACCGTGAAAACACTCGCTTTAAATAAAGCGATGCGATTATGCGTACCTCGCACAATTTAAATAAAGCAGTAAAGCATGGCATAAGTACAGGATAGTAAATAAAACCTCAAACTAGTTTGTGGCCCCAAGAAATAAGAATGAATCAAGCTCTGGCTCAGGGGGGTCCATAAGGCCTCCCGGATGTGGATAGCGCGAATAATCTTGGAACAGGAATCAAGTACTCGGGGTCTTATGGGACACAAGTGAGCCTAAAAAAACCAAATAGCGAATATGGCTCACCGATGCCGCTTTCATTAGTTATCCCATTACTACTCAGGTTAAGTTGTTTAAGTACCTCGTTATCCATCAGACACTCACATACCCTACACATGCTGTTCTACGACTCGCATGGCTCAAACAACTCCTGTAGTAATGGCTCATGGGATGGAGGAACAAGCTTCGGTGGGGTTTAAAAGTAAAGGCTATGCAATACTTGGGATTCAGATTAATGCAATCGCGACTCAATGATGCAAGAATAAGATAGAGGCAATAGGTACTATATGTATGCAAGCATGTGGTAGTGCTTGCCTGGCAGCTCAGTTGAAGCAAGGGATGGATCTGGGTAGTTCTCCTGGTTCTCTTGATATATCCCCTGCTCAGCGTCTATTCGAAGAAGAACCAAACAAACAAGGGCCAACATAAATAAAGTGTACAAGCATATGAATAAAGTGCATCAAGCAAACAATCATGCCATGATGAATGATGCACAATTTGCATGGCAATAAGGTAGCATGGCATGGGTGAGGTGTGGAAAACAATAATAAAGCATTATATTGGGTTTTGGCCACATTTTATTCACAATTAAGTTGCTGTACACATTATATTTATATGATGCATGCTTCAAATCAAACCATGGAATGCATAAACAGAAAGGTCTCGTCGAGCTAATCATTTTAGACATATTATTTGTTAAATTTGGACTTATAAATCAAAAGTTATTAATTAATTAAGTTAAAAGGGCATTTTATTGTAATTTATATTAACTTGGAAAATAAAGTGTCCCAAAATATATTTTAGATGGCATATTTGAATTCCTCACATTTTTCTGTTTTGAAAACATATATTATTTGTATTATTTGGGTTTGTATTTTAAAAGTTATTTGAAAACAGATTTAAATTTGAATTTGAAATAATTTTGAAAAAGATTTGAATTAAAAACAGAATTCAGAAAATACTTTTTATACACAGATTTAGCTAGCCACAGTCAATGACCAGTGGGGCCAGCTGGCTCAAAGACACTGCTACAGAAAGCTTCACATCATGAAATGTGCTAGCCCAGCAAGCAGACAGTGGGGCCAGCGACCACAGCCCACGCCCATGGCCTTGTGAGGACGGCCAGTGGGCTGCGGCTGGAGCGCGGGTTGAAGTTGAAAGAGGCCGGGGTTTCTGTAAAAGTGCTAGCCGGTGACTAGTGGGCCTAGAGGAGCGGGTTTAGGAGTAAAAAGCTCTAGGGGTTTAATGCAAAGCGGCATCGCGATGCCTTTTGCTTCTTCTGCATGAGCAGACAGATCGGTCTTGTGGCCTTGGCGGGCGGGATCGATCCGCGACACAGGGCTTGCACGCAGCGGCTACCGTTGGACTAGGGCGGGGTAGGCTGTCGGGGAGGTGGGACGGGCCTAGATAGGGTTTCTTGTGGCAGGAGCGTCTGCAGCCTTGCCCGGCAGCGCGCAGAGGCTTTCGATGGAACGTCCGACGCGACCGGCAAGAGGCAGCGGCACGGAGGATGTCTGGGGTTGGGTAGCTCACGAGAGGTGGTCGGTGGTGTTGGATCGGGTCGGCGGCAGGGCGACAGCAGTGGTGCGAAGGTCAATGAGCTAGGGTTTGGCGTCGGCTCGGCGGTGATCCAGCGCTCCTGGGGCTCCTCCTCCTCGCTGGCGGTACAGGACGACGCAGCAGAGCATTCTTGACTCCCTCGACAACCTCCACGCCACGCTCGGTTGCTGGATCGAGGAGTCGGTGGTGGACAGACGGTGGCCGGCGTTGTGGGTAGCTGGCGGTGGAGAAAGGGAGGGAGAGGCGGGCGGCTGGGAAGTTACAGGGGATCTGGGCGGCGAAGGGAGAGATAAAGCATAGGGAGGAGAGGGTGCCGTGGGGAGTGGTTGGAGATAAAGGTGGCTCGCCACCTTTCTTCCTCCACCCTCACGCGTGCTCGGGCAGGCAAGACCAGGCGAGGCGGGGGCTTCCAGTGGGCAAGGTGAGGCCGGGAGGCGGGGGTGAGGTAGGACCCGCTTGGCAGAGAGAGAGCTAGGGAGAGAGAGGTGAGGCTCGGGTAGGTTAGATCTAGGCTCGGGTAGATGGGAGGCTCGGTTAGGGTTTTGGGGGTTGGTAGCTAGGGCAGGGAGAGGGTAGCTCGACCAGGGGAAGGGTGGCTAGGTAGGGCCAGCTAGATAGAGAGAAGAGAGAGGCCGAGAGAGAGAGAGGTAGGTTTAGGGTTTAGGAGAGGGGGTATGGTAAAGATAGGGTAGATGATAGGGAGGATCTTAGCTAGAGGGTAAGAGAGAGAGAGAGAGATGTGGTGTGGTTCTCTTTGACAAGATCAAGCAAGAACAAAACAAGCTCAAGCAAGAAATGGCCAAAAGAGAGAAGAAAAGGGAGGTGGTGATGGGTGGATGGAGATGATGATGAGGTTTAAGCAAGATCAAAATAGATCAAGCCCAAAAGAAGGGATAGAGATAGAGATGAGCCTCTCAAGATTCCATAAAACCCAAATACTAGAAAAAGGTGGCACTTGCATGGCCCATGCAAAATATTTAATACCATGTTGATTATTGTGAAAACAATATTATTACATGGCATTATTCATTTGCATTTCCAAAGGTGGAATAAAGCCAAGCAAAAGAAATGAAAGGATGCCCCATGTGGAGTAGTTGGAGATGGCCATGTTTGAATAAAATTGGGACTTGCTAGTGTGTATGTGCCACTAGGCATTTAATAAGCCCAAAAATATCCAAAAATGAAAATAACCCCACACCACACATATGGAAGCTAGCAAAAGGGTTCCACTCACAAGGCAAGCAATGATGGCCATGTGGCTCTCATATACCAACAATGTGAAAACAACATGGTGCATATATGGGAGCATGTGGAAAAGAATTGGATCCATCCCAACCCACATGAGCTAGAGGTAAACTCAAATAAAGTGCAAAGCTCATATTTAGTTGGATGGTGGAATTATAAGGTGGTGAAAGAAAAGGTGGTGGAGTTAATAAAAGATATGCCCCCAACTCAACTTGGGCATTTAAACAATATATCAAGAACCAAATACAATATCAAGAGGCAAATACAATTAATAATGCATATGAGATAAGAACCAAATGGAAAAGGGTTTTATATGATGCTCAAATGCAAGGTGGCATGATGACATGAGCATGATATAATGATGATGCAACAATTATATATTTGAAGTAGCCATTATATTACTAGACCAAGTAGCATTACAATTGTTAGACAATTGGGATGCTACAAGAAGCTGCAAGCAAAGCGTGATCGCGGGATCTACAGTAGAATCGGAATACATGGCTGCTGCAGAAGCGTGAAGTGAAGGAGTTTGGATCAGGAACTTCATCACTGAGCTTGGTGTGGTTCCAAGTGCCTTAGACCCACTGGAGATATTGTGCGACAACACCGGCGCCATAGCATTGGCTAAGGAACCAAGATATCATCCAAAGACCAAGCACATCAACCGCCGATTTCATATAATTCGAGATTATTAACAGATGGAGATCTGAAGATTAGCAAAGTACATACGGATCTGAATGTCGCAGATCCATTGACTAAACCTCTTCCACGTGCAAAACATGATCAGCACCTTAATGCCATGGGTGTTAGATTGTTGCTAGATGTAAACTAGATTATTGACTCTAGTGCAAGTGGGAGACTGTTGGAATTATGCCCTAGAGGCAATAATAAAGATGTTATTGTTATAATTCTTGTTCATGATAAAGTTTATATTCCATGCTAGAATTGTATTAAGTGGAAACTTTGATACTTGTGTGGTTTATGAACAACACCGTGTCCCTAGTACGCCTCTATGGACTAGCTCATTGATTAATGATGGTTAAGGTTTCCTAACCATAGACATGATTGTCGATTAATAATGAGATCATGTCATTAGGAGAATGATATGGTGGACAGACCCAAATCAAGCAGAGCAATTAGATCGTGTCTTCGTGTTCATCTTTGCGAAGCTTTTTCTTATGTCAAATATTGTATTTCTTAGACCATGAGATAATGCAACTCCCTGGTATCGGAAGAAAGCTTTGAGGTCATCAAACGTCATCCTATGTGAGGGTGATCATAAAGGTGTCTCTCAGGTGATCGGAAAGTACTTGTTGGGTTGTATGTATCGAGATGGGATTTGTCCCTCCCAAGTGGGAGAGATATACTTCGGTCCCACTCAGTAATCGATATCAACACCGCTTGCAAGCACGTGGTTAAGGAGTTGATCACAAAGTGATATCGGATTACAGAACGAGTAAAGTACTTACCGTGAACGAGATTGAACTAGGTATGCCGATACCAACGATCGAATCTCGGGCAAGTAAAATATCGCGTGACGAAGGGAATATATATGGGATTAATTGAATCCTAGCATCGTGGTTCATCCGATATGATCATCGATGAATATGTGGGAGTCAATATGGGTTTCCAGATCCCGCTGTTGATTATTGATAGAAGATCATGTCTGCATATTCTCGAACCCGTAGGGTCACACACTTAACGTGTCTCGACGCTAGGATAGAATGGATAAATGGTTTATGAGTTTTTGTTCGAAGTCTCGGATGAGATCCAGGACATCACGAGAGGTTCCGAAATGGTCCGGAGAATAAGATTCATATAAAGGAAAGTAGTTTTTGGATTTCAGAATCGTTTCAGAATGTTCGGTATTATACCGGAAGGTTCTAGAAGCTTCCGGAGTGGGACCAACGTGGCCCCACTTGTCGGAGGGGTGCGTCAGCCTACGAGGGAGTGCCCTGGCCGCATTGGGCCAGGGGCACAAGGCCCCATAGGCCCAGCCGGCCAAAACCCTAGGGGAAACCCTAGGAAACCTTATAGAAGGGGGGGAAGACTTGCCCCCCACTCCACCCTTGGGGCCGCCGCCCTAGGGCTTGGAGGAGGGGGCAAGGGGGCCGGCCAACCCCCTATATAAGGTGGGCAGGGAGCGCACCCTCCCCTCACCCCAAACCCTAGCCGCCAGCTGCTTCCCTACCTCTCTCTCTCTCCCGACTGCGTGTAGGCGAAGCCCTACTGCACAAACTCTCCACCATAGCACCACGCCGTCGTGTTGTAGATCCAATCTATCTCTCCACCCCACTTGCTGGACCGAGAAAGGAGGAGACGTCTCGGCACCGTACGTGTGCATCTCTCGGAGGCGCCGCCACTTGCGGCGTAGGATCGGATCGCGAGGACGAGACGACGAGTACGACTACACCAACCACGTTCTGTTGAACATTTCTGCTGTGCGATTTCTTCAAGGGTATGAAGATCTCATCTATCCCTCTCGTTGATTGCATCTCCTAGATTATATCTTGGCTTTCCCGTTCGCATCCGTAGAAAATTTTGATTTACTATGCTGCGAATCCCTTCAGGTGGAACTACTCACGCATCATAACGGAGAGAAGGCCTTCGGGATGATCTTCCCTCCAGCAGGGTGCCGGGAAGAACTTCATACCCCCCGATCTAGGGACGATGGTGGCGTGTAACATCCCAAAAATACTAAACTTAAATCATCAAACTCTAATCATCAAAATTAGGGTTAACAAAAACTTTTCTAATTAAAATTATGAAGGCATGCATATGTGTATGCATTTAATTTGAAATTCTTTTGAACCACATTGTTTGTATGTTTCCTTGCTTGTAAAATGTTTCTTAGGTGAAATAAACATCATCTAAACATTTCCCAAACTTTTCCTAAAGACAAATAAATCAAAACCAATAAAATAAAGGAATGGTCATTGTGACCAATTTAACTCCCATGCCTACTTTGGCTGTCTCAAACTTTCAGAACCTAATGGAAACTTTTCTGGATCTTTGCACCCCTTGAATGTACTTATAACAAGGTATCAAGGCCCACTTTGTGATCATCCAGAAACTTTCAAATGCATAGTTTAAATGACAATTCAAAATTGAATCTTTATCATATGGGAAGATCCCACTTTTTCAAAAACCACTCAAACAAGCTCAACTTTCAAAACCCAAGCATCTGCAGACTCACTAGCACCAATCTAGCAAACCCACCAAAAATCTTTTCAAAATTCAAAACATGATTTCATGCGACCATTTCATCAAACAGGTTGTAGACACAAATCATACAAAATCTAAACACTATAGTGGGCAGTGATTGAAGCCTAACTTGTTCCCTCTATGGGCACCACTAGCCTTAGTAGATCATCTAACGACCTAAACTAACCCTTAGCATCACTGTAAGCATGGCATTGCCATCAATGGTGAACAGCCGAGCACACCCATGTCACCCCCATGTCGACAGCAAGCTAGGAAGAAAAGCAAGCCTAGCCAGCATGTCTGGGAGGCAGCCCACCGTCCACCGCCACTCACTGTCCCAGCCGCGAGAGTTGCCAAGCCCTGGACCACACGCACGAACCATGCCAACCTCGCCAGCAACCATGCCGAGCGTGCGCCAGAGCGCCACCCTCGACCAGCGCCCACAGACCGCGCGCCACCCTCACCGCGTGCATACACAATCCCCACCGACCCAGGAGACCACCAGACATCCTCGTTTGCCGCCCCGTGACGCACAGCCACCGCTCGCCGTTGAAGACGCCGCCTCTGCCGCACAGAGCGTCGCATGTTCCATACCAAGCCGCACCGCCCCACGCCTCGAAACCATGTCGTTGAGCATCGCCAGGGAACACCGCACCACCCCCTACCTTCGCCCATGCCAATAGCCGCCTGTAACATCGCCCCCGACGAGCTCACCGTGCGCCCCGTCGGTCCCCTCGCTCGACTATAAATAGAGGCCACCCCCGCTCGATTTATTCACACCATCTCACTCCCCTCTCCTCACTGATCGTGCCACACCGTTCCCGGAGCAAGGCGAGCACCACATCGCCGGAATTTCACCGGAGCCCACTGCCTCTGGAGAAGAAGGGCGCCATCGATTTCGTCCACCCTAGGAGCTGGCGCGACCACCCCTGAGTTCGCCGTCGTCGACTTCGTCGTTCGCCCGCCTCGCCGACCCTCGCCTGCACCCCGGTGAGCCCCCAGCACCCCTCACTGGCCGCGCTAGGTTTCTTTCTCGCCGGTGTTGCCTCGCGTCGACGATGACTCCCAGCCGTTGGATTAGAATCAGATCGAACGACCCACGTTGCCCCATACCGCTTCGCCCCTCCCTGTCTCACTGACGAGTGGGGACACCCACTTAAGCACCCCCGGGAGCACTGCGCTTAGCAGGCCGGCCCGTTAACTTTTCCCGCACAGCCCAGTTATTTGAATTAAACCTTTTTCATTTTGTTTCAAACTCACTTCTGTACTCAACTTCAAAAATCAACCCAGATCGATTCAGTACACCAAATTGAATGAAACCAATTTTGTTAGAAAGGACTGAGAATTCTGAATCCAAGCCCGTTGGTTTCAAGTCATTTGGATCTATAGATCACCCATGGTAAAAATAACAAGGCAGATGCTTTTCTGCATTCAAACATTTTTCAAATTTAAACCATAATAGATTTTTAGTTGATTCCAACTCTCAAAAATCACATTTAACCATACCTTTCAGAATATATAAAAATATATAGGTTTACTTGTAGAAATAATGTTCAAGTAATAAAAGAATGCTACATAGGCATTTCTAGCCACTTTAATTAATTAAAATAAAAGGGTAAAACCTTATTAAATTGTGACACCACTTTAAATCACATTCCCTTGGACTACAATATGTGGTGATGACATGTGTCAACATGATCCCATGTTTGGTTTGGAGAATATTAAATCTTAAGTAGTTTTTCAATCAGTAGAAATTACTTTTCTAGAAATAAAAAGGAATTAAACAAGCTTTAATCTTGTAATGTTAGAGATGATGCTAGATCATCTATAGGATCCTTGTGTGTGATGATTGCAAGTATTTAAGTATTGTTTGGTGATTGTGTACCTCGTATTTATTTATAGACGCTAGTACCGACCAAGGATACGAGGAGGAAGGAGGATTCTACGAAGAAGAAGCCGAGGAGAACTTCAACCACTGCTCTGCACAAGGCAAGCCTAATACTACTAGTGAATGTGCAAGCTAACACTTGCAAGATACTCTACTGATGCAACAAACCACTACTTGTTACTATGCCTACTATATGCCTTAAGAATATGTGATCATACCCACTTGACAGACCAATCCTAGTTTTTACTTGCAAGCTTTATACTTTATTTCTTTATCAAAGCTATTACTTAGAGTTTACTTAAGTGAATTATAGATATTAGAAAAATATCTGAAGGTTGCATAAAGAGCATAAAATTTGGCCTAAGCTAGATAATCTTGATGTCATCTTAAGGCATGAGATTGAACTTAGTTAGAACTCCACTAGTTTACCACCCCTCATTATTGCTTACCCCCACCTGTAGATGCTATAAAACTTGATCAACTTTAGATGGGAATACTTGGTGGAAAAATGGTTATGAAAACCTTGGAATGATGGATCATTTTATTGAAATGTTTTGGACATGTGTTTCCAAACACCTGATGATTTTGGTGATGAAAACAATGAGGCATGAGCCTTAGCCCTTTATAAAACTGATGGTTGTCTTGATGCGATACCATTCCAATTTTATCGTACAACCACAATACCCGAAGATTGGGTAGGGCTTGACTGGAAAGTTATATACCTTAGTATTAGTTCCCTCACGGCCAAGGTCTGAGCTGAGGCTACCTTGTGAAGATTGTCCACATGCGTACCCAAGATGACAGTTGGTCATGGTTGGGAGGCCAAACTCACAGGAGAGGTGCTTATACTAGGGCGTGTAATCGAAAGGTTAGGATTGATTATCCGCATACTGAGTATGGTGAATTCAGGATTTGTTCCTGACGGATGTATCGAATGTTGTGGTGAAAGTGTACAATCTCTGCAGAGTGTCAAACTATTCGAATAGCCTCGTCCGAGGTTATGGACTTAGAGTGGCTTACATCGTTCCCCGTCAGACTTTTCAAAATGACTTGTGAAATGATTTGAAACTTTGACTTGACCACAACAGAGTTGTGGTTTGAAATACAAGTTCCCACTTAGGAGTTATAAAATTGTGACGAACATTCGTTGTTTCTAAACTTAGTAGGGATAAATCTGGCTTTTGCAAAACAACCCTAGAGCCTAGTGTCCTATTATCCAAAAACCCTTTACCTGTTAGTATTAGTTTGCGAGTACTTAAAGAGTACTCATGGCTTTGTCCCTGGCTATTCCGATGGCCAGACTATGAAGAGGAGTACCTGGAGGATGGACCCCAGGAAGGTTACGACAACTAGGATCATCTCCCATCGTCAGCATTGCCTGTGACCCCGAAGATGGAGCTTCGCCTACGCTACCGTCATTATTACGTATTCCGATGTTTGATGTTGTATTAAGAACTGGATCATGAGATCCCTATTTGAGTAAGAACTTATGTATCGTTTGTAATGGATGATGTACTATGGTATCCAATTCTGTTATGTCTCGCAAAAATGGTAATCTTTGGATTGCGATGTATGGCATAACAAGCATCTGGGATTAAAAACCCGGGTGTTGACAAGGCGGCGGCTACAGACAGTTTCGTGGAGATTTGATCGGGTGCTTAGGGTTTCTGCATCGGGGGCTTCTTATAGGCGAAGGGGGAGACCGAGGTGGTGTCCAGGGTGGCCAAACCCTAGCCAGGCATGGGGTGGGGCCCACCCGCGCCTGGGGTGGGTCTGGCCCCTCTGGCTCTCCTCTGGACTTCTTGTTCCCCACGGAAAGTAATTGACTTTGACATTTGTCCCGTCCAATTCCGAGAACATTTCTTTACTAACTTTTCTAAAACCAAAAATAGCAGAAAACATGCATCTGACACTGTTGCAACTTGTTAGTAGGTTAGTACTAGAAAACATGTAAAAACACCTCAAAGTGTGGACAAGTAAAGCAAAGTAGATACTAAACAAGCATGGAGCATAAAAAATTATAGATACGTTTCGAACGTATCAACTGGCGTGGAATGCCGAGATGAGCTTCGTCTAAAGCGCAGAGTTCCCCCTAGCCATATACGTCCATGGAAATGAAACACTCCATCTAGCAATTCATAGCCCTGTTCGTCTCGCCCGGACAGTGCCAGCTCTGTAAGACGACATTGTGCATCAGCATCTGTGGCATAGGAATTCAGGATCTCCTGCATCCAAGCCGGTTGGACTACAGAGCAAGCTTGAATCGCCATCAAGTGACCGACGCGAGAGAGAGCATCTGCAGCCTGATTGCACTTCCTTGGCGATAAACGATCCAAAATCGAAGCCCCATCAGCCGAGCCATCGCCTTCCGCTGAAGTGGGGACTGGATAGTCTGATCCTCTAAATAGCACAAACTGTGGTGGCCAGTTTTGATGTCAAATTCACCTCACTGCAAGTACGAGCGCCATTGATCCACCACCATGAGCAAGGCAAGAAATTCCTTTTCGTAGATGGAGAGCTGTCTATGGTTCCGACTCAGCGGTTTACACAGAAAAGCCAAGGGATGATCATCTTGCATTAGAACCGCCCCAATTCCTGAATCACAAGCATCAGTCTCCACCACAAATTTCTTGTTGTAATCTGGTAACTGTAGTACCGGGGTAGAAATCATCGCTGTTTTCAAGGCCTGAAAAGCTTTTGTGGCCTGATCAGTCCAGTAAAATGCCTTTTTCTTCAGAAGGAGAGTGAGAGGGCAAGAAATGACAGCATAATTACGGACGAATTTCCTATAGTAACATGACAACCCTAGAAAACCTCTCAGTTCGGTGACAGTAATGGGCTATAGCCAACTGATCATAACTTCTGTCATTTTTGGATCTGTAGCAACTCCCTCACCAGTTACGGTGTGGTGTTTGATGTCATCAAAGCATCCTTCCGGTGATGGTGATTAGCATGATCTCATGGTCGAAGGAATTAGGTTACTATGTATTAGAAAGCTTATAGCAAACGAACTATTAAAATGACTTGATCTTTATGCTACGCTTATCTATAGGAGTATGTCCATCACACCATTCTCCTAATGATATTATCTTGTTGTCAATAACATCTCAATGTTCATGATCGAGAAACCACGATCATCTATTAACCAACAAGCTAGTATTATAAAGAGGCTTTACTAGGGACTCTAATTTAGTTTACAAATCACACAAGTATTAATGTTTCCGATTAATACTATTATAGCATGAATGTAAACATTTATCATAAACACAAAGATATAATACTAACCACTTTTATTATTGCCTCTAGGGCATATCTCCAACAGTCTCCCACTTGCACTAGAGTCAACTAATCTAGATTACATGGTAATATACCGGACACCCATGACGGTTTGGTGCTGGTCATGTTTTGCCCTCGGGAGAGGTTTAGTCAACGGATCCGCCACATTCAGATATGTGTGTACTTTGCAAATCTTTATGTCACCATCTTGGACGTGCTCTCGAATAGCATGAAATGTAGCTTGATGTGCTTGAGCTTCTTGTGTGACCTTGGTTCTTGCGCATTGGCTATGGCGCCCATGTTATCATAGTAGATAGACATTGGGTCTAGCGCACTTGGAACCACACCGAGATCTGTAATGAACTCTTTCATCCATATCGCCTCTTATGAAGCCTCCGAAGCAGCTATGTATTCCGATTCAGTTGAAGATCTCGCCACAACGCTTTGCTTTGCACTCCTTTAGCTAACTGTTGCACCATTCAACTAGCATCGGATCGGTGTTCCAACTAGCATCGGTGTAACCATTAACAACGAGATGTTCATCACCTTCATAAGAAAGAACCATATCCTTAGTTCTTCTCAAGTACTTAAGGATGTTTTTTACCGTTGTCCAATGATCTACTCCTGGATCACTTTGATATCTGCTAGTCAAACTAACAACATATGCAATGTCGGGTCTAGTACATAGCATGGCATACATAAGAGATCCTATGGTTGAGGCATAGGGAGTCTTACTCATCCTTTCTCTATCTTCTGCCGTTGCTGGACTTTGATTTTTACTCAAGGTTGTATTGGGCAACATGGGCAAGAAACCTTTCTTGCTATCTTCCATTCCAAACCTCTTTAGAACTTTGTCCAAATATGTACTCTGAGACAATGAATTAGGCACCTCGATCTATCTCTATAAATCTTTATGCCTAATATGTAAGCTTCTTCGCCAAGATATTTCATTGAAAAACTATTATTCAAATAATCCTTGACACTATTAAGAAGGTCTACATCATTCCCAATCAACAATATGGCATCTACATATAGTATTAAGAATGCTACAGAGATCCCACTCACTTTCTTGTAAATACAAGCTTCTCCATAAGTTTGTATAAAACCAAAGTTTTTGATTACCTTATCAAAACGTTGATTCCAACTTCGGGATGCTTGCTTAAATCCATATATGGACCATTGAAGTTTGCATACCTTGTTAGCATCTTTAGGATCAACAAAACCTTTGGGTTGCATCATATACAACTCTTCATCAATGTCTCCATTGAGGAACGCCGTTTTGACATCCATCTGCCATATCTCTTAATCATAATATGTAGTGATTGTTAACATAATCCTCACAGACTTTAGCTTCGCTACTGATGAGAAAGTCTCATCGTAGTCAACACCTTGAATTTGTCGAAACCCTTTTGCGACAAGTCGAGCTTTATAGACAGTAACATTACCATCAACATCTGTTTTCTTCTTGAAAATCCATTTGTTCTCGACAGCCTTCCGGCCATCCGGTAAGTCCACCAAAGTCCATACTTGGTTTTCGTACATGGATCCAATCTCGGATTTCATGGCTTCTTGCCATTTATTGGAATATGGGCTCATCATCGCTTCCTCATATGTCGCAGGGTCATCGGTGTTGTCCACCAACATGACACTCATAACGGGATCATACCAATCAGGAGTGGTACGAGTTTTCGTTGACCTGCGAGGTTCTGTAGTAACTTCAACCGAATTTTCATGATCAACATCATTAGCTTCCTCTCTTATTGGTGCAGGCGCCATAGGAACTACTTCCGGTGTTGCGCTACTCGCAAGTTCGAGAGAAGTTTCAACAACCTCGTCGAGTTCTACTTTCCTTCCAGTCACTTCTTTCGTGAGAAACTCCTTCTCTAGAAAGGATCCATTCTTGGCAATGAAGATTTTGCCCTCGGATCTATGATAGAAGGTATACCCAATAGTTTCCTTTGGGTATCCTATGAAGACGCATTTTTCCGCTTTGGGTTCAAGCTTGTCGGGCTGTAACTTCTTTACATAAGCTTTGTAACCCCAAACTTTAAGGAACGACAATTTAGGTTTCTTCCCAAACCATAACTCATACGGTGTCATTTCAACAGATTTAGATGGTGCCCTATTTAAAGTGAATGCGGCTATTTCTAATGCATAATCCCAAAACGATAGTGGTAAATCTGTAAGTGACATCATAGAACAAACCATATCTAAGAGAGTTCGATTACGACGTTCGGACACACCATTACGCTGTGGTGTTCCCGGCGGTGTCAATTGTGAAAGTATTCCGCATTTCTTCAAATGCTCGCCAAACTCGTAACTTAGATATTCACCTCCACGACCAGATCGTAGAAATTTAATCTTCTTATTACGTTGATTCTCTACCTCACTTTGAAATTCCTTAAACTTCTCGAAAGTTTCGGACTTATGTTTCATGAAATAGATATACCCATATCTACTCAAGTCATCTGTGAAGGTAAGAACATAACGATAACCACCGCGCGATGCTACACTCATGGGCCACACACATTGGTATGTATGATTTCCAATAAGTCCATAGCTCGCTCCATCATACCAGAAAATGGAGTCTTAGTCATTTTACCCATCAGACATGCTTCGCATCTTTCAAGTGATTCGAAATCAAGTGATTCAAGAAGTCCATCGGAATGGAGTTTCTTCATGCGCTTCACTCCAATATGACCAAGATGACAGTGCCACATGTAGGTTGAGTTATCGGTCAATTTCAAACTTTTAGCTTCAATGTTATTAATGTGTGTATTACCACAATCGAGATTCAATAAGAATAGACCATATATCAATGGTGCATGTGCATAAAACATATTACTCATATAAATCAAACAACCATTATTCTCGGACTTACACAAGTAATCGTCTCGTAATAAACATGATCCGGATATAATGTTCATGCTCAACGCAGGCACCAAATAACAATTATTTAAGTATAAAACTAATCCCGATGGTAGATGAAGAGGTAGCGTGCCGACCGTGATCACATCAACCTTTGATCCATTTCCAACGCGCATCGTCACCTCGTTCTTCGCTAGCTTCCGTTTATTCTGCAGTACCTACAGATATGAGCAACCGAACCAGTATCAAATACCCAGGCACTACTACAAGTACTAGTGAGATACACATCAATAATATGTATATCGGATATACCTTTCTTCTTGATGTTTCCGTTCTTCAAATCTGCCAAGTACTTTGGGCAATTCCGCTTCCAGTGACCTTCTCCCTTGCAGTAAAAGCACTCAGTATCAGGCTTAGGCCCAGCCTTGGTCTTCTTCGTCGGCGCGGTAGCTATCTTACCGCCCTTCTTGAAGTTTCCCTTTTTCTTAGACTTGCCTTGCTTCTTGAATTTGGTGGTCTTATTGACCAACAACACTTGGTGCTCTTTCTTGATCTCCACTTCTGCAGACTTTAACATGGAGAAGAGTTCGGGTAATGACTTGTCCATGTTTTGCATATTGTAGTTCATCACAAAGTTCTTGTAACTTGGTGGTAGTGATTGGAAGACACGGTGAATCCCCAAAGCATTAGGAATCACTATACCCAAGCTTTGAAGCTTGCTTGCGTGCCCAAACATCTTAAGCACGTGCTCACTGACGGAGCTGCCCTCTTCCATCTTGCAGTTAAAGAACTTTTCAGAAGCCTCATAACTCTCAACTGCCGCGTGAGCCTCAAATATCATTTTGAGTTCACGGACAATATCATGTGGGTCATGGTTCTCAAACCTTTTCTGAAGCTCCGATTCCAAACCATACAAGATAGCACCTTGAACTGTGGAGTCTTGATTCTTCCGCGAGGAAAACATTCTTTACCTCATCGGTAGCATTAGTTGCAGGGTCACCCATGTGCATCCAGCACATACGTCAAATTACCAGCATTGAGGACAATCCTCAAATTGCGGAACCAATCCGCGAAGTTGCTTCCATTGTTTTTCAACCTTTCTTTCTCTAGGAACGCATTAAAATTGATGGTAGGGGCCGCCATTGATCTACAACATATTTGCAATAGTTTAGACTAAGTTTATGACAAATTGAGTTCTAATTAATAGTTGAATTAATCTAGGTGAACTCCCACTCAAAACAATATCCCTCAAATTGTTTTAGTGATCACACGAACCAAATCCATCACATCAAAACCGATCATCACGAGAGTTGATGTAGCTTCAATGGCGAACAATAAACATGTTCATCATATCTACTATATGACTCATGCTTTACCTTTCGGTGATCCGTGTTCCGAGACCATGTCTGTACATGCTAGGCTCGTCAAGATCAAACCTTAGCTTCCGCATGAGGAAATCTGGCTTGCTCACGTTGTATACACTCGCAGAATCTAACACACCCGATCATCACGTGGTGCTTCGAAACAACGAGCTTTAGCAACGGTGCTTACTAAGGATGAACACTTTAAAACTTGAAATTTTTGTGCTTGAGGGATCATCTTATAATGCTACCGTCATGAACTAAGCAATACAAGATGCATAAAAGGATTAACATCACATGCAATTCATAATATGTGATATGATATGGCCTTTCTTCTTGTGCTTCCGATCTCCATCTCCAAGCATGAATATGATCTCCATCATCACCGGTATGGCGTCAAGGTCAATGGCGCCGCTTCATGGTTTTCGTTCACCAGCATCAACTATTACAACTACTTTGAATAGACACGTAGGTCTTAATGGAATTTAAAATACAACCATATGGCTCCTGCCGGTTGCCAACTTACAATAAGGAACATTGCATACATCATATATAATCACAATCATGGCCATATCACATCACATCACACCCCTGCAAAACAAAGTTAGACGCCTCTAATTTTCTTTGCATATTTTACGTGGTTTGGGGCTTTCAATAAGTGTCGTTCTAACTTACGAACAAGAACCACAACGTTGATGCTTGAACTATCAAGTGCCCGTTGTAAATTGAATCTATACTATGATGGGAGATACAGACACCCGCAAAGCCACTTATGCAATACAAGTTGCATGTTAAGCGTGGAGCAAGTCTCATGAACGATGTCATGTAAGGTTAGCCCGGGCCGCTTCATCCCATCATACCGCAAGATGCAAAGTACACAAAAATCAATTGATAATAAAAGCACCACCGCCCACAATGACCATTGTGTTCTACTCGGGCAACAGATCTATATATAGACACGGCTCTGATACCACTGTAGGGGTTCGTACATGGAAAACAAAAAATTCTACCGCATGCACACAAACAAGCCAAGATCTATCTACTAGATTGTAGCAACGAGTCGATAGAAGCACTCACCCTCGAAGATTCCAAAGCGGTTAACGAGAGCAGATTCTCATGGGTGATGTAGTCGTACACTTGCCGATCTCAAGATCGTGTAGACGATCCTTCCCAAGTATGCGTTAAAGCACTTTGATCGGTCACGTTAAATTTTCGATGAAGACCTTCCTCTCTCTTGTTCCAGCAGGCAGTGGAGGTTGTAGTTCTCCCCTCGTGAATCCGGCAGCACGATGGCATGGTGTCGGAAGTAGAGGGAAGATCCCGCAGGGCTTCGCCTAAGCCGGTGCGAGTTATGGTGGATTTAGGGTTTCCCGGAAATCTAGGGTTTAGAAAACCGGGAGGGGGAGGAGGTGTCTGCGGCGGCTAGGGCGGCGGCGCGGGTGTGGGGAGGGCTTGTCTCTTGTGTGCTTTGGGGCAGCCCTCCCCCTCTATTTATGAGAGGGGGCCAGCCTTGGGAGGGGTGGGTTTGAATCCAAACCCAAACCCAAGTTGGATTGAGAGGACTTGTTTCTTCTCCCACTAGGAAACCATTGTTCCATTTTGACTTTTCAAACTTCCCGTTTGACTTTCAATTTAGAGCTTTAATTCTCTCTTGCAAATGCCCACACCAAGTGACCTAGGATATGATCCAATCATTCCACTTACCCATGACACATTCATGGTCCATTCCCCTTCCGGTTCGGTGAACCTTCTAGAACCTTCTAGAACCTCTCCGATGAAAACATCGGAATCTTTCTCGAACTCCGGAATCGGACTTTCCTTATATGAATCTTATTCTCCAGACCATTCTGGATCTCCTCGTGATATCCCGGATCCCATACGAGACTCCGAACAACATTCGGTATCCCTACTAACATTCCATATCTACTAAACAACATCGAATCCTTAAGTGTGTCTCCCTACGGTTCGTGAATTATGCGGACATGACCGAGCCACTTCTCCGACCAATAACCAATAGAGGAATTTGGAAATTCATATGGCTCCAACATATTTCTACGATTACTTTGCGATCGAATGAACCACTTACATACGATACCAATTTCCCTTTGTCTCACGATAGTTTACTTATCCAAGGTTTTGATCGTCGGTATCTCTGCATACCTAGTTCAACCTCGTTACCGATAAGTACTCTTTTCTCGTTCCTGTGATATGTGATCCCTTGTGAGTCAGTCACATGCTTGCAAGCCAATTGGATGACATTCCACCGAGAGGGCCCAGAGTATATCTATCCGTCATATGGATGGACAAATCCCACTCTTGATCCATGTGCCTCAACCCATACTTCCCGAACACTCAATGCCACCTTTATAGCCACCCAGTTACGGTGTGGTGTTTGATTTCATCAAAGCATCCTTTCGGTGATGGTGATTAGCATGATCTCATGGTCGAAGGAATTAGGTTACTATGTATCAGAAAGCTTATAGCAAACAAACTATTAAAATGACTTGATCTTTATGCTACGCTTATCTATAGGAGTATGTCCATCACACCATTCTCCTAATGATATGATCTTGTTGTCAATAACATCTCAATGTTCATGATCGAGAAACCACGATCATCTATTAACCAACAAGCTAGTATTATAAAGAGGCTTTACTAGGGACTCTAATTTAGTTTACAAATCACACAAGTATTAATGTTTCCGGTTAATACTATTATAGGATGAATGTAAACATTTATCGTAAACACAAATATATAATAATAACCACTTTTATTATTACCTCTAGGGCATATCTCCAACACTAGGACACTATCCACTCGTCCTCTCATTGTGCATCGGCCCAAGGCACTCAAGATCAAGAAGCATGCTAAACCCCGCGTTGTAGCGGAAGAGGATGAAGAGGATGACTCTGAGGATGCTGACAGTGGTCGTGACACAGACTATGTTGTCTCCCGCCGTAAGAATGCCAAGCCCTCTTGGGCCAAGAGGATGGAGGCCAAGCTCAAGAAGATTTTCTGCTTCCAAGTTGACAACCAGAAGCACATGTATGAGGCGCATGTGTATGCTAAGAAATCTAGTGCTTGGCAGAAGGACATGATGGAAGCCCAAGGTTTGACCGTCTCCGAGGGGTCTAAGACCAACATCACCCCTGAAGACCAATGGATCTCTCAGCACAGCCAGTGGGACGATGATGTCTCTTCCTCGCACCACGCTCCACCCCCCTATGAGGAGGACTTTGATGATGATGAGGAGGAGGATTGACTGTCGGGACGTTAGTATTGCACTTGTACCTTTTTGGCGCCTTGATGCCAAAGGGGAGAAGTTGCACTTTAGGCACAGGTGTTTCATGGGAAGTCACAAGCTCGTTCTTACTTTGATCCTTTTATTGCTTGTGAACTTTGATTTCCTTCTATTTTATGTGTGAACTCTATGTATTGTTGAGACTATGTGGTTATGTCGTGGATCCATCTTGTGAGACTATGTGGTTTATGTCATGGATCCATCTTGTGATGATATGCGTTATCCATTGTCTATATATTTCTCATCACAAGTTATTGTGCAAAGGTATGGTTTCAAATGCTAGTATCTATATTTGTGCACTTATGTTGGGTTGGTAAAATAGAGGGGGAGGTTTGATTCTATTCATCTAGAGGGAGCCCCGTCTCTATTTTACAAATGCCATGAGTATCTTTATAAAATCATCTTGCAAAAGTGTGTTGTCATCAAACACCAAAAAGGGGGAGATTGAAAGAGCATTTCCTATCCTTGTGATTTTGATGTTTGATAACAACACACTTATCGGTCTAATCGTGCGCTAAGTGTATCACAGGTTTGTTAGATTGTGGCACAAATATTGACTTTCCCATTTCCCCTTGCCAAAAGTCACTATGCCAACCGGTAGTACCGGAAAAATGACCGGTACTACCGCTTGGCACCGGTACTACCGCCCCTAGTACCAGTTGGACCCGTGCAAGGTTGGGAGGTGTGGTTTTTCCTCAGTACCACCCGGTACCGCGGAGAGGCACTAACGCTCCAACTGGACACGGTAGTACCATTCAGCAGTACTGGGCAGTCCTAAGGAAGGACCACCCCTCCCCCTCTCGCACGGTACCCACCAGTACTTGGGACCGGTACTGTCACCCTGACCGGTAGTACCGGGTCTACGGACCGATATTACCGCTTGGGGGTACTACCGCAAGGGTGTACCGGGCAAACCTGAAGCAGGCTTGACCAAGTGAAGCTTCTCCGGTACCTGGTCCGGTACTAGACCGGTAGTACCGCTTGCAACCGGTACTACCGCTTGAGTACCGGTAGTACCGGTGCATTTATTGCTCCAACAGCCAGATTTCTCCAAGGGGTATAAATACCCCTCCACCTACCTTGGGACAAGCAGCTCATTTGCATTAAAGTCAAGACCACCATTGGAGCCACCAAATCCACAAGATCTCCTCAATCCACCACCCAAAGTCCTTGATGTTTGGGGAATCGAAGGAGGAGGCCTCGATCTACTACTTCACCAAAAGAGATCTTCATTTCCCCCTTATTCACTCAAGGGACCCTTTGCTCTAGTGTTTTCTTGAAAACCCTAGTTCTAGATTTGGTTCTTACAAGCTTGTCTTTGATTGTCTTGACAGCTTGCTTGTATTTGGGAGCCTCCAATTCAGTTGTGGATGTGTGCCCCAAACTTGTAAAGGTGTTGGCTTCCACCTTTAAGGTTGCCGATATAGTGGAAGGTGGATCGATCCCGTTGGGGTGAGATTCATCGAAGAACAAGGGAGGCCTCTCGTGGCGTTGGTGGTTTGAAACCACCCCCTCTCCAAACATAGACGTACTTCCCCTCAAAAGGAAGGAACTACGGGAAACAAATCCTTGTGTCTCCGCGTCCACCATTTTGGTTACTTCTATCCTTTACCGCACTTTACTTACTTGCTCTCGTTTAGTATTGTGTTAGCTAGTGCTTATTTGTCATATAGGTAAATTCACCTTAGTTGCATTATCTAGATAATTTACCTTATTGTCAAACCCTAATTTGAAAAGGAAGAAAATTTGAAGTAGCACCTATTCACCCCCCCCTCTAGGTGCCCATACGATCCTTTCACAAAGTACTCGCGCATCTTAAAATCATCAGAAAATAAAGCACTCATAGTAGAAAGCTCATTCATGTGAGCCACATCACTTTCATTTTCAGTCCCACAGAAAGGTTCTTTCTTAACAATATCTAAATAGGATAAATCAAGAGAGAAATCATAATCTTCATCTTTAATATCAATGGGAGAGGTGGCAAACTTAGGATCAGAGGATAGTTTAGGCATAATAGTACGTCTAGCAAGGAGACTCTTAATAGCACTAGTACCATGTGTGTTTCGGCACTCTTCAACAAACTCATCAATGAACTCAATGTAACCATCATTAATATCATAACTCTCACTAGACTCAGGTGAGCTAACAGGTGTAACAGTGTCTTCACTAGGAGTTTCGGTATTTCCTAGACTAGCCATAGTAGCATCTAGGAAAGGACCTAATGAACCACTCGCATCAAGCACAATAGAAGTAACATCATGAGCATCAAAAACAGTTTCAGACTCAGCAGTAGTAGCAGTGTGTGTAGCATGAGTATGTGGTGGTGGTGTGACAAGCTTACTTATAACAGACGGTGAATCAAGAGCAACAGAGGTGTTTAGGACTGTACCTCTTCTTGTAGTGGATGGTAAAATAGGAAACTTTCCATCATGAGACTTCCCCATGATGAAAGGAGTAGCAGTGAACAATAGTAGATCCAAGTGAACTTACAAATAAAGTTATGCTTCCCGGCAACGGCGCTAGAAAATAGTCTTGATGACCCACAAGTGTAGGGGATCGCAACAGTCTTTGCGGGTAGTATTACCCAATTTATTGATTCGACACAAGGAGAGCCAAAGAATACTTGCAAGCCTTAACAACTGAGTTGTCAATTCAGCTGCACCTGGAAATAGTTCTTGCTCATAGAAGTTTATTAGTAGCAACAGTTTGTAGTAGCAACAACAACAGTAAAACATGAGCAATAGTAACAGTAACGGTAACAGTAGGATTCGAGTGCGGTAGACATAGGGATGGATGAATGGGCGTTGCATGGACAAGTCTAAACATGTAACTTCAAGATCTAGGGCATTGCAGATAAATAATAACAAGCATCCAAGTACTAAACAATCCTAGGCATGTGCTCCAAATATAGTCATACGTGCTCGCAATGAGAACTTGCACAATATCTTCTGTCCAGCCAGCCCGTGGCAGCAGGGCCTCTAGGGAACTACTGGCAATTAAGGTCCTCCTTTTAATAGAGCACCGGAGCAAAGCATTAACACTCCGTGAACACATGTGATCCTCACACCACAGCCATCCCCTCCGGTTGTCCCAATTATTGTCACTTCGGGGCCTTTGGATCTGGACAATGATATGTGTACACAACTTGCAGATAATACCACGAACAATATTATCATAATGATTCAATAATAAGTTCAGATCTGAGATCATGACACTCGGGCCCTAGTGACAAGCATTAAGCACAACAAGTTGCAACAAAGTCAAATAGCACTAATAGAGATACTAGGCACTATGCCCTAACAATCTTATTCGATTACATGATAGAACTCATCCAATCCCTACCATCCCCAAGCCTACAGCGGGGGGATTACTCACTCATGGATGAGGGAAACATCGATGGTTGATGGAGATGCGTTGGTGATGACAATGGCGATGATCCTCTCCAAATTACCCGTCCAGGAAGGGTGCCAGAACGGAGTTTCTGGATTCGAATCTTGGTTTCTGGTAGCTGCGGAGAAGCGGAACTATTTTTAGAAAACTATCGAACCCCCCTCTGTTTTTAGGTCGAGAGGCAACTTATAGGCGCAGAGGGAGGCCGAGGGGGTGGTGGCTGCACCCCCTAGGCACGGCCAGAGGTGGGCCCGCGCCTGGCAGGGGTGTGTCCCCCCCCCCACGCCCCTTCTCCGTCTCGTCTTCTGGCTCCGTGGGTCTTCTGGTGAAATATAATTTTTGGCATATTTTCCGGAATTTTTCCTGATAGTTGATTTTCTGCACAAAAACAAGACACCAATGTAATTCTGCTGAAAACAACGTCAGTCCGTGTTAGTTGTATCCAAATCACACAAGTTTAGAGAAGAAACAATAGCAAAAGTGTTTGGAAAAGTAGATATATTTTGGACGTGCAGGAGGCGGCCAGGCCCACCACCTTGGTAGCGGCCTAGGGTGGGCCCAGCGCCTAGAAGTGCGGCCGCCAGCTCCCCTCCATCTCTCCTCTGGACTCCGTGTTCTCCTTGATGAAATATTGACTTTGGATTTTGTCCCGTCCAATTCCGAGAATATTTCTTTACTAGCTTTTCTGGAACCAAAAACATCAGAAAATAGGCAATTGGCACTATGGCAACTTATTAATAGGTTAGTACCAGAAAACATATAAAAAACACCTCAAAGTGTGGACAAAGCAGAGCAAAGTAGATACTAAACAAGCATGAAACATCAAAAATTATAGATACGTTTCCGACATATCAGAATGCGTATACTGTCTACCGCCACCGGCGCCACCGGTTCGCCCCCCCCCCCCGCCAGCACCACCCGTGACTCCTCCGAGAATACCCCCACCGCCAGAGTGTTCCCCACCCTGAACTCGATGGGACCCCAACGCACCTGGTGAGTCGCTTGTCCAATTCGCAGTTGTTGGCTGGAGACTGCTTCTGCCAACGGGCGCCTGGTCCGCATGATCCAGATCCTCCTCTTCCAGAGGCAGAGACCGCGTAGTACCACGATCAATTCAGTCCAGCGTCTCCGTGAGCTTGGCATGAAGCGCGGCTAGTTGCAGCACCGCATCATCTTGTCGGGATTTTACGGGTCAACGGCTCGATGAATTGGGAGAGTGCCCGAAATCATGCCGCCGCGGGGATGAGGATGTTACCAGAAGAGCGATCCGAAGACGGCCTCCCGAACCTGTCGAAACCCGCGGGCTAGCCTAGAAATCGTTGAATCTAATAGCAATTGTATCACTCCGACCTAGTTTGATTGCTAGAATCGGAGATGACCTTCGTGATGAAGAAGAAAGGGACAGAGAGAGACGGAGAAGCAGAGTCCAATTTTCCTTTCTTATTTCAGTCATAGTTTCTTCAGAATACAACACACGCTTAAGTAAACGCAGACCCAACTGATTACAACAGGCCTCAGGCCCAATCCAACTGACAAGTGGACCCACACACTCAACTCTAGATAACGTACTCGTGGTCACGCATCGTCCGTCGTGACATGGTATAGGGTATCATCGAGACCCATGTAATGTGCTCCATTGTACTCCCTCCGTTTAGAAATATAAGATGTTTTAGGTTTGTGAAGTAGATGTATCTAGACACGTTTTAGTGTATAGGTTCAAATGAATCTAGACACTAAAATGTGTCTATATATATCTTCTTTATAAACTTAAAACATCTTATATTTCCAAACGGAGGGAGTATTTCTGTAGAGATTGATACGCCCAGTATAGCCACCCGTGCTGTTAGGATAGTGTTTAAGCGAACTGTAGTTGTGCAAACTGTATGTTGTTTCATGAGGTCAACTTGTGAAGGATGGTGTAGTGCGTCACCGATTTAAACAATGACCTAGAAAATGGTTCAAAAAAATGACCTGGAAAATCACATGTCATAACGTAGGTCAAAGTGATGATTTATATGGAATCAACTTTGTCAAGGATGCTGTAATGCATGACTGATTTGAATCGGGAAAATCACATGCCATAACATACTCCCTCCGTTTGGAAATATAAGATGTTTTAGGTTTGTGAATGAGATGTATTTGGACACCTTTTAGTGTCTAGATTCATTTGAACCTATACATTAAAAGATGTCTAGATACATCTCCTTTACAAACCTAAAACATCTTATATTTCTAAACGGAGGAAGTAGGTCAGAGTGATGGTTTGTTCTGTATGGTTTATCTATTACTCCCTCCGTTTTAAAATATAAGATGTTTTAGTTTTGTGAAGCAAAATGTATCTAGACTTGTTTTAATATGTAGGTTTATTCAATTTTAGGATGAATCTATACATAAAAAAAGTCTAGATTCATTTTCTTCACAAACCTAAAACATCTTAATTTTGAAACGGAGGGAGTATGATTCTTCATAGGATGGCATACCTTTCTTGTTGCCTCTGTTGCCTGCCATGCACCAACTTTGTCGATCAGACATGAAATTTTGTGCTCTCTTAGAGGAGAATTTGGCATACAGGCCCTTTGGCCTTTTAGGCATACAGGCGCTTTGACCATATCCAAGGATGTGGTATCTGGAATTTAGTGTTTACTAGTAGTAAATAAAGTTTCCTCTTAGTTGATTTTGAATACTGCTTGTTGGAGTTGTCAGCATACTGTCTTCATAGACTAAATTATCAATTGTTTTCTCATGAAAAGGGGTCTCTTTAACTGCAATTATGTTCAGATTTATGCTATTTCTTGTTCAGTATACACATCATGTTGAATTACCTGGAAAACTAGCAACTACCAAGCACAGTCTTAGTTAACTCTCCTTAGTTTGTTCTTAAGAGGATATTTAACTTTGTTACTTCTATAAGCATGATGTGGCGCCAGAGCTTTATTATGTTCATACAGAGCAATAAATGATGCTGGAGTTTCTCATTGATTCATTATCTCCAACTCTTCATGGCAAGTTGGTGAGACCCCCGTTCTCTCCCCACCCTTCTCTCCTCCCCCGTTCCTCGTTCCTTGAGAGTCGCCTCAGGGCTGCCGGCTCCCCTTCCCTTCTTCTCCGGCTCTGGCTGGAGTGGTTGGGGAGGGAGAAGCTAGCCGTTGTACAGATGTAGTGGTAGGGTTGTTGGCTTCATGCCCGTGTTTGGAGTCTGGGCGTTGGATCTGAGCAGCCAGATTCCATGCCTTCTAGGGTTATTCGTCAGGCTCCTCCTCGTCCATGGTGGGTGGGAGGTGGCGGCGGTGACTCCTGTGCTCCTCAATAAAGCTGTGCTGGACGCTAGTGCTTGGCTGCAACAGCCAGATCTGGGGCCCTCTCTGGCCGGCCGTGGCGGCGGGGGGAGTTGGCCGGATCTCAGTGGTAGCGGCATGACATGCCGAAGCTACTCTCTGCTTTGTCGAGCGGCGCCGGGAGGTCGTCGAGCTTCCTCTTTCCTGGAGCTGCAGCGGTCGCATCTGTCGGTGGGAGGAGAAGCTTGGGCGGCTCGGCCATAAAGCTCGTGGATTTCTTCGTGGCGTCTACTGCGACCGGTGCTCCGTCCAGATCTCGGTTTGCCGTGGTGGTGAGGGAAGGATGGGAGGAGAACCGGAGCCTGTGGATGCTGGCGAAGGAAGGGGCTGCCTGGTGTGTCCAGGCGGCGATGCTGCGACTTCCCCGGCGATCTCCAAGCGGAAGCTTCACGCCACCCGCTATCTTTGGCCAAGACGATGGCCTCGCCGCGCTCGAGAGGCCTCTGTGCCTGAGCTTTCTAACCGCCTTCGGCGGCCTATTCTTCTCCCTCCTCACGGCTCCCTACGCCGTTGTCGGCCCAAGTGGTTCGTCCCCGGTGCTGACTCCGGCGGCCGTGGTCGGAGGCGAGCGTGATGCGGTGTGCAGGGACTTGATTGCATTTGACGCTTTCCTGCAGGGTGCTACGTGCAAAGTTGAGGGCCCCGTTTGTAATTTTCTTTTCTTTTTTGTCCTGTATGTTTGATGTACCCACCGCTTTAATCAATTGCAGCATCTAGGTCCTTCGGGACCTATCTTGGTTCAAAAAAAAAAATCATGGCAAGTTGGTAGTCACTTATTTTTTGCTCTATAAGAATGAATCAACACTACGTTTTTATCGAAAATGTCAAAAAAATTGATATTAGATCATGTTGAGCATCATATGTTAACCATTCCTCCACTTTGAGGGCACTACTTCTGATAGCACTACAGTTGGAGGGATAATATTTATGTTGTTGTTTTTACAGTAAAAAGAAAATCTACCTACATCTTTAGACTTCATTCGTTTAGAGTATCGATTTCAGTGTTGGAGTTGTCACTCCTCTACTAGTTCACAAGTTATCTTCTCATGAAAAGGGTCTCTAAAACTGGAAGATATATGCTATGCTATGGTTGACCTGCATACACCTCATGTTCAACTAGAATTACGTGTAAACTCTATCACCTGCTGAGCTCAGCTGATTTAAATATCCTTAATAAGAACTAAATAATATGGCGAGCTTGTTATTTCTTTCTAAGCGTCAAGTGAGATCTGAATTTTATGTTTATCAAAAATAATAGTTAGTGATTTATTTGTTGATTCATTGTCTCCAACTCCATGTCAAGTTGATAGTCACTTAGCATGAATTGAGAACAAAAAGGTATTTCGCAACAATGATGGGTAGATCATGCCGACCACCATAAGTGATATGTCAACCATATTTCTCCACTTTGAGAGCACTACTTATGATATAATGTAAAATATTGCTGTACATTTGGAGGAATCACATGATTATATATTGTTTATTTACAGCAAAGGGAGATCTGATCCATCTCAACATTCATTTAGACTTCCCTTTATTTTTATTTGAATGTCATTTATTACTCTAGCATTTTTTTCTTTCTGTTATGAAGCATGTTGAAGCTCTGGAAGTTCTTCTCCAGGGCCTCTCAGGTGTCCCAAAAGAACATGTTAGGGTGCATAAGTTGTCTTAAAAGTGGATCAAGTCTATGTTAGTTTTTATTTATTTATCTGTTCTTGTGGGTATGTAAGCACTTGTTATATCCATTGACATCTTTTAATCATACACGAGTTGTTCCATCAGAGGTTCATTTGTTGTGTGACTTAGCTCAGCCCACACCATCCTAGTAACTAATTGTGTTCAGCTGCTGTCTGCTGAAATTTTACGCTTTTTCTTAATTTCATAAACTAATCTGTAACTGTAATATTCATTTAGAATCTGATCAATCTCAACATTCATTTAGACTTCCCTTCGTTTTTATTTGAATGCCATTCATTACTCTACCATTTTATTTTTTCCCCGTTATGCAGCATGTTGAAGCTCTGGAGGTTCTTCTCCAGGGCCTCTCTGCTGACTGGTGTCCCAAAAGAACGTGTTAGGGTGCATTAGCTCTGTCTTAAAAGTGGACCAAATCTAGGTTAGTTTATTGTTTGTCTGTTCTTGTGGGTGCGTAAGAAATTGTTATATATCCATTGACATTACATGAGTTGTTCCATCAGAGGTTCTTTTGTTGAGTGACTTAGCTCAACCCACATATCCTGCTAACTGATTGTGTTCAGCTACTGTCTGCTGAATTTTACTCCTTTTCTTAATTTCTTAAACTAATCTGCAATTGTAATATTCATATGTAGGTCCATAAGACATGTTGGTGGTTCCATGAGAGGCGCTGGTGCAGAGCAAATCTTGATTCTCATACGTACGATTGTGGAAAGAAAAGCGAGAAACAATGTCTTGCACTACTTCTAAAGTATAGGTTACTAGTTTGACCATGAGCTTTTGAAGGTGGGCTTCGCGTTCCGGTTTCACTGAGGTGCCCAGTTCACCGCCACTATCATTTCCGCCAACAAGATGCTGAACCTCCATGCGACCGACGAAGTGATGCAGGTCACCCCTAGAATACAACTCCCTGTGCTGCCGACAATTACAATGATGTCGTTTCAGTTGTTACCTCGGTCTGTCAATATCTAGTGTTGTAAGTACCCCCTCAGCTCAAATTTTTAATACTCCGGTTAGATAATCTTCATAGTTCTTCCTTTAAACAATATCTTCAACTCACTCAGAGACCGCAAACTTGCTGCAGGATGCTGCATCTCTCTAAACCAGGTAACTCGACTGGCATCGTCCCGACTGCTGCCTCGCTCATGTCTAGTGGTGGTGCTAAGACATTGTAAATATTTGTCACATGTATCTGTCATTGTGATGCTGGTCTGTACTTCCTAGTCAGTTGAAGTGGTTCTAAAACATGGTGTTGCCATTATCACTGTTTTGACTTGAAGTTGTATGATTAGACCAGTATTGTTTGCACTCATTTTCTCTGTGATCTGTCTAATATTGGCCCAACTGAAGGCACTGATACTAGACGACAGTGGCAGAGCTACGTTGGAGCCTACCCGGGCCGTGGCCCGCTCAAAATTTGTTCAGACCTTCGTTTTTCTTATGAGCCGGCCCAACAATTGTCCAAATCCTGAAGAAAAAACATGATTTTTGTAGTCTGGCCCGCCCAGGATTCCTTGTGAAGCTCTGCCAGTTCTAGACGATGCATATCCTTGTACGCTGGTAAACGAACACTCGAAAAGGCTCCAGTAGTATTATTACCCTTAACCAGTGGTACTAATGTGCCCTTCACTCACAAAAAGTTCTATTGCTGTCAGGGTTGGCAAAGTGAAAGCTACAATTTCTTATGAGCTGCAATGTGACCAGTGCATCTGGAGCTTCTTTCTTTCTACTATTCTCTCCTGGAACGATTCTGACGACCTGATAATGAGGCTGTCAAATGAACGTTAGAAACGCTCAGACATGACAGTATGCTTTTTTCGAACCTGTTCAAAATTAAGCTCACTTTGACCCTCTTATGTGAAACTGAAATTGCAGTGTACTGAATGAAGATAAAAGGCTTTTAACTTGGATTTGGTTGCAGTGCGCTAGGCCAGGGCAGTAGTGCAACCGCCAGGCAACGCTTGAGGGCGCCCCAGCAGCAAGCTACTGTGGTGGACTCTTCCCATAAAAAATAAATAGAAAATGATCACCTTTTCCTGGACGATGATCGTTCGGGTCAGAGTCGCGCAGGACGTAACCCTCCAACCTCGCGTCCTATGAGACCCACCACGCGTCCTGCTTCCTTATCTCTTCCATAGGAGGGAGACCGAGACGCCGCCTCTCCGCTCGACCTCATCTCCGGCCTCCTCTCGCGTCCTCCCTGGCCTCCTCTCCACTCGGCCTCGCCTGCCGGACCGACTCCCGCCCACCATGGAGATCCTCGTGCTCGAGCTCGTGCCCTCCTCAGCCATGGCCATGGCAAATGCGTTCAAGCAGGAGGACAACGTCGACAACCACGACGGTTGACCTCCATCTTCGCCGCCGCCCCATCTGCGAGGTCCGCTCCCATCTCGGCGTCGTCCGCGCGGTTCCCGCGCGCCGGAGCGATCCCCGTGCCGCTGCGCCGAGATGATGACCACGACTCCCCGTCGTCGACCTGAGATGCCAGCCTCCCCGATAGTCGTGGTTGCTACCGACGGCGAACGGCGCTGCTGCAAGGGGTACGAGGGGCTGGCAGCAACGGCTGAAGTTGTTGGTACATGTACGGCGAGGGGTTTTTGCTACATTAGAAAAACTCAAATGTCTTTCTTTTGCTACAACAATGACAACCTTTTGCTACAAAATCTTCTGCTAGGCCGGTTTTGCTATATTAGATCTCCAGGACTTTCTATTTTCTAAAACAAACAGTTTTTTTCTTCAAAACAAAAAACAAAAAGAAAGGACATATACAGCAAAAATATGTGATTTGCAGCATATGTGTCTTAGCAGTAAACATGTGTCACCTTGATCTTAGCCAACGGGCCAAGAAAGGTACTCCCTCCGTCCCATAATAGATATCTTAGGTTTTTTAATAGATAAATTTATATGCTAAATAGTGTCTAGATTTATCCAAATTTTAACAAATTAAGACATCTATTTTGAAAAGGAGGAAGTACTATTTCTCCTTTGCACTGCCCCTCCTTTTATTCACCTCTCCGGGCACCCCTCCCTCAGCGCGGGCGAGGTGGGACTAAACTCCCTGCGCGCTCTGGGTCGTACGTACCGACGTAGCTGGGCTCCCAAACAAACTCCCCCAGGCCCAAAACGTGACCCCTTCTCTGGAAGCAAAATCTGAAGCCCAAAAGTAGACGCGTAGGTGCGGAGGAAACAAACCGAAAGCCCTTCGTAAAAAAAAGAAGAAGGAAACAGCCAAGAGGATTCCACCGGCTGCCCCGTCTCCGATGGCCGCACCGCCGGCTCCGGTGCCGCCGGCCACCGCTAACTCAGCGCCGGCGCCTACTCAGCCGTCGTACAAGGCGCCGCCCTTTTCCCAGCCCCCCTCCACTGCCGGCACCGTCAAGGCGGAGATCCCTCCCGCCTCCGTCTCGACCGCCCCTGCCGCCGGAGTCGCCGCCGCGGGAGCCGCGACTGAGGACTCGTCGTACATCATCAACGTTCCTAGCTACTCAGGTGACTCCCTCTCCCAGCCCCACCCCCAACCCCCGCGGGAACCGGCACATCGCCTCTTGTAAACGCTAAGACCTAGTAGAACCCTAGCTAACCGAGGGCTCCGATTGCAGCGTGGTTCTCCTACGACAGCGTCAGCGACACGGAGCGCCGCCTAATGCCCGAGTTCTTCGAAGGGGAGGTCGCCGCGGCGTCTGGGTCCAGGGGCTCTGAAGCCTACAAGTACTACCGCGACACCCTCGTGAAGAGGTTCCGGGCCAGGCCAGCGCGGCGCCTCACGCTCACCGAGGCCAGGCGGGGCCTTATCGGCGATGTCGGCTCAGTGCGCCGTGTCTTTGACTTCCTTGAGGAATGGGGGCTCATCAACTATGGTGCTTCCGCGCCGGGGGTGAAGCAGGGAAGAGACAAGAGGGAGGAGGTGGCAGTATCTCAGCCTTCATTGCCTGCTGGGTCGACCATGTCCAGGAAGCTTTGCATAGGGTGTCGTGGGGTCTGCGGCTCTGCCTATTTCACCTGTGAGAAGGTGAGTGATTTGCCATTGTTTTGATTTATATGAGTATATAAGATATGTATAGGTGGAAACTTGCGTTACAGATTAGGTTACATGTTGCATTCATCTATAACTGGTTAGAACTATCTTAGCTCATGCATATGATTGTTTCCAGTTGACTATAACTATCTGTTTGGTTTGGTGCCTTGTAGAAAGCATGGATGTATACCTTTGTTATGCAATGTAACTGGGGGAGCATTTTTTCTCTAGTTATGAGTTTGCCCGTGTTGAGAAATTTGTTTGCCTTGATTGCAGACATTCCTGGTGGGTCACTGGGTTTGGTTTAGCTGGTTTGATATGCTGTGTTCGGATAGATGAGCAAAAAAGTTTGTTGGTAAAAGGTTAATGATGTATATGTTTTGTTTTTGTAACTGGCAACTGTCATATACACTAGCACGGAGGATGTGTATTTCTTAGAAAAAACAACTAAAATGGCAAGGATTAGGCCATGGGTACGGGGACTGTCGGAAGAGCCTTGGTTCCTTGCAATTGCAACCCGTTATGTGGTTCAGGCAAGAAAAAGAGGGTGAAAAGATTAGCTGTGAATGTAGACGGATTAGCAAGGATGCTTCATAATTCGTTTTGAACTACTCCCTCCAGTTCACATAAACGTGTCATGAACTTGAGGTGGAGAGTATGTCATAATCGTGCAATAAATACATGCAAACAATATGGTAATTGCATCCATTTCGTGCATGTATTTTGGATGAAAGTGTCATTCGCTTGTTGTCTATTTTAATTACAGAAGAACGTCTTCACTTTTGCGTATGATCAGGCGGATATAAGTCTCTGTTGTAGATGCTATGTACGTGCCAACTACCGGCCTGGTCTTACTCCAGCAGACTTCAAGAAAGTTGAAATTAGCGAAGATGCAGATTGGACAGACAAGGAAACTCTTCACCTTCTTGAGGCTGTCTTGCATTATGGAGAAAATTGGAAGAAGGTCTCTGAACATGTTGGTAGTCGATCAGAGAAAGACTGTGTTGCTAGACTCATCCAATTACCTTTTGGAGAACAGTTCATGGGATCCAAGGAGCAGAAATTGCAGTTTGAGACTGATGAACCTAGAGCAGAGATCTTAAAACGGCTTCGTCTCACACCACTGGCAGATACAAGCAATCCAATTATGGCTCAGGTATGTCTAATCCGTGCCTATACTGACAACACGTCTCTTTCACTTTGTACTTGAAATACTATAACATGTAATGACCAGTTTGTTAAAAGAATGCTATGGTAATCTGTTACAGTTTTTGTATAGCTACACATATGTGGGTGTAACACCTTGCTAACTTACCTGGAAGTGTATACCTGGTATACCTTAGTCTTGGTAGTATCTTAGTTGTATATCTTGGGCATGCCACCTGCTTATACTTGAAAGCAAAAGCTGCAGATCATAGTGTCCATGAAAATCACGTTTGCCTATTGGAACTGGAAGACCTGTTTCATGTCTAAGAAATGTCACTTGAGCTGCAAGTCTGGAGCATTACATTTATAGTTTGCTATTCATGTGAATAGATGGAAAACACCATACTTGAATATCCTCAGGTTCTGATGCAGTATAAGTTATGTTCCTTACTTCAGACATGAAACACTGAGAACTTCAAAATGGTTCTGACAAAGAATTTCAAAAAAAAAACTCAATTTGTTCTTCATAGAGCTTTTGCACATAAGTGTACACAAAACAAGTGTACATTCTGGTCTCTACCATATCCTAATAGCTGCCTTATTCATCTAGTTTGAACATAGAAATTATTGATGGGGCAAGATGAGGAACTGCATTGTTTTACCAGGTGGCGTTCTTGTCTGCCATTGTTGGCTCAGGCGTTGCGGCAGCAGCAGCTCAAGCAGCTATCTCTGCACAATCCCAGGTTGATATGAATGACAGCCTGATTGATTCTTCAATCATCAACACCAAGGAAGAAGGTAGCATCTGTTCTCTAGCCCATATGAGTCTGACATGTTCACTGGCAGCCTGTCATATTGATGTTGCATTGTTGCTAAACATACTGCTTTGCATGTCACTGTGCAAACTATGATAATTCACAAGCGTGTTGACAGCAGTGTTCAAGTAATGTGCTAGGAGCAATAAGCTCAATTATAATTGGTCTATATGCAAATAAGAGTATATGGACTTGTATCGAAGTTTCTTGTTTGCATGAGTGGGCCTGTCAATGGGTAAAAGTTTGATGAACTTCCTACTTCAAAAGTCTGTTGCTGCATGCTGAAATGTTATTGTGCTGCTTAGTTCATCACCTTCTCCTACAAATATTTGTTGCAACTGTTCAAAGGAGCTCTCTTGGCCTAATTAGCTTCCTCTGCAGAATCTCCATACACCAATGGGCTTTCAGCCAACGATTTACTCAAAGAGGCATCTGCAAATGCACAAGTGCAACTTGAAAAGGAACAGAAGGATATAGAGCAATCTTTATCCGACATAGTGGATGTCCAGGTACCTTTGCTTGGGGTTCTGAGATGATAATGGTAAAAAAAAACTGTACTATTTGTATTGACTTGTTATCTATTGTTTCAAATCCTTTTTAGATGAAGGAAATCCAAGACAAGATAAACCGTTTTGAGCAGAAGGAGCTGCTAATGGAGAGAGAGAGGCAGCAGCTCCATCATGTACGGGAACTGCTTTTCATTGATCAACTTGCGGTTGTGCAGCATCAGCGCAGACCGCACCCTGTGATGGCTGAGAACAAGGAGGAAGAGAAACCAAAACCTGTTATCATCACGAGTTAAATCAAATGGACCTTCGTCAATAGCAGGGGAGTGCTGTGATAATTGGAACTCTGTTCCTCTCATGTCAACAATGGAGATATTGCTGGAATCCTATGACGAACACTAAATTACATTTCTTCTTCTGCTGGCTCTAGAGTAGTATATTCTATTTGTGTGTAGCATCTGATGTTGTTTATGGTTTGCGAAAGAACTCTTTGTAGTCTAGCTAACGAAAACGGTGTTCTTTGTCAAGTTTAACTACAGGCTATGTGCTTTGTTTGTACTACCTTATCAACGCTTAAGATGTGCATCACAACCGTATGGTACCGTGATAGTGGTACTTGTAAATTAGTTCTGCATATGTTCCGAAGTACTCCCTCCATTCCAAAATAATTGAAGCTCTAGGTTTGTCTTAAGTCAAACTACTTTAATTTTGACCAAGATTATAAAAATATATCAATATCTACAACACCAAATTATTTTTGTTAAATTCATCATACTTCATAGATTTTTGCGTTGTAGATATCACCACATTTTTCTTTAGATCTGGCCAAACTTCAAAAGGTTTTTTTTGACAGTGATAAACCTAGAATTTTAATAAGTTTAACTTATGATAAACCTAGAATTTTAATAAGTTTAACTTATGATAAACCTAGAATTTTAATTATTTTGGATTAGAGGGGTTAGATAATAGGCGTCCGGGAAAACTCTTCACTTCTTTTCAATACTGTAACGACGTTAGATCTGTCACGAAAATAAGTTTTCTTGTAAAGTGGTACTTATATTTAGATAAAAATGGTTCTGCTAAAACGTATTCACCTGCTCTTTTAGTTTAAGCATTGTTGATTTTAACTTTGCCTATTTTTTTTCACGAAAAAATCTGCTTATTATTTTGTATGCATAGCTTTCCTAAGCCCATGAGATCCCTGTCATTCTAAATAGATGTGAAACTCAATTAAAACTTGTTAGGGTGTACAACTTGTTAGGGTGTAACCAGTGGCGGATCCAAGATTTTAGGACAAGGTACGCCACACCAAAATTTTGGCACGCATATTGACAACGATTTTGTCTTAGAAAACAAAGAAGAAATGAAATTATGAAATATGACAACATAACTAAATAAAAAGGGATTTTGCATTAAAATAAAACATGTAAATTGTTGGACACATGTAGCGTTGACATGGCATTCTAATATATAACTAAACTTTCGTCGTGTTGTGTGCAACCCTTAATTTCCAAATTATTCAACCATATGGGATAATAATTTTATGCAAGGAGCTACTACTGAAGCATGCTATTGTAGACTGAGTCTACAATAGTAGTTTCATGCTGATGTGTTGTTGATTTCCTTGTTATAAACCCGTAGTATTTTGGAATTTTTTCACATTTGCCACACTTTTTATCTAAAATTTGCATATTTGCCACATGACCACCACATGTCAGTGACACAGAAAATGGCTAACCATTTCAGCTTATTTTCATGTTTGGAATGGACGTGATGCCATCCTGGTTTCTGGAGGTGTACTTGATTCATCATAAAAATATTGCTTCCGGTTTCTCTTAAAAATATTCATTTGTCGAAGCAAATTCATAATGTTTTCTGCTTCAAATTCCCATCAATGCAGATTATGCGGTGTGTGTTACATCTCATTCCACTACAGTTAATGTATATTGCATTCTGCCATGAACCTCTCCCCTTTAGTCATATAGTTTTTCCAGTAGGTCCTATAATCGTGTATTCCCAAATCAAGCTAAGGCTTAATGACACTATTGTAGTGTAGAGTAGACACATTTTCTATATCGTTGTTTAATTCCATAATCATACCTAAGATCTTATTTCACCACATCAGGTTTTTTTTGGAGTTGGTTGAATTCTTTCTAGGCTTAATAATAACAGCTAATTAGATTTTTTAATTAAGCTGATCCAACCTATGCACAATGAAGATATGTCATTAATTAATTAATCTCTTGATTGGTTATTACTAAATAAAAAGAGCTCAATACAATCATGGTGATGGCACTCTGTCAGTCAAAACCAAACATCTATTAATGTAATTTTTAATGATGATCACTACAAACCTGCTACACATGCCTCACAACATCATCTGAACTACCCAAAATGAAACCTGAATTGAATCACACTATCAACTCTACTAACTAAACCTCTGCAATCGCCAATTCAACACCATGTTGTAGTCATATACTAAACCAAGCAGAAGGGCCATCTACGGACACCAATCTATACAACACAGAACATCTTATATACTTCAATGTAAGCAAATAAGAATTTTTAACTCACCCAAACTGTAGAACATCATGTACAGCAACAGTAATTCCATGAGTAAATGCGTTCTAAAAAGAATAACCAATAGTCAAATAAGTACCCCAAATGATACTTATGAGCTTTATAGGGGGTGGGGAGGGTAGCAAAATTTTAGCAAGATCAATTTGTTTATCAGTTTAACCATTAGAATGTAGGCTATATCTATGAACTCTAGGCAAAAGGGTATAAAAAAATCAGCTACCAACATGACTATCATAAATTGATTGTTCAAAATCCTGCATGCAGAGAAGGTTGACCTATCATGATTGACATGCTGCATATTCCAATTCTAGAAAAAAGCTTAACCTGCCGAGGAAAGGTAGCCGCAATCTAATCACACTTCAACACTATCCGCACTTCCTCCAAATGTCCAGGCTCCATCGGGCCTATGTCATAGACTTACATGTATGTTGTATGGAGTACATGATTTTATTTCTTAAAATTGTGGTAGACATGCTGTCTCACTCTGGACCTGTTGGCTCTGCTATATAGTTTTATGTACCAAATAGTTCTCCCAGAACCTTAATCCGTTAAGGAAATGTGAGCAATCTACTTAAACTTCAACAATAAAAGATGCATATGGCACATCCGCAAATGGGGCTCTACTTGGATATCAAATCTAAATACCGTTTGTCAATTAGCAGCTATAGTAGAACCTTTCACAACCTTATATTCCTGCCTGAATAATATTTTTTGAGAGAGAGTGAGTGGGGCTGCATTCTCAATTCACACAACTCAAACATGTGAGGTGAGAATTCCACCTCTAACCCATCAGCATACCTTATCCTCGCTGCTCTTACCTTCTAGCATGAGTGTCGTGGTATTGCCAACGAGTACGTCATGGAGAGATCCTCACAGTGCCTGTTTATAGACGTGGGGTAAGGCAGACGGTTGACGGGTATGAGGTAACACAGCTTACCCAGGTTCAGATCCCACGACAGTGGCGGAATCCTACTCCTGCTATAAATCACTATAATGACAATACGCCGAGTTACAGGGACCGGTTCGCTGTGCGAGGTATGAGTTGAGTTATGCCCTAATGGCTCCCATAGGTCCGGATTATATAGTCGCCATGTCCTAGGGTTACAGGGAAAGTCCTAGCTGGACATGTTATAGAGTCCTACACCACATACAACTAGTCTAGCGTGTCTTGCACTCCAAGGCTCCGGGTACGTCGGTGACTCCTCCGTAGCCTTCCTCTATCCGGCATGTGCCTCCCTTCTGGATCCATCTAACTGGGCCGCCCAGCAGGCCATGGGCCTTGCTACCAACTGTGGGCCACCCGGGTTATCCGGATAGGAGACATGCTATGAGGATACCCATATAGAATATCTCCAATAGTAGCCCCCGAAGAACTCCAAGATCTTGCGCCGCCTTGCCTCTTCAGGTTGGATGCTCCGTCTAGATGAATGTCGGCAAATCGTCAAGCAATATCTTGTAGTCCTCCCAAGAACCCTGCAATGCTCTCCGTCTTCAACTTATAAGTCAGAGAAGTGCGGAATCTTCCATCGTACTCTTCTCGTAGCCGGACTGGATCCGTCCATGCCAGAATCTTCCGATGGGATGGTGTTCGGGATATGCTATATGGGTATCCTCATAGCATGTCTCTTATCCGGATAATCCGGGTGGCCCACAGTTGGTAGCATGGCCCATGGCCAGATTAGATGGATTCGAAGGGAGGCCCATGCGGATAAAGGAAAGCTACGGTTGGAGTCACCGAGCGTGCCGGAGCCTTGGAGTGCAAGATACACAAGACTAGTAATAGGCGTAGGAATCGTGACTGTCCGGCTAGGACTTTTCCTGTAACCTAGGACTGGCGATTATATAAGTCGGGCATATTAGAGCATTTTGGGAACAACCTAGTATCGTTTCTTACAACCTCGCATGGGAACCTATCTACGTAACTTCGTGTGCCCTTATAGTGATTTATAGCAGGAGTAGGATTCCGCCACCGTCATGGGATCTGAACCTGGGTAAGCTGTGTTACCTCGTACCCGTCAACCGTCCGCCTTCCCCCACGTCTCTAAACACGCACTGTGAGGACCCCTCCATGGCGTACTCGTCGGCAATACCACGACAGTTGGCGCCCACCATGGGGCAAGAGGCGCTTCAGGCTCTTCGGCGGGCGAGGACCAAGATCTTCATGGGAATCGGCGAAACCGTAGCCATCGGTCGTGTTCTCTTCTCCAGAAACGTTCCGATCGTCCCTCCCGACAAGTTCTGGATCCTGGCAAAGACGAACCCTACGCGGTGTTCGATCGTTCCTATCGGAGACATCCACCTCTTCATCGGCGAAACCGACTCGGGCGCTAGTTCCCTGGGAGTCGAAGGAGCATCAAGGCCCGCACGGACCGCCTACGGGCAGGATACGTTCGCGGAAGGATCAATGTCGGATCTCTCTTTGGAGTTTGCCGGCAAAGATCAGAAAAATTTAAGGCCCACCCAAACCGCCCCTGTGCAGGATATAAAGGTGGAAGATCACTGCAAATCCGCCGGCTTCGCCCGTAAGTCTAGACAGCAGCGATCCAAGTTCGTCGGAGTGGTTACCATCTTCAATCTGGCGCGTTGCGTTTAGAGAGAGGGCAAAAACCCCCACGATTATCTGGCCAGGTGGCTCCGTATACGAGCTGATCGGGCCCACTACCCCGATGATAACGCTTTGTATCACTTCGTGGAAGGACTGGACCGTGGCACGCTTCTCTGGCATTCTCTAAGACGGTAGCAGGCAACATGACGCCTTACCCTTGAACAGATGGTGAGCACCGTCAACAACTACGCGGAGGCTGACGCAAAAGCCCAGAAAGCACTTGCGCTCATCGACGGAGAACCTCCGATTCAGCCACTGCCACCACCGCCTCTGGCCGCCATCGTCGCAGCCACGCCACCACCTCCAGTCATCATCGCTGCCGTTGCACCTCCATCGCCCGTCATCGAGGAAGTCCTGGCACCCTCCGACTCTGTCATTGACGCGCTTTATGCTGACTTCAGTGCAGATTCAGAGGAGATAGATTTCAGTCCAGAAGAGCTAGACTCCGCTATGCAGGAGATGGAGGAGGAGTACTTGCGCGACGAGCAAGCCAACAACGCCGTCACGTCTCGAGGGGTGTTCATCACCATTGGGACGACGATGGATGAAGATCAACCCGGACGAGCTCCGCCTACAACGCTGGAAAGGGGGAAGGGGCCACTTATCGCTGCTGACGATGATCGCGCAAAAGTCATGCCTCCTCCGCCTAACCCAATGCAGCAGCCGCAGGAACTCGGCACCAGCCCGAGCAACAACAACACCGCAAACTTGCCGCCTACAGCATCTACGTCTGTAGCTGCCCAAGTTACTCCAGCTGATAGAGTGATGTACGGAAATCTCCTCGTCGAGACACTGACCGTTGCTCATATTCGGAACGTGACCAGCTTTACGAGAAGCGCCAGCAGCTGCTGGAGGAAGCGCAAGCCATCGCGGAGCAAGGCGCTAAGCTAGATCGAGATCTGGTCAACGCGCAGAAGTCCATAGAGAAAGCTAGAGCAATGGAGGCCGAGTACAAGACTCTGCTGCAGCAGCAGAAGGCCAAGAAAGCTCCGGATCGCGTCATCAACGATCCTAGTGTACGGCGCAACCTAGGATGGGCTCCCTCGAAGCTAGCACAAGCCAAGCCTTACATTGACAGTGAAGGAAAGCAGGTGATGCCCACCCGACTCCTTAACCTCGCCGTCGCCAAGACCCTTACGGAAGCGAGATAGTTCGCTTTGAGGCGATGGAACAGGTCTATGACCTAGTGGCCAAGGCGGTGAAGCAGCAGGAAAAGGCCACCTCTCAGAGGCTTGAGTCCGACCCAGTGCTTTGCCAGTCTAGCCAATATAAGCCGCCAAGGGACAGATCTCCTCTTGATGTCGGGTCCCAAACGGGTTCATCAGGACAAAGACGGAGAGATGCACGCAACAGGAAGGATGCCATCCCCATATCCTCCGACCACGGAGAAAAGGCCCGACCTCGTCGCCCATCACCACCGCCCTGATCCCCCTGACATCATGAAGATTACAAGGCTCACCATCGTACGGATATGCCCCCACCAAAGCAGTGCGGCATCGTCATCCGTGACAACACGGAGCAGACCCGTCATGACGGAGAGCGCAACCAAGGACACAGGAGCAAGTCACACCATGACCCTCCGCGTCCGACAAGCAACCGTGACAGGCGTGAGGCGTCACAGGAGGGTAACAACAAGAAGGCGAACCCACCGCCACCTCCGCCTCCGTCACCACCAAGCAGTCACGATGGCGGAGGAGGCCCGCGTCGTTCACGCAGCCCATCCCCTGTTGACAAGAAGAAGAAGAAACCGGAGCCGTACAATGCACGTTCGCGGATCGATAAGATCCACAAGGCCCGGGAAGGACCATACCCGGGACCACGTTGCTTTGGACCTGCAATATAGTCCGCAACTTACCCCAAAGGTTTCTGGATTGACAAGACCATCAAGCCCTATGATGGCACCGCCAAGCTAGCCACATGGTTGTAGGACTACGGCAATGCGGTGGAGATTGCCGGAGGCAACCCCAACGTCACCGTCAAGTACCTCCCATTAATGTTGGCGGGCACGACCCGTCAATGGATCGATGACTTGCCAGAGAAATCTATCTACAACTGGTTGGACATGCAAGAAGCGTTCACCAAGAACTTTGAGGGTACATACAAGCGTCCCTGCACTGTGGGCGATCTACAGCGGTGAAAGGATACAGATGTCGCCTAGAGGGGGGGGGTGAATAGGCGATTAAAACTTTTACTAGAGTGGCTCAACAATGGCGGAATAAAACTAGTGTTTACTTTGTTAAGCAGAACCTAGAACAACTAAGGTTCACCTATGTGCACCAACAACTTATGCTAAGCAATACAAGCAACAAAGTGATAGCAAGATATATATTACTTCAAGCATGAAGGCTATCACAATGTAAAGTGCATAAGTAAAGAGCTCGGGTATAGAGATAACCGAGGCACGCGGGACACCGATATTTTACCGAGTTCCTCCCAACATGGAGTACGTCTCGTTTGGAGAGGGGGTGGTATCAAACCACCAACGCCACAAAAGGCCTCCCTTATTCTCTTGTGAATCTCACCCCAATGGGATCGATCCACGCTTCCACTATCGGTGCACTTGTCGGTGGCAACCGGAACCTCTCACAAGGTTGGGGCACTTCTCCACAACTTAATTGGAGGCTCCCAACAAATGCCACAAAAGGCCACAATGCCACCAAGGCCACAAACCGTCTAGGGTTCCAAGAACCCAAGAGGGACAAGCTCCAATGAGCAACTCAAACCAAATCCTCCGAGGAGAACTCAAACCGATGCACCAAATGCAAAGGGCAAGAACACCACAAAGATGCTCAAATCCCTCACTCTCAAGTTCCAACAAAGCTACTAAAGCTATTGGGGAAACAAGATAGGAGGAATCAAAGATAGACACAAAATCCCCCAAAATCTAGATCCCCAAAGATGCACTCACAAAGAGATGAATCAGTTAGGTCAAAACGTGGGGCTAGATCTCCTCTCTCTTCCACTCAAATATGGACAAGAAGCATCGGAGGGAAAAGATTAGGCAAGCTTCAAGATCTAGATCAAGTGTGGACAAAGTTTAGCCTAATAGATAAGAGAGGAGCTATCTAAACTGAAAACGGGCAAAGAGTATAAATAGACCCAGAAAAACTAGCCGTTTGGGCGTTTTTCTGTCTGGACCGGTAGTACCGGTCAGCCCACACCAGCGCTAGCAGAAAACCAAACGAGCTAAGAGGCGGGGATCAGGGAGAGCCGTGTGCGAGGAAGTGGAGCCATGGCGCATGCAAGGCGGAGCGTGGCAAGCAAGGCGAGGATCGAGGGCCAGCGAGCTAGCGCAGCCGTGGCAAGCCTTGGTGGCGCCTGGCGAAAGCGAGCTGAGAGGCTGGACGCAGGAGCAAAGCCTGGCGCAGCAAAGCGAAAGCAGCGGAGGTCAACGCAGGCACGCACGCTTGGCGAACAGCGGCAGCGGCCGCGTGGGAGCAGTGAGCGAGCAGCGGGAGCGAGGCCAGCCAGGCTGGGCAAGCGGCGGCGGGAGCGGGCCTAGCTGGGTGGGGCGCAAAGCAAGCGGGCAGCAGGGCAGGTCGGGATGGGGAACACTACCTGGGCCGACCGGTAGTACCGGCCCATCCGGGCGGTATTACCGGGCCAGGCCGGTACAGCCGGATACGGGCCAGACAGAAAACGGCTGCATGGCCAGCGCGTCGTCTGGGCCGGTAGTGCCGACGACCCCAGAAAATACCTTTTTCTTTTTCTTTTTTAAATCGAATAATAGCAAATGTTCAAACGTCAATAACTTTTGATTGGTAGCTCCGATTGACCCGATTCAAATTGCGTTGGATAGAGGACGACAAGGGCTTCTCAATAAAAAGTGGAAATATTGATTATCACCAAGTGAGAAAGTATCAAGTAGAATAATGTGATACACGTCACTTGGTGAGAAACCGAAAAGCCGCATAAATCATAATCACAACAAGATACAAATGGGAGATCCGATTTTGATGAACAAGAGCTTGTTATAGAGATTACCACAAGCTCTATATTCTCACATGGACAAGACCAAATAACAACCAAATATGATGATGCAAGTATGCAAAGGTTTGAGCTCTCTTTGAACGATGTGACCGAATTACTCATACGAGAGCCCCTCTTGATAGTACGGTTATCTATCCTAAACCCGGTCTCCTACACACAACAAGAGACCGGCAAAAGGAAAACCTATCAAGATTATACCTTTGCCTTGATCATCCCACTTGAGCTCGATGTAGACGGTCTTGCCCTTCTCAAGATGGAACGCCTTTCTTAATTCCTCATCATCGACCTTGCATATTGAGCTTGCACAACATATCTTCTTTGCATTTCATCGACCTTGAAGCCAACACATGCTCCAAGCGATGCCAATGGACAAATCCTACAAGTATAACTTAATACACACATTAGTCCATAAAGATTGTCATTAATTACCAAAACCACACAAGGGGGCCCAACATGTTCTTTCAATCTCCCCCATTTTGGTAATTAATGACAATCCCTTTAAGAGGGTTTATATAAGGAATATTATTGAATGAAATGGTAATACCAATATAAAATACTACAAAAGTATGTGATATTGGTACCACCACCATATATAGAGCAAACTCCCCGACAATCTATGCATGTGTGATGAACTTGAATTTCATTGCATATATTGCCAATCATTATCATTGGTGGAGTTTCCTCTATATATAGCTCAAGCTAAGCAACAACAAAGATGCAAGAGCATGAGAGGCAAATGCACAAGAACAAACTCAATGTATAAACCAACCCTTAAACCCTCTAAAACTTCTCCCCCATTGGCATCGATTGCCGAAATGGGTGACAAGTTCTAGAAGGCAAATATAGTAATAATTCCTCCAAGGGTGTGCCTTCGCACATATCCAATGATGAATACTTGGGAGGGAGTAGAACTATATCAAGGATCCGAAAATTGCCAAAATAAAGTCAAATGATGCAAGCAATTTACAAGGTCCGACAAACCAATTGAAAACAACAAATTAGTTCAAATGGAAACTATGAGATATTATGATATGAGCAAAAGAGTGTTTGAAATAACAAATAGAGAAGCTCCCCAAGATTTATGCATAATTTTAAAATAAATGCATTGGAATACATAATGCACAAATATGGAATCCTTGCTCCCCCATAAGCATTGAAAACACAACAAATGAGAAAGAAGACAAATGAGCATTATTATGTGAACTAGATGATCTCCCCAAAAATAATGCACCACTTATGATAATTATATTTGGGAACAAGGTGCATAATCATGGAATCCTCACTCATCCAAATTCATTTAACAATACAAGGCATGAGAGAACAAATATGAGTGCCAAAATGTGCAAACAAGAGGAACAAGCACTCATAGGCAATTGAATTTGGAAGCCACCGAAGAATCAAAAGGAATAGAAAGGTGGTCTCCAAGGATTAAAAATCAACTAAAATTATCTTCTCATATGTGTATATGTCTCTAAGTGGAAAATATCACAAAGACATATTCCAATAAAGAAACAAACACAAACAAATAAGATATACAATAAATCACATAAAAAGCTAAAATGAAGTCATAACATATACCAATAAGATTTTTGCTTCAAAGCACGACCAAAGACTCAAATATAACTTACTGTATATTAATGAGCTTCAACTACTAACACACTACATATATTACAACTATCACCAAGGGAAAAGGGGAAAGTTGAAATATATGGAGAAAGGCAACAAGTATCATAAGATAAAATAGACTAGAAAAAATCTCACTATTGCACATGAGAGAAGTTGAGGAAATGATAGGCAATAAAATTGCTAGATTGACATATTTGGGATTGGAGGATCATATGCATGATTTTGTATAGTCCCAATTATATGCACTCATCTCAACTTAAACACATATACAATATAGAGTCCTCTCAAAACCATGGCTAGAACTACAACAATTACAAATACATTAATTCATGCTAAAAGGCAACCGACAAACGGTTGGAATCAAGATATGTGAGCATGAGAAAGAGATACTTGTTACCGAGATATAATTGGTAGGATGTAGAGGATATGAATTCGTTAATTGTCCTATAGCTTGCCTCAAATTTTCTTCTAAGTATCACTTCTTCAAAATTGAAAGACAAGCACCCAATATATCTCCAATGTACCTAAAATACAATTAAGTACAAAATGGTCCCCAAACTTATTGGGTCCAATGTAGTTAGTGCAACTACAATATGTAGGAGAGACTCCACATAAATATGTGCATATTAATATGAAATTGAATTTCATGCACAACTTAGCCGATGGGATTTGGTGGAGTTTCCCTTATATATTGGATCAAAGAAAACAAGCAAGCCATAATAAAAACATATAGTAAATATGCATGCATAAAGCTTTCAAGAACCAAGAAAGGAGATACAATTTTAGTAAAAACACCAAGTAAATCGAGATTGCACACACAAGAGTGTGACATGACAAACGATGTCCAAATTGTATCAAATAACCAATTCAACACATGAAAGATCACAAGTTCAACAAATGAACCAGGCAAAAGCCAAGATAGCAAAAGATAGATAGAAATAAACATGCTCAAGGATTTATCTCATTCTAAAATGGTCGAATCATGAAATAAGGAATGAGACAAAACCAACTCCCCAAAAGAGAAAGGTTCCAATAAGAAACCAAACTCCCAAACTTCTCATGATGGCACAAAGTACCAAAACAAAAAGATTGAGGTTCCAAGCACAAAAAAAGATATGGATCAAAACAAAGAAGCATAAATATGAGTGTTTTAAATAATATAGGATAGCTCCCTCATGGATAGTGCATTATGTAGGATTTTCCTTTTGAATGCAAAATGCACACAAATGGGATCATCACTACTACCTACATTAAATAAAACACAAGAGGATACCAATAAAATAATATCCAAAAAGTAGCAAGAATACATGGGAGCACATAAAACATTTACTTGGCCAAATATAGGACAATATTAAGCAAAGGCCAAAGTGAATATGATCAACAAATTCTACCATAAATTACTCATTGTCCAAGGACAAGAAATATTGGGAATAATTTTCCCAAGGTAGCTTGCATAGATATCCAAGATCATAGTCACAACAAGAAGTATATAACTAAATATAAGAATTGAGCATGATACTTCAAACAAGATTCTTGGTAGCTTCCAATAGTCACATAATCACTAGTGATTAGAGTAACTTGAAGCAAATGGTTTCCATGAGAATATATATATCTAAATATGAGAAAACACATACCAAGAATCATTCTCACATACAAGATCCAAAATATGAGCAATAAAGGCATTCAAGCAAATTGGGACTTGTATGAGCAAATGTGTCACATATGAGCTAGATAATTATCAATATCAATTCTAAGTGACACAACCTCGAATATTCACATTTTCTAGGATTGTAATATGCACTAAGCATAAGACTCCCCCATAATGTGATACTACCATAAAAACAACACGAGGCAAAAGGATACAAATAGAGATAATTAATGGACATTATTAAACTTAAATTTCTCATGATAATTATACCACATAGAGACTAGACAAGAATCCAATATAAGTACTAGGTGGTATTCCTCATGTACACACAATTTTAGGATTGTGGAATGCCCAAGCATAACACTCCCCCAAAACGGGATAATCCATTAACATCTCATAAGAGCCAAATAAGATACCAAATATAACCAAGTAAGGCTCAAACACAAGAAACACACATACATGGTGTGCCACCTAATCATACATAAATATATGCTTGAGTCCTCAAGATAATTAAGTGGATAGCACAACATGTACACAAGCATGGAAGATACAAAACCAACACATGCACAAGGGGGCGAGTAACTTTCAATGTAATGAGTTTAGCATATGTTACCGCAAGGAGGAACATTGGATATATAATAAAATCATGATAATCCAAATGGCTTGGCTTGACAATAATAATTGATGAATATCCCTCAATTCTTCATAATGTAGCCAAGACTCCAATGCCCTCCAAAACACACCTATTGATCAAGTTTTGGCTTGTTGGTCCCCAACCAAGTTGGGTCCTAAGAGGTTAGTCACAATAGGTTTGGCAACCCAAATGGTTCTTTTCTTGACACCACATTGAGCACCAACAAATTTGGAAAATACATTGCCAACCTCATCCTTACAAAGAGAATAAGAATCATCAATCAAGATAGGATGGGATGAGGAGTTACCAATAGTGCATGCGGAAGAAATGTGCCCCTTCTCACGGCATATGTAGCAAGTTCTACTCTTGCTATCTTTCTTCTTAGGTGAAGCCACACCTCGAGGAAGGGCTCGAGTAGTGCTCTTAGGAAGAGGCCCATTAATGACTTGAGGTGGAACTTGAGGCCGCTTCCCTTGATGCTTCACACTAAGAGGCTTTTTCTTCAGTGGGCAAGATCTAACATGGTGCCCTTCTTCCTTGCACTTGAAGCAAACAATGTTGGCCGGATTCTTGACTTGATCTTGGCCATTCTTCTTGTTGTCCTTGTGCTTCAACTTGATAGTGGACTTGTTCTTGACATTGGAGTTAAATCCAAACCCACTCTTGTCATTGGGGAATTTTTGCACACTCAAGATTTTGTTGAGTGCGGCCTTCCCTTGATGACCCCTTTTCAAGTCATTCTTCAAAGAAGTGACTTGAGCCTTGAGCTCTTTGATTTCCTCTACATGGTTAGGTTCAAAAAAAGTACTAGAGGAAGTAGATGCTACATTGTTAGAGCAACAAGGCACGGAATGTAATTCATCACGAGATATAGCATGGTTGTGAGGGGATGAATTACAACGACTAGCACATGGCAATATAACATTTGGAGTAGATGTAGTGCTAATGTCCACATGAGGCCCACTAGATGTTACCTTTGACATGATGGCCTCATGAGCCAACTTTAGCCCACCATGGGAGACTAGGAGATCCTCATGCGAGCTTGAGAGCTTAACATGACTTTCTTCTAATTTCCCATAGTTGCTAGTTAGCAAAGCAAGTTGAGCCTTTAGCTCAACATTCTTCTTTAAAATAGATGCTTCAAAAGAAATAGAGTTAATAGCACAAGCATCATCATTATTAGCAAGAGGCGAGGGCAACTTGGCAAGCTCTTTTGAATATGCGGCTTTAAGTTGCTCATGTGACTCGGTGAGTTTGATGAGCTCATCCTTTATGACCCTAGAGCCATTTTTGAGGTGCTCAAAATCCTCAAGGAGTTTAGCATAAGCAACTTGAGTCTCATCATTTTTACTTTTGAGATCACTTGCCACCTCAAGATCTCTATCATGAGATTCCTTTACTCTAGATAGCTCTAAAGCAAAGGTCTCCTCAAGAGATTCCTTAGTGGTTTGTTCCTCTTCAAGAGCTTTATTTAGGTTTGCAATTATATTAGCATACTCACGCTCAAGACTACACATTTTATCAACGTTGTTATCATGCACCTTAATTTGTGTTTCTAACTTATCAATATGTTATTTGCTCTTAATAGCAAAGTCCAAGACTTCAACAAAGTTAGAGCAAGCAATATCCTTTTTAACAAGGGCACGATAAACAATCTCACCCTTTTCATATAAATCATCAATATCAAGCTCTTCTTCCACATTATCCACATCCTCCTCATCACAAGAGGTAATGGGTTCCAAAGTAGGGGTTACCTTAGAATCCCTAGCCATAAGGCATAGGTGGGTACCGGAAGAAGGCGAAGATGAGATTGCATTTGTGGCTTCATTCAAAACCATGTCTTGGCCCATAGAATCTTCGGTTTCCTCTACATGGTTAGCAACACAAGCACTAGAGGAAATTGAAGCATTTTATCATGGCAACAAGACAACACAAGCATATCATCATGAGATTTATTCAAGTCATTTCTACATGATATGCAAGGACTATTAACACAAGCATGTAAGGAGTTTGTAGTGCTAGGAGTGTTAAAGTCCAAAGATAGATCATTGCAACTAGATAGAGATGAGGGATTACAAATAGTAAGCACACTATCCAAATTGCAATTTCTATCACCACCCACCCTATCATTACCTTGTGAAAAGTCACATGTTGGTGAAGTGGTAGAGGATGAGAACTCATCTCGACCGGAAGTGGAAGCAACACAATCATCCTCAATAATGTTGGACACAACATATTTATCTTGAAGTTTTGTCCATAACTCATGAGCGCTCCAAAAAGGAATGATTGAATATGTAACTACATAGCTCAAAGCATTAACAAGCACATTAGAAGCTTGAGCATCGAGATATAAGTTTTTCTCATCCTCACTAGATAGATTTTTGAAATCCATTGGAGGAGAAAAACCTATATCTACAATACGCTCCAAATTTGGGTCCATGTCCCGAAAATGAATGAGCATGCGATTTTTCCATATATCATAATTTGTGCCATCGAATGTGAACATGTCATTGTGCACTAATCCTCTAGCCGACATCTTTACTCTCAAGGCGATGAAGCCTAAAATGAGAGACCGGGCTCTGATACCAATTGAAAGGATACAGATGTCGCCTAGAGGGGGGGGGGGGGTGAATAGGCGATTAAAACTTTTCCTAGAGTGGCTCAACAATGGCGGAATAAAACTAGTGTTTACTTTGTTAAGCACAACCTAGAACAACTAAGGTTCACCTATGTGCACCAACAACTTATGCTAAGTAATACAAGCAACAAAGTGATAGCAAGATATATATTACTTCAAGCATGAAGGCTATCACAATGTAAAGTGCATAAGTAAAGAGCTCGGGTATAGAGATAACCGAGGCACACGGGGACACCGATATTTTACCGAGTTCCTCCCAACATGGAGTACGTCTCGTTTGGAGAGGGGGTGGTATCAAACCACCAACGCCACAAAAGGCCTCCCTTATTCTCCGGTGAATCTCACCCCAACGGGATCGATCCACGCTTCCACTATCGGTGCACTTGTCGGTGGCAACCGGAACCTCTCACAAGGTTGGGGCACTTCTCCACAACTTAATTGGAGGCTCCCAACAAATGCCACAAAAGGCCACAATGCCACCAAGGCCACAAACCGTCTAGGGTTCCAAGAACCCAAGAGGGACAAGCTCCAATGAGCAACTCAAACCAAATCCTCCGAGGAGAACTCAAACCGATGCACCAAATGCAAATGGCAAGAACACCACAAAGATGCTCAAATCCCTCACTCTCAAGTTCCAACAAAGCTACTAAAGCTATTGGGGAAACAAGAGAGGAGGAATCAAAGAGAGACACAAAATCCCCCAAAATCTAGATCCCCAAAGATACACTCACAAAGAGATGAATCGGTTAGCTCAAAACGTGGGGCTAGATCTCCTCTCTCTTCCACTCAAATATGGGCAAGAATCATCGGAGGGAAAAGATTAGGCAAGCTTCAAGATCTAGAGCAAGTGTGGACAAAGTTTAGCCTAGTAGATAAGAGAGGAGCTATCTAAACTGAAAACGGGCAAAGAGTATAAATAGGCCCAGAAAAACTAGCCGTTTGGGGCGTTTTTCTGTCTGGACCGGTAGTACCGGTCAGCCCACACCAGCGCTAGCAGAAAACCAAACGAGCTAAGAGAGGCAGGGGATCCGGGGAGAGCCGTACGTGTGCAGGGAAGTGGAGCCCGCGAGCGCATGCAAGGCAGAGCGCGTGAGCGAGCAAGCAGCAAGGATTGAGGGCAATGAGCTAGCAAAGAAAGCGGTCAACGCGACGAGCGCGAGCGCAAGCTGAGGCGGGCTAGCACGGGAGCAAAGCGCTGCCAGCCAAGTGAGCGAGCAGCACGGAGGGTCAACGCGGGCACGCACGCGCGAGGCAGCGGCGGGCAGCGCACGTGGGAGCAGTGAGCGAGCGGCGGGAGCGAGGCCAGCCAGGCTGGGCAAGCGGCGGCGGGAGCGGGCCTAGCTGGGTGGGGCGCAAAGCAAGCGGGCAGCAGGGCAGGTCGGGATGGGGACACTACCTGGGCCGACCGGTAGTACCGGCTCATCCGGGCGGTATTACCGGGCCAGCCGCAGGCCGGATCTGGGCAGACAGAAAGCGTGCAAGGCCAGCGCGTCGATCTGGGCCCGGTAGTACCGGACGGCCCAGAAAATACCTTTTTCTTTTTCTTTTTTAAATCGAATAATAGCAAATGTTCAAACGTCAATAACTTTTGATTGGTAGCTCCGATTGACCCGATTCAAATTGCGCTCAATAAAAAGTGGAAATATTGATTATCACCAAGTGAGAAAGTATAAAGTAGAATAATGTGATATACCTCACTTGGTGAGAAACCGAAAAGCCGCATAAATCATAATCACAACAAGATACAAATGGGAGATCCGATTTTGATGAACAAGAGCTTGTTATGGAGATTACCACAAGCTCTATATCCTCACATGGACAAGACCAAATAACAACCAAATATGATGATGCAAGTATGCAAAGGTTTGAGCTCTCTTCGAACGATGTGACCAAATTACTCATACGAGAGCCCCTCTTGATAGTACGGTTATCTATCCTAAACCCGGTCTCCTACACACAACAAGAGACCGGCAAAAGGAAAACCTATCAAGATTATACCTTTGCCTTGATCATCCCACTTGAGCTCGATGTAGACGGTCTTGCCCTTCTCAAGATGGAACGCCTTTCTTAATTCCTCATCATCGACCTTGCATATTGAGCTTGCACAACATATCTTCTTTGCATTTCATCGACCTTGAAGCCAACACATGCTCCAAGAGATGCCAATGGACAGATCCTACAAGTATAACTTAATACACACATTAGTCCATAAAGATTGTCATTAATTACCAAAACCACACAAGGGGGCCCAACATGTTCTTTCAAGCGGCGCGTGCAAGAGAAAGACGAGACATCTCGCGCCTACCTCTCCCGCTGGCTGGACATGAAGAATTCCTGCGCAGGAGTGCGCTCAGACCGCCATGGCCGCCTTCATCGACGGGTTGGAAAGGGGCACGTTGCTCTGACATAAGCTAAAGCGCTTGCAGGACAATCACCAACTTGAATTGAATCAGATGATCCAGTTGGCCAGTGAGTTCGCAGCTGCCGATGATGATGCTCGCGGCTCCTTGCCGGCAACAGCCATTCCAACTCAAGCTCGGAGGAACAGCAGTACAAAGCGGAAAACCGCTCCAGAAGAAAAGCAATCTACCGACATGGTCGCTATGACTTTTGCTGGACGAGGTGATGGCGGGCAACGTGGCCGAGGAAGGGGAGCTGGTCGTGGGCAGCAACGAGGAAGTGAAACCACCTCGGCGCCGCTCCGCATTCCCCACACCTACGAGGAGTACCGCGATATGCCGTGCCTCGTACACCTCGACGTCAATGGCAAAGCCACCCATACCAATCGACACTACAAGTTCGTCAACGACCTCAAGGAAGACCCGGAGTCCGGCTACAAGCAAAGTCGAAAGAACAGACCGCGAGGCAAGGGCAAGGGGAAGAAGAAGGAGGAGGAGTCCAAGGATTCGAGTGACATGGACGAAGACGTAGACCCCAAGCACGCCGCCAAGAGCGACGACAAGGGCAAGAACCCCTTCGCGAAGAAGGCTCCAGTCTACCACACTTTCCTTGGCACCCCCACCGTCCGACAACAGAAGACCTCTCTGAGGATCCTGATGGCTACTCTCCCCCCAGTTCCCCAGTACCTGCGCTGGTCGGAGGTTCCAATCACTTGGGACATGACGGACCACCGAGACCTTATACCTACGGAGAACCAGTACGCCATGGTAATCAACCCCTTGATTGATGGCGTGGAGTTCACCAAGTGTATGGTGGATAGTGGAAGCAGCATCAACATCATGTACCTGGATACACTGCAGAAGATGAACTTGATGGAGGCAAATCTAAGGCGGACCAACACCATCTTCCATGGCGTAGTTCCTGGTCGGGAGGCTCGGTCCCTTGGATGCATTACACTTCAGGTTGCCTTTGGCGATGTTAACAATTACCACCAAGAGCGCATGACCTTTGAGGTGGTCCCCTTCAAGAGCGTGTACCACTTCATATTCGGCCGCGACATATTCCACACGTTCATGGCCAAGCCATGCTTCGTCTACAACAAACTCAAGATACCCGGACCAAACGGTGTCATCACCGTATTCGGAAGCTTTACCAAGGCAAGGGACTGCGAGATCAATGAAGCAGCCGTTGCAGAAGCTGTCCTCTATAGCGAAGAATTCAAAGAGATCCAGAGCAAGGTCGATGACTCAGAGATGCCCGCGTCAAAGAAGCAGATCTCCAACTCCGCTCCTGCGTTCAAGGCCGCCATCGAGACCAAGCTGGTGGAACTTGTGGTAGGCGATGCCTCCAAGGTCACCGCCATTGGGACGAACCTGGATCCCAAATAGGAAAGCACGCTCGTCGAGTTCCTCCGTGAGAATAGGGACATCTTTGCCTGGCAACCTGCCGACATGAAAGGTGTACCTAGGGAACTTGCCGAGCACAGCTTAAACATTGATCCAAAATTCAAACCAGTGAAACAACCTCTACGATGCTTTGGAGATGAGAAGAGACGTTCCATTGGCAAAGAGATAGCTAGGTTACTTAAGGCTAGATTTATCCAAGAAGTCCTTCACACCCGATGGGTGGCCAATCCTGTACTTGTCCCCAAAAAGGGAACCAATGAATTAAGAATGTGCGTTGATTACACCGGCTAGAACAAAGCATGTCCCAATGATCCGTTTGCTTTGCCTCGCATTGACCAAGTAATTGACTCGACGGCTGGCTTGGAGCTTTTGTGTTTTCTTGACGCATACTCAGGATACCACCAGATCAAGATGAGGAAGTCGGACCAATTGGCCACTTCGTTCACTACCCCATATGGCACGTTTTGCTATGTTACGATGCCCTTTGGGCTGAAAAACGCAGGTGCTACGTACCAGCAGACAATGCAACGTTGCCTCCACGACCAAATTGGTCGGAACGTTCACGCCTATGTGTACGATATCGCGGTGATTTCTAAAAATTCAAATGACTCAATCTCCAACTTAAAAGAAACCTTTGATAATCTCCGAAAATACAACATGATGCTTAACCCTAAGAAGTGCGTCTTCGGGGTTCCAGCCGGAAAATTTTGGGTTTCATCGTTTCCCAACGCAGAATCGAGGTCAACCCGGAGAAAATCAAGGCCATCTTAAACATAAACCATCTGACATGCCTAAAGGACATTCAACGACTAACAGGTTGTGTTGCAGCAGTTAGTCGGTTCATCAGCCGACTTGGAGAGAAGGCTCTGCCACTATACAAGTTGCTGAAGAAGGCGGAAAAATTCACGTGTACAGACGAAGCAGATGCAACATTGAAGCAGCTCAAGGAGATTCTTTCCTCAGCGCCCATCCTAGTAGCGCCTGAGCCTGGAGAGCCCCTGTTAATCTACATGGCGGCAACCAACCGGGTAATCAACATCGTCGTCGTGGTAGAGCGGAAGGAACCAGGCTATGAGCACGGAGTTCAACGACCAGTTTACTATGTGAGCGAGGTCTTGATGGAGTCCAAGAAGCGTTACCCGCACTACCATAAGATAGCTTATGGAGTATTCCTTGCTTCTCAGAAGCTGATGCATTACTTTCAGGAGCACCCAATCACAGTGGTGAGCAAGACTCCACTGTCTGACATAATCAACAACAACGACGCTACAGGAAGGGTCGCGAAGTGGGGCATTAAACTTGCCGCCTTTGAGATCACTTACAAGAGACGCGATGCTATCAAGTCATAAGCCTTGGCGGATTTTGTTGCAGATTAGACGGAGATGCCCGATGCTACTTCGTTGCCGGAACCAGAGTACTGGGTGATGCACTTTGACGGATCAAAGCTGCTCAACGGCTCGGGAGCTGGTGTGTTGCTACAGTCACCAACATGAGACAAGCTACACTACGTTCTGCAGATCCACTTCGAGGCTACAAACAACATGGCGGAGTATGAATCATTCACGGACTACGTGTAGCCAAGGACATTGGCATCAAGCGCATAGTTTGCTGTGGAGATTCCGACTTGGTTGCCCAGCAGGTGGCTAGCACCTGGAATGTGCGGAACCCTATGATGGCGGCATATCGAGACGAAGTGGACGAGATAGCCAAGAGCTTCTTGGGCTACAAAGTCAAGTATGTACCTAGGGAGCAAAACGAGGCGGCTGATCTGCTGTCTAAGCTTGGATCAGGGCGCAAGAAAATTCCGCCAGGAGTTTTCCTAGAGCACTTGCGCACACCATCTGTGAAGGGAGCCGACATCGACAACCCGGATAGAGCTGACTCTTTCGTCAACATGGTAACTAAGGTCCCTCCGGCTTGGACAAAACCGTTCATGGAATATCTCGAACATGAAACTTTGCCCGACGATGAAGTCGAAAGATGGAAAATAGTACGACGAGCAAAGGGTTATACCATAATCAATGGGAAACTCTACAAAAGGATCACTACTGGTGTATACCTAAAGTGTGTTTCCCAGCTAGAAGGTATGGAAATCCTACGCGAAATCCATCTCGGAGACTGCGGGCATCACGCTGCTCCTCGATCGTTGGTCGCGAAACCTTGCGACAAGGATTCTACTGGCTGACCGCGAAGGCGGATGCCGACAAGCTGGTTGAGACATGCATGGGATGCCATTATTATGCCCGACAACCACATGTTCCTGTAAAGAATTACGAACAATACCAATAACTTGGCCATTTGCAGTCTAGGGGCTAGACATGGTGGGACCGTTGCAGACGGCACTTTGTGGGTTTACGCATCTGCTTGTAGGAGTTGATAAATTCACTAAATGGATAGAAGCTAAACCCATTAGAAAGCTTGATGGGGCAACTGCCCTCAGGTTTGTCCGGGATCTAGTAGTGAGATTTGGTTTCCCACATAGCATTATCACCGACAACGACATCAATTTGTCACTCGGAGAAGTGGAGGCTTATTGTTGGGAGAAAGGCATCCGACTTGACCTTGCATATGTGGCACACCCGCAGTCCAACGGTCAGGTTAAGCGAGCCAATGGATTAATTCTGCTGGGAATCAAGCCACTTCTTGAGGCACCGCTACATAGAGCAGCTGGAGCCTGGGCGGAAGAATTACCATATGTGATGTGGAGTTTACGAACTACACCCAACAGATCCACCGGCTACACCCCTTACTTCATGGTATATGGAGCAGAATCCATCTCGCCTTCCGACATCCTTCATGATGCACCAAGAGTTGCCGCCTACAACGAAGATGACGCTGAAGAATCCAGACGCCTAGATGTGGACCTTCTCGAGGAGGAGCGCGTTTTGGCATGCCAAAGATCCGCCATCTACCAGCAGAATCCACGCAGCTACCATAGTCGCCGCATTCGGCATCGCTCGTTTAAAGAGGGGGATTTGGTGCTCCAACTTAAGAAGAAGAAGTCACACAAATTATCCCCGCCATGGGAAGGACCGTTCATCATAAGCAAGACGCTACTCAATGGGTCTTACTACCTTGTTGACAATCGTGAACTGAAGGATAGACCCAATGAGGATCATAAGCGACGTGACCGGATGATGACTACCCGGAGCTTGATCGGCCATGGAACATAGCACAGCTACGTCCTTTTTACACTTAGCATTTTTTATCTAATTGTGTACCTCTTATATGATCAATGAAATAAAGCTCTTTGGTTTACTCATATTTCTGAGTCTTTTACATCCTTTAGTGTTCATTTTTGGATCATGTAAAATCTTTATGCACAAGCTTTGCGATTGCACTTGTGAAAATTCCGCCTACGGGCGTTAGCTTAAGTTTTCTAGTCTACACGTTCTTTGTCGTTTTTATGTGGATTCTGGAGTAGTGACTTTTGGCACTTATTGTCGGCGATTTTGTGCTCAGGTTATTGACGGTGCCATTGGGCATCATCACCTAAAGCATGGTTCCGACAACAAGTCTTCCGACTCACGAAAAGTCAAGCATAAGAACCAAAGTAATGGATAAGCCAACACTTGCTTAAAACAATATATACATGCTGGAAACTAGTTCTTGAGCAGCAGGAAGTAACAACCATTGTTTTCCGCCTTAAGTTACATAAACAAGTTTTTTCCGCATATGCACCAAAGGTGAAACAAATAATACAAAGTTGTTCTTCACTCCTTTGGCGCAGGTGACTTGGAAGCAGCATCATCACCAGCCGGAGAACCACCCTCGAAGTCGGCGCTGTGGTGGGACTCAGAGGAACCTTGGTTGCCATTGTCGATGATGTTCATGGGCACGAAGATGTCGACGTCTACCAACTCGGCAACTCTGGTGTCATAGCCCGCGAGCGATGACAAGATGGCTTCATGGTTAATCTCTTTGCCATCATCGTCTACGTCGGGAATGCCAGAGGTCACCGTGTCAATGTCGGCATCTTCATAGTGTGCCTTCACAATTGACAATGCCATCCTTGCGCCAGCCCGTGCACATGAAGCTTTCCAGCTTGTGATACGCTCGGGGGCTCGGTGCAGAATCTCCGAGTACTTCACCATGGAGTCCGATGCCTTGATGTTTATCTGGAGGGGCTTGGCGATCTCCTTGGCTTGCGTGATGGCGGTGTTGATGAAGTTGCCGGCAAGAACCATGCATTCCTTGGCTGGAGGATGTGATCGGGTTAAACCCATAGGAGCTGCAAAATTCCGACAAGGATCGCATGAGTTCAACAATTCAAAGTACCCAGACTACAGAAACCCAAGACAGATAAAACTTACTGAAGATGCTGGCCTCAGCTTGCCAGAGGGTGTCCGCCAAGGATTCTTTCTCTTGTTGGAGGAGCTTATACGCCTCGCTATGGCGTTGATTTTGCTCATCGGCAGCTTGCTTCTGATCTTTTAAGATCGCAATCTCCTCCTTCAAGCGATTGATTTAGTCGATGGCGGAGTCCTACAGGACCTTCATCGACTCCTCATGCATTTTCAGCATGTCCTTCCTCTCCTGCTTAAGAATTTTGTTCTCGCTATCCATCTCTTGAATGTGCTTGGATTGCTCGACAATATTCTTTGCCTTGGCGATGGTTTCTGCAAGTTGGAGAAATCAAAGTACACAGTGAGTACTCGGAGAATATGGGCACAATACCAAGTCGGAATGCAAAAGAGAAAATAGACGCTTGCTCTTGGTGATCTATTCCTTCAAGAAGGCAGTTTTACCCTTTTCGGCTTCCAGGTCTGCGCGCATCTTCTGGTACTTGTCATTGGCCATGCCCCTCCGAGCACTCTCGTTCTGTGGAAAAAAGTTCAAAGTTAAAACCTTGTTTGGTCTACTTGGAGCATCTAGCCGGACATTTTCCACCTAGACGCTTGGGGGCTACAGCGATAATTTTTGACTTAGTAATATGCTTAGCTTTTCTTTAAGCATCTAGTCGGAACTAATTCAGTTACAACTAGAGGCTTGGGGGCTACAATATGGAAATTTATAAACACTGCATACGCTACTCTTAAAGCATCTAATCGGAACATTTCATTCCATCTACATGCTCTGGGGCTACAGTGAGAGTTTTTCTAACTTAGTCACTCTTAGAGCATATAGATGCAAAAACCTATGGTTTTTCCATCTACATCCTTGGGGGCTACAGTGGGATACTCATACGAAATGCAAAAGGAAAATACAACTTACAAGTGCGATGATCTTGAGGTTCGTAGCACTCTCGGCCATCAGCTTGGTAAAGGATTCACTGTTTCCTTGCAAGATTTCTGCTTGCCGGCGGAGCTCCTCTAGACCACACGTCGGAGATGTCGGCGCCGTACCAGGGACCAAAGCAGTGCTACCCGGTGTAAGTACCGGATAAACTATCTTTGGATAGGCTATGGTTTTCTTAGGTGCGGGGCGCCCCCAACGGCAGAGGTACCTTATCGCCACCGATGGCATCTTTAGCCGGAGCTTCAGCCATTTGGTGGGCGGCACTCTCCTGCGTTGCCTGCTCGCCGACGACTGCAACCTTGGTAGAAGCACCTGAGTCCACTTCCATGGCGGAAGGGCCAGATGCCTCCTTAGCTTGTGAGCTTGTCGGGGCAGACGAAGGCTTGACGGAGGGAGTGGCAGGGGCGATGGCGGGAGATGCATCACGATGCAGCATGTCCTTGATAGTTCTAGAAGCCCCCAATTTGGAGGTCTTCTTGAGGCTGGCCGTGGCTTTCTTCCTGAAACGTGCAAAATGCATAAGTACAGGAGCAAGACAGATAAATAGACAATGTCTGAGGAAGAGAAGCTTACACAAGTAGGGGTGCTTTGGCAAAGGCGATCCCAGTAACTTTTCTCTTTTCCGCCTCCAGGGCGGCGGTAGTCTTCTTGGAGGCTCCACCCTCCGTTTTCTTCTTCTTGCCTCCATCGGCAGCGTCAGAGGTGGAGTTCTTCCGCTTTCGCACCAACGGAGCCTCGTCGTCGGACACGACCGTGACTTCCTTCATCTTTGGATCGTAGATTTGGGCAGCCAAGTTGCCCTCCTCTAGATCGCTAAGCTGTTAAGTGAGAAATCACCGTGTTAGATAAGATGACACTTGCAAGACGGAAGAACTGGAGTATATGTCGTACACGGAAAATAAATACCTACCTTTGGGCACTTGCCGTCTACGAACATGTCGTAGGTGATGGTGAAGCCACGCTTCTTATCCTTCACCTTGACGATGTCCTTAAGGCGGAGCTTGACGGAGTCGCTCGAGAAGTTGTCCACGGAGATGTGGAGGCTATCCCTTCTGTCGCTGGTATACTCGTGCATGAGCTTTGCGCGGTGCTGCAGAGGTTGGATTCGCCTGATGAACCAGCACATGGCTAGGTCCAAGCCGGTCAAACCCGTCTCTACGAACCATTCTATCAGCCTTATGGCGCGGGAAGCATCAAGCTCGGAGGGAAGGGAGGCCTGGGATCTCCATGACGAGGCTTCAGCGGTGGCTCCGTCAACGAAGTCCGGGTACGTTACTTGTTGGCCAGCCAGAGGGATGTCTGGGCCGTAGAAGTACGCCCGTTGCCAATTTTTGCAGGACTCATGGCCGACGATGTCGGGGAACCGCCGACCAGGTCGAATCTTGAAGCTTATGGTGCCACAGTTCCGGATTTCTTCCTTGCTATGTCCGGCTTCACGTTTGACGGTGAAGAAGTACACAAAGAGGTCTAACCTAGGCCTTATCCCTAAGTATCCCTCGCAGAGCGCCGCGTAGTTGCTAAGCACTAAGATACTATTGGGGGAAAGATTCTAGGGCTGGACTCTATAGTGATTCAAGACGGAGAGGAAGAAGTTGAAGATGGGCAGGGAGACGCCGCGTACCACTTGGGCTTTGAGGTACACCTTTTCTCCGTCTTGGGGAGAAGGCGTAACCTCGCCGGCCGGCGCCGCCCGCCAGGCGAGCCCCTTTGTCGCAGGGAGGTAGCCCTCGGCGATCATCTCTTGGATATCATGGTCCATGATATCTGAGCCGCGCCAGTCGCCCTTGTGCGAATCTGGCTCCTCCTCCAACGGCTCCAGCGCCGCCAAATTAAGGCTGCCAAATCCGATGCAGGGATGACTAGGCCCTCCGAGGCACGACAATGGAGCTCGCCGGCTTTGCCGCGGCTTCGTTTGATGCCGCCATGGAGGGAGAGGTGCTGCTGCTGACCATGGAGTGAGGTTGGGTGTGACTGGTGCGGATTGGAGGCTAGGGTTTTTTCACGAGTTAGGCGCGGAGAGCTCGAGGGGGCGCGCGCTGGAGGAAGAAGACGATGCGAGGAGAATGAGGTAAAAAGTGGAAATTCCACCGCGGTTACTATTTATCATCTCCGGCGTCAAGATTCGTGCAGCTTGATCGGACGGTTGCCGCGTAGACGACGTGTTTGCGAACGTGCACGGAAATTTCGCCACGTCTCCAACCGTCGCCGCCAACGGTTCGTATCGCTCGCGCTGGAAAATTGGACATGGTTGCGTTCTCTGCATGTGTGAGTTACGAGGCGTCGCTGACCTAAGCCTACGTCGTCTTAGATGACATAGGCAGATGAGCCATCACATCGGAAGATTCCGGCATGGACGGTTCCAGTCCGGCTACAGGAGAGTACGATGGAAGATTCAGCATTTCTCCGACTTACATATTGAAGACGGAGAAAGCCTTGCAGGGTTCTTTGGGAGGACTACAAGATATTTCTTGACGATTTGCCGACATCCATCTAGACGGAGCATTCCACACGAAGAGGCAAGATGGCACAAGATCTCGGAGTTCTCCGGGGTCTACTGTTGGGGATATGCTATATGGGTATCCTCATAGCATGTCTCTTATCCGGATAACCCGGGTGGCCCATAGTTGGTAGCATGGCCCATGGCCTGCTGGGTGACCCAATTAGATGGATCTAGAAGGGAGGCCCATGCCGGATAAAGGAAGGCTACGGTTGGAGTCACCGACGTACCCAGAGCCTTGGAGTGCAAGATACACAAGACTAGTAATAGACGGTGTAGGACTCTGTGACCTGTCCGACTAGGACTTTTCCCTGTAACCCTAGGACCTGGTGACTATATAAGTCGGGCCTATGGGAGCCTTTAGGGCACAACCTAGTATCGATTCATACAACCTTGCACAGCGAACCTATCTCTGTAACTCGGCGTATTGCCCTTATAGTGATTTATAGCAGGAGTAGGATTCCGCCACCGTCGTGAGATCTGAACCTGGGTAAGCTGTGTTACCTCGTACCCGTCAACCGTCCGCCTTCGCCCACGTCTCTAAACACGCACTGTGAGGACCCCTCCATGGCGTACTCATCGGCAATACCACGACAGATGGTTCACCTGCCCATTTCAGCTAGAGCAACGTAGACCATAGGCCAGCGACGCCTCATAATTCACACATGTAGAGAACACAATCATGTCTATTTTTCCCGCGTGAAGGATACAAACCGTTGGCAGCGGCGGTTGGGAACGTGGCGAAATTTCCACGCACGCACACACACGTCGTCCACGCGACAACCATTCGATCACTTGCACGGATCTTGACGCTGGGGGTTATAAATTACAACCGTGGTGGATTTTTACCTTTTCACCTCATTCTTCCTCTGCATCATCTTCTTCCTCCTGCAAGCACATCCTCGAGCTCTCCGCGCGCACGTGAAAAACCCTAATCTTTTCCCAACCTCTCAGTCACCTCTCTCCTCTCACTCCAATGGCTAGCAGCAACTCCACCTCTTCCATGGCGGCGATGGACGATGTTGCGGCCAAGCCGGCGAGCGCCGTCCACGTGCCCCAGAAGGCGTGGTGGTGCCGCGGTCCGCGGTGGTGGAGACCATCGGCGATGACCATATTCCAGCGGGGCTGGAGCCATTGGAGGAGCAGGGTGACTCCCACAAGGGAGATTGGCGCGACTCCGATATCACCAATGGTGATATCAAGGAGCTGCTCGCCGAAGGATACCTCCCCGCGACGGAGGGGCTCATCTGGCGGGCGGCGCCGGCCGGCAAGGTCACTCCTTCTCCCCAAGCCGGAGAGAAGGTGTACCTAAAAGTGCAGCTGGTACGCAACGTATCTCTTCCAATCTCCGACTTCTTCCTTGCTGTCCTCAACCACTACCGGGTTCAACCTCGAAACCTCTCCCCTAATAGCATCCTAGCGCTTAGCAACTATGTAGCGCTCTGCGAGGGCTATCTAGGGATTAGGCCCAGGTTAGACTTGTTTATCTACTTTTTCACCGTCAAGAGGGAAGCCGGTGCTAGCAAGGACGAGCTTAGAAACTGCGGAACGGTTAGCTTCAAGATCCGGCCTGGCCGGCGGTTCCCCGACATTGTCGGCCACAAGTCTTATAAGAACTGGCAGCAGACGTACTTCTACAGCCCAAGTATCCCTCTGGCCAGCCGAGAAGCAACATACCTGGACTTCGTCGATGGGGCCGCCGCTGAAGCCCCGACATGGAGATCCCAAGCCACCCTTCCCTCCGACAATGATGCTTCCCGCACTATAAGGCGGATTGAGTGGTTCATAGAGACGGGTCTAACCGGGTTGGACCTAGCCATGTGCTGGTTCGTCAGGCGGATCCAGCCTCTGCAGCACCGTGAGAAGCTGATGCACCAGTACACCAAGGAGAGGAAAGATAGCCTCCGCATCTCCGAGGACAACTTCTCGAGTGACTCCATCAAGCTCCGCCTCAAGGACATCGTCAAGGTGAAGGACAGGAAGCGTGGCTTCGCCATCACCTATGACATGTTCATAGAGGGCAAGTGCCCAGAGGTACCTGTTTATTTTCCGTGTATGACATGTACTCCAGTTCTTCCGTCTAGCCATTACCATCTCATCTAACACTTTGGGATTTCACTTAACAACTCAAAAGTCTAGAGGAGGATAGCATGGCTGTCCAAATCTATGACCCCAAGATGAAGGAAGTCACCGTCTTGTCCGACGACGATGTTCCGTTGGTGCGAAAGCGGAAGAGCTCCACCTCTGACGCTGTCGACAGAGGCAAGAAGAAGAAAACAGAGGGTGGAGCCTCCAAGAAGTCCACTGCCGCCCTGGAGGCGGAGAAAAGAAAGGTTACCGGCATCCCTTTTACTAAGGCACCCACTGTTGTGTAAGCTTCTTATCCTCTAACATTGTCCATTGCTCGTCTTATTCCTGTACTTATACTTTTGCATGTTTCAGGAAGAAGGCCAGTTTAAGTTTGAAGAAGTCCTCCAAAACATTGGGGGCTTCTAAAAATATCAAGGATATGTTGCACCAAGCGTCTCCCGCCATCGCCCCTACCACTCCTAGTGTCCAGCCTGCTGCCACACCGACAAGCTCTCCAGCCAAAGTAGCATCTGGCCCTTCCGCCATGGAAGTGGATCCAGGTGTCACTGCAGAACTTGTCCTCCTCGGCAAGCAAGCGACATAAGAAAGTACTGCTTCTAAAATGGCTGAAGCTCCGGCTAAGGATGCCATCAGTAGCAGTAAGGCGATGGTGGTAGGCGGAACAGCTGCCGAAGGCGGTGCCACTACACCCAGGATGTCAACAGAGCTGCCAAAGATTGTCTACCCGGCGCTTACGCCGAGTAGCTCAACTATGGCTCCTGGTGCAGCACCAACTTCTCCGACTAGCGGCCTTGAGGAGCTTCTCAGGCAAGCAGATATCCTGCGAGGAAATAGCCTTTCCTTCAGCAAGATATTTGCCGAGAGCGCCACCAACCTCAAGATCATCGCACTTGTAAGTTTTATTTGCCTTTTGCATTTCATATGAGTATCACACTGTAGCCCCCGAGTATTTAGACGGAAAACCATAGGTTTTTGCATCTGAATGCTCTAAGAGTGACTAAGCTAGAAAACTTCTCACTGTAGCCCCCAAGTATGTAATTTGAATGATTTATTCCGACTAGATACTTTTAGAGTAGCATACGCAGTGTTTGTAAATTTCAATACTATAGCCCCCAAGCCTCTAGCTGAAACTGAATTAGTTCCCACTAGATGCTTAAAGAAAGACTAAGCATTTTGCCGAGTTAAAAACTCTCACTGTAGCCCCCAAGCCTCTAGGTGGATATTTATCCGACTAGATGCTCCAAGTAGACTAAGTAATTTGATCTTCTTTCCACAGAATGAGAATGCCCGGAGAGGCGTCGCCAACGAGATGTTCCACAAGATGCACGCCGACTGGAAGCCGAAAAGGGTAAAACTGCCTTCTTGAAGGAACAAATCACCAAGAGCAAGAGGCTGTTTTTCCTTTTGATTTTGTACTCAAACTTGGTCTTGTGCCATCACTCTCCGACTACTCATTGTGTGCTGTTATTTCTCCGACTTGCAGAAACCATCGCCAAGGCCAAGGATATTGTTGAGCAATCCAAGCACATTGAGTTACTGGATAGCGAAAACAAGATCCTTAAGCAGGAGAGAACTGAAACTCTGAAGATGCATGAGGAATCCATGAAGGCCTTGCAGAAGTCCGCCAACACAGAGATAAACTGCCTAAAGGAGGAAATTGCAATCCTCAAGGATCAGAAGAAAGCTGCCGATGAGCAGAATCAGCGCAACCTCGAGGCTTACAAGATTCTTCGACAAGAGCAGGACTCCATGGCGGAGACACTCCAGCAAGCGGAGGCGAGCATCTTTGGTAAGTGATCTCCGTCTTGTACTTCTGTAAGCTATGTACTTTGAACTTTTTGTGTTATTGAACTCATGCTCTCCTTTGTTTGTCGGAAATGCAACTCCTATTGGTTTGACCAAGTCACCTCCTCCGCCAAAGGAATGCATGGTTATCGCTAGCAACTTCATCAGCACCGCCATCAAGCAAGCTAAAGAGATTGCCAAGCCCCTCAACATCAACATCAAGGCGGTGGAATCCGTGATGAAGTACTCAAAGATCTTGCGCCAAGCCCCCGAGCATATTGTAAGCTGGAAAGCTTCTTGTACCCGGGCTGGAACAAGAATATCGCTAGCAATGGTCAAGGCGCACTATGAAGATGCCGACCTCGACATGGTAACCTTAGGTCTTCCCGACGTAGACGATGAAGGCCAGAAGATTTACCATAAGGCTATCTGGGCATCGCTTGCAGGTTTTGACACCAGGGTTGCCGAGTTGGTCGACCACAACGTCTTCGTGCCTCTCGAGATCATTGTAGGTGACCACCAAAGCTCCTCCAAGTCCCTCAAGACCACCGACTTTGAATAGGATGGCTCTCCTGCTGCCGACGATGCTGCCTCGAAGTCTCCTGCGCCAGAGGAATAAAAACAATTTGTAGTATTTGTTTCCTCTGAATTGGTGTATGGGGAAAAAATACTATGTTAACTTAAGGCGGAAAAACAATAGCTGTAATTTCCTGCTACTCAAGTACTAGTTCCAGCATGTAAATATTTTTTAAGAAAGTGCTGGCTTATCCATTACTTTGGTTCTTATGCTTGACCTTTCATGAGTCAGAAGACTCGAAGTCGTAACCATGCGCTCAGGTGATGATGCCCAATGGCACCGTAAAAAACCTAAGCTCAACATCGCCGACTTCAAGTGCCAAAAGTCACTACTCCAGAATCCACATAAAAACAACAAAGAACGTGTAGACCAGAAAACTTAAGCTAACCCCCGTAGGCGGAATTTTCACAAGTGCAAATGCAAAGCTTGCGCATAAAGGTTTTATACGATCCAAAAATGAACACTAAAGGAGGTAAAAGACTCAGGAATATGAGTGAACCAGAGAGCTTTATTTCATTGATCACATAAGAGGTACATAGTAGATAAAAAATATGCTAAGTGTAAAAAGGACATAGCTGTGCTATGTTCCATGGTCGATCAAGCTCCGGGTAGTCATCATCCAGGTCACGTCGCTTACGCTTATGATCATTGCTGGGTCTATCCTCAAGTTCACGGTTGTCAACGAGGTAGTAAGACCCATTGAGAAGCGCCTTTCTTATGATGAACGGTCCTTCCCATGGCGGGGATAATTTGTGTGACTTCTTCTGCTTAAGTCGGAGCACCAGATCCCCCTCTTTAAACGAGCGATGCTGAACGTGGCGACTATGGTAGCTGCATAGCTTCTGCTGGTAGATGGTGGATCTTTGGCACGCCAATACATGCTCTTACTTGAGAAGGTCCACATCTAGGCGTCTGGATTCTTCAGCGTCATCTTCGTCGTAGGCGGCAACTCTTGGTGAATCGTGAAGAATGTCAGAAGGCAGGATGGCTTCTGCTCCATATACCATGAAGTAAGGGGTGTAGCCGGTAGATCTGTTGGGTGTAGTTTGTAAACTTCACAATACAGATGGTAATTCCTCCGCCTAGGATCCAGCTGCTCTATGTAGCGGTGCCTCAAGACGTGGCTTGATTCCCTGCAGAATTAATCTATTGGCTCGCTCAACTTGGCCATTGGACTGTGGGTGTGCCACAGATGCTAGGTCAAGTCGAATGCCTTTCTCCCAACAATAAGCTTCCACTTCTCCGAGTGACAAGTTGCTACCATTGTCGGTGATAATGCTATGTGGGAGACCAAATCTCACCACTATATCCCGGACAAACCTAAGGGCAGTTGCCCCATCGAGCTTTCTAATGAGTTTAGCTTCTATCCATTTGGTGAATTTATCAACTGCTACTAGCAGATGCGTAAACCCACATGGTGCCATCTGTAATGGACCAACCATGTCTAGCCCCCAGTTTGCGAACGGGCAAGTTATTGGTATTGTTCGCAATTCTTCAGCTGGAACATGTGGTTGTCGGGCATAATACTGGCATCCCAGGCATGTCTCAACTAGCTTGTCGGCGTCCGCCTTCGCGGTCGGCCAGTAGAATCCTTGCCGGAAATCTTTGGAGACCAATGATCGAGGAGCAACGTGATGCCCGCAATCTCTGAGATGGATCTCACGAAGAATTTCCATACCTTCTTGCTAGGAAACACACTTGAGGTATACACCAGTGGTGCTTCTTTTGTAGAGCTATCCATTGACTATGGTATAGCCCTTTGCTCGACATACTATTTGCCGACTTTTGACCTCGTCGATGGGCAAAGTTCTGTGTACGAGATATTCCATGAACGGTTTTGTCCAAGCCGGAGGGACCTTTGTCACCATATGAATGAAAGAGTCAACTCTATCCGGGTTCTTGGTGTCCGCTCCCTTCACGGATGGTGTCCGTAGATGCTCCAGAAAAACGCCAGGCAGAATTTGTTTGCACCCTAATCCAAGCTTTGACAGTAGATCAGCCGCCTCATTTTTATCCCTTGGGACATACTTGACTTTGTAGACCAAGAAGCTCTTGGCTATCTCGTTCACTTCGTCTCGATATGCCGCCATCATAGGGTTCCGCGCGTTCCAGGTGCCAGCCACGTGCTGGGCAACCAAGTCAGAATCTCCACAGCAAACTATGCGCTTGATGCCAATATCCTTGGCTACGCGTAGTCCGTGAATGAGTGCTTCATACTCCGCCATGTTGTTCGTAGCCTTGAAGTGGATCTGCAGAACGTAGTGTAGCTTCTCCCCAGTTGGTGACTGTAACAGTACACCAGCCCCGAGCCGTTGAGTAGCTTTGATCCGTCAAAGTGCATCACCTAGTATTCTGGTTCTAGCATGGGGGTAGCATCTGACATTTCCGTCCAATCTGTGATAAAATCTGCCAAGGCTTGTGATTTGATAGCGTCACGCCTCTTGTAGGTAATCACGAAGGCGGCAAGTTCAATGCCTGTCATCAGATTGTTGACAAGTACGCCATAGGGGGTCCTAGTGGCATTGGAAAGAAGGGGTGTGAGACGTCGGATGTTCCAGGAGCGGTGAGCACAAGTTTACCTAGGTTCAGATCCGACTGCGGTGATCAGATCCTACTCCTGCTAGCAACCCAGTAATATATCAGCGTAAGGCGGATGTTACAGCGGATTACAAGAGAGATTCGCCTGTGCAAGTTGGTTGTGGTTGTCTATTGAGTTGTTTTGCCCTAAAAGCTCCCATAGGGACGGATTATATAGTCACCGGGGCCTAGGGTTACAGGGAGAGACATATCCCGCTACGTTACATAGTCAGTAACTATATACAGCTTGGACTACAAGTAATACTACAGGCCTAAGTCGGTAACTCTTCTGGGCCTTGTCGTAGCCGGAACTGGCTCCTCCTCTTTCTCTGACTGGGCCGCCCGTGAAGCAAAGCTCTAACCCATTTGTGGGCCACCCTGGTCAGCGAGTCCTGTGGGTATACCCGGAAAGTATATCCCCAATAGTATCCCCCGGAAGTCTCCAAGATCTGAAGTCGGATAAATAGTCTAGCTTGATTGTTTCTTCGTCTTGAGAATCTTGAAGGGTTCCCGAAAACTTCTTTCATTGATGTAGGATTCCGAGTCAGTTGAGTCAGATATATACCGCTCCGACCTTGATTTTTACGTTGCTTGATTTGAAACATAAGGCGGATTTTACAGCGGCATGCTGGCTGACAACTTTACAGGCCAGGTCCCATCACTGACAGGATTTCCATTAGCACGACCGTTGGTGGGTCCGTTCCTTACGGAATGGAACACCGTTTCAATGCCTGCGCGAAAATCGAGGGGGCAGAAGAGTCGCGAGGAAGCTAACTCCCCCTCTCCTATATGCGTGGCGATAATCGCGTGTCTCACCGCACGAATCTTGACGCAAAGGCAAATAAGAGGAGAGAAAACCCTTCTTCTCAGATTCACTTCTCTGTTAATTCATTCATTGCTTCTTCGTACTCCTCGAGCTCTTCGCACCAGTTCCAATCTGCCTATCGTTTGAGAAAAAACTCTCCTCCCCCACCAGCTCATCTTCCTCCAAGAACTATGGCATCTGCCTCGTCCTCTAGAACGGCGGCGGCGGGTTCGTCGGCGGCGGACAAGAAAAAGATACGGGGTCAGTGGATCCCCAGCGCCATGGACACTGCGGAGCTCCAAGTCATGGAGGATGAGGGGTTCATCACTGCCGGCGCGTGGCGGAGCGCTGCTAGACACGCCATCCCCGCGTCGAAAGACGACGAGAGGGTGATGTTTAGCACTCACGTCAACCGCGGCCTCAGTTTGCCACTGTCGGACTTCTTCGTCTAGGTCCTCAACTATTATGGTGTGCAACTCCACAATCTTCCTCCCAACTCTCTGCTTGAGTTTAGTGCTCACGCAGTTCTGTGCGAGGGGTTTCTTGGCATTAGGCGAAGTCTCACCCTTTTCCGGTACTACTATGGTACCCGGAAGAATTCCATCAGTGCCAGTGTGCCTTATGTCACCGACACTCTTAGCTTAGTCCTTAGGAGGAACCGAATATATCCTAGGATTAATGCTAGTGAGTCCGTCAATCGTTGGGCCTGAACTTTCTTTTATCATAAGGATATTCCGGCTCCGGGTAAGGTGGAAAGTCTTCAGGAGCTCGCCAATGGCGCCGCACCCCACCAGGATTCATGGGATGCAGAGGCACCGGAACTGTCGGATATTTTGATTCTCGCCAAGAGGCGGATCGAATTTTTGATGAAGCATGAGGGGCTTCGTGGATCCGAATTGATCCACTACTGGCTGGAGCACCGGATTCAGCCTCTCCAACACCACGGAGATCGCCTCATGCACCAAATCACCACCGACAAAAAGGACAGCATGAAGGTCAGCCTGAACCGGCTCTTGCCAAAGTACTACATGACCCTCATGAAATACTTGGTCAAGGAAAGAGTGGAACGAACAGTTCCGGAAGTTTCCATAAAGATGTATACATCCAGTCGTCCTCTGACTCCGGTAAATATTTCAACTCTGCTCTCGCGTTTCGTCGTTTTCTTTGGTTCATTCTCCGAATCTATTTTCATTGATGCTTTTACGATTCTGTCAGCTCGAGAAACTTTCCGAGTCCCAACTAGCTCCACTAGAGGGCTATGCTTCAGACAACCCGGAGGTGATGGAGGATGATGAGGTGCAAGAAGTTGCCGCCTCCGCCTCCAAGAAGCGTAAGGCGAAGGAAGTTGTCGCTGTTGGTAGCCAAGTGCTGCCAGTAGTTAAAAAGTAAGCATCTCACCTTTCATTTTTAGTATTCCTGTACCTTTGTTATCTTTCCAGAGCACACCTAATATTTAGGATTTCTTTGTTCTAGAGTTAAATCATCGTTAAAGAGCAAGATTAAGTCGGAAAGCAAGCCAGGCAAGCAGCTGTGTCAGCAGAAGCTTACTGTTTCTCCGGCTGTGCCACCATCGACCCCATGCACCGCTCCATCAGTGCAGGGAGCTTCTGCATCCCCTAACGCTGGCAAGATCTCAAGAGCCCTGGTCATCGTTGATGACTAGGCAACTGATAAGGGTGAACCCGTAAAGGGTAATGATCCCATGGTTATGACCATAGGTACTGTGGATAAGGTGATTGACTCAGGTGTTCCTAACCTCAAGAGGAAGGAGAAAGAAGAGATCCTCCATTTGGCCCAGTCCAGTCTTGAGAAACAAATCTTGACCCTAGAAGCAGCGAGTCAAGAGGAGGAAGACATCAAGCTGGTCAGCCTCCTGGACCAGATTTTGGTCCGGGACGCTAAAGTCGCATCTGGCGAACTTCCAGGGACAGATGTTCCATCCCTCACCCTTACCGAGAAGGTGTTTCACAGCACCAAGCTTGGATTCGAAAAGTTGCATCTGGAACACATTGTAAGTTTCTGATTCTTATTTGCATTTATTATCATATCCTCTAGCCCCCAAGCATAAAGTCGGATAAACATCATTAAATCTAGGTTGGTGCTTTTCGGTTGCAAAAGAACGATGTAGTGTAGCCCCCAAGGCTCGTGCTATAATTTTACTTAGTTAAATTTGCAGCCCGAGTCTTAGTAGCCGTCTGGCGGTATTCCGTCTCTAAACTTACAGAAAATTGCATCTTCCAACCAGGAATTGCTCAAGAAATTTTCCAATAAGCGCAAAGAAATCAAAGCTTTGCGCTTTGAAAATTCAAAGTTAAAAGTTGAAAAAGATGAAGCACAAGGTAAACTTTTTCGGCTTCCGCTTTATCAGTTTAATGTTTTTATCATAGTCAGATTTTGCGTTATCCGACTGATTTTTTTGTCTTTGAAGAATTATTGTGCCAATCCAGCAAGATGGTGGAGCAGGCCAAAAACTTCAAAGTCTTGGAGGCAGATAATACTGAACTCCGACAAAAGCTTGAGACCCTAACTATGGAGTCGGAGAAATCCGTAGCTGCACTTTTGGAATCAAGCAATCACAAGACCGTGAGGCTCGAGAAGCTCCTAGCCCTCTGATAAAAAGAACTTGCTGATCTCAAGAAGGAGTTTGATATCCAGAAGGATCTTTCCCAGGCCTCATCAAGTGAACTAGACAGCCTCCACAAGGAGCATGCTGAATGGAATCACTCTGTGCTTGGTAAGATTTTCGAATCTTTTCTTTGTGTTATTCATTTTTCGACTTCTTTTTTAGTCGGAATTTTGACTTTTGGTTCTTTCCCAGCCCCCTTGAATCTTTCTGATTCTTCCACTTCCGAACCTCTCCTTGAGCGCATCAAGCTCGTCGGAGATGTCTTGTTCGACTTCCGCCAAACTCTAGAAGAGGCTGGCAAAGCCGTCAAGCTTTCCGATTTGCACAAAATGTCAGTGCACGAGGTGAGGGACAACGTGAAGGAAATTCTGAAGCTGATTGAGGACTGGAAGATCTCCTACGCTCGGACTGCTGCGCAAATAGCTCTGACCATGGTGATGAGCCACCATAGCAAAATGGAAATCTGGCACATCACTAAGGGCATTGCCGAGGATGATGATGAGGGTAACCCGCAAGATACCAAGGCCATCCAAGAATCTTGTGCAGGTTATGCTTGTTGGGTGGCGGAGATTACCAACTATACGACGCCATTCTTTGAATCCGTCGCTGCACCTCCTTCGCCTCAAGAGCCAGAGATCAGTAATGCTTTCGAGTCTGAGATCGAGGGCGACACTGCTGATGACTCCAGTATTCCACCTGCTTCATCACCATCGCCTGCAGCATAAACATTTTTGTATGCATTATCTAAAACTTATGGAAATGTAATAATGGCTACAATATTTATTTTGTGCTGATTTGTAAAAACTGATGCTTTTACTATCTTAGCAGTAATGTTTATATTTTTATGCTTTGTGCTTGAAAATTTCTGAAGCACTGCTTTTTTTATGCCTATACTTATCGGTTTATCTGGCTCTCTTCCTCTTCCCTTTCATGGGTCGGCCAACCTTTAGCACGGAAACTTTGCGGAGCAACAGAGCACAATTGCTAAACCAGTTTAAACTCGGAAACAAAGCCGGCCTATAGTACCAACAACTCATTACTCGGCAAATGCCTGCGTCTAAGCAATCAGGTAAAGAATCAAAGTATAGATAATAATTTAAACTTTGTACCCTAAGGTAACATTTTTTTAGATTGTTCAAAAATCATAACTAGAACAAACATGAGCATAAAGTACTTTCAGGTATTCTGGGATTTTTGAAAAAATTACATGCTCTTTTGGAAATAAGATGGCAAAAACATCTCAAAAATAATAATATGAGGAAACCACCACTTTATTTCACTTTGAATATGTACATATATGATTACAAGGAAATATAACTAAGAATAGAAGGGACGTAGCTGTGCAATATTCCATGGACGGTCTATTTCATCTAGATCTGTGCTGCCACCAGCTCTCTTCCTTTTCCGAGTATCAGGTCTTTCCTTGACTGGTCTCATGTCAGTTAAATAATATGACCCATTATGCAGAACTCTCCTAACCATAAAAGGTCCTTCCCAAATTAGGGAAAGTTTGTGCTTTCTCTTTTGCACAAGTCGGAGAACTAAATCGCCTTTTCTGAAAGAATGGTTTTGCACTCTCTGACTATGATACTTGCGTAACTACTGCTGATAGGATGTAGATATCTGTTCAGCAACGACGCGTACTTCTTCGATTATATCAAGATCATCTTGCTGAGAAACTTCTGCATCTTCTTTGATATACGCTTTGAATCGTGGAGCTTGATGGATCAGATCACTCGGAAGAACTTCTTCTGCACCATAGACCAAGAAGAAAGGAGTATAGCCGGTTGATCTGTTAGGAGTTGTACGTAAGCTCCAAATCACAGACGGTAATTCTTCCGCCCAAGATCCCATGGCCCGACGAAGCGGTGCGTCGAGGCGAGGTCAGATTCCTTGTAGAATAAGGCCATTAGTTCTTTTGACTTGTCCATTGGCTTATGGATGTGCGCCTCACGCAATATCAAGTCGGATCCCTTGCTCTTCGCAGAATTCGGCAAGTTCCCTCATGGAAAAGTTGCTCCCATTGTCAGTAATTATACTATGCGGATAGCCGAATCTGATGATTACGTCCTCGACGAATCTTCTGGCTGTGGCTCCATCGCAACTTGTTACTGGTTTAGCCTCAATCCATTTTGTGAATTTATCCACCATCACTAGTAGGTGAGTGAATACATATTTTTCCGTGCGAAACGGCCCTACCATATCAAGCCCCCAGACCGCGAATGACCATGTAATAGGGATTGTTCGCAGCTGCTCAGCTGGAATGTGTGCCTAATGAGCATACTTTTGGCAGCCCTTGCACGTTTTGACCAGTTTATCGGCGTCTGCCTTAGCTGTAAGCCAAAAGAATCCGTGTCGAAAAGCTTTTTCTACTAAGGATCTGGCTGTAGCATGGTGACCACACTCGCCTTCGTGGATTTCTCTTAAGATTTCCACTCCTTCTTCCGAAGAAATACATCTTTGAAACACGCCAGAAACACTCTGCTTATAGAGCTCACCGTTTATTATAGTCTATGCTTTTGCTCGCCGGACAATCTGCCGGCTCAAGACTTCGTGTTCGGGTAATTTTCCATCTATCAGGAAATCCAGATAGGGTTTTGTCCAGCTGGGAATTACAGCCAGAACTGCTATTAACGGTGAGTTGGATTTTGTTGGACAGTCCTCATCAACTCCGACTATGGAGGGGACCCTTAAATGCTCTAGAAAAGCTCCATCCGGTACTTGTTTCCGCGTAGAGCCTATTCTTGATAGGGCATCTGCTTCCTCATTTTCTGCTCGAGGGATGTGTTGAACCTCAAAACCCTCGAACGATTTAGATAATTCATCCACAACAGTTTTTATGCTGCCATGTGCTTGTTTGCGTTGCAGATGTCAGATACTTGCTCAGCAACTAAATCCGAGTCTCCGTAACACATGAGTCTTGATATGCCAATGTTTTTGGCCATGCGTATTCCATGTAGTAATGCTTCGTATTCGGCAATATTGTTGGTTGCCCTGAAGTGTATTTGTAACACATAGAACAACTTATATCCTTGGGTGATTTGAGCACCACGCCAGCCCCCGAGCCTCCTCGTGCTTTTGATCCGTCAAAGTGAAGGGTCCAAAATTCTGAGTCCGTTTCTGTCCAATCAACAACAAAGTCGGCAAGAATTTGGGACTTGATCGTTGTACGTGGTTTGTACTCAATGTCGAAAGCTGCAAGCTTTATTCCCCACTTTGCGACACGTCCTGTGGCGTCGCGGTTGTTGATTATATCTCATAGAGGAGCCGTGCTCACTATTGTGATCTTGTGCTCTTGAAAATACTGGCGTAGCTTTCTGGATGCAAAGAACACTCTATAAGCTAGCTTTTGATGATGTGGATACCGTTGTTTTGATTCTGTCAGGACCTCACTTAGATAATAAGTTGGCCGCTGCACCTTATGCTCGTGGCCTTCTTCCTCGCGCTCAATTACTGTTACAACGCTTATGACATTGTTGGTCACTGCAATGTAGAGTAACATATGTTCCTGAGGTTCTGGCGCTGCGAGAACTGGTGGATTTGAAAGCAAATCTTTCAAAATTTGCAGTGCAGTTTCAGCTTCTGGGGTCCAGAAAAATTTGTCAGTTTTCTTCAAGAGTTTATATAAAGGTACGGCTCTTTCGCCAAGCCGGCTGACGAACCGACTGAAGGGAATATGCCCGAGAGGCAATAATAAAGTGGTTATTATCGTATTCCTTGTTTATGATAAATATTTATTTTGCATGCTATAATTGTATTAATACGGAAACGTTAATACATGTGTGTTTAATAAACAAAAAGGAAGTTCCTAGTTATGCCTCTCTTATAAACTAGCTCGTTGATTAGCAAGATGATCAAAGGTTTCCTGATCATGGACATTGGATGTTGTTAATAACGAGGTCACAACATTATTGGAACGGTGTGATGAACATTCATCCGAAGTATAGCATTACGATAAAGGTCATTGTGTTTATATTGCTATAACATCATACGAAGTTATCTTAGTCCTTAGACCATGAGATCATGTCAATCACTAACACCGGAAGAGTATCTTGATAACATCAAACGTCACACCGTAACATGGTGACTATAAAGATGGGTCCAGTGCTACGAAGGTGTTATGTTGAGGCTCATGGATCAAGAGTGGAATTTGTCCATCCCGATGACGGAGAGATATACTCTGGGCCATCTCGGTGATATCACATTAATTAGCTTGCAAGCAAGTGATTTGATCACTAGAATGTTATATCACGGGAACGAGAAAAGAGTACATGTCGGTAACAAGATCAAACTAGGTATGGAGATACCGATGATCGAATCTCGGACATGTAATATATCGCGAGACAAAAGAATTGAGTTACATGCGTATAAGGTTCACACGATCACAAAAGTCATCGTTGAATATGTGGGAGTCAGTACAGATCTCTAGGTCCCGCTACTGATTATTGATTGGAGAGGGGTCTCGATCATGTCTACATTATTCACAAACCGTAGGGTGACACACTTAAGGGATACCGGCACCATTTGGAGCAAATAATATGCCAGATAAAGAAAAAGGAAAGCGCAGGAATTTATTTCACTAGACACCGAAACTGTTTCGGTTGAAATTGCTGAAACTGGTTCTGCATGTGAAATTGAATACTAGCAAGGGGTTATATGTGAATGTTTGTTAATTAAAGTAATTAACAAAATTCTGAATAAATAAATAAAAGAGTTTTATTTAATGAGAGATTACATTAAATTTGGTGGAAATTTAATGGAGGTGAGTGGAATTTTGAGTGGGTGGCTATTTATGTGAGTGGGAGCTCCACCCACATGAATGTGGAAGAGGTGGGGGAACCTCCATGGATGCCACGCCATGGGAGGGGGCTTACCCCCTCTTCCTATAAAAGGCACCCCACTCTCTCCTCTCATCTCACAACTCCTCGTGAAGGATCTCTCTCCCTCCTTTAGAATTTCCCCATGGTCTTGGATGAGCGAGATACATGTTCCTGGTGGTTTTTTCTAGAAGGATTTGTTGCTTCCGCTGCTTCGCTGGAGCGAGGGCACGGAGGTTGTCGGGGTACCCGTACGTGTGTGTGATCACGGATGCACCACTGCTTTGCGGTGCTGGACTTGATGGTGTTGGACTGGCTGGACCAGATGGACTTCATCACGATCTTGAGATTGGCAAGCGTTCGTCTACATCATCCACGAGTACAACCTCGTTAACGCTATTCGTACTTCGAGGGTATGTATTCTATGGATGTATATCCACCAGTTGCTTGTATCTAGTAGATAGATCTTAGTACTTAGATGTTCCTATCGTAGGATTTTTTTTGTTTTCTATGCTGCGAACCCAACAGTGGCATCAGAGCCGGATCTATGCGTAGATGCTTTGCATGGGTAGTACACATATGAGTATGTGGGCGATGATGATCATTTTATTGCTTCTTAGTTGTACTTTGGATATTGGTGACATAGTGGGATGAAGCGGCCCGGACAAACTTTACATGTCCTCGCACATGAGACCTATTCCACGCTTGACATGCAACTAGTTTTACATAAGTGGCTAGCGGGTGTCTGTCTCTCCTACTATAGTCAATATATAATTTGCAACGAGTTGTCAACAATTTGGTTATCCTCTTTGTGGTTCATGTTCGTAGGTAAGAACGGTTCTATCTTCGAGAGCCCTAAGCCACATAAAACTTGCAATGGATAAATTAGAGGCGTCTAGTTTAGATTGTTGCTGGGCTAGTGTCATGATATGGTGATGTTGTAAGTAGAAGTATAATTTAATACTCTTACAACACACATAACGTGTAAGTTCCATAGACCTTGGCCTTACACATAGAGGTATGATAGTGATCATACCATGATGCACATGATGGAGATCAAGTGCAAGAACCATATCATTTCACTTATTAACATGTGATGTTTGTTGCATCTTATATTGCTTGTTTGGCATTTTATTAGCATAATAAGATGATCCCTTATTTAGATATCAAGATAAAAATGTGTTCTTCCTTAAGTATGCACCGAAAATGTTTCGTCGCTTCAAGACATCACGTGATGATCGGGTGTACTTGAATCCACGAGCATATCTCGGGTGTAAGACAGTTACACACGCGAATACTAAGGTTCTTACTTGGCGAGCCTAGCATGTACAGACATGGCCTCGGAACACGGACTGAAAGGTTAAGCATGAGTCATATGTTTTGATATGATGACCATATGGATGCTCGCCTTTGAAGCTACACTGTCTCACGTGATGATCAGACTTAGTGTAGTGGATTTGGTTCATGTAATCACCAAAAAGGCACGAGGGATGTCATTTTTGAGTGGGAGTTTATTTCTATTTTGGATTAGTAGAACTAAATTTATCATAAATTAAATCAAAGTGAATTTGCATAATTTGTTGTAGTCATTGGCATTCGTTCACCACCTTATGCTTAGTTGTAATTGAGATAATAGAACAATAGCATTCTGGATATTTATTTTACGAATTGGTATCGTATTGTGTTGAGTGTTAATCAAAGTTTAAAGTCCTATTGAAAACTTTCAGCAAACTCTGTTTACTCCGTGAAGTTTAATAATTAGTATTAAATCGAGAGTAATAATTCTAGTGTTAGTATCTTAAGTATCATGTTTGCCTCCATGATTCTTGATTGTTTTAATATCAAGTTTATCTAGGAGCTGAAAGAATTGTTTCAGAAACCATCATGTGTGGCAGATATAACGATATCTGAAACAATGTTTTGGTTGCAATATGATAGAGTATAATGTATGTTCTCATATTGGATGAGAATTTACAAAGGTTGGAGATGCTAGACATCCTAATCATCCAAAAGGGTTTTGGAAAGTAACGTTATACTCACGATTCGTCTTTATAAGATACATTAGCTTGATCATGGAAGTCGTCATGATAAGGATGAATAGAAGATGTATGTAAAGTGTTTACTACACTAAAAGATTACTAAAGAATGGATTTTGAAAGAATGCCGATCATTTTGATGATGGTGATCTACTTCAAAGTGCAAGTCCAAAGGTATTATTATTTGAATATACATGCTTTGTACTATGTGTCATGTGTATGGCGGCACTTTTGATGTTGATATATTCTTTTAAAAAGGAAAAAGGAAATGCTGAAAGAGAATCTATAAAATATATTTGGCAGAAAAGAAAAGATTGGAAATATCCAATCTAGGTATATAGATGATATACATGTTATGGTTGTATTCTTTGCTTGTTAAACAATGTGGTTCTTGGATATTGGATACCGAATTGGTTGGTATGAAATTTCATACAGAACGACGCAATTCATGAACCACAATGGCCTAAGTAACTAGCAAGAGAATATGTGATGATGTTCATCGAAAACAAACAAACCGTTGTTTGTATTTCTCGTTTATATCAAAAGCTTGCCTTCAAGATTTGTTTTAATAATAGTTATTTAAATCAGGTATTATGAGAACAAAGGTTGTTCAAATAATTACCATATTCCATATAAGATGGACGATTTACAAATCTAGTTGGAGAAATCACATCCATAAAAACTAATGCTAAAATGTCGCAAGACAAATGATTAAAAGATCACTTACAAAGTGACATCGCCGTTTAAATTATATTGGAAAGAAAACATGAAGAAACTCCATTTTCATGGATTTTTGGAGTCTTTGATTTGATCAAGTGATGCTTGTGAGACTTTCCTCGGGATAATTAAAACTTTGTTCAAAGGCCAAAGAAGAACGAACGACTAGAATATTGGAATTTATACATATCGATGTATGTAGTCCATTATGTGTAGTCGTAAGCGATGGACTTCAACTTCATATGCTTCCTCTAGAAATTTGAGTGAATATTCACTTAATGAGAAAGAAGTATGAAATATTTGAAAACGCTCAAAGACTTTCATGATGAAGTGGAAAATCATTGTAACAAGAAAATAAATGGTTTATGATTTTATCATAAGGGATTTATTTGAGTTACAAGTGTAACAAGAGAATAAATGAATTATGATTTTATCATAAAGGATTTATTTAAGTTGCAAGTTTAGCAAAAACACCTAGATTTACATCTCCCGTAACACCATAGGAGTATGGAGTGTTTGAGATTTGTAATAAAACCTTGTTTGAGATGGTTGGATCAAAGGTGTTATTTATAAAACTGCCATTATGTTTTAAAAGATTAAAAGCTTTAGAGACTACCGCTTTTACACTGAAAAGAGCTCCATCTTGATCCATTGAAATGACACCATGGAAGTTATGGTTTGGGGTAAAAACCCAAATTGTCATTTCTTAAATTTTGGTATGCTAAACATAAGTAAGATGTTTACAACCGAAGTCGGATGAGCATGTATTTGTAGGTTATTTCGAATAACAATTGGTCATTCCTCCATAACACCAAGAACAAAAGGGTTTGTCGCTTGAAACGTGAAGTTTCTTGAAAAAGGAATTTTTCGTAAAAGTCAAGTGGGAGGACAATAGAACTTTGATAAGGTTAACGAACCTTAGCTAAATGTGCTGAGTTGCACAGCACCAGAAATCATTCCGGAGGCTGCCATAATGCTCATAGCTTATGTGCCTCAAAGGTTGTGGTCACGGAGATCTAAGTTCTTATTGAACCAAGTCAGTCGGATAAACAATCGAATGCTGAGATTTGAGAGTAAATCATTATTGTTTGACAATGATGAATCGACTACATGCAAAGAAGCAATGATGGGACCTGACTCCGTCAAATGGCTTGAAGCCATAAAATCCGTGATAGTTCCATACACGAGAAATCAAGTTTTGAACTTGGAAGACCCTCCGGAAAGGTGTAAAAACCTATTGGTTATATTTGGATCTATAAAGAAACATACATGGATGTTTCACATCTATGAAATAGTCGACATGTCGTAAAGTTTTTTTTACGACAATGCTCAAGGAGTTGACTATGACAAGATTTGATCTTTCATAGCGATATTTAGTCTGGACGGATTAAAATAGCAACCACTACATATAATTCTTCTAAAAGAATGGTTACCTAGGACATGTGCATGGCACAATCCAAAGGGTTTTGTTAATTCAAAGGATGCTAAAAGGGCATGCAAACTTCAATGGTTTAAGTAAGCATCGCAGAGTTGGAATCTTCACCGTGATGAAAAGGAGTTTTCATCAGGAGACGATGAAGATGCTTGCATTTGCAAGAAATTAAGTGGGAGCGCTAAGACATATTTCTAATACATTATGTGGATGACATCTTGTTGATTAGAAATGATGTATCTTTTATTGACAAAGGTTAAGAATTGCATTTCGATGAAAGACTTAGGCAAAACCCGAATATTTAGCATGAATGTCTATAGTGGATAGACTGTGACACTAATATGGTTGTGCCAAATGTACATATATGATATATTGAAGGAGTTCAATATAGAAATGACAAGAAATGGTTCTTGTCGCATGGAAAGGAATTGAATCAAGATTCAAGTGTATCGACACTTGATAAGTGAAACAAGATTCAAGTGATTTGACACTTGATGAGTGAAATCACAAGGATGTTTTGATCAATCATACCATGATATGTACACATCCAGATATGTCTTATGCTCTAAGTGTTATGAGCATATACCAGAATGAATCATAAAATGATCATTGGACGATAGTGAGGATATTCTTATGATCTTTTGGAAGAACTAAGAATATATTTGTGTGGAGGTGACAAACAATTATAAATAGTTCATTGTAAAGCTTTACATTGATACTAGTTTTGTCACAAGATACAAATTAAGTTTATCTCAATTTAAACTATGGTTGGCACAATGCAATGGAAAGGAGATTCCATGATGGATTTGGATGAATTCCAAAGTTAAGACATTGTGATGAATACTACAACAAAAGGCTAAGTATATGACTGCTATAGTAGCAGCAAAGGAGGGCATTTGTGTCAAGTAGTTTGTTATCAAACTAAGGTGTGGTTTGCAATGGGCTAACACTAAAGATATATTGTACGACAATAATATCGACATGATTTAACCCTGAGGAACTAAAGGTCTCACCAAAAGACCAAATTTATACAATGCCATCTCATTGGAGAATGAGTGATGCGTGAAGACGCAAAGACATGAAAATACACACGGACCTGAAAATGTCAGATCCATAGATTATGTTAACCACTTGCATTTGTGTATATGGAACACCAGAAAGCCATAGGTGTTCAATACGCAAAGTTTTCAAACTAGATTATTGTATCTAGTGCAAGTGGGAGACTGAAGGGAATATGCCCGAGAGGCAATAATAAAGTGGTTATTATCGTATTCCTTGTTTATGATAAAAATTTATTTGCATGCTATAATTGTATTAATACAGAAACGTTAATACATGTGTGTTTAATAAACAAAAAGGAAGTTCCTAGTTATGCCTCTCTTATTAACTAGCTCGTTGATTAACAAGATGATCAAAGGTTTCCTGATCATGGACATTGGATGTTGTTAATAATTAGGTCACAACATTATTGGAATGGTGTGATGAACATTCATCCGAAGTATAGCATTACGATCAAGGTCATTGTCGTGGTATTGCCGACGAGTACGCCATGGAGGGGTCCTCACAGTGTGTGTTTAGAGACGTGGGGTAAGGCGGACGGTTGACGGGTACGAGGTAACACAGCTTACCCAGGTTCAGATCCCACAACGGTGGCGGAATCCTACTCCTGCTATAAATCACTATAAGGGCAATACGCCGAGTTACAGAGATAGGTTCGCTGAGCGAGGTGTGTGTGTAAAATGATGCCCTAAAGGCTCCCATAGGCCCGACTTATAAAGTCACCAGGTCCTAGGGTTACAGGGAAAAGTCCTAGCCGGACAGGTTACAGAGTCCTACACCGTCTATCACTAGTCTTGTGTATCTTGCACTCCAAGGCTCCAGGTACGCTGGTGACTCCATCGTAGCCTTCCTTTATCCGGCATGGGCCTCCCTTCTGGATCCACCTAACTAGGCCGCCCAGTAGGCCATAGGCCATGCTACCGACTATGGGCCACCCGGGTTAGTCGGATAAGAGACATGCTATGAGGATACCCATATAGCATATCCCCAACAGTAGCCCCCATAGAACTCCGAGATCTTGCGCCGTCTTGCCTCTTCACGTGGAATGCTCCGTCTAGATGGATGTCGGCAAATCGTCAAGCAATATCTTGTAGTCCTCCCAAAGAACCCTGCAAAGTTTTTCTTCTTCTTTGATTAGTAAGTCGGAGAAATGCTGAATCTTCCATCGTACTCTTCCGTAGTCGGATTAAATCCGTCCATGCCGGAATATTCGATGTGACGGCTCATCTACCGTGTCAGTTATGACGACATAGGCTTAGGTCAGCGACGGCTCGTAACTCACACATGCAGAGAACGCAATCATATCCGATTTTCCTTGAAGCGTCTGAACTATTGGCGGCGGTTGGAGACGTGGCGAAATTACCGCGCACGTTCTCGAACACGTCGTCTACGCGGCAACCGTCCGATTAGCTGCACGAATCTTGACACAGAGTAAGATAAATAGTAACCGTGGGACACTTGCCACTTTTTCACCCCATTCTCTCGCGTCATCATCTTCTTCCTCCAGCCGCACGCCTCCTTGATCTCTCCGCGGAAAACCTCGAAGAAACCCTAGCATCTCTTTGCATCAGCCGCATCCTTCTAGTCCTCCATGGCTAGCAGCAGCTCTTCCCCGTCGATGGCAGCGTCGAGCGAATCCACGGCGAAGCCGGCGAGCTCCATCGTCGTGCCCCTAGAGGGCCTGGTCATCCCTGCGTCGGCGGTGATTGAAACCACCGGCGGTGACCACAATCTGGCGGTGCTAGAGCCTCTGGAAGAAGAGCCAGACTTGCACAAGGGCAACTGGCGCAGCTCGGACATCACCGACCGCGACATCCAAGAGATGGTCGCCGAAGGCTACCTCCCCGCGACGGAGGGGCTCGCTTTGGCCAGGCGCGCCCGGCGAGGTGACACCTTCTCCCCAAGCCGGAGAAAAGGTGTACCTCAAGGCTCAACTGGTACGCGGCGTTTCTCTGCCCATCTCCCACTTCTTTCTATCCGTATTGAACCACTTCAAGGTCCAACCACATAACCTCCCCCCAATAGTATCTTAGTGCTTAGCAACTTCGTGGCACTTTGTGAGGGTTACCTAGGGATTAGGCCTAGGTTAGACTTGTTCGTGTATTTCTTCACCGTCAAACGTGAAGCCGGATATAGTAGGGAGGAGCTTAGGAACTGTGGCACCATAAGCTTCAAGATCCGACCTGGCCGGCGGTTCCCCGACATCGTCGGCCACGAGTCGTGCAAAAGCGGCAGGCGTGCTTCGGCCCCGACATTCCTTTGGCGGGCCGAGAAGTGATGTACCCAGACTTCGTGGATGGAGCCGCCGCTGAAGTTTCCACATGGAGATCCCATGCCTCCCTTCCCTCCGACCTCGACGCTTCTCGTGCAATAAGGCGGATCGAGTGGCTCGTAGAGACGGGTTTGACTGGCTTGGACCTAGCCATGTGCTGGTTCATCAGGCGAATCCAACCTCTGCAGCACCGCGTGAAGTTCATGCACGAGTACACCGGTGATCGAAGGGATACCCTCCGGATCTTCGTGGATAACTTCTCGAGCGACTCCATCAAGATCCGCCTGAAGGACATCGTCAAGGTGAAGGATAAGAAGCATGGCTTCACCATCACCTACGACATGTACGTAGACGGCAAGTGCCCAAAGGTAGGCATTTATTTTCCGTGTATGACATTGCTCTAGTTTCTCCATCTTGCCAGTGCCATCTTATCTAACACAGTGATTTCTCACTTAACAGCTTAGCGATCTAGATGAGGACAACCTGGCTGCCCAAATCTATGATCCAAAGATGAAGGAAGTCACGGTCGTGTCCGACGACGATGTCCCGTTGGCGCGAAAGCGGAAGAGCTCATCCTCTGACGCTGCAGACGGAGGCAAGAAGAAGAAGACGGAGGGTGGAGCCTCCAAAAAGAGTACTGCCGCCCTAGAGGCGGAAAAGAGAAAAGCCACTGGGATTTTTGCCAAAGCGCCCCCCCTAGTGTAAGCCTCTCATTCTCCGACATTGTCTTATTTATCTGTCTTATTCCTGTACTTATGCATTTTGCACGTTTCAGGAAGAAAGCCACAACCAGCCTCAAGAAGTCCTCCAAGACTCTTGGGGCTTCTAGAAATATCAAAGATATGCTGCATCGCGACTCGTCTCCCGCCATCGCCCCTGCTACTCCTGCCGTCAAGCCCTCCTCTGCTCTGACAAGCTCTCAAGTCCAGGAGGCACCAGACCCTTCCACCATGGAAGTGGATTCTAGCGCCTCTACCGAGCTCGCTGTTGTCGGCGAGCAGGCGACGCAGGAGAGCGTTGCTCTTCAAATGGCTGAAGCTCCGGCTAAGGATTCCATCGATAGCGGCAAGGCGGTGGTGGGAGCTGGTACCTCTGCCGAAGGTGGCGCCCCTACTCCCCAGAAACCCTTCGAGTTCCCGAAGATAGTTTACCCGGCGCTTCTGCCGAGTAACACTACTATGGTTGCTGGAGGAGTGCCGTCATCTCTGACGTGCGGTCTTGAGGAGCTACTCCGACAAGCGAATATCTTGCAAGGAAATAACATTTCCTTCGGCAAGCTGCTAGCCGAGAGCGCTACAAACCTCAAGATTATTGCACTTGTAAGTTTTTACTTTGCCTTCTGCATTTCATACGAGTATCCCACTGTAGCCCCCGAGGATGTAGACAGAAAACCATAGGTTTTGTATCTATATGCTCTAAGAGTGACTAAGTTAGAAAAAACTCTCACTATAGCCCCCAAGCATTTAGATGGAATGAATTACTCCGACTAGATTCTTTAAGAGTAGCATACACAGTGTTCATAATTTTCAATGCTGTAGCCCCCAAGCCTCTAGTTGTAACTGAATTAGTTCCGACTAGATGCTTTAAAGAAAAGCTAAGCAGATTCTGAGTTAAAAACTTTATACTGTAGCCCCCAAGCTCTTAATCGAGAACTGAACTAGCTCCGACTAGATGCTTAAAGAAAAGCTAAGCATACTGCTAAGTAAAAAAACTCTCCCTGTAGCCCCCGAGCATCTAGGTGGAAAATCTCCGACTAGAAGCTCCTAGAAGACCAAACAACGATTTAACTTTGTATTTGTTTCCACAGAACAAGAATGCTCAGAGGGGCATGGACAACGACAAGTACCAGAAGATGCGCGCAGATCTTGAAGCCGAAAAGGGTAAAACCGCCATCTTGAAGGAACAGATCATCAAAAACAAGAGTCTGTTTTCTTATTGCGCATTTCCGTCTTACTTTTATGTCCACAATCTCCGAGTACTCACTGTGTACTTTGTTTTCTTCGACTTGCAGAACATGTCGCCAAGGCCAGGACATTATCGAGCAGTCCAAGCATATCCAGCAGCTGGATAGCGAGAACAAGATCCTGAAGGAGGAGAGGAAGGAGATGCTGAAGATGCACGAGGATTCCATGAAAGCCCTGCAGGATTCCGCCTCCGCGGAGATCAATCGCTTGAAGGAGGAGCTTGCGATCCTAAAGGATCAGAAGCAAGCTGCTGATGAGAAAAATCTTCGCCATAGCAAGGCGTTTAAGCTCCTACAACAAGAGAAGGAATCCTTGGCGGACATCGTTTGGCAGGCCAAGGCCAGCATCTTCAGTAAGTTTCCTTCGCCTTGTATTTCTGTAGTCTGGATACTTAGATTTTTTTGAACTCATGCGCTTCTTGTCGGAATTTGCAGCTCCTATGGGTTTAACCTGCTCGCCTCCTTCGGACAAAGAATGCATGGTTCTTACCGGCAACTTCATCAATACCGCCATCGCCCAAGCCAAGGAGATTGCCAAGCCCCTCCAGATTTATATCAAGGCCTCGGACTCCATGGCGAAGTACTCAGAGATTCTGTGCCGAGCCCCTGAGCGTGTCGCGAGCTGGAAAGCTTCATGCGCACGGGCTGGTGCAAGGATGGCACTGTCTATGGTGAAGGCACACTATGAAGATGCCGACATCGACACGGTGACCTCTGGTATCCCTGACGTGGATGATGACGGCAAGGAGATCGATCACGAAGCCATCCTGTCATCACTCGCGGGCTACGACACTAGGGTTGCAGAATTGGTGGATGTTGACGTCTTCGTGCCCAGGAACCTCATCGACAACATGAACCAAGATTCCTTCGAGTCTCATCACAGCGCCGACATCGAGGGTGATTCTCCAGCTGGTGATGATGCGGCCTCCAAGTCTCCTGCGCCCAAAGAATGAAAAACACTTTGTAGTTTCTGTTTCACCTTTGGTGTGTGCACGGGAAAAACTTGTTGATGTAATCTTAAGGCGGAAAACAATGGTTGCCATATCCTGCTACTTAAGAACTAATTCCTAGTATGCATATATTTTTAAGCAAGTGCTGGCTTATCCATTACTCTGGTTTTTATGCTTGACTTTTCGTGAGTCGGAAGACTCGTTGTCGGAACCATGCGCTTAGGTGATGATGCCCAATGGCACCGTCAATAACTGAAGCACAAAATCGCCGACAATAAGTGCCGAAAGTCACTACTCCAGAATCCACATAAAAACAACAAAGAACGTGTAGACCAGAAAACTTAAGCTAACGCCCGTAGGCGGAATTTTCACAAGTGCAATTGCAAGAGTTGTGCATAAAGGTTTTATGTGATCCAAAAATGAACACTAAAGGAGGTAAAAGACTCAGCAATATGAGTGAACCAAAGAGCTTTATTTCATTGATCATATAAGAGGTACACAATTATATAAAAAATGCTAAGTGTAGAAAGGACGTAGCTGTGCTATGTTCCATGGCCGATCAAGCTCCAGGTAGTCATCATCCGGGTCACGTCTCTTACGCTTATGATCCTCGTTGGGTCTATCCTTGAGTTCACGATTGTCGACAAGGTAGTAAGACCCATTGAGCAGCGCCTTGCTTATGATGAATGGTCCTTCCCATGGCGGGGATAATTTGTGTGACTTCTTCTGCTTAAGTCGGAGTACTAAAGCCCCCTCTTTAAACGAGCGATGCGAGCAGCAGCGACTATGGTAGCTGCGTAGCTTCTGCTGGTAGATGGCGGATCTTTGGCATGCCAAAACGCGCTCCTCCTCGAGAAGGTCCACATCTAGGCGTCTGGATTCTTCAGCGTCATCCTCGTCGTAGGCGGCAACTCTTGGTGCATCGTGGAGGATGTCGGAAGGTAGGATGGCTTCTGCTCCATATACTATGAAGTAAGGGGTGTAGCCGGTGGATCTGTTGGGTGTGGTTTGTAAACTCCACAGCACAGATGGCAATTCTTCCGCCCAGGCTCCAGCTTCTCTGTGTAGCGGTGCCTCAAGACGTGGCTTGATTCCCTGCAGAATTAATCCATTGGCTCGCTCAACCTGACCGTTGGATTGTGGGTGTGCCACAGATGCAAGGTCAAGTCGGATGCCTTTGTCCCAGCAATAGGCCTCCACTTCTCCGAGTGACAAGTTTCTTCCGTTGTCGGTGATGATGCAGTGTGGGAGACCAAATCTCACCACTAGATCCCGGACAAACCTGAGGGCAGTTGCCCCATCAAGCTTTCTAATGGGTTTAGCTTCTATCCATTTGGTGAATTTGTCAACTGCTACAAGCGGTCGTAAACCCACACGGTGTCAGTCAGAACGGCCCACCATGTTCAGCCCCAGATCGCAAACGCCAAGTTATTGGTATTATTCGCAATTCTTCAGGAACATGTGGTTGTCGGGCATAATCGGCATCCGTGCATGTCTCAACCAGCTTGTCGGCGTCCGCCTTCATGGTCACCAAGAGAATCCTTGCCGGAAGGCTTTCGCGACCAATGATCGAGGAGCGGCGTGATGCCCGCAATCTCCGAGATGGATCTCGCGCAGGATTTCCATACCTTCTAGCTGGGAAACGCACTCTAAGTATACACTAGTAGTGCTCCTTTTATAGAGTTGCCCATTGATTATGGTATAACCCTTTGCTCGTCGTACTATTTGCCGTCTTTCGACTTCTTCGTCGGGCAAAGTTCCGTGATCGAGATACTCCATGAATGGTTTT